>JASERS010000008.1:12951953-14427929 GCA_036711965.1 Onthophagus sagittarius
CTAAATAATATATTGACATTGTAAACCTAGAATCACTGCCTCGGCAGCAAGCTGCCTCGGTTTTTCAACAGTATATTAATAATAACCTCGCACTACTGCCTCGGCAGCACAGCTGCCTCGGTTTCTAAAATATATTAATGAAAATTCAGAACCTTTGCCTCGGCAGTATGGCTGCCTCGGTTTCTAAATAATATATTGACATTGTAAATCTAGAATCACTGCCTCGGCAGCAAGCTGCCTCGGTTTTTCAACAATATATTAAAATAACCTGGCACTACTGCCTCGGCAGCACAGCTGCCTCGGGTTCTAAATAATATATTGACATTGTAAACCTAGAATCACTGCCTCGGCAGCAAGCTGCCTCGGTTTTTCAACAGTATATTAATAATAACCTCGCACTACTGCCTCGGCAGCACAGCTGCCTCGGTTTCTAAAATATATTAATGAAAATTCAGAACCTTTGCCTCGGCAGTATGGCTGCCTCGGTTTCTAAATAATATATTGACATTGTAAATCTAGAATCACTGCCTCGGCAGCAAGCTGCCTCGGTTTTTCAACAATATATTAAAATAACCTGGCACTACTGCCTCGGCAGCACAGCTGCCTCGGGTTCTAAATAATATATTGACATTGTAAACCTAGAATCACTGCCTCGGCAGCAAGCTGCCTCGGTTTTTCAACAGTATATTAATAATAACCTCGCACTACTGCCTCGGAAGCACAGCTGCCTCGGTTTCTAAAATATATTAATGAAAATTCAGAACCTTTGCCTCGGCAGTATGGCTGCCTCGGTTTCTAAATAATATATTGACATTGTAAATCTAGAATCACTGCCTCGGCAGCAAGCTGCCTCGGTTTTTCAACAATATATTAAAATAACCTGGCACTACTGCCTCGGCAGCACAGCTGCCTCGGTTTCTAAATAATATATTGACATTGTAAACCTAGAATCACTGCCTCGGCAGCAAGCTGCCTCGGTTTTTCAACAGTATATTAATAATAACCTCGCACTACTGCCTCGGTTTCTAAAATATATTAATGAAAATTCAGAACCTTTGCCTCGGCAGTATGGCTGCCTCGGTTTCTAAATAATATATTGACATTGTAAATCTAGAATCACTGCCTCGGCAGCAAGCTGCCTCGGTTTTTCAACAATATATTAAAATAACCTGGCACTACTGCCTCGGCAGCACAGCTGCCTCGGGTTCTAAATAATATATTGACATTGTAAACCTAGAATCACTGCCTCGGCAGCAAGCTGCCTCGGTTTTTCAACAGTATATTAATAATAACCTCGCACTACTGCCTCGGCAGCACAGCTGCCTCGGTTTCTAAAATATATTAATGAAAATTCAGAACCTTTGCCTCGGCAGTATGGCTGCCTCGGTTTCTAAATAATATATTGACATTGTAAATCTAGAATCACTGCCTCGGCAGCAAGCTGCCTCGGTTTTTCAACAATATATTAAAATAACCTGGCACTACTGCCTCGGCAGCACAGCTGCCTCGGGTTCTAAATAATATATTGACATTGTAAACCTAGAATCACTGCCTCGGCAGCAAGCTGCCTCGGTTTTTCAACAGTATATTAATAATAACCTCGCACTACTGCCTCGGCAGCACAGCTGCCTCGGTTTCTAAAATATATTAATGAAAATTCAGAACCTTTGCCTCGGCAGTATGGCTGCCTCGGTTTCTAAATAATATATTGACATTGTAAATCTAGAATCACTGCCTCGGCAGCAAGCTGCCTCGGTTTTTCAACAATATATTAAAATAACCTGGCACTACTGCCTCGGCAGCACAGCTGCCTCGGGTTCTAAATAATATATTGACATTGTAAACCTAGAATCACTGCCTCGGCAGCAAGCTGCCTCGGTTTTTCAACAGTATATTAATAATAACCTCGCACTACTGCCTCGGAAGCACAGCTGCCTCGGTTTCTAAAATATATTAATGAAAATTCAGAACCTTTGCCTCGGCAGTATGGCTGCCTCGGTTTCTAAATAATATATTGACATTGTAAATCTAGAATCACTGCCTCGGCAGCAAGCTGCCTCGGTTTTTCAACAATATATTAAAATAACCTGGCACTACTGCCTCGGCAGCACAGCTGCCTCGGTTTCTAAATAATATATTGACATTGTAAACCTAGAATCACTGCCTCGGCAGCAAGCTGCCTCGGTTTTTCAACAGTATATTAATAATAACCTCGCACTACTGCCTCGGTTTCTAAAATATATTAATGAAAATTCAGAACCTTTGCCTCGGCAGTATGGCTGCCTCGGTTTCTAAATAATATATTGACATTGTAAATCTAGAATCACTGCCTCGGCAGCAAGCTGCCTCGGTTTTTCAACAATATATTAAAATAACCTGGCACTACTGCCTCGGCAGCACAGCTGCCTCGGGTTCTAAATAATATATTGACATTGTAAACCTAGAATCACTGCCTCGGCAGCAAGCTGCCTCGGTTTTTCAACAGTATATTAATAATAACCTCGCACTACTGCCTCGGCAGCACAGCTGCCTCGGTTTCTAAAATATATTAATGAAAATTCAGAACCTTTGCCTCGGCAGTATGGCTGCCTCGGTTTCTAAATAATATATTGACATTGTAAATCTAGAATCACTGCCTCGGCAGCAAGCTGCCTCGGTTTTTCAACAATATATTAAAATAACCTGGCACTACTGCCTCGGCAGCACAGCTGCCTCGGGTTCTAAATAATATATTGACATTGTAAACCTAGAATCACTGCCTCGGCAGCAAGCTGCCTCGGTTTTTCAACAGTATATTAATAATAACCTCGCACTACTGCCTCGGAAGCACAGCTGCCTCGGTTTCTAAAATATATTAATGAAAATTCAGAACCTTTGCCTCGGCAGTATGGCTGCCTCGGTTTCTAAATAATATATTGACATTGTAAATCTAGAATCACTGCCTCGGCAGCAAGCTGCCTCGGTTTTTCAACAATATATTAAAATAACCTGGCACTTCTGCCTCGGCAGCACAGCTGCCTCGGTTTTTCAACAATATATTAAAATAACCTGGCACTTCTGCCTCGGCAGCACAGCTGCCTCGGTTTCTAAATAATATATTGACATTGTAAACCTAGAATCACTGCCTCGGCAGCAAGCTGCCTCGGTTTTTCAACAGTATATTAATAATAACCTCGCACTACTGCCTCGGCAGCACAGCTGCCTCGGTTTCTAAAATATATTAATGAAAATTCAGAACCTTTGCCTCGGCAGTATGGCTAACTCGGTTTCTAAATAATATATTGACATTGTAAATCTAGAATCACTGCCTCGGCAGCAAGCTGCCTCGGTTTTTCAACAATATATTAAAATAACCTGGCACTTCTGCCTCGGCAGCACAGCTGCCTCGGTTTCTAAATAATATATTGACATTGTAAACCTAGAATCACTGCCTCGGCAGCAAGCTGCCTCGGTTTTTCAACAGTATATTAATAATAACCTCGCACTACTGCCTCGGCAGCACAGCTGCCTCGGTTTCTAAAATATATTAATGAAAATTCAGAACCTTTGCCTCGGCAGTATGGCTGCCTCGGTTTCTAAATAATATATTGACATTGTAAATCTAGAATCACTGCCTCGGCAGCAAGCTGCCTCGGTTTTTCAACAATATATTAAAATAACCTGGCACTACTGCCTCGGCAGCACAGCTGCCTCGGGTTCTAAATAATATATTGACATTGTAAACCTAGAATCACTGCCTCGGCAGCAAGCTGCCTCGGTTTTTCAACAGTATATTAATAATAACCTCGCACTACTGCCTCGGCAGCACAGCTGCCTCGGTTTCTAAAATATATTAATGAAAATTCAGAACCTTTGCCTCGGCAGTATGGCTGCCTCGGTTTCTAAATAATATATTGACATTGTAAATCTAGAATCACTGCCTCGGCAGCAAGCTGCCTCGGTTTTTCAACAATATATTAAAATAACCTGGCACTACTGCCTCGGCAGCACAGCTGCCTCGGGTTCTAAATAATATATTGACATTGTAAACCTAGAATCACTGCCTCGGCAGCAAGCTGCCTCGGTTTTTCAACAGTATATTAATAATAACCTCGCACTACTGCCTCGGCAGCACAGCTGCCTCGGTTTCTAAAATATATTAATGAAAATTCAGAACCTTTGCCTCGGCAGTATGGCTGCCTCGGTTTCTAAATAATATATTGACATTGTAAATCTAGAATCACTGCCTCGGCAGCAAGCTGCCTCGGTTTTTCAACAATATATTAAAATAACCTGGCACTACTGCCTCGGCAGCACAGCTGCCTCGGGTTCTAAATAATATATTGACATTGTAAACCTAGAATCACTGCCTCGGCAGCAAGCTGCCTCGGTTTTTCAACAGTATATTAATAATAACCTCGCACTACTGCCTCGGAAGCACAGCTGCCTCGGTTTCTAAAATATATTAATGAAAATTCAGAACCTTTGCCTCGGCAGTATGGCTGCCTCGGTTTCTAAATAATATATTGACATTGTAAATCTAGAATCACTGCCTCGGCAGCAAGCTGCCTCGGTTTTTCAACAATATATTAAAATAACCTGGCACTTCTGCCTCGGCAGCACAGCTGCCTCGGTTTTTCAACAATATATTAAAATAACCTGGCACTTCTGCCTCGGCAGCACAGCTGCCTCGGTTTCTAAATAATATATTGACATTGTAAACCTAGAATCACTGCCTCGGCAGCAAGCTGCCTCGGTTTTTCAACAGTATATTAATAATAACCTCGCACTACTGCCTCGGCAGCACAGCTGCCTCGGTTTCTAAAATATATTAATGAAAATTCAGAACCTTTGCCTCGGCAGTATGGCTAACTCGGTTTCTAAATAATATATTGACATTGTAAATCTAGAATCACTGCCTCGGCAGCAAGCTGCCTCGGTTTTTCAACAATATATTAAAATAACCTGGCACTTCTGCCTCGGCAGCACAGCTGCCTCGGTTTCTAAATAATATATTGACATTGTAAACCTAGAATCACTGCCTCGGCAGCAAGCTGCCTCGGTTTTTCAACAGTATATTAATAATAACCTCGCACTACTGCCTCGGAAGCACAGCTGCCTCGGTTTCTAAAATATATTAATGAAAATTCAGAACCTTTGCCTCGGCAGTATGGCTGCCTCGGTTTCTAAATAATATATTGACATTGTAAATCTAGAATCACTGCCTCGGCAGCAAGCTGCCTCGGTTTTTCAACAATATATTAAAATAACCTGGCACTTCTGCCTCGGCAGCACAGCTGCCTCGGTTTTTCAACAATATATTAAAATAACCTGGCACTTCTGCCTCGGCAGCACAGCTGCCTCGGTTTCTAAATAATATATTGACATTGTAAACCTAGAATCACTGCCTCGGCAGCAAGCTGCCTCGGTTTTTCAACAGTATATTAATAATAACCTCGCACTACTGCCTCGGCAGCACAGCTGCCTCGGTTTCTAAAATATATTAATGAAAATTCAGAACCTTTGCCTCGGCAGTATGGCTGCCTCGGTTTCTAAATAATATATTGACATTGTAAATCTAGAATCACTGCCTCGGCAGCAAGCTGCCTCGGTTTTTCAACAATATATTAAAATAACCTGGCACTACTGCCTCGGCAGCACAGCTGCCTCGGGTTCTAAATAATATATTGACATTGTAAACCTAGAATCACTGCCTCGGCAGCAAGCTGCCTCGGTTTTTCAACAGTATATTAATAATAACCTCGCACTACTGCCTCGGCAGCACAGCTGCCTCGGTTTCTAAAATATATTAATGAAAATTCAGAACCTTTGCCTCGGCAGTATGGCTGCCTCGGTTTCTAAATAATATATTGACATTGTAAATCTAGAATCACTGCCTCGGCAGCAAGCTGCCTCGGTTTTTCAACAATATATTAAAATAACCTGGCACTACTGCCTCGGCAGCACAGCTGCCTCGGGTTCTAAATAATATATTGACATTGTAAACCTAGAATCACTGCCTCGGCAGCAAGCTGCCTCGGTTTTTCAACAGTATATTAATAATAACCTCGCACTACTGCCTCGGAAGCACAGCTGCCTCGGTTTCTAAAATATATTAATGAAAATTCAGAACCTTTGCCTCGGCAGTATGGCTGCCTCGGTTTCTAAATAATATATTGACATTGTAAATCTAGAATCACTGCCTCGGCAGCAAGCTGCCTCGGTTTTTCAACAATATATTAAAATAACCTGGCACTTCTGCCTCGGCAGCACAGCTGCCTCGGTTTTTCAACAATATATTAAAATAACCTGGCACTTCTGCCTCGGCAGCACAGCTGCCTCGGTTTCTAAATAATATATTGACATTGTAAACCTAGAATCACTGCCTCGGCAGCAAGCTGCCTCGGTTTTTCAACAGTATATTAATAATAACCTCGCACTACTGCCTCGGCAGCACAGCTGCCTCGGTTTCTAAAATATATTAATGAAAATTCAGAACCTTTGCCTCGGCAGTATGGCTAACTCGGTTTCTAAATAATATATTGACATTGTAAATCTAGAATCACTGCCTCGGCAGCAAGCTGCCTCGGTTTTTCAACAATATATTAAAATAACCTGGCACTTCTGCCTCGGCAGCACAGCTGCCTCGGTTTCTAAATAATATATTGACATTGTAAACCTAGAATCACTGCCTCGGCAGCAAGCTGCCTCGGTTTTTCAACAGTATATTAATAATAACCTCGCACTACTGCCTCGGAAGCACAGCTGCCTCGGTTTCTAAAATATATTAATGAAAATTCAGAACCTTTGCCTCGGCAGTATGGCTGCCTCGGTTTCTAAATAATATATTGACATTGTAAATCTAGAATCACTGCCTCGGCAGCAAGCTGCCTCGGTTTTTCAACAATATATTAAAATAACCTGGCACTTCTGCCTCGGCAGCACAGCTGCCTCGGTTTTTCAACAATATATTAAAATAACCTGGCACTTCTGCCTCGGCAGCACAGCTGCCTCGGTTTCTAAATAATATATTGACATTGTAAACCTAGAATCACTGCCTCGGCAGCAAGCTGCCTCGGTTTTTCAACAGTATATTAATAATAACCTCGCACTACTGCCTCGGCAGCACAGCTGCCTCGGTTTCTAAAATATATTAATGAAAATTCAGAACCTTTGCCTCGGCAGTATGGCTGCCTCGGTTTCTAAATAATATATTGACATTGTAAATCTAGAATCACTGCCTCGGCAGCAAGCTGCCTCGGTTTTTCAACAATATATTAAAATAACCTGGCACTACTGCCTCGGCAGCACAGCTGCCTCGGGTTCTAAATAATATATTGACATTGTAAACCTAGAATCACTGCCTCGGCAGCAAGCTGCCTCGGTTTTTCAACAGTATATTAATAATAACCTCGCACTACTGCCTCGGCAGCACAGCTGCCTCGGTTTCTAAAATATATTAATGAAAATTCAGAACCTTTGCCTCGGCAGTATGGCTGCCTCGGTTTCTAAATAATATATTGACATTGTAAATCTAGAATCACTGCCTCGGCAGCAAGCTGCCTCGGTTTTTCAACAATATATTAAAATAACCTGGCACTACTGCCTCGGCAGCACAGCTGCCTCGGGTTCTAAATAATATATTGACATTGTAAACCTAGAATCACTGCCTCGGCAGCAAGCTGCCTCGGTTTTTCAACAGTATATTAATAATAACCTCGCACTACTGCCTCGGAAGCACAGCTGCCTCGGTTTCTAAAATATATTAATGAAAATTCAGAACCTTTGCCTCGGCAGTATGGCTGCCTCGGTTTCTAAATAATATATTGACATTGTAAATCTAGAATCACTGCCTCGGCAGCAAGCTGCCTCGGTTTTTCAACAATATATTAAAATAACCTGGCACTTCTGCCTCGGCAGCACAGCTGCCTCGGTTTTTCAACAATATATTAAAATAACCTGGCACTTCTGCCTCGGCAGCACAGCTGCCTCGGTTTCTAAATAATATATTGACATTGTAAACCTAGAATCACTGCCTCGGCAGCAAGCTGCCTCGGTTTTTCAACAGTATATTAATAATAACCTCGCACTACTGCCTCGGCAGCACAGCTGCCTCGGTTTCTAAAATATATTAATGAAAATTCAGAACCTTTGCCTCGGCAGTATGGCTAACTCGGTTTCTAAATAATATATTGACATTGTAAATCTAGAATCACTGCCTCGGCAGCAAGCTGCCTCGGTTTTTCAACAATATATTAAAATAACCTGGCACTTCTGCCTCGGCAGCACAGCTGCCTCGGTTTCTAAATAATATATTGACATTGTAAACCTAGAATCACTGCCTCGGCAGCAAGCTGCCTCGGTTTTTCAACAGTATATTAATAATAACCTCGCACTACTGCCTCGGCAGCACAGCTGCCTCGGTTTCTAAAATATATTAATGAAAATTCAGAACCTTTGCCTCGGCAGTATGGCTGCCTCGGTTTCTAAATAATATATTGACATTGTAAATCTAGAATCACTGCCTCGGCAGCAAGCTGCCTCGGTTTTTCAACAATATATTAAAATAACCTGGCACTTCTGCCTCGGCAGCACAGCTGCCTCGGTTTCTAAATAATATATTGACATTGTAAACCTAGAATCACTGCCTCGGCAGCAAGCTGCCTCGGTTTTTCAACAGTATATTAATAATAACCTCGCACTACTACCTCGGCAGCACAGCTGCCTCGGTTTCTAAAATATATTAATGAAAATTCAGAACCTTTGCCTCGGCAGTATGGCTGCCTCGGTTTCTAAATAATATATTGACATTGTAAATCTAGAATCACTGCCTCGGCAGCAAGCTGCCTCGGTTTTTCAACAATATATTAAAATAACCTGGCACTACTGCCTCGGCAGCACAGCTGCCTCGGTTTCTAAATAATATATTGACATTGTAAACCTAGAATCACTGCCTCGGCAGCAAGCTGCCTCGGTTTTTCAACAGTATATTAATAATAACCTCGCACTACTGCCTCGGCAGCACAGCTGCCTCGGTTTCTAAAATATATTAATGAAAATTCAGAACCTTTGCCTCGGCAGTATGGCTGCCTCGGTTTCTAAATAATATACTGACATTGTAAACCTAGAATCACTGCCTCGGCAGCAAGCTGCCTCGGTTTTTCAACAATATATTAAAATAACCTGGCACTACTGCCTCGGCAGCACAGCTGCCTCGGTTTCTAACTAATATATTAATATAGAAAAGCTAGAACCACTGCCTCAGCAGCAAGCTGCCTCGGTTTTTAAACAATATATTAATATAAACCTAACACTATTGCCTCGGCAGCACGGCTGCCTCGGTTTCTTAATAATATATTAATGAAAATTTAAATCCTTTGCCTCGGTTTTTAAATAATTTATGATTACAAAATTGGAAAAATTTCCTCGATTCCATTAAAAATATTTCGTTTTACTTTTTTATTGAAAATTGCACTCAAAATTATAATGATAAATGGTGAGACAGCAATTTTGATATCAACGTTATCACGCGATAACATTACTTCAACCAAAAATAAGTGTTTACTCGCGCATGGCACGCGAAGTCTATAAATATCACAAAAAAGTCAAAAGTTCATCATTACCGTTTTTGCATTACAATGGGTTCGAAATCGCCGGAAAAGGTCGTGGAAATCGCCCGGAAAGCTTTCGATTCCGGGCGAACGATTCCGCTGGAATTTCGCGAACGTCAACTTAAAAGTTTGCTAAGAATGTGCAAAGAAAACGAAAAGGAAATGATCGAAGTCTTAAAAAAAGACCTAAATAAATCGAAAAGTGAGTCGTTGTTGACCGAAATTTTGTTGTTTAAACTCGATGTTGAGGAACAGTTAAAGAATTTAAGGAAATGGGCCGAGCCTGAAAAACCGAAGAAAACCGTTGCGACTATTATGGACGAGGCGATTATTTACAACGATCCTTATGGCGTCGTTTTGGTGATAAGCGCTTGGAATTACCCGATTAATGTAACATTCATCCCAATAACCGGGGCCATAGCCGCCGGAAATTGCGTCATCATAAAACCCTCCGAAATCGCCTCAGCAACCGCCAGTTTCATCGAAAAAGTTTTACCCAAATACTTAGACAACGAATGTTACCAAGTTATGTGTGGGGGAGTCCCCGAAACATCTCAACTTTTAAAAGAAAAATTCGATTACATTTTCTTCACCGGAAGTACTCAAGTTGGAAAAATCGTTCATGCCGCAGCCACGAAAAACCTAACCCCCGTTACGTTAGAATTAGGGGGTAAAAGCCCTTTATACATAGATGAGACCGTTAATATGGATGTGGCGGCCAGAAGAATTCTTTGGGGGAAATGCGTGAATGCGGGGCAAACTTGTATAGCCCCGGATTATATTTTGTGTACCAAGAAAACCCAAGAAAAATTTTTAGAAAAATCGAAACAAATTTTGAAGGAATGGTACGGGGATAATCCACAAAAATCGGAAGATTTGTGCCGAATCGTCACTGATAATCACTTCAAAAGAATCACAAAATTCTTAAAAGACGGAAACGTCGCAATCGGGGGAAGAACCGACCCCGCCGATAAATTCATCGAACCAACCATCCTCGTCAACATCACCCCATCAGACCCTATCATGCAAGAAGAAATTTTCGGGCCAATTCTCCCCATTTTAAACGTAAATAATCAAAAGGAAGCGATCGATTATATTAAAAAAGGCGAAAAACCTTTAGCTTTATACATTTTTTCAAACGACCGCCCAACCATTGAGAATTTCCTCCGAAATACATCTTCAGGAGGAGTTTGCGTTAACGATACTTTGATGCATATGGCAACCCCCGGGCTTCCTTTCGGCGGGGTTGGAGCCAGCGGCATGGGGAGATATCACGGAAAATCAAGTTTTGATACTTTCGTACATAAAAAAAGCATTTTGGTGAAGAATTTAGGAACGTTCGGAGAGAAAATGATGTCCATCAGATACCCCCCTTACTCAAAAAGTAAAACGGACAAACTTAAAATGGGGATTGAGAAAAGTAATTTCGATTTAAATTTTGATTTCGTTAAATACGTTTTTGTCTTTTTAATGGGTTTCTTAATTCCCGCTTTTGCGATTTTATTTAAATAGGAATAAATTCTATTTTGATAAAGATTTTGTAATTATATTATTATATTTCTTATCTTAAACATTAATGATATGGATCTTTGGCCTTTAAAGAGTGTTAATGGGCACGTCAGAAATAAATTTTTAATTCTTTTTGATTTAATTGGGTACTTACTTTGATAATAATGAGAAAAACTACTTTCAGCTCTAAAAAAGTAAATTTTTTCTTTATTTTCTGATAAATATTGAAATTATCTTAATGAGAATGAAAAATACTTTAATTTGATACCAAACATGGCATATTTCGGTCAAAATATAAAAAAGTTAGGTTATTAGCTGTCAAATGTCAAACTTAAGTGTCAAAAAATCGTTATTTTTTATTACTTTTTGATAAACATTGCGATGTTCCTAGTTAAAACAAAAAATGCTATCATTTAACACTAAATATACATTTAAGTTAGTTAAAAAATAAACGTTAAGTTATAAGCTGTCAAAATTAATGATTTTTTTGACAACTGTCAAATAGTCGCCATTTTTTTAACTAAAAATGGAGACATCTCCGTAACGGTCAGTGATAAATGGGTCGAGTTTGGATTCATTTTAAAGAATTTTTAATTTTCTATTCATTAATAATTAATAAATGTCAATTAGGTTACAAACTGTCAAATGACAATTAAATGTCAAAAAAGCTTTATTTTTTTTGATAAACACTGCAATGACCCGAGTTAAAACAAAGAACATCATCATTTGATGTCAAATATAGATTTAAGTATGTTAAAAAAATAAAAGTTAGGTTGTAAGCTGTCAAATGTCAAAATTAAACGTAACAATTTGCTGATAAATATTGAAATTATCTTGATGATAATGAAAAATTCTTTAATTTGATACCAAACACGGCATATTTCGGTCAAAATATAAAAAAGTTAGGTTATTAGCTGTCAAATGTCAAACTTGAATGTCAAAAAATTGTTATTTTCTTGATATATTTTGTTTTAAAAATATCATTTGATGCCAAATATAGATTTAAGATAAAAATAAATGTTAGGTTGTAAGCTGTCAAAATTAACTAACGATTTTTTGACAACTGTCAAATAGCCGCCATTTTTTTAACTAAAAATGAAGATATCTTCGTAACGGTTAGTGATAAATGGGTCGAGTTTGGATTCATTTTAAAGAATATTTTATTTTCTATCCATCAATAATTAATAAATGTTAGTTGGCTTATAAGATGTCATATGTCAAAATTAAATGTTACGATTTGCTGGTAAATATTGAAATTATCTTGATGAGAATGAAAAATTCTTTAATTTGATACCAAACATGGCATATTTCGGTCAAAATATAAAAAAGTTAGGTTATTAGCTGTCAAATGTCAAACTTGAATGTCAAAAAATTGTTATTTTCTTGATAAATTTTGCTTTAAAAATATCATTTGATGCCAAATATAGATTTAAGATAAAAATAAAAGTTAGGTTGTAAGCTGTCAAAATTAACTATCAATTTTTTGACATCTGTCAAATAGTCGCCTTTTTCTTAGTAAATTGAAGATATCTCAATAACGGTTAGAGATAAATAGGTCGAGTTTGGATTCATTTTAAAGAATATTTTATTTTCTATTAATCAATAATTAATAAATGTTAGTTGGCTTATAAGATGTCATATGTCAAAATTAAATGTTACGATTTGTTGGTAAATATTGAAATTATCTTGATGAGAATGAAAAATTCTTTAATTTGATACCAAACATGGCATATTTCGGTTAAAATATAAAAAAGTTAGGTTAATAGCTGTCAAAATTACCTAACGATTTTTTGACAACTATTTGACAGTTGTCAAAAATGTGAATTTTGCTTTAAAAATATCATTTGATGCCAAATATAGATTTAAGATTGGGCTTGAGAACGAGTTTGGGTTCATTTTAAATCATTTTTAACTTTCTGTCCATTAATAAATGTCAATTAGGTGACAAACTGTCAAATGTCAAACTTAAATGTCAAAAAATCGTTATTTTCTTGATAAATTTTGCTTTAAAAATATCATTTGATGCCAAATATAGATTTAAGATTGGGTTTGAGAACGAGTTTGGGTTCATTTTAAATCATTTTTAACTTTCTGTCCATTAATAAATGTCAATTAGGTGACAAACTGTCAAATGTCAAACTTAAATGTCAAAAAATCGTTATTTTCTTGATAAATTTTGCTTTAAAAATATCATTTGATGCCAAATATAGATTTAAGATTGGGTTTGAGAACGAGTTTGGGTTCATTTTAAATCATTATTAACTTTCTGTCCATTAATAAATGTCAATTAGGTGACAAACTGTCAAATGTCAAACTTAAATGTCAAAAAATCGTTATTTTCTTGATAAATTTTGCTTTAAAAATATCATTTGATGCCAAATATAGATTTAAGATTGGGTTTGAGAACGAGTTTGGGTTCATTTTAAATCATTTTTAACTTTCTGTCCATTAATAAATGTCAATTAGGTGACAAACTGTCAAATGTCAAACTTAAATGTCAAAAAATCGTTATTTTCTTGATAAATTTTGCTTTAAAAATATCATTTGATGCCAAATATAGATTTAAGATTGGGTTTGAGAACGAGTTTGGGTTCATTTTAAATCATTTTTAACTTTCTGTCCATTAATAAATGTCAATTAGGTGACAAACTGTCAAATGTCAAACTTAAATGTCAAAAAATCGTTATTTTCTTGATAAATTTTGCTTTAAAAATATCATTGATGCCAAATATAGATTTAAGATTGGGTTTGAGAACGAGTTCGGGTTCATTTTAAATCATTTTTAACTTTCTGTCCATTAATAAATGTCAATTAGGTGACAAACTGTCAAATGTCAAACTTAAATGTCAAAAAATCGTTATTTTCTTGATAAATTTTGCTTTAAAAATATCATTTGATGCCAAATATAGATTTAAGATTGGGTTTGAGAACGAGTTTGGGTTCATTTTAAATCATTTTTAACTTTCTGTCCATTAATAAATGTCAATTAGGTGACAAACTGTCAAATGTCAAACTTAAATGTCAAAAAATCGTTATTTTCTTGATAAATTTTGCTTTAAAAATATCATTTGATGCCAAATATAGATTTAAGATTGGGTTTGAGAACGAGTTTGGGTTCATTTTAAATCATTTTTAACTTTCTGTCCATTAATAAATGTCAATTAGGTGACAAACTGTCAAATGTCAAACTTAAATGTCAAAAAATCGTTATTTTCTTGATAAATTTTGCTTTAAAAATATCATTTGATGCCAAATATAGATTTAAGATTGGGTTTGAGAACGAGTTTGGGTTCATTTTAAATCATTTTTAACTTTCTGTCCATTAATAAATGTCAATTAGGTGACAAACTGTCAAATGTCAAACTTAAATGTCAAAAAATCGTTATTTTCTTGATAAATTTTGCTTTAAAAATATCATTTGATGCCAAATATAGATTTAAGATTGGATTTGAGAACGAGTTTGGGTTCATTTTAAATCATTTTTAACTTTCTGTCCATTAATAAATGTCAATTAGGTTACAAACTGTCAAATGTCAAACTTAAATGTCAAAAAATCGTTATTTTCTTGATAAATTTTGCTTTAAAAATATCATTTGATGCCAAATATAGATTTAAGATTGGGTTTGAGAACGAGTTTGGGTTCATTTTAAATCATTTTTAACTTTCTGTCCATTGATAAATGTCAATTAGGTGACAAACTGTCAAATGTCAAACTTAAATGTCAAAAAATCGTTATTTTCTTGATAAATTTTGCTTTAAAAATATCATTTGATGCCAAATATAGATTTAAGATTGGGTTTGAGAACGAGTTTGGGTTCATTTTAAATCATTTTTAACTTTCTATCCATTAATAAATGTCAATTAGGTGACAAACTGTCAAATGTCAAACCATCATTTTGTTTTTGCTAAAAATAAAAATATCTCGATAACGATTAAAGATAAATAGGTCGAGTTTGGATTCATTTTAAAGAACTTTTAATTTTCTATCCATTAATAAATATTAATTAAGTTATAAACTGTCAAATGTCAAAAATCATATTTTTTAACGAAATTAATGATATCTTCATAACGGTTAGAGATAAATAGGTCGAGTTTGGATTCATTTTAAAGCATTTTTAATTTTTTATCCATTAATAAATATTAATTAACTTATAAAATGTCAAAAAAAATATCTTTTTTTAACGAAATTAATGATATCTTCATAATGGTTAGAGATAAATAGGTCGAGTTTGGATTCATTTTAAATCACTCTTAATTTTCTATTCACCCTAAATTAATAAAATTTCCCCTTAAACTTAATTTTTATCTAAAAAGTTAAAAAATGAATCATACAGATTTTGTGTAAAATATTTATTGCAATAATAATTGTAATATGGTAACAAAATATCGTAAGGAAAGAGCAATAATACGGATATATAAAAGTAGACGTTTGGGTTTATTTTAGGAGGGGAAGGGGGATCATCGTTCGAAAAAAACTCCTCTGCCGCCACCGTTATTACCACATATTTTTTTATACAATTCTTATCGTAATATCTTTGTATGTATATAACCTGGAGACATTGAGAGAGGTTTTATAACAGGAAATATATAGTATAGTATATATCGAAAAGTGTCTATACAAAATTACACGTTCACAGCTAAGACGAATTACGAAACCTCGTAATTGAGGAAACACAGATAGAAAAAACCTCTAAAGAGAAAGACAAACGTTATACTCACTAGTGCAACGTTTTTTTTATTTCTTTAATATATTCTTTATTAATATTGTTTTAAATTTACCGATTTCGGTTTTATTTTATTTATTCTGTTTGATTAGGCCTGTATGGAATAGTAATAATAATGTTGAGGTTTTTATTATTGATTTCAATTGAAACGTTTTAATAATTTTTTTTAAGGGGAATGTGTGAAATTTATTGAATACGAATCTAAAGTGAAAATTGCACTAAAACATTAACGTAAACACAGACAAACCCCCCTTTCTTATTAAACATTTACTTTACGCAAAATTGTGAGATATATTCTTTAAAAATGCAACAAATCTATAAACTTTTTTTGTCTCTTCAGACTAGAATTAGAATACCTTCTTACAAAAATCTTTTTTCTCCCTTTTTCTTTCCACCAAAATCTGTTGTTGCTGTAAGAAAGTGATATGGTCTAAAAAATAACATGCAAAAATTTACTGTACAAAATTAGAGTACAGGAGAAAGTACGGATTTATTTTTTTAATATTAATTTTTTTTTAATTACTTTTTTTTTGATGTTCCGAATTGAGTATACCACTAATTTACACAGCAAAAGCTTTTTATCACACGTAGGTATATGAAAAAATTATCATCGCACAATCGACTCATGGATTTTTAATTTAATTTATTTTAAATAATGATATCGTGATGAGCGATCTTTCCATGAATCTTTTTTTTTTATATAACAGAAGTTTACGTCCACCCAGAGCACAAGTATCAAATACAACAACAAATATTTAGGGTTTTTTTATGAAGCTTTTGTACAGTGTTAAATTTTTTTATGTAAATAATAAATCTCGATGTAATGGACCAACACAAGAATATGAAGAAAGGTTCTGAATATTAATTATCTTGCATTAGTAACTGATAAAACTAATAGAAATAGAAGCATTGGAGGTGGGTTGGGTAATAAGGAAATAACCATTTTAATCGTGTAATTTTTTTTGGTGCTGCCAAATTTAAATTGTAGGTATTTATCGCGTTTCTTAGGTCATTCTGAACATCTTAGCACCAAAAACGTTGAAAAATCAAACAAAAGGGAACAATGAACGATAATTTAAAATTTAGAGCTAAGAAACGCATTATTAGGATCGTGTAATTTTTTTTGCTACTGCCAAATATGAATTGTGTATACTCATCGTGTTGCTTAGGTCATTATGAACATCTTAGGAACCAAAAATTATAAAAAAATTAAAATTCAGAGCTAAGAAACGTATTATTAGGATCGTGTAATTTTTTTTGTTACTGCCAAATATAAATTGTGTATACTCATCGTGTTGCTTAGGTCATTCTGAACATCTTAGGAACAAAAAATAATAAAAAAATCAAAATTTAGAACTAAGAAACGCGTTATTAGGATCGTGTATTTTTTTTGCTACTGCCAAATATGAATTGTGTATACTCATCGTGTTGCTTAGGTCATTCTGAACATCTTAGGAACAAAAAATAATAAAAAAATCAAAATTTAGAACTAAGAAACGCGTTATTAGGATCGTGTAATTTTTTTTGCTACTGCCAAATATGAATTGTGTATACTCATCGTGTTGCTTAGGTCATTATGAACATCTTAGGAACAAAAAATTATAAAAAAATTAAAATTCAGAGCTAAGAAACGCATTATTAGGATCGTGTAATTTTTTTTGTTACTGCCAAATATGAATTGTGTACACTCATCGTGTTGCTTAGGTCATGCTGAACATCTTAGGAACAAAAAATAATAAAAAAATCAAAATTTAGAACTAAGAAACGCGTTATTAGGATCGTGTATTTTTTTTGCTACTGCCAAATATGAATTGTGTATACTCATCGTGTTGCTTAGGTCATTATGAACATCTTAGGAACAAAAAATTATAAAAAAATAAAATTTAGAGCTAAGTAATGCATTGTTAGGATCGTGTAATTTTTTTTGTTACTGCCAAATATGAATTGTGTACACTCATCGTGTTGCTTAGGTCATGCTGAACATCTTAGGAACAAAAAATAATAAAAAAATCTAAATTTAGAACTAAGAAACGCGTTATTAGGATCGTGTATTTTTTTTGCTACTGCCAAATATGAATTGTGTATACTCATCGTGTTGCTTAGGTCATTATGAACATCTTAGGAACAAAAAATTATAAAAAAATAAAATTTAGAGCTAAGTAATGCATTGTTAGGATCGTGTAATTTTTTTTGTTACTGCCAAATATGAATTGTGTACACTCATCGTGTTGCTTAGGTCATTCTGAACATCTTAGGAACAAAAAATAATAAAAAAAATGAAAATTTAGAGCTAAAAAACGCATTATTAGGATCGTGTAATTTTTCTTGCTACTGCCAAATATGAATTGTGTATACTCATCGTGTTGCTTAGGCCATTATGAACATCTTAGGAACAAAAAATAATATAAAAATTAAAATTTAGAACTAAGAAACGCATTATTAGGATCGTGTAATTTTTTTTTCTACTGCCAAATATGAATCGCAAAAGCCGAAGAAGATAAAGAAGATGACGGTAAATACAGCCAAAAATAAACCCACAAATTCACCCAACCAAATCGATCAATTAAACTCTATCACCCCATCCACATCAACCAACACTACCACTACCATACCTACAGCGAATAAATACTCCATCCTGCAAGAAATTACCGAAACCAATTCAAACTTCACGCATCAAATCCCGAAAAAACCGATCCAACCCCAAAGAAAACCTCCCCGCCAATTTCAATCCACACAAACGGCCAATCAAGTCATCTAAATATTACATCCGATCTAAATAAATGGATCGGCAAAGACGCATACACGCTCCGTTACACCAAAACAGGATGCACCGTGTATACTAAAACTCCAGAAAAAAGGCAGACGCTCATAAAACAACTGCAAACACAAAACAGCAGTTTCCATACTCATACACATTTCTGGAAAGATACTACACCCTCTGGAAAATATCAATCAACCCACAAAAATCCGAGGCAATAATTTTCACAAAAAATAACCACCCAACTAAAATTCCAACCCCCCTTAAAATTAAAAATTCTAACATACCATTCAAAACCAAGATAAAATACCTCGGTGTAACCCTTGACCAGCGCTTAACCTTTTCAAATCACATCCAAAAATCAATCCAAAAGGCTTCCTCCACAATAAAAACTGTTTACCCTCCCATTTCCCGCAATAGCGACCTTTCTTTTAACAATAAAAAACTTATTTACACCAGCATCATCTGCCCCTCTCTTACCTACGCAGCTCCCATATGGAGCAACTCCGCAGTAACAAACCTAAAAAAGATACAAACAGCACAAAGCAAAGTCCTCCGAATCATCTCAAACTCATCCCGCTATTTCACGATTTTATTCATACATATAAATTTTGTACACTCATCGTGTTACTTAGGTCATTCTGAACATTTTAGCACCAAAAAATTAAAAAGTTAGACCATTTAGGACATCTTAGAAACAAAAAATGATGAAAAATTAAAATTTAGAGCTAAGAAATGCTTTGTTAGGATCGTGTAATTTTTTTGCTACTGCCAAATATGAATTGTGTACACTCATCGTGTTGCTTAGGTCATTCTGAACATTTTAGGAACAAAAAATAATAAAAAAATGAAAATTTAGAGCTAAAAAAGGCATTATTAGAATCGTGTAATTTTTTTTTTGCTACTGCCAAATATGAATTGTGTACACTCATCGTGTTACTTAGGTCATTCTGAACATCTTAGTACCAAAAAAATTAAAAAGTTAGACCATTTAGGACATCTTAGAAACAAAAAATAATAAAAAATTAAAATTTAGAGCTAAGAAATGCATTGTTAGGATCGTCTAATTTTTTTGCTACTGCCAAATTTGAATTGTGCACACTCATCGTGTTGCTTAGGTCGTTCTGAACATCTTAGGAACAAAAAATAATAAAAAAAAATGAAAATTTAGAGTTAGGAAATGCGTTATTATAATAGTGTAATTTTTTTTGCTACTGCCAAATATGAATTTTGTACACTCATCGTGTTGCTTAGGTCATTCTGAACATTTTAGGAACAAAAAATAATTTAAAAAAATGAAAATTTAGAGCTAAGAAACGCATTATTAGGATCATGTAATTTTTTTGCTACTGCCAAACATGAATTGTGTACACTCATCATATTGCTTAGGTCATTCTGAACATTTTAGGAACAAAAAATAATAAAAAAATGAAAATTTAGAGCTAAAAAAGGCATTATTAGAATTGTGTAATTTTTTATGCTACTGCCAAATATGAATTGTGTACACTCATCGTGTTACTTAGGTCATTCTGAACATCTTAGTACCAAAAAAATTAAAAAGTTAGACCATTTAGGACATCTTAGAAACAAAAAATAATAAAAAATTAAAATTTAGAGCTAAGAAATGCATTGTTAGGATCGTCTAATTTTTTTGCTACTGCCAAATATGAATTGTGCACACTCATCGTGTTGCTTAGGTCGTTCTGAACATCTTAGGAACAAAAAATAATAAAAAAAATGAAAATTTAGAGTTAGGAAATGCGTTATTATAATAGTGTAATTTTTTTTGCTACTGCCAAATATGAATTTTGTACACTCATCGTGTTACTTAGGTCATTCTGAACATCTTAGTACCAAAAAAATTAAAAAGTTAGACCATTTAGGACATCTTAGAAACAAAAAATAATAAAAAATTAAAATTTAGAGCTAAGAAATGCATTGTTAGGATCGTCTAATTTTTTTGCTACTGCCAAATATGAATTGTGCACACTCATCGTGTTGCTTAGGTCGTTCTGAACATCTTAGGAACAAAAAATAATTAAAAAAATGACAATTTAGAGTTAGGAAATGCGTTATTATAATAGTGTAATTTTTTTTGCTACTGCCAAATATGAATTGTGTGCACTCATCGTGTTGCTTAGGTCGTTCTGAACATCTTAGGAACAAAAAATAATAAAAAAATTAAAATTTAGAATTAAGAAACGTATTATTAGGATCGTGTAATTTTTTTTTGCTACTGCCAAATATGAATTGTGTACACTCATCGTGTTACTTAGGTCATTCTGAACATCTTAGCACCAAAAAAATTAAAAAGTTAGACCATTTAGGACATCTTAGAAACAAAAAATAATAAAAAATTAAAATTTAGAGCTAAGAAATGCATTGTTAGGATCGTCTAATTTTTTTGCTACTGCCAAATATGAATTGTGCACACTCATCGTATTGCTTAGGTCATTCTGAACATTTTAGGAACAAAAAATAATAAAAAAATGAAAATTTAGAGTTAAGAAATGCATTATTATAATAATGTAATTTTTTTGCTACTACCAAATATGAATTTTGTACAGACATCGTGTTACTTAGGTCATTCTGAACATCTTAGCACCAAAAAATTAAAAGTTTAGGACATCTTAGGAACAAAAAATAATGAAAAAATTTAAATTTAGTGCTAGGACATGCGTTACTAGGATCGTATAATTTTTTTGCTACTGCCAAATATGAATTATGTACACTCATCATGTTGCTTAGGTCATTCTGAACATTTTAGGAACAAAAAATAATGAAAAAATTTAAATTTAGTGCTAGGACATGCGTTATTAGGATTGTATAATTTTTTTGCTACTGCCAAATATGAATTATGTACACTCATCATGTTGCTTAGGTCATTCTGAACATTTTAGGAACAAAAAATAATAAAAAAGTTAAAATTTAGAGCTAAGAAACGCATTATGAGTATCGTGTAATTTGTTTTGCTACTGCAAAATATGAATTGTGTACACTCATCGTATTGCTTAGGTCATTCTGAACATTTTAGGAACAAAAAATAATAAAAAAATGAAAATTTAGAGTTAAGAAATGCATTATTATAATAATGTAATTTTTTTGCTACTACCAAATATGAATTTTGTACAGACATCGTGTTACTTAGGTCATTCTGAACATCTTAGCACCAAAAAATTAAAAGTTTAGGACATCTTAGGAACAAAAAATAATGAAAAAATTTAAATTTAGTGCTAGGACATGCGTTATTAGGATCGTATAATTTTTTTTGCTACTGCCAAATATGAATTATGTACACTCATCATGTTGCTTAGGTCATTCTGAACATTTTAGGAACAAAAAATAATAAAAAAAAAATAAAATTTAGAGCTAAGAAACGCATTATTAGGATCGTGTAATTTTTTTTGCTACTGCCAAATATGAATTGTCTACACTCATCGTGTTACTTAGGTCATTCTGAACATCTTAGCACCAAAAAATTAAAAGTTTAGGACATCTTAGGAACAAAAAATAATGAAAAAATTTAAATTTAGTGTTAGGACATGCGTTGTTAGGATCGTGTAATGTTTTTTGGTACTGCCAAATATGAATTGTGTACACTCATCGTGTTGCTTAGGTCATTCTGAACATTTTAGGAACAAAAAACAATAAAAAAATTAAAATTTGGAGTTAAGAAATGCATTATTATAATAATGTAATTTTTTTGCTACTACCAAATATGAATTTTGTACAGTCATCGTGTTCCTTAGGTCATTCTGAACATCTTAGCACCAAAAAATTAAAAGTTTGGGACATCTTAGGAACAAAAAATAATGAAAAAATTTAAATTTAGTGCTAGGACATGCATTATTAAGATCGTATAATTTTTTTGCTACTACCAAATATGTATTATGTACATTCATTGTGTTGCATAGATCATTCTGAACATTTTAGGAAAAAAAAATAATAAAAAAATTAAAATTTAGAGCTAAGAAACGCATTATGAGTATCGTGTAATTTGTTTTGCTACTGCCAAATATGAATTGTCTACACTCATCGTGTTACTTAGGTCATTCTGAACATCTTAGCACCAAAAAATTGAAAGTTTAAGACATCTTAGGAACAAAAAATAATAAAAAAAATGAAAATTTAGAGTTAAGAGATGCGTTATTATAATCGTGTAATTTTTTTTGCTACTGCCAAATATGAATTGTGTACACTCATCGTGTTCCTTAGGTCATTCTGAACATCTAAGCACAAAAAATTTAAATATTTGATTATTTTGGACATCTTAGGAACAAGAAATAATAAAAAAATTAAAATTTAGAGCTAGGACATGCGTTAATAGGATCGTGTAATTTTTTTTGCTACTGATCATTTTCTCTTAGATCATTCTGAGCATCTTAGAACCAAAAAAAATGTTTAAAAATTAAATTTATTAAGTTATGTCCAAAATTGAAATGTACTCATCGTGTTTCTGGTTCATCTTACCAACAAAAAAATAATTAAACACGAATCTTTCTAGTTCTGATTTAATGAAAAATAGAAATGTATATTCTAGTGCGGTCCGTTACATGAAGGATTTAATGTAATTTGATATAAATTTAAAACTTGAAATGAAATTGATTGTTTATAATATAAATTTGCGCCTGGTTTAAACTTATTAAATTCGTTGTAGACCATTTCAAGCTTAACAATAATAACTCAAAGAGAGAAATAAAAAAATAATCACCAAATTAAAAAAACAACAAAATCTTATTCAACTAAATCATATTTATAACATAACTTTTACAGATTAAGAAATTATATTAACGAAAGCACCTCATTTTTGAAAAATAAAAAATGGCTCATCAAGGTACACCGTACAAAAACCTCTTAATACATCCCCCCACTTCATCTAAAAATAATACTGACCTAATAGTTTCACAATTATTAGAAATTAAATGTACATTCTCTCAAAGTAATAACCAAACCAATTTAGGTCCATGAATTTCGCGGATAATACCCTCTTGGTGGTCTCACCTGGTGGCTGGGCGGGGGCATACTGTGTTGGTAGCTCCAAACATTCGCCACCCCCGGATTATAAAACGGTACGAAGGTCCCTCGAGGTCTTGGTAGCCCCATTTCCGTAGGGAACAATACTCTCGGTGCGAGACCGCGATGTTTTTGTTGCTCCAAAGTGGGTGGGGGAGCCATCACAGGGGGCATCGTTGGGGGCCTTATCGGAGAAGCCATCGTGTGAGGTAAAGGGGGTGGTGGGACGCTCGGTACAAACGGAGCCACGCTTTGCATCGGGGGCATCCCCCGTAAAACGGGGGCTGTTACATAGGGGGCCGCGACGGGGTATTGGGGAAGTTGGACGAAAGGGGACGCTACGAAAGGGCCAAAGGAAGGCACATTGGGACCCACGGGGGGCGGGTGGGCGAAGCTGAAGACTGGGGGGGCCGTGGTCGTACCCGGCCGGAAATGGAAGCCCGGTTTATTGGTAACAGTCGCGCTCGGAGCGTGCCGTTTCGATGTTGGCTCAAAACTATCTCGAATTCTATGCAAACGAGAATCAATGATATTCTTAACATTCATATCTTTCTCAAATTCTTTGTGACGCTCGATGCTGTTGCGTTTTCGGGTATCTCCACCTTTCCCACGACGGAATTTCCTCTCCTCTTCATCATCGGAAAATTCGGCTAATTCAACGGGAACTTCGTTATCCCCGGTCCAAGAAGCATCACTCCCTTTAGTTCTACAAAAAAAAATAACAAAAAAATCTCATTTCTTTCAGTTTCTTTTTTCGGTTCTCATTCGTTTCTAACTCTTCGAATTAAATAAAAAATAAAATTTAAATTCCCAAAATAAATTCCATTCATTTAAATTTTGTAATCAATTCTAATCTAATCAACGTCTGAAACGAGTTTTATGTAAAATAAAAAATAACATTTTTTTTTATATAAAATGGGGGACATACTGCATGAGTTTATCCAAAAAAACGTATTGGGTGTGTTGTGATTTCGGGGCTGAATACACAGGAAGACCTTTTTTAACATCTAAACTGTCGATTTCTTCTCTGTTATTGAAACGAATCACGTAAACCGGATGCGTTACGGGTCCCATTACATCGTAGACGTAACCTAAAGGTTTTTTTCCGTTATCCAAGAAAAGTAATGTGTCCAAATCGTAAGCTGGCATATTCGGAAGAGAATCCACTGTAACTGTATTACAAAAAAAATTCTGTTTATTATTATTTTTTTAAATAATTAGAGTAATACCTAATCGATCAATTATAGCTGCCACATTCCCCATATGAACACATTCTCCTTCGGGTACGTTTATATCAACGTGAGATAAATCAGGAACCGGGGGTAAATCATCAATACTTAATTCGCCTAATGTTCTTACTGTTTCTCGGACGGTCGGTTTTTCCCCGAATTCGACGCTTTTAGCGGCACATTCATCATCGCTACAACTAAAAAAATTTTTTTAATCTCCTTGAATTTTTAAAAAATTCATTCTTTTTTGATTATTTCGAATTTGCTTAGACTAGAATTTCAATTTTACAAAAATGTTTTTAGTTTTAAGTCTAGTGTCGGTTTTAACTTTAATGTTAGCTCTAATTTTTGTTGTTATTCAATGTTACATTGTATATTTTTTATTGAATTAAAACTAGAACTGGCACTATACTAAAAGTAGAAATATTTAGGTTGGGTTGCGTCAAATATTTCTAGTCTGTGTACACTCATCGTGTTGCTTAGGTCGTTCTGAACATCTTAGGAACAAAAAATAATAAAAAAAAAATTAAAATTTAGAGCTAAGAAATGCATTATTAGGATCGTGTAATTTTTTTGCTACTGCCAAATATGAATTGTGCACACTCATCGTGTTCCTTAGGTCATTCTGAACATTTTAGCACCAAAAAATTAAAAAGTTAGACCATTTAGGACATCTTAGAAACAAAAAAATAATGAAAAATTAATATATAAAGCTAAGAAATGCATTATTAGGATCATGTAATTTTTTTGCTACTGCCAAATATGAATTGTGTACACTCATAGTGTTCCTTAGGTCATTCTGAACATCTTAGGACCAAAAAATTAAAATGTTTAGGACATCTTAGGAAAAAATATAATGAAAAAATTAAAATTTAGTGCTAGGACATGCGTTATTAGGATCGTGTAATTTCTTTGCTACTGCCAAATATGAATTGTGCACACTCATCGTGTTGTTTAGGTCGTTCTGAACATTTTAGGAACAAAAAATAATAAAAAAGTTAAAATTTAGAGCTAAGAAGCACAGTATTAGGATCGTGTAATTTTTTTTGCTACTGCCAAATATGAATTGTGTACACTTATCGTGTTGTTTAGGTCATTCTGAACATTTTAGGAACAAAAAATAATGAAAAAATTAAAATTTAGTGCTAGGACATGCGTTATTAGGATCGTGTAATTTTTTTTGCTACTGCCAAATATGAATTGTGTACACTCATCGTGTTACTTAGGTCATTCTGAACATCTTAGGACCAAAAAATTAAAAAGTTTAGGACATCTTAGGAACAAAAAATAATGAAAAAATTAAAATTTAGTGCTAGGATATGCGTTATTAGGATCGTGTAATTTTTTTTGGTACTGCCAAATATGAATTGTGTAAACTCATCGTGTTGCTTAGGAATTAAAACTAGAACTGGCACTAGACTAAAACTAGAAATATTTGTGTTGAGTTGCGCCAAATATTTCTAGTCCTGGGTCTAGTGTTAGTTCTAATTTTATTTGCGATTTAATACAAACATGTTACATCTATTTAATAAACTAAAAATAGAACTAACTTAAGACTTAGAGCTAGAATCATTCGAATTTAGTCGTCTTATGGTGGGTTCATGCATCGTGTTTTAGTTTTAGTCGTAGTCATAGTCATAAGAGTGAGAAGTTAAGGTATTGTGTTATTGTTATCACCTTACGACTAAAACAGACTAAAACGGTTTTTGTCCTAGTCACAAGAGTTGCCCAACTTTTAACTTCTTAAAGCTAAAACCCTCGTTCGCAACTTGACGCATTTTTCTCTTTCGTGCCTTTAATGGCAGGGTTTTATTTTATTTTATAAAATGGGATTAAGTTGGTTAACTTTTGTATTTTGTTATATTACTATTATAACAATAATTTCAATCAAGGTTATTATGATATTATTTAAAGGAGTTTACATTAAATCTTAGGAAGAAAAGTCGCTTAATATCGTATGTAACTATTAAAATAATTTTAATGTAATAGCATCCAAAGAATTAAAAAAATTCGACATGCCAAGATAACCCAGACCAATCTACTAGTCAAGATTTTGCATGTTGTCCAATAGTACTTAATATTTTCGAAGCAAACTTAAACAGTTTATCAACAATATCGTATTTTTTGCGAATTTTAAAAACAATATCAAATCTTGTTGAAGCAGTATCAATGATATATAAACTATAATATAAGCATATTAATTAGAATGCCCTTAGCAACCATTTCAATTCTTCAATTAATTAAATGCAGTATCAGTCTTCCAGAGGAAATATCGACTTTTCTGGAAGAAGCAGAAAAGTCTTTTATTTAAAGTTTTCCAAAAATAATATCAAGTTTTCTGGGAGCATTTTGTCTTCTAGAAGCAGAAGTCAGTCATTACAAACATTCTGAACATTTCAAGTCCTTTGGAAGCAATCAGATCCTCTAGAAGCAGTATTAAGTCTGCTATGGTCGGTATCAAATCTGCTAGAAGCGGTTTAAGTCTCTTGGGATAATCACAAGTCTTCTGGAAGCATTTTAAGTCTTCCAAAGGCAGTATCAAGTCTCTTGGAACCAATGTCAAGTCTTCAAAAAGAAATCTTAAGTCTTCTGGAAGCAATATTAAGCCTTCAAAAACAGTATGAAGTCTTCTGAAATCATTGCAAGTCGTCTGGAAGCAATGGCAGGTATTCTAGAAGCAGTATCAAGAATTTTAAGGGCTGTATGGAGCTTTTCATCTGAGAGCAACATCATGTCTTCTAAATCCAGTATAAAGCCTTCTGGAAGCATTTTAAGTCTTCCAAAGCCAGTATCAAGTCTCTTGGAACCAATGTCAAGACATCAAAAAGACCTCTTAAGTCTTCTGGAAGCAATATTAAGACTTCAAAAAACAATATGAAGTCTTCTGAAATCATTGCAAGTCGTCTGGAAGCAATGGCAGGTATTCTAGAAGCAGTATCAAGAATTTTAAGGGCAGTATGGAGCTTTTCATCTGAGAGCAACATCATGTCTTCAAAATGCAGTATAAAGCCTTCTGGAAGCATTTTAAGTCTTCTAAAGGCAGTATCAAGTCTCTTAGAACCAATGTCAAGTCATCAAAAAGACCTCTTAAGTCTTCTGGAAGCAATATTAAGACTTCAAAAAACAATATGAAGAACAATATAAAGCCTTCTGGAAGCATTTTAAGTCTTCCAAAGGCAGTATCAAGTCTCTTAGAACCAATGTCAAGTCTTCAAAAAGAAATCTTAAGTCTTCTGGAAGTAATATTAAGCTTTCAAAAAACAGTATGAAGTCTTCTGAAACCATTGCAAGTCGTCTAGAAGCAATATCAAGTATTCTAGAAACAGTATCAAGAATATTAAGGGCAGTATGGAGCTTTTCATCTGAGAGCAACATCAAGTCTTCTAAATGCAGTATAAAGCCTTCTGGAAGCATTTTAAGTCTTCCAAAGGCAGCATCAAGTCTCTTGGAACCAATGTCAAGTCTTCAAAAAGAAATCTTAAGTCTTCTGGAAGCAATATTAAGCCTTCAAAAACAGTATGAAGTCTTCTGAAATCATTGCAAGTCGTCTGGAAGCAATGGCAGGTATTCTAGAAGCAGTATCAAGAATTTTAAGGGCTGTATGGAGCTTTTCATCTGAGAGCAACATCATGTCTTCTAAATCCAGTATAAAGCCTTCTGGAAGCATTTTAAGTCTTCCAAAGCCAGTATCAAGTCTCTTGGAACCAATGTCAAGACATCAAAAAGACCTCTTAAGTCTTCTGGAAGCAATATTAAGACTTCAAAAAACAATATGAAGTCTTCTGAAATCATTGCAAGTCGTCTGGAAGCAATGGCAGGTATTCTAGAAGCAGTATCAAGAATTTTAAGGGCAGTATGGAGCTTTTCATCTGAGAGCAACATCATGTCTTCAAAATGCAGTATAAAGCCTTCTGGAAGCATTTTAAGTCTTCTAAAGGCAGTATCAAGTCTCTTAGAACCAATGTCAAGTCATCAAAAAGACCTCTTAAGTCTTCTGGAAGCAATATTAAGACTTCAAAAAACAATATGAAGAACAATATAAAGCCTTCTGGAAGCATTTTAAGTCTTCCAAAGGCAGTATCAAGTCTCTTAGAACCAATGTCAAGTCTTCAAAAAGAAATCTTAAGTCTTCTGGAAGTAATATTAAGCTTTCAAAAAACAGTATGAAGTCTTCTGAAACCATTGCAAGTCGTCTAGAAGCAATATCAAGTATTCTAGAAACAGTATCAAGAATATTAAGGGCAGTATGGAGCTTTTCATCTGAGAGCAACATCAAGTCTTCTAAATGCAGTATAAAGCCTTCTGGAAGCATTTTAAGTCTTCCAAAGGCAGTATCAAGTTTCTTGGAACCAATGTCAAGTCTTCAAGAAGACCTCTTAAGTCTTCTGGAAGTAATATTAAGCCTTCAAAAAACAGTATGAAGTCTTCTGAAACTATTGCAAGTCGTCTGGAAGCAATGGCAAGTATTCTAGAAGCAGTATCAAGAATTCTAAGGACAGTATGGAGCTTTTCATTTGAAAGCAACATCATGTCTTCTAAATCCAGTATAAAGCCATCTGGAAGCATTTTAAGTCTTCCAAAGGCAGTATCAAGTCTCTTGGAACCAATGTCAAGTCTTCAAAAAGAAGTCTTAAGAATTCTGGAAGCAATATTAAGCCTTCAAAAAACAGTATGAAGTCTTCTGAAACCATTGCAAGTCGTCTGGAAGCAATGACAAGTATTCTAGAAGCAGTATCAAGAATTCTAAGGGCTGTATGGAGCTTTTCATCTGAGAGCAACATCATGTCTTCTAAATGCAGTATAAAGCCTTCTGGAAGCATTTTAAGTCTTCCAAAGGCAGCATCAAGTCTCTTGGAACCAATGTCAAGTCTTCAAAAAGAAATCTTAAGTCTTCTGAAATCATTGCAAGTTGTCTGAAAGCAATGGCAAGTATTCTAAATGCAGTACAAAGTCTTCTGGAAGCATTTGAGGTTATCCAGTGGCAGTATTAAGTCATTTAGAAGCAATACCATGTCTTCTGAAAGTAGTACCAAATCTTCAAAAAGCAGTACGAAATCTTCTAGAAGCATTTCAACACATATCAAGTATTCTGGAAACATTTCAAATCTTTTGGAAGCAATATCAGGTCCCATACAAGCACTAATAAGGCTTTTATGGACAGTATCAAGTCTTTTAGAAGCATTTCAAGTCTTCTGAAAGAACACACATAGTCTATGCTTCTGGATATTTCATTTTCATGCTCGACATTGTTATCTTCATCTTCATTTCCTCTAAGTCTTTTTATTATATTTTTAATCTCTTTCACCAGTAGGTTTCTTGCATTCTTATTATTGTTAGTTTTATTGTGCAAAGGGTTGTTTTGACCGGAAATTCACTTTGGGTCGTTTAATTATCAACAAAGTCTGTACGATACAGTCTTACATCGAAATCAAACAATCTTCGAAGGTTCTTGCTAAAGGATCATTAACTTTTTTAATTTCTAAAGCAATATCTTTATTGACATTCATGCCTTGATGACAAATACCTTCAACAGTTAGTTTGACCAGATCTAAAAGTCAAACCAACTCCTCATAATTTGAAACATATTGTCATTAATGCTTATAATGTAGTTTTTCAGACTGTTATATCATATTAACATGATTAAAAGGCTAAGTTAAGTTAAGTTTCAGTTCTTTTTTAACATTTTTTTGAAGAACTTGGTTTATTGTTGGAGATTTTTTGAACTTTCTGACCATCATTGATCAACGACATATTAATCCCGGATTCGGAAAAATTGGTTATTATAGGAACAATTCCGGGATCTCGATATCCCGACATTGTAATCCCTAATTCAAGCACATTACGCTATATAACAGCAATTTTTAACAACAATTTTTTTATTCATATTAAATAATGTTAGAAACAAAATATTTTTAATAAACAAAACGGTTTCACACCAGATTTCTTTACGTATTTCCAATTTGGCACTATTTATATCAGTTTATATATCCAAATTTTGCTTTAATGGGCTGTGTTTTCCAACAACCTTTCCTTACAACTAAAGCTAAAGATCCGGGTTTAGCCAAACCCAAAACTTTCCACTTCTAGGTTTAGTGTTAGTTTTATATTGTTCTAATCCTAGATCTAGAACTGGAAACATTTGGGATTTGTCGTACATCTCTCAAGACGACAAAACCCGAATGATTCTAGTTCTAGGTCTAATGTTAGTTTTAAATTTAATGTAAGTTGTAGTTGTTATGCAATGTTAAATCGTATATACATTCCATTGAATTAAAACTACAACTAAATATTACTGAATTTATAACAATTAAAAATGGGAAAATGATATTTGGGGCATTGGATAAAACATATTCGTAAAAGTATTAAAGAAAAAGTTTAAATTAAAGTTTCGTTTCTTACCTCTTAATAAAATAATTCAACTTACTTATCAGATAATCCAAGAGATTCATACGACTCCGAATCGGAAGATGATTCGCTTTCAGAACTTTCATCGGTTCCATAAACCAACAGATTACACAACGATGAGTTCCCTCGAATAACATCACCGGCCTCCTTACAATCACTTTTCTCATTCTTTTCGTTTACACAGCCGTTTGGTGTGGAATTCTCGTTCGTTTCATCCACATTATTGTCTTTAAAAATAGACGTTTCCGTGAGGGTGTCGTCGGAGGATTCCACCTCCGTACTGTTTCCGTCTGAATCTTCCATTGAACTTTTATCGCATTTCGAATCGTTCTCTTTAACGGGGGGGTTGAATTCTTTTAATTCTTTGACGTTCCCTTCGGAATCCGATTCCTCGACGAGGCTGGTTTTCTCGATTTTTTTCGTAACCTCATCAGCGGAATCGCCCATTTTTTCGGAGCACACGTTGTACGTGACGAACGCTTTTCGATGGGGGGGGGTTTTGATGGGTGGAGAATGGGGTTTTATTCGTATTAAGGTAATCGTTAAGGTTTAAATTGGTTTTTACCTTTTAAAACGAATTAAATTTGATGATGTATTGGGCACATGTTTGTTAGACTTCAAAAACAGCCATTTTGACATATGATGGATACGTTCTTAATTTAGGGATTATTAAAAAAAAGTTATTTTTTTATATAATTATTTATAAATAAGTTTGGATTAATTTGCTTATTTGAAATTTAATGTGGCAATTAGATATCAAATAAGTTTAAAGTAAATAAAATGATTTTTTTGCGTTAGTGCATTTTGGGACGTACCCATTTTATAATTTGATGTGTTGAGATAACTTGAATTTAAATTTTAATTAAACATGCAATAATTAATAATAAATTTAAAAGTGAATTCATTTATTATACGAAATTAAACTTATTCATATTTAACCCATATTTAATATAAATTAAATGTTGATAAGTTTTAATAAATTTTTGAACGTATCCTTTTTGTTTACAGCTGTCATCTCTGGTTAAGTGTCAACTTCGAGTCCGGATTAAATTACTTTTTAAAGAATAATTAAGCGGTAAGAAACAATTCAATTGGTCTTTTAAGTAATTCTTAAACATCGTGAACAACACCGTAACAAAAACTGATTAGAATTTGATAATTTTTCTTGATATCAAATTAAATTTGAAGTCATATTGACATGGGATAGATACCTTCTTAATTTAGGATTTATTTATTGTATTTTTTTATAATTATTTATAATTAATGATGAATTTAAGTTTAAATTGATTTAAATAATCGAAATTAACCCATAATTAAGTTTAATCTAATTAAAATCGTTTATCTTTAATCAATATCTGAACGTATCCTTTTTGTTTACAGCTGTCATCTCTGGTTAAGTGTCAACTTCGAGTCCGGATTAAATTACTTTTTAAAGAATAATAAAGCGGTAAGAAACAATTCAATTGGTCTTTTAAGTAATTCTTAAACATCGTGAATAACACCGTAACAAAAACTGATTAGAATTTGATAATTTTTCTTGATATCAAATTAAATTTGAAGTCATATTGCCATAGCATAGATACGTTCCTAATTTAGGATTTATTAATAGTATTTTTTTATAATTATTTATAATTAATGAAGAATTTAAGTTTAAATTGATTTAAATAATCGAAATTAACCCATAATTAACTTTAATTTAATTAAAATCGTTTATCTTTAGTCAATATTTGAACGTATCCTTTTTGTTTACAGCTGTCATCTCTGGTTAAGTGTCAACTTCGAGTCCGGATTAAATTACTTTTTAAAGAATAATTAAGCGGTAAGAAACAATTCAATTACTCTTTTAAGTAATTCTTAAACATCGTGAACAACACCGTAACAAAAACTGATTAGAATTTGATAATTATTCTTGATATCAAATTAAATTTGAAGTCATATTGCCATAACATAGATACGTTCTTAATTTAGGATTTATTAATAGTATTTTTTTATAATTATTTATAATTAATGAAGAATTTAAGTTTAAATTGATTTAAATAATCGAAATTAACCCATAATTAACTTTAATTTAATTAAAATCGTTTATCTTTAGTCAATATTTGAACGTATCCTTTTTGTTTACAGCTGTCATCTCTGGTTAAGTGTCAACTTCGAGTCCGGATTAAATTACTTTTTAAAGAATAATTAAGCGGTAAGAAACAATTCAATTGGTCTTTTAAGTAATTCTTAAACATCGTGAATAACACCGTAACAAAAACTGATTAGAATTTGATAATTTTTCTTGATAACAAATTAAATTTGAAGTCATATTGACATAGGATAGATACGTTCTTAATTTAGGATTTATTAATTGAATTTTTTTATAATTATTAATAATTAATGATGAATTTAAGTTTAAATTGATTTAAATAATCGAAATTAACCCATAATTTAGTTTAATTTAATTAAAATCGTTTATCTTTAATCAATATCTGAACGTATCCTTTTTGTTTACAGCTGTCATCTCCGGTTAAGTGTCAACTTCGAGTCCGGATTAAGTTACTTTTTAAAGAATAATTAAGCGGTAAGAAACAATTCAATTGGTCTTTTAAGTAATTCTTAAACATCGTGAATAACACCGTAACAAAAACTGATTAGAATTTGATAATTTTTCTTGATAACAAATTAAATTTGAAGTCATATTGACATAGGATAGATACGTTCTTAATTTAGGATTTATTAATTGTATTTTTTTATAATTAATTATAATTAATGATGAATTTAAATTTAAATTGATTTAAATAATCGAAATTAACCCATAATTAAGTTTAATTTAATTAAAATCGTTTATCTTTAATCAATATTTGAACGTATCCTTTTTGTTTACAGCTGTCATCTCTGGTTAAGTGTCAACTTCGAGTCCGGATTAAATTACTTTTTAAAGAATAATTAAGCGGTAAGAAACAATTCAATTGGTCTTTTAAGTAATTCTTAAACATCGTGAATAGCACCGTAACAAAAACTGATTAGAATTTGATAATTTTTCTTGATAACAAATTAAATTTGAAGTCATATTGCCATAGCATAGATACGTTCTTAATTTAGGATTTATTAATAGTATTTTTTTATAATTAATTATAATTAATGATGAATTTAAGTTTAAATTGATTTAAATAATCGAAATTAACCCATAATTAAGTTTAATTTAATTAAAATCGTTTATCTTTAATCAATATCTGAACGTATCCTTTTTGTTTACAGCTGTCATCTCTGGTTAAGTGTCAACTTCGAGTCCGGATTAAATTACTTTTTAAAGAATAATTAAGCGGTAAGAAACAATTCAATTGGTCTTTTAAGTAATTCTTAAACATCGTGAATAACACCGTAACAAAAACTGATTAGAATTTGATAATTTTTCTTGATAACAAATTAAATTTGAAGTCATATTGACATAGGATAGATACGTTCTTAATTTAGGATTTATTAATTGTATTTTTTTATAATTAATTATAATTAATGATGAATTTAAATTTAAATTGATTTAAATAATCGAAATTAACCCATAATTAAGTTTAATTTAATTAAAATGGTTTATCTTTAATCAATATTTGAACGTATCCTTTTTGTTTACAGCTGTCATCTCTGGTTAAGTGTCAACTTCGAGTCCGGATTAAATTACTTTTTAAAGAATAATTAAGCGGTAAGAAACAATTCAATTGGTCTTTTAAGTAATTCTTAAACATCGTGAACAACACCGTAACAAAAACTGATTAGAATTTGATAATTTCTCTTGATATCAAATTAAATTTGAAGTCATATTGACATGGGATAGATACCTTCTTAATTTAGGATTTATTTATTGTATTTTTTTATAATTATTTATAATTAATGATGAATTTAAGTTTAAATTGATTTAAATAATCGAAATTAACCCATAATTAAGTTTAATCTAATTAAAATCGTTTATCTTTAATCAATATCTGAACGTATCCTTTTTGTTTACAGCTGTCATCTCTGGTTAAGTGTCAAGTTCGAGTCCGGATTAAATTACTTTTTAAAGAATAATTAAGCGGTAAGAAACAATTCAATTGGTCTTTTAAGTAATTCTTAAACATCGTGAATAACACCGTAACAAAAACTGATTAGAATTTGATAATTTTTCTTGATAACAAATTAAATTTGAAGTCATATTGACATAGGATAGATACGTTCTTAATTTAGGATTTATTAATTGTATTTTTTTATAATTAATTATAATTAATGATGAATTTAAGTTTAAATTGATTTAAATAATCGAAATTAACCCATAATTAAGTTTAATCTAATTAAAATCGTTTATCTTTAATCAATATTTGAACGTATCCTTTTTGTTTACAGCTGTCATCTCTGGTTAAGTGTCAACTTCGAGTCCGGATTAAATTACTTTTTAAAGAATAATTAAGCGGTAAGAAACAATTCAATTGGTCTTTTAAGTAATTCTTAAACATCGTGAACAACACCGTAACAAAAACTGATTAGAATTTGATAATTTTTCTTGATATCAAATTAAATTTGAAGTCATATTGCCATAGCATAGATACGTTCCTAATTTAGGATTTATTAATAGTATTTTTTTATAATTATTTATAATTGTTAAGATTATTTTAATTTCTTTTATTTTTCTTTTGTTGGGTTTATAATTTTTGGGGTTTAACGTTCAATGCAAGTTGGGTTGCCTAAAGCATTTTATTTTAATTTCTGTATGTATTCAAGAACAACTTTTTTTGTTAAAAAAGATTATAAAAGAGCTTGTTCGCCCAAAAACACTCTTAACTCTCAACACTCTCTCGTCTTATTTGATTTTTGTAAAAACAACATATTATATACCAGACAATAGTTTAATTTTCGATTACAATTATCAAGTGTGAACCAGTAAAAAAATAAAGAATATTTAATTTAAAAAGAAGTGTTTTTGAATCAGCGCAAACCAGAAAAATTAAGTAACATAAAATGGTCCTTCGAGCCGGATTTTAAAAATCACGTCGAAATAAAATTTGGTATCCAGTCATTGATGCGGCGTGTCAAATCCTTTTCCAAGACGTTGTCCATCCTGGTGAGAGCGGTTTGCTGACCCGTCCAAGACGACTCAGGAATTCCAGACCACGCGTGTTAAAGGTCCATGCTGGAGGCCTGGTAGCCGGAAACGACGCCATTGTGACGTGCTGTAAGTCCTTTTTCTTCCTTTCTTGTTGGTCTCTATCTGTATCGGGTTTTCACTGGCAATATGAGCCAATTAGACAATCTGGTCAAAAAACGAGGCATTGTCAAAGGTAAATTAACGAATTTTTCAAAATTTATCGCGAGATTTGAGGCGATTATAAAAGACGGCGGTATCGTTTCGGAACTTTCGGTGGAGTTAGAGCAGCGCTACGATCGCGCGGTTAATCTTATCAATGAATTTGAAGAAATTCAGGGGGAAATTGATATTTTGAGCGTTGATGGCGAGGTGCAAAGCGCGGAAAGGGAAGCATTTGAGGGGATTTTTTACGCTAACACCGCCAAAGCAAAACGAATCTTGACGAACAGGACAATATGCGCCGACTCGTCGTTCGTGGTAGGACCGGTTCCGGAGCAACACGTTAAATTGCCCGTAATAGATTTACCCAAATTTGGCGGCGGTTACGATACATGGCTTGGTTTCAGGGATATTTTCGAGTCTTTGATTCACGCGAACGCTTCAATAAATGACATACAAAAATTTCATTACTTGGTATCGGCACTAACCGGTAGTGCTCGTCAAGTCATCGAAAGTCTCGAGATAACTAACACGAACTATCAGGTAGCGTGGGGATTGGTTCGGGAACGGTACGACAACCCGCGAATATTGATACACAACCACGTTAAGGCTTTATTCGATATCGAAAGGGTTACCGGAGATAAGCCACAGGCTATTCGGAAATTCATTGATAACATTCGCAAGCACTTACGCGCTTTGACGGCATTAAACGAGCCGACGGACAATTGGGATACACTTCTTATTTATTTAGCCGGTACAAAGCTCGATACAGGTTCGAATAGCGAGTGGGAAAAAAGAAAGGTAACTTTGACGAGACCTAGTTTAGAAAATCTATTAGAATTCTTGAAAGAACGGGCGGACTTATTGGAGACGTTAGAAACCGGTTCGTTTAAGCGGGTCGCGGACAAGGATAAAAATAATACGCGTGCGAAATCGTTTTTGGTCGCAAATTCGGTAGCGGAAAGGCGTTGCGTTGTCTGTAAAGGCGATCATTACATTCAAGAGTGCCCAAATTTCAATAAACTTACCGTTCAGGGGCGCTTAGATCGTGTTAAACAATTAAAACTATGTATAAACTGCCTTCGGTCAGGGCATTTTCTTAATCAATGTCGCTCGAGTTCATGTAAACGATGCAAGGCTCGACATCACACGATGCTCCATTTGGAAATAGACCGCCCAGATCCACAACCACAGACATCCACATGTACCCAAACACACAATCTCAATTTCGCTCCGCATGCAACACATTCGCACATCTTACTCTCAACCGTTCTCGTTCATACATACGATCGCCACAACAAAAAACATTCGTTACGTGCTCTCTTGGATCCGGGCAGCCAGAGTAGCTTTCTTTCAGCAGAAGCGTGTAAACGCTTGCGATTACCTGAAATCGAAACAAACGTTAATGTAGCGACAATAAATAAAACACAATCGGTAATTACCAGTTCGTGTTCGTTACGGATACACTCACATTGTTCGGATTATTCGGTTAAAGTTAATTGTTTAGTCATCGCGGCGATCGCGAGCAATTTGCCAAGTTTTGAAATAAACGCGAGCGAGTTAAATATTCCTGCGCACTTACGCTTGGCGGATCCGTCATTTAATAAGCCGGATAAAATCGACTTGTTGATTGGGGCAGATTACTTTTGGAATTTGCTTTGCGTGGGACAAATTAAACTTAATGACGGCCCAATTATGCACAATACGCGATTGGGATGGATAATATCGGGACCGATACAGTCAAGCGCAGCACATTTGGTGCATTGCAACCTAATACAAAAAAATGATCAAGTAGAAATAAACAATCAATTAACGCGATTTTGGGAAGTTGAAGCAGTTGGTGGTCCGGTTCTTCCATCAGAAAATGAGGTGCTTTGTGAGGAACACTTTAACAGGACGACCATGCGCGCGCCGGACGGTCGATTCATAGTTACTATTCCACTTAAAGATAGCGTAGATCAATTGGGCGATTCATATAGAAGCGCGAAAAATCGGTTAATTAGCATTGAGCGTAAATGTAAAAATAATCCGGATTTCGGGTATCGGTACCATGAATTCATGCGCGAATATTTGGAGTTGGGTCACATGCGCAAAGTTAATGATGAAATTACAAACGGGTTAAACTATTACATACCACATCATGGTGTGTTGAATGAGAACAGTAGCACCACTAAGTTAAGAGTCGTATTCGATGCGTCCTGTCCTACGACTACGGGCCGCTCGTTCAACGATTTACAAGTAGTAGGACCCACTTTGCAACCCGATCTATTCAGTGCTTTGATTCGTTATCGAAAATACAATTACGTGGTAGCTGCTGACGTTCAGAAAATGTATCGTGCGTGCTTAATTCATCCTGAACAAACGAAATTTCAACGTATCTTGTGGCGTGACTCGGATGAATTACCCATTAACGCGTACGAACTTTTAACTATAACTTACGGAACGGCTTCGGCGAGTTATTTGGCAACTCGGTGTCTCAAGCAATTGGGTTTAGAATGTTCAGACCCTATAGTTGCGGATGTCATTAGTTCCCATTTTTACGTTGACGACTTGCTTACGGGAGCAGATTCGTTAGAGGAAGTAATTCGCATTGCAGAAAGCGTAAAAACGGTTTTAAATAGCGGAGGATTCAAGTTGCACAAATGGATTTCGAACGATCCAAAAATTTTGTATAGTATTCGCGACGTAAATACGACCCCTGCGGAGATTCTTGATCTAGGAAAGAACGAAAACACACGTACTCTAGGCTTATTATGGGATCCTATCAAAGATCATTTTAAATATAAAATTCGAAAAATCTCACCGGGTCGGTTAACTAAAAGAAATATTCTTTCCCAAATCGCTCAAATTTTTGACCCTCTTGGTTTGCTGAGTCCTGTAATTATTCGGGCAAAAATTATATTGCAAGAAATCTGGGAGGCTGGATTGGGTTGGGACGAGGTCCTTCCAAATTATATTCATACCAGTTGGTGTAAATTCGCCGATGGATTAACTTATCTGAACGACATTAAAATTCCGCGTCATATCTCACTGAAAAATTCAGAATCGTTTCAGATACACGGCTTTTCCGACGCGTCGACAAAGGCATACGGGGCGTGCGTATATCTTCGAACCGTTGATAGTGACAGAAATGTTTTAATTCGTTTAATATGCGCGAAATCTAAGGTCGCACCGTTAAAGAAGGGTACAATTCCACGGCTGGAACTATTGGGCGCGTTATTGCTTACGGAACTGGTAACAAAGGTAAAGTCGATATTAAAGATAAACGTTAGTCGGGAAATTTATTGGACCGATTCCAGCGTGGTGTTGGGTTGGTTGGCGACGAGCCCTTCACAATTGCAAATATTTGTCGGTAATCGGGTGGCGCGAATAACTGAACAATCAAAATTTAGTGATTGGAAATACGTACGTGGTAGCGATAATCCTGCCGATCCTGTATCAAGAGGGATCAGTGCCGTTGATTTGGCCGGTTTGGAGCTATATTGGGCCGGGCCCAAATGGCTGAAAGAAAATGAAAACATGTGGCCGGTTAGAGATTTTCGGAACGAGTATTTACCTGAAATTAAGAAAAAGGTTTTTTCAGTGGCTGTCGCGTCGGATCAGTTTGTTCAGTTTTCGAAATTCTCGTCATTAAATCGGTTGCAGCGAACAGTTGCATACATTCTTCGGTTTTGTAACAATTGCTCCAAGACTAAGCTTAAGCGTACGGGGTCTCTAAGCAGTTTTGAATTGGAATCATCGCTCAAATTTATCGTAAAATGTACCCAAAGGGAGTCTTTTGCGGAGGAGTTTGAGCATTTAAAACGTAATAAATGCGTTCCGAAAGGGAATCGTCTCGCTAAGTTAAATCCGTTTTTAGATGCAGATGATATAATACGTCTCGGTGGCAGGTTAGGAAATTCCGCGTACGAATTCGATAAAAAATTCCCGATAATAATATCGAGCAAACACACTTTCGCTAGGTTATTATTCGAACGAGAACACTCGGAGTTGTTTCATGCCGGACCACAACACTTACTAGCGTCCATCCGAGATAGGTTTTGGCCAATCGGAGGACGAAATCTGTCCAGAAAGGTAGTTCGGAAATGCGTGCGATGTTCAAAAATAAATCCGCGTGTAATTCAACCAATAATGGGAAATTTACCGGTAGAAAGGGTAACTCCGGCTCCTCCGTTTTATACTACGGGGATGGATTATGCGGGTCCGTTTTTTATTAAAGATAGAAAGGGGCGGGGTTCAAAGGTATGCAAAGCATATTGTTGCCTGTTTGTCTGCTTTGTTACGCGAGCTATTCACCTCGAATTGGTGACCGAGTTGACTAAGGAGTGTTTTATTTCGGCACTTAGGCGGTTCACGGCTAGACGTGGAAGGCCCAATCAAATGCTCTCCGATAATGGGACGAACTTTGTAGGCGGTAATCGCGAACTGCAAGAATTAAGCAGATTTCTTACTGATAACTCCACCGATCTCACAAGTTCTATTGAAAACGCGTCTATCAATTGGAAATTTATCCCTCCTAATTCACCACATTTTGGTGGTTTGTGGGAGGCCGGTGTTAAATCGGTGAAGTTTCACTTGCGGCGTGTTGCTGGCAATGCCTCGTTCACTTATGAAAACTTTTATACATTACTCGTACAGATAGAGGGTATCCTAAATTCCCGTCCGCTAACTCCATTATCTATGGATCCAAATGATACAACCCCATTAACCCCAGCGCACTTTTTAATCGGGAGAAAACTTACGTCACCTCCGGATCCAAGTTTAGGCCACATAAAGGAAAATCGGCTATCACAGTTTCAACATGTACAGCGAATACAACAGCATTTTTGGGCTAGGTGGTCGAAGGAATACTTGTCCGAACTGCAGCGTCGCAACAAATGGGCGGGCGGCAGTTCTAACCTAAAAAAGGGTCAATTAGTCATCATAAAGGAAGAAAATCTACCCACCTTAAAATGGATCACTGGTCGAATCATCGAGGTGTACCATGGTGAAGATGGTGTAGCACGAGTAGCCACTGTACGCACTCCGTCTGGCATTGTTAAACGGGCGATAAATAAACTTTGTCCTTTGCCAGTGGAGTAGGTCGCGTCGTTTGCGTTTTTGCGTTTTGTATATAGAAGTTAAAACCATCGTTTGTGCGTGATGCGTTTTCGCATGCGCAATGTTGTCAAATGTATTTGTGATTCTTAGGTTAGAATTTAAGGTTATTAATTTTTGATTTCTTTTATTGATTTTGTTCTTGTTATTGAAAGGAAGTCCTTTCAAAGCGGGGGGTATGTTAAGATTATTTTAATTTCTTTTATTTTTCTTTTGTTGGGTTTATAATTTTTGGGGTTTAACGTTCAATGCAAGTTGGGTTGCCTAAAGCATTTTATTTTAATTTCTGTATGTATTCAAGAACAACTTTTTTTGTTAAAAAAGATTATAAAAGAGCTTGTTCGCCCAAAAACACTCTTAACTCTCAACACTCTCTCGTCTTATTTGATTTTTGTAAAAACAACATATTATATACCAGACAATAGTTTAATTTTCGATTACAATTATCAAGTGTGAACCAGTAAAAAAATAAAGAATATTTAATTTAAAAAGAAGTGTTTTTGAATCAGCGCAAACCAGAAAAATTAAGTAACAATAATTAATGATGAATTTAAGTTTAAATTGATTTAAATAATCGAAATTAACCCATAATTAAGTTTAATCTAATTAAAATCGTTTATCTTTAATCAATATCTGAACGTATCCTTTTTGTTTACAGCTGTCATCTCTGGTTAAGTGTCAACTTCGAGTCCGGATTAAATTACTTTTTAAAGAATAATTAAGCGGTAAGAAACAATTCAATTGGTCTTTTAAGTAATTCTTAAACATCGTGAACAACACCGTAACAAAAACTGATTAGAATTTGATAATTTTTCTTGATAACAAATTAAATTTGAAGTCATATTGCCATAGCATAGATACGTTCTTAATTTAGGATTTATTAATTGTATTTTTTTATAATTAATTATAATTAATGATGAATTTAAGTTTAAATTGATTTAAATAATCGAAATTAACCCATAATTAAGTTTAATTTAATTAAAATCGTTTATCTTTAATCAATATTTGAACGTATCCTTTTTGTTTACAGCTGTCATCTCTGGTTAAGTGTCAACTTCGAATCCGGATTAAATTACTTTTTAAAGAATAATTAAGCGGTAAGAAACAATTCAATTGGTCTTTTAAGTAATTCTTAAACATCGTGAATAACACCGTAACAAAAACTGATTAGAATTTGATAATTTTTCTTGATAACAAATTAAATTTGAAGTCATATTGCCATAGCATAGATACGTTCTTAATTTAGGATTTATTAATAGTATTTTTATATAATTAATTATAATTAATGATGAATTTAAGTTTAAATTGATTTAAATAATCGAAATTAACCCATAATTAAGTTTAATCTAATTAAAATCGTTTATCTTTAATCAATATCTGAACGTATCCTTTTTGTTTACAGCTGTCATCTCTGGTTAAGTGTCAACTTCGAGTCCGGATTAAATTACTTTTTAAAGAATAATTAAGCGGTAAGAAACAATTCAATTGGTCTTTTAAGTAATTCTTAAACATCGCGAATAACACCGTAACAAAAACTGATTAGAATTTGATAATTTTTCTTGATAACAAATTAAATTTGAAGTCATATTGACATAGGATAGATACGTTCTTAATTTAGGATTTATTAATTGTATTTTTTTATAATTAATTATAATTAATGATGAATTTAAATTTAAATTGATTTAAATAATCGAAATTAACCCATAATTAAGTTTAATTTAATTAAAATGGTTTATCTTTAATCAATATTTGAACGTATCCTTTTTGTTTACAGCTGTCATCTCTGGTTAAGTGTCAACTTCGAGTCCGGATTAAATTACTTTTTAAAGAATAATTAAGCGGTAAGAAACAATTCAATTGGTCTTTTAAGTAATTCTTAAACATCGTGAACAACACCGTAACAAAAACTGATTAGAATTTGATAATTTCTCTTGATATCAAATTAAATTTGAAGTCATATTGACATGGGATAGATACCTTCTTAATTTAGGATTTATTTATTGTATTTTTTTATAATTATTTATAATTAATGATGAATTTAAGTTTAAATTGATTTAAATAATCGAAATTAACCCATAATTAAGTTTAATTTAATTAAAATCGTTTATCTTTAGTCAATATTTGAACGTATCCTTTTTGTTTACAGCTGTCATCTCTGGTTAAGTGTCAACTTCGAGTCCGGATTAAATTACTTTTTAAAGAATAATTAAGCGGTAAGAAACAATTCAATTGGTCTTTTAAGTAATTCTTAAACATCGTGAATAGCACCGTAACAAAAACTGATTAGAATTTGATAATTTTTCTTGATATCAAATTAAATTTGAAGTCATATTGCCATAACATAGATACGTTCTTAATTTAGGATTTATTAATAGTATTTTTTTATAATTATTTATAATTAATGAAGAATTTAAGTTTAAATTGATTTAAATAATCGAAATTAACCCATAATTAACTTTAATTTAATTAAAATCGTTTATCTTTAGTCAATATTTGAACGTATCCTTTTTGTTTACAGCTGTCATCTCTGGTTAAGTGTCAACTTCGAGTCCGGATTAAATTACTTTTTAAAGAATAATTAAGCGGTAAGAAACAATTCAATTGGTCTTTTAAGTAATTCTTAAACATCGTGAACAACACCGTAACAAAAACTGATTAGAATTTGATAATTTTTCTTGATAACAAATTAAATTTGAAGTCATATTGCCATAGCATAAATACGTTCTTAATTTAGGATTTATTAATTGTATTTTTTTATAATTAATTATAATTGATGAATTTAAGTTTATTTTTAATCAATATTTGAACGTATCCTTTTTATGTTTCAACTGTCATTTATGGTGAAGTGTCAAGTTCGAGTTTGGATTAAGCAAAGTTTTTTATTCAATTTTCGTTTTTGTAAACGGAAATGTTAGAATTTGAGGATTCGTTTAGATCACTTGGACCAATCCAAACGAATCCCTAAATTCTGAAATATACGGATTTTTCTCGCACAAACCCAACATTACAGTTTTCAGGAATAATTGACCGGTAAGAAACGATTTAAATAATTTATTAAGTAATTTAATTATCATAAATAACACCATGGAAACAAATGATTAAAATTTAATAATTTTTTTTCGATAATTAGATTTAACCATTTTGACATATGACAGATACGTTCTTAATTTAGGGTTTATTAAAAAAAATATTTTCTTTTTAGAATTATTTATGATTAATGATGAATTTATGATTAAATTGATTTAAATAATCGAAATTAACCCATAAATAAATTTAACTTAATTGAAATTGTTCATATTTAATCAATATCTGAACGTATCCTTTTTTGTTTCAGCTGTCATTGATGGTGAAGTGTCAAGTTTGAATGAATTCGAGTTTGGATTAAGTTTTTTTGGAGTAATTAACCGGTAAGAAACGATTTAATTAGTTTTAAAGTTATTCTTAAACGTCGTTAATAACGGCATTGCAAAAATGATAAGAATTTCATCATTTTTCTTGATAAAAATTAAATTTGAAATATTCGCACATTGTGCTAAGAAACTTGATTGTGATTGTGAAAACTTGAAAATTTAAAATACAAAGCTCCGCGAATTCGTAGACTCTCAAATTCGAATTTTCTTATAATGCGAACAAAATTAGAAATGTAATTTTTTTTATTAATCGGAATTAACAGATATCTCGATAGTTCTAAAACACTGAAGGGTTTCTATTAAAATTACTGAGTCTTTGTCTTTGTAATTTATTAGCAAAATGCTGGAGAAATGTATTTGGACAGTAAAATGAGGAAGAAGAACAGCGCCATTTTAAACCTAAGGGCTTATATCGTGTCATTTGTACCATTTTTTCCTTTGGCATTCAATATTGTATGAAAAGGGCACTCGTTTTATTCATTGAAACCAGCCCTAGGGTTGGTTATCGAATATTTCAGGACAATTTTAGTTCAAATATACAGGGTTGGGTTTAACTTTGCATCTGAAGACTTTTTTTAACTACAATGACCAGTTTTTGGAATAGCGTACTTTGCAGAACTGGGTAATTCCTAGTTACAAAGCAATTAATAATTGCAGTTACTTTTTTTGGGTAATTTGTAATCGTACTTCTCGCGTCAATTGCTAGTTTCAGATTTCTAAATAAATAACACTCGAGAAGTGAGTTGGAAAATATCATTTTGGTCATTTTTTCTATTGATTGCACAAGTGAAGAACAACCTTGAGATTAAACGAGGACAGAACCTGATTAAAGCACCTTCACAAAGCTCGAAATCATCAAGTAATGGATTATCAAAATTTGTGACGATGACTCAAACAGTTCGTCGTTTTAACCACACTGAGTTTACTCCATACTAATAAGAGATGAGTTAGCACTAATGCGTTTTTGGGGCCAAATTGAAAATTGGTAAAATTCTGCAGCCAACTGATTATTCTTTAGAGTATATCTAACTCAATCTATTTTCATATGCACCTCAAAAAGAAAGAGCGAAGAAACAAAGCTTCCTGCCAACAGTGTTTACAGCTTTAAGAGCAGTTTTTAGTCATTAATTGACATGATTTAGAACTTTTGACATGAAATCTTGTTTGCCAACAGTATTTGGTATTTTCGAATCAAACCCAAATTTTATTAACAGTTTGCATTAAAAATGTCTTCTTCAATATTTCACATTTTGTCCAAAGAACATTTTCTGCCTACTGTTGGCAGAAAATAGTTACGGAAATGGCCAGAAAATGGTCAAGGGTTTTGGAATCATTGTAAGTCTTGTAGAGACAGTATTAAGGAAGCATTTCAAATTTTCTGAAGGCAATATCAAATTTTTTTAAAGCAGTATGAAGTCTTCTACAAAGATTTCGAGCTTTCAAGAGGAAACATTAAGTGTTCTGGAGGTGTTTCCTAGAAACAGTATTAAGTCTTCTGAAACATCGCAAATTTTCTGGAGACATTTCAAATCTTCTGGAAGCAATATTTATTATTTTAGAAACAGTATCAATCAAGCCTTCCAGAGGCAGCATCAAATCTAGAAGCCTTCTGGATATGTCAAGTTTTCTGAATGGATTTCAAGTCTTTTAAAAGCAGTATCAAGTCTTCCCTAGGCAGTATCGAGTTTTCTGGAAGTAGTTTAAATCTTCTCGAAGCAATATCAAGTCTTTTGGAAATAATATGAAATCTTTTAGATGCAGTATCAAGTCTTTTGGAAGCAGTACCAAATTTTCTGGAAGCATTTCAAGACTTTTAAAAGCAATATCAAGAATTTTGAAAACAGTATCAAGTCTTCTGAAAGCAGTTTAAGTCTTCTGGTAGCAATATCAAGTGTTCTGAAAGAATTTCAAGGCTGCTGGAAGCTGTATCAAGTCTTGTTGAAGCATTTCATAATTTTTAAAATCAGTATCAAGTCTTTCCGAGATAGTATCAAGTCTTCTAGAAGCAGTATCAATGTTTCTGAAAATATTTTAAGACTTTTAAAAACAGTATTAAGTCTTCCAGAGGCAGTATCGAGTCTTCTGGAAACAATTGAAGTCTTTTGAAAGTAAAATCAAGTTTTTTGAAATCAAGCCTTCGTAAAATGGTTTGAAGAAAGATGACTTTAAAGGAGGGCACAAAAGCAGCTTGATATTCTCATCATGTATTTTCCCAACAAATAATTTCTGTTTGCTTCGTAATCATATTCTTCTTTCTTTTTTAAGGAACTTTTAAATAACTTATAAGTTTTTGGTTTTGACCATATGAAAGAGCGTCTCAAAGTCGCACTGAATCGATAAAAAAGTAGATCGTAGATCAGACCTGGTCTAGATATGATTTCTTCTTCGTTTTTCTTCCTTATAAAACCACATAATTTAGACAAGTAAAGGATTCTATTCAACAAGTAATGCTCACGATTGAGCATTTCGAATTGAAAATTTACCAACTTTTAGTGAAATAAGTGTCAAGTAGTACTCGGTGTATTATCATATTAGATATGTTTGATTGATCTGATATATATTCCGCTTTATATGGAAAATAAAACTGCAAAGATTTCAGTCTGACTCCGAAATATCTGTCAGGCACCATGATATATGACTAACTATATCATCTATGAGAACCTTCAAATGCCAACAGTGAAAGAAGTATTTGCTTACCGAAGTTTTGACTACATCCACAAATTAGAAAACCACTCAAACGTTCTCGCCAATGAGTTAACTCACCATCCAGACATCAGATCAATCAAATATATCTAAAGTGGTAGTACACCGAGTACTACTTGACACTTATTTTACTTGAACTTGGTAAATATTCAATTTGAAAAGCTCAATCGTGAGCATTACTTGTCGGATAGAGCCCTTAACTTGTCCAAATAACCAAACGAATATCGATTTATTTATTTGAGACTCTCTTTCAGATGGTCAAAACCAAAAACTTATAAGTTATTTAAAAGTTCCTTAACAAAAGATAGAGTATGATTATATAAATCACGATACTATGATCACGAAACAAACAGAAATTATTTATTGGGAAAATACATGATGACAATATCAAGCTGCTTTTGTGTTTTCCTTTAAAGTCATATTTCTTCAAATTATTTTGCGAAGGCTTGATTTCGAAAAACTTGATTTTAGTTTCAAAAGACTTAAAATATTTCCAGAAACCTTGATACTGCCTTGATAAGCCTTAATATTGCTTCGAGAAGATGTAAACTGTTTCCAGAAGACTTGATACTATTTCGGAAAGAGTTGATACTGATTTTAAAAGTTTTGAAATGCTTCAACAAGACTTGATACAGCTTCCAGAAGCCTTGTAATTCTTTCAGAACACTTGATATTGCTTCCAGAAGACTTAAACTGCTTTTAGAAGGCTTGATACTGGTTTTAAAAGACTTGATACTACTTTTAAAGGTTTTGAAATGCTTCCAGAAAATTTGGTACTGCTTCCAAAAGACTTGATGCTGCATCTAAAAGATTTCATACTATTTCCAAATGACTTGATATTGCTTCGAGAAGATTTAAACTGCTTCTAGAAAACTAGGTATTGGCTCGCGAAGGCTTGATACTGCTTTTGAAAGACTTGTAATCCTTTCAGAAACCTTGACATATCCAGAAGGTTTGAACTGCTTCTAAAAGATTTGATACAACCTCTGAATGACTTGATACTGTTTCTAAAATATTAAATACTGCTTTCAGAAAACTTGAAAACACTTCCAGAGCACTTAATATTTCTTCTTGAAGGCTCGAAATGTTTGTAGAAGACTTGATACTGCTTTAAAAAAGTTTGATATTGCCTTCAGAAGTTTTGAAATGCTTCCTTAATACAGTCTCTACAAGACTTGATTCCAAAAGCCTTGATATTGTTGGAAATGAATATGAAGAAAATGTTCTTTATTGGACAAAATGTGAAATATTGAAGAAGACATTTTTAATTGAAATTGTTAATAAAATTTGGTTTTGTTTCAAAAATATCATATACTGTTTGCAGATAAAATATTTTTGTCAAAAATTCTAAATCGTGTCAATTAATGACCAAAAATTGCTTTTAAAGCTGTAAATAATGTTGACAGAAAGCATTTCCCCTTTTTTTATCACACTGTCTTTTTGAGAACAGTCATTCTTCGTTTGGGTTTTTTCTCAATTTAGTTTTTTCAGCATCCATACTTATTATGGATGGATATTATTATGTTGGATGTACTTCAATTTGGGCATTATAAACTGCTAGCTCTTGCCCCAAAAATGTGTTAGTGCTAGCTCATCTTCCTCGGTTTTTGGGAAGACCCAAAACTTTCCACTTCTTGGTCTAGTGTTAGTTCTAGTTTTACTTCGATTAATAATAATAATAATAATATTCTTTATTAGATAAAAAAGAAAACATAAAATTACAATTGGTTGACGAACAGGACGGGGTTAGGACATAACTTGTCCTCTCTTCTACTCAACCCTGTAATACATTCATATGTATAAACAAAAAAAAATAATAACCAGCAATCATTGTGGTGAAAAACAAGAATATTCTACAATAATAATCTACAATAATGGCAACAGAAATAAAATATCGAGATAAAAGAGAAAAATGCGTAACAGATTGAGTAACAGATTGAGGAGCGGCGCGCACCGTTTTACAAACCCGCACAGAGGCGCCTACCGTTTTTTGTTAACCCAACCCAACCAAACTTTTTTTCTTAGGATAATTTTTCTGATATTAAGCTTGGGTTGGGTTGAATCAAATTTAACCCAACCCAACTTTTTTTTCTCAGAATAATTTTTCTGATATTAAACTTGGGTTAGGTTGGATGAGAATTAATCGAACCCAACCCAACATTTTTTCGCAGAATGATTTTTCTGATATCGAGCTTGGGTTGGCTTAGATTAAAACTGACTTAATCCAACTCAAAATTAACCCAACCCAACCAAACTTCTTTTCTTAGGATAATGTTTCTGATATTAAGCTTGGGTTGGGTTGAATCAAATTTAAGCAAACCCAACCCAACTTTTTTTTCTCAGAATGATATTTCTGATATTAAACTTTGGTTGGGTAAGATCAAAATTAATTCAAGCCAACGAAACTTTATTTCTCAGAATGATTTTTCTGATATTAAGCTTGGGTTGAAACAAAATTAACCAAATCCAACGCAACTTTTTTTCTCAGAAAGATTTTTCTGATATCGAACTTGGTTTGGGTGAGATTAAGACTGACTCAATCCAACTCAAAATATTTATTTAGATATTTCTGATATTAAACTTTGGTTGGGTAAGATCAAAATTAATTCAAGCCAACGAAACTTTATTTCTCAGAATGATTTTTCTCATATTAAGCTTGAGTTTAATCAAAATTAACCAAATCCAACCCAACTTTTTTCTCAGAATGATTTTTCTGATATCAAGCTTGGGTTGAAACAAAATTAACCAAATCCAACCCAACTTTTTTTCTCAGAATGATTTTTCTGATATTAAGCTTGGGTTGAAACAAAATTAACCAAATCCAACGCAACTTTTTTTCTCAGAAAGATTTTTCTGATATCGAACTTGGTTTGGGTGAGATTAAGACTGACTCAATCCAACTCAAAATTAACCTAACCCAACCAAACTTCTTTTCTTAGGATAATGTTTCTGATATTAAGCTTCGGTTGGGTTGAATCAAATTTAAGCAAACCCAACCCAACTTTTTTTTCTCAGAATGATTTTTCTGATATTAAGCTTGAGTTTAATCAAAATTAACCAAATCCAACCCAACTTTTTTCTCAGAATGATTTTTCTGATATCAAGCTTGGGTTGAAACAAAATTAACCAAATCCAACCCAACTTTTTTTCTCAGAATGATTTTTCTGATATTAAGCTTGGGTTGAAACAAAATTAACCAAATCGAACGCAACTTTTTTTCTCAGAAAGATTTTTCTGATATCGAACTTGGTTTGGGTGAGATTAAGACTGACTCAATCCAACTCATAATTAACCTAACCCAACTAATCTTCTTTTCTTAGGATAATGTTTCTGATATTAAGCTTCGGTTGGGTTGAATCAAATTTAAGCAAACCCAACCCAACTTTTTTTTCTCAGAATGATTTTTCTGATATTAAGCTTGAGTTGAATCAAAATTAACCAAATCCAACCCAACTTTTTTCTCAGAATGATTTTTCTGATATCAAGCTTGGGTTGAAACAAAATTAACCAAATCCAACCCAACTTTTTTTCTCAGAATGATTTTTCTGATATCAAGCTTCGGTTGAAACAAAATTAACCAAATCCAACCCAATTTTTTTTTTAGAATAATTTTTCTGATATTAAGCTTGGGTTGGGTTGAATCAAATTTAAGCAAACCCAACCCAACTTTTTTTTCTCAGAATGATTTTTCTGATATTAAACTTGGATTGGGTTGAATCAAAATTAACCAAATCCAACCCAACTATTTTCTCAGAAAAATTTTTCTGATATCGAGCTTGGGTTGGGTGAGATTAAAACTGACTCAATCCAACTCAAAATAAACCCAACCTAACCAAACTTTTTTTTAGAATAATTTTTCTGATATTAAGCTTGGGTTGGGTTGAATCAAATTTAAGCAAACCCAACACAACTTTTTTTCTGATATCAAGCTTGGGTTGAATCAAAATTAAGCAAATCCAACCCAACTATTTTCTCAGAAAGATTTTTCTGATATCGAGCTTGGGTTGGGTGAGATTAAAACTGACTCAATCCAACTCAAAATAAACCCAACCTAACCAAACTTTTTTTTAGAATAATTTTTCTGATATTAAGCTTGGGTTGGGTTGAATCAAATTTAAGCAAACCCAACCCAACTTTTTTTTCTCAGAATGATTTTTCTGATATTAAACTTGGATTGGGTTGAATCAAAATTAACCAAATCCAACCCAACTATTTTCTCAGAAAAATTTTTCTGATATCGAACTTGGGTTGGGTGAGATTAAAACTGACTCAATCCAACTCAAAATAAATCCAACCTAACCAAACTTTTTTTTAGAATAATTTTTCTGATATTAAGCTTGGGTTGGGTTGAATCAAATTTAAGCAAACCCAACCCAACTTTTTTTTCTCAGAATGATTTTTCTGATATTAAACTTGGATTGGGTTGAATCAAAATTAACCAAATCCAACCCAACTATTTTCTCAGAAAAATTTTTCTGATATCGAGCTTGGGTTGGGTGAGATTAAAACTGACTCAATCCAACTCAAAATAAACCCAACCTAACCAAACTTTTTTTTAGAATAATTTTTCTGATATTAAGCTTGGGTTGGGTTGAATCAAATTTAAGCAAACCCAACCCAACTTTTTTTTCTCAGAATGATTTTTCTGATATTAAACTTGGATTGGGTTGAATCAAAATTAACCAAATCCAACCCAACTATTTGCTCAGAAAGATTTTTCTAATATCGAGCTTGGGTTGGGTGAGATTAAAACTGACTCAATCCAACTCAAAATAAACCCAACCTAACCAAACTTTTTTTTAGAATAATTTTTCTGATATTAAGCTTGGGTTGGGTTGAATCAAATTTAAGCAAACCCAACACAACTTTTTTTCTGATATCAAGCTTGGGTTGAATCAAAATTAAGCAAATCCAACCCAACTATTTTCTCAGAAAGATTTTTCTGATATCGAGCTTGGGTTGGGTGAGATTAAAACTGACTCAATCCAACTCAAAATAAACCCAACCTAACCAAACTTTTTTTTAGAATAATTTTTCTGATATTAAGCTTGGGTTGGGTTGAATCAAATTTAAGCAAACCCAACACAACTTTTTTTCTGATATCAAGCTTGGGTTGAATCAAAATTAACCAAATCCAACCCAACTTTTTTTCTCAGAAAGATTTTTCTGATATCGAACTTGGGTTGGGTGAGATTAAAACTGACTCAATCCAACTCAAAATTAACCCAACCCAACCAAACTTAAAAATATTCTACAATAATAATCTACAATAATGGCAACAGAAATAAAATATCGAGATAAAAGAGAAAAATTAGGTACATACAATGCTACTGTGCGTAACAGATTGAGTAACAGATTGAGGAGCGGCGCGCACCGTTTTACAAACCCGCACAGAGGCGCTCGCGAAGCTGTCTTTTAAAAGAAGGTACTGAGAGCGATTTAATATTCTGAGGCAGAGCATTGTATAATGTTGGAAGCATGTAAGAGAATGAACGCTCAAACAGCGCCAGAACCTTATTTTGTTATATAAATACGACGGTGTTTTTGAGAGCAATAATTTGTGAAAGAATACCATCAAATGTAGTTTACGTCTACTCGCCATGTCCAACCAACCAGCCACGTCCAAAAAATGTGAGATGCTGTCCTCGACTCAGACCAAAGACAAACCTCAAACAGGAATTTTGTACGCGTTGAATACGGTTGATACATATCCTGTCCAAGCAGGGACCGAATACAGTGTCGCAATAATTAAATTGACTGAGAACGAGACTGTTGCACACCATCAATTTCGTTTTACGTGACAATGCATCCTTCATTGGATATAATAGTTTTAAAGCAGCATAAGACAATCTAACCTTTTGCATAATGTGACCTGCAAATCTCAGGACTGAGTCGAACACTAAACCGAGATTCCTAGCAGAATCCCTCACAGAATCCCTCACATTCACCCTCTCATCACCCACAGAGACACAAAATTCGGCCGAGACCGCAACTCGAGCAGCTCGCCGTCCGAAGACCATGACTCCAGATTTTGCCGGATTTACGTTTAAATGATGCTTCCGGGAGATATCAATAAGATTATTGACATCCTCAGACAACTTCAGCTGCGCAACCTCAACCTCGTTCGGACTTGGTATACGTCAAAGAAGATTAAAATATACAGATTGTCAAATCAGTTTGGAAAGTACTCTATTTCAGAGACTATTCAAAAAAAATATCTTCAAATGCTCGGTTAAATCTAAGCCTACCCAAGCCCCTGTATATTTGAACCAGAGCCATCCTAAAACATTCAACATCACAGGGTTGAGATTGATGAACCAAACGAGTGTGCTTCTTTTCACACAAAATTTAGTGCTAAAGAAAAGGATCTGCACCTCAGAAAGTCATACATTGGAAACATGTATGACAGGGACACTATGCATTTCACTGCAAACAAGAATTGGTGTCCCAGAGCTTTTCCTGCGCTCATACACAACACAACTCAATCGTATTATTATGTCAAACCTTGTCAAATTGCCAATTCTGACTTGAAAAATAATCAATCAATGTGAAAATGGACAAATTTTGAGTTGTATAAATATGTCTTAATTCAAGATTTATTGCTTTGCAATTATTTATAATTAATAATCAATTTAAATCAAATTAACAAAATAAAAATAAATTAATTTAATAAAAATAATTTTTTGTTTCAGCCGCCATGTACGAGTCCAATTTGCACTCAACTGCAATTTAATTTTCAAGGTAGGAAACAATTTAAACAATTTTCTAAGTAGTTCATAAATATATTAGTGGTCAATTTGATTTTCTACTCTCTACATACATCTTTTAGGATTAAAAATGAATTTAATTTAATTTAATTTAATTTAACCGGAAATAAACAGAGAGATTTTAAAGGATGAATTTTTGAAAAGGGGGGATTTTTTGGAATATCTCATTCATACATCAATTATTTATATTAAAACGAAATCATACTTTGTGCGTTCATTCAATAGTTAATTAAAATTTATAACCCACAATTAGCACAAATGATCAATTAGCCAATATACACTTTGGTTGACGCGATTAACTAATAATAATACCGTAATGAAATACGCATCGTCCAATCGGACAACAAATATCACAAAAGAGACATAGACATAGTGGTCGAATTACAGGTGAGGGTTCGTGTTTGTATTTTTCTTTAACGAGAGAGCAAACGATACTATGCTATGAATAAGATTATAAAGTAATAGTGTAATGGGTGATTTTTTTTTTATTATTTATTATTAGGTGTTAAATATGCGGCTCATAAAACAGATTTTTTTAATTTTGATTATTGCCTTAAAAAAGTTTTTCTTTTTTTTTTTAATATTTTTGTACTGTTGTACTATTTTTCACAATAATTAGTGGTCCATATCCTACATTATACATTAAGTATAAATAATTTATTTAAAAGCCAACAAGTTTATTTTCAATTTAAGGCAATTTAAGAACCAAATCGTTTTAAAAAAATTACGTACCAACCTTGCGCAATCCTAAACGTTAATTAAGTCTTTGCTTCTTAACAATTAACATAGAAAATAAATAAGGTCATCTGATATCTACATTATAAATACAATCGTTAGTATACGTTCCTTTTTGTAAATTAATGACAATAAGTTAAAGGTGCGGATTTTCTTTTTTTAATCGGATTCTGTTGAACAACAATTATGGGCTGGCGAATTCGTCTCGGTTTCTTCCGAATCATCATCATCCACGCTAGATTTAGAGATTGCCATGTTATCGTTGGTGTCTTTTTCAACAACAACATCATCTGAAGGTACAGAAAGGTTGTATTCTTCAGCCAACTCCACCCAATGCGCTCTATTCCTTCGCACTCCTTCTGCTAAAGGTTCTAATTTGTCTGATAATTCAGCAAATGCCTACAAACATTAACATGGTTTAAATCATAAAAAACTCCGTTAAGATTGAATAAATTACTTGATAAATTGGTAAGCAGATTGAGTCAATAAATCCGACTTGCATCAATGGTAACTGATCTTCTTTTTCCCTATTCATGATATCCTAAAATTCAATTTAAATTAATTAAAATTAATTGATTTTAATAGATAAATAACTTACAATAGGTGTAAGATTTAACTTCTCCCTCTCCATATCGCCCTGTTCGAAAAATTCCGACGAAACTAACTCCGCAACCCTCTTTTCGACCTCCCAAGGTTTCGTGATTGCAGCTAAATCGCAAACTGTCATTAACATCGCCCTGAGCAGTTCCCGGTGGTCGTCTTTGGCCCAAACCGGGCCGTTTCTTATTACATTGAAAAATATACCTCGTTTTCTAAATTCATAATTAATTAAATGCTAATTAAATAATTTCGTTTCGTTAATTAATTTACCTAAAATACACAGCCAAATCGGTACTTAGAATTGCTTCCTCCAATACCTTTATCACCCCGGAGTAATCTTCTGGCGAAAGATTCGATAGTAATTGATTCCCCGGCGAATTTAAGATCATTATGCATTGATCGAAATGATGATGTTCCATTGTTGAGGTTGAATATAGTTGGGCTAAAGGCGATGAAGCTCTTTTAAAGAAAACAAAAATATACAATTTAGTATTATAAATCTGTAACCAAAAAAGAATCGTTCGTTTTTAGCTTTTTTAGAGATCTAGTGATAGTTTTAGTACTAGAATTTGTAAGACGATTCTATTCTCACTTCGCCGAGGTCGCGTAGCGGGCGAGGCCCTACAATATTCCAAAATGAACGATTTTATGTCACTTTAAATCCAGCGCCTCGCTTGCAAGCGACCTCGGCCATTTGAGGTGAAATCGTTCCTGGTATATCTTAGTAAATGTATAAAACCTGCAATGAACGATTTTATTCTCACTTCGCCGAGGTTACGTAGCGGGCGAGGCGCTGGATTTAAAGTGTTTACATAAAATCGTTCATTTTGGAATATTCCAAAATAATAAATAATAATAAACACTTTAAATCCAGCGCCTCGCCCGCAAGAGACCATGGCTGTTTGAAGCGAAGTCGTTCCTTGTATATCTTAGTAAATATAGAGGTGTCTCACGTAACTGGTTCATTAGAACTTTTTTGGGTTACGCTATTCGTAGAGGCTAGAAATTTTTTTGAAATTTTTTGAAAAATTGGTAACATGGGTTGTAAAATATTTTCAGGATGGCCGCCAGTACCTCAACTTCGTTATCAGTAGACCTCAACTTCGTTATTTGTTAACCCAACCCAACCAAACCTTTTTCTTAGGATAATTTTTCTGATATTAAACTTGGGTTGGGTTGTATCAAATTTAACCCAACCCAACTTTTTTTTCTCAGAATAATTTTTCTGATATGAAACTTGGGTTGGATTGGATGAGAATTAATCGAACCCAACCCAACATTTTTTCGCAGAATGATTTTTCTAATATCAAGCTTGGGTTGGGTTAAATTAAAACTGACTCAATCCAACTCAAAATTAACCTAACCCAACCAAACTTCTTTTCTTAAGATAATGTTTCTGATATTAAGCTTGGGTTGGGTTGAATCAAATTTAAGCAAACCCATCCCAACTTTTTTTCTCAGAATGATTTTTCTAATATTAAGCCTGAGTTGAATCAAAATTAACCAAATTCAACCCAACTTTTTTTTCTCAGAAAGATTTTCCTGATATCGAGCTTGGGTTGGGTTAGATTAAAACTGACTCAATCCAACCCAAAATTAACCCAACCAAACTTCTTTTCTTAAGATAATGTTTCTGATATTAAGCTTGAGTTGGGTTGAATCAAATTTAAGCAAACCCAACCCAACTTTTTTTTCTCAGAATGATTTTTCTGATATTAAACTTTGGTTGGGTAGGATCAAAATTAATCCAACCCAACGAAACATTATTTCTCAGAATGATTTTTCTGATATTAAGCTTGGGTTGAAACAAAATTAACCAAATCCAACCCAACTTTTTTTCTCAGAAAGATTTTTCTGATATCGAACTTGGGTTGGGTGAGATTAAAACTGACTCAATCCAACTAAAAATTAATCCAACCCAACCAAACTTTTTTTAGAATAATTTTTCTGATATTAAGCTTGGGTTGGGTTGAATCAAATTTAAGCAAACCCAACCCAACTTTTTTTTCTCAGAATGATTTTTCTGATATCAAGCTTGGGGGTGGTTGAATTAAAATTAACCAAATCCAACCCAACTTTTTTTCTCAGAAAGATTTTTCTGATATCGAGCTTGGGTTGGGTGAGGTTAAAACTGATTCAATCCAACTCAAAATTAACCCAACCCAACCAAATTTTTTTTTAGAATAATTTTTCTGATATTAAGCTTGTGTTGGGTTGAATCAAATTTAAGCAAACCCAACCCAACTTTTTTTTCTCAGAATGATTTTTCTGATATCAAGCTTGGGTTGAATCAAAATTAACCAAATCCCACCCAACTTTTTTTTCTCAGAAAGATTTTTCTGATATCGAACTTGGGTTGGGTGAGATTAAAACTGACTCAATCCAACTCAAAATTAACCCAACCCAACCAAACTTTTTTTTTAGAATAATTTTTCTGATATTAAGCTTGGGTTGGGTTGAATCAAATTTAAGCAAACCCAAGCCAACTTTTTTTTCTCAGAATGATTTTTCTGATATCAAGCTTGGGTTGAAACAAAATTAACCAAATCCAACCCAACTTTTTTTCTCAGAAAGATTTTTCTGATATCGAGCTTGGGTTGGGTGAGATTAAAACTGACTCAATCCAACTCAAAATTAACCCAACCCAACCAAACTTTTTTTTTAGAATAATTTTTCTGATATTAAGCTTGGGTTGGGTTGAATCAAATTTAAGCAAACCCAACCCAACTTTTTTTTCTCAGAATGATTTTTCTGATATTAAGCTTGGGTTGAAACAAAATTAACCAAATCCAACCCAACTTTTTTTCTTAGAAAAATTTTTCTGATATGGAGCTTGGGTTGGGTGAGATTAAAACTGACTCAATCCAACTCAAAATTAACCCAATCCAACCAAATTTTTTTTTAGAATAATTTTTCTGATATTAAGCTTGGGTTGGGTTGAATTAAATTTAAGCAAACCCAACCCAACTTTTTTTTCTCAGAATGATTTTTCTGATATCGAACTTGGGTTGGGTGAGATTAAAACTGACTCAATCTAACTAAAAATTAATCCAACCCAACCAAACTTTTTTAGAATAATTTTTCTGATATTAAGCTTGTGTTGGGTTGAATCAAATTTAAGCAAACCCAACCCAACTTTTTTTTCTCAGAATGATTTTTCTGATATCAAGCATGGGTTGAATCAAAATTAACCAAATCCAACCCAACTTTTTTTCTCAGAAAGATTTTTCTGATATCGAACTTGGGTTGGGTGAGATTAAAACTGACTCAATCCAACTAAAAATCAATTCAACCCAACCAAACTTTTTTTAGAATAATTTTTCTGATATTAAGCTTGTGTTGGATTGAATCAAATTTAAGCAAACCCAATCCAACTTTTTTTTCTCAGAATGATTTTTCTGATATCAAGCTTGGGTTGAATTAAAATTAACCAAATCCAACCCAACTTTTTTTCTCAGAAAGATTTTTCTGATATCGAGCTTGGGTTGGGTGAGGTTAAAACTGATTCAAACACAACTCAAAATTAACCCAATCCAACCAAATTTTTTTTTAGAATAATTTTTCTGATATTAAGCTTGGGTTGGGTTGAATCAAATTTAAGCAAACCCAACCCAACTTTTTTTTCTCAGAATGATTTTTCTGATATCAAGCTTGGGTTGGGTTGGGTTAAAACTGACTGAATCCAACTCAAAACTAAACCAACCCAACTAAACTGTTTTTCTTAGGATAATTTTTCCAACATTAAGGTTGGGTTGGATTCAAAATAATTCAACCCAACCAAACTTTTTTTCTCAGAATGATTTTTCTGATATCAAGCTTGGGTTGGGTTAGATTAAAACTGAATCCAACTCAAAACTAATCCATCCCAACCAAATTTTTTTTCTTAGAATAATTTTTTCGATATTAAGCTTGGGTTGGGTTGAATCAAAATTAACCGAACCCAACTTAATTTTTTTTTAAATGATTTTTCTGACTATTGATTTTTTATTATATTCATATTTTTAGTGCGCACTTTTTTGGGTTCAAATTGAAATGTACAGGTGTCCCAAAATTGAGATAACAAACCTAAGTTGACATTTTTGAATAGGAATCACCATTTTTTAATTAAATTCTGAGTATGGTTTGGAAGTTCTTTGTGAAAGATTTTTTGACATTTAACACTAAGTATTTTTGAGTTTCTTACTTGTATCAGATTATAATAATTCAAGATAATTCATCAAGATATACAAGTATAGGGCTGTAGTTTCTTAGGGGATGATTCATATATTAAAATACCCTTTAAATTCTTTAAAGAACCATCCCTCTTAAAGTTTGTTGCTGCAATCATTGAGATACACCCTGAACCTATATAAATAATAATAATAATAGTGGTTACTTACTTGATTTGAAAGGAATTGTTGGTTCCTCGATGATCCAAATCGTGACATAGACAACCGATTATCAGCGCTAAAACTTCAATTTCCCCGAAAATATTCCACCAACCAGTAGCCTAAAAAAAAAATACGTAGTTATAAATAAATTTTTATTTATTTATTATTTATTTATTTACCGTTAAAATGGAGAACATCATTTGGGCGACATTAAAAGCGTGCCGCCAATTATGATAGGTAACATTACGATAATTTTTCTTAACGGATAACAACCACCGACAGAGGACCTCATAGTCCATGTGGAACCTCTCGACTAGATCAAGATCAAGGAACATTCTTATACATGCCTAAAAATAAAGTTAGTTTATCATCAAATTGCTTCGCATTAATCAAATAATTTACAGTAAGAGTTTCATCATCAGATAACCCAACGTCATCAAAAGAGAACTCGTGCAAACAAAACGATACAGCGGATGGAACCCTCATTTGCTACAAAAAAAAAATTAATTATCATCAAAAAGAAATTTGTTTTAAATAAATCTTACTCTAATTCTTTGAGCATCTTCTATGCTTGATGTTGCGTGATAAGACAAAACTTCAAGAGTGACGCTTTGTTTTGCAATGGCCACAACGGCCTTTTCGTACATATGGGTGTTATGGATGCCCATCCCGCAAAAAATGGCGAAAGCCTCCACAAAGTTTTCGTCGTTTTTGGTAAACGGCAAATCGTTAAATTTATTAATCAATTGGATAACCCCGATGATTTCGCACGAAGAATTCTTAATAGCCATACAAAGGATGCTTTTATGTTGAAAATTGGTGTTCCTATCCACGCTGGGATCAAACCGACTATCATCGTACGCATTAACAATATTCACCGTCTAAAAAATAACCGCTATTTTAAGAGATATTTAATTTATTAATTAATTAATAAAAAAAAATTACCTCCCCCCTCGCAGCGACATAACCAGTAATACCGATATTTATAGGAAACCGACTTTCGAATGGGCTAATTAAATTAAATCAATTTTTTCGATTAATACGATTCAAATTGAATAATCTAATTAATTAATTACCTAGTTCTTGATTCGCCTTCTTCCCCGCAAAGATCGCTCGCTTGGAAATCAAACGATCGCGAAAAACTCCTTTTAGACGCTTGATGGGTCAACAGAACCTAAAAAGGAAATGAAAAAGTATTAAGTTACGTGAAAAATGAATTTTTGATCCGAAATAGAATTTGAAAAGGCGAGAGTGCGACTGATTAATTATGAACGTCTAAAGAAGCGGGTATAAAGCCAACGAAAGGAGAGAGGGGTTTTGTTTCGAACAAACGGCTCCGTTGGGATTTCCGCGAAACGTCTCGCCCAAATTGCAATTTGTTAGCTTGGTCGTGGCACACGGTAAAAAATTTAATCACGGTTAATGGAGCCGTTATTTTACTTTTTAAAATAAACCAAACACATATTTGTTTTCGACTCGTTTTACACACCTTTATTTTTTTTTTTTTTACTCAATGAATTATTTTTTTGTTTTATTATTTATTGTCTAAATTAGTTAATTTTGTGAGAATATCTTGTTTTAATTAATGGAGGACCTTTTTAATTATTATGTATTATTAATTATTATACAGCGTGAGTTATTAGACAAAATGTTTTAAATTTTATTTTTTGATTTTAAAAATGAACAGATTTTGCTTTGTACATGACACAATCCTTAGATATTAAATACGCTATACAGGGTCTTCACAAAGTTTTGCTATGTTTGATGTTTTTCAAATGGCTTTATCTTAAGTCTTTTAAATGGAACACCCTGTATATTGTGTGCTAAATTGCCCATCAGATTTCCTTTAATTAATCGTAAGTATGATATGTGTCTAACTTTAATAGTTTTCCTAATATATTTTATCACATCTTTCTATAAATAAATTAAAATTAAATTTAAAATCTTTTTAAATTTCATAAAGTACTAAGTACCTTTTTAATTGGATATATGGCAGCAAAATTATTTTATATTATAAAATATTAATAATAAACAAACCACAAAAAAAATGATAAAAATAGATAATATTAAGTACCAGAATGGCGTGTTTTATTACACATTTTTCTTTAAATTGTAAATATTAGGAAAATTATTAAACTTAAACATATGCTATACTGCTACTTTACATAAAAAAAAATAAGAAAATATTTGAAAAACATCAAAAGTAAGTGAACTTTATGAGCACGCTGTACAGTGTATCTAATATCTTTGGATACTATCAGATACCTACTGATTTTAACTATTATCTGATATACTTTCAAGGCAAAATCAGATAAAATGTTGTTTTTAATAAATGACGTTAACTTTATTATAATAAAGTTAATTAAATTTAATATGATAAAATATGCATAATATGATAAAATATACAGGCTGTTCCATTAAAAAAAAATACGTACTCTATGCTACACCTAAATAAACAGCCTATATAAGGGAAAATAATTTAGGTAATAGAATATGATGAGTTAAACAACTTTTGTAAAAAACATTTTGTTCTTCCTTAAACGGTTTAACCACTACTGCCCACCGGGACAATAATAACTCACCCTGTATATCAATTACAACTCTACAATTTGAAATTGAAAATGAATTACTACATAATTTTAAGGTTCTATTACTATTGCCATTTTCCATTTGATAGTAATTTTATTTTTCTATGACTTTTTGCTAACTAATTTTAAAATCTATACAAAATCTAGAACTAGAATCAGTTGGGTTTAGCCGGACGTCTATAAAGATTAGATCTAGTGTTAGTTCTAGTTTTAGTCCAATAACTAGCAACTAGCACCAGATCTAGTAATAAAACCGTTCTGGTTTAGCCGTCTTAAAAAACGTTTGGCTAAACCTGAATGATGTTGGTACTGGATCTAGTGCTAGTTGCTAGTTATTGGACTAAAAGTAAAACTAACACTAGATCTAGTACTAAAATCATTCGGGTTTAGGCCTCTTAAGATTTTCGGCTAAACCCAAATGATTTTGGTACTAGATCTAGTGCTAATGGCTAGTTATTGGACTAAAACTAGAGTTAACACAAGATCTAATACTAAAATCATTCGGGTTTAACCGTCTTGAAAGACGTTCGGCTAAACCTCAATGATTTTAGCACTAAATCTAGTGCTAGTTGCTAATTATTGGACTAAAACTAGAACTAACACGAAATCTAATACTAAAATCATTCGGGCTTAGCCGTCTTAAAAGACGTTTGGCTAAACCCAAATGATTTTAGTACTAGATTTAGTGCTAGTTGCTAATTATTTGACTAAAACTAACACTAGATCTAGTACTAAAATCATACACTAGATCTTGTATCAAAATCAATCGGCTTTAGCCGTCTTAAAAGACGTTCGGCTAAACCCGAATGATTTTGGTACTAGATCTAGTGCCAATTGCTAGTCATTGAACTAAAACTAGAACTAACACTAGATCTAATACTAAAATCATTCGGGTTTAGCCGTCTTGAGAGACGTTCGGCTAAACCCAAATGATTTTAGTACTAGATCTAGTGCTAGTTGCTAATTATTGGACTAAAACTAACACTAGATCTAGTATTAAAATCATACACTAGATGATCTTGTATCAAAATCATTCGGGTTTAGCCGTCTTAAAAGACGTTCGGCTAAACCTGAATGATTTTGGTACTAGATCTAATGCCAATTGCTAGTTATTGGACTAAAACTAGAACTAACACTAGATCTAATACTAAAATCATTCGGGTTTAGCCGTCTTGAGAGACGTTCGGCTAAACCAGAATGATTTTGGTACTGGATCTAGGATTAGTTGTTCTAGATCTTGTATTAGTTGCTAGTTATTGGATTAAAACTAGACCTAGCACTAGATCTAGTACTACAATCATTCGGCTTTAGCCGTCTTAAAAGACGTTTGGCTAAACCAAAATAATTTTAGTACTGGATCTAGTGCTAGTTATTGGACTAAATGTAAAACTAACACTAGATCTAGTACTAAAATCATTTGGGTTTAGCCGTCTTGAAAGACGTTCGGCTAAATCCAAATGAATTTAGTACTAAATCTACTGCTAGCTGCTAATTATTAAACTAAAACTAGAACATGAAATCTAATACTAAAATCATTCGGGTTTAGCCGTCTTGAAAGACGTTCGGCTAAATCCAAATGATTTTAGTACCAAATCTAATGCTAGTTGCTAATTATTGGACTAAAACTAGAACTAACAGGAAATCTAATACTAAAATCATTCGGGTTTAGCCGTCTTGAAAGACGTTCGGCTAAATCCAAATGATTTTAGTACCAAATCTAATGCTAGTTGCTAATTAGTGGACTAAAACTAGAACTAACAGGAAATCTAATACTAAAATCATTCGGGTTTAGCCGTCTTGAAAGACGTTCGGCTAAATCCAAATGAATTTAGTACTAAATCTACTGCTAGCTGCTAATTATTAAACTAAAACTAGAACATGAAATCTAATACTAAAATCATTCGGGTTTAGCCGTCTTGAAAGACGTTCGGCTAAATCCAAATGATTTTAGTACCAAATCTAATGCTAGTTGCTAATTATTGGACTAAAACTAGAACTAACAGGAAATCTAATACTAAAATCATTCGGGTTTAGCCGTCTTGAAAGACGTTCGGCTAAATCCAAATGATTTTAGTACCAAATCTAATGCTAGTTGCTAATTAGTGGACTAAAACTAGAACTAACAGGAAATCTAATACTAAAATCATTCGGGTTTAGCCGTCTTGAAAGACATTCTGCTAAATCCAAATGATTTTAGTACCAAATCTAATGCTAGTTGCTAATTATTGGACTAAAACTAGAACTAACAGGAAATCTAATACTAAAATCATTCGGGTTTAGCCGTCTTGAAAGACATTCTGCTAAATCCAAATGATTTTAGTACCAAATCTAATGCTAGTTGCTAATTATTGGACTAAAACTAGAACTAACAGGAAATCTAATACTAAAATCATTCGGGTTTAGCCGTCTTGAAAGACGTTCGGCTAAATCCAAATGATTTTAGTACCAAATCTAATGCTAGTTGCTAATTATTGGACTAAAACTAGAACTAACAGGAAATCTAATACTAAAATCATTCGGGTTTAGCCGTCTTGAAAGACGTTCGGCTAAATCCAAATGATTTTAGTACCAAATCTAATGCTAGTTGCTAATTAGTGGACTAAAACTAGAACTAACAGGAAATCTAATACTAAAATCATTCGGGTTTAGCCGTCTTGAAAGACGTTCGGCTAAATCCAAATGAATTTAGTACTAAATCTACTGCTAGCTGCTAATTATTAAACTAAAACTAGAACATGAAATCTAATACTAAAATCATTCGGGTTTAGCCGTCTTGAAAGACATTCTGCTAAATCCAAATGATTTTAGTACCAAATCTAATGCTAGTTGCTAATTATTGGACTAAAACTAGAACTAACACGAAATCTAATACTAAAATCATTCGAGTTTAGCCGTCTTAAAAGACTTTCGGCTAAACCCGAATGATTTTGGTACTAGATCTAGTGCTAGTTGATAGTTATTGGACTAAAACTACAACTAGCACTAGATCTAGTATCAAAATCATTTGGGTTTAGCCGTCTTAATAGACGAACCTTTATTTTTTTTTAAGAAACGAATTTATTTTTTTATATTACAATAATATGTTGCTTAAATTTGTTAATATTTAGTTATTTATGTGAAATATCTTTGTTTAATTAATGGAGAACTCTTTCAATCATTATACAAATTTAAATTTTGTAATTAAAAACGACTTATAAAAAAAATGAGTTGTTAATCTTAATTTTTTTACTTTTGTCTTTTTCCATTTGCTAGCAAATTTATTATTCCATGATTTTTAGCTAACCAATATTAAAATCAATACAAAATCTAGAAGTAGAATTATTCGGGTTTAGCCGAATGTCTCTTAAGACGGCTAAACCCAAATGATTCTAGTTCCTAGTTTAGTGCTAGTTCTAGTAAAATGTACTCAACAATATAAACTGACTGCCAAGTAAAACTAGCACTAACACTACATTTCGTACTAAAATCATTCGGGTTTAGCCGTCTTAAAAGACGTTCGGCTAAACTCGAATGATTTTGGTACCAGATCTAGTGCTAGTTGCTAATTATTGGACTAAAACTAGAACTAACACGAGATCTAATACTAAAATCATTCGGATTTAGCCGTCTTGAAAGACGTTCGGCTAAATCCAAATGATTTTAGTACCAAATCTAATGCTAGTTGCTAATTATTGGACTAAAACTAGAACTAGCACGAAATCTAATACTAAAATCATTCGGGTTTAGCCGTCTTAAAAGACTTTCGGCTAAACCCGAATGATTTTGGTACTAGATCTAGTGCTAGTTGATAGTTATTGGACTAAAACTACAACTAGCACTAGATCTAGTATCAAAATGATTTGGGTTTAGCCGTCTTAAAAGACTTTCGGCTAAAACCAAATAATTTTGATACTAGATCTAGTATTAGTTCTGGTTTTACTCCAATAACTAGAAACAAGCTCTAGATCTAGTAAAAAATGAGATGTTAGTTAATCTTCATTTTTTTACTTTTCTTTTTCCATTTACTAGCGAATTTATTATTCCACGATTTTTAGCTAACCAATATTAAAATCGATATAAAATCTAGAAGTAGAATTACTCGGGTTTAGCCGAATGTCTCTTAAGACGGCAAAATGACGGTCAAATGTACTTAACAATATAACACTGACTACCAAGTAAAACTAGCACTAACACTACATTTAGTAATAAAATCATTCGGGTTTAGCCGAACGTCTTTTAAGACGGTTTTGATTTTGGTACTAGATCTAGTGTTAATTGCTAGTTATTGGACTAAAACTAGCACTAGATCTAGTACTAAAATCATTCGGGTTTAGCCGTCTTGAGAGACGTTCGGCTAAACCAGAATGATTTTGATACTAGATCTAGTGTTAGTTGCTAGATATTGGACTAAAACTAGAACTAGCACTAGATCTAGTAAAAATCATTCGGGTTTAGCCGTCTTAAAAGACGTTTGGATAAACCCGAATCATTTTGGTACTAGATCTAGTGCTTATTGCTAGCTAGTGGACCAAAACTAGAACTAACACTAGATTAAGTAGTAAGAACCTTTGGGGTTAGTTGTTTTAAATTTTTCGGCTAAACCCAAATGATTTCGGTACTAGATCTAGTGCTAATGGTTAGTTATTGGACTAAAACTAGAGTTAACACTAGATCTAGTACTAAAATCATTCAGGTTTAGCCGTCTTAAAAGACATTCGGCTAAACCTGATAGATTTTGATACTAGATCTAGTGCTAGCTCTAGTTTTAGTCTAATATCTAGCAACTAACACTAGATCTAATACTAAAATTATTCGGATTTAGCCTAACACTAGACCTAGACGAGAAAGTCTATGTAAAAATATCTCGTTTTAATTAATAAAGGGCCCTTTTAATTATGTATCGTTCTTATAGAACTCTAAAATTTGTTTTTTTTTAGTATTATCAATGTTGCAAGTAAAATAATTTAAATTTTAATAAAACCTCCAACTTGCTTTACTAAAATTTACCTCGGTACCGGTTTCGAGGTTTAAATCATCAGCCGAAAATGTCAAAATGAAGCTAACATATCAAAACAAAATGTTCAATTTAGAAAGAGATCTGATCCAATTTAAAAAACCGGTTGATTGAATAAATTTTGAAAAACGGTTAAATTTTTTTACAAAATTATAAAGTCGTTAAAATTACGGTACAATACAATGTATAGAATAAAATAATTAAAAGCAATAGATTAAAATAATAGCTACTAAATGAACACAAACAAATTTTGGAGCCAACACAAAATATTAAACAGACATCTTAAGCAGACGAAAAGTGACGACTCATTGCTAGTTGCTAGTTATTGGATTAAAATTAGAACTAGCACTAGATCTAGTAATAAAATCATTCGGATTTAGCCGTCTTAAAAGACGTTCGGCTAAACCTGAACCTTTTGGTACTAGATCTAGTGCTAGTTTTAATTTTAGTCCAATAACCAGCAACTAGCACGGAATCTAGTACCAAAATCATTCGGTTTTAGCCGAACATCTTTTAAGACGGCTAAACCCGAATGATTTTAATACTATATCTAGTGTTAGTTTTAGTCCAATAACTAGCAATTAGTACTATATCTAGTGTTAGTTACTAGATATTGGACTAAAATTAGAACTAGCATTAGATTTAATACCGAAATCATTTTGGTACTACATCTAGTGCTAGTTGCTAGTTATTGGGCTAAAACTAGAACTAGAGCTGGAACTGGAGTCACTAAAATATCACTAGATTTAGAACTAGAATCATTCGGGTTTGGCCGTTAACCCGGTTTAGCGTTAACCCGAATGATTCCAGTACTAGATCTAGTGTTAGTTCTATTTTTAGTCCAATAACTAGCAACTAGCACTGAATCTAGTACCAAAATCATTCGGTTTTAGCTGAACGTCTTTTAAGACAGCTAAATCCAAATGATTTTGGTACTAGATCTAGTAATTAGTTGATCTAGGACTTGGCTTGGACTATTAATGTTAGTCCAATAAAAATATACAAGAAATCAGCGCCCACCAACAGTTAAAACTAGAACTAACACTAGTTTAGCCGTGCGTCTTCAGACGCACGGCTAAACCCACAACTTTCTAGTCTAGGTCTAGTGTTAGTTCTAGTTTTAGCCACCACAACTAACTCTAGGCACAGAATTAGCAACATTCGGGTTTAGTCAACTTGAAATTTGAGCAAAGTCTGTGATCACTCAATACAGAACTTTTTTAAACCTAAAACTAGAAAGTACTCCTTTTAATTGATAAAGCAAAAATAGTACAACTCCTGGAGTGATCATATCATTGGTTTTCCATGATATAATCTATCACACACTCTCAAAAAGCTTATTAATATCTTTTTAAATTTAAACCCATCGAATTTAATCAGCGTAAAAATGTTAAATAAATAAGGAACAGAAATCTTTGCGTAAATTAAATTTGTAATTGAAAATGACTGCATAATCGTAATTGTATCTATTTCGATGTTTCTTTTACTATAATGTTTCTAGTAGCCTTGAATACATGAACCCACGCAATCGATTGATGAGGTCAGAATAACCGAAAACCGGGAATGAGCGATCGATTATTCTCGAAATACACAAAACGCGCCACTTCTTCGAATAAGGCTTGACTGACGGGCGCTAAAAATATACCACGCTTTCTTTTAACTCGTATCCCATTTCTTAGTATACAATATTTTGTATAATTAAATATAAAATGTAATCGCAAATGACTCAAAAAATTTTTTAAAAAATTTAAATAATTAAAGTATGTTTCTTACCTGTACTCTTTGACATTGAATAAGACTTTGTGTGTGCGTTAATATCCTAAAAACGACGTGTTCTATAGTGCTTTGTTCTTCGAAAACCATTCGAGCTAAATCCAATAGAACCTGGTTCCGTTTCACTTCGAGTTGCGATTTTTCGTAAAGATGCGCATTTCTTAACCCGATTCCGCAAAATTGGAGGTAACTTGCGAAAATTTGTTGGTCCTGTTGCGAAAACGGGGCATCCCCCACTTTGTTTATCACCTAAAATGACCCATTTCATTAATTTAACAATAAATGGTAAATAAATTAATCGAACCTGAGCCACCCCTATTACATCTCCGCTTGTATCTTTTATGGGCATACAAAGGAGAGTTCTTGTCCTGTATCCCGTCCATGTATCTATATCACGATTAAATCTATCATCCTAAAACAAATAAAATGATTCAATTTAATATTAAAAATTAAAAGTTAATTTTAAAAATTAAAAGTTAATTTTGATTTATAGTTGTGTTTTAGAGGTCAAAGTGAAGTTATCCGGTGGAAATGAACTTGAAAGTTTTAGGGTGAGCACTTTTTGTCCGAAGCTCGAGTTGTCGAACTTTATTACGGACCTCTAACTAAAAGTATCTCCCTCTCTCTATATTCTCAAGTCTTAATCGCAACTAAATTATATAATTTAGTTATTAACTTATTTCTTTTAGTTTAGTCTAGGAAATAAAAACAAATTTCATTTCATCACGAAATATTATAGACCGGACAAGAAAAGGTCGAGTTTTTTTCTTATATAGCATCGTTTTTTATTTGGATTTATGTCTTCTGTTAGGGGAGGTTTAACCCAACGAAATTGGGTTATAAATCTTTTTTGGTCTACGCGAAAATAAAAAGAGGATTAATTTTTGTTTTTAGTATGGTTAAAAATTATTTTTTTGAAATCTTTTTGCAATTTTTTTTGCGTAACATTAATTCTTATTATTTTAAAGATCTTAAGATATACGCGTAGTTTGAGGGCTAAACCCGAATGACTCTAGTTCCAGCTCTAGTAATTATTAAGGCTGGACAATACCTTAAATAAAGTATCGATTTATTGGAATCAGTAACTTAACTACATAATAAGTAACTTTTTTATGTATTTTGAAATGATGAAAAGAACAAAGAGATATAAATTACGCACCCTAACTTATTGACATTGTTGATGATTTCATCTGGATTAAAAGAATTGAAAGATTATCAGAAATCATCTGCTGCGAATGTTGTATGTTTTTCTGACAACTCCAAGACTTGATACTGGTTGTAGAAGACTTAAAATGCTTTCGAAACACTCGGTATTGTCTCGGGACAACTTGAAATGCTCCCACAAAACTCGATACTGCTTCTGGAAAGCCATAAAGTACTTCCAAAACACTTGAAATGCTTCCAAAAGTCTTAATACCGCTCCTAGAAGACTTGAACTACTTAGTAATCTTTCTGGAAGGCTGCTTCTAGAAAATTGAAATGTTTCCAGAAGACTTGCAATACCTCCAGCAGAGTGGATATCGATTCTAGAAGACTTGAAATGCTTTCAAAAGACTCGATACTGCCTTTGTTAAACTTTAAACTACTTTCAAAAGACTTTAAATGCTTTTAGAAGACCTGATACTGGTTATAGAAGACTTAAAATGCTGTCAAAACACTCGAGATTGTTTCGAGAAGACTTGAAAGTGCTTCCAAAATACTTGAAATGCTTGCAAAAGACTTAATATTGCGTCTATTAACCATTAACCAGCACTTTAAAACAAAAACGACGAACTTCCTGAGGATGGATACTGTTACAACCCGAAACATGTAGAAGAAAAAACAAAACATTTCATCGCTAAGTATAAGTTTATATAAAATGACCTACAACATAACACAACACGATGTTAAGAAAAAAAAAATAACTTCTAGATGACTTAAAATTCTGCCAGAACACTTAATAATCTTTCTGGAAAACTAGATACTGCTTCTTAAGTCTTCTTAAGAAGACTTAAAAATTTTCCAGAAGACTTACAATACTTTCAAAAAAACTTATATTGCTTCTAAAAGTTCTCAAATACCTCCAAAAGACTAGGTATTGCCTCTAGAAAACTTAAATTATTTCTAGAAGACTTAAAAGCTCTCCAGAATACTTGCAACACTTTCAAAAGAATTGATACTGCTTCCAAGAGTCTTGAAATGCTTTCAGAAGATTAGTTATTGCTTCTAGAAGACTTTATAAAATGCTAACTAAAGACTTTTCATAATGCTTATAAAAGTGCTTGCAAAAAACATATTCATTGCAAATACTAATATTATATTAAAAACTATTGGGCAAAATCTTAACGTAAGCAGTCCAAAAACTGTTCATTAAAGAAGACATTAACTAGCACTAGATCTAGTACTAAAATCATTCGGGTTTAGCCGTCTTAAAAGACGTTTGGCTAAAACCAAATGATTTTGATACTAGATCTAGAGCTAGTTGCTAGTCATTGGACTAAAACTAGAACTAACATTAGATCTAGTACTAAAATCATTCGGGTTTAGCCGTCTTAAAAGACATTCGGCTAAACTCGAATGATTTTGGTACTAGATCTAGTCTTAGTCCAATAACTAGTAACTAGTACTAAAATCATTCAGGTTTGGCCGTCTTAAAAAACGTTCGGCTAAAACCAAATGGTTTTGATACTAGATCTAGAGCTAGTTGCTGGTCATTGGACTAAAACTAGAACATTAGATCTAGTACTAAAATCATTCGGGTTTAGCCATCTTAAAAGACGTTTGGCTAAAACTAAATAATTTTAATACTAGATCTAGAGCTAGTTGCTAGTTATTGGACTAAAATTAGAACTAACACTAGATCTAGTAGTAAAATCATTCGGGTTTAGCCGTCTTAAAAGACATTCGGCTAAACCCGAATGATTTTGATACTAGATCTAGTTTTAGTCTAATAACTAGTAACTAGTACTAGATCTAGTACTAAAATCATTGGGGTTTAATCGTCTTAAAAGACGTTTGGCTAAAACCAAATGATTTTGATACTAGATCTAGTGTTAGTTCTAGTTTTACTCCAATAACTAGCAACAAGCTCTAGATCTAGTATCAAAATCATTCAGGTTTGACCGTCTTAAAAAACGTTCGGCTAAAACCAAATAATTTTAATACTAGATCTAGAGCTAGTTGCTAGTTATTGGACTAAAATTAGAACTAACACTAGATCTAGTAGTAAAATCATTCGGGTTTAGCCGTCTTAAAAGACATTCGGCTAAACCCGAATGATTTTGATACTAGATCTAGTTTTAGTCTAATAACTAGTAACTAGTACTAGATCTAGTACTAAAATCATTGGGGTTTAATCGTCTTAAAAGACGTTTGGCTAAAACCAAATGATTTTGATACTAGATCTAGTGTTAGTTCTAGTTTTACTCCAATAACTAGCAACAAGCTCTAGATCTAGTATCAAAATCATTCAGGTTTGGCCGTCTTAAAAAACGTTCGGCTAAAACCAAATGATTTTAATACTAGATCTAGAGCTAGTTGCTAGTTATTGGACTAAAATTAGAACTAACACTAGATCTAGTAGTAAAATCATTCGGGTTTAGCCGTCTTAAAAGACATTCGGCTAAACCCGAATGATTTTGATACTAGATCTAGTTTTAGTCTAATAACTAGTAACTAGTACTAGTTCTAATACTAAAATCATTCGGGTTTAGCCGTCTTAAAAGACATTCGGCTAAACCCGAATGATTTTGATACTAGATCTAGTTTTAGTCTAATAACTAGTAACTAGTACTAGTTCTAATACTAAAATCATTCGGGTTTAGCCGTCTTAAAAGACGTTTGGCTAAAACCAAATGATTTTGATACTAGATCTAGTGTTAGTTCTAGTTTTACTCCAATAACTAGCAACAAACTCTAGATCTAGTATCAATATCATTCAGGTTTAACCATCTTAAAAGACATTCAGTTAAACCCAAATGATTTTGGTACTAGATCTAGTTTGAGTCTAATAACTAGTACTAGTACTAAAATCATTCAGGTTTGGCCGTCTTCAAAGACGTTTGGCTAAAATCAAACGATTTTGATACTAGATCTAAAGCTTGTTGCTAGTCATTGGACTAAAACTAGAACTAGCATTAGATCTAGTACTAAAATCATTCGAGTTTAGCCGTCTTAAAAGACATTCGGCTAAACCCGAATGATTTTGATACTAGATCTAGTTTTAGTCTAATAACTAGTAACTAGTACTAGTTCTAATACTAAAATCATTCGGGTATAGCCGTCTTAAAAGACGTTCGGCTAAAACCAAACGATTTTTATACTAGATCTAAAGCTTGTTGCTAGTCATTGGATTAAAACCAGAACTAACATTAGATCTAGTACTAAAATCGGTCGAGTTTAGCAGTCTTAAAAGACGTTTGGCTAAAACCAAATGATTTTGATACTAGATCTAGTGTTAGTTCTAGTTTTACTCCAATAACTAGCAACAAGCTCTAGATCTAGTATCAAAATCATTCAGGTTTAACCGTCTTAAAAGACATTTGGTTAAACCCAAATGATTTTGGTACTAGATCTAGTTTGAGTCTAATAACTAGTACTAGTACTAAAATCATTCAGGTTTGGCCGTCTTCAAAGATGTTTGGCTAAAATCAAACGATTTTGATACTAGATCTAAAGCTTGTTGCTAGTCATTGGACTAAAACTAGAACTAGCATTAGATCTAGTACTAAAATCATTCGAGTTTAGCCGTCTTAAAAGACATTCGGCTAAACCCGAATGATTTTGATACTAGATCTAGTTTTAGTCTAATAACTAGTAACTAGTACTAGTTCTAATACTAAAATCATTCGGGTATAGCCGTCTTAAAAGACGTTCGGCTAAAACCAAACGATTTTTATACTAGATCTAAAGCTTGTTGCTAGTCATTGGATTAAAACCAGAACTAACATTAGATCTAGTACTAAAATCGGTCGAGTTTAGCCGTCTTAAAAGACGTTTGGCTAAAACCAAATGATTTTGATACTAGATCTAGTGTTAGTTCTAGTTTTACTCCAATAACTAGCAACAAGCTCTAGATCTAGTATCAAAATCATTCAGGTTTAACCGTCTTAAAAGACATTTGGTTAAACCCAAATGATTTTGGTACTAGATCTAGTTTGAGTCTAATAACTAGTACTAGTACTAAAATCATTCAGGTTTGGCCGTCTTCAAAGATGTTTGGCTAAAATCAAACGATTTTGATACTAGATCTAAAGCTTGTTGCTAGTCATTGGACTAAAACTAGAACTAGCATTAGATCTAGTACTAAAATCATTCGAGTTTAGCCGTCTTAAAAGACATTCGGCTAAACCCGAATGATTTTGATACTAGATCTAGTTTTAGTCTAATAACTAGTAACTAGTACTAGTTCTAATACTAAAATCATTCGGGTATAGCCGTCTTAAAAGACGTTCGGCTAAAACCAAACGATTTTTATACTAGATCTAAAGCTTGTTGCTAGTCATTGGATTAAAACCAGAACTAACATTAGATCTAGTACTAAAATCGGTCGAGTTTAGCCGTCTTAAAAGACGTTTGGCTAAAACCAAATGATTTTGATACTAGATCTAGTGTTAGTTCTAGTTTTACTCCAATAACTAGCAACAAGCTCTAGATCTAGTATCAAAATCATTCAGGTTTAACCGTCTTAAAAGACATTTGGTTAAACCCAAATGATTTTGGTACTAGATCTAGTTTTAGTCTAATAACTAGTACTAGATCTAGTACTAAAATCATTCGGGTTTAGCCGTCTTAAAAGACGTTCGGCTAAAACCAAATGATTTTAATACTAGATCTAGAGCTAGTTGCTAGTTATTGGATTAAAACAAGAACTAACATTAGATCTAGTACTAAAATCATTCGGGTTTAGCCGTCTTAAGAGACGTTCGGCTAAAACCAAATGATTTTGATGCTAAATCTAGAGCTTGTTGCTAGTTATTGCACTAAATCTAGAACTAACATTAGATCTAGTACTAAAATCATTCGAGTTTAGCCGTCTTAAAAGACATTCGGCTAAACCCAAATGATTTCGGATTTAGCCGAAAGTCTTTTAAGACGGCTAAATCCCAATAATTCTAGTTTCAAGTCTAGTGATAATTCTAGTAAAATATAGAACAATCTAACACTGACTAACTATTAAAACTAGAACTAACACTAGACCTAGACTAGAAAGTTTCGGGGTCTTACGACGCACGGTTAAACCCACAACTTAGTGTTAATTCTATGCATAAAACTAGCAACATTCGAGTTAAGCCATCTTCAGATTGAAGCAAAATCTATGATAACTTAGTACAAAATACTTATAGACTCAATTTATAAAAAGTTTTGTTTGTATTCTACTCTACACATCCTCTTTTAAGTCTCAAAACTAACGTGTTTCAATTTAAACGAAAAAGGCGGTTATCTCGGTCGCAAAGTTTTACTGTCAATTCCGTTTGGAAAGATTTTACGACCGACAACGAATCGTTTCGACCTCACAAAACCGTTTTCTTTGCATTATATCGGTTCAACAAGAAAAATAAAAACTTTTTTTAAAATCCTCGTTTAACATCTTCGAATTTACGGATAGAGGAGGCTCAACAATGTTATGTCTAATTTGAAAACCGCAAAACATGGGACGCCCCATCACAAATTCTAATCTGAATTGATAGCCAAAATTGAATTGAAGCTTTCATTTCACCGATAACATCGCCTCATATGACGACGCGGTTGATGTCTATTTTTAACGGATTTGATAATTTGAGTTTAGCAATTTTTTCTTGTAAAGTCAACGAACACATTAGAAATGAATTGTAGCGTGAAAAATACGCTTGGGAGTCGTTGTACGATTTCAGAGTCGTACGAGCGGAATTGATACTTGTTGACTTGGCCATATAGAGGGGAATGGGGATGCAACGACACGTCAAAACGGGTACAACGAATATTTCGTATAGAAACTTGTCACGCATGAGAAAGAATTTAGCTCGCGTAATATTTGGAGTTATGGGGCTATAAAACTTAACTTTAGACGGAGTTAATTGCGCGGCGATGATTTTTTTGACGCGGGTGGTCTCGTTTATTTATTTTTTTAGCATCTAAATCCTTTTAGAAAAATGTTTAAATAAATATAAATTTCTTAAAAATTAAAATCGTTATATAAATAATGATTAAAAAGGACAATATGTGAACACGTGTCGTCGTAGATGATCGTGTATGATAAGCTCACATCGAGGAGCTTTTTGAATCAAAAAATCAACGTGGGAGGTTTCGTGACGCAATAGCAGAGGCCGCCAACGAAGTTACCGCCGCAAACAAAATTAAAAGGAGCCATTACTTCGGAACCGATAAAAGGAGTAGGGTAGAGAGCATCAACAACGATTAAATTACCATTACACCGACTACTCGTATTCATTTATTTTATGGCGCTACGAAAAGAAATAATTATAATGAATTAGAATCGTAACAGAAAAAAAATGGTGGAGGAGAAAGAAAAGAATTAGAAAATAGCATTGCATCTTACTCTAATTGTCTTGATTACAAAATCGATGCGACCGTCGTTACATACGATAAAACCGGGGGAGACTTTAAGACCTTATCTACTCGTTTTATCGGAAAATTTGATGGTGATGTTGACTCAAACTTTATAAGTAAAAATATATAAAACTTACTTCATAAGCATCCGGTATATTAACGGGTTCTCCACTTTCCGCAACATATCCAACAATTCCAGTTCCCCAAGGAATGGTAATCTCCTCCTTCTTCTCCATTTCCGCGAGAGTACTCTTGGAACAAACGTCGAAAAGTTTTGAAACCAAGCACCTTCCTCTTGGCGCTTGACCTGGAGGACCGGGTGTACATCCTCCGCCTTTTTCCCCTTGCACCAGAAATAAGGATCCTCTATCGGCGTGAAGGAGCATAAGGACATTCTGGAGGATCTTGTGACAAAGAGATCGTACTTCCAATTCATTGCAAATGTCTTTGACCTAATAACAAAAATATTTTATATAAAATTTTATTTATAATATACAGGGTGATTCATAAGTTGAATTGATTAATAAATTAAGAATTGATTTAATAAAAAATTTGTCGAGAGTATAAGATTAAAGATATTTTTATTTAATTTTGTGCTTTTTATTTTTAAAACGAATTTTATTTGTTATAGTTCTACCGGTTTCAGCCCTTTTTAGGCCATTTTCAGGAACTTTCGAGCACTGTTGATCTTCAGATTATTTAAATCTATTTAAAATTTGTTACTTTTATAATGGCGTGTTTTATTTTATGTCCTAAGAATAAATAAATATATAGATTTAAATAATTTGAAGATCAACAGTGCTCGAAAGTTGCTGAAGATGGCCTAAACAGGGCCGAAACCGGTAGAACTATACCAAATAAAATTCGTCTTAATAATAAAAAGTACAAAATTAAATAAAAATATCTTTAATTTGTTCAAGATGAAAAACATTCCTTTAACAATATGAAAGTATAAGAAAAAAAAATTCCATGTCCCGGTCTTTTTTTTTGAGACAAATCCAATCCAGAAAAGATCAAACCGATATCTTCCTTTATTTTTAATTACTTAAGATCATAATTATTAGCTAAAAGACAGTAAAGTGAACGTAATATTACGGAAATGGAAGTTGGAAGTGGTTAAGTTGTAGCCAAAAAGTCAAATTTTCGCGAAAATTGAGTCCCAACCCAACCCATGGGAATGATTTAATAACAAAGAATCTAATTAATATCGAAGATAACTTGTTCCTGTCGATGAGTACAACCCAATCCATTACTAAACGTCAGGAATAAGTTACCTTTGATATTAATTAGATCTTATATACAGGAGGAGAGTTACTAATATCCCGTTAAAATCGCTTTATTTTTATTTTTCAACTTCGTAGTCTTTTTTTAAATTTTTCGAATCACCCTGTATACACATATATTACACAAAATATAGAACTATCCTTTTTCTAACTTGGGAATGATTTAATTAATAACAAAGAATCTAATTAATATCGAAGATAACTTGTTCCTCTCGGTGAGTACAACCCAATCCATTCCTAAGCGTCAGGAATAAGTTACCTTTGATATTAATTAGATCTTATATACAGGGGGTAAGTTACTAATATCCCGTTAAAATCGCGTTATTTTCATTTTTCAACTTCGTAGTCTTTTTTAATTTTTTGAATCACCCTGTATGTACATATATTACGCAAAATATAGAACTATCCTTTTTGTAACTTGGGAATGATTTAATTAATAACAAAGAATCTAATTAATATCGAAGATAAGTTGTTCCTCTCGGTGAGTACAACCCAATCCATTCCTAAGCGTCAGGAATAAGTTATCTTTGATATTAATTAGATCTTATATACAGGGGGTAAGTTACTAATATCCCGTTAAAATTGCGTTATTTTCATTTTTCAACTTCGTAGTCTTTTTTATATTTTTCGAATCACCCTGTATATACATATATTATACAAAATATAGAACTATCCTTTTTGTAACTTGGGAATGATTTAATTAATAACAAAGAATCTAATTAATATCGAAGATAACTTGTTCCTCTCGGTGAGTACAACCCAATCCATTCCTAAGCGTCAGGAATAAGTTATCTTTGATATTAATTAGATCTTATATACAGGGGGTAAGTTACTAATATCCCGTTAAAATTGCGTTATTTTCATTTTTCAACTTCGTAGTCTTTTTTATATTTTTCGAATCACCCTGTATATACATATACAAAATATAGAACTATCCTTTTTGTAACTTGGGAATGATTTAATTAATAACAAAGAATCTAATTAATATCGAAGATAACTTGTTCCTCTCGGTGAGTACAACCCAATCCATTCCTAAGCGTCAGGAATAAGTTATCTTTGATATTAATTAGATCTTATATACAGGGGGTAAGTTACTAATATCCCGTTAAAATTGCGTTATTTTCATTTTTCAACTTCGTAGTCTTTTTTATATTTTTCGAATCACCCTGTATATACATATATTATACAAAATATAGAACTATCCTTTTTGTAACTTGGGAATGATTTAATTAATAACAAAGAATCTAATTAATATCGAAGATAACTTGTTCCTCTCGGTGAGTACAACCCAATCCATTCCTAAGCGTCAGGAATAAGTTATCTTTGATATTAATTAGATCTTATATACAGGGGGTAAGTTACTAATATCCCGTTAAAATTGCGTTATTTTCATTTTTCAACTTCGTAGTCTTTTTTATATTTTTCGAATCACCCTGTATATACATATATTATACAAAATATAGAACTATCCTTTTTGTAACTTGGGAATGATTTAATTAATAACAAAGAATCTAATTAATATCGAAGATAACTTGTTCCTCTCGGTGAGTACAACCCAATCCATTCCTAAGCGTCAGGAATAAGTTATCTTTGATATTAATTAGATCTTATATACAGGGGGTAAGTTACTAATATCCCGTTAAAATTGCGTTATTTTCATTTTTCAACTTCGTAGTCTTTTTTATATTTTTCGAATCACCCTGTATATACATATATTATACAAAATATAGAACTATCCTTTTTGTAACTTGGGAATGATTTAATTAATAACAAAGAATCTAATTAATATCGAAGATAACTTGTTCCTCTCGGTGAGTACAACCCAATCCATTCCTAAGCGTCAGGAATAAGTTACCTTTGATATTAATTAGATCTTATATACAGGGGGTAAGTTACTAATATCCCGTTAAAATCGCGTTATTTTCATTTTTCAACTTCGTAGTCTTTTTTATATTTTTCGAATCACCCTGTATATACATATATTATACAAAATATAGAACTATCCTTTTTGTAACTTGGGAATGATTTAATTAATAACAAAGAATCTAATTAATATCGAAGATAACTTGTTCCTGTCGATGAGTACAACCCAATCCATTACTAAACGTCAAGAATAAGTTACCTTTGATATTAATTAGATCTTATATACAGGGGGTAAGTTACTAATATCCAGTTAAAATCGCTTTATTTTCATTTTTCAACTTCGTAGTCTTTTTTTAAAATTTTCGAATCACCCTGTATACACATATATTACACAAAATATAGAACTATCCTTTTTGTAACTTGGGAATGATTTAATTAATAACAAAGAATCTAATTAATATCGAAGATAACTTGTTCCTGTCGATGAGTACAACCCAATCCATTACTAAACGTCAAGAATAAATTACCTTTGATATTAATTAGATCTTATATACAGGGGGTAAGTTACTAATATCCAGTTAAAATCGCTTTATTTTCATTTTTCAACTTCGTAGTCTTTTTAAAATTTTCGAATCACCCTGTATACACATATATTACACAAAATATAGAACTATCCTTTTTGTAGCTTGAGCATATTATTTTTTTGCATTTTAAATTGGTCAAATTTGTGTCCCAAACGACCCATTTCGTCAATATCGGGCATTGATTTACTTTATTCTAATGGAACCCGAGATTGTATTCATCGCGCGTACGAATCAGGTCTCGGCCTTGGCGAGGCATCGTGAATTTCAACTCGAACCTCTTTGTGAACCGTTTTATCGCTCTTTTTCCGAAGCGAAATGACGTGGGGTTTCCCCTATGATTTCCATTGAGAATCACTCATCAATACATTCCGAGATTTATTTAAATTTTTGCAAAAAGCCTTTCTTACCAGCTCAAATATCAGCTCCTTTTCATCCAGCTGTTTCAGTTCGTGCCGTGATCGTCTCTGTCGTCGCGATGGTGTAGGGCTGTGTCCCCCCGAGGTTCCTTGTTCCTCCGTGCCCCCCGTTAAAAATGTTGGCGTCCCGTCGATCGTGCTAATAATCGGTTTTAGAAGACCCCCTCTTTCAAATTCGTGGGCGGAAATTTTTCGGACTGGAGTTGTAGCGCCCGATCCACCCCTCGATTGGTTATTGTGGGTTGGTGACGCTAATTCCGCACTGGATGATGTTAAAGTCGTGTGAGATAGTAACCATGAATCCACCACTTGTCTGCTTGCTTTTCTGTCAAAAAAAATTTTTTTTTGTAATTTATTTTCAAGCAAAATCATAAAAAATTGAAAAAATTAAATGATTCTAGTAGTACTCGGTTTAGTGTTGTAATAAAATTACAACATCTGACACTAAAGCTAGATCTAACAGAGCTAAGAACAGAGCTAAACAGATCTAAAAGCTAGAGCTAAAACTAACACTAGATCTGAAACTAAAAGTATTCGGGTTTAGTCAAGTATCCCCAAATGCTTCTAGCTCTAGATCCAGTGTTAATAAAAAAACAACCTAACTCAGAATGGCAGTTAAAACTGGAACTAACACTAGACCTAGAACTAGGAAAATATGGATTTAGCCGTGCGTCTACAGACTCACGGCTATATCCAGACTTTTCTAGTTCTAGGTCTAGTGTTAGTTCTAGTTTTAGTTGTATACTTGAATACAACAAATTAAGATTGACTAACAAACTAAATCCCGAACTGACTCTAGTACTGGAACTAACACTAGACCTAAAACTAGAATCATTGAGGTTTAGCCGAATGTCTCTTAAGACGGCTAAACCTAAACGATTCTAGTTTTAGGTCTAGAGTCTTATTTCTAGTACTAGATCTAACACTAGACCTAAATCTAGAATCATTTAGGTTTAGCCGAACGTCTCTTAAGACGGCTAAACATAAATGATTCTAGTTTCAGGTTTAGGATGTTAGTTCTGGTGCTAGAATTAGTTCGAGATTTAGTTGTTAGTCAATGTTAATTTGTTATATATGTGTATAGGACTATAACTAGAACTAACAACATTCCGATTTAATCGTCGTTTGAGAAATTCTTCTATTACTAGAACTAATCCCAAAACTTTGTAGATCTTGTGTTAGTTCTAATTTTACTTTAACTAACTTTAACTGATCCAAAACTAGAACAGTTTAGGTTCAGTCGAACGTCTTTTAAGACGGTTAAACCTAAATAATTTTAGTTTCAGATCTAGAGTGTTAGTGCTAGTACTAGAAATAGTTTGAGATTTAGTTGTTAGTCAATGTTAATTTGTTGTATTCTTGTATAGAACTAACACTAGCCCTAGAACTAGAAAGATCTTAGATCAATTCCAATCTTAACCCGATTTAACCCAATTCTAACTTAATCCCAAGCCCACCCAACCCAATCCTAAGCCAATTACAACCAAATTCCAACCAACATCCAACCCGATCCTAATCAATTTGAGAGTGAAATGAAACTGGAGAAATTTGTATGAAATGAAACTTGTTAAAAGAAATCGAGATTATCCAACTGAAGAAGAATTTGGTTAGATTAGGTTAGATTTACGATAGAGATAGAGTATCGAAAAGAAGACTAATCTTAAGTTAGGAACCGATTGGGTTATGCTGAGTTTAATATGTTTGGGTTGGGTTGGGTCGCTGCTCAATCAAGCAGAGTCGTATTCAAAAAATCATAACCACCCCAAATAGGAAAACTAAAAAACAATCTTTGGTGTACCAAAATTAGGTTCACTTCGATTTAAAATGCATCTTATTTCATTTTGATAAAATCGATAGTTTTTGAGATATGACTTTCTCTTTTTGTTCCTTCATTTGGATCGAATTAGGTTGGGTTAAGTTCTTAATTGGATTGGGTTGAATTGATAACTTAAAAATAACTAGACAAAATGGAATGCTACTGAAGGAAGGTAGAGGTTGAACAAATAATGGAAAGATGGTTTGGATAAGGGTTGGAAGTCCCAATTCTAACCTACTCTCAACCCAAATCCAATCCAATCTCAACCTAATCCCAACCCAATTTCGAGCTACACTCAATCTAATCCAATCAATACCAACATCAAACCGAACTCTAAACCAATCCTAATCCAATCTTAACCCGATCCTAACCCAATCCCAACCAAATCCCAAGCCACAACCAACCCAATCCTAATCCAATCCCAAGCCACACTCATCCCAATCTCAACGCATACCCAATCGAATGCCAACCTAACACAATCCCAAGCTACACTCAATCTAATCCTCATCCCAAATCCTAAACCAATCCTAATCCAATCTTAACCTGATCCTAACCCAATCCCAACCAAATCCCAAGCCACAACCAACCAAATCCTAATCTAATCCCAAGCCACACTCATCCCAATCTCAACGCATACCCAATCCAATGCCAACGTAACACAATCCCAAGCTACACTCAATCTAATCCTCATCCCAAATCAAACCAAATCCTAAACCAATCCTAATCCAATCTTAACCTGATCCTAACCCAATCCCAACCAAATGCCAAGCCACAACCAACCCAATCCTAATCCAATCCCAAGCCACACTCATCCCAATCTCAACGCATAGCCAATCCAATGCCAACCTAACACAATCCCACGCTACACTCAACCTGATCCTCATCCCAAATCAATCCAAATCCTAAACCAATCCTAATCCAATCTTAACCTGATCCTAACCCAATCCCAACCAAATGCCAAGCCACAACCAACCCAATCCTAATCCAATCCCAAGCCACACTCATCCCAATCTCAACGCATAGCCAATCAAATGCCAACCTAACACAATCCCACGCTACACTCAATCTGATCCTCATCCCAAATCAAACCAAATCCTAAACCAATCCTAATTCAATCTTAACCTGATCCTAACCCAATCTCAACTAAATCCCAAGCCACAACCAACCCAATCCTAACCCAATTACAACCAAATCTCAAGCAACATCCAACCTAATCCCAAGCCACACTCATACCAATCACAACCCAACCCTAATCCAATGGCCACCCCAACCCAATTTGAGAGTGAAATGAAGCTGTATGAGAAAAGACTTGTTAAAAATAATCGTGGTTATTCAACTGAAAAAGAATTTGGTTAGGTTGGGTTAGATTTAGGATTGAGGTAGAGGATCGAAAAGAAGACTAATCTCAAGTTTGGATCCGATTGAGTTGGATAGTTCCATTCTTAAAATGAAGACAGATGTTGAACAAATACTGGAATAGTTCGAAAGAGGTTGGACAGTAAGGATTGGGTGTCCTAATCGCAACACAAATCCGATCCAATCTCAACCTAATCTCAAGCCTCACCCAACCCAATCCTAATCCAATCCCAAACCACACTCATCCCTATCACAACGCATACCCAATCCAATGCCAACCTAACACAATCCCAAGATACACTCAATCTAATCCTCATCCCAAATCCTAAACCAATCCTAATCCAATCTTAACCTGATCCTAACCCAATCCCAACCAAATCCCAAGCCACAACCAACCAAATCCTAATCTAATCCCAAGCCACACTCATCCCAATCTCAACGCATACCCAATCCAATGCCAACGTAACACAATCCCAAGCTACACTCAATCTAATCCTCATCCCAAATCAATCCAAATCCTAAACCAATCCTAATCCAATCTTAACCTGATCCTAACCCAATTCCAACCAAATCTCAAGCCACAACCAACCCAATCCTAATCCAATCCCAAGCCACACTCATCCCAATCTCAACGCATACCCAATCCAATGCCAACCTAACGCAATCCCAAGCTACACGCAATCTAATCCTCATCCCAAATCAAACCAAATCCTAAACCAATCTTAATTCAATCTTAACCTGATCCTAACCCAATCTCAACTAAATCCCAAGCCACAACCAACCCAATCCTAACCCAATTACAACCAAATCTCAAGCAACATCCAACCTAATCCCAAGCCACACTCATACCAATCACAACCCAACCCTAATCCAATGGCCACCCCAACCCAATTTGAGAGTGAAATGAAGCTGTATGAGAAAAGACTTGTTAAAAATAATCGTGGTTATTCAACTGAAAAAGAATTTGGTTAGGTTGGGTTAGATTTAGGATTGAGGTAGAGTATCGAAAAGAAGACTAATCTCAAGTTTGGATCCGATTGAGTTGGATAGTTCCATTCTTAAAATGAAGATAGATGTTGAACAAATACTGGAATAGTTCGAAAGAGGTTGGACAGTAAGGATTGGGTGTCCTAATCGCAACACAAATCCGATCCAATCTCAACCTAATCTCAAGCCTCACCCAACCCAATCCTAATCCAATCCCAAACCACACTCATCCCTATCACAACGCATACCCAATCCAATGCCAACCTAACACAATCCCAAGCTACACTCAACCTAATCCTCATCCAATCTCATCCCAAATCAAACCAAATCCTAGATCAATCCTAATCCAATCTTAACCTGATCCTAACCTAATCCCAACTAAATCCCAAGCCACAACCAACCCAATCCTAATCCAATCCCAAGCCACACTCATCCCAATCACAACGCATACCCAATCCAATGCCAACCTAACACAATCCCAAGCTACACTCAACCTAATCCTCATCCAATCTCATCCCAAATCAAACCAAATCCTAGACCAATCCTAATCCAATCTTAACCTGATCCTAACCTAATCCCAACTAAATCCCAAGCCACAACCAACCCAATCCTAATCCAATCCCAAGCCACACTCATCCCAATCTCAACGCATACCCAATCCAATGCCAACCGAACACAATCCCAAGCTACACTCAACCTAATCCTCATCCAATTTCATCCCAAATCAAACCAAATCCTAAACCAATCCTAATCCAATCTTAACCTGATCCTAACCCAATCCCAACCAAATCCCAAGCCACAACCAACCCAATCCTAATCCAATCCCAAGCCACACTCATCCCAATCTCAACGCATACCCAATCCAATGCCAACCTAACACAATCCCAAGCTACACTCAACCTAATCCTCATGAAATCTCATCCCAAATCAAACCAAATCCTAAACCTAATCTTAACCCGATCCCAACCCAATCCCAAGCCACACTCATCCCAATCTCAACGCATACCGAATCCAATGCCAACCTAACACAATCCCAAGCTACACTCAACCTAATCCTCATCCAATCCTAACTCTTACCAAATCCAAATTCAACCCAATTACAACCATATCCCAAGCAACACCCGACTCAATCCTAATCCAATCCCAAGCTACACTCATCCCAATCACCAATCCAACGTAATCTTAATCCAAAAATATTTTTCAACTACTAGAATTAATACTAGATCCAACATTAGAATTATTTAAGATTAGCCGAACGTCTTTTCAGACGGCTAAACCTAAATAATTCTAGTTTTAAGTCTAGAGTGTTAATTCTAGTATTAGATTTAATTCGGGATTTAATTATTAGTCAACGTTAATTTGTTGTATTCATGTATAAAACTAGTCTGTCTTTAGCTCCATGCTAGTAATGGTTAGTAGTAATGCTAGTATTCTAAAACGAGTAATAGATTTAATTTTAGAAAAAAAGAAACGGTTTTTTTTCCTGCATTAACTAAATCAAATTTATCATCCATTTTTAAAAACCAAATCAATCAAAATGTTATTCTTTATATTTGACAAAGAAAAGAAAACAACATTGAAAGATTTATCAACTCGGTTTTCATCAATTTTCTAGTTGGGATAATAAAAAAAAACCAGTAAAAGAAAAATATTTCCTTCGACGAACTTTAATCTCAAAGTCAATTTTAAACGTACATTTTCGAAACGAAGACTTACTGCAACACCGTAAATAGAAAAGATCCATTGAAATGGAAACCAAAATGAATGGAGACAGTCGTCAGTCACTTACCAGTACAAATACGGCCCGTTTATTCCCGGGACGCTCTCCAAAAAATTACTCGATGAAATCGAGTACAGATGTTCGTTCCCAACGAAGAAAAATGTCTTTTTTCACCCCCAAAATATATTTCAACGGGTTTTTGTTTTATTTTATTCTTTTTTTTTTAGTTTGAAATAAAAAAGAAAAATCTTTAGTATAATGGCACTTGGACAATAACCATTGCAAACGTGGAGTAAAAAATGCGGAAAGCGTTCGTGTCCCTGAATACAAATTAGCGTTTTAGCCAAAACAGCTCCCCAAAAGCGACTCGCTCGAATTCCAAATAAACAAAAAGATACTTTGAGCCGAAAAGATGGGCGTTTAATTGTACGTTCTCTTTCTTCCAACCCAATTTCAAACAACACCCAATTCTCGTTTAATTTAAAACTCGAATCTTAGTTTGCTCAGATTTTTAGTTAAGCACTCTTCAAAGTTAAAGAACTAATCAACCGTTAGGTGTAGCTAAAAATATCGACCTTTTAAAGGATATTTTTAGACTTAAAAATATAGGGGTCATGTAACTTTTTTTGATAAAAAAAGAATTTCTTTGTGGGGGTGAACTATAAAGTACAAAAACTTTCTAAAACGGAATATGTTTAGAGATAAGTGTGTAATGTAATTTTTTTTGAATTATTGCTCTTTTGATTTGCAGACGCGTTAGCTATTCATAACTCTCGCAGCGCCATACTAAATCATACCAAACGGTTTATTTGGCAAGTGGCGCATCCCAAACCTCAATAAATAACCAAACGTATTCCGGAAAATTCTATTTAAACTTCACCTCTCTGTTCTTATTAATAATGATTGTTGCCAAAAATATATTCTTATCTTGTAAAAGATCGATATGCATCTTTAGGCAAACAACTTTGCAATTCTAGATGTATTGTTAGTTCTAGTTTTAATTGTTAATAAAGCTAGATTGTTGTTAATTTTTGTTGAAGTTAAATTAACGATAAATTTGAATTAAAATCATTCAGATTTAGTTGAATACCTTTTAAGTAACCATCTTAAAGTTAAAATAACCAATTTGCTGATGATAATAAGTGTATTCCATCAGAGTAAAATTACATTCATTCTGTTATTGTAAAATCAACACATCAATACCTAACATCATTTTTACTGTCGACAAATTTTTAATGTTATTTCGCCTTTCATTAATTTAATACTGACGTTGTGAGTATTGTTTCTTTTTGAGATCTAACTATATTTGATATTCACTAACTTTTATTATGCTTATTTTTTATGTGTGTTTTACTGATTTCACAACCATGTTAATTGTTTGTAGGCCTCCGATGATGGCTCCTATGCCGAAACTAGTCAGGCAACAATAATAAAAACTAAAAACAAAACCAGAGTAGTATAAACTTAATTAAACTAATCTAATCCTATAACTGGTTAAACAATGGATCTCATTTCAAAATATAAACTAGCTAATACGGCTTTCCTGATACTACGCTACAAAGAATTAACATACAAGATAAAGTCCCTCAAACAACACATAAAATTCAATAAAATAATTAAAACAGAACGACTGACTCCAACATACAGTAAATATAAATTACCCCATCACATGAACGATTCACAAAAACAACATATTAGAAACAAACACATCAACAATGAAATAAAGAAGGAAAACATGAAAATCGACCACAATAACAGATTACTCCTATTTATATACCACCTACTAACAAGAAAATTACACTACATTGAACTACAAGAAGTTTTAGTACAAGCAAAAGAACATAAAGCCAATATCCTTTTAGAAAATTGGAAAAGAAAACAGAAAAAGATCAACATACTTTTGACAGATAAAAGAAAAAACGAAAGAGACCCACAAATCAATCAACAACACGACAAATCCATTTTCCATCCTAGATTAACAAACCTAACTGACATTGTTTTCACATCTCAAGAAGAAAAACTCCTCAACAAAGGATACAAATACGCAATACCAAGGATACATACACTGAGTCACCTGACCATAGAACTAGAAGCAGCAACAAGATATAACTCCTACGAAAAAGACCTACGACTCGACCTCACTGATTTCATAAGAAAATCAGAGAAACATTCACAACATAAAACCAACGATAACGCTGTTGTTAACCAAGAAGTAAAAACCATCAAATCCATTAGAGAAAAATTAAAAATACATAACATCATAATCACAAAAGCAGATAAAAACGCAGGAATGGTTATCATACATAAGAACGTCTATAAACAAAAGACTGAATCCTTCCTAATTAACAATAATTTCATCGAAATAAAAAATAACCCTATTAACACGTTGCAGATCAAAGCCAAAAAGGCTCTCACTAACTCCAAGACATTCCTAGAAAAATATAACACTAGATTATCTAACATATTACCAATGAACCCAAGATGTCCCACTCTCTATTCCCTTATCAAATTACATAAACCTGATAACCCTATTAGACCGATCATATCTTCTATTGGTTCAAGCACCCACAAATTAGCGAAGATCATCAATCAATTTATATTAACCACCTTAGACTTCAGACCTTCACACACCATAAAGAATCGCCAACAACTCATTGAAGAACTGACGAACCTAAACATTTCCAACAAATTTGAATTAATCTCATATGACATCACCAATTTATACACAAACATCCCAGTTTCTGAAACCCTTGAAATCACATATAGATTTTTTCAAGACAAACTCCATCTAGAAGACGCCAATCATTTACACAATCTTTTAAAAACCTGCCTAGCCCAAAATATCTGTCGTTTCGACAACAAATTATATAAATATACAGAAGGTCTACCTATGGGTTCTCCTTTAAGCGGAATACTAGCAGATTTTTTCCTAGATAAACTTGAAAATGAATTACCCCAAAAAAGAAATGAAATAACCAAAAACATCATCTTCTGGAAGAGATACGTAGATGACATCCTGATCATTTGGAACACTAACATACAAAGCAATCCTTAAGATCTACATATTCTACTTAATGATCTTCATCCGAATATACACTTCACAATGGAACATGAACAAGATAATACTCTACCTTTTTTGGACCTAAAATTAATTAACAGGAATGATAATATAGAATTTGACATCTACAGGAAGAAAACACAAACTGACGTTATAATCCCTCATGATTCATATCATCATCACTCGCATAAAACCGCAGCATGTCACGCATACATTAATAGATTCTTAACAACTCCTATGAACGAAGTTAATAAAAACAAAGAAATAACAACAATCAAAACAATAGCTTACAATAACGGTTTCCCAAAAAACTTCATTACGAAACTGATAAGAAAGCTGCAAACAAGAAACATCAATAAACAAATGACAACACTCAATAATAACATAATAAAATCAGAACCAACGTATAGATCAATCTCATTCCCAGGGAAACTAGCAGCTCCAATTCAAAAGATCTTTAGAAGATACAATATAGATATCAGTTTCAAAACCAACACCTCCATTCTAAATCTTCTAAAACACAAAGATGAATATACAAACCACCTTACTAATAGCGGCATTTACAAACTAAATTGCGACACCTGCGGTGCGGTATATATAGGAGAAACGGGAAGATCTATCAAACAAAGGGTTAAAGAACATATCAACAACGACCGGTCTAATTTCGGCAGACACCTCCTAAATACATCACACAAATTTGACCAAGAAACAGGCATAAAAATTCTACATAAAATGGATAAAAGCATAAGAATGTCCATCACCGAAGCTTATGAAATAGAAAAATTCAAATATCAAAACAAGCACATCGAATGCCTTAATGATCAAATAGACTTACTTACACCACCACTATACAGGACTCTAAAACAACCTTTCCCAACAGAACCTACTTAACATAACTATGAAATGACCCTCTTGCATCCATTTTCCCTCACCCTTTTCCTCAACAGAAGAGAGCTCTAACTAAAGATTGTATACTTAGAGCTGCACTGATTGAGTTCCTTGACAATCAAATTCCTTTCTATATTTCTTTCACGACATATTTTTCCGTTTTCTCCTTTCCCTATTCCTCTTTATCCTATACTAATATTTTAAATTTAAAATTTTCCCTACCCCGTTCTTTAACCACATGATATGAACATGCGCACAAGACATAACCTTAATGCTCAACAGCCACATTGCTGATGATAATAAGTGTATTCCATCAGAGTAAAATTACATTCATTCTGTTATTGTAAAATCAACACATCAATACCTAACATCATTTTTACTGTCGACAAATTTTGTAATGTTATTTCGCCTTTCATTAATTTAATACTGACGCTGTGAGTATTGTTTCTTTTTAAGATCTAACTATATTTGATATTCACTAACTTTTATTATGCTTATTTTTTATGTGTGTTTTACTGATTTCACAACCATGTTAATTGTTTGTAGGCCTCCGATGATGGCTCCTATGCCGAAACTAGTCAGGCAACAACAATAAAAACTAAAAACAAAACCAGAGTAGTATAAACTTAATTAAACTAATCTAAGAATCATTTAGGTTTAGCCGAACGTTTTTTAAGACGGCTAAACCTAAATGATTCTAGCTGTAGGTTTAGTGTTAGATCTAGTACTAGAGTCAGTTGGAGATTTAGTTGTTAGTCAATCTTAATTTGTTGTATACCTATGTAGAACTAAAACTAGAACTAACACTAGACCTAGAACTATAAAGTTGTGTGTCTGAAGACGCACGGCTAAACCCACAACTTTATAGTTCTAGGTCTAGTGTTAGTTCTAGTTTTAACTGCCATTCCGAGTTAGGTTGTACTTTTTTTTAAACAACACTAAATTTAGAGCTAGAAGCATTCGGGATCTTCGGCTAAACCCGAATGCTTTTCTAGTTGTAGGTTTAATAGTAGTTTTAGTTCTATACAAGAATACACAAATTAACATTGACTAATGACTAAATCCCATACTAACTCTAGTACTAGAACTAACACTCTAGACCTAAACTTAGGTTAGGTTTAACCGACTTAAGAGACGTTTGGCTAAATCTAAATGATTCTAGTTTTAGGTCTAGAATCTTAGTTCTAGATCTAACACTAGACCTGAAACTAGAATCATTTAGATTTAGCCGTCTTAAAAGACGTGCGGCAACAAACGTTAACAGGGTTAATAGTCTTAAGAGACATTCAGCTAAACCTAAATGAATCTAGATTTGGGTCTAGTGTTAGATCTTATTCTAGAACTAAGACTTTAAGAACTAAAACTAGAATCATTTAGGTTTAGCCGTCTTACAAGACGTTTGGCTAAACTTAAATGATTCTAAATTTAGGTCTAGTATTAGATCTAGTTCTAGAACTAAGATTTTAAGAACTAAAACTAAAATCATTTAGGTTTAGCTGTCTTAAAAGATGTTTGGCTAAACCTAAATGATTCTAGATTTAGGTGTAGTATTAGATCTAGTTCTAACAGATTAATACTAAAACTAACACTCTAGACCTAAAACTGGAATCATTTAGGTTTAGCCGTCTTAAGAAACGTTCGGCTAAATCTAAATGATTCTAGTTTTGGGTGATCTAGTGTTAGATCTAATACTAGAAGTAACATTCTAGACATAAAACTAAAATTATTTAAGTTCTTGCCGTCTCGAAGACATTCGGCTAAACTAGTTTTGGATCTAGTTCTAGTAATAGAAGAATTTCTTAAGACGATTAAATCGGAGTATTGTTAGTTTTTGATCTGGAGATAGTTCTAATGGCATAATCTTTCTAGTTCTAAGTCTAGTGTTAGTTCTGGTTTTAGTTCTATAGACGTATTTAAAAAATTAAGATTAACTAACAACTAAATCCCAAACTGACTAGTACTAGAACTAATACTCCAGACCTTAAAACTAGAATCATTTAGTTGAACTAAAATTAGAACTAACACTAGCACTAACACTAGAACTATCACTAGTACTAACACTAGATCTAAAACTAGAAACTTTCGGGTTTCGCCGTGCGTTTTTTGAAAAAATGTTTGACGTTTCGGATGCCATGTTGCAACCTTCCTTAGAAACTGGTTCTAACTGGTTCTAACAACTGGTTCTAGCAATTATTAATTCATTAATTTTAGTTCAATTAACACCGATCGTGAAAGCCTTTGTACTTATAGAATCATTTAGGTTTGGATATGGGTTTGCAATTGGGATGGGTGTGGCGTGTGATTGAGATGAATGTAGCTTGGGATTGGATTAGGATTGAGTCGAATGTTGCTTGGGATATGGTTGTAATTGGGTTGGGATTGGATGAGGATTAGGTTGAGTGTCGCTTCGGATTGTGTTAGGTTGGCATTGGATTGAGTATGCGTTGTGATTGGGATGTGTGTGGCTTGGGATTGGATTAAGAGTAGGTTGAGTGTGGCTTGGGATTTGGTTGGGATTAGGTTAGGTTAGGATCGGGTTAAAATTGGATTGGGATTGGTTTAATGTTCAGTTTAGTGTTAGTATTGTAGTAATTTGTTGTATTCTTGTATAGAGCTAAAACTAGAATTAACACTAGAATTTTTCCTAACTTTTTAGTAACTAATACTAAAATTAACACCAAATCTAGAACTAGAATCATTCGAGTTTAGCCGAACGTCTCTTAAGGCCAACACAACCCGAACGATTCTAGTTCCAAGTTTAGTGATGGTTGTAATAAAATGTTTAACACTGATCAACGACTAAAACTAGAACTAACACTAGACCTAGAACTAGAAAGTTTTGGGTTTAGCCGTGCGTCTTCAGACGCACGGCTAAACCTGAAACTTTCTAGTTCTAGGTCTAGTGTTAGTTCTAGTTTTAGTTCTACACAAGTATACCGTAAATTAAGATTGACTAAGAATTAAATCCCCAACAGACTCTAGTACTAGATCCAACATTAAACCTAAAACCAAAATCATTTAGGTTTAGCCGAACGTCTTTTAAGACGGCTAAACCTAAATAATTCTAGTTTTAGGTCTAGTGTTCGAACTAGAACTAAAACTAGAACTAAGACTATACCTAGAAAGTTTTGGGTTTACTAAAAGCAATCCAATTAAAAATAAAGGAGCGAACCTAACTCAACTAAAACCAAAGTCAACCCAACTCAAACTGATTCATATTAGTTCATAAAAAAGTCAAAAAGTGTCGAGTATCTTGCTAATGATTTTTACTTCAACTGTAACTAAAGCCAACCCAAATCCAACCTAACCTAATTGAAATCAAAACCAACTCAACCTCAACTCAAATGCAACCTTCCTCAGAAACTGGTTCTAGCTGGTTCTAACAACTGGTTCTAGCAATTATTAATTCATTAATTTTAGTTCAATTAACACCGGTCGTGAAAGCCTTTGTACTTATAGAATCATTTAGGTTCAGCCGTTTTAAAAGACGTTCAGCTAAACCTAAATAATTCTAGTTTTGGATCTAATATTAATTGTAGTAGTAGAAAAATTTTTCTGGATTAAGGTTGGTTTGGATATGGGTTTGCAATTGGGATGGGTGTGGCGTGTGATTGAGATGAATGTAGCTTGGGATTGGATTAGGATTGAGTCGAATGTTGCTTGGGATATGGTTGTAATTGGGTTGGGATTGGATGAGGATTAGGTTGAGTGTAGCTTGGGATTGTGTTAGGTTGGCATTGGATTAGGTATGCGTTGTGATTGGGATGTGTGTGGCTTGGGATTGGATTAGGAGTAGGTTGAGTGTGGCTTGGGATTAGGTTAGGTTAGGATCGGGTTAAAATTGGATTGGGATTGGTTTAGAGTTCGGTTTGATGTTGGTATTGATTGGATTAGATTGAGTGTAGCTTGGAATTGGGTTGGGATTAGGTTGAGATTGGATTTGGGTTGAGAGTAGGTTGGAATTGGGACTTTTGGGATTTTTCCATTATTTGTTCAACCTCTACCTTCCTTCAGTAGCATTCCATTTTGTCTAGTTATTTTTAAGTTATCAATTCAACCCAATCCAATTAAGAACCTAACCCAACCTAATCCGATCCAAATGAAGGAACAAAAAGAGAAAGTCATATCTCAAAAACAAACGATTTTATCAAAATGAAATAAGATGCATTTTAAATCGAAGTGAACCTAATTTTGGTATACCAAAGATTGGTTTTTAGTTTTCATATTTGGAGTGGTTATGATGTTTTGAATACGACTCTGCTTGATTGAGCAGCGACCCAACCCAAACCTATTAAACTCAGCACAACCCAACCTGATCCTAACTTAATATTAGTCTTTTTTTCGATACTCTATCTCAATCCAAAATCTAACCTAACCTAACCCAATTCTTCTTTAGTGGGATAATCTCGATTTCTTTTAACAAGTTTCATCTCATACAAATTTCTCCAGTTTCATTTCACTCTCATTGATTAGGATTGGGTTGGATGTTGGTTGGAATTTGGTTGTAATTGGGTTAGGATTGGGTTGGATCGGGTTAAGATTGGATTGGGATTGGTTTAGAGTTCGGTTTGATGTTGGTATTGATTGGATTAGATTGAGTGTAGCTTGGAATTGGGTTGGGATTAGGTTGAGATTGGATTGGATTTGGGTTGAGAGTAGGTTGGAATTGGGACATCCAACCCTTATCCAACCCATCTTTCTAATCTTTCCATTATTTGTTCAACCTCTACCTTCCTTCAGTAGCATTCCATTTTGTCTAGTTATTTTTAAGTTATCAATTCAACCCAATCCAATTAAGAACCTAACCCAACCTAATTCGATCCAAATGAAGGAACAAAAACTCAAAGTCATATCTCAAAAACTATCGATTTTATCAAAATGAAATAAGATGCATTTTAAATCGAAGTGAACCTAATTTTGGTACACCAAAGATTGTTTTTTAGTTTTCCTATTTGGGGTGGTTATGATTTTTTAAATACGACTCTGCTTGATTGAGCAGCGACCCAACCCAACCCAAACCTATTGAACTCAGCACAACCCAATCGGATCCTAACTTAAGATTAGTTTTCTTTTCTATACTCTATCTCTATCGTAAATCTAACCTAACTTAACCAAATTCTTCTTCAGTTGGATAATCTCGATTTCTTTTAACAAGTTTCATCTCATACATATTTCTCCAGTTTCATTTCACTCTCAAATTGGATTAGGATTGGGTTGGGTGTTTTTTTAAAATTTACATTGACTAACAACAAAATCTCGAACTAATTCTAGTAAAATACTAAAACATCTAGTGTTAGTTCTAATAATAGAAGAATTTTTTAAGAGGATTAAATACAAATGTTGTTAATTCTCAGTTTGGAGTTAATTCTAATAGTATAAAACTAGTATTAACATTAAAACTAGAAAGTTTTAAGTTTTAACACAACTTTCAAGTTCTAGTGTTAATACTAGTTTTACCTCTATACAAGAATACAACAAATTTAATAACATCTAAATCCCGAACTAACTCTAGCATCTCTGAACTAACATTGAACTACACCTAAAATAAGAAGGTTAGGAATTAAGTTTACTTCTAATTAGAAGTTAAGAGTGATAACTTTTGGTGTATTATATCCGACACGCTGTGTAAAGAATAAAAAAATTCGTAATAATCTTTTTGAAATAAAATATGAAATATATCTCGGGAAAAATGTGTGATACGTTAATGCAGGAAATTCCGAAATTTCCATTTGCAATTTGAAGAGTTTTGGGAATGCGGTTGCGTTCCTGCACTGTTGGGAATAGGAATTTTTCAATTGCCGACGAAACGATTAATCGGCTCAAGGTCATTTGAAATCGTTCGTACCTCAGAAAATAGTCCTGCACGAAGTCCGGATGCTCGTCTAGCCAAGACTCCATCCGCGCATATTCCGGATCGTAGCAGTTCCTCTTCGTCCTGCCCGGATCCGGTTCTGTTCCCGCACATTCCCTTTGCAAACGAGCGTCCTCTGTGCCCCTTAAATGCAAACCTACAACAACCAAACGAAAAATATTAAAAAAATTAAATAAATTAATTCAAATTATTACTAAATAAATAATAAATTTTAAGATTAATTCATTAAATCAAACCAAAACAACTTTCACCGCAAAGATTAATTCGCAAAACGGTTTCGCTTTCAACTACTTAAACTAAAACCAATTAAAATGAGTACAACATTTCGAGGGGATCATAAATTGTAACAATCCCAGCTGTCGCCGCTTGTTGTGGCGGCGATTCGGGACGTTGTTGTAATTATTTTCGGTCGAACAGGTGTCGACAAAGCAAAAACGAACGGTTTGGCATCGTTTTCAAAAAAATCTTACATCTACGGCGGATAAAAAGATTAAATCCAAGCACGTGCAACTCTAGCTGAAAAATTGTTATGACTAGACTAACGAAATAAAGTTGTACGATTTTAAATAAAAATGCGAAAAAAATATTTCAATTGAATGGAAATTTACGGAATAATTTTGTTGACACGAGCAAAAAAACGCACGTTTATCTAATCGAGGTGATTACTGGTGTGTATATATTCGTTGGTAAAACCAATTAACGTCCAGTTTTGTTCTGGCAAATGCAAATTGTAAATAAAGTTAATAATTTCATTTTACAAAAATTTGAATTTAAATATTATTACACATGGATGTGTAATAACTACTTGGACTTAGTTTTTTTGAGATTTTGAGGAACTAATTAGTTTAGCTAATACGAAGATTTTGTTGTAGTTAAACTAAAAGTAAATTTAGAATTAGAATATCTCTTTAAAAGAGATAAAATATATATCTTAAATTAGCACTAAACACCTGAATTTCTAGTTCTAGTTTTAGTTCTATACATGAATACAAGAATACAACAAATTAACATTGACTAACAATTAAATACCGAACTGACTCTGGTTCTAGATGATCTAGCATTAAACCTAAAATAAGAATCATTTAGATTTAGCCAACCGTCTCTTAAGACGGCTAAACCTAAATGATGCTACTTTTAGGTTTTGAGTGTTAGTTTTAGTACTAGAATTAGTTTGGGATTTTGTTGGTAGTTAATGTTAATTTGTTGTATTCTTGTATAGAGCTAAAACTAGAATTAACACTAGAATTGTTCGCTAACTTTTTAGTAACTAATACTAAAATTAATACCAAATCTAGAACTAGAATCATTCGAGTTTAGCCGAACGTCTCTTAAGGCCAACCCTACCCGAACGATTCTAGTTCCAAGTTTAGTGATGGTTGTAATAAAATGTTTAACACTGATCAACGATTAAAACTAGAACTAACACTAGACCTAGAACTAGAAAGTTTTGGGTTTAGCCGTGCGTCTGAAGACGCACGGCTAAACCTGAAACTTTCTAGTTCTAGGTCTAGTGTTAGTTCTAGTTTTAGTTCTACAAAAGTATACCGTAAATTAAGATTGACTAAGAATTAAATCCCCAACAGACTCTAGTAATAGATCCAACATTAAACCTAAAACCAAAATCATTTAGGTTTAGCCGAACGTCTTTTAAGACGGCTAAACCTAAATAATTCTAGTTTTAGGTCTAATGTTCGAACTAGAACTAAAACTAGAACTAAGACTAGACCTAGAAAGTTTTGGGTTTACTAAAAGCAATCCAATTAAAAATAAAGGAGCGAACCTAACTCAACTAAAACCAAAGTCAACCCAACTCAAGCTGATTCATATTAGTTTATAAAAAAGCCAAAAAGTGTCGAGTATCTTGCTAATGATCTCTATTTCAACTGTAACTAAAGCCAACCCAAATCCAATGCAACCTAATTGAAATTAAAACCAACTTAACCTCAACTCAAATGAAATCTAAGATCAATCCAACCAAACTGAAAATTAAAACAAATTGAAACCAAAGTGAACCCAACCCAAGCTGATTCATAGGTCTAGATTGTAAAGATGTCAAAAGTATCCAATATCTTGTTAATGACCTCCATAATGATAACAGGGCGTCAAAACACATTCTAAACTTGATAGAGGTAGAATTAGTATTATCTTGGACGATACGCGTTCAATCTAACCCAACTCAACCTAAACCAAACCTATTCCAACTAAAACTAAAATCTGTATTAAACAACAATGTTCTGAAAGATCTAACAATTAGTCAGATTTATATAATTAGTCTTATTTGATACATTTTTCATTAAAACCACGAATGACGAAGATGTTAGCTATATTCCAGACATTTGAAACACCCTGTATAATGAAGAAAATGTCCAGTCAAAACATGATATTAAAAGATGAAAAAGACGATATTGATGGTTGATAGGGGAAGATATTGAGAAATGACAAAGATGATGCTGATGGATAATTTGAAAAGTTATTAAAAGAAATATTAAAGATGATATCTTTGAATGATGATTTCAAAGGAGATGTTATTTCAAAATGTTGAGAAATACTAAAATAATGCTGAGAAAAGTGAGAAAGACATCATAAAGAATGTTTAAGAAAGAAATGTAAAGAAAAACTAAAGCAATGCTAAGGATAATTGATGTTAAAGATAATGTTTTAAGAAATGTAAGAAGGATGTTGAGTAATATCATATTAGGAATAATGTTTAATGATATCAAACATGATGTTGACAGATAATTGATAATATTGACGAAATTGAAGTAGACTAAAACAATATTAAGCAGCAAATGTGCTGAAATACCTTACAATTAATCAGATATGATGTTGGAAGGTGATGAAAAGGATGATGATGGATGATTGGAAAAGATGTTGGAAGAAACCAAGGCGACATTAAGTAATATTAAGGATAATATTGATGGATAATGAAAGAAATATAGAAATCCTTAGACAATGTTTGGAAAAATCTTAGAGATTAATCCAATCGGACATGATATGAAAGATGACAAAGACGATTTAAATGGATAATTGGAGAAAATGTTGAAGGACACCAAGACAGGTTGAAAAATTCTGGGAGATATCAGAAACAGCGTAAAAATATGCAAAAAGCGATACAAATAAAAATCAACGATGCTGTCGTTGAATGATGATCTCAATGATCAAAAATATTATTTCAAAATGTTGAAGATTAACAGAAAAATGTTGAAGAACATGAGAAAGATGTCATAAAGAATGTTTAAGAAACAAATTTAAAGAGAAAGCAAAGCAGTGATGATAAATCAGATTGGAAAAGATGTTGAAAAAGACCAAGACAGCAATGTTAAGGGTGATATTGATGGATAATGAAAGAAATGTGGAAATCCTAGCTCTAGGTCTTCTAATCCTAGTTTTATATCATTAGAACTAACTCCTGAGCAAGAACCAACAATGTTCGGATTTTGCTGTCTTGAAAAAGGAAGAAAATTAGTATTAAGCACCAACTCAGTCTTGAATTTAATTCTATTACTAGAATTAACACTAAATCTAAGGATAGAATCATTTAGGTTTAGCCGAACGTCTTTAAGACGGCTAAACTTAAATGATTCTAGATTTAGGTCTAGTGTTAGAGCTAGTACTAGAAGTAATTTTATGTCTAGGACATAAAATTAGAATCATTTAGGTTTAGCCGTCTTAAGAGATGTTCGACTAAATCTAAATGACTCTAGATTTAGGTCTAGATCCAGTACTAGAAGTAACACTCTAGACCTAAAACTAGAATCATTTAGGTTTAGTCATCTTAAAGACGTTCGGCTAAAACTAAATAATTCTAGCTTTGGATTTAGTGTTAGATCTAGTTCTAGAACTAAGACTCCAAGACCTAAAACCAGCATCATGTAGGTTTAGCCGTCTCAAACGACTAAACCCGAATGATTCTAGTTCTAATTCTAATGTTAGAATTAGTTCTAGTTTTAGTTATATACAAGAATACAACAAATTAACATTTAATAGCAACTAAACACCAAACTAACTCTACCACTTGAACTAACCCCAGACCTAGAACTAGAATCATTTGAGTTTAGCCGTCCTAGAGACGTTGGGCTAAACCCAAATGATTCTAGTTCTAATTCCAGTGTTAGAGTTAATTCTAGTTTTAGTTCTATACAAGAATACAACAGATTAACATTTAATAGCAACTAAACCCCAAACTAACTCTACCATTTCAACTAAAACTAGACCTAGAACTAGAATCATTTGGGTTTAGCCGTCCTAAGAGACGTTCGGTTAAACCCGAATGATTCTAGTTCTAATTCCAGTGTTAGAATTAATTCTAGTTTTAGTTTTATACTGGAATACAACAAATTAACATTTAATAGCAACTAAACGCCAAACTAACTCTGCCATTTGAACTAAAACTAGACCTAGACCTAGAATCATTTGGGTTTAGCCGTCTTAAAAGACGGTCGGCTAAACCCGAATGATTCTAGTTCTAATTCCAGTGTCAGAATTAGTTCTAGTTTTAGTTTTATACTGGAATACAACAAATTAACATTTAATAGCAACTAAACCCCAAACTAACTCTACCATTTGAATTAAAACTAGAACTAGAATCATTTGGGTTTAGCCGTCTTAAAAGACGTTCGGCTAAACCCGAAAGATTCTAGATCTAATTCTTGTGTTAGAATTAGTTCTAGTTTTAGTTCTATACAAGAATATAATAAATTAACCTTTAGTAGCAACTAAACCCCTAACTAACTCTACTATTTCAGCTAACTCCAGATCTAGAATCATTTGAGTTTAGCCGTCTTAAAAGACGGTCGGCTAAACCCAAATGATTCTAGTTCTAATTCCAGTATTAGAATTAGTTCTAGTTTTAGTTCTATACAAAAATACAACAAATTAACATTTAATAGCAACTAAACCCCAAACTAACTTTGCCATTTGAACTAAAACTAGACCTAGAACTAGAATCATTTGGGTTTAGCCGTCTTAAAAGACGGTCGGCTAAACCCGAATGATTCTAGTTCTAATTCCAGTGTTAGAATTAATTCTAGTTTTAGTTCTATACAAGAATACAACAAATTAACATTTAATAGCAACTAAACCCCAAACTAACTCTGCCATTTGAACTAAAACTAGACCTAGAACTAGAATCATTTGGGTTTAGCCGTCTTAAAAGACGTTCGGCTAAACCCAAATGATTCTAGTTCTAATTCCAGTGTTAGAATTAGTTCTAGTTTTAGTTCTATACAAGAATACAACAAATTAACATTTAATAGCAACTAAACCCCAAACTAACTCTGCCATTTGAACTAAAACTAGACCTAGAACTAGAATCATTTGGGTTTAGCCGTCTTAAAAGACGTTCGGCTAAACCCGAAAGATTCTAGATCTAATTCTTGTGTTAGAATTAGTTCTAGTTTTAGTTCTATACAAGAATACAACAAATTAACATTTAATAGCAACTAAACCCCAAACTAACTCTGCCATTTGAACTAAAACTAGACCTAGAACTAGAATCATTTGGGTTTAGCCGTCTTAAAAGACGGTCGGCTAAACCCGAATGATTCTAGTTCTAATTCTTGTGTTAGAATTAGTTCTAGTTTTAGTTCTATACAAGAATACAACAAATTAACATTTAATAGCAACTAAACCCCAAACTAACTCTGCCATTTGAACTAAAACTAGACCTAGAACTAGAATCATTTGGGTTTAGCCGTCTTAAAAGACGTTCGGCTAAACCCAAATGATTCTAGTTCTAATTCCAGTGTTAGAATTAGTTCTAGTTTTAGTTCTATACAAGAATACAACAAATTAACATTTAATAGCAACTAAACCCCAAACTAACTCTGCCATTTGAACTAAAACTAGACCTAGAACTAGAATCATTTGGGTTTAGCCGTCTTAAAAGACGTTCGGCTAAACCCGAAAGATTCTAGATCTAATTCTTGTGTTAGAATTAGTTCTAGTTTTAGTTCTATACAAGAATATAATAAATTAACCTTTAGTAGCAACTAAACCCCTAACTAACTCTACTATTTCAGCTAACTCCAGATCTAGAATCATTTGGGTTTAGCCGTCTTAAAAGACGTTCGGCTAAACCCGAAAGATTCTAGATCTAATTCTTGTGTTAGAATTAGTTCTAGTTTTAGTTCTATACAAGAATATAATAAATTAACATTTAGTAGCAACTAAACCCCTAACTAACTCTACTATTTCAACTAACTCCAGATTTAGAATCATTTGAGTTTAGCCGTCTTAAGAGACGTTCGGCTAAACCCAAATGATTCTAGTTCTAATTCTAGTGCTAGAATTAGTTCTAGTTTTAGTTTTATACTGGAATACAACAAATTAACATTTAATAGCAACTAAACCCCAAACTAACTCTACCATTTGAACTAAAACTAGACCTAGAACTAGAATCATTTGGGTTTAGCCGTCTTAAAAGACGGTCGGCTAAACCCGAATGATTCTAGTTCTAATTCTTGTGTTAGAATTAGTTCTAGTTTTAGTTCTATACAAGAATACAACAAATTAACATTTAATAGCAACTAAACCCCAAACTAACTCTGCCATTTGAACTAAAACTAGACCTAGAACTAGAATCATTTGGGTTTAGCCGTCTTAAAAGACGTTCGGCTAAACCCAAATGATTCTAGTTCTAATTCCAGTGTTAGAATTAGTTCTAGTTTTAGTTCTATACAAGAATACAACAAATTAACATTTAATAGCAACTAAACCCCAAACTAACTCTGCCATTTGAACTAAAACTAGACCTAGAACTAGAATCATTTGGGTTTAGCCGTCTTAAAAGACGGTCGGCTAAACCCGAATGATTCTAGTTCTAATTCTTGTGTTAGAATTAGTTCTAGTTTTAGTTCTATACAAGAATACAACAAATTAACATTTAATAGCAACTAAACCCCAAACTAACTCTGCCATTTGAACTAAAACTAGACCTAGAACTAGAATCATTTGGGTTTAGCCGTCTTAAAAGACGTTCGGCTAAACCCAAATGATTCTAGTTCTAATTCCAGTGTTAGAATTAGTTCTAGTTTTAGTTCTATACAAGAATACAACAAATTAACATTTAATAGCAACTAAACCCCAAACTAACTCTGCCATTTGAACTAAAACTAGACCTAGAACTAGAATCATTTGGGTTTAGCCGTCTTAAAAGACGTTCGGCTAAACCCGAAAGATTCTAGATCTAATTCTTGTGTTAGAATTAGTTCTAGTTTTAGTTCTATACAAGAATATAATAAATTAACCTTTAGTAGCAACTAAACCCCTAACTAACTCTACTATTTCAGCTAACTCCAGATCTAGAATCATTTGGGTTTAGCCGTCTTAAAAGACGTTCGGCTAAACCCGAAAGATTCTAGATCTAATTCTTGTGTTAGAATTAGTTCTAGTTTTAGTTCTATACAAGAATATAATAAATTAACATTTAGTAGCAACTAAACCCCTAACTAACTCTACTATTTCAACTAACTCCAGATTTAGAATCATTTGAGTTTAGCCGTCTTAAGAGACGTTCGGCTAAACCCAAATGATTCTAGTTCTAATTCTAGTGCTAGAATTAGTTCTAGTTTTAGTTTTATACTGGAATACAACAAATTAACATTTAATAGCAACTAAACCCCAAACTAACTTTACCATTTGAACTAAAACTAGACCTAGAACTAGAATCATTTGGGTTTAGCCGTCTTAAAAGACGGTCGGCTAAACCCGAATGATTCTAGTTCTAATTCTTGTGTTAGAATTAGTTCTAGTTTTAGTTCTATACAAGAATATAATAAATTAACCTTTAGTAGCAACTAAACCCCTAACTAACTCTACTATTTCAGCTAAATCCAGATCTAGAATCATTTGAGTTTAGCCATCTTAAAAGACGTTCGGCTAAACCCAAATGATTCTAGTTCTAATTCCAGTGTTAGAATTAGTTCTAGTTTTAGTTCTATACAAGAATACAACAAATTAACATTTAATAGCAACTAAACCCCAAACTAACTCTGCCATTTGAACTAAAACTAGACCTAGAACTAGAATCATTTGGGTTTAGCCGTCTTAAAAGACGGTCGGCTAAACCCGAATGATTCTAGTTCTAATTCTTGTGTTAGAATTAGTTCTAGTTTTAGTTCTATACAAGAATACAACAAATTAACAATTAATAGCAACTAAACTCCAAACTAACTCTACCATTTGAACTAAAACTAGACCTAGAACTATAAAAAAAACAATCATTTGGGTTTAGCCGTTTTAAGAGACGTTCGCCTAAACTCGAATGATTCTAGTTCTAATTCTAGTGTTAGTTTTAGTTCTAATTGTTATTTAGTATCAGATAGCTCCAAATTTTTATTAGAACACTAGATCTAATGCTAGAATCATTTAAGTTAGGTTGGCTTGAGTAAGATTGGGATTATTTAGTACTCAATTCAAGAAGAATAATAAAAATATAAATATGTAATATATAAAAAATATGAATATATTTGAGTACGATTTAATTAACGCCATCTATTAATGTACAAAGAGTACAACTTTGTACTCTAAAATCACCTATTTCTTTTAATTCTCATTTCGCCGTCTATCCATCAAGATGATGGATCAGCCAGTAAATTGTAAATAAATTGTAAACTCATTATTATAAGAATTTTAAAAAAATCCAAAATAATAACATATTTGGCAACATTGCTTTAAAATGTCATCAAAACTGATAGATAAAGCACAAATATTGTATCATTTTCAATAAAATTAATTATTACATTCTGTATACGGTAAAAAAATTATTATATCAAAAATAATTAATATAAATTTAATCATTTTAATTAAAATAAAAAAAAATCTAAATCATTATAGTTAACCCAATCTCTTTCTTATACCACTCGTGTGGTATTATTTTAAAATGCACGCCACGTTTCATTACGTTTAGCTAACAGCACACACCTGTCGAGTTAATTTCCGCTGTAAAATACACGAGCAACCCATCATTTTGCCCAACATTTTGGACATATTATGCGTTACGAAAATTGGACCCCGCATCGTTTTAATGAAACAAAATAAAATCTAACACCTACATAAAATTTCAATACACATAAGGTACATTATTTATTATATTTAATATAAAAAATCAAAGTCCGATTTTTTTTGCATAATTTTTAAGGTTTCAAAGAGCAAAGTGCATGATAATTTCGCGGAAACATTTTTGGAGTTTTGCGCGAAATGTATTAATTTCAAAGAATGCTCGAGTCGGTTTTAATTAGAAAATGATGTTTAAATTAAACGATTTTAGTGTTTGATTTAATTAATAAGATTTAGGTTTTGATATAAAAAGTACAAAGGAATTTGACCTTAGAATATATGATATGAAGGAGTTGTTGTACCGGGCGACGGTGCAAGTAGCAATTTAGCTTTCATGTAAACGATCGCTGTGTTATTATTGCGTAACGGCGGCTTATTTCTCTAACCTTGCGCTGATTACAGCGTTTCAGTCTTCCCAACCGAACCGTCTATGCATTGGCGCCACACTTTTTTTTGTGATTCCATTCCGTTCGCACGCAATCTATTTTATCGTGTTCTCGGAGGAATGAATTATATCAAAATTTGTTGCGAATAAAATACTTACACTTATCTCGGGCACACTGCTTCCATTTACACATACTGAGCGTCTGTCCCATGAGATGGCGCGGTTTCCTAGTTCGACCCCCCTGGTGATGCGCCCCTAGCGGACAAGAGGGGCGCTCGGGGCGCGTGGGGCCGTGGGGGCAAAGCCCCACATCGCGCCACCACTGTTTCAGGGTCAGTGCGACACCCGAGACCTTAATGCCGGTCCTGCGCAAAGCACCGCCGAGCGTGCCGAGTGTGGCGGCGCCCTTGTCACCTTTCGCGGCCGGCGGAATCTTGCGGCGCTTCGTCACAACGACGCCCACGCAGCCCCCCTCGAAGACGCGTGACGATCGCTTTGGAGCCGTTTTGTGGGGAAAGCGCGATATCGCGCCTGGTTTATACGCGCCTTTAAAAACGGCACTATTATTTCTATACCTAATTAAACAAAAATTTGCGCTAATAAAATATAATAATTTTAATAAAAATTGTTGAATAATTTTTGAATAACATGAGTAATTTTGACGTTGTTAATTTGCGTCAATAATAACGTTGTTGCAAAACTATTTCAAACAAAAACCAATGACTCAACATGTTTATACAAAAATATTATTGTTAAATCTCGATATAAAAGGACTATTAATTAATTAAAAATGTGGATTTTTAAAAGATATAATTTGCTGCTATAAACAAAGAAAAATGCAAATGCAGATTTAATTAATGAAATTGTAAGATTTGGCCGAATCAAACAAGAATTTCCTAGAAAAATTGATTATCCAAATAAATGGAATATATACTAATTTTTTTTTTTCTTATTTGTTTCATTAGGTATGATGGGGAATGCGATGTAATTGAAATGATCAGAAGATACCATATGGAAAATTTCGAGGAATCCTAGTATCCAGAAAAATGGAAAACCATCCCAATGGAGCCTAACCCAAAATAAATGGAATCATTCGTTAAAATTGGGTTCTCAAACAAATGGAAAATAATGATGTGAGAAAAATCTACTGAAATTGGAAATTAAGTTGATTAAAGTTTTTGATCAACCTGAAATTTACAAAACCTCATGAAAAAATGGTTTGTTAGTCAAATAAGAACTGGTAGAAACATTACTAATATTACTTAAATATTAAATTATTAAATTTCAAAGATTATGAAAAAGAGATTTGTTACGAAAATACTTTGAATAAGTTTAGTTCAACTCAAAATATAATGCTAAAGCTTAACAACTAGTATAACTAGATCTAGAATTAAATTCATAATAATATGTTGTATATTTATGTAGAAATAAAACTAACTAGGCCTAGAACTAAAAATTCTACAAAGTTCTGTCAGAAAACGCATGGCTAAACCCAAAACTTTCTACTCTTGGTCTAGTGTTAATTCTAGTTTTATGCCACTACTACTAACTCTAGGCACAGAATTAGCAATAATTGTTAGTCAGTGCTAGATTGTTGTACAATTTAGTAAAATTATCACTAGACCTGGAACTAAAATCATTCGGGTTTAGCCGAACGTCTCTTAAGACGGCTAAACCCAAATGATTCTATTTCCAAATTTAGTGCTAATTCTAGTAAATTGAACAACAAACTAACACTGATTAACAATTAAAACTAGAACTAACACTAGACCTAGACTAGAGAGTTTCGGGTTTAGCCGTGCGTCTTCAGACGCACGGCTAAACCCACAACTTTCTAGTCTAGGTCTAGTGTTAGTTCTAGTTTTATTCCACCACAACTAACTCTAGGCACAGAATTAGCAATAATTGAGAGTTAGTAAGAAAGTTGTGGGTTTAGCCGTGCATCTTCAGACGCACAAGTTAGTTTTAGTTTTATGCCACTACAACTAACTCTAGGCACAAAATTAGCAATAATTGTTAGTCAGTGCTAGATTATTGTACAATTTAGTAAAATTATCACTAGACCTGGAACTAAAATCATTCGGGTTTAGCCGAAAGTCTCTTAAGACGGCTAAATCCGAACGATTCTAGTTCCAAGTCTAGTGATAATTTTACTAAAATGTACAACAATCTATACTCTGTTTTTAAACTAGGAGGAGCATTTTAAATTTCTCACCAGATTGACCTTGTACGTGATTGGTTAAAAGCGAGGAAGGTTTACACACAGGCAATTTTTATTTCTTGTTGACAACGATTTTTAGTTTGGAGGTGAAGTTATTGATATTCGGACGATTCGTATCGCTATTGTCAATTTTGTGTTCTTAAACCTTTTTGCGTGTAATACTTCAATTTAATCGAGTGAAATCTGTTCTTTTTAGAACAAAATATGGTTCATGAGCCTAATACTAGTTCATAACAAGTTTCGCCTCAGAAAAAACGTAAATTGTTGGATTTGGGACACTTGGCTTTGCTTGAAAAGCAAAGTATTCTAAATCTTTACAAGCAATACATTACTGGCGAAAGCCCAATGAAAATGACTGCTATTGTTGATAAAATTGTGGAGGCTGCTGGTAAGCTAAACATTAACAATTGGAAAAATTGTGTCCATCACGTAATCAAAGAGGACGAGAAAATGAATGATTTGGACGGAATTCTAGACAAAGTTGTCGAACCATTATTAATTTGTGTAAATGGCGATAGTGATACCAGCATGGCTGAGACTTCAGACGGGGATGATATTTAGACCACAAAATTGGAATATAACAATGTTGTAAAATAAATACACTCATAACTTCATTGTTAACTTGTGTGTTTAGAGTTGATGATAACAATTAAACGATAAATAAATACAATAAAGCAATAAAATAAATAATAATAATCGTTAATTTAAATTTACAGCTAAAAATATCTAGGGATATTTTCTGGTGATATTTCCTAGTGTAAATCTGACTTTCGGATTCACTCCTCCTAGTTTAAAAACAGAGTATAGCACAGACTAACAATTAAAACTAGAACTAACACTAGATCTAGATTAGAAAGTCTTAAGAGACTTTCGGCTAAACCCGTTGATTTTAGTTCCAGATCTAGTGATTATTTTACTAAAATGTACAACAGTCTAGCACTGACTAACAATTATTACTAATTCTGTACTTAGAGCTAGTTGTGGTGGCATAAAACTAGAACTAACACTAGACGTAGACTAGAAAGTTTCGGGGTCTGAATACGCACGACTAAACCCAAAACTAAAACTAACTCGTGCGTCTGAAGATGCACGGCTAAACCCACAACTTTCTAGTCTAGGTCTAGTGTTAGTTCTAGTTTTAATTATTACTAATTCTGTACTTAGAGCTAGTTGTGGTGGCATAAAACTAGAACTAATACTAGACCTAGACTAAAAAGTTTCGGGGTCTGAAGACGCACGACTAAACCCACAACTTTCTAGTCTAGGTCTAGTGTTAGTTCTAGTTTTATGCCACTACAACTAACTCTAAGCACAGAATTAGCAATAGTTGTTAGTCAGTGCTAGATTGTTGTACAATTTAGTAAAATTATCACTAGACCTGAAACTAAAATCATTCGGGTTTAGCCGAAAGTCTTTAAAACGGCTAAATCCGGAACTAGAAGCATTCGGATTTAGCCGTTTTAAGAGACTTTCGGCTAAACCCGATGATTTTAGTTCCAGGTCTAGTGATAATTTTACTAAAATGTACAACAATCTAGCACTGACTAAGAATTAAAACTAGAACTAACACTAGACCTAGATTAGAAAGTTTTGAATTTAGCCGTGCGTCTTCAGATGCATCATTCAGATTTAGCCGTCTTAAGAGACTTTTGGCTAAACCCGTTGATTAGTTCCAGGTCTAATGATAATTTTATTAAAATGTACAACAATTTAGCACTAACAATTATTATGAATTGTGTACCTAAAGTTTACTAAACCTAGACTAGAAAGTTTCGAGGTCTGAAGATGCACGGCTAAACCCAAACATTTCTAGTCTAGTGTTAGTTCTAATTTTATACTTCTACAACTAACTCTAGGCACAAAACTAGCAACATTTGGGCTTAGCTGTCTTGAAAGTTGAGCAGAACCTATAAACTATTTAAATGGAATTGATATGAAACGTGAAATAAAGTAAGTAGTAATTTTATTCCTCCGTGACTTTTTAGCCACTAACACTAAAACTAATACAAAGTCTATTATAGAACTAAAATCATTCGGGTTTAGCCAAACGTCTCTTAAAACGGATAAACCCGAATGATTCTAGTTCCAGATCTAGTGATAATTCCAGTAAAATGTATAAAACCCAACCAAAGGCAAATGCAAACATTTAATAAAATGAATTTTTCAAACAAATGGAAATGCCTAAAGAATATATTTCATATTTGATGTGTGAGAAAAATCTGCTCCAATTTGGAATTAAGTTAATTGAAATTTCTTGCTCAACCCGAAATACCCAAAATTTCACGGAAAAATGATTTTCCAAGCAAATAAAAACTGCCGAAAGCAGCTATAAACAAAGAAGAATGCAAACACAATTTTAATTAATAAAGTTGTAAGATTTGACCGAATAAAGCAAGAATCCCAAAGAAAAATTGATTTTGAAAATAAATGAAATGTATCCTAATATTTTTTTGTTATTTGTTCCATTAAATATGATGGGGAATGTGATGTAGTTCGAACTAAAGTGATCAGAAAAATGGAACAACCAACCCAGTGTGGTGAGAGATTTTTGTAGCAGCTGACACAAATTAAATTGATTGAATAAGATTAGGTCAATGAAAAATATACAATACCAAATCCTGATTAATAACCAAAACTAGAATAACACTAGATCTAGAATTAGAATCATAATAATTTGTTGTATACTTGTGTAGAATAAAAATCAGAACTAACACTGAACCTAGAAATTTCCGGGTCTAGAATTCAAATTGAACTGATATATCTCATCATGCATGAAGCACTCAAAAAATGTATGAGCCATTTTCCATTGATAATAATGTTATTCCTTCATGACTTTTTAACAACTAATACTAAAAGTAATACAAAATCTAGAACTAGAATCATTTGGGTTTAGCCGAACATCTCTTAAGACGGCTAAATCCGAATGATTCCAGTTCCAAATCTAGTGATAATTTTAGTAAAATGTACAACAATCTAGCACTGACTCTCAATTATTGCTAATTCTTTGCCTAGAGTTAGTTGTGGTGGTATAAAACTAGAACTAACACTAGACCTAGACTAGAATGTTGTGGGTTCAATCTGAATGATTTAGTTCTAATTCTATGCCACAACAACTAATTCTAGGCACAGAATTAGCAATAATTGTTAGTCAGTGTTAGATTGTTGTACATTTTAGTAAAATTATCACTAGACTAGAGAGTTTCGGGTCTTTCAACAACTTTCTAGTCTAGGTCTAGTGTTAGTTCTAGTTTTATGCCACTACAACTAACTCTAGACGCAGAATTAGCAATAATTGTTAGTCAGTGCTAGATTGTTGTCCATTTTCCGTCTTAAGAGAGGTTCGGCTAAACCCGAATGATTCTAGTTCTAATTCCAGTGTTAGAATTAGTAGGTTTAATGATAATTCCAGTAAAATGTATAAAACCCAACCAAAGGTAAAGGCAAACATTTAATAAAATGAATTTTTCAAACAAATGGAAATGCCTAAAGAATATATTTCATATTTGATGTGTGAGAAAAATCTGCTCCAATTTGGAATTAATTAAGTTAATTGAAGTTTCTGCTCAACCTGAAATACACAAAATTTCATGGAAAAGTGATTTTCCAAGCAAATAGAAACTGCCGAAAGCTATAAACAAAGAAGAATGCAAACACAATTTTAATTAATAAAGTTGTAAGATTTGACCGAATAAAGCAAGAATCCCAAAGAAAAATTGATTTTGAAAATAAATGAAATGTGCCCTAATATTTTTTTGTTATTTGTTCCATTAAATATGATGGGGAATATGAATTGTAATAGAAAAATCTAACACAATTCGAAATTAAGTGGATTTTTTTGGATTTTGTGCTCCACCTGTAAATTACAAAACCTAATGGAAAAATGGTTTGCTAATCAGATGGGAACTAGCAGAAGTATTGTTTTTCATATTTGCTGTTTTACACAGCATAAAATTGGTTGTAACTCTAATTAATCAAAATTCTGCTCAACTCCAAAGATCATGAAAAAGTAGTTTTGTAACGACAATAAAAAATGAAAGAATTTTTTTTTGTATTACTTATAATTTAACATGGCCAATTCAAAATATAATGCTAATGCTGCTCAACAACCAAAACTAGTATAACTCTAGATCTAGAATTAGAAACATAATAATTTGTTGTATATTTACTACGTTGTCACGTGGCTTGTTTTATCAAGCCAAATAATGTTGTTTCTTTTTTGAGAGGTGGCAAAATCAACAGAGGAATATAAAGACAATGTTTTAAAAAATTATTATCAGGTTGATGATTTTACTAAGATTTCCATACTTCGGATAAATTTATCATTAGATGAGACATGGGTTAATGAAAATGTGGGTAGATGAATCAATTCAGAGCAAGAGGCATTTATCAAAGGGTTAACTATGGGGCTATAATATCCATCAGGAAAAGAAAAACGATTAATAATGCTACATGTTGGTTCAATCTAAAATTCACAAAAGTGGATTTCTCATGGAAAAGTGGTTTTCTAATCAAATATGAACTGGAAAAGTAGTGGTTTAGTTATTTGATGTTTTAAACATGGTGAAAAATTGGTTGTAACTCAAATTAAATTTATCAAAAATTCTGCTCAACACCGAAGTTGTTAAAAATCATGTAACGAGGATAAAAATGACAAAAGTATTTTTGTATTACTGGGGATGGTTTAGGTATGGTGAGAGATTTTTGTAGCAGCTGAGACAAATTAAATTGATTGAATAAGATTAGGTCAATGAAAAATATACAATAACCAAATCCTGATTAAGAACCAAAACTAGAATAGCACCAGATCTAGAATTAGAATCATAATAATTTGTTGTATACTTGTGTAGAACAAAAATCAGAACAAACACTGCATTTGGTGTTTAATCATGCATGAAACACCAAATGACTCAAAAAAAGGAATTTGTGCCATTTTCCATTGATAATAATGTTATTTCTCCATGACTTTTTAGCAACTAATACTAAAAGTAATAGAAAATCTAGAACTAGAATCGTTGGGATTTAGCCGAACGTCTCTTAAGATGGCTAAACCCAAATGATTCTATTTCCAGATTTAGTGCTAATTCTAGTAAATTGATCAACAATCTAACACTGACTAATAATTAAAACTAGAACTAACACTAGACCTAGACTAGAGAGTTTCGGGTTTAGCCGTGCGTCTTCAGACTTTCTTGTCTAGGTCTAGTGTTAGTTCTTTTATACCACCACAACTAACTCTAGGCACAGAATTAGCAATCATTGAGAGTCAGTACTAGATTGTTGTACATTTTACTAAAATTATTACTAGATTTGGAACTAGAATCATTCGGATTTAGCCGTCTTAAGAGACTTTCGGCTAAACCTGAATGATTTTAGTTCTAATTTTATGCCACTACAACTAACTCTAGGCACAGAATTAGCAATAATTGTTAGTCATGCTAGATTGTTGTACATTTTAGTCAAATTATCACAAGACCTGGAACTAAAATCATTCGGGTTTTGCCGAACGTCTCTTCAAACGGCTAAACCCAAATGATTCTATTTCCAGATTTAGTGCTAATTCTAGTAAATTGAACAACAATCTAACACTGATTAATAATTAAAACTAGAACTAACACTAGACCTAGACTAAAGAGTTTCGGGTTTAGCCGTGCGTCTTCAGACGCACGGCTAAACCCACAACTTTTTAGTCTAGGTCTAGTGTTAGTTCTAGTTTTATACCACCACAACTAACTCTAGGCACAGAATTAGCAATAATTGAGAGTCAGTACTAGATTGTTATACATTTTAGTCAAATTATCACAAGACCTGGAACTAAAATCATTCGGGTTTTGCGGAACGTCTCTTTAGACGGCTAAACCCAAATGATTCTATTTCCAGATTTAGTGTTAATTTTAGTAAATTGAACAACAATCTAACACTGATTAATAATTAAAACTAGAACTAACACTAGACGTCTGAAGACGCACGGCTAAACCCGAAACTCTTTAGTCTAGGTCTAGTGTTAGTTCTAGTTTTATACCACCACAACTAACTCTAGGCACAGAATTAGCAATAATTGAGAGTCAGTACTAGATTGTTGTGTACATTTTACTAAAATTATTACTACATTTGGAACTAGAATCATTCGGATTTAGCCGTCTTAAGAGACTTTCGGCTAAACCTGAATGATTTTAGTTCTAATTTTATACCACCACAACTAACTCTAGGCACAAAATTAGCAATAATTGAGAGTCAATACTGCTTCTAGAATACTTCATACTGCTTCCAGAAGACCTAAACTACTTCCAAAAGACTCCACACTACCTTTGGAAGACATGATACTGCTTTTGGAAGAATTGATATTGCCTTTACAAATCTTGAAATGCTTCCAGAAGACTTGATACTGCTTCGAGAAGAATTAAACTGTTTCTAGAAGACTCGATACTACCTTGGAAGACTTGATACTGCCTTTGAAAGACTTGATATTGCATTTGGAAAACTTGATACTGCCTTTATAACGCTTGATATTGTTTTTAAAAGTCTTGAAAAGTCTTCCAAAAAACTTGGTACTGCTGCTAGAAGAACTTGATATTGCTTCCAAAAGACTTGAACTGATTTAAGTAGAAGATGGTAGATTATCAGTACTAGCCCTTGTAGACTTGATATAGCTTCTGGGAAACTTGATATTGTTTAAAGAAGACTTGAACTGCTTTCAAAAGACTACAACTGATTGTAAATAGAAGATTATCACTACTGCCTCTGGTAGACTTGATATTACTTCTAGGACACTTGATATTTTTTACAGAACTGTTTCTAGAACATTTACTACTGCCGGTGGAAGACTTGAAAATGCTTCTAGAAAACTTGATACTGCTTCTAAAAGACTTGGTACTGCTTCTAGAAGACTTGATATTGCTTCCAAAAGACTAAATACTGCCTTTGGAAAACTTGACATTGCTTTTAAAAGTCTTGAAATGCTACTTCCAAACGATTTGATACTGCCCCTGGAAGACTTAGTGCTGCTTCTAGAAGCTTTGATATTGCTTCCAGAAGACTTAAAACGTTTCCAAATAATTTGCAATGCTACAGAAAACCTGATATTGGTTCTAGAAAACTTGAAGCACTTCCAAAAGATTTGATATTGCCTCTGGAAGACTTGAAGTGCTTCCAAAAGACTTGAAATGATTCCAAAAGTCTTGATAATGCCTCTAGAAGACTTGATACTGTTTGTAAAATTGCTGGCAGAAAATGTTGTTTCTTGGACAAAATGCAAAATATTGAAGAAGAAATTTTCTTCGCAAAATCTTGAAGAAGTCATCATCGAGCTTTGTGGAAATAATCTATTTTTTGCGCAACCAATAGTAAAAAACTTCTAGCATAATTATATTCACAAACTCACTTATTCAGTGTTATTTATTTAGAAACCCCGACTCAAGCAACTGACGCTATTAACTACGATAACATTTTGATCTGAAACAACACTTAGACGACCTTCAATGCCGGTCAATACGGAAAAAGGAAAATAATTAAGTAGAAACTGACGATACGGTTTGTTTATCTTTATTAGCTGTTTTAACGAAAACTTTTCATAAACGAGGACATATATGTTTATTCTTTTTTTATACCACCACAACTAACTCTAGACACAGAATTAGCAATAATTGATAGTCAGTACTAGATTGTTGTACATTTTAGTAAAATTATCACTAGATTTGGAACTAGAATCATTCGGATTTAGCCGTCTTAAGAGACTTTCGGCTAAACCCGAACGATTTTAGTTCTAATTTTATGCCACTACAACTAACTCTAGGCACAGAATTAGCAATAATTGTTAGTCATGCTAGATTGTTGTACATTTTAGTAAAATTATCACTAGAAACTATCTAACACTGACTAACAATTATTAGTAGTAACAATATTAGTAGTAGTTTATCTAGAAACTAGAGTTTCGGGTTTAGCCGTGCACCTTCAGACGCACGGCTAAGCCCACAACTTTCTTAGTTCCAGCTTTATACCACCACAACTAACTCTAGGCACAGAATTAGCGATAATTGAGAATCAGTGCTAGATTGTTGTACATTTTACTAAAATTATCACTAGACCTGAAACTAAAATCATTCGGGTTTAGCCGAAAGTCTCTTAAAGACGGCTAAACTTAAATGACTCTATTTCCAGATTTAGTGCTAATTCTAGTAAAATGTACAACAATCTAACACTGACTAATAATTAAAACTAGAACAAATACTAGACCTAGACCAGAAAGTCTAGAGTTTAAGTGGAGAAGTCTAAGTGGAGAACTAGCAACATTCCGGTTTAGCCGTTTTAGGCTCGTTACTACCATCTTCTAGTTAAGCTATCTAAGGGATTATTACCATGATTATAGCTCATTTAATTAAAAGATAATGGACCTTAAAAGACTATGACTTAGAAAAAGAATAATTATCGATATTTTACGCCTAAAAGGTGGTAATAATAGACCTTGGTTCTACAAATACACGAAAAAATAACATTAAATAACAAATAAATTCTAATTCTAGATCTAGCACAAATCCCACTTTTAGTTGAACCAAAATATACAGATTAAAATAAGCTAAATATCCTTGATTTACACACGGTACAAACAACTCGGGGACTTCCCCAAATTTACTCATAAACACAAATTAGATCAATTTGATTTAAATTTTATAAACACTAACATTAAAATTTAAATATTTTTTGTCCTTTATATCGAGATTTTATTATGTATATTCAAAAACTATCACAAAAAAATCAAAAATAATCAGGTTTTTTTTTAATAAACAGGAAAATTTATTCCATTACTGAAACTTCATGGAAAACCCCAACAAAAGATAAACCGTTATCTTTCCAACATTCTAACCGTAACCTTGCGCAATTCTAAGGCGAATTTCAGCCAATAGATAAGTAAACCTGGAGTTTTCCTTAAGCAAGTTTGCAATAATGAAAACCTTTTAACTCGAAATGACTCAAAAGTGATAAGAACGTTGAAAACGAAAGAGAAAGAGAGAGAATAGACCCCCGCAAAACGTAATTTAGCTATGTCCACAAATAAAGGAGGATCACGTGTACAAATACCGATAACAATGTGAACACACCAAGTCTAGTTGTAATAAATTTTAACGATAACGCGCCGATATGTATAATATAATCATGTATATCGCGGTTGTATAAACCGAAAGATAAATTATTATATTGTATATCTACTATATTCGATTCAAATTTGTATCAAGAAAAAATAATTTAAACAATTCAGTAATAACAAACATTTCTAGACATTATTTGTGTGTAGTTTGACGTTGATGTATTTATTATTTATAACGTAGCAAACATTGGTTTTTTAAGTTGAAAAACAAAATAATATCGTCTAGACGGAATTAAATAAATTTTTTTGATTATAATTTGTGGAAGTTAAAATGAAAAATGTACTCAGCGACATTTAATGTCCAAATTTTATTTATGCCCTAATTTATTCGACAAAATTTTGGATACCTCCGTATTCTTAAAATATGATAAACGTCTTTACTTGACATTTATGGCTTCATGTTTCTATATAAACATTAAAATTAATAAATTATTTTCATAAATTATTACTCAACGCAATATTAAAAGATTTTAATAAGTTTTAATCAATCTCAAAAATTTTTAATCTATAAATTCTCGTAAACATTTTGAAATAATGTTGATTTATTTCCTTTTCACTTAAACCAAGACAAAAATGTTAATGTTTTATTCAAAGTAGAATCGTTTATGTTATGATATCATCAAATATATCGTGAATAAAATATAATTTGCATATTAATTGCAATTCCCCGCGTTAAACATTAACGGGAAATAAATTGGCAAAAATTTCATCATTCGCTTTCACCTCCATTAATTAGTCATCTCAAATGAATCATGCGTTTTGATGAAATATTCAATTTCGTGAAAAATTTAAAACATAAAAATTGGATTCTTATCTCATTATCTTATTTTATCAAATTTTTTTGCAAACATCATCGCCTAAACGTTGAGCGTCATCATTCACGTTTCGCATCATACAACTCAATCATTGTATCTCTCAATTATCTAGACAGAGAGAAGATAATAATTAAACACGTTGTTTTTTTTCCAATTTCAAATTAATGCAATCCACGTTACATTTGATTACATTCTTACTTAATTAAAATGTCAATTCGTGCACTCGAGGTTGACGCGTTGTGATGTTTGTATTCATCTCTGATAAACTTAACATAATACAAAAACGGGCCTTGAAATAATGGATGGAGATAGCCGTTTCGATACGACTCGTAAACCGTATCAATGGACAATAATTTTATCGTTAAAACAAGACAATGAATATGCATTCAGTTTTACTACTTCGAATCGCATTATTATTGATTAATTTTTTAATTTTTTTAAAATTATTTTGCATTTTAATGGCACGCACCTACCACGTGCCGTTTGGGTTAACGCAACCAGGTCCCCTTTGATTTCGAGTAACCTTTGAACCCGCATTGCTTGATTACTGACTTTATGATTACTAACATCACAGAATCGAATGAGTTTGTTTATGTCGTTGCAAAGAAGTACAGTAATATATCTACGTAACGGATTAATATGGGAAATTATTTTAAAATTCTTTTAAAAAATTGCATTGCTTAGAAGCCGAGGCAGCTATGCTGCCGAGGCAGTGGTTTTATTGCTTAAAATTATGTAGTCTTCTTTGATAAAAAATGCGTTATTTAGAAACCGAGGCCGTAGGCTCTAATACTTAACATTAGGTTTAGCCGAACGTCTCTTAAGACGGCTAATCCTAAATGATTCCAGTTATAGGTGACCTAACTGGACGTGTTAAAATTTTCAAATCTTGTCAGATAAAAATTTTAAGACATAAAAATGAGAAACAAAATAATTTAAACTCACTTCCCATTATATGCACTCTATAATTTATTATCATTTATGACTTGGTCTATGAATAAGGGAGCTTATATTTGAAGAAAAATGTTTCCACTTTTTTACCGATTCAGTGTGACTTTGAGACGCTCTTTCACAGGATGAAATTCAAAATCATCTAGTTTATTTAAATGATCCCTAAATATTTACTAGAAAGAAGAGTGAAACAGAAATTATTTGTTAAGAAAATACATAATGAAATAAAAAATCCACTTCAAAAAGAAAATTTTTGCATTCTAAAACCAAAAGTTATACGTTTGACAACATCAAACTGTTTTTGTTACTTTTGTAAGCAAAAAACATGGATGTTGCCCCGTTCCTGATACAGCTTCCACAAGTCTTGAAATGCTTTCAGAAAACTTGATATTGCTTCTTTAAACTGCTTCCAAAAGACTCGATACTACTTTTCTAGAAGATTTGCTAGTACCATTGGAAGACTTGATATTACTTTTAAAAGTCTTGAAGTGCTTCCAGAAAACTTGATACTGCTTCTAGAAGACTTGATATTGCTTCCAGAAGACAAACTGTTTCCAGAAGAGTCGATACTACCTTTGAAAGACATGATACTGCCGTTGGAAGAATTGATATTGCTTTTACAAGTCTTGAAGTGAAGACTTACAAGTCTTGAAGAAGACTTAAACTGTTTCCAGAAGAGTCGATACTACCTTGGAAAACTTGATACTGCCTTTGAAAGACTTGATACTGCTTCAAGAAGACTTAAACTGTTTCCAGAAGTGTCAATACTACCTTGGAAGACTTGATATTGTTTTTACAAGTCGTGAAATACTTCCAGAAGACTTGATGCTGCTTCAAGAAAACTTTAACTGTTTCCAGAAAACTCGCTACTACCTTGGAAGACTTGATACAGCCTTTGAAAGACTTGATACTGTTTCAACAAACTGTTTCTAAAAGACTCGATACTACCTTGGAAGACTTGATATTACTTTTACAAGTTTTGAAATGCTTCCAGAAAGCTTGATACTGCTTCTAGAAGACTTGATACCGCTTCCAGAAGACTTGATGCTACTTCAAGAAAACTTTTACTGTTTCCAGAAGAGTCGATACTACCTTGGAATGCTTGATATTGTTTTTACAAGTCGTGAAATGCTTTCAGAAAGCTTGATACTGCTTCTAGAAAACTTGATACTGCTTCCAGAAGACTTGATGCTGCTTCAAGAAAACTTTAACTGTTTCCAGAAAACTCGATACTACTTTGGAAGACTTGATACTGCTTCAAGAATACTTAAACTGTTTCCAAAAGACTCGATACTACCTTGGAAGACTTGATATTACTTTTACAAGTTTTGAAATGCTTCCAGAAAGCTTGATACTGCTTCTAGAAGACTTGATACCGCTTCCAGAAGACTTGATGCTACTTCAAGAAAACTTTTACTGTTTCCAGAGGAGTCGATACTACCCTGGAATGCTTGATATTGTTTTTACAAGACGTGAAATGCTTTCAGAAAGCTTGATACTGCTTCTAGAAAACTAACTGTTTCCAGAAGACTCGATACTACCTTGGAAGACTTGATACTGCCTTTGAAAGACTTGATACTGCTTCAAGAAGACTTAAACTGTTTCCAGAAGAGTCGATATTACCTTGGAAGATTTGATATTGCTTTTACAAGTCTTGAAATGCTTCCAGAAAGCTGGATACTGCTTCCAGAAGACTTGATACTGCTTCCAGAAGATTTGATGCTGCTTCAAGAAAACTTTAACTGTTTCCAGAAGACTCGATACTACCTTGGAAGACTTGATACTGCCTTTGAAAGACTTGATACTGCTTCAAGAAGACTTAAACTGTTTCCAGAAGAGTCGATATTACCTTGGAAGATTTGATATTGCTTTTACAAGTCTTGAAATGCTTCCAGAAAGCTGGATACTGCTTCCAGAAGACTTGATACTGCTTCCAGAAGATTTGATGCTGCTTCAAGAAAACTTTAACTGTTTCCAGAAGACTCGATACTACCTTGGAAGACTTGATACTGCCTTTGAAAGACTTGATACTGCTTCAAGAAGACTTAAACTGTTTCCAGAAGAGTCGATATTACCTTGGAAGATTTGATATTGCTTTTGCAAGTCTTGAAATGCTTCCAGAAAGCTGGATACTGCTTCCAGAAGACTTGATACTGCTTCCAGAAGATTTGATGCTGCTTCAAGAAAACTTTAACTGTTTCCAGAAGACTCGATACTACCTTGGAAGACTTGATACTGCCTTTGAAAGACTTGATACTGCTTCAAGAAGACTTAAACTGTTTCCAGAAGAGTCGATATTACCTTGGAAGATTTGATATTGCTTTTACAAGTCTTGAAATGCTTCCAGAAAGCTGGATACTGCTTCCAGAAGACTTGATACTGCTTCCAGAAGATTTGATGCTGCTTCAAGAAAACTTTAACTGTTTCCAGAAGACTCGATACTACCTTGGAAGACTTGATACTGCCTTTGAAAGACTTGATACTGCTTCAAGAAGACTTAAACTGTTTCCAGAAGAGTCGATATTACCTTGGAAGATTTGATATTGCTTTTACAAGTCTTGAAATGCTTCCAGAAAGCTGGATACTGCTTCCAGAAGACTTGATACTGCTTCCAGAAGATTTGATGCTGCTTCAAGAAAACTTTAACTGTTTCCAGAAGACTCGATACTACCTTGGAAGACTTGATACTGCCTTTGAAAGACTTGATACTGCTTCAAGAAGACTTAAACTGTTTCCAGAAGAGTCGATATTACCTTGGAAGACTTGATATTGTTTTTACAAGTCTTGAAATGCTTCCAAAAAGCTGGATACTACTTCCAGAAGACTTTATACTGCTTCCAGAAGACTTGATGCTGCTTCAAGAAAACTTTAACTGTTTCCAGAAAACTTGATACTACTTTGGAAGACTTGATACTGCTTCAAGAATACTTAAACTGTTTCCAGAAGACTCGATACTACCTTGGAAGACTTGATATTGTTTTTATAAGTCTTGAAATGCTTCCAGAAAGCTGGATATTGCTTCTAGAAAACTTTAACTATTTCCAGAAGACTCAATACTACCTTGGAAGACTTGATACTGCCTTTCAAAGACTTGATACTGTTTCAAGAAGACTTAAACTGTTTTCAGAAAACTTGATACTACCTTAGAAGACTTGATATTTCTTTTACAAGTCTTGAAATGCTTCCAGAAAGCTTGATACTGCTTCTGGAAGACTTGATACTGTTTCCAAAAGACTTGATGCTGCTTTAAGAAAACTTGTTACTGCCTTTGAAAGACTTGATACTGCTTCAAAAAGACTTAAATCATTTCCAGAAGACTCGATACTACCTTGGAAGACTTGATATTGCTTTTACAAGTCTTCAAATGCTTCCAGAAAGTTTGATACTGCTTCTAGAAAACTTTAACTGTTTCCAGAAGACTCAATACTACCTTGGAAGACTTGATACTGCTTCAAAAAGACTTAGCTATTTCCAGAAAACTCGATACTACCTTGGAAGACTTGATATTGCTTTTACAAGTCTTCAAATGCTTCCAAAAAGTTTGATACTGTTTCTAGAAAACTTTAACTGTTTCCAGAAGACTCAATACTACCTTGGAAGACTTGATACTGCTTCAAAAAGACTTAAACTATTTCCAGAAAACTCGATACTACCTTGGAAGCCTTGATACTGCTTAGAAGTCTTGAACTGTTTCCAAAAGATTTTGTACTGCCCCTGGAAGGCTTAATACTGCTTCTAGAAGCCTTGACATTACTTACAGAATAATTAAAATGTTTCCAAATAACTTGTAATGCTATAAAAAACCTAATATTGCTTCTAGAAAACTTGACACTCTTTCAGAAGACTTGATATTGCCTCTGTAAGACTTGAAATGCTTCCAAAAGAATTGAAATGATTCCAAAAGTCTTGATACTGCTTCTAGAAGACTTGATAACATTTGTAAAACTGCTGGCAGAAAATGTTGTTTCTCGGACAAAATGCAAAATCTTGAGGAAGACATTTTTATTGCAAAATTTTGAAGAAGTCATCATCGAGCTCAAACAAACTCGCTTATTCAGCGTTATTTATTCAGAAATCCGAAACTAGCAACTAACACTATTAACTACGATAACATTTTGATCTGAAACAATACTTTGACGTCCTTCAACACAGAAAAAAGAGTATAATTGTGCATAAACTGACGATACAGCTCGTTTATCTTTATTAGTTGTTTTAACGAAAACTCCGTTTTGAACGTAAGCTCCCTTTTCATACACGAAGACATATATATTTATTGACAAAAAAAGTCATTTAAAAAATAATTTTGTCTCAGTGGATGTGTGTCATTCAAGATATAATCGCGTGTCATTTCTGGTTGGAGTGTTAGTTCTAGTTTTATACCATTAGAACTAAATCCAGACAGAGAACTAGCAACATTTCGATTTAATCGTTTTGAGAAATTCTTCTATTACTAGAATAACACTAGTTTTAAAATTAGAATCATTTAAGTTTAGCCGAACGTCTCTTTAGGCGGCTAAACTTAAACGATTCTAGTTTTAGGTGTAAAGTGTTTATTCTAGCACTACAATCAGTTTGAGATTTAGTTGTTAGTCAATGTTAATTTGTTGTATTCATGTACAGAACTAAAACTAGAACTAACACTAGACCTAGAACTAGAAAGTTTTGGGTTTAGCCGTGCGTCTTTGACGCACGGCTAAACCCGGAACTTTCTAGTTCTAGGTCTAGTGTTAGTTCTAGTTTTAGTTGTACACAAGTATACAACAAATTAACATTGACTAACAACTAAGTCCCGAATTGATACTCAACAGCTAAAACTAGAATCATTTAGCTTTAGCCGTCTTAAAAGACTTTCTGCTAAACGTAGTACTTAGTAACTATTTAACGTTAATGTTAAGAACTAGAACCACTGCCTCGGCAGCATAGCTGCCTCGGTTTGTAACGAATGCATTTTGATTAAAGAAGACTACATAATATTGAGTATTGGAGTCACTGCCTCGGCAGCATAGCTGCCTCGGTTTCTGCTGGATACATTTTGATTAAAGAAAACTGCGTAATATTGAGTATTAGAGTCACTACCTCGGCAGCATAGCTGCCTCGGTTTTTGGTGGTTGCATTTTGATTAAAGAAGACTACGTAATATTGAGTATTAGAGTCACTGCCTCGACAGCATAGCTGCCTCGGATTCTAACGGATACATTTTTATTAACGAAGACTACATAACATTGAGTATTAGCACTACTGCCTCGGCAGCATAGCTGCCTCGGTTTCCAACGAATGCATTTTGATTAAAGAAGACTACATAATATTGATTATTAGAGTCACTGCCTCGGCAGCATAGCTGCCTCGGTTTTTAACAAATGCATTTTGATAAAGAAGACTACGTAATATTGAGTATTAGAGTCACTGCCTCGGCAGCATAGCTGCCTCGGTTTCTAACGGATACTTTTTTATTAACGAAGACTACAATCATTGAGTATTAGCACTACTGCCTCGGCAGCATAGCTGCCTCGGTTTCCAACGAATGCATTTTGATTAAAGAAGACTACATAATATTGATTATTAGAGTCACTGCCTCGGCAGCATAGCTGCCTCGGTTTCTAACGGATATATTTTTACTAAAGAAGACTACATAACATTGAGTATTAGAACTACTGCCTCGGCAGCATAGCTGCCTCGGTTTTTGCTGGTTGCATTTTGATTAAAGAAGACTACGTAATATTGAGTATTAGAGTTTTATACCATTAGAACTAATTCCAGATCGAGAACTAACAACATTAATACTTATCGTCTTAAGAAACGAAGATTTTGTTTTTGATCTAAAAGTGCACGAAAAATTAGCATTAATTAGCTAGAATTAGATCTAAAGCTAGAACCTGAATGATTGTATAAATAAATCTAGTATTACTTCTAAATTTATTTTAAAGAGCATATTAATCAGCATTAAATAACAACTAAATTTTCTAACTAGCAAATACTAATTCTAGCAAATAAAACTAACAATCAACCTAAATTTAGAATTATTCATCATCAACCCGAATAATTCTAATTCTAATTTCAAATTAAGTATTAGTTTTAGTTCGATTAAGAATTAAAGTGAAAACTAACATTTAATTTGTTATAATCAAAAGTTACGAGGAACCATAATAACGGAATTTTACTGCAAAATAAATTTCGTTAAGAAATTAGTTTGAAAATAACATTTAAAGAGTGTATATACAAAAATATTTGTATCAGGGAATAATCAACTTGACCTTCCACTATAACAGACGTTGGATAGGTGTGTTTGGCTTAAATCCAACTGCTGACACACACAAGAAGCTTCAGTCTAAATAGTTTTGTACAGTTTTATCTCATCGCATCGCCATTTAACGACGGTAATAAACTAAACGACACAGTATTAAATTACCACGGAGAATATCGCCGTTTTATTATCGTCCTACTTCTGGAATATCTCCTAACTAGAAATAAATACAACTTATCCCGCAAATGTTGAATTATCTCAAACATTGTGTACATATTTATCTGCAAACGTTAATTAAAGGTGCCAAATTTGCATAAATATAATCAACGTTATTTATTGATTGGGTAAATTAATGAATTTTGGGGGAATTATTAAAATTATCGTACGAGTCGTATACTGATTATAGAAGTAACCGGAAAACTACATCCTTTTCGTTATCATGATTACAACTTAACCATATTCAAATTATAAAACATACTAAAGTTTTTAAAACTAAACTCAATAAGAATAGGATTGAAATAGAAACATAGATAAAGCATGTAAATTAAATCATATTCCACCTTGTGTTTTATTTTTATTTTTATTTTCAAGAACGTAATTTTGGCCATAATAACCTTGATGGAAGAATTTCAGACAACAATGAGGAAGGTTGGAATAAATTTCCTTATTATTTCGCGGGTGTTTGTTTAACGAAAACAAATTTAAAGAAAAATGATTAGTTTGTGGCGGAAATTCGATTCGACGAATCCATTCAATACTTATTTGAGTGTGGAAATCGAATTGCATACAAAGAGGCGTTTCTACGGTTCTGGCAATAAATTCTGTCAACATGCCAAGGCCAACAGGGTACAGCACCAACTGCATACCAACTCGGTAAACTACGGTGGTATATTATTTTCTTGTTTCCTCTTAACAAAAATTTTAAATATTCGTCTCGCAAATTTCTACTAATTCGAGGTGGAATAGAAATAATAAAATCGATACGCCCAGTTTAATTAATTAATTAATGGGCGAGTTGAAAATCATCAACGTGAAGTGATAAACAGAAATTGAAACTTCCAAGAATGAAACCAACGCCGTCTGGGGAATGATGGATTCTCGGAAAATACAAGGTCAGGATCAGTATAGATAAAGAAAAACCGTGACTAACACCATTCCCGCAAAAAAAAATCCAGTACAGGACTCGATATTTAAAAATCGATATCATTTTTTTTTTGATAACTCAACATTATTAGTTAGTTATAGTGAAAGTTGCACAGTTTCATATTCGAAAGTGGCTACTTGCATAACGAATTGAATTTCCCGTTTCAAATTCCTTCCTATTAAAGAATACTTGAACGGTTTAGATGAGAATGTTACGTTTAAGGTTATCGTTGAGCTTTGTTCGTAATTACGTTTAAGTGAAATCAAAAATTGTCGAGTCATTATTTCGATGATGTGAATGACGATAATAAAAAAGTAAACGATAAAATGATTGAATTAATAATAATGATGGAGTTTTAGCGGAAGAAACTTTTAATTATTATTCATTACTCATTACAATGGAGTCCCAAGAATGACGGGAACGGAAATCAATCAATCAGAAAAATTGTAATGATTCTAATTTGTGATCATAATTAAAAGAATGCATTGGTTAGAAGCTATTAAATAAAATTTTGGAAACCTTTAATAAACCGAGGCAGTGATTTTAATACTTAATATTATGTAGTCTTCTTTAATTAGAATACATCCGATAGAAACCGAGGCAGCTTAGCTGCCGAGGCAGTGGTTCTAATACTTAAAGTTATGTAGTCTTCTTTAATCAAAATGTATCATTTAGAAACCGAGGCAGCTATGCTACCGAGGCAGTGACTCTAATACTCAATGTTATGTAGTCTTCTTTAATAAAAATGTATCCGTTAGAAACCGAGGTATCTATGCTGCTGAGGCAGTGACTCTAATACTAAATGTTATGTAGTCTTCTTTAATAAAAATGTATCCGTAAGAAACCGAGGCAGCTATGCTGCCGAGGCAGTGACTCTAATACTCAATATTACATTATGTAGCCTTCTTTAATCAAAATGCATTCGTTAGAAACCGAGGCAGCCTTGCTGCCGAGGCAGTGACTCTAATACTAAATGTTATGTAGTCTTCTTTAATAAAAATGTATCTGTAAGAAACCGAGGCAGCTATGCTGCCGAGGCAGTGACTCTAATACTCAATATTACATTATGTAGTCTTCTTTAATCAAAATGCTTCCAGCAGAAACCGAGGTAGCTATGCTTCCGAGGCAGTGACGCTAATACTCAATATTATGTAGTCTTCTTTAATCAAAATGCATCCGTTAGAAACCGAGGCAGCTATGCTGCCAAGGCAGTAGTTCTAATACTCAATGTTATGTAGTCTTCTTTAATAAAAATGTATCCGTTAGAAACCGAGGCAGCTATGCTGCCGAGGCAGTGACTCTAATACTCAATATTATATTATGTAGTCTTCTTTAATCAAAATGCTTCCAGCACAAAACCGAGGTAGCTATGCTGCTGAGGAAGTGACTCTAATACTCAATATTATGTAGTTTTCTTTAATCAAAATGCATTCGTTAGAAACCGAGGCAGCCATGCTGCCGAGGCAGTAATTCTAATACTCAATGTTATGTAGTCTTCTTTAATAAAAATGTATCCGTTAGAAACCGAGGCAGCCATGCTGCCGAGGCAGTAATTCTAATACTCAATGTTATGTAGTCTTCTTTAATAAAAATGTATCCGTTAGAAACCGAGGCAGCTATGCTGCCGAGGCAGTGACTCTAATACTCAATATTATATTATGTAGTCTTCTTTAATCAAAACGCTTCCAGCACAAAACCGAGGTAGCCATGCTGCTGAGGAAGTGACTCTAATACTCAATATTATGTAGTTTTCTTTAATCAAAATGCATTCGTTAGAAACCGAGGCAGCCATGCTGCCGAAGCAGTAATTCTAATACTCAATGTTATGTAGTCTTCTTTAATAAAAATGTATCCGTTAGAAACCGAGGCAGCTATGCTGTCGAGGCAGTGACTCTAATACTCAATATTATGTAGTTTTCTTTAATCAAAACGCATTCGTTAGAAACCGAGGCAGCCATGCTGCCGAGGCAGTAATTCTAATACTCAATGTTATGTAGTCTTCTTTAATAACAATGTATCAGGCAGTGACTCTAATACTGAATATTATGTAATTTTCTTTAATCAAAATGCATTCGTTAGAAACCGAGGCAGCCATGCTGCCGAGGCAGTAATTCTAATACTCAATGTTATGTAGTCTTCTTTAATAAAAATGTATCCGTTAGAAACCGAGGCAGCTATGCTGCCGAGGCAGTGACTCTAATACTCAATATTATATTATGTAGTCTTCTTTAATCAAAATGCTTCCAGCACAAAACCGAGGTAGCCATGCTGCTGAGGAAGTGACTCTAATACTCAATATTATGTAGTTTTCTTTAATCAAAATGCATTCGTTAGAAACCGAGGCAGCCATGCTGCCGAAGCAGTAATTCTAATACTCAATGTTATGTAGTCTTCTTTAATAAAAATGTATCCGTTAGAAACCGAGGCAGCTATGCTGTCGAGGCAGTGACTCTAATACTCAATATTATGTAGTTTTCTTTAATCAAAACGCATTCGTTAGAAACCGAGGCAGCCATGCTGCCGAGGCAGTAATTCTAATACTCAATGTTATGTAGTCTTCTTTAATAACAATGTATCAGGCAGTGACTCTAATACTGAATATTATGTAATTTTCTTTAATCAAAATGCATTCGTTAGAAACCGAGGCAGCCATGCTGCCGAGGCAGTAATTCTAATACTCAATGTTATGTAGTCTTCTTTAATAAAAATGTATCCGTTAGAAACCGAGGCAGCTATGCTGCCGAGGTAGTGACTCTAATACTCAATATTATATTATGTAGTCTTCTTTAATCAAAATGCTTCCAGCACAAAACCGAGGTAGCTATGCTGCCGAGGAAGTGACTCTAATACTCAATATTATGTAGTTTTCTTTAATTAAAATGCATTCGTTAGAAACCGAGGCAGTAATTCTAATACTCAATGTTATGTAGTCTTCTTTAATAACAATGTATCAGGCAGTGACTCTAATGGTGGGTTCATGCAACGTGTTTTAGTCTTAGTCGTAGTCATAGTCGTAAGAGTGAAAAGTTAAGGTAGTGCGTTATAGTAGTACTGTTCATGCAACACCTTACGACTAAAACGGTTTTTGTCTTAGTCAGAAGAGTTGCCCAACTTTTAACTTCTTAAAGCTAAAACCTTCGGTCGCAATTTAACGCATGCGCGCACTTTTCTCTTTCGTGCCTTTAATGGCAGTGTTTCGTTTTATTTTATAAATAAAGGTTGAGTTGATTAACTTTTTGATTTTATTATATTACAATTATAACAACAATTTCAATCGGGGTTGTTATATTTTAATTAAAGTGTTTAAAACAAACTGTTTGAAGCATTTTTAAAACTGTATGATATGTTTTAAACAGTTCAAAAGGTGATTTAAAACATGGGATGTTTTTTAAAAGAATACTTTTGTTTAAAAATTAGCAGCAAAATAGAACATTTCCTTTACGTATGTTTATCGCCAAACCTACATTATAACTAAAACTTAATATATGATTAAAAACTTAAGAAATACTTAAAAAAATCGTACTCCATTTAACTGTTGAAATATGCAAACTGTTTTTGCTGCTTTATCAATTCCTAATCTATTGCTTAAAGTAGATCGTATTAAGTCCTAGGAAGTAAAAGTTACTTAATATTGGCAGATGATGTTACTACATCGGATGTAGCTATTAAAATAATCTTAATATAATAGTATTTAATATTTTCGAAGGAAACTCAAACAGTTTATCAACAATATCGTGTTTTTACAATGAAAATGTTTTCTGCCAGAAGTTTTAAAAACTATATCAAGTCTTTTGGAAGCATTTCAATTTTTCTAAAACCAATATCAAGTATTTCATAGGCTATATACGCTTTATTAGAAGAAGTCCCTTCTAGAAGCATTTCAAATCTTCCAAAAGCAATATCAAGTTTTCTGGAAGAACTTCAAGGCTTCTAGAAGCAGTATTAAATCTTTTAAAGCATTACAAGTATTCTGAACATTTCACGTTTTAGGAAGTAATATCAGGTTCTTTAGAAACAGTATTAAATCTGTTATGGGCATATCAAATTTTCTAGAAGCAGTTTAAGTCTTTTGAGACTATTGCAAGTCATTACATGCCTTCTGGAAGCGACATCAAATCTTCTAAAAGCATTTCATATCGTCTGAGAGCAAGATCAAGTCTTTTCAAATGCAGTATTAAGTTTTCTAGAAGCATATCAAATCGTCCAAGGGCAGTAGTAAGTCGTTTGAAGGTAATATCAAGTCTTCTGAAAGTAGTACTAAGTCTTCGAAAACCAGTATGAAAATTTTTGGCAGCATTTCTACTCTTCCAAAGGCATTATCAAGTTTTCTGGAAGCATTTCAAGTCTTCTGAGGCATTACAAGTATTCTGGACACATTTCAAATCTTTTGGAAGCAGTGCCAGGTCCTCTAGAAGCAGTATTAAGTTTTCTATGGATAGTATCAAGTCTTTTGGAAGCATTATCACACAGTCTATGCTTCTAGATAATTCATTTCTACATATTCAATTGCACTATCTAATTGTCCCCGATTAATATTTGCTCTTCAAAATCGACGTTTTAATATATTGATATTTAATAGCGGTCTAAAACGTTTAAAACAATAAAAAAAAGAATGAATTTTGTTTACAATGAAAAGGAAACATATTTTTCCAACTTTGATTTCAATGGAATCAAACCCAGATCAAATTGATTTAAAATTAATGGAATTGGTACAAAAGTACCAATATCTTTATGATACTTATATCTCTATGATACAGCACACAAAGATCATAAAAATAAATTAATCTTTATGTTTTGTACTTGTGCGATTAATAAAGCTGTATTCAAGTTAGGGATTACAATTCCGAAGCAAATACACAATCCCGTGATTACAGTATATCTGGGATCTCAGGATTGATTTCGAGATTGGTTTATTTGTTTTCAAGTGTTTCTTTAAAAGACTTTGGTTTCTCTTGGTCAACTTTCTTCTCCAGAAAGACGGCGAAATATCGCATTCTTCTTCATGGTCGACTTTGTCATTTTTACCTTCATTTTCTCTAAATCTTTCTAATATATTTTTAATCTCTTTCATCTATACGTTTCTTGTACCCTTATTATTGTTAGTTTTATTTAGGAAAGGGTTGTCGTTACCGGAATTTCAAAAAGATTGGTCGAAGATGAATACAGTCTTACGCTGTTGAATCATCGAAATCAAACAATCTTCAAAGGTCTTTTCTAAAGGAGTATAACTTTTTTTTATTTTCTTGCAGCATGCATTCTAAAGCAATATCTACTTTATTAAGATTCATGTCTCGATGACAAATACCTTCAACAGTCACTTTGACCCGATCTAAAAGTCAAACTAACTTCTCATAATTTGAAACTAACAGTCATTAATGTATATAATACAGAACTTTAGATTGTCATATTGCCTTAACATGATTAAATGGCTATTTCATCTTCTATTGCAAACAAGTTGAAGTATCAGTTCTATTTCATGTTCTTCTTTTACATATTTTTGAAGAGCTTTGTTTTTTGTTGGAGATTTTCGGTACTTTTTGACCAACATTGATCATTGTTATTATGGGTTTACTCCAGATTTCTTTTTATATTTCTAATTTGACACGACTGTATATATGTTCAAATTTTGCTTTAATGTGCTATGCTTAAATATTGCACGAACCAATACCTTTCCTTACAACTAAAGAACCTAACAATGCTAAGTAGCATACTTAGCACGAAATAGTGGTCAGTTATTTTATATTGTCACTGAACTAAAACTAGAACCAACACTAGACCTAGAAAGTCAATTATACAAATAGAATACAAATAGAAGCTAAGACTAATCCAATCCAACTGAAAACCAAAGCGATCCCAACCCAAACCAAACGCAATCCAAGTAAAACTAACGCGTACCTAACCCAACTAAAACCAAAGTCAACCCAACTCATGGTGATTCATACCTCTAGTTTATAAAGATGTCAAAAAATGTCCAGTATCTTGCTAATGATCTCTACTTCAACTGAAACTAAAGCCAACCTAAATCCAACCTAACCAAACTGAAACCAAAACCAACCCAACTCAACTTCAACTCAAATGGAATCTAAGATCAACCCAATCAAACTGAAAATTAAAACAAACCCAAGCGAATCAAAAACCAAATCGAACCCATCCCAAACTAAACGCAATCCAAATAAGACTAAAGCGAACCCAACCCAAATAAAACTAAAGCGAACCGAACCCAACTAAAAAGAAAGTCAACCCAACCCAAGCTAATTCATACGTCTAGTTTGTAAAATTGTCAAAAGTATCCAATACCTTTTCTAATGACCTCTATAATGATAACAGAACGTCTAAACGCTTTCTAAACAGGATAGAGGTAGAGTTAGTACTATCTTGGACTATCTTACCAGTACTATCTTTAAAAAAAATAAAATTATGGGACTATTAAATACTAAATGACGCTGCAAAATTATTTTGATGTTTTTATTTGATCGCAAAATGTTCAAAATGAGCTACGGAACGTAGTGAGTGAGAAAAAATCAAATTTGGCAGTAACAAAAAAAAATACAAGATTAAAAAAGTGAATTAAATCCGAAATTTTATTATTCTATTGTTCTTAATATGTTCAAAAATAGACAAGGAACACGGTGAGTATAAAAAAAACTAATTTGGCAGAGGCAAAAAAAATTACGCGATTAAAAAATTGAGCTCTGAGAAAAATGAATAATTTTTATTTTTAAATTTTTTTTTCTTCGGGATATACTCAAAATGATCTCTGGAACACAATGAGCACACTCAAAATCAATTTGGCAATAACAAAAAAAAATTACGCGATTAAAAAAATGATTTGAATCCGTAATTTTATTTTTCTTTTGGATCCTAATATGTTCAAAATGAGCAAAGGAACACGGTGAGTGCGAAAAAAATTAATTTGGCAGTAACAAAAAAAATTACGAAAATAAAAAAGTGATTTAAGCCCGAAAAAGTGATTCTTGGAGTATAATCTTATTTGATACATTTTTCATTAAACCACGAATGAGGATGATGTTAGCTACATTCCAGACATTTGCCACACCCCTCAATGAAGAAAATGTCCAGTCAAGACATGATATTAAAAGATGAAAAGACGATATTTATGGTTGATTGGGGAAGATATTGAGAAATGACAAGGATGATGCTGATGGATAGTTTGAAAAGTTATTAAAAGATATATTAAAGATGATATCTTTGAATGATGATTTCAAAGGAGATGTTATTTCAAAATGTTGAGAAATACTAAAATAATGCTGAGAAAAGTGAGAAAGACATCATAAAGAATGTTTAAGAGAAAAATGTAAAGAAAAATTGAAGCAATGCTAAGGATAATTGATGTTAAGGATAATGTTTTAAGAAATCTAAAAAGGATGTTGAGTAATATCATATTACGAATAATGTTTAATGATATCAAACATGATGTTGACCGATAATTGATAATATTGACGACATTGAAGTAGACTAAAACAATATTAAGCAACAAATAATGTGCTGAAAGACCTTACAATTAATCAGATATGATGTTGGAAGGTGATGAAAAAAATGATGATGGATGATTGGAAAAGATTTTGAAAGAAACCAAGGCGACATTAAGTAATATTAAGGATGATATTGATGGATAATGAAAGAAATATAGAAATCCTTAGACAATGTTTGGAAAAATCTTAGAGATTAATCCAATCAAACATGATATGAAAGATGACAAAGACGGTTTAAATGGATAATTGGAAAAGATGTTGAAGGACACCAGAACAGGTTGAAAAATTCTGGAAGATACCAAAAACAGCGTAAAAATATACAAAAAGCGATACAAATAAAAATCAACGATGCTGTCGTTGAATTACGATCTCAATGGTCAAAAATATTTTTCAAAATGTTGAAGATTAACAGAAAAATGTTGAAGAACATGAGAAGGATGTCAGAAAGAATGTTTAAGAAACAAATTTAAAGAGAAAGCAAAGCAGTGATGATAAATCAGATTAGAAAAGATGTTGAAAAAGACCAAGACAGCAATGTTAAGGGTGATATTGAAATCCTAGCTCTAGGTCTTCTAATCCTAGTTTTATATCATTAGAACTAACTCCTGAGCAAGAACCAACAATGTTCGGATTTTGCTGTCTTGAAAAAGGAAGAAAATTAGTGTTAAGCACCAACTCAGTCTTGAATCTAATTCTATTACTAGAATTAACACTAGATCTAAGGATAGAATCATTTAGGTTTAACCGAACGTCTCTTAAGACGGCTAAACCTAAATGATTCTAGATTTAGATCTAGTGTTAGATCTAGTACTAGAAGTAATTTTATGTCTAGGACATAAAATTAGAATCATTTAGGTTTAGTCATCTTAAAGACGTTCGGCTAAACCTTAATGATTCTAGATTTAGGTCTAGTTTTAGATCTAGTACTAGAGTTAGTTCGGGATTTAGTTGTTTAGTCAATCTTAATTTACTCTATGCTTATGAAGAATTAAAACTAGAACTAATTCTAGATCAAAAATAACAACATTCAGTTTTAACAGTCTTGAGAAACGAAGATAATTACATCAAATATTTACAAGTGAAAGACATAAACTTTCCACCACAAAAATATATCATTATAGTCCTAATACAAATTGAATTACCAAATAAATATGTTAGCAAAAGATATCTTATTCCAAAATCTGTATGGAACGTATTTGTATACCTACATGTTAGTAGCAATATTCTAATAACTATTTATGTAAATATCTGCGTAAATATTTTGATTAATCTTGTCAATTTCTTGAAATATTTTACTTAATGTTGACTAGTTTTGAAGAATTTCTTTTAAATCTATATGTTCTGGAAGTTTTTAATAAATTCTGCAAAGTTCTAGGAAGTATTTTCCTAGAAATTCTACTCCACGAGTATTTTGTTTAATTTTGCACTCTTCTGGAAATATTTTCTTGAATTCTGCCAAATTCTGGAAATATCTTGCATAATTCTATTACTTTCGTCAACTTCTGAAAGTATTTTGTTTCAATCTGCCAACTCTTGAAAGCATTTACCTTAATTCTGATAAGTTATGATAACAATTTGTTTCATCCTAGCAATTTCTGCAAATATTTTAGACAATTTTGTCAATTCTGTTCTCAATTCTTGTAACTTTCTTTAACTCTGCAAGCTTTTATAAGTATTCTAACATTTTGTAATCAAAGAGATCAAAAATTTATCATTATTTTAACAATGATTACTAGTATAATGAAGTTGTAAACAAGTACAAACTTGTTTCTTGCAATTGTACAATGATGAAGTATTAAATAGTAATCTTTTGCGCTATGTTTAGAAAATAAATTTTATTAAGCAAATCTTCCAATTTTTGACTACTTTCAGTTCTATCTGAGAGTCAATAAACTTCTTGAAGATAATAAGTTCAATTTGAGTGGGTTAATAAGATAGATTTTAGGCTAAGTAGTAAAAAATTGATTGTTCAATCAAAATTATTAGATACATATCAGAACAAGTAGGTAATAAGATAACCAATTTTTTGATTATCTTTGCAAAAATTTGTTATAATTAAAATGGAATTTTTATTTTTTTTCAAAACTTAACTTTTTTGTTCAAAATATACCGATATCTACATAAAGAGATAAAAACTGTATTAATATTATTATAAGTTAAAATTTGTTTTCAAAACATCCAATTAAAACAAATCCCATAAATCAAATTAACACGAAAAAAAAAAAGGAATTCGAAATTTGCAACTTCACAAAACCGGGTTTTATCAAATTCCTTTTTTTATTTTTAATAAAACGATAATGATGATAATCAAATTTATCTACTACTTGTAATTACCGCAATGAACATAAAATAAATTTGAACATGAATAAATTCCTGACCTTTTGCAACACGATTAAACAAGATTAAAATTTTGTTATGTTTAAATGCTCGAAATTGTAATTTACGATTTCGGCTGATGATGTTTTAAATCGAAACCGGTTAATTTTCGTCATTCTCTCTCTCTTTCTCTTTGTTTGTTAAATCTCGATTATTTATTAAATCTCGATTATTTATTAAACCTCGATTATTTATTAAACCGAAAAGACCGTAATTACGACCACGATTTCAAACCGTGACCTTACCAAAATGAAATTTCTCCTTTTTCGCTTCAAACACAATTTCAACAAGAACGGTTATAATAAAGAAGTGAATCCACAAAGATTGTTAAACTCCAAATAAAGAAATAAAATAAAAAGAAAAATAAATAAACCGTAACGCACTCGATTACCAACTAAACATCAACTAATTAACGTAAACTTTTTTTTCTTTTTAATTTTCGGTCACATTATTTTCACGAACGTCACACTATTTGCAACTATGGCGAAACTACAAGAGCCAACAATAACAATAGCGACGGTTCGGCTTTCATTTGGTGCTTCGAGGCGGCAACGCGACCGTAACGTTACGGTTTCGAGGCGAAACTGAGCGCGATTCTCGCACGCGGCACGGTCTCTTTATACTTTATACATAGAGTCCGTCTTTACGGTCGACGTTCCGAGTTTAAACCGGACTGAGCCTGCGCCTAACAGTCAGCTGTTTTGGGCCGCTGTGTAACTGTTTCATTCATTTGTTCGGCGCGACCGTCGCCACCGCCGACGTCGACGTCGTCTGTAACGAACTTGGTGGGGTAACGAGAGAAAAGGAGAACGCGACTTTATTGTGTGTGCGCTATTCTTACAACTACTCTTTTACATCCGTTTTTAAAACCGTTATTAATTAATTAATCTTTGTTGTTTTCTACCTACATTTTATACTTTAATTAGATAAAGTTGCGATTTACTTGAATTGCTCAAGTTTTATTGGATTGTATAAGTACTTATTGTGTGATCAAAACGTTTTGAGTGCTTTTCTATAAAACGAAATTGTTTTTAATTGCGTCAATATAAGAAAATAGAAAATAATCATGAAGAAGAGGTCTATTGCCCCTTTGCGAATACAACCACAAACCACAAACAAGACTAAAAATAACTAAAAAGAAAGACGGGGTCGCAAAAAATAGAAAATTGTATCTTCCGGTAGAAACCGAGGCAGATTCTAATACTTAACATTATGTAGTCTTCTTTAACAAAAACTATATCAGTTAGAAACCGAGACAGCTATGCTGCCGAGGCAGTGGTTCTATTACTTAAGATTAGGTAAAATCTTCTTTAATCACAATGTATTCGTTAGAAACCGAGGCAGCTTTGCTGCCGAGGCAGTGGTTCTATTACTTAAGATTAGGTAAAATCTTCTTTAATCACAATATAATCGTTAGAAATCGAGGCAGCTATGCAGCCGAGGCATTGATTCTATTACTTAAGATTAGGTAAAATTTTCTTCAATCACAATGTATTCGTTAAAAACCGAGGCAGCTCTGCTGCCGAGGCAGTGGTGCTTTAGTACTTAAAGTTTTGTATAGTCGTCTTTTATAACAACATATGTGTTAGAATCCGAGGCAGTCTTCTTTAACAAAAACTGCATCCGATTGAAACCGAGGCAGCTATGCTGCCGAGGCAGTGGTTCTAGTACTTAAAATTACGTAGAGTCTTCCTTAATAATAATACATGTGTTATAATCCGAGGCAGCTATGCTGCCGCTGCAGTCATTCTAATACTTAAAGTTACGTAAAGTATTCTTTAATAAAAACGTAACCGGTAGAATTCGAGGCAGCCATGCTGCCGAAGCAGTGGTTCTAGTATTTAAAATTACGTAGTCTTCTTTAATTACAACGCATTCGACAGAAACCAAGGCAGTGATTCTGATACTCAACTTTATGTAGACTTCTTTAAAAATGTATCTGTTAGAAACCGAGGCAGAGATTCTAGTCATTAAAATTACGTTAATTCTTTAAGAACGAAGGCCTTCACGACCGGTGTTAACTGAGCTAAAATAAGAACTAACATTAGCACTAACACTAGAACCATCACTAAGACTAACACTAGATCTAAAACTAGAAACTTAATCAAAATGCATTCGTTAGAAACCGAGGTAGCTATGCTGCCGAGGCAGTAGTTCTATTACTCAATGTTATGTAGTCTTCTTTAATCAAAATGCATCCGTTAGAAACCGAGGCAGCTATGCTGCCGAGGCAGTGGTTCTAGTTCTTAACATTAACGTTAATTAGCTACTAAGTACTACGTTTAGCAGAAAGTCTTTTAAGACGGCTAAAGCTAAATGATTCTAGTTTTAGCTGTTGAGTATCAACTCAGGACTTAGTTGTTAGTCAATGTTAATTTGTTGTATACTTGTGTACAACTAAAACTAGAACTAACACTAGACCTAGAAACTTTAGATGCTCTAGATAGATGCTTTAGACGCACGGGTTTAGCCGTGCGTCTGCAGACGCACGGCTAAACCCGAAACTTTCTAGTTCTAGTGTTAGTTCTAGTTTTAATCGTTAATCAGTATTAGATTATTGTACATTTTACTACAAGTAATGCTAAACCTGAAACTAGAATCGTTCGCTGTTCGGTGTTAACAGTACTAAAATAAGAACTAACACTAGCACTAACACTAAAACTATCACTAGAACTATCACTAGGACTAACACTAGATCTAAAACTAGAAACTTTCGGGTTTTGTCGTGCGTTTTTTGAAAAAATGTTTGACGTTTCGGATGCCATGTTGCAACCTTCCAATAATTTATTTTATGTTAATTACAAGCTAATTACTAACTGATTACTGCGTCGCGTCCGGTTTGGAAGTCGTATTCGTCCTCACCACCATCTTCCATGTTCTGCTGAGTTCCCAGTCATCTTCTCTGTTGACGTTGTTTTTATGTTGGTGGATCAGCGGCTGACAAGAGAAGCCATAGAAGGCTTCTCTTGTCAGCCGTTGATGATATTTATTAGTCCTAGCCAGAACCTTTGTTTTGTCGAAGTTTATTCGATGACCTTCTGAGTGGCAATGTTCCGCAACCGCCGACTGTTGAATCTTCCTCAGCCTCACATCCCTCTCGTGTTCCTTGATACGGCATTCGATGTTTCGTCCGGTTTGGCCAACATAATACATCCCATAACTGCATGATAGCCGATAGACACCTGCTCCTTTTAAAACAGGTAGCTTGTCCTTGGCTATCGGGAGTGTATTCCGAATTTTGGTGACCTATTAGAATTCCTATTAGTGTTCCATGTCACCATTTGTTCTTCCAGTGACCAATACATCTAAGAAGGGCAACTGCTTTGTGGACTCCGTTTCCATGATAAATTTGATCATGGGATGTTGAGCGTTTAGATGACCTAGAAATTCAAAGAGACGTTCTCTACCATATTGCCATACAACAAACGGGTCGTCTACATAGCTTCGGTTTCCATTGGCTCTTCTTCAGAGCATTTTTTTCGAATAATTCCATGTAAACGTTTGCTATCATCGGCGACAAAGGACATCCTATGGCTGCCCCCTCAAACTGTTCGTTAAACTCATTTCCAACTAAACTACGTCGATGATAAACAATATTCCACTAAATCTGGTATATATTCTGGCAATCCCTCCGGAATGAGTTTTACCGCATCCTTAATTGGTACCTTACTAAAAAGAGATTCTATATCGAAACTAACCAAAATATCCTCAGCATCTAACTTTACATTTTTCACCGATTCCACGAAATGTATCGAGTCCCTGACATATGATTGTGTGTTGCCTATAAAGGGGGAGAGAATTTTCGCGAGATTTTTGGCTAGTAGGTACGTTGGGGAATTGATGGCACTGACGATAGGACGAAGGGGGACGTTAAAGGGGGAAGATGGTGGTGAAGACAAATACGACTTCCAAACCGAACGCGACGCAGTAATTAGTAATTAGCTTGTAAGTAGTATAAAATTAATTATTAATTAGTTTTTCGACCTATGTATTGTTTTGCAATTCCCGATTTTGTCACTTCGAACCAGTTTCTGAAGGAGGTTGCAACATGGCATCCGAAACGTCAAACATTTTTTCAAAAAACGCAAAACACGAAACCCGACAAAACCAGAAAGTTTCTAGTTTTAGATCTAGTGTTAATCCTAGTGATAATTCTAGTGTTAGTTCTAATTTTAGCTCAGTACGTTAATTCTTCTTTAATCAAAATGCATTCTTGCATAAATCAACAATTTTTGTTAATATGTATAATCAGTGTTGCCAGTTTTTGAGATATAATCCTCTATTATATTGTAAATATCAACTTTTAACAATATGCAAATATTATTGTAAGCACACAGAACTTTTGTAACAAGACGATACGATTTCCCCCCTCTGCTTATTCTCCATGGAGTCTTAAAATTAGAAAACAAATCGGGTTTATGTCAATTGATGAGTATGACATAGCTTACACTGTTAGCAGGCTTTAAGATAATATATGATGTTTGGAACTGTGATGGCTCATACTGCCAACAAGGCTGATTTCAAATTAATAAGCAGGATTTTGGAGAAAAAGCAACTCATGCTGCCAATAAGTGGCAATCTTTAAGATAATCTACAATTGTTTGGAACCGTAATTGCTCATGTTGTCAACAAATTGGCAGGATATTTTTTTATTTATCTGATATTTTATTCGACATATCAATCAAGACAGAACATCCGAAATATGATTCTTTTTTTAATTTTCGCCATTTCACCATATCACGAAAGAATCGTCAAATATGGTGAAATTTCACCAGATCCGGCAACAATGTTAAGACTCATTGTAACATATTATTGTACATATAATAGACATTACAAGTTCTCTTCCAACTAAATTGATGTTTGAAATTGTGTGGTATTGCCGATATTTTCGATGGTTTTTGAATTTGATATATAGCTCTAAGTAATAATTATCACTGGGAAAAATCACGTAGAGGTACATGATTTATGATAGGGCCTTGTAACGAACTTTATATTATTAACTCCAAGAACTTGTAGTACTAATTATTGTATACATTCGAGAAATACAAATTTTAAATAATGATTTTAGTTTTAGATTTTGTATTAGTTGCTAAAAAGGCAGGGAAAAACAACATTATTATCAAAAGAAATCCAGAACTTTCTAGTTCTAGTGTTAGTTCTAAAAGTATAAATAAGAGCTAACTCCAGACTAAGAACTAACAACATTCGGATTTAGCTATCTTGAGAAACGAAGAGTTAGCTCTACAAAAATTTGCCTTAAATAGCAATTCAACTTTGAATCTAATTATATTACTAGAACTTACTCTAAACTTAAAACTAGAACCATTCGGATTTACCCGAGAGAGAGTTAGTTTGGGAGTTTGTTGTTACTCAATGTTAATTTGTTGTCTACTTGTGTAGAACTAAAACTAGAACTAATACTAGACCTAGAACTAGAAAGTTTAAGGTTTAGCCGTGCGTCTGAATACCGACTACGCTGTCGAGGGAGTGACTCTAATACTCAATATTATGTAGTCTTCTTTAATCAAAATGCATTTGTTAGAAACCGAGGCAGCTATGCTGCCGAGGCAGTGACTCTAATACTCAATATTACGTAGTCTTCTTTAATCAAAATGCAACCACCAAAAACCGAGGCAGCTATGCTGCCGAGGTAGTAGTTCTATTACTCAATGTTACGTAGTCTTCTTTAATAAAAATATATCCGTTAGAAACCGAGGCAGCTATGCTGCCGAGGCAGTGACTCTAATAATCAATATTATGTAGTCTTCTTTAATCAAAATGCATTCGTTGGAAACCGAAGCAGCTATGCTGCCGAGGCAGTAGTGCTAATACTCAATGTTATGTAGTCTTCGTTAATAAAAATGTATCCGTTAGAATCCGAGGCAGCTATGCTGCCGAGGCAGTGACTCTAATACTCAATATTTCTTAGTCTTCTTTAATCAAAATGCATTTGTTAGAAACCGAGGCAGCTATGCTGCCGAGGCAGTAGTTCTAATACTCAATGTTACGTAGTCTTCTTTAACCAAAATGCATCCAGCAGAAACCGAGGCAGCTTAACTGCCGAGGCAGTGACTCTAATACTCAATATTACGTAGTCTTCTTTAATCAAAATGCATTTGATAGAAACCGAGGCAGCTATGCTGCCGAGGCAGTAGTTCTAATACTCAATGTTATGTAGTCTTGTTTAATAAAAATATATCCGTTAGAAACCGAGGCACCTATGCTGCCGAGGCAGTGACTCTAATAATCAATATTATGTAGTCTTCTTTAATCAAAATGCATTCGTTGGAAACCGAGGCAGCTATGCTGCCGAGGCAGTAGTGCTAATACTCAATGTTATGTAGTCTTCGTTAATAAAAATGTATCCGTTAGAATCCGAGGCAGCTATGCTGCCGAGGCAGTGACTCTAATACTCAATATTACGTAGTCTTCTTTAATCAAAATGCAATCACCAAAAACCGAGACAGTTATGCTGCCGAGGTAGTGACTCTAATACTCAATATTACGTAGTCTTCTTTAATCAAAATGTATCCAGCAGAAACCGAGGCAGCTATGCTGCCGAGGCAGTGACTCTAATACTCAATATTATGTAGTCTTCTTTAATCAAAATGCATTGGTTAGAAACCAAGGCAGCTATGCTGCCGAGGCAGTAGTTCTAATACTCAATGTTATGTAGTCTTCGTTAATAAAAATGTATCCGTTAGAATCCGAGGCAGCTATGCTGCCGAGGCAGTGACTCTAATACTCAATATTACGTAGTCTTCTTTAATCAAAATGCAACCACCAAAAACCGAGGCAGCTATGCTGCCGAGGCAGTGACTCTAATACTCAATATTACGTAGTCTTCTTTAATCAAAATGCAACCACCAAAAACCGAGGCAGCTATGCTGCCGAGGCAGTGACTCTAATACTCAATATTATGTAGTTTTCTTTAATCAAAATGCATTGGTTACAAACCGAGGCAGCTATGCTGCCGAGGCAGTAGTTCTATTACTCAATGTTATGTAGTCTTCTTTAATCAAAATGCATCTGTTAGAAACCGAGGCAGCTATGCTGCCGAGGCAGTGGTTCTAGTTCTTAACATTAACGTTAATTAGCTACTAAGTACTACGTTTAGCAGAAAGTCTTTTAAGACGGCTAAAGCTAAATGATTCTAGTTTTAGCTGTTGAGTATCAATTCGGGACTTAGTTGTTAGTCAATGTTAATTTGTTGTATACTTGTGTACAACTAAAACTAGAACTAACACTAGACCTAGAACTAGAAAGTTTAAGGTTTAGCCGTGCGTCTGCAGACGCACGGCTAAACCCGGAACTTTCTAGTTCTAGGTCTAGTGTTAGTTCTAGTTTTAATCGTTAATCAGTATTAGATTATTGTACATTTTACTACAAGTAGTGCTAAACTTGGAACTAGAATTGTTTGGGTTTAGCCGTCTTAAAAGACGTTTGGCTAAACCCAAACAATTCTAGTTCTAGATTTTGATTATTAATTTTAGTATTAATTGCTAAAAAGTTAGCGAAAAATAAAATATAGTTCTAGGTCCAGCGTTAGATTTTATTTCATTCGAATTTAACAGTTTTAAGAGACGAAGACAATAACACCACGTATTTTGGAGCGAAAGAGACGAACTTTCCACCACAAAAATATATCATCATAATCCTAATACAAATTGAATTACCAAATAAATACATTAGCAACAGATATCTTATTCCAATGTCTGTGTGATATCTACGTAAATATGTTACTTAATCTTGTCAATTTCTTGAAATATTTTATTTTATTTTGCTTATTTTGAAAAATTTCTTAAAAATCTATTTTTGTTTAAAATTCTGCAAAATTCTAGGAAGTTTTTTCCTAAATTCTAATTAATCTTTGTTATTTTATACCAACATTTTATACTTAAATTAAATAAAGTTGTGGTTTAATTGAATTACTTAAGTTTTATTAAATTGTATAGGTACTTATTGCAAGGAGATGAAAGCGTTTTGAGTGCTTTTCTATAAAACGATTTGTAAATTGTTTTCAATTGCGTCAACATAAGAAAATAGAAAATAATCATGAAGAAGAAGAACAATGCGTGGTTAATTTGCTATTGCCCCTTTGCGAATACAACCACAAACCACAAACAAGACTAAAAATAACCGGCATAGGGTTTTCGCGAAAAACAACCGCTTTCGTATGTGTGACCAGGCGAGACTCGTGTTCGTTAGCCCTATTGATTATGTAATTTAGGTTTCTTGAACCTTGTCTCTCAACAACATTGGACCAAGGCCGGATTGGAGAACGTCACCTTATTTAGTTAATTATTTATTTACCCGTAGTTAGTAAAGTTTTGATTTTTTTTATCGTACATAAATGCATATTAATAAGCGAGGGAGTGCATACTTGACATTTTAGCCAATACGAACGGAAATGCCACCGCTTACATTCCGTGATCTATTTCAACATTCCCATACTTGACTTGACCGGGTGCTAATTGGCTTCGTAATATAAAAGTGCCGCATATTTAGAATGAAATGCGTTATTATTTTATCGGTTAATTAAACGTTGGCACGGGTGGTTTCGTTTTAAACATTTTATCTCCAATTATCTTTCAAACTATAAAGAAAAACACTTGTTAAGATTTCGTTTAATTTGTTGTCTCAAATCACCTCTAATTTGTAGATGATATCGAAATGAAATTTTCTTTAATCAAGTCTTATCATTATTTGAAATTTTTGGGGCTCATTAAAAGAATTAAAAAAATACCTAACTTTTTAAAAATTAAAAAAATTCTCAAATTTTCTAGCAAAAACACCTTTTCACCATACTTTACGTTAATTAGACGATCTCTTCGGTTTATTTAATCTTGAATTTAATTTCATTTCAATGAGTTATTTTAAGTATTAATTTAATATTTTTGGAGTTGCTACCAAATCAATTTTTTTTGTTCTTTTATGACTTATTAACTCTTTCGTTACGAATTTTTTAAAAGATCTTAATGTTTTGCATATAAACATTGCAAAACAAACAATTAAAATGAATTTGTTACTTCTAATCACCTACCTCGAGGGTTTTGAAATGTATTTATCACCATCTAAATGCCTCTATACAAAGTAAACGAATCGGGAAAACGTTCTATTTATTTCTGGGGCCCATGTACTAAAGAATTAATAAAAGTGTTTGTGGCCCAAGGTCTATAGAACATAAGGTTTACCTGAGTCCTCATTGTGTAATAAAAAATTGCACTTCCAAGTATGATGCATACAGGAAAAAAATGATTGGAAATTTTATTCTATCAATTTCCAAAGGATGAGAGTATTTGTAAACGTTGACTTGAGAATTGTAAATTAGGGACAGACCCAAAAACTTCAAGGATATGTTCCTTACAGTTTGTAAAAGACGATTTTGAACGAGATATAAAGTCTGAGTTATTAGGTTCAAAACCAAAAAAAAATGTTAAAGAAATTGTCTTTTCCATCATTAAGATTGGGAAGTAATTTACAAGCTTCTCTTAATGAGAATATACAAGATTTAGCCAATGACAATATTCAATCTGGTTGTGCTGGAATAACTCAAACAGAGGAAATATATAGATCAACTGTGACAACTCAGACTGAAATATCTATAAATATTCTTATTGTAATGTTATTGACACAATTAAAGAAATGAATATAAAAATTAATTCACTTACAACAGAAAATGATAGAGTAAAGGGCATATTGATTGAAAAAGAAAGATTGATAAAAAACTTAAATAAGTATTTTATCAAAAAGACAACAGCAGAATACTTTGACAAATACAAATTTAAATACAAAAATTAAGGAAAAATGTTTTTACATCAACACAATTAACAAAAATATTGAGAAATAAAAAGAAAATACTTTGGAAGTAAGCGGACATCAGTAATGCATTCACCTTAAGATATTTAAGTGAAAGATGTTACTTATATTTAAGAAATTATTTAAATTATCCTCTACCAGGTAACAACATATATTTAAATATTATGTAAATATGGCATTTAGATAGTGTTGTTTTCAAAAATTTTATGTTTATGCAGGTTTATCAACATTGCAAAGCTGGTGTTCAAAAATAAATATGCGAGAAGGTGTACACCATTCTTTTTGTCAGTGGTAGCACAAAATTTCAATGAAATGGAAAAAGTTGTTGTTCTTTCGTTTGACCAAATGAAAGTGGCAGAATCATACCAATATAATAGAAGAAGAGATCAAATTATTGGCGCACACTCTCAAATGCAAGTGATTATGACAAGGGGATTATTTCTTTCGTGGAAATAACCAAGTTTCGTTGATTTTGATACACGAATTACTGAAGACATTTTAAAAATGTTAATAACAAAATTATATGACATTGGATATGAAGTAAATGTAGGCTTATGGAGGGATTTGCAGATTAATTACATAAACACTTATATCAGTCATCCGTGCAACAATATCTAAAAACAATATCTATCTTTTTGCAGACACTCCACATTTATTAAAATTAATTAGAAACTGGTTGGTAGATTCTGAATTTATTTTAAAAGAAGATACAATAAATAAATATTATTTGAAAAAATTAATTAAAGAATGCAATACATCCATCAGTTAACAGTTGCTATAAAATAAATGAAAACCATATTAGATGTGAGGGGCCTAGAAGACAAAATGTTAAATTAGCAGCCCAACTACTCTCAAGGATCACAGCGACAGCTTTAAAACGTTATTATTCAACAAAAAAACGCATTGGTGTTAAGTGAATTTATAGCTTTAGCAAATGACTGGTTCGATGTTATGAATTCAGATACACCATGCAATTCAATTACATTAAAAAGTGGCTATGGTAAAGAGGTAAATCGTCAAAATCAAATTTGAATTCTATGCGCTATGTCATATCGGAATTGAGATGCAAAAATAAAAGAATGTTGTAGACATTTCAAAAAGGGATTTTGATGTTCATAAATTCATTGAAGGGGTTATATAAGGATATGAAAAGTCGATATAATATCCAATACATCTGAACAAATAGGTTAAATCAAGATGTGTTAGAAAACTTCTTTGGATGAATGATCATCCAACACCATTGAGTGCTTTAGGAAGAATACGGGTAATTGTACTTAGTAATTCAACCCTATTAGCATCAAATTCAAATACTGAAGATCAAGAAAATCAAAAAGAATATTTAGTAGGGACTGTGTTTGGAAGTGCAGAAATCCCCATAGGTAATGAGTCAATAATGTCATCATTATCAGACAAAAATATTGATGAGGAGTTAAACAAATCATTTAAAAATAACACTCTGTTATCAGAAGAAGATGGACTACAATATTTAGCTGGTTGGATATAACATTTATTTCCAAATTCGGAAGAATACACATACAAAAGAAATTAAAAACTGCATAATTAGTTTGGTGGGTAAAACAATTATGACTTGGCGGTCTTACAATGCCATCACAACATTGATAACCGATAAAATCAAAAAGATATCGGGAAAAAGTGAAATTGATCACTCCAAAAAAGTTACAAAAAAAAATTATTTAATAAAATATCACCTATGTTTGATAAAGAATTACTTAATATTATTAACGTTTTTTTAAGACAACGTGTATTTATAGCCTTTCAAAGGAAAATGGAAAAAATAAGAACAAAAATTTCCAAAACATTAAAGATTCTTGTACAATATTTCTTATAATAAAATAAATTTATTGCTGAATAGTACTACTATTATTAATTTAACTCGATTTGATTATACAATTCGCGTTCACTTTTATTACCTTTATTCATTTATTATTTTCTGCATGTTTTGTTGTTATAAAGTTAGTATTTTCTATTCTATTCCTTGTTTCATTCTATTCCTGGTCTTATTTTGTAATTAAGTTCTTTACTAGAGCTTAATTACAAAATAGAGATAATTTAATATTAAACCATTACTGCATAAAGTCAATTGATTTTTAATTTTGTTTTTTGGATTAATAAGAATGTGAATTTGAACGTGAATGTTGCTACATATTTTCATTAAATTTATATTTTATACATTTGTATGTGTGGGCATAGAGTAGCAGTTCATAGAACCAGCTACGTGACTGACTCACCTTGCCTCTCTAAGGAGGAGATTCGGGATTGGGTAACCTTATGTTCTATAGACCTTGTTTGTGACCCATCATTAAATAAAGTACTAAAGTATTAAAGTACTTCAAGAGAGCTAATACACTTTGAAGATGACAGTCAATATGTGGTTATTCCTTATTATTTCAATTCCTGTTACAATTAATAACTCGAAATTTTATGCATATTCTTGTTTTTTATAATAACATATAGTCTATGGTACAGTAATAGCTCATGCTGCCAACAAGTCTGATGAGAAGGACTATAGAGACATAAAAGCTTATGCTGCCAACAAGTTGACAGTTGTTAAAATAATATATAGTCTGTGGAACAGTAATAGGTCATGCTGCCAAATAAGTTGGCAGACTTCAAGCTAACGAGCTATGGAGCCACAGGCACTCATAGTGTACAGTATTTGAAACAGTAAGTTGACAAATTTCAAATTGATGAGCATGACTTTGGAGACATAATAGCTCATGCTGCCAACAGGTTAGCAGTTGTTAAGATAATGTGCAGTATTTGGAACAGTTCTAACTCATGTTCCTAGCAGGTTAACAGGCTTCCAAATGATGAGCAGGACTTTGGAGATATAAACACTAACACTGCCAACATGTTGGGCATCATTAAAATAATATCCAAAAGCAAAATCTAGAAAGAAAATACATAAGAAATATGCTTATTATGCACTATTATTTCTAATAATTCGATGCTTTCGATATTTTCAATACTTTTGATAGTTCAATACTCAATAACTCATTTAAAGTATCCCCCAGCCCTTGGTTAGGAATTGCTACCAACTTAATCTCTTTTTAATTCAAAATGATGAAAATTAATTTATAACTAAATTAATTCCAAATAATTAAATTTAAATGAATTAATTTCAAATAATTAAATTTAAATTCTTATCACATACCTAAAGGATATTGAAGTATTTTAAAGAAGAACGAAATTTTCTTTTATCACCTCTTATCATGATCCAAATGAGTTTATGTGAAGTAAATGAATTTTGAATTTATTTCTGGGGCTCATCTATAAAAGAATTAATAAAATTGTTGTGTGCATTATCTTCAAGTAACGACATAACCTCACTTTTTAGAAATCCTCAGATTCTTATTAAGAAAGATAAACACTTTTTCACCATATCTTACGTTGATTAGACGATCTCCTCGTATTATTTGATCTTGAATCTGTTTGATTTAAATCACTTTTTAAACACAAATTTAATATTTTTGTAAATCGAAGAAAATAAATATTTTTGTAACAGTTGACTGACAACTAAGTGAGATTGGTTAGGAATTGCTACCAACTTAATTTTTTTTTAATTCAAAATTATGAGGAATTAATTTATAACTAAATTAATTCCAAATAATTAAATTTAAATTAATTCATTTCAAATAATTAAATTTAAATTCTTATCACATACCTAAAGGATATTGAAGTATTTTAAAGAAGAACGAAATTTTCTTTTATCACCTCTTATCATGATCCAAATGAGTTTATGCGAAGTAAATGAATTTTCAATTTATTTCTGGGGCTCATCTATAAAAGAATTAATAAAATTGTTGTGTGCATCATCTTCAAGTAACGACATAACCTCACTTTTTAGAAATCCTCAGATTCTTATTAAGAAAGATAAACACTTTTTCACCATATCTCACGTTGATTAGACGATCTACTCGTATTATTTGATCTTGAATCTGTTTGATTTAAATCACTTTTTAAACACAAATTTAATATTTTTGTAAATCGACGAAAATAAATATTTTTTAACAATTGACTGACAACTAAGTGAGATTGGTTAGGAATTGTTACCAACTTAATTTTTTTTTAATTCAAAATTATGAGGAATTAATTTATAACTAAATTAATTCCAAATAATTAAATTTAAATGAATTAATTTCAAATAATTAAATTTAATTTCTTATCACATACCTAAAGGATATTGAAGTATTTTAAAGAAGAACGAAATTTCCTTTTATCACCTCTTATCATGATCCAAATGAGTTTATGTGAAGTAAATGAATTTTCAATTTATTTCTGGGGCTCATCTATAAAAGAATTAATAAAAGTATTTGTGACCCATCTTTAAATTAAGACATAACCTCACTTTTTAGAAATCCTCAGATTCTTATTAAGATAAACACTTTTTCACCATATCCCACGTAGATTAGACGATCTCCTCGTGTTATTTAATCTTGAATCTGATTGATTTAAATCACATTTTAAACACAAATTTAATATTTTTGTAAATCGACGAAAATAAATATTTTTTAACAATTGACTGACAACTAAGTGAGATTGGTTAGGAATTGCTACCAACTTAATTTTTTTTTAATTCAAAATTATGAAAATTAATTTATAACTAAATTAATTCCAAATAATTAAATTTAAATGAATTAATTTCAAATAATTAAATCTAATTGAATTAAATTCAAATAATTAAATTTAATTTCTTATCACATACCTAAAGGATATTGAAATATTTCAAAGAAGAACGAAATTTCCTTTTATCACCTCTTATCATGATCCAAATGAGTTTATGCGAAGTAAATGAATTTTCAATTTATTTCTGGGGCTCAACTATAAAAGAATTAATAAAATTGTTTGTGACCCATCATCAAATTAAGACATAACCTCACTTTTTAGAAATCCCCAGATTCTTATTAAGAAAGATAAACACTTTTTCACCATATCTCCCGTTGATTAGACGATCTCCGCGTCTTATTTAATCTCAAATCTGATTGATTTAAATCAGCTTTTTAAGCGCAAATTTAATATTTTCGCAATCACAGAAAATAAATCTTTTTGTAACAATTGACTGACAACTAAGTGAAATTGGTTAGGAATTGCTACCAACTTAATTTTTTTTTTAATTCAAAATTATGAGGAATTAATTTATAAGTAAATTAGTTTTAAACAATTAAATTTTAATCAATGAATTGAATTAATCATTAAAAACTAATTAAATTCATATTTTAAAAAATATTAACTAACCCAACCTAACCAAATTCTTCTTCAGTTAGATAACCTCGATTTTTTTCAGATCTTTCTAGTTCTAGGTCTAGTATTAGTTCTTGTTTTAATTCTATACAAAAATATAACAAATTAACATTGACTAACAACTAAATCTCGCACGGATTTTAGTACTAGAACTAACGCTCTAGACCTAAATCTAGAATTATTTAGGTTTAGCCGTCTTAAGAGACGTTCGGCTAAACTTAAATGATTCTAGTTTTAAGTCTAGAGTGTTAGTTCTAGTACTAGAGTCAGTTCAGGATTTAGTTATTAGTCAATTTTAATTTGTTGTATTCATGGATAGAACTAAAACTAGAACCAAACTAGACCTAAAACTTGAAAATTTAGACGTAAAACTAGAATCATTTAGGTTTAGCCGAACGACTCTTAAGACGTTTTAGGTTGTGGAGTATTAGATCTAGTACTAGAATTAACACTCTAGACCTAAATCTAGAATTATTTAGGTTTAGCCGTCTTAAGAGACGTTCGGCTAAACCTAAATGATTCTAGTTTTAAGTCTAGAGTGTTAGTTCTAGTACTAGAGTCAGTTCAGGATTTAGTTATTAGTCAATTTTAATTTGTTGTATTCATGGATAGAACTAAAACTAGAACCAAACTAGACCTAAAACTTGAAAATTTAGACGTAAAACTAGAATCATTTAGGTTTAGCCGAACGACTCTTAAGACGTTTTAGGTTGTGGAGTATTAGATCTAGTACTAGAATTAACACTCTAGACCTAAATCTAGAATTATTTAGGTTTAGCCGTCTTAAGAGACGTTCGGCTAAACCTAAATGATTCTAGTTTTAAGTCCAGAGTGTTAGTTCTAGTACTAGAGTCAGTTCAGGATTTAGTTATTAGTCAATTTTAATTTGTTGTATTCATGGATAGAATTAAAACTAGAACCAAACTAGACCTAGAACTTGAAAATTTAGACCTAAAACTAGAATCATTTAGGTTTAACCGTCTTAAGAGACGTTCGGCTAACCCTAAATGATTCTAGTTTTAGGTCTAGTGTTAATTTTAGTTAATATTAACTACTACAACCACTTCCTCGGCAGTATAGCTGCCTCGGATTCTAACGAATACAATTTTATTAAAGAAGACTACATAATGTTAAGTTTAGAATCACTGCCTCGGCAACATAACTGCCTCGGTTTCTATCGGGTACATTTTTATTAAAGAAGACTATATAATGTTAAGCATCACTGCTTCGGCAGCATAGCTGCCTCAGTTTTTATCGGGTGTGTTTTTGTTAAAGAAGATCACATAATGTTGAGCATTAGAGTCACTACCTCGGCAGCATAGCTGCCTCGGTTTCTATAGAATGCATTTTTATTAAAAAAACTACATAATGCTAAGTATTAGAATCACTGCCTCGGTTTCTGTCAGATGCATTTTCATTAAAGAAGACTACATAATGTTAAGCATTGGAATCACTGCTTCGGCAGCATAGCTGCCTCAGTTTTTATCGGGTGTGTTTTTGTTAAAGAAGATCACATAATGTTGAGCATTAGAGTCACTGCCTCGACGGCATAGCTGTATCGGTTTCTAACGAATACATTGTGATCAAAGAAGACTTTCCTTAATTTTAAATATTACAATCATTGCCTCGGCAGCATAGCTGCCTCGGTTTCTATCGAATGCATCTTTATTAAAAAAAACTGCATAATGTTAAGTACTAGAATCACTGCCTCGGTTTCTGTCAGGTGCATTTTCATTAAAGAAAACTACATAATGTTAAGCATTGGAATCACTGCTTCGGCAGCACAGCTGCCTCAGTTTTTATCGGGTGTGTTTTTGTTAAAGAAGATCACATAATGTTGAGAATTAGAGTACTGCCTCGGCAGCGTAGCTGCCTCGGTTTCTAACAAATACATTGTGATCAAAGAAGACTTTTCTTAATTTTAAATATTACAATCATTGCCTCGGCAGCATAGCTGCCTCAGTTTTTATCGGGTGTGTTTTTGTTAAAGAAGATCACATAATGTTGAGAATTAGAGTACTGCCTCGGCAGCGTAGCTGCCTCGGTTTCTAACAAATACATTGTGATCAAAGAAGACCTTTCTTAATTTTAAATATTACAATCATTACCTCGGCAGCATAGCTGCCTCAGTTTTTATCGGGTGTGTTTTTGTTAAAGAAGATCACATAATGTTGAGCATTAGAGTCACTACCTCGGCAGCATAGCTGCCTCGGTTTCTATCGAATGCATTTTTATTAAAAAAACTACATAATGCTAAGTATTAGAATCACTGCCTCGGTTTCTGTCAGATGCATTTTCATTAAAGAAGACTACATAATGTTAAGCATTGGAATCACTGCTTCGGCAGCATAGCTGCCTCAGTTTTTATCGGGTGTGTTTTTGTTAAAGAAGATCACATAATGTTGAGCATTAGAGTCACTACCTCGGCAGCATAGCTGCCTCGGTTTCTATCGAATGCATTTTTATTAAAAAAACTACATAATGCTAAGTATTAGAATCACTGCCTCGGTTTTTGTCAGGTGCATTTTCATTAAAGAAAACTACATAATGTTAAGCATTGGAATCACTGCTTCGGCAGCATAGCTGCCTCAGTTTTTATCGGGTGTGTTTTTGTTAAAGATCACATAATGTTGAGCATTAGAGTCACTGCCTCGGCAGCATAGCTGCCTCGGTTTCTAACAAATACATTGTGATCAAAGAAGACTTTCCTTAATTTTAAATATTACAATCATTGCCTCGGCAGCATAGCTGCCTCGGTTTCTATCGAATGCATCTTTATTAAAAAAAACTGCATAATGTTAAGTACTAGAATCACTGCCTCGGTTTCTGTCAGGTGTATTTTCATTAAAGAAAACTACATAATGTTAAGCATTGGAATCACTGCTTCGGCAGCATAGCTGCCTCAGTTTTTATCGGGTGTGTTTTTGTTAAAGATCACATAATGTTGAGCATTAGAGTCACTGCCTCGGCAGCGTAGCTGCCTCGGTTTCTAACAAATACATTGTGATCAAAGAAGACTTTCCTTAATTTTAAATATTACAATCATTGCCTCGGCAGCATAGCTGCCTCGGTTTCTATCGAATGCATCTTTATTAAAAAAACTGCATAATGTTAAGTACTAGAATCACTGCCTCGGTTTCTGTCAGGTGTATTTTCATTAAAGAAAACTACATAATGTTAAGCATTGGAATCACTGCTTCGGCAGCATAGCTGCCTCAGTTTTTATCGGGTGTGTTTTTGTTAAAGATCATATAATGTTGAGCATTAGAGTCACTGCCTCGGCAGCATAGCTGCCTCGGTTTCTAACAAATACATTGTGATCAAAGAAGACTTTCCTTAATTTTAAATATTACAATCATTGCCTCGGCAGCATAGCTGCCTCGGTTTCTATCGAATGCATTTTTATTAAAAAAAAACTGCATAATGTTAAGTACTAGAATCACTGCCTCGGTTTCTGTCAGGTGCATTTTCATTAAAGAAAACTACATAATGTTAAGCATTGGAATCACTGCTTCGGCAGCATAGCTGCCTCAGTTTTTATCGGGTGTGTTTTTGTTAAAGATCACATAATGTTGAGCATTAGAGTCACTGCCTCGGTTTTTATCGGGTGTGTTTTTGTTAAAGATCACATAATGTTGAGCATTAGAGTCACTGCCTCGACAGCGTAGCTGCCTCGGTTTCTAACAAATACATTGTGATCAAAGAAGACTTTCCTTAATTTTAAATATTGTAATCATTGCCTCGGCAGCATAGCTGCCTCGGTTTCTATCGAATGCATCTTTATTAAAAAAACTGCATAATGTTAAGTACTAGAATCACTGCCTCGGTTTCTGTCAGGTGCATTTTCATTAAAGAAAACTACATAATGTTAAGCATTGAAATTACTGCTTCGGCAGCATAGCTGCCTCAGTTTTTATCGGGTGTGTTTTTGTTAAAGATCACATAATGTTGAGCATTAGAGTCACTGCCTCGGCAGCATAGCTGCCTCGGTTTCTAACAAATACATTGTGATCAAAGAAGACTTTCCTTAATTTTAAATATTACAATCATTGCCTCGGCAGCATAGCTGCCTCGGTTTCTATCGAATGCATCTTTTTTAAAAAAAACTGCATAATGTTAAGTACTAGAATCACTGCCTCGGTTTCTGTCAGGTGCATTTTCATTAAAGAAAACTACATAATGTTAAGCATTGGAATCACTGCTTCGGCAGCATAGCTGCCTCAGTTTTTATCGGGTGTGTTTTTGTTAAAGAAGATCACATAATGTTGAGCATTAGAGTCACTGCCTCGGCAGCGTAGCTGCCTCGGTTTCTAACGAACACATTGCGATCAAAGAAGACTTTCCTTAATTTTAAATATTAGAATCACTGCCTCGGCAGCATAGCTGCCTCGGTTTCTATCGAATGCATCTTTATTAAAAAAATTACATAATGTTAAGTACAAGAATCACTGCCTCGGCAGCATAGCTGCCTCGGTTTCTGTCAGGTGCATTTTCATTAAAGAAGACTACATAATGTTATGTATTAAAAGCACCGCCTTGGCAGCATGGTTGCCTCGGTTTATAACTAATTCGTTTTTGTTAATGGAGACCCTACGTAATTTAAGTAATAGAACTCCTTCCTCGGATTCTATCTGAAGTCGTAGTATTAAAAAGATTCTGCCTCGGTTTCTAAATAATGTAATGAAGCAGACATACGAGACGTCACAAACTGGTCATCATATTAGTCCGATACAAGAAGAAGAAGAAATATAATTATATCATTATTATTTAATATTAATTAAAGTTACCTTTCCTTAAATTAAAAAAAGGGGGAGTCAATGTCCATCATAAAATATAGTGGAACTCATCCTCAATTAATATTGTTATAGACGTTAATAACCAATTCAAGGAAATGACGTCCAATTTCTTCGCCGCTTTCATTACAAGTCTGGGACGTTATTATACCTAATCATCTGTAAACCCCTCAATTTAATTCAACATTTTTTCCTTAAACCGACAAAACCTACTGAAACCGCTTTTTTTAATTCACTTTCCAACAAATACAAAACGACACGTCACGTATACAACCAACACAGTGTTCGCATTGTAATCGTAACTTTGTTATCAATTCCATTTGGAGCAGAACGATTAAACGCGCTGAAACCGTTTTCAGTCGATATTTCAAAGTTTAATCCATCGTAATGACTCCGTATTTATATACATATTCTACATCCTGCTGGGTCGTTGCCAAATTTCAAACTTATAATTAGTTTTCGCGCCGTGACGCGACCCCGGACTATGCATTATTTATAGATGGCCGTTTTATGGGTTTCTCCATAAACCGCGTAACGCGATAATATTTCGTTTGAATAAAAATATTGAATAGAATTGGCAACGTTGTAACGTTGTAACAGAAGTTGTGGGAAATGCGCATAAACGGAACGGAACGGAACGGAACGTCGCAAAAACGCAATGAATAGAACCGACGACGCCTATCGGCCATATTCCGGAAACCGAACGAAGCCGCGAGCTTCGAAACAATTGAAATTGATTATCGTTTGTTCTTCAAAACGAAACAAACGCCGACTGTTTAAAATAATTGCCGGGTAAAACGAAACGAAGTAAAAGGGAAGAAATTTATGGGGAAGAGGATAAAATAAAATTTTGTACAGATATCGATATCATTGATAGAAACTTCATATCTAAAGCGCCGGATCCGATTCCTCGTCACGGTTCGAGCAAAAGGTGACATCGTGTAATTACGACGCACCGAGACGTAAAACGCTTAGGGCGTCGAGCTCGTGGTTTCCTCCGGTCACAGGTGGCGCCGCGATCGCGACCTTGTTTTATAGGCGCCAGATTTCCGTTCCATACCATTATAACATTTTTTTTCTATTTTCTATACGTACAGTTTTTTTTTGATTATCTCATTACCTTATAATGAGATATTGAGAATATATTGGTGTATTAAAACTACCGTAAAGTAGATAACATTGTGACCGTTATTAATTTTTTTCTCTAATTAACTTATGTATAGGAGTACTTCATGTTCAGTTTCATTTGATTCATATAAACACCTAAATTTGATTCATATAATCATATTATGTCATATTCACCTTTACCATTGGAATCACCTCTACGTAATGACTGAATAAATTTGTAAAATGAATTAGGTTGGCTTGAGTTAAGTTATATTGAATGATGTTCAATCTGAATGTTCGTAGTTCTAGAGTAAAATCTAATGATATAAAACTATATATTATAAAAGATAATATTTGAGATAATTTTATGTCCCAAACATGCTCTATATTAAATTTAAAGCATTTCTCGACGTGCTTTTTTCATTGGTGTTATCAAAAAGTCATTTAAAGTATTCTTGAACATTATCCCAACATGATTAATCACTTTTCTTCGTTATGCCCCGTTCTAACAACTTTTTGACACCTAATTTTAAAGATCCAAACTGCTATGGTGTATTCAAAATCACGTCTAAGATGTTTTTGGGGTACATTAAGAGATAATTTGACACTTTTAATAATTTTGCCACCTTTTTGTCTCTTTCCGGATCAAATTTGAAGCATTTCTGCAGTGTCATAACCTTGGTTTGATCAAAAACAAGTTCAAAATGCTTCTGAACATTACATTCTGAGTTATAGTATAAGTATTTTTCGACATGCTTTTTTTATTGGTGTTATCAAAAAGTTGTTTAAGTATTTTTGAACATTGTCCCAACATGATTAATCACTTTTCTTCGTTATACCACGTTCCAACAACTTTTTGACACATAATTTTAAAGATCCAAACTACTATGGTGTATTCAAAATCACGTCTAAGATGTTTTTGGGGTACATTAAGAGATAATTTGACACTTTTAATAATTTTGCCACCTTTTTGTCTCCTTCCGGATCAAATTTGAAGCATTTCTGAGTGTCATAACCTTGGTTTGATCAAAAACAAGTTCAAAATGCTTCTGAACATTACATTCTGAGTTATAGTATAAGTATTTTTCGACATGCTTTTTTTATTGGTGTTATCAAAAAGTCATTTAAAGTATTTTTGAACATTGTCCCAACATGATTAATCACTTTTCTTCGTTATGCCACGTACCAACAACTTTTTGACACATAATTTTAAAGATCCAAACTGCTATGGAGTATTCAAAATCACGTCTAAGATGTTTTTGGGGTACATTAAGAGATAATTTGACACTTTTAATAATTTTGCTACCTTTTTGTCTCTTTCCGGATCAAATTTGAAGCATTTCTGCAGTGTCATAACCTTGGTTTGATCAAAAACAAGATCAAAATGCTTCTGAACATTACATTCTGAGTTATAGTATAAGTATTTTTCGACATGCTTTTTTTATTGGTGTTATCAAAAAGTTATTTAAAGTATTTTTGAATATTGTCCCAACATGATTAATCACTTTTCTTCGTTATGCCACGTTCCAACAACTTTTTGACAAATAATTTTAAAGATCCAAATTGCTATGGTGTATTCAAAATCACGTCTAAGATGTTTTTGGGGTACATTAAGAGATAATTTGACACTTTTAATAATTTTGCTACCTTTTTGTCTCTTTCCGGATCAAATTTGAAGCATTTCTACAGTGTCATAACCTTGGTTTGATCAAAAACAAGATCAAAATGCTTCTGAACATTACATTCTGAGTTATAGTATAAGTATTTTTCGACATGCTTTTTTTATTGGTGTTATCAAAAGTCATTTAAAGTATTTTTGAACATTGTCCCAACATGATTAATCACTTTTCTTCGTTATGCCACGTACCAACAACTTTTTGACACATAATTTTAAAGATCCAAACTGCTATGGAGTATTCAAAATCACGTCTAAGATGTTTTTGGGGTACATTAAGAGATAATTTGACACTTTTAATAATTTTGCTACCTTTTTGTCTCTTTCCGGATCAAATTTGAAGCATTTCTGCAGTGTCATAACCTTGGTTTGATCAAAAACAAGATCAAAATGCTTCTGAACATTACATTCTGAGTTATAGTATAAGTATTTTTCGACATGCTTTTTTTATTGGTGTTATCAAAAAGTTATTTAAAGTATTTTTGAATATTGTCCCAACATGATTAATCACTTTTCTTTGTTATGCCACGTTCCAACAACTTTTTGACACATAATTTTAAAGATCCAAATTGCTATGGTGTATTCAAAATCACGTCTAAGACGAGTTTTAGATACGTTAAAAAGTCACTAATCCATTAAAATCATTAACAATTTTGAGATGCAAGAAACTCATTAAGTTGAGAAAAAGAGTCGAGATAGAGACATATTTTAGACAATTTTTGATAATTTTAGACACTTTTTGATGATTTTAAACAACATGGGCGGATGATTTGCAGATCATGGAACATTAGAGCAAGATTTTATCACATTTTTCAATTAATGAAGGAAATTTCATCTTTTAATTATTGAAATAATCATTACGAATGAAAGCGAATTCAAATAATCACTTTTTACTAATTTGTGCTCATTTTAAATATTGAGGATACTTCTGGGATAAGAAGAGATTTGTTAAACCAAGAGTAAGGTATCCTTCTTTTTAGAAAAACTTATTCTTAAAACAATAATCTTGTTTGATTCTTCATTTAAGCAATATAAATTATTGACGCAAGAATAGAATTTCTGACCTAAAATTCGAATCATTTAGGTTTAGCCGTCTTAACAAAATCATGAGTGAGTATCTCAATTCGTTTTTGAGATATCAAGTTTTGAACTCAACCTAATTTAGTAGCATTTCATAAAAATTGCTTAATAATTTTTGAAAAATCATAAAATATCGAATTCTTAAGATATCTCGATGAATTTTTTTGTGATTTATAAAGAACAGTAAACACTTTTCTAAGAACATAACCATGAGGAAGTATCTCAATTCGTTATTGAGATATCCAGTTTTGAACTCAACCTAATTTTGTAGCATTTCGTAAAAATAACTTATTCATTTTTGAAAAATCATAAAAAATCGAATTATTAAGATATTTCGATGAATTTTTTGTGATTTATAAAGAAAAGTATACACTTTTTTAAGAACATAACCATGAGGGAGTATCTCAATTCGTTATTGAGATATCCAGAGTTGAATTCAACTTAATTTTGTAACATTCCATAAAAATAACTTAATAATTTTTGAAAAATTATAAGGAATTGAATACTTAAGATATCTCGATGATATTTTTCCAATTTATAAAAAAGATATACACTTTTGTAAGAACAAAACCATGCGTGAGTATCTCAATTCGTTATTGAGATATCCAGTTTTGAAATCAACTTAATTTTGTAACATTCCATAAAAATAACTTAATCATTTTTGAAAAATCATAAAAAATCGAATTCTTAAGATATTTCGATGAATTTTTTGTGATTTATAGAGAAAAGTATACACTTTTCTAAGAACATAACCATGAGGGAGTATCTCAATTCGTTATTGAGATATCCAGTTTTGAACTCAACCTAATTTTGTAGCATTTCGTAAAAATAACTTATTCATTTTTGAAAAATCATAAAAAATCGAATTTCTTAAGATATTTCGATGAATTTTTTGTGATTTATAAAGAAAACTGTACACTTTTCTAAGAACAAAGCTATGCGTGAATATCTCAATTCGGTTTTGAGATATCCAATTTGGAACTCAATTTTACAACATTTCATACAAATAACTTAATAATTTTTGAAAAATCATAAAAAATCGAATTCTTAAGATATTTCGATCATATTTTTTTGTGATTTATAAAGAAAAATCTACTCTTTTCTCAGAATAAAATCAAGCGTGAGTATCTCATTTCATTTTTGAGATATCCAGTTTTGAACTCAATTTAATTCAGTAGCATTTCATAAAAATAATTGATCATTTTTGAAAAATTATAAAAAATCGAATTCTTAAGATATCTCGATGATATTTTTTGCAATTTATAAACAAAACTATACGCTTTTGTAAGAACAAAGCCATGAGTGAGTATCTCAATTCGTTTTTGAGATATCCAGTTTTGAACTCAACTTAATTTTGTAACATTCCATAACAATAAGTTAATAATTTTTGAAAAATCATAAAAATCGAATTCTTAAGATATCTCGATAAATTTTTTATAATTTATAAAGAAAGGTATACACTTTTCTAAGAACAAATCCATGCATGAATATCTCAATTTGTTTTTGAGATATCCAGTTATGATCTCAACTTAACTTTGTAATATTTCATACAAATAACTTAATAATTTTTGAAAAATCATAAAAAATCAAATTCTTAAGATATCTCGATGAATTTTTTGTGATTTATAAACTAAAGTATACACTTTTCTAAGAACATAACCATGAGAGAGTATCTCAATTCGTAATTGAGATATCCAGTTTTAAACTCAACCTAATTTAGTAGCACTTCACAAAAATAACTTCATCTTTGAAAAATCATAAAAAATCGAATTCTTAAGATATCTCGATGATATTTTTAGCAATTTATAAAAAAATATATACACTTTTATAAGAACAGAACAAAATCATGCGTGAGTATCTCAATTCGTTTTTGAGATATCCAATTTTGAACTCAACCTAATTTTGTAGCATTTCGTAAAAATAACTTAATCATTTTTGAAAAATCATAAAAAATCGAATTCTTAAGATATTTCGATGAATTTTTTGTGATTTATAAAGAAAAGTATACACTTTTTTAAGAACAAAGCCATGAGTGAATATCTCAATTCGTTTTTGAGATATCCAGTTTTGAACTCAACTTAATTTTGTAACATTCCATAAAAATAACTTAATCATTTTTGAAAAATCATAAAAAATCGACTTCTTAAAATATCTCGATGAATTTTTTGTGATTTATAAAGAAAAGTATACACTTTTTTAAGAACAAAGCCATGAGTGAATATCTCAATTCGTTTTTGAGATATCCAGTTTTGAACTCAACTTAATTTTGTAACATTCCATAAAAATAACTTAATCATTTTTGAAGAATCATAAAAAATCGAATTTTTAAGATATCTCGATGAATTTTTTGTGATTTATAAAGAAAAGTATACACTTTTCTAAGAACAAAGCCATGAGTGAATATCTCAATTCGTTTTTGAGATATCCAGTTTTGAACTCAACTTAATTTTGTAACATTCCATAAAAATAACTTAATCATTTTTGAAAAATCATAAAAAATCAAATTTTTAAGATATCTCGATGAATTTTTTGTGATTTATAAAGAAAAGTATACACTTTTCTAAGAACAAAGCCATGAGTGAATATCTCAATTCGTTTTTGAGATATCCAGTTTTGAACTCAACTTAATTTTGTAACATTCCATAAAAATAACTTAATCATTTTTGAAGAATCATAAAAAATCGAATTTTTAAGATATCTCGATGAATTTTTTGTGATTTATAAAGAAAAGTATACACTTTTCTAAGAACAAAGCCATGAGTGAATATCTCAATTCGTTTTTGAGATATCCAGTTTTGAACTCAACTTAATTTTGTAACATTCCATAAAAATAACTTAATAATTTTTGAAAAATCATAAAAAATCGAATTCTTAAGACATCTCGATGAATTTTTTTGTGATTTATAAAGAAAAATAAACACTTTTCTAAGAACATAACCATGAGGAAGTATCTCAATTCGTTTTTGAGATATCCAGTTTTGAACTCAACTTAATTTTGTAACATTCCATAAAAATAACTTAATCATTTTTGAAAAATCATAAAAAATCGAAATCTTAAGATATCTCGATGAATTTTTTGTGATTTATAAAGAAAAGTATACTCTTTTTTAAGAACAAAGCCATGAGTGAATATCTCAATTCGTTTTTGAGATATCCAGTTTTAAACTCAACTTAATTTTGTAACATTCCATAAAAATAACTTAATCATTTTTGAAAAATCATAAAAAATCAAATTCTTAAGTTATCTCGATGAATTTTTTGTGATTTATAAAGAAAAGTATACACTTTTCTAAGAACAAAGCCATGAGTGAATATCTCAATTCGTTTTTGAGATATCCAGTTTTGAACTCAACTTAATTTTGTAACATTCCATAAAAATAACTTAATCATTTTTGAAGAATCATAAAAAATCGAATTTTTAAGATATCTCGATGAATTTTTTGTGATTTATAAAGAAAAGTATACACTTTTCTAAGAACAAAGCCATGAGTGAATATCTCAATTCGTTTTTGAGATATCCAGTTTTGAACTCAACTTAATTTTGTAACATTCCATAAAAATAACTTAATAATTTTTGAAAAATCATAAAAAATCGAATTCTTAAGACATCTCGATGAATTTTTTTGTGATTTATAAAGAAAAATAAACACTTTTCTAAGAACATAACCATGAGGAAGTATCTCAATTCGTTTTTGAGATATCCAGTTTTGAACTCAACTTAATTTTGTAACATTCCATAAAAATAACTTAATCATTTTTGAAAAATCATAAAAAATCGAAATCTTAAGATATCTCGATGAATTTTTTGTGATTTATAAAGAAAAGTATACTCTTTTTTAAGAACAAAGCCATGAGTGAATATCTCAATTCGTTTTTGAGATATCCAGTTTTAAACTCAACTTAATTTTGTAACATTCCATAAAAATAACTTAATCATTTTTGAAAAATCATAAAAAATCAAATTCTTAAGTTATCTCGATGAATTTTTTGTGATTTATAAAGAAAAGTATACACTTTTCTAAGAACAAAGCCATGAGTGAATATCTCAATTCGTTTTTGAGATATCCAGTTTTGAACTCAACTTAATTTTGTAACATTCCATAAAAATAACTTAATCATTTTTGAAGAATCATAAAAAATCGAATTTTTAAGATATCTCGATGAATTTTTTGTGATTTATAAAGAAAAGTATACACTTTTCTAAGAACAAAGCCATGAGTGAATATCTCAATTCGTTTTTGAGATATCCAGTTTTGAACTCAACTTAATTTTGTAACATTCCATAAAAATAACTTAATAATTTTTGAAAAATCATAAAAAATCGAATTCTTAAGACATCTCGATGAATTTTTTTGTGATTTATAAAGAAAAATAAACACTTTTCTAAGAACATAACCATGAGGAAGTATCTCAATTCGTTTTTGAGATATCCAGTTTTGAACTCAACTTAATTTTGTAACATTCCATAAAAATAACTTAATCATTTTTGAAAAATCATAAAAAATCGAAATCTTAAGATATCTCGATGAATTTTTTGTGATTTATAAAGAAAAGTATACTCTTTTTTAAGAACAAAGCCATGAGTGAATATCTCAATTCGTTTTTGAGATATCCAGTTTTAAACTCAACTTAATTTTGTAACATTCCATAAAAATAACTTAATCATTTTTGAAAAATCATAAAAAATCAAATTCTTAAGTTATCTCGATGAATTTTTTGTGATTTATAAAGAAAAGTATACACTTTTCTAAGAATAAAGCTATGAGTGAATATCTCAATTCGTTTTTGAGATATCCAGTTTTGAACTCAACTTTTTTTTGTAACATTCCATAAAAATAACTTAATCATTTTTGAAAAATCATAAAAAATCGAATTCTTAAGATATCTCGATGAATTTTTTGTGATTTATAAAGAAAAGTATACACTTTTCTAAGAACAAAGCCATGAGTGAATATCTCAATTCGTTTTTGAGATATCCAGTTTTGAACTCAACTTAATTTTGTAACATTTCATACAAATAACTTAATTATTTTTGAAAAATCATAAAAAATCGAATTCTTAAGATATCTCGATTGAGATATCAAGTTTTGAACTCATCCTAAATTTGAGAAATTTCATAAAATTAAAAACTTTTTAAATCATTTTTGAAAAATCGCAAAAAAAAAACAAATTGTTAAGATATCTTGATGCATTTTTTTGTGATTTATAAATTCTTTTTGTCATTTTCGAAAAATCGTAGAAAATTGAATTCTTAAGATATCTTGATGAAATTTTATATGGTTTAGAAACAAAACTATGTACTTTAACAAGAACAAAACCATGCGTGAATATCTCGATTCGCTTTTGAGATGAATTTATAGCACTTAATAAAATTTAAAATTTCAACAAAGTATGGGTATAGATGTATGGAAAAAATCGAAAATTATTTTTTTATTCGGGTACATTTTAGTTTATTTAGTTTACGGTACATTTAAAGGGATTATCCTCCTTAGATACTTCGAAGATGAGATTGATGTTCTTAAAAATTGTGTTAAAAATGTTCTTAAAAATGGGGGAATAAGGGTTAAGGTGCAGAATTTATTTCTCTTTCTTTTTAATTCTTTTTAATCTTTATCTTTTTAATGTATAAAACTAACATTAGACTTAAAACTAGAAAGTTCTGAGTTTACTCAACACAACCCAAATTAAGTTGTATTTATACTTACTTAAATTGAGTACTTCCCCCAACAAATTATGTCCATCGCGCCCCAACTCAGTTAACAACGACTTAACTATTTTATGAGACGAAGTAATTTTGATAAAATTCACCTCAAAAATGAAACCAACCTTTCTTTGCCAAGAACAATAAGCGACTAACGAAATTCGAAGAACTTACTATTGTCCTAGTTTATATTTACTTGAATATCGATCTTTTATATTAATCACCTAAGAATGTCGTGTGGAACGCGAATTTTCAATTACCGCCCTTTAATTGAGCCGTAAAATAAAATTTCACCTTAAAAAATTAATTTCCCTTGAACTCTTCATTTTATCGTTAAGAATTTCAAAGTATCCCAGTGAGATGCAAGACGCAAGATGCGAGATACAAGATACAAGATACGTGTGTGCGGTGGTGCTATACGAGGCACTTCTCCAGTTTAATTGGACACCTTTTAGGGTTACAAAACTTCGGAGCAGCAACAATTTAGCGCGACATCGTGCCATCAAACAGTTGCAGCAGTTTAATTAAACTCGCGGATGTCGTAACTTCGTAACGTCTCATTAACTCGCAATTACGTTCTCATTTGAAATGGATTCTGCCATTATGTGGTTTATCCATAAGACTATGGGGGAATATCAAAGGAATTAAAGTTATTTGTTCGATTGGGTAAAAGAAGAACACAAAACAGAAACGGGAGATTTCGAAACGATATGAAGAAGTGATTTAGTTTCCCTCCCGGGCAACTAAACAGATGGCGCGCGGGCAACCGGACGTCGTGGGTCGACTTCCGGGTCGCCGACTGAACCTGCTCGTAATATGTCGTGGGAAGCCGCCATTCACAAGCCACTAGACTCGAGTCTAAACGTGGGTTCAGACAGCTAGATTCAATTTTTTGGTCGCTAAGCAATTATTTGCTTAAAGCCATATGCCTCTTTGAAATTTCATTTTTAATCTTTTTCAAAAAAAAAATTAAATTATCAACTTTTATGATGACCACGTAAGAGGAGGTCGTAATTGTGTTAAGTCCTGGAAACGGATAGAACAATTTATGGTAAATTTGTTCTTCCTCTCGCGTGAACATGAGGATGGTCGCGTCTCAAGGCTACCCAATTGTTAGTTATACTCTAGACGACGTCAATTAAAAAATTCCCGCCGTTCACGTCATTCATAAATCTGTTAGAAACATAAATCGCATACTCCAATTTTCAATTGTTTTCATTTCAAAACAATACATAACATTTCGATCTTAACGTATTCAAAACTTTTTATGAATGGAAATACCACTCATATGAATGGCGCGTGGCGTGATCACCTAAATGGCGAGTGTGTTGGCGGCACTGTAGAAGCTGAGTTTGATTCAAGGAAATCCCGCGTTTGAAATACTCATAAAGCAAGCGGTGATGTAATAATATTCGCAAAAAAAATCGTACGAGGAATTGAATACGCTTCGCGAAAATCCTGGGATTTAAACGGTTTTGGTAATTTCGTGGATTGATGGGTTTTTTATGAGATGCGATAAAAGGATTATTAGTATGTGAGGTATGACTAAAGTTTTGTTGCAAATTAAAACCGTACTGATTCAAAAGTATATAGTCTTTGAGAATGGGAAGGTCGTTTACGACCGAAGTGCTAAGTTATAAAATTATCGATATAAATCATTACGAGGATGTAGAAATTTAAAACTACACTGATTCAATGTAGTCAACTAAGTCAAGGTCGTTTATGACCGAAGCGCTAGGTTATATTATAACTTAATCGATATAAAACACACAAGTTTTGTTTCAAAACGAATTCAACCCAACTCATTTTGCTTTCCAATGAACTCTATTCAATCCAGTTCAACTCATCTTGTTTCAAAATGAAGCCAATCCAACTCACACTGAGTATGATGATGTATTTTTCTTAGTAGATTTTCATTTTGGAGTTCAAATGGTGAAAAAGATTAGATAAGATAAAGGTGATTCCCCCATATGTTGTTAGGAATTTCGAGAATATAGCCACATATTGAATCTCATCTTCGAAGTATCTAAGGATGATCACCCCTTTAAATATACTGCAAACTCAATTTCCCGTAAAAAAATGTATTTTAAATTAATTTGGCTAATTTTAATACTTTCCTCCATAAACTATAAAAAATTTCATCAAAAATTTGGTCGATATTTCAAAAATACTTTTAGATTTTTCAAATAGGAAATTTTTAATTTTATGAAAATTTAAGATATCTCAAAAACTTATATATATCTTATAAATCCATACTTTTCTTTATAAATCATGAGAAAACACATCAAAATATCTTAAGAATTCAATTTTTTATGATTTTTCAAAAATTATAACTTAATAAGTTATTGTTATGAAATGTTACAAAATTAGGTTTAGTTCAAAACTGGATATCTCAAAAACGAATTGAGATACTCACTCATGGGTTTGTTCTTAGAAAAATGTATACTTTTCTTTATTAATCACAAAAAAAATTCATCGAGATATCTTAAGAATTTGATTTTTTATGATTTTTTAAAACTGATTAAGTTAATTTTTATGAAATGCTACAAAATTAGGTTGAGTTCAAAACTGGATATCTCAAAAACGAATTGAGATACTAATGGTTTTTTCTTAGAAAAGTGTATACTTTTCATTATAAATCACAAAAAAATTCATCGAGATATCTTAAGAATTCGATTTTTTATGATTTTTTAAAACTGATTAAGTTATTTTTATGGAATGTTACAAAATTGAGTTCAAAACTGGATATCTCAAAAACCAATTGGGATACTCACTCATGGCTTTCATTCTCAAAAAAGAGAATACATTTCTTTATAAATTACAAAAACATCATTCAGATATCTTAAGAATTCGATTTTTTTATGATTTTTCAAAAATGATTAACTTATTTTTATGAAATGCTACAAAATTAGGCTGAGTTCAAAGCTGGATATTTCAAAAATGAATTGAAATACTCACTCATGGTTTTGTTCTTAGAAAAGTGTATACCTTCCTTTATAAATCACAAAATACTATCATCGAAATATCTTAAGAATTCGATTTTTTAAGATTTTTCAAAAATGATTAAGTTATTTTTACGAAATGCTACAAAATTAGGTTGAGTTCAAAACTGGATATCTCAAAAACGAATTAAGATACTCAGTTATGGTTTTGTTCTCAAAAAAGAGCATACATTTCTTTATAAATTACAAAAAGATCATTGAGATATCTTAAGAATTCGATTTTTTATGATTTTTAAAAAATAATTAAGTTATTTTTATAAAATGCTACAAAATTAGGTTGAGTTCAAAACTAGATATCTCAAAAACGAATTGAGATACTCACTCATGGGTTTGTTCTTAGAAAAATGGTATACTTTTCATTATAAATCACAAAAAAATTCAGCGAGATATCTTAAGAATTCGATTTTTTATGATTTTTTAAAACTGATTAAGTTAATTTTTATGAAATGCTACAAAATTAGGTTGAGTTCAAAACTGGATATCTCAAAAACGAATTGAGATACTAATGTTTTTTTCTTAGAAAAGTGTATACTTTTCATTATAAATCACAAAAAAATTCATTGAGATATCTTAAGAATTCGATTTTTTATGATTTTTCAAAAATGATTAAGTTATTTTTACGAAATGCTACAAAATTAGGTTGAATTCAAAACTGGATATCTCAAAAACGAGTTAAGATACTCAGTTATGGTTTTGTTCTCAAAAAAGAGCATACATTTCTTTATAAATTACAAAAAGATCATTAAGATATCTTAAGAATTCGATTTTTTATGATTTTTCAAAAGTGATTAACTTATTTTTATGAAATACTACAAAACTAGGTTGAGTTCAAAGCTGGATATCTCAAAAACGAATTGGGATACTCACTCATGGCTTCGTTCTTAAAAAAGAGTATACATTTCTTTATAAATTATAAAAAAAAATCATTGAGATATCTTAAGAATTCGATTTTTTATGATTTTTCAAAAATAATTAAGTTATTTTTATGGAATGTTACAAAATTAAGTTGAGTTCAAAACTGGATATCTTAAAAACGAATTGGGATACTCACTCGTGGCTTCGTTTTCAGAAAAGAGTATACATTTCTTTATAAATTACTAAAAAAATCATTGAGATATCTTAAGAATTCGATTCTTTTTTTATGATTTTTCAAAATTGATGAAGTTATTTTTATGAAATGCTACAAAATTAGGCTGAGTTCAAAGCTGGATATTTCAAAAATGAATTGAGATACTCACTCATGGTTTTGTTCTTAGAAAAGTGTATACCTTCCTTTATAAATCACAAAAAAAATCATCGAAATATCTTAAGAATTCAATTTTTTAAGATTTTTCAAAAATGATTGTTATTTTTACGAAATGTTATAAAATTAGGTAGAGTTCAAAACTGGATATCTCAAAAACGAATTAAGATACTCAGTTATGGTTTTGTTCTCAAAAAAGAGCATACATTTCTTTATAAATTACAAAAAGATCATTAAGATATTTTAAGAATTCGATTTTTTATGATTTTTCAAAAATGATTAACTTATTTTTATGAAATACTACAAAAGTAGGTTGAGTTCAAAGCTGGATATCTCAAAAACGAATTGGGATACTCACTCATGGCTTCGTTCTCAAAAAAGAGTATACATTTCTTTATAAATTACAAAAAAAATCATTGAGATATCTTAAGAATTCGATTTTTTATGATTTTTCAAAAATGATTAAGTTATTTTTACGAAATGCTACAAAATTAGGTTGAGTTCAAAACTGGATATATCAAAAACGAATTGAGATACTCACTTATGGTTTTGTTCTCAAAAAGTTTACTTTTCTTTATAAATCACAAAAAACTATCATCGAAATATCTTAAGAATTCGATTTTTATGACTTTTCAAAAATAATTAAGTTATCTTTACGAAATGCTACAAAATTAGGTTGAGTTCAAAACTAGATATCTCAAAAACGAATTGGGATACTCACTCATGGCTTCGTTCTCAGAAAAGAGTATACATTTCTCTATAAATTACAAAAAGATCATTGAGATATCTTAAGAATTCGATTTATTATGATTTTTCAAAAATTATTGAGTTATCTTTATGGAATGTTACAAAATTAAGTTCAGTTCAAAACTGGATATCTCAAAAATAAATTGGGATACTCACTCATAGCTTCGTGCTCAAAAAAGAGTATACATTTCTTTATAAATTACAAAAAAAAAATCATTGAGATATCTTAAGAATTCGATTTATTATGATTTTTCAAAAATTATTAAGTTATTTTTATGGAATGTTACAAAATTAAGTTCAGTTCAAAACTGGATATCTCAAAAATGAATTGGGATACTCACTCATGGCTTCGTTCTCAAAAAGGAGTATACATTTCTTTATAGATTACAAAAAAAATCATTAAGATATCTTAAGAATTGGATTTTTTATGATTTTTCAAAAATGATTATGTTATTTTTATGAAATGCTACAAAATTAGGTTGAGTTCAAAACTAGATATCTCAAAAACGAATTGGGATACTCGCTCATGGCTTCGTTCTCAGAAAAGAGTATACATTTCTTTATAAATTACAAAAAAAATCATTGAGATATCTTAAGAACTCGATTTATTATGATTTTTCAAAAATTATTAAGTTATTTTTACGAAATGCTACAAAATTAGGTCGAGTTCAAAACTGGATATCTCAAAAACAAATTAAGATACTCAGTTATGGTTTTGTTCTCAAAAAAGAGCATACATTTCTTTATAAATTACAAAAAGATCATTGAGATATCTTAAGAATTCGATTTTTTATGATTTTTCAAAAATTATTAAGTTCTTTTTATGGAATGTTACAAAATTAAGTTCAGTTCAAAACTGGATATCTCAGAAATGAATTTGGATACTCACTCATGGCTTCGTTCTCAGAAAGGAGTATACATTTCTTTATAAATTACAAAAAAATCATTGAGATATCTTAAGAATTCAATTTTTTATGATTTTTCAAAAATGATTAAGTTATTTTTACGAAATGCTACAAAATTAGGTTGAGTTCAAAACTGGATATCTCAAAAACGAATTAAGATACTCAGTTATGGTTTTGTTCTCAAAAAAGAGCATAAATTTCTTTATAAATTACAAAAAGATCATTGAGATATCTTAAGAATTCGTTTTTTTATGATTTTTCAAAAATGATTAAGTTATTTTTATGAAATACTACAAAACTAGGTTGAGTTCAAAGCTGGATATCTCAAAAACGAATTGGGATACTCACTCATGGCTTCGTTCTTAAAAAAGAGTATACATTTCTTTATAAATTATAAAAAAAAATCATTGAGATATCTTAAGAATTCGATTTTTTATGATTTTTCAAAAATGATTAAGTTATTTTTACGAAATGCTACAAAATTAGGTTGAGTTCAAAACTGGATATCTCAAAAACGAATTAAGATACTCAGTTATGGTTTTGTTCTCAAAAAAGAGCATAAATTTCTTTATAAATTACAAAAAGATCATTGAGATATCTTAAGAATTCCTTTTTTTATGATTTTTCAAAAATGATTAAGTTATTTTTATGAAATACTACAAAACTAGGTTGAGTTCAAAGCTGGATATCTCAAAAACGAATTGGGATACTCACTCATGGCTTCGTTCTTAAAAAAGAGTATACATTTCTTTATAAATTATAAAAAAAAATCATTGAGATATCTTAAGAATTCAATTTTTTATGATTTTTCAAAAATGATTAAGTTATTTTTACGAAATGCTACAAAATTAGGTTGAGTTCAAAACTGGATATCTCAAAAACGAATTAAGATACTCAGTTATGGTTTTGTTCTCAAAAAAGAGCATAAATTTCTTTATAAATTACAAAAAGATCATTGAGATATCTTAAGAATTCCTTTTTTTATGATTTTTCAAAAATGATTAAGTTATTTTTATGAAATACTACAAAACTAGGTTGAGTTCAAAGCTGGATATCTCAAAAACGAATTGGGATACTCACTCATGGCTTCGTTCTTAAAAAAGAGTATACATTTCTTTATAAATTACAAAAAAATTCATTGAGATATCTTAAGAATTCGATTTTTTATGATTTTTCAAAAATGATTAAGTTATTTTTACGAAATGCTACAAAATTAGGTTGAGTTCAAAACTGGATATGCCAAAAACGAATTAAGATACTCAGTTATGGTTTTGTTCTCAAAAAAGAGCATACATTTCTTTATAAATTACAAAAAGATCATTGAGATATCTTAAGAATTCGATTTTTTATGATTTTTCAAAAATTATTATGTTATTTGTATGAAATGTTACAAAATTAAGTTGAGTTCAAAACTGGATATCTCAAAAACGAATTAAGATACTCAGTTATGGTTTTGTTCTCAAAAAAGAGCATACATTTCTTTATAAATTACAAAAAGATCATTGAGATATCTTAAGAATTCGATTTTTTATGATTTTTCAAAAATGAATAAGTTATTTTTACGAAATGCTACAAAATTAGGTTGAGTTCAAAACTGGATATCTCAATAACGAATTAAGATACTCAGTTATGGTTTTGTTCTCAAAAAAGAGCATAAATTTCTTTATAAATTACAAAAAGATCATTGAGATATCTTAAGAATTCGTTTTTTTATGATTTTTCAAAAATGATTAAGTTATTTTTATGAAATACTACAAAACTAGGTTGAGTTCAAAGCTGGATATCTCAAAAACGAATTGGGATACTCACTCATGGCTTCGTTCTTAAAAAAGAGTATACATTTCTTTATAAATTATAAAAAAAAATCATTGAGATATCTTAAGAATTCGATTTTTTATGATTTTTCAAAAATGATTAAGTTATTTTTACGAAATGCTACAAAATTAGGTTGAGTTCAAAACTGGATATCTCAAAAACGAATTAAGATACTCAGTTATGGTTTTGTTCTCAAAAAAGAGCATAAATTTCTTTATAAATTACAAAAAGATCATTGAGATATCTTAAGAATTCCTTTTTTTATGATTTTTCAAAAATGATTAAGTTATTTTTATGAAATACTACAAAACTAGGTTGAGTTCAAAGCTGGATATCTCAAAAACGAATTGGGATACTCACTCATGGCTTCGTTCTTAAAAAAGAGTATACATTTCTTTATAAATTATAAAAAAAAATCATTGAGATATCTTAAGAATTCAATTTTTTATGATTTTTCAAAAATGATTAAGTTATTTTTACGAAATGCTACAAAATTAGGTTGAGTTCAAAACTGGATATCTCAAAAACGAATTAAGATACTCAGTTATGGTTTTGTTCTCAAAAAAGAGCATAAATTTCTTTATAAATTACAAAAAGATCATTGAGATATCTTAAGAATTCCTTTTTTTATGATTTTTCAAAAATGATTAAGTTATTTTTATGAAATACTACAAAACTAGGTTGAGTTCAAAGCTGGATATCTCAAAAACGAATTGGGATACTCACTCATGGCTTCGTTCTTAAAAAAGAGTATACATTTCTTTATAAATTACAAAAAAATTCATTGAGATATCTTAAGAATTCGATTTTTTATGATTTTTCAAAAATGATTAAGTTATTTTTACGAAATGCTACAAAATTAGGTTGAGTTCAAAACTGGATATGCCAAAAACGAATTAAGATACTCAGTTATGGTTTTGTTCTCAAAAAAGAGCATACATTTCTTTATAAATTACAAAAAGATCATTGAGATATCTTAAGAATTCGATTTTTTATGATTTTTCAAAAATTATTATGTTATTTGTATGAAATGTTACAAAATTAAGTTGAGTTCAAAACTGGATATCTCAAAAACGAATTAAGATACTCAGTTATGGTTTTGTTCTCAAAAAAGAGCATACATTTCTTTATAAATTACAAAAAGATCATTGAGATATCTTAAGAATTCGATTTTTTATGATTTTTCAAAAATTATTATGTTATTTGTATGAAATGTTACAAAATTAAGTTGAGTTCAAAACTGGATATCTCAAAAACGAATTAAGATACTCAGTTATGGTTTTGTTCTCAAAAAAGAGCATACATTTCTTTATAAATTACAAAAAGATCATTGAGATATCTTAAGAATTCGATTTTTTATGATTTTTCAAAAATGATTAAGTTATTTTTATGGAATGTTACAAAATTAGGTTGAGTTCAAAACTGGATATCTCAAAAACGAATTAAGATACTCAGTTATGGTTTTGTTCTCAAAATAGAGCATACATTTCTTTATAAATTACAAAAAGATCATTGAGATATCTTAAGAACTCGATTTATTATGATTTTTCAAAAATTATTAAGTTATTTTCACGAAATGCTACAAAATTAGGTTGAGTTCAAAACTGGATATCTCAAAAACAAATTAAGATACTCACTTATGGTTTTGTTCTCAAAAAAGGGTATACATTTCTTTATAAATTAGAAAAAGATCATTGAGATATCTTAAGAATTCGAATTTTTATGATTTTTCAAAAATTATTAAGTTACTTTTATGGAATGTTACAAAATTAAGTTCAGTTCAAAACTGGATATCTCAAAAATGAATTGGGATACTCACTCATGGCTTCGTTCTCAAAAAGGAGTATACATTTCTTTATAAATTACAAAAAAAATCATTAAGATATCTTAAGAATTCGATTTATTATGATTTTTCAAAAATTATTAAGTTATTTTTATGAAATGCTACAAAATTAGGTTGAGTTCAAAACTGGATATCTCAAAAACGATTTGAGATATTTATGGTTTTTTCTTAGAAAAGTGTATACTTTTCATTATAAATCACAAAAAAATTCATCGAGATATCTTAAGAATTCGTTTTTTTATGATTTTTCAAAAATTATTAACTTATTTTTATGGAATGTTACAAAATTAAGTTGAGTTCAAAATTGGATATCTTAAAAACGAATAGGGATTCTCACTCATGGCTTCGTTCTCAAAAAAGAGCATACATTTCTTTATAAATTACAAAACGATCATTGAGATATCTTAAGAATTCGATTTTTTATGATTTTTCAAAAATGATTAACTTATTTTTATGAAATGCTACAAAATTAGGTTGAGTTTAAAGCTGGATGTCTCAAAAATGAATTGGGATACTCACTCATGGCTTTGTTCTCAAAAAAGAGTATACATTTCTTTATAAATTACAAAACGATCATTGAGATATCTTAAGAATTCGATTTTTTATGATTTTTCAAAAATGATTAACTTATTTTTATGAAATGCTACAAAATTAGGTTGAGTTTAAAGCTGGATGTCTCAAAAATGAATTGGGATACTCACTCATGGCTTTGTTCTCAAAAAAGAGTATACATTTCTTTATAAATTACAAAACGATCATTGAGATATCTTAAGAATTCGATTTTTTATGATTTTTCAAAAATGATTAACTTATTTTTATGAAATGCTACAAAATTAGGTTGAGTTTAAAGCTGGATGTCTCAAAAATGAATTGGGATACTCAGTCATGTCTTCGTTTTCAAGAAAGAGTATACATTTCTTTATAAATTAGAAAAAGATCATTGAGATATCTTAAGAATTCGATTTTTTATGATTTTTCAAAGATGATTAAGTTATTTTTACGAAATGTGTATACTTTAGTTTATAAATCACAAAAAATTCATCGAGATATCTTAAGAATTCGATTTTATATGATTTTTCAAAAATGATTAAGTTACTTTTATGAAATGTTACAAAATTAGGTTGAGTTCAAAACTGGATATCTCAAAAACGAATTGGGATACTTACTCATGACTTCGTTCTCAGAAAAGAGTATACTTAAGTTTATAAATTAAAAAAAAATCATCGAGATATCTTAAGAACTCGTTTCTTTTTGCTATTTTTCAAAAACGATTAAAGAAATTTTTAATTTTATGAAAATTCTCAAATTTAAAATGAGTTAAAAACTTGATATCTCAAAAACGAATTGAGATACTCACACATGGCTTCGTCGAGATATCTCCTTTTACGATTTTTCAAAAATTATTGAGAGAATTTTAATTTTATGAAATACCTAAAATGTATGGTGAGTTCAAAACTTGAAAGGTATCTCAAAAACGAATTAAGATACTCACGCGTGAACTTTTTTTCGGAACAGTGCACACTTTTCTTTATAAATCACAAAAAAATCATCAAGATATCTTAAGAATTCGATTTCTTACGATTTTTCAAAAATGATTAAGGGAAATTTGTCACAAATTTAGGATAAGTTGTAAAGTTGATATCTCAAAAACGAATTCGTATATTTATACGACTTGAAATATTTTTTTTAAAATATCAATTTATCATCATTAACATTCAACCGTACTCTGACCTGCAGCAACAATCACCCGATTTCGTATACCTCGCAGTAAATACAAGGTCAAAAACACGCCTACGAAGCGTTTATTATGTTCGGAAGAAAACTACGCTTAACAGGTGAGCAAACTCCTATCAATATTGTTAAATAAACAATAAACGATATCGTCCAGTCGAGTGCTTAGATAAAGCCGTTGTTATGTCTGCTATTACGACGTATATATTGTTAATGTTAAGGTTTGATGGAACCGTATCAGTACCTGCTGCTCGACGATTATCGTTTTATCTATTAAATTATATTTTAATCATAAAAAATCATGCGCTTTTCTAATTCTTTCAACTCTTTCAACATCCGGTACTTACGCATTTGAGCCCTCACTTGATGTCTATGAACATTCGTATAGTAAATGTCATTCCGTTTGTAACAGAGTCCTAAGGAAAAAATGATCATTATGATTTAATCGATTTGATAATCCCAGTTTGCATTTTTAATTTTTGTTGTAGAGAGACACGTCCACATTGATTTCTTAAAAGCGCTGCGTGGCGAATTTATCAAAACAATAGCCCATCAGACTCAAACGAACGATGTCCATGGAGAACAGCACGGCAAAGCAGATAAGCTCGTCTATGTCAAGTTTTATGCCTATCTGGCAAAGGCAGCGTCCAGAGGGAGACGGAAAACGGGATTTTCCACTAACACTGATTGACGTGTGGATGGATAGATAGATAGCGAGGAATCACAAATCGACGTTTTCAATGTCGGTTCAGAGGGATAATGGATATTGAAGATGTGGGTGGTGAATTTAAATTTATCATCTCTTACCTGTTTTGCGTCTGGAACCCCATAACACAGGGGGAGAGGCGTTACCCACAGGTGCAGCCAGTTTGATAGGACTCTCCGGTTCTGCAAAAGAAAAAATAATAACTCAATAAAATCGTTTCTTAACCACAATAAACGACTCCAAACAATTAAAACCTAAGTGAGTCTGACTCAGTGACTGAAGTCGTATACTTGATGAAATTATCTTTAATGGGGACGGCTAATTTCATTGAAGTCGGAGTTCCGAGATTGGATTACGTCACGTACTTCTTTGTTCATTGGCGGACCGCGAAATGGTGACGTAAAAGTTAAATGTTAAATTTTTTTATATAAACGAAATTAATACCTTCTATGTCTTTTAAAGCGGCTTAAAGAAGAGACAGTACCAAATTGACACTACACAAGCTAAAAATTGACTGTTTCGTAATGCAGAAAGCTCTCGCATAAAAAGCTCGATAATTTATCTGCCAAATTGTGTTCGCAAATATTTACAGTACACTCACCAAGAACGGACATAGAAATTGTTTGAAATTATACATCCCAAGAGGGGTAATTTTTAATATTTCACAAATCGACTTTAAATTGCAAATTATCGAACGGAAAAATCCGACGGGAACAAAGTTGCTTGGAAAATTGCTGACAAATCGTGAGTATCTCATTAACCAATTACGCAAATTGCGTATTGCCCATCAAAAAAATATCGTGTCATAATTTTAACGATATTATGCTAACACAATTTTGTAACAACCAAATTATTTTTAAGAAAAAATGTTAAATATTATTTTTCCTAAACTGTACATCACTACAAATTAGAGATAAATGATCATGAATGATATCATTCATGAATAACGTGAGTGGGTCACGTCAATTCACGTGACTCACGTTCGATCACGTGATCAAATATATGAATAATGTTTGATTACTTGTTAATTTGATTATTAATTAATTTTTCAAGAATGGGAGATTATTTTTGATTTTAAAAAGCGAAACACTTTTCCTTTCGAGAATGGAAGTTGAAAGAGAACTAAAACTTTATGTTTAGTTATTCTTTAGTCTTAAATTATTGTATATTTGTATCAAAGTAAAACTAGAACTAACACTAAACTTAATACTAGAAAATTCTGGTTTAAAAAAAAATGATTCTAGCTTTAGGTCTAGTAACATAATTACTTATTAACTAAAACATAGATATTTATTTAAAATATTTGTTAAACATTAATTTATTAAATATTAAAACATTCCTTAGTAAAACCATTACTAAGGATCTACTTGAAAATCTGGGACGTATTTTAAGACGGCTAAACCCGAATGATTTTGGTACTTGAACTAGTATTAGTTGTTCTAGATGTAGCGTTAGTTGCTAGATATTTGATTAAAACTAGAACTAATACAAGATCTGTGCACACCTATGCTAGCCAGCAGTTGCAATAAAGCTTCTGAACCTTCGTTGAAAACTGGCACAAATATGCGCAGGAATTATTTTCGGAGATATTTTCCAAATTAGTTGGTTATAACTCTCATTGTTATTTTGATTGAAACCGCCAACACATCTTGATAATAACTCTTCTTTGCTAAGATCCAGGTGTATTGGTTTAATAATATCCACATCTTGAGGTAGCGCATCATAATCATGTTTATGGGAAGAGGGTTCGTTGATAGCGAACTTTGAAAGGCTATAACTTCGTCATTTTCAATTGAATCGAAATAAAAATTTCAAGGAAATGTTCTTTAAGTTGTACTTACAGAAACCCTTTAAACCCAAAAATCGATTTTTTTAAAATTTCTAACTAGGCATGACCTCTTAATGAACTAAAACTAGAACTAATACACAATCTAGAACAACTAATGGTAGATCCAGTACCAAAATCATTCGGGTTTAGCCGTCTTAAAAGACATTCGGCTAGACCCGAATGATTTTAGTACTAAATCTAGCGTAAGTTACTAGTTATTAGACTAAAACTAGAACTAATACATGATCTAGAGCATCTAATATTGGTTCAAATACCAAAATCATTCGAGTTTAGCCGCCTTAAAAGACATTCGGCTAAACCCGAATGATTTTAGTACTAAATCATCTAGTTAATAATCATCTAGTTACTAGTTATTAGACTAAAGCTAGAACTAATACACAATCTAGAACAACTAATGGTAGATCTAGTACCAAAATCATTCGGGTTTAGCCGTCTTAAAAGACATTCGGCTAAACCCGAATAATTTTAGTACTAAATCTATTGTTAGTTACTAATTATTAGACTAAAACTAGAACTAATACACGATCTAGAACATCTAATATTGGTTCAAATACGAAAATCATTTGGGTTTAGCCGTCTTAAAAAACGTTCGGCTAAACCCGAATGATGTTGGTACTGGATTTAGTATTAGTTGTTCTAGATCTTCTGTTAGTTCTAGTTTTAGTCTAATATCTGGCAACTAACACTACATCTAGAACAACTAATACTAGTTCAAGTACCAAAATCATTCGGGTTTAGCCGTCTTAGAAGACATTCGGCTAAACCCGAATGATTTTAGTACTAAATCATCTAGTTAATAGACTAAAGCTAGAACTAATACACAATCTAGAACAACTAATGGTAGATCTAGTACCAAAATCATTCGGGTTTAGCCGTCTTAAAAGACATTCGGCTAAACCCGAATAATTTTAGTACTAAATCTATTGTTAGTTACTAATTATTAGACTAAAACTAGAACTAATACACGATCTAGAACATCTAATATTGGTTCAAATACGAAAATCATTTGGGTTTAGCCGTCTTAAAAAACGTTCGGCTAAACCCGAATGATGTTGGTACTGGATTTAGTATTAGTTGTTCTAGATCTTCTGTTAGTTCTAGTTTTAGTTTAATATCTGGCAACTAACACTACATCTAGAACAACTAATACTAGTTCAAGTACCAAAATCATTCGGGTTTAGCCGTCTTAGAAGACATTCGGCTAAACCCGAATGATTTTAGTACTAAATCATCTAGTTAATAGACTAAAGCTAGAACTAATACACAATCTAGAACAACTAATGGTAGATCTAGTACCAAAATCATTCGGGTTTAGCCGTCTTAAAAGACATTCGGCTAAACCCGAATAATTTTAGTACTAAATCTATTGTTAGTTACTAATTATTAGACTAAAACTAGAACTAATACACGATCTAGAACATCTAATATTGGTTCAAATACGAAAATCATTTGGGTTTAGCCGTCTTAAAAGATGTTCGGCTAAACCCGAATGATGTTGGTACGGTACTGGATTTAGTATTAGTTGTTCTAGATCTTCTGTTAGTTCTAGTTTTAGTCTAATATCTGGCAACTAACACTACATCTAGAACAACTAATACTAGTTCAAGTACCAAAATCATTCGGGTTTAGCTGTCTAAAAAGACATTCGGCTAAACCCGAATGATTTTAGTACTAAATCTATTGTTAGTTACTAATTATTAGACTAAAACTAGATCTAATACACGATCTAGAACATCTAATATTGGTTCAAATACGAAAATCATTTGCGTTTAGCCGTCTTAAAAGACGTTCGGCTAAACCCGAATGATGTTGGTACTGGATTTAGTATTAGTTGTTCTAGATCTTCTGTTAGTTCTAGTTTTAGTCTAACAAGTGGCAACTAACACTACATCTAGAACAACTAATACTAGTTCAAATACCAAAATCATTCGGGTTTAGCCGTCTTAGAAGACATTCGGCTAAACCCGAATAATTTTAGTACTAAATCTATTGTTAATTACTAATTATTAGACTAAAACTAGAACCAATACACGATCTAGAACATCTAATATTGGTTCAAATACCAAAATCATTTGGGTTTAGCCGTCTTAAAAGACGTTGGGCTAAACCCGAATGATGTTGGTACTGGATTTAGTATTAGTTGTTCTAGATCTTCTGTTAGTCCTAGTTTTAGTCTGATAACTGGTAACTAACACTATATCTAGAACAACTAATACTAGTTCAAATACCAAAATCATTCGGATTTAGCCGTCTAAAAAGACATTCGGCTAAACCCGAATGATTTTAGTACTAAATCTATTGTTAATTACTAATTATTAGACTAAAACTACAACTAATACACGATCTAGAACATCTAATATTAGTTCAAATACCAAAATCATTCGGGTTTAGCCGTCTTAAAAGACTTTCGGCTAAACCCGAATGATGTTGGTACTGGATTTAGTATTAGTTGTTCTAGATCTTCTGTTAGTTCTAGTTTTAGTCTAATAACTGGTAACTAACACTACATCTAGAACAACTAATACTAGTTCAAATACCAAAATCATTCGGGTTTAGCCGTCTAAAAAGACATTCGGCTAAACCCGAATGATTTTAGTACTAAATCTATTGTTAATTACTAATTATTAGACTAAAACTACAACTAATACACGATCTAGAACATCTAATATTGGTTCAAATACCAAAATCATTCGGGTTTAGCCGTCTTAAAAGACGTTCGGCTAAACCCGAATGATGTTGGTACTGGATTTAGTATTAGTTGTTCTAGATCTTCTGTTAGTCCTAGTTTTAGTCTGATAACTGGTAACTAACACTACATCTAGAACAACTAATACTAGTTCAAATACCAAAATCATTCGGATTTAGCCGTCTAAAAAGACATTCGGCTAAACCCGAATGATTTTAGTACTAAATCTATTGTTAATTACTAATTATTAGACTAAAACTACAACTAATACACGATCTAGAACATCTAATATTAGTTCAAATACCAAAATCATTCGGGTTTAGCCGTCTTAAAAGACTTTCGGCTAAACCCGAATGATGTTGGTACTGGATTTAGTATTAGTTGTTCTAGATCTTCTGTTAGTTCTAGTTTTAGTCTAATAACTGGTAACTAACACTACATCTAGAACAACTAATACTAGTTCAAATACCAAAATCATTCGGGTTTAGCCGTCTAAAAAGACATTCGGCTAAACCCGAATGATTTTAGTACTAAATCTATTGTTAATTACTAATTATTAGACTAAAACTACAACTAATACACGATCTAGAACATCTAATATTGGTTCAAATACCAAAATCATTCGGGTTTAGCCGTCTAAAAAGACATTCGGCTAAACCCGAATGATTTTAGTACTAAATCTATTGTTAGTTACTAATTATTAGACTAAAACTAGAACCAATACACGATCTAGAACATCTAATATTGGTTCAAATACCAAAATCATTTGGGTTTAGCCGTCTTAAAAGACGTTCGGCTAAACCCGAATGATGTTGGTACTGGATTTAGTATTAGTTGTTCTAGATCTTCTGTTAGTTCTAGTTTTAGTCTAATATCTGGCTACTAACACTACATCTAGAACAACTAATACTAGTTCAAGTACCAAAATCATTCGGGTTTAGCCGTCTTAGAAGACATTCGGCTAAACCCGAATGATTTTAGTACTAAATCATCTAGTTAATAATCATCTAGTTACTGGTTATTAGACTAAAGCTAGAACTAATACACAATCTAGAACAACTAATGGTAGATCTAGTACCAAAATCATTCGGGTTTAGCTGTCTTAGAAGACATTCGGCTAGACCCGAATGATTTTAGTACTAAATCTAGTGTAAGTTACTAGTTATTAGACTAAAACTAGAACTAATACATGATCTAGAGCATTTAATATTGGTTCAAATACCAAAATCATTCGGGTTTAGCCGTCTTAAAAGACGTTCGGCTAAACCCGAATGATGTTGGTACTGGATTTAGTATTAGTTGTTCTAGATGTTCTGTTAGATCTAGTTTTAGTCTAATAATTGGTAACTAACACTACATCTAGAACAACTAATACTAGTTCAAATACCAAAATCATTCTGGTTTAGCCGTCTTAGAAGACATTCGGCTAAACACGAATGATTTTAGTACTCAATCATCTAGTTAATAATCATCTAGTTACTAGTTATTAGACTAAAGCTAGAACTAATACACAATCTAGAACAACTAATGGTAGATCTAGTACCAAAATCATTCGGGTTTAGCCGTTTAAAAAGACATTCGGCTAAACCCGAATGATTTTAGTACTAAATCTATTGTTAGTTACTAGTTATTAGACTAAAACTAGAACCAATACACGATCTAGAACATCTAATATTGGTTCAAATACGAACATCATTTGGGTTTAGCCGTCTTAAAAGACGTTCGGCTAAACCCGAATGATGTTGGTACTGGATTTAGTATTAGTTGTTCTAGATGTTCTGTTAGTCCTAGTTTTAGTCTAATAACTGGTAACTAACACTACATCTAGAACAACTAATACTAGTTCAAATACCAAGATCATTCGGATTTAGCCGTCTTAGAAGACATTCGGCTAAACCCGAATGATTTTAATACTAAATTATCTAATTACTAGTTATTAGACTAAAGTTAGAACTAATACACAATCTAGAACAACTAATGGTAGATCCAGTACCAAAATCATTCGGGTTTAGCCGTCTTAAAAGACATTCGGCTAAACCCGAATGACTTTAGTACTAAATCTATTGTTAGTTACTAATTATTAGACTAAAACTAGAACTAATACACGATCTAGAACATCTAATATTGGTTCAAATACGAAAATCATTTGGGTTTAGCCGTCTTAAAAGACGTTCGGCTAAACCCGAATGATGTTGGTACTGGATTTAGTATTAGCTGTTCTAGATCTTCTGTTAGTTCTAGTTTTAGTCTAATATCTAGCCACTAACACTACATCTAGAACAACTAATACTAGTTCAAGTACCAAAATCATTCGGGTTTAGCCGTCTTAGAAGACATTCGGCTAAACCCGAATGATTTTAGTACTCAATCATCTAGTTAATAATCATCTAGTTACTAGTTATTAGACTAAAGCTAGAACTAATACACAATCTAGAACAACTAATGGTAGATTTAGTACCAAAATCATTCGGGTTTAGCCGTCTAAAAAGACATTCGGCTAAACCCGAATAATTTTAGTACTAAATCTATTGTTAGTTACTAATTATTAGACTAAAACTAGAACTAATACACGATCTAGAACATCTAATATTGGTTCAAATACGAAAATCATTTGGGTTTAGCCGTCTTAAAAGACGTTCGGCTAAACCCGAATGATGTTGGTACTGGATTTAGTATTAGTTGTTCTAGATCTTCTGTTAGTTCTAGTTTTAGTCTAATATCTGGCCACTAACACTACATCTAGAACAACTAATACTAGTTCAAGTACCAAAATCATTCGGGTTTAGCCGTCTTAGAAGACATTCGGCTAAACCCGAATAATTTTTGTACTAAATCTAGTGTTAGTTACTAGTTATTAGACTAAAACTAGAACAAATACACGATCTACAACATCTCATACTGGTTCAAGTACCAAAATCATTCGGGTTTAGCCGTCTTAAAAGTTCGGCTAAACCCACAAAATATAACCAGCATTCGGAGCTGGGATTGCCAAAAAACAACTTTAATATATTCGGGCATTAGATGACTAATTATTAGAAGAGTAATTATTAGACTGAATGCCTATTAGAAGATTATTTTCTTAGATTAACAATCTAAAATAGTTTTCTAATCTCACAAACATTTTAAGTACTCTTCAAGTATAGGCCATTTAGATTTACTGTAACCCAACATTTTTTTATACTCTGTATCAATCAAGTCATAGAATTCTTTTACAGTTTCAATGTCTACACTATAAATATTAAAAAAGTAAATTTTGACAATATGCATTCTAAATCGATTGGTAAGCAATCGGCAGTTTTAATTGCATTGTGGACAACAACAATGTGCTCGGTTTTGTATAAATATTGTTTATATTTTTTCTATCTACCCCCTTCTAGTTTCAAAAAAATGTACACTTACATTTAGGCATGTTTGGTATAAGTCTCGCAAACAAAGAAACGAAATATTACCAATAAAAAAAGCTGTGTAAATACAACCAGATCCTTAATGAGATTTATGCACTTATGTGATTATGAAAACGGGACGTTTTAGAGTTTATTCGGGACAATGGGACTACTAACAGAAGACCGGGACAATCCCGTTCAAAACGGGACGTATGGTCACATAACGCATGACCCATCGTGACCCCGCGGGACTCACGTAATTTGCACATCTCTAGTCGTGAGTATCTCATTAGCTAATTAGCAAATTGCATATTGCCCATCAAAAAAGTATCGTGTCATAATTTTTAGGATGTTATAGTAATAGAATTTTATAACAACCAAATTATTTGTAAGAAAAAAAAATAATTTCTAAAAACAATATTATTTGTCCTACACTGTACATCACTAGAAACGTAGTTAAGTTAAGCATAGCTAGACACAACATAACAGCGTCGACGCATGTACATAAATATTTAACCCATTCAACATCGTAGTTCGGTCCAGGACGGAAACAAGGCTACTCTCAGTCTCATAAAGTAAACAAAAAAACACAATGTGATGTGATAGTCTCGTATTTATTTCGATTCGAACAAAAAGATTTCCATTTAATCGCATTTGTTTACTTTAAGAGGAGGAAAAAAGATGCGAACGTACCACGTACATCCAATAGGTTGGAGACGACCGTGCCCATCTCAAATCGTCATCGTCAAGAGACACTATAGCACATTAACGCATTGAAAGAAAGTCGAATCAGAATCGTCACGAATTGTTTCCGATCATTACGATCTCGAGGAGACGCGATTTTCAAAGGAATCGTCAAGAAACTGTAGCCTTCGTCGAAGAAAATCACAGCGGACCGTGAACGGATATCAAAAATAGACCGGGATCGTATGCATTTTGAACATAACCTAAAACGTGGCGCCGTGTCGCGGAGGCGCCGAACCGAGGAAATTCTGAATCCGAATTCAGAGATAAAAACTCGCTTTATCGTCCTCCCCGACGAGGATAATGTCAAATTACAATTACGAAAATCAAGATAATCTAGATAATGTGACATCTTTCGGTATGATGTGGTGGTGGTCTTTTGTTTTTTTCGGCTGATGATGTTTTAGTGATTAAAAAATGGGGATTATGGGGGGGATCCTCGCGAAACGGTTATTATTAGTAATCGTTTTGTTAAACGTTTTTAAATGAGTCCGGGACGAGTGGTGGCTATAAAGCCGCGTTAACCACCTTAACCAATTAATTTTATTCGTTTACTGGCAGTAAATTGACCAAAAACGACCGGATTCATAGCGACACATCGTGTCTAGTAGTTCAAACTTTATCTTGCGATTTCTTTTAGCCAAGTTCAGAACCATACTAAATTTTCAAATTACAGTATCCTTCTTTTTACATAATCATGTTAGAAATAAATTATATGAATTAGAAAAAAAAATAATTTTGTTGACTTGCTGTTTTAAACAATAAAACAAAAACACTTTTAATTTGACGACGTTTTTAGCACATCTTATAAAAAAATTGTATTCCAAGTGGAAATTTTAGTAACAAGAGATAGACAATACCGTTATTTGTTTTATAATCAGAAATATCATTTTCTGATAACTATGAGTTATGAGAACTATGAGTTAAGATTTTCCGAATTAAGCCGAGATATTGTGACATTGTAGCTCATCTGGCTATACCTGAGTTTGTTAACCTGTTGGTAGCATGATCATGACATCACTAGCCATGTATTTCATTTGTAAACCCAACCTAACTTATTGGCAGCATGAACTGTTCAATTTCTAGCTTTATATTTCGTTGTTAGAGTCTGCTAATTTGTTGCCAACAATAGCTATTATACTTTTTGCTTTATATCGTTTATACAGCCAGCCAACTTATTAGCAGCATGAGTTATTAAGCTTCCAGACCTCTACTTCCTTTCTAGAGCCTGCAAATTTATTGGCAGCATGAGCTATCGACTTCCCAGCCCCTCATTTCGTTTTTCGAGCCTGCCAATTTGTTGGCAGCATGAGTTATTGAATTCCCAGATCTCTATTTACTTCCTAAAGCTTTCCAAATTATTGGCAGCATGAGCTATTAAACTCACAGCCCTTAATTTCTTTTTTAGCACAAGCCAGCTTGTTGGCAGCATGAGCTATTTAATTTCCAGACCTCTATTTCTTTTCTAGAGCCTGCCAACGTTTCGGCACCATGAGCTATTATCTCTCTCTTCAATTTTCTTCTTAGAGTCTGCCAACTTGTTGGTAGCATGAGTTATTGAACTCCCAGATCTCTATTTGCTTCCTAGGTCATGTTGCCAACAAGTTGGCTAACTCTAGAAAGGAAGGCGAGTGCTGAAGATAAAATAGGTCATTCTGCCAACAATTTGATAGGCTCTAAAAACGAAATAGAGAGGTTGAGGTTCAATAGCTCATACTGCCAACAAATTGGCAGGTTCTAAAAATGAACCTGAAGGTTGGAGATATAATAGCTCATTCTGTCAACAAGTTGATAGGCTCTAGAAACGAAATAGAGGGATGGAGGTTCAATAGCTCATACTGCCAACAAATTGGCAGGTTCTAAAAATGAACCTGAAGGTTGGAGATATAATAGCTCATTCTGTCAACAAGTTGATAGGCTCTAGAAACGAAATAGAGGGATGGAGGTTCAATAGCTCATACTGCCAACAAATTGGCAGGTTCTAAAAATGAACCTGAAGGTTGGAGATATAATAGCTCATTCTGTCAACAAGTTGATAGGCTCTAGAAACGAAATAGAGGGATGGAGGTTCAATAGCTCATACTGCCAACAAATTGGCAGGTTCTAAAAATGAACCTGAAGGTTGGAGATATAATAGCTCATTCTGTCAACAAGTTGATAGGCTCTAGAAACGAAATAGAGGGATGGAGGTTCAATAGCTCATACTGCCAACAAATTGGCAGGTTCTAAAAATGAACCTGAAGGTTGGAGATATAATAGCTCATTCTGCCAACAAATTGATAGGCTCTAAAAACGAAATAGAGGGATGGAGGTTCAATAGCTCATACTGCCAACAAATTGGCAGGTTCTAAAAATGAATATGAAGGTTGGAGATATAATAGTTCATTGCTATTATGCCAACAAGTTGGCAGCATGAGTTATTGAACTCCCAGATCTCTATCTGCTTCCTAGAGCTTTCCAAATTATTGGCAGCATGAGCTATTAAACTCACAGCCCTTAATTTCTTTTTTAGCACAAGCCAGCTTGTTGGCAGCATGAGCTATTTAATTTCCAGACCTCTATTTCTTTTCTAGAGCCTGCCAACGTTTCGGCACCATGAGCTATTATCTCTCTCTTCAATTTTCTTCTTAGAGTCTGCCAACTTGTTGGTAGCATGAGTTATTGAACTCCCAGATCTCTATTTGCTTCCTAGGTCATGTTGCCAACAAGTTGGCTAACTCTAGAAAGGAAGGCGAGTGCTGAAGATAAAATAGGTCATTCTGCCAACAATTTGATAGGCTCTAAAAACGAAATAGAGAGATTGAGGTTCAATAGCTCATACTGCCAACAAATTGGCAGGTTCTAAAAATGAACCTGAAGGTTGGAGATATAATAGCTCATTCTGTCAACAAGTTGATAGGCTCTAGAAACGAAATAGAGGGATGGAGGTTCAATAGCTCATACTGCCAACAAATTGGCAGGTTCTAAAAATGAACCTGAAGGTTGGAGATATAATAGCTCATTCTGCCAACAAATTGATAGGCTCTAAAAACGAAATAGAGGGATGGAGGTTCAATAGCTCATACTGCCAACAAATTGGCAGGTTCTAAAAATGAATATGAAGGTTGGAGATATAATAGTTCATTGCTATTATGCCAACAAGTTGGCAGCATGAGTTATTGAACTCCCAGATCTCTATCTGCTTCCTAGAGCTTTCCAAATTATTGGCAGCATGAGCTATTAAACTCACAGCCCTTAATTTCTTTTTTAGCACAAGCCAGCTTGTTGGCAGCATGAGCTATTTAATTTCCAGACCTCTATTTCTTTTCTAGAGCCTGCCAACGTTTCGGCACCATGAGCTATTATCTCTCTCTTCAATTTTCTTCTTAGAGTCTGCCAACTTGTTGGTAGCATGAGTTATTGAACTCCCAGATCTCTATTTGCTTCCTAGGTCATGTTGCCAACAAGTTGGCTAACTCTAGAAAGGAAGGCGAGTGCTGAAGATAAAATAGGTCATTCTGCCAACAATTTGATAGGCTCTAAAAACGAAATAGAGAGGTTGAGGTTCAATAGCTCATACTGCCAACAAATTGGCAGGTTCTAAAAATGAACCTGAAGGTTGGAGATATAATAGCTCATTCTGTCAACAAGTTGATAGGCTCTAGAAACGAAATAGAGGGATGGAGGTTCAATAGCTCATACTGCCAACAAATTGGCAGGTTCTAAAAATGAACCTGAAGGTTGGAGATATAATAGCTCATTCTGTCAACAAGTTGATAGGCTCTAGAAACGAAATAGAGGGATGGAGGTTCAATAGCTCATACTGCCAACAAATTGGCAGGTTCTAAAAATGAACCTGAAGGTTGGAGATATAATAGCTCATTCTGTCAACAAGTTGATAGGCTCTAGAAACGAAATAGAGGGATGGAGGTTCAATAGCTCATACTGCCAACAAATTGGCAGGTTCTAAAAATGAACCTGAAGGTTGGAGATATAATAGCTCATTCTGTCAACAAGTTGATAGGCTCTAGAAACGAAATAGAGGGATGGAGGTTCAATAGCTCATACTGCCAACAAATTGGCAGGTTCTAAAAATGAACCTGAAGGTTGGAGATATAATAGCTCATTCTGCCAACAAATTGATAGGCTCTAAAAACGAAATAGAGGGATGGAGGTTCAATAGCTCATACTGCCAACAAATTGGCAGGTTCTAAAAATGAATATGAAGGTTGGAGATATAATAGTTCATTGCTATTATGCCAACAAGTTGGCAGCATGAGTTATTGAACTCCCAGATCTCTATCTGCTTCCTAGAGCTTTCCAAATTATTGGCAGCATGAGCTATTAAACTCACAGCCCTTAATTTCTTTTTTAGCACAAGCCAGCTTGTTGGCAGCATGAGCTATTTAATTTCCAGACCTCTATTTCTTTTCTAGAGCCTGCCAACGTTTCGGCACCATGAGCTATTATCTCTCTCTTCAATTTTCTTCTTAGAGTCTGCCAACTTGTTGGTAGCATGAGTTATTGAACTCCCAGATCTCTATTTGCTTCCTAGGTCATGTTGCCAACAAGTTGGCTAACTCTAGAAAGGAAGGCGAGTGCTGAAGATAAAATAGGTCATTCTGCCAACAATTTGATAGGCTCTAAAAACGAAATAGAGAGATTGAGGTTCAATAGCTCATACTGCCAACAAATTGGCAGGTTCTAAAAATGAACCTGAAGGTTGGAGATATAATAGCTCATTCTGTCAACAAGTTGATAGGCTCTAGAAACGAAATAGAGGGATGGAGGTTCAATAGCTCATACTGCCAACAAATTGGCAGGTTCTAAAAATGAACCTGAAGGTTGGAGATATAATAGCTCATTCTGCCAACAAATTGATAGGCTCTAAAAACGAAATAGAGGGATGGAGGTTCAATAGCTCATACTGCCAACAAATTGGCAGGTTCTAAAAATGAATATGAAGGTTGGAGATATAATAGTTCATTGCTATTATGCCAACAAGTTGGCAGCATGAGTTATTGAACTCCCAGATCTCTATCTGCTTCCTAGAGCTTTCCAAATTATTGGCAGCATGAGCTATTAAACTCACAGCCCTTAATTTCTTTTTTAGCACAAGCCAGCTTGTTGGCAACATGAGCAATTACATTTTCAGTATTCATTTTTTTTTAGAGTCTACCAACCTGTTGATGCATGAGCTATTTAATTCCCAGACCTCTATTTCCTTTCTATAGCCTACCAACGTTTTGGTAGCATGAGCTATTATATCTTTAGTCTTCAATTTTCTTCTTAGAGTCTGCTAACTTGTTGGCAGCATGAGCTATTGAACTCCCAGATCTCTATCCGCTTCCTAGAGCTTTCCAAATTATTGGCAGCATGAGCTATTAAACTCACAGCCCTTAATTTCTTTTTTAGCACAAGCCAGCTTGTTGGCAGCATGAGCAATTACATTTTCAGTATTCATTTTTTTTAGAGTCTACCAACCTGTTGATGCATGAGCTATTTAATTCCCAGACCTCTATTTCCTTTCTAAAGCCTACCAACGTTGGCATGAGTAGCATGAGCTATTATATCTTTAGTCTTCAATTTTCTTCTTAGAGTCTGCCAACTTGTTGGCAGCATGAGTTATTGAACTCCCAAATCTCTATTTGCTTCCTAGAGCTTTCCAAATTATTGGCAGCATGAGCTATTATATCTTTAGTCTTCAATTTTCTTCTTAGAGTCTGCCAACTTGTTGGCAGCATGAGTTATTGAACTCCCAAATCTCTATTTGCTTCCTAGAGCTTTCCAAATTATTGGTAGCATGACCTATTAAACTCACAGCCCTTAATTTTTTTTTAGCACAAGCCAGCTTGTTGGCAGCATGAACAATTACATTTTCAGTCTTCAATTTTTTTTAGAGTCTGCCAACTTGTTGGCAGCATGAGCTATTTAATTTCCAGACATATGTTTCCTTTCTAGAGCCTGCCAGCGTTTTGGTAGCATGAGCTATTATATCTTCAGTCTTCAATTTTCTCCTTAGAGTCTGCCAACTTGTTGGCAGCATGAGCTATTGAACTCCCTGGTCTCTATTTCCTTTCTAGAGGTTGCCAACTTAATGGCAGTATGAGTTACTAAACTTCCAGCCCTAAATATCTTTTCTAGAGCATGCCAACTTGTTGGTATCATGAGCTATTTAATTCCCAGATCTCTATTTCCTTTCTAGAGCCAGCCAACGTTTTGGTAGCATGAGCTATTATATCTTCAGTCTTCAATTTTCTTCTTAGAGTCTGCTAATTTGTTGGCAGCAGGAGTTATTTAATTTCCAGACCTCTATTTCCTTTCTAGAGCCTGCCAACGTTTTGGCAGCATGAGCTAGTATATATTCAGTCTTCAATTTTGTTTTTAGAGTCTGCCAACTTGTTGGTAGCATGAGCTATTGAACTCCCTGGTCTCTATTTCCTTTCTAGAGGTTGCCAACTTAATGGCAATATGAGTTATTAAACATCCAGCCCTAAATATCTTTTCTAGAGCATGCCAACTTGTTGGTATCATGAGCTATTTAATTCCCAGATCTCTATTTCCTTTCTAGAGCCTGCCAACGTTTTGGTAGCATGAGCTATTATATCTTCAGTCTTCAATTTTCTTCTTAGAGTGTGCTAACTTGTTGGCAGCAGGAGTTATTTAATTTCCAGACCTCTATTTTCTTTCTAGAGCCTGCCAACGTTTTGGCAGCATGAGCTAGTATATATTCAGTCTTCAATTTTTTTTAAGAGTCTGCCAACTTGTTGGCAGTATGAGACACTTAATTCCCGGACTTCTATTCCCTATGAACTATTGAACCTCCACCTCTCTATTTCGTTTCTAGAGCCTATCAACTTGTTGGCAGAATGAGCTATTATATCTCCAACCTACAGATTCATTTTTAGAACGTGCCAATTTGTTGGCAGCATGACCTATTGAACCTCCACCTCTCTATTTCGTTTCTAGAGCCTATCAACTTGTTGGCAGAATGAGCTATTATATCTCCAACCTTCAGATACATTTTTAGAACCTACCAATTTGTTGGCAGTATGAGCTATAGAACCTCCACCTCTCTATTTCGTTTCTAGAGCCTATCAAATTGTTGGCAGAATGAGCTATTATATCTCCAACCTTCAGATTCAGTTTTAGAATTTGCCAATTTGGTGGCAGCATGAGCAATTGAACCTCAACCTCTCTATTTCGTCTCTAGAGCCTATCAAATTGTTGGCAGAATGAGCTATTATATCTTCAGCACTCGTCTTCCTTTCTAGAGTTAACCAACTTGTTGGCAACATGAGCTATTAAACTCCCGGCCGTCCATTCCATATCTAAAGTCTGCTAACTTGTTGGCAGCAAAAGGTATTATATCCGCCAGCAATCAACTTCCTTTTTAGAGTCTGCAGCATAAATAAGGCTTACAATATCGGGATCCCGGACAACTTTTAAAAACCGTATTGATGGCAAAAAGCTGAAATTTTGGTATTAGTATTATTACTAAACACAAAGAAAATTAAAACCTAATCCATTTTCTTTTCGGGAGGTCGGGGAAAGATCTGTGACCAGACACGTGATCTGTGCTGTTGGTCGGTCAGGAAGTGTCGGGGGGTTGATATCCATATTTGAATCACCCTGATGGACTAAAAACCCCTTTCCTTAGCCATCCACGAAAGTCGGAAACTCGTTTTTCACGTTTCGTTGACAACATTTTCACTTTGCCCTTTCTCTTTTCGAGATCTTCACCTCCTCGAGAACCCCACCTAATCCAACTCCGTTTTCTGCTCATTACCACCACAGTATGATACTTTAAGATGTTAAGAAACCTTTTTTTACTAAAATGTGGCAATTGATTTTCAACGAATAAGAATATACACAATGACGTTTAGAATAACAAACAATAATTAAACGTAACTCTTAAAAGATAAAATAAATGTTATTCTTACTTTTACGATATTCTTTGTACAAACTAACAAATTTGATTACTTAAACTGTGACCGTTTCAAAGGAACTTTTTTTTAGTTTACATCTCAAAACTCCATTTTACAATAAACCCGGTTAAAACACTTAAATATCCTTAAATCTCGATGATTCAGAAGAAATAAAGTGGTAAAGACGTAAAATGATCCATTAAATTTGATATACGTCCTAACGTGTGATGGACTAAGAAAAAAATTGAACGTTTCAATTTTTTTTTATTGGCAAAATTCCAAAACGAACCGTTTCGAATCGCGCCCGTGCACGATTGTAACGAGGTTACAATTCGAATTCGCGCTAAACGCCGAACCGGGCATAAAACGATCGTAAAAAGTATTCTTTTATGGGCAAGTCGAAAGGATGGCGGGTTGGGCGATAAACAAGGGACTTCTCGTTAACACAACGACATAGGAAACACCAAAGAGAGCCATAAGGACTCGTGACAATACACGAATTGTGTCCAATCTGTTTTGTGGTTGAACGTAATTTGTTGAAATTTTTGTTAAATATAATCACCCAAATCAAATCTAACCGGTAGTTTGAAACAATTAAACCATTACCATAACAGTAACCAATTATTATAAGCAATTAAGACGAAGCAATAATCTTTACGACACCATAAGTTTCAAGGTTTATTTCAATTTTTGATTATCAAACACAATAATTACTCACGTAAGTTAATGGGTGAAGGAACGAACTTTCGTTGAATACCAGAACTAAAATTATCCATATCCATATTATATATGTGCACATTTAAAAAAAACTCCAACGAAAAAAATTTATGAAACACCACGAGAAAGAAAGAAAGAATCGCGACGAATGTGGAAAAAACATTTCGGTTTTCTTACTTTATCACCATTTTTTTTATGTTTTTCGAAATTATCGCTGTGGAAAACCGCAAAGATTAGTTTCCCGTTTGGTTCGCGTGGCACGAAGCGGTGGAATGACGAAAAAATGATTCAAGGAAGGGTCTCGATAAAAAGTAGAGAGTACTAATAATTTATGTCGCGTTATCTCGACCAATATTTGCTGATCAAACGAGAATAAATGTAGCGATTGAATCAAAATGAATGCTGTAAATTTGTATAAATAAGTTTTAATAAAAACACCAAAAAAGAAAAAATAAAATAATAATAACAATAATAACAACAACCTTGAACATGAGTACACATCGTAAAATTTAAACACCCTTTTTATTCTTCCATTAATTAAGCAAAGTACTTCCCGATATTTACAGCAGGTAAAAACCTGCTGTAAATTATTACTTGTGTAAACGGAGGTGTTTCATGTTCGCGTGCCATTAAGCCCAGAACAATTCTTAATGACTCTTGACGTCTAATTGAAATCGATAAGGACGTCTATATTTGTTAAAAAACAACTAAAAATGAAATAAAATTAAAGGTTTTGTATCTATCTCAAGGACGATATAGATGAAGTATTTTTTCAATGGGATCTCGATGCCAAAATAACGGGCCAACTTTGATGATTGAATACCGAGGAGGTTTCTTTGCCAAGAATATCAAAATAGATTCAGATATAGAAATAGAAATTTATTTCGATAAAAAAAGTTATCTATTGTGTTATTGATAAAATGATATAATAATATAATAAGGTTCAGATAATTATAAATAATAAATAAAGTTAGTTCTAGCTTCAATTTAATTTTAAGAAATTATTCATGAGAATGTTTTCAGATGTATGGCTAAACCTAACCCAACCCAACCCTATATATTTCAATTAGAATTACAACAAGATCTAGAACTAGAATCATTTGGATTTAGCCGACTTGAAAGATGAACGGATCTCTAGATCTAATGATATAAAACTAGAATTAACACTAGATCTAGAAGTGGAAAGTTTTGGATTTAGCCGTGCGTCTTCAGAACACTTGATATTGCCTCTAGAAGACTTGGAATGCTTCCAGAAGATTGGTATTGCTTTAAAAAGGCTCGATACTATCTCTGGAAAACTTGGAACTAATTCCAAAAGATTTAGAAGGCTTCCAGAAGACTCGACGTGCTTCCAAAAGACTTGGTATTGTATCTAGATGATTTGATCCTGTTCCAAAGACTTGAAATACTTCTAAAAGATTTGATACTGTTTCTGGAAGCCTTGATATTGCTTCTAGATGACTTGAAATGCTTCCAAAAGACTTGATATTACTTCTAGATGACTTGAAATGTTTGCAAAAGGCTTGATATTACTTCTAGATGACTTGAAATGCTTCCAGAAGTCTTGATATTACTTCTAGCAAACTGGAAATGCTTCCAAAGTACTTGATAGTGCATCCAGAAGACTTAAACTGCTTCCAACTAACTTCATACTGTCTCGGAAAATCTTGATACTGTTTCTGGAAAACTTAAAATACTTCCAGAGCACTTGATATTGCTTCAGGAAGAGTTGAAATGCTTCCGGAAGGCGTGGTATTGCTTCCAGAAAGCTTGAAATGTTTCCAAAAGATTTGATATTGCTACTAGAAGACTTGATACTGCTCTCAGAAAATACTAACTCTGAAACACTTAAAACTGATTTCATAAGACTTGCAATGCTTTCAGAAGGCTTGAGCTGCTTCCAAAAGACTTGAACTACTTCCGAAAAACTTGAGACTGCCTCGGGAAGACTTGATACAGCTTCTAGAATACTTGATATTACTTCCAGAAATCTTGAAATGTGTTAGAATAATTTATACTACTCCTATAATACTAAAATATTTTCAGAACACTTAATATTATTGCCTCTGAAAAATTTGAAATGTTTCTCGAAGATTCGATCTGCTTCCAGAGAACTCGATATTTCTTCTAGATAACATGATACTGCGTCCAAAACAGTTGAAATGCTTCCAGACGACTTAATACTGCTTCTAGGAGACTTGATACTGCTTCTAGAAGACTTGACATTTTTCAAGAGGACTTGCAATACTTCTAGAAGATTTGATACTGCTTCTAGAATACTTGATATTTCTCCCAGAAAACTTGAAATGTGTTAGAATAATTTATACTACTCCTAGAGTACTAAAATACTTTCAGAACACTTGATATTGTCTCTGAAAGATTTCAAATGTTTCTAGAAGCTTTGAAATTCTTCCAAAAAACTTGAAATTGCTTCTAGAAGTCGCAATACCACCTCTGGAAAACTTGAAACTGATTCCAAAAGACTTGAAATGTTTTCCGAAGATTCGATCTGCTTCCAGAGAACTTGATATTTCGTCTAGATGACATGATAATGCGTCCAAAACAGTTGAAATGCTTCCAGAAGACTTAATACTGCTTCTAGGAGACTTGACACTGCTTCTAGAAGACTTAAAATTTTTCAGGAAGATTTGCAATACTTCTAGAGGAATTGATACTGCTTCTAGAATACTTGATATTACTCCCAGAAAGCTTGAAATGTGTTAGAATAATTTATACTACACCTAAAATACTAAAATATTTTCAGAACAGTTGATATTGCCTCTGAAAGATTTGAAATGCTTCTAGAAGCTTTGAAATTCTCCCAGAGGACTTGATATTGCTTCCAGAAGCCGTGATACCACCTCTGGAAAATTTGAAACTAATCCAAAAGACTTGAAATGTTTACCGAAGATTCAATCTGCTTCCAGAGAACTCGATATTTCTTCTAGATGACATGATACTGCGTCCAAAACAGTTGAAATGCTTCCAGACGACTTAATACTGCTTCTAGGAGACTTGACACTGCTTCTAGAAGACTTGACATTTTTCAAGAAGGCTTGCAATACTTCTAGAAGATTTGATACTGCTTCTAGAATACTTGATATTACTCCCAGAAAGCTTGAAATGTGTTAGAATAATTTATACTACTCCTAGAGTACTAAAATACTTTCAGAACACTTGATATTGTCTCTGAAAGATTTCAAATGTTTCTAGAAGCTTTGAAATTCTTCCAAAAAACTTGAAATTGCTTCTAGAAGTCGCAATACCACCTCTGGAAAACTTGAAACTGATTCCAAAAGACTTGAAATGTTTTCCGAAGATTCGATCTGCTTCCAGAGAACTTGATATTTCTTCTAGATGACATGATACTGCGTCCAAAACAGTTGAAATGCTTCCAGAAGACTTAATACTGCTTCTAGGAGACTTGATACTGCTTCTAGAAGACTTAAAATTTGTCAAGAAGACTTGCAATACTTCTAGAAGATTTGATACTGCTTCTAGAATACTTGATATTACTCTCAGAAAGCTTGAAATGTGTTAGAATAATTTATACTACTCCTAGAATACTAAAATACTTTCAGAACAGTTGATATTGCCTCTGAAAGATTTGAAATGTTTCTAGAAGCTTTGAAAATCTTCCAAAAACTTGATATTTCTTCCAGAAGGCGCGATACCTCTGGAAAACTTGAAACTGATTCCAAAAGACTTGAAATGTTTCCCGAAGATTCGATCTGCTTCCAGAGAACTCGATATTTCTTCTAGATGACATGATACTGCGTCCAAAACAGTTGAAATGCTTCCAGACGACTTAATACTGCTTCTAGGAGACTTGATACTGCTTCTAGAAGACTTGACATTTTTCAAGAGGACTTGCAATACTTCTAGAAGATTTGATACTGCTTCTAGAATACTTGATATTTCTCCCAGAAAACTTGAAATGTGTTAGAATAATTTATACTACTCCTAGAGTACTAAAATACTTTCAGAACACTTGATATTGTCTCTGAAAGATTTCAAATGTTTCTAGAAGCTTTGAAATTCTTCCAAAAAACTTGAAATTGCTTCTAGAAGTCGCAATACCACCTCTGGAAAACTTGAAACTGATTCCAAAAGACTTGAAATGTTTTCCGAAGATTCGATCTGCTTCCAGAGAACTTGATATTTCTTCTAAATGACATGATACTGCGTCCAAAACAGTTGAAATGCTTCCAGAAGACTTAATACTGCTTCTAGGAGACTTGATACTGCTTCTAGAAGACTTGACATTTTTCAAGAGGACTTGCAATACTTCTAGAAGATTTGATATTACTCCCAGAAAGCTTGAAATGTGTTAGAATAATTTATACTACTCCTAGAGTACTAAAATACTTTCAGAACACTTGATATTATCTCTGAAAGATTTCAAATGTTTCTAGAAGCTTTGAAATTCTTCCAAAAAACTTGAAATTGCTTCTAGAAGTCGCAATACCACCTCTGGAAAACTTGAAACTGATTCCAAAAGACTTGAAATGTTTTCCGAAGATTCGATCTGCTTCCAGAGAACTTGATATTTCTTCTAGATGCCATGATAATGCGTCCAAAACAGTTGAAATGCTTCCAGAATACTTAATACTGCTTCTAGGAGACTTGATACTGCTTCTAGAAAACTTGAAATTTTTCAAGAAGATTTGCAATACTTCTAGAAGAATTGATACTGCTTCTAGAATACTTGATATTACTCCCAGAAAGCTTGAAATGTGTTAGAATAATTTATACTACACCTAAAATACTAAAATATTTTCAGAACAGTTGATATTGCCTCTGAAAGATTTGAAATGCTTCTAGAAGCTTTGAAATTCTCCCAGAGGACTTGATATTGCTTCCAGAAGCCGCGATACCACCTCTGGAAAATTTGAAACTAATCCAAAAGACTTGAAATGTTTCCCGAAGATTCGATCTGCTTCCAGAGAACTCGATATTTCTTCTAGATGACATGATACTGCGTCCAAAACAGTTGAAATGCTTCCAGACGACTTAATACTGCTTCTAGGAGACTTGATACTGCTTCTAGAAGACTTGACATTTTTCAAGAGGATTTGCAATACTTCTAGAAGGTTTGATACTGTTTCTAGAATACATAATGCTATTTCTAGAAGACTTGCTAATGTTTCAAGAAGACTTGGTGCTACTTCTAGAAGACTTGAAATGTTCCAAAAACAAGATACCGCTTCCAAAACTCGTGGCAGAAAACATTTTCTTTACAAAACAATAAAAAAATATCTCGACATAAGCAGTCGAGCACTAAAAACTGCTGGCAGAAGATATTTTTATTGCAAAAAGCAGGAGGAAACTTGAAAAATTTAATGTTGTTTCCAAGGTACCAAATAATGTTTGCAAAATACAAAATTTTCATCTCAGAACTTCAAAAACTGCCAATTTCAATATATTCGGCTCCAATTCATTGCTATTCGGTTCCAATTCTATAAAATTCACCGGCAATTTTTTAAAATCATAATTTGTGTTTATTTCCCGCATTTTTCTCGACGAACTTTCTTTCATAATGGCACTAAATTGTATGTTTTAATTTACATCTTTTATTATCATTCTTCTACGGTAGTTGAATGAAATTCGGCTCCAAATCATTGTTATTTGTCTCCAAATCATTGTTATTCGTTTCAATTCATTATTATTCGGCTTGAATTAATCGCTATTTGGCTCCAATTCATTGTTATTCGGTTCCAATTCTATAAAATTCACCGACAATTTTTTAAGATCATAATTTTTGTTTATTTCCCGCATTTTTCTCGCCGAACTTTCTTTCAAAATGGCACTAAATTGTATGTTTTAATTTACATCTTTTATTATCATTCTTCTACGGTAGTTGAATGAAATTCGGCTCCAAATCATTGTTATTCGTTTCAATCCATTATTATTCGTATCCAATTCATTATTATTCGGCTCCAATTCATTGCCATTTGGCTCCAATTCATTGCTATTTGGTTTCAATTCTATAAAATTCACCAAAAATTTTTTAAAATCATAATTTTTGTTTATTTCCCGCATTTTTCTCGCCGAACTTTCTTTCAAAATGGCACTAAATTGTATGTTTTAATTTACATCTTTTTTTAACATTCTTCTACGGTAGTTGAATGAAATTCGGCTCCAAATCATTGTTATTCGTTTCAATCCATTATTATTCATATCCAATTCATTATTATTCGGCTCCAATTCATTACCATTTGGCTCCAATTCATTGCTATTCGGTTCCAATTCTATAAAATTCACCAACAATTTTTTAAAATCATAATTTTTGTTTATTTCCCGCATTTTTCTCGCCGAACTTTCTTTCAAAATGGCACTAAATTGTATGTTTTAATTTACATCTTTTATTATCATTCTTCTACGGTAGTTGAATGAAATTCGGCTCCAAATCATTGTTATTCGTTTCAATCCATTATTATTCGTATCCAATTCATTATTATTCGCCTCCAATTCATTGCCATTTGGCTCCAATTCATTGCTATTCGGTTCCAATTCTATAAAATTCACCAACAATTTTTTAAAATCATAATTTTTGTTTATTTCCCGCATTTTTCTCGCCGAACTTTCTTTCAAAATGGCACTAAATTGTATGTTTTAATTTACATCTTTTATTATCATTCTTCTACGGTAGTTGAATGAAATTCGGCTCCAAATCATTGTTATTCGTTTCAATCCATTATTATTCGTATCCAATTCATTATTATTCTGCTCCAATTCATTGCCATTTGGCTCCAATTCATTGCTATTCGGTTCTAATTCTATAAAATTCACCGGCAATTTTTTAAAATCATAATTTGTGTTTATTTCCCGCATTTTTCTCGCCGAACTTTCTTTCAAAATGGCACTAAATTGTATGTTTTAATTTACATCTTTTTTTAACATTCTTCTACGGTAGTTGAATGAAATTCGGCTCCAAATCATTGTTATTCGTTTCAATCCATTATTATTCATATCCAATTCATTATTATTCGGCTCCAATTCATTACCATTTGGCTCCAATTCATTGCTATTCGGTTCCAATTCTATAAAATTCACCAACAATTTTTTAAAATCATAATTTTTGTTTATTTCCCGCATTTTTCTCCCCGAACTTTCTTTCAAAATGGCACTAAATTGTATGTTTTAATTTACATCTTTTTTTAACATTCTTCTACGGTAGTTGAATGAAATTCGGCTCCAAATCATTGTTATTCGTTTCAATTCATTATTATTCGTATCCAATTCATTATTATTCGGCTCCAATTCATTGCCATTTGGCTCCAATTCATTGCTATTCGGTTCCAATTCTATAAAATTCACCGGCAATTTTTTAAAATCATAATTTGTGTTTATTTCCCGCATTTTTCTCGACGAACTTTCTTTCATAATGGCACTAAATTGTATGTTTTAATTTACATCTTTTATTATCATTCTTCTACGGTAGTTGAATGAAATTCGGCTCCAAATCATTGTTATTTGTCTCCAAATCATTGTTATTCGTTTCAATTCATTATTATTCGTATCCAATTCATTATTATTCGGCTCCAATTCATTACCATTTGGCTCCAATTCATTGCTATTCGGTTCCAATTCTATAAAATTCACCAACAATTTTTTAAAATCATAATTTTTGTTTATTTCCCGCATTTTTCTCGCCGAACTTTCTTTCAAAATGGCACTAAATTGTATGTTTTAATTTACATCTTTTTTTAACATTCTTCTACGGTAGTTGAATGAAAGTCGGCTCCAAATCGTTGTTATTTGTCTCCAAATCATTGTTATTCGTTTCAATTCATTGTTATTCGTTTCCAATTCATTGTTATTCGTATCCAATTCATTATTATTCGGCTCCAATTCATTGCTATTCGGCTCCAATTTCATAAAATTCACCAAAAATGTTTTAGAATCATCATTTTTGATCATTTTCCTCTGAATTTTCTTACAAAATGGCACTAAATTCCATGTTTTAATATATTATTAGAAAACGTATTATCTTATTTTCAAACTTTGAATGCCACGTTGGTACTAATAATTTGATATTTTCTTTTTAATTTATGTGTTATCTAAAATTCGTTATCACCATTATTCTTAAGGATTGCAAATTAATAACATAACTTTGTTATTTTGAATGAAACATCCTGCATTTTTCTTTCAAACCCGTATACTTTTCGACATAATTAGATTGTTTAATCTGATAAAATCTGATTTTTTTACAAGAAATAAGCTAAAATTAAGATAACCATAATCCATTTTAATGCAAAAACTATTAGTCTTTAGCTTTTAGACGACGCAGCGTTGATGAGACCACAACTAAACCTTTAAATATAGCAAAATTCGACTCCAAACATTATAATTTCGAAATTCGTCTGATGTTTTGAGATATCTTATAACCTTTGGAATAATACAACTAAGCCCTTATAGATCTTATATTATTTCTTGAGTATTCTTTGGGTTGTTAGGATTTCTTCCAAAATTCAAGAAAAAGTTAAATTGTGAGAATTTAATTAATAATCATTAACCCTCACCTAACACATTTCTTTCAGTGCACATCATTCATCACGCAATTTATCACATGACGTTAATATAACCAATTTTCACTTACTACACTATACTATAGAGTTTTGCTTTTTAAAAGCACTCGAGACTCGTAAGTGATACTGTCAGAGTAATTGCCATTACCTACTCGGTTGGGTCATTAAGATTACGAACACCTTTATCTTTGGTGTAATATAACGAAGTGGGATCGTAAGCGGTGACGTTTTTTTTGTCATAATATAAATAAAAAGAATGACAAATAAAGCGACGTTATTATTAATACATTATTGTTATTACGGAGTTTTTGTTGTAAATTATTAATATGAATTAAACTAAACATCGATATTATTGTGCAATTAGGATCGTTAGATAACCGTGACGTTTATTTACGAAAAAGTTAATTGCCTACGCACGATTACGTGAACACGTTACACAAACAAAAAGTGAGACTTCTTCAAACACCGCCGAAGAGTTAAATTCTCCTCCAACTCCGTTACTCATTTATACACCTCTACATCGGAATGATTAGGACGACAAGGATGACAATCGTCTTCCTCTTTCTATAATAACGAATAATACTCGGATGGGTTTTGTTTCGGATTTAGCGAAAACGCGTACATATAAACCGCTGACAGCGATTATTTCCTCATTGTTGGCAGTCTTGCGTAAGAGAGACGCTTTGTTGTGCCACGTCGTTTTAGATGCGGTTATAAACGACATAAATAGTCTGCGATTTTCCGCTCGGTGTAGCTGTAAAGGTGTAAATGTGTTAAGGCGCCTCTATCCTCCATGAAACGATTCAATATAATAACAACAACAAGGATAAAGTTAAAAATTAAAAATTAATAATTCGTCATTTTGAATAAATTCGATTCATTAACTCATTATAAGAAATTGTGTAAACCTTATCAATAAATCACGATCGCGCTAATATAATATATTTTCGAATCCTATTTTTAAATATTTTCAAATCTAAGTTAATCACGTGGTGAAAAACGAAAACATGCAAGTAAAAATGATAAGAGTAGACGCATATTTTTGTTATCAATATTTCTTTTTGACTTACCGTTATCGAAGGAATTATCCGAGATGGATGAAGATCTTCCTTGTTCGTTGGCGTTTCGGTTTTCGCTATTGAAAAGCGCCTCCGAGACGACTAATCACGCGCGTACAAGTCCGTTTGAATCCGTTTTTCATCATACCGTCGCGACGTCGTTTCGAATCGAACTGGCGGCGCTTGGTACACAAACATCGGATCGCGGTCGACACCGACTCTACTCCGACTAAATAACGGTAGATGACGAATGTTGTTCGCGTGCCGTTGCTGTTTAACCATTTTTTTTTTCATTTGGATCGTTTGATTTAAAAATTAATCATTTTCTTGCATCTATAAGACGTTTTGAGCGCTATGAGTCCATTAAACGATAAGTTCCTGGGAAATAAGAAAAAATTTTTTGAAAAAGTGACTAAAAACTTTATCATTAATTTTATCTGATACACAAATTTAAATTTTAAGGAATTAAAACTAATCTTAAAAACTTATAATAGGTGAACAAATTTGTTTTTGTGGGCTTAATAGGTGTAAGAAGAACTTAACTAAGCTAGAATAACTTAAAAAATATTAAAAAAAGATGGAATAGAAGAAGGAATAGATTAGGTGTTATTTTGATTTTCAAAACAGAATTTTATTTGAATTTTCTTTTTTTTTTTTTACAATACAATACAATTTATTGCCACCAAGATATACAATAAAAGAAAAAAAAAATGTACACATCATTCCTTAACATTGGTACAAGGATAACAAAAGGTCGATTTATCGCCAGAGGCGATGTTTTCAAAGCGACCCAATCAGCAATGTATGTTAAAAAAAAATAATAAATTTATGTATAAAGTATTAGAAAAAGAGTACGCAAGAACAAGAAGGAAAGAGAATTGAATTAAACAAAAAACAAAATGATTGGAGAAGAAGAAATAAAGCTGTCAGCTGAGAACGGAAAGAGAAGAGGCAGATTAAATCAGGAAACAGTCTGAGACAACTGTTGTAACAACAAGCGATCTTTAAGCGATGCTCTGAATACAGAAAAACTACGGGCTTCCCGCAACTCAGTGGGTAAGTTATTCCAGAGAGTTATAGCTTGCACTGTGTATGACCCGTGATATATTTCGGTACGATGAATCGGAAACATGAGTGAGACACCAGATTGTGCTCGAGTAGGAAGACCGCGAGAGGCCATGAACTCAAATGTAGTGAACAGATAGATTGGAGACTGAGAGGAAAGAATCTTGTATAAGGTAGTTAGTATACGGAAAGATCTACGGTTCTCAACGGTAAGCATTTCGAGGTGATTACGATAAGGTGTAACATGCTCACATTTTCTCAGATCGAAGATAAAGCGCACACAATTATTTTGTAACCTCTCTAATTTGTTACGAAGACCAATCGAAAGGTCCGGGTAAAATACGGTATCGGCATAGTCCAAATGGGGAAGAATTAAAGAGTAACAAAGGTTACCACGAACAGTAGGTGGAAGGAAACAACCAAGCTTGCGTAGGGAGTAGAAACAGAAATAGACCTTCCTACAGATAGACTGAATCTGGGGCTGCCAGGACAATGCAGAATCCATCATCACACCCAAGTTTTTAACAGTTCGAGAAAATTGTATAATATTACCGTCAAGTGACAAATAGGTATTGTTAAGGGAGTAAAATTTTATTACCAGAGGCCTTGATCCAAAAGCAATAGCCTGAGTCTTTGCCACATTTAAACCCAAGCCATGGCATCTAGACCAGTCCATGACGCTAGCAAGATCCCTATTAAGCCGCATCACCGCTGCTGGAAGTGCATCCACAGCTGCAGTTGTATAAATTTGGAGGTCATCTGCATATAGGTGAAAGTTGCACTTAATTATTTTAGAAATGGAGTTTATAAATACTGAAAATAGGAGTGGACCCAAGACACTGCCCTGGGGCACACCACAGTGGCTTGCAACTATAGACGAAGATGATGAGGAGTCACGTACACACAACGAACGATTAAAAAGGTAATAAATGCCTTGCTGAAATCGAGCAAGACCAATAAGGTCAGACGCCGATCATCACAACCACGTCTAATATCATCAGTAATCTTGATGAGCGCCGATGTCGTGCTATGGCCTGGCCGAAAACCTGATTGAAAATCAGTGATAATTTTATGCTCATCAAAATACTGCTGCATCTGCATATATACCAAGCGCTCTAGTGCTTTAGAAATTACAGAAATAATGGATATAGGACGAAAATCACTCAGACAAGTAGGACATTTAAGTTTAGGTATGGGTACAACGTAAGCTAGTTTCCAAATAGAGGGGAAGGTCGATGTCTCAATGGAGGAATGATTACATCCAAAATAGGAAGGAGCTGCTTAATGCTGACACCATCAGCACCAACACTAGTGGACTTAGAATGACTGAGAGCCTGGCGGACTTGAAGCTCGTCAAACAGCTCCAAGGAAAATTTAGAATTGACATTAGCAGAGGCAATAATAGCGGTAATAGTTGACGCCTTAACTGAGTCATCGAGAGTAATGGGAGGTTCGGCAAAATAATTGACGAGAGAATCACAATCAAAACCACCATGATAAGAAGGTGATTCAACCACACCAAGCGAACGCATAGTTTTCCAGAAAGTGTTAGGGGTAGCATAAGACAATTTCCGATAAATATACAATTTTTTTAAGTTCTTACAATGGTGGTTGCAGCGGTTACGCAAAGTACGGTAGGTTTCCCAGTTAGCATTGGATGGATGTCTTCGAAGAAGAGTTTTTGCAGCATTGCGTCTGCGCATAAGATCTTTAACCTCACCATTGAGCCAGGGCGCAGGTAAGTGCTTTGTTTTGCGTGGAAGCAAAGGGGCATGACAATCATACAATTCCCTGAGTTGCGTATTGAAGTAGTTAACCTTTTCGTTGATATCCGACATGCGGTATAATTTAAACCAATCGATCGTCGAAGCATCAGACATCAATGACTCGCTGTTGATTCCACTGTAGTTTCGAGTCGGAATAGAACGTCTAGGTATCACACAACGTCCAATCTCAAGTGCACAATAAATTAAGTCGTGGTTGGAGAACTGACACGCTGGAATCTGACCATGAGAAAGTATGTTGTCTGGAGAGGACGTTAAAATAAGGTCCAACATCGACTGAGATGTTGGTAAATGGTATGTGGGTTGTGTCGGTAAAATAGAAAGATTGAAAGAAGAGGTGATGAATTTAAGTTTTTCACAGCGCAGATCGTTTCTTAAGAGACAAGTGTTGAAGTCGCCCATAAGAAGAGTAGTATCATAATTAAGAGTGTGCCTTTCCAGTACATCCTCCAACTGATCAAAATAATGAAGGTTCGGTGGACAATAAAACGTGCCCAAAAGCATGCGGCTGCTAGCTAACGTTATCTCAGTAAGAAGATACTCTGCGTTTTGTTGTGACCCATCAGATGAAGCAATAATATTGATGTTGAAAAATAACGACGAAGGAAGGGAGGGTTTGAGCCATGTCTCACTAATCATGATGATGTCAAAAATATGTGACTCAAATGTGACTACAAAATCATCGAAATGGGCCCATAGACTTTGCGCGTTTATGTGGCAAACCGAAATAAAATGACATAGGCCACGGAAGAGGTCAGTTAGAGGTGCACCCATGAGAGCATCAAGACTGCCATCAGTAATCTCACCCATGTTATCCCGAAGTGAGTTAAAAGAAGCTGAATTGCGGGAATCAGGAGATGAGTCACTAGAGGACGATGAACAGGAACTACAGCTTGTATTCATCATAAAAAGTAATAGTTAGTAGACAAAAAGTAAGACAACGGCGAAAAGTAAATCAAAGAGGGAAGGGAAGAAAAGAAAAGCAGTAGTATAATAACAATAGAAAAAGAGTAGATTACAATTTACTCCTCGCCTCTGCGACACACGCAACTGCCGACCGGGTTGCTCAAAAACCAGCCAATAACAGACAATACAGTGGCAGAACGGAGCAATTCAACCTTCTCTAACAGAGAAAAAAAAGTACAAAAATGTATATCATACATAATAAAGCAAACTAATTCTAACAAAACAAAAATAATAATAATAAAGCGCGAAAGAAAAAAGAGGAGAAAAAAAAAACCGAAACAGTACAAGCAACATGTACTGTGGGGACCGCAGTCATCAAGAATTTTCCATATAATTTTGAAGAGATCATCTTTATTTTGGCTTTTCATTTCTATTAAAATTATAAGAGTTGCAGAAAATCCTATTAAACGAATATTATTTAATAGGTTTTTCTTTTTACTCTTTAATAATTAGTGAACCAGAAAACTATGATTCAAAAAGATAATAAATAAAGACAACATTTTCTACATACACACTAAAAATCTACGATGCACTAGAATTTGGTTATTACAGTTTAACATCAAAATACTTGCTGTATATCTTCAATATATCTTCAAAATATCATAATTTCGGATTTTCAGTACAAAAATTAATCACAATTCAAAACCTAAAATAGATAGAAAGATACTTTTTGCATAAATATTGTTGATAATGAACTATAACTAAACTAAAAGTATAACTAATACTAAATCTACAACCTAGCTTCAGAACTTTGGGATTTATTCGTAACGAGACGTTCGAGACGTACGGCAAAACCCTAAAGTTTCTAGTTCTAGATCTAGTATTTGTTCTGAAACTAGGTTGGGTTGGGTTCGGTTCTGTCTTAAGAGAAGCACGGCTAAACACAAATGATTCTAGTTCTAGGTCTAGTGTTACCTTTAGTGTTGATATTAGTTCTAATTTAGCTGTTATTCGGTTTTAGATTATTGATTACTTGTATCGAACTAAAACTAGAACTAGAAAGTTGCAAATTTCGGGTTTAGGTTTCAGTGAATCACTGAAATTTTGAAATTATGCTTTTTTAAATTTAGTTTTCTGAATGTTTCTAATTGTAGGTGTAGTGTTATTTCTTAAAACAAAAAAAAATTACTTTATTATTGAAATATATTAATGAATAAAATAAGTTGTCAGGTACTTTTAAAGCTGTGTTATTATCATAAGAAAATTGACGTAGGGTATCAAAGAACATTCTGAAATTGACAAGAAAGAAAAAAAGAAATCAACTTTCACGTTGTAAATGATTCGTAGTTGAAACTTAGTTTAGTTATATATAAACACTTAATTCATAACCAGATGCAACTTAGATTAAATTGGGAATTGATAAAAAAATCTGCAAAAGTGCCATCATTTAAGAGTTTTTAAAAGAAAATTGTCTAATATTAGACAATTGTGTTTTTTAAATTATTTACATATTTTTTATTCGTTTCTAATATTTTACTGGTTTCAAACTTACGTTTAATACTTTGTTTAATTAAATAATGAAAATCAAAACACGCATCCTTCACAATCATGAAGAAAGCAGTACATAATAGAAGATAAATTGATTCGACTTCTAAGGCTCGTTTACTACCATCTTCTGCTTAGTAATTGAAAGTAACTTTATAACAATTTTTTAAAAAATTGATTTTTTAAGAATATTTAAATTTATACAAAATATCGAAAGAATCCAAATTAAGTTTAGTAGCTTATATCTCAAGAACTAAGTGAGATATTTTCAAATTGACTTCACTTTTAGAAAGAAGATGCTTCAATTAGTGATTGAAAGTAATTTCATAACAATTTTTTAAAAAATCGAGTTTTCAGGAATTTTTAAATTTATACAAAATACCGAAAAAATCTCAATTAAGTTTAGAAGATTATATCTTAAGAACTTAGTGAAATATTTTCAAATTGATTTCATTTTTAAAAAGTAGATGCTTCAATTAGTAATTGAAAGTAATTTTATAACAATTTTTCAAAAAATCGATTTTTCAGGAATTTTTAAATTTATACAAAATATCGAAAAAATCCCAATTAAGTTCAGCAGCTTATATCTAAAGAACTACTTGAGATATTTTCAAATTGACTTCACTTTTAGAAAGTAGATGCTTCAATTAGTAATTGAAATTAATTTCGTAACAATTTTTCAAAAAATCAATTTTACAAAAATTTTTAAATTTATACAAAATACTGGAAAAATCCCAATTAAGCTCAGCAGTTTATATCTCAAGGCCTAAGTGAGATATTTTCAAATTGACTTCCCTTTTTGAAAATAGATGCTCTAATTAGTAATTGAAAGTAATTTTATAACAATTTTTTAAAAAATCGATTTCTCAGGAATTTTTAAATTTATACAAAATATTGGAAAAATCCTAATTAAGTTCAGAAGATTATATCTCAAGAACTATTTGAGATATTTTCAAGTTGACTTCACTTTTAGAAAGTAGATGCTCTAATTAGTAATTGAAAGTAATTTCATAACAATTTTTCAAAAAATTGATTTTTTAAGAATATTTAAATTTATACAAAATACCGAAAAAATCTCAATTAAGTTCAGAAGATTATATCTCAAGAATTAAGTGAGATATTTTCAAATTGATTTCACTTTTAGAAATTAGATGCTCCAATTAGTAATTGAAAGCAATTTTATAACAATTTTTCAAAAAATCGATTTTTTAAGAATATTTAAATTTATACAAAATATTGGAAAAATCTTAATTAAGTTCAGTAGTTTATATCTCAAGAACTGAGTGAGATATTTTCAAATTGACTTCACTTTTAGAAAGTGGATGCTTCAATTAGTAATTGAAACTAATTTCATAACAATTTTTCAAAAAATCGTTTTTTCAAGAATATTTAAATTTATACAAAATATTGGAAAAATTCCAATTAAGTTCAGACGATTATATCTTAAGAACTACTTGAGATATTTTCAAATTGACTTCATTTTTAGAAAGTAGATGCTTCAATTAGTAATTGAAATTAATTTCGTAACAATTTTTCAAAAAATCAATTTTACAAAAATTTTTGAATTTATACAAAATATCGAAAAAATCCCAATTAAGTTCAGCAGCTTATATCTCAAGAACTAAGTGAGATATTTTCAAAATGACTTCCCTTTTTGAAAATAGATGCTCTAATTAGTAATTGAAAGTAATTTTATAACAATTTTTTAAAAAATCGAGTCTTCAGGAATCTTTAAATTTATACAAAATATCGAAAGAATCTCAATTAAGTTCAGTAGTTTATATCTGAAGAACTAAGTGAGATATTTTCAAATTGACTTCACTTTTAGAAATTAGATGCTCTAATTAGTAATTGAAAGTAATTTCATAACAATTTTCCGAAAAAATCGCTTTTTCAAGAATATTTAAATTTATACAAAATATTGGAAAAATCCTAATTAAGTTCAATAGTTTATATCTCCAGAACTGAGTGAGATATTTTCAAATTGACTTCACTTTTAGAAAGTAGATGCTCCAATTAGTAATTGAAAGTAATTTCATAACAATTTTTCAAAAAATCGATTTTTCTGGAATATTTAAATTTATACAAAATATTGGAAAAATTCCAATTAAGTTCAGACGATTATATCTCAAGAACTAAGTGAGATATTTTCAAATTGACTTCACTTTTAGAAAGTAGATGCTCTAATTAGTAATTGAAAGTAATTTCATAACAATTTTTCAAAAAATCGATTTTTTAAGAATATTTAAATTTATACAAAATATTGGAAAAATTCCATTTAAGTTCAGACGATTATATCTCAAGAACTACTTGAGATATTTTCAAATTGACTTCACTTTTAGAAATTAGATGCTCTAATTAGTAATTGAAAGTAATTTCATAACAATTTTCCGAAAAAATCGCTTTTTCAAGAATATTTAAATTTATACAAAATATTGGAAAAATCCTAATTAAGTTCAATAGTTTATATCTCCAGAACTGAGTGAGATATTTTCAAATTGACTTCACTTTTAGAAAGTAGATGCTCCAATTAGTAATTGAAAGTAATTTCATAACAACTATTCAAAAAATCGAGTTTTCAGAAATTTTTAAATTTATACAAAATATCGGAAGAATCCCAATTAAGTTCAGCAGTTTATATCTCAAGAAGTACGTGAGATATTTTCAAATTGACATCACTTTTAGAAAGTAGATGCTCTAATTAGTAATTGAAAGTAATTTCATAACAATTTTTCAAAAAATCGATTTTTTAAGAATATTTAAATTTATACAAAATATTGGAAAAATTCCATTTAAGTTCAGACGATTATATCTCAAGAACTACTTGAGATATTTTCAAATTGACTTCACTTTTAGAAATTAGATGCTCTAATTAGTAATTGAAAGTAATTTCATAACAATTTTCCGAAAAAATCGCTTTTTCAAGAATATTTAAATTTATACAAAATATTGGAAAAATCCTAATTAAGTTCAATAGTTTATATCTCCAGAACTGAGTGAGATATTTTCAAATTGACTTCACTTTTAGAAAGTAGATGCTCCAATTAGTAATTGAAAGTAATTTCATAACAACTATTCAAAAAATCGAGTTTTCAGAAATTTTTAAATTTATACAAAATATCGGAAGAATCCCAATTAAGTTCAGCAGTTTATATCTCAAGAAGTACGTGAGATATTTTCAAATTGACATCACTTTTAGAAAGTAGATGCTCTAATTAGTAATTGAAAGTAATTTCATAACAATTTTTCAAAAAATTGATTTTTTAAGAATATTTAAATTTATACAAAATACCGAAAAAATCTCAATTAAGTTCAGAAGATTATATCTCAAGAATTAAGTGAGATATTTTCAAATTGATTTCACTTTTAGAAATTAGATGCTCCAATTAGTAATTGAAAGCAATTTTATAACAATTTTTCAAAAAAACGATTTTTTAAGAATATTTAAATTTATACAAAATATTGGAAAAATCCTAATTAAGTTCAGTAGTTTATATCCCAAGAACTAAGTGAGATATTTTCAAATTGACTTCACTTTTAGAAATTAGATGCTCCAATTAGTAAATGAAAGTAATTTTATAACAATTTTTCAAAAAATCGAGTCTTCAGGAATCTTTAAATTTATACAAAATATCGAAAGAATCTCAATTAAGTTCAGAAGATTATATCTCAAAAATTAAGTGAGATATTTTCAAATTGATTTCACTTTTAGAAATTAGATGTTCCAATTAGTAATTGAAAGTAATTTTATAACAATTTTTCAAAAAATCGATTTTTTAAGAATATTTAAATTTATACAAAATATCGAAAGAATCTCAATTAAGTTCAGAAGATTATATCTCAAGAATTAAGTGAGATATTTTCAAATTGATTTCACTTTTAGAAATTAGATGCTCCAATTAGTAATTGAAAGTAATTTTATAACAATTTTTCAAAAAATCGATTTTTTAAGAATATTTAAATTTATACAAAATATTGGAAAAATTCCATTTAAGTTCAGACGATTATATCTCAAGAACTACTTGAGATATTTTCAAATTGACTTCACTTTTAGAAATTAGATGCTCTAATTAGTAATTGAAAGTAATTTCATAACAATTTTCCGAAAAAATCGCTTTTTCAAGAATATTTAAATTTATACAAAATATTGGAAAAATCCTAATTAAGTTCAATAGTTTATATCTCCAGAACTGAGTGAGATATTTTCAAATTGACTTCACTTTTAGAAAGTAGATGCTCCAATTAGTAATTGAAAGTAATTTCATAACAACTATTCAAAAAATCGAGTTTTCAGAAATTTTTAAATTTATACAAAATATCGGAAGAATCCCAATTAAGTTCAGCAGTTTATATCTCAAGAAGTACGTGAGATATTTTCAAATTGACATCACTTTTAGAAAGTAGATGCTCTAATTAGTAATTGAAAGTAATTTCATAACAATTTTTCAAAAAATTGATTTTTTAAGAATATTTAAATTTATACAAAATACCGAAAAAATCTCAATTAAGTTCAGAAGATTATATCTCAAGAATTAAGTGAGATATTTTCAAATTGATTTCACTTTTAGAAATTAGATGCTCCAATTAGTAATTGAAAGCAATTTTATAACAATTTTTCAAAAAAACGATTTTTTAAGAATATTTAAATTTATACAAAATATTGGAAAAATCCTAATTAAGTTCAGTAGTTTATATCCCAAGAACTAAGTGAGATATTTTCAAATTGACTTCACTTTTAGAAATTAGATGCTCCAATTAGTAAATGAAAGTAATTTTATAACAATTTTTCAAAAAATCGAGTCTTCAGGAATCTTTAAATTTATACAAAATATCGAAAGAATCTCAATTAAGTTCAGAAGATTATATCTCAAAAATTAAGTGAGATATTTTCAATATGATTTCACTTTTAGAAATTAGATGCTCCAATTAGTAATTGAAAGTAATTTTATAACAATTTTTCAAAAAATCGATTTTTTAAGAATATTTAAATTTATACAAAATATCGAAAGAATCTCAATTAAGTTCAGAAGATTATATCTCAAGAATTAAGTGAGATATTTTCAAATTGATTTCACTTTTAGAAATTAGATGCTCCAATTAGTAATTGAAAGTAATTTTATAACAATTTTTCAAAAAATCGATTTTTTAAGAATATTTAAATTTATACAAAATATCGAAAGAATCTCAATTAAGTTCAGAAGATTATATCTCAAGAATTAAGTGAGATATTTTCAAATTGATTTCACTTTTAGAAATTAGATGCTCCAATTAGTAATTGAAAGTAATTTTATAACAATTTTTCAAAAAATCGATTTTTTAAGAATATTTAAATTTATACAAAATATCGAAAGAATCTCAATTAAGTTCAGAAGATTATATCTCAAGAATTAAGTGAGATATTTTCAAATTGATTTCACTTTTAGAAATTAGATGCTCCAATTAGTAATTGAAAGTAATTTTATAACAATTTTTCAAAAAATCGATTTTTTAAGAATATTTAAATTTATACAAAATATCGAAAGAATCTCAATTAAGTTCAGAAGATTATATCTCAAGAATTAAGTGAGATATTTTCAAATTGATTTCACTTTTAGAAATTAGATGCTCCAATTAGTAATTGAAAGTAATTTTATAACAATTTTTCAAAAAATCGATTTTTTAAGAATATTTAAATTTATACAAAATATTGGAAAAATCCTAATTAAGTTCAGTAGTTTATATCTCAAGAACTGAGTGAGATATTTTCAAATTGACTTCACTTTTAGAAAGTAGATGCTCCAATTAGTAATTGAAAGTAATTTCATAACAATTTTTCAAAAAATCGATTTTTCAGGAATTTTTAAATTTATACAAAATATTGGAAAAATCCCAATTAAGTTCAGCAGCTTATATCTCAAGAACTACTTGAGATATTTTCAAATTGACTTCACTTTTAGAAAGCAGATGCTCCAATTAGTAATTGAAAGTAATTTCATAACAATTTTCCGAAAAAATCGCTTTTTCAAGAATATTTAAATTTATACAAAATATTGGAAAAATCCTAATTAAGTTCAATAGTTTATATCTCCAGAACTGAGTGAGATATTTTCAAATTGACTTCACTTTTAGAAAGTAGATGCTCCAATTAGTAATTGAAAGTAATTTCATAACAACTATTCAAAAAATCGAGTTTTCAGAAATTTTTAAATTTATACAAAATATCGGAAGAATCCCAATTAAGTTCAGCAGTTTATATCTCAAGAAGTACGTGAGATATTTTCAAATTGACATCACTTTTAGAAAGTAGATGCTCTAATTAGTAATTGAAAGTAATTTCATAACAATTTTTCAAAAAATTGATTTTTTAAGAATATTTAAATTTATACAAAATACCGAAAAAATCTCAATTAAGTTCAGAAGATTATATCTCAAGAATTAAGTGAGATATTTTCAAATTGATTTCACTTTTAGAAATTAGATGCTCCAATTAGTAATTGAAAGCAATTTTATAACAATTTTTCAAAAAAACGATTTTTTAAGAATATTTAAATTTATACAAAATATTGGAAAAATCCTAATTAAGTTCAGTAGTTTATATCCCAAGAACTAAGTGAGATATTTTCAAATTGACTTCACTTTTAGAAATTAGATGCTCCAATTAGTAAATGAAAGTAATTTTATAACAATTTTTCAAAAAATCGAGTCTTCAGGAATCTTTAAATTTATACAAAATATCGAAAGAATCTCAATTAAGTTCAGAAGATTATATCTCAAGAATTAAGTGAGATATTTTCAAATTGATTTCACTTTTAGAAATTAGATGCTCCAATTAGTAATTGAAAGTAATTTTATAACAATTTTTCAAAAAATCGATTTTTTAAGAATATTTAAATTTATACAAAATATCGAAAGAATCTCAATTAAGTTCAGAAGATTATATCTCAAGAATTAAGTGAGATATTTTCAAATTGATTTCACTTTTAGAAATTAGATGCTCCAATTAGTAATTGAAAGTAATTTTATAACAATTTTTCAAAAAATCGATTTTTTAAGAATATTTAAATTTATACAAAATATCGAAAGAATCTCAATTAAGTTCAGAAGATTATATCTCAAGAATTAAGTGAGATATTTTCAAATTGATTTCACTTTTAGAAATTAGATGCTAGTAATTGAAAGTAATTTTATAACAATTTTTCAAAAAATCGATTTTTTAAGAATATTTAAATTTATACAAAATATTGGAAAAATCCTAATTAAGTTCAGTAGTTTATATCTCAAGAACTGAGTGAGATATTTTCAAATTGACTTCACTTTTAGAAAGTAGATGCTCCAATTAGTAATTGAAAGTAATTTCATAACAATTTTTCAAAAAATCGATTTTTCAGGAATTTTTAAATTTATACAAAATATTGGAAAAATCCCAATTAAGTTCAGCAGCTTATATCTCAAGAACTACTTGAGATATTTTCAAATTGACTTCACTTTTAGAAAGCAGATGCTCCAATTAGTAATTGAAAGTAATTTCATAACAATTTTTCAAAAAATCGAGTCTTCAGGAATCTTTAAATTTATACAAAATATCGAAAGAATCTCAATTAAGTTCAGACGATTATATCTCAAGAACTACTTGAGATATTTTCAAATTGACTTCACTTTTAGAAAGTAGATGCTTCAATTAGTAATTGAAAGTAATTTCATAACAATTTTTCAAAAAATCGTTTTTTCAAGAATATTTAAATTTATACAAAATATTGGAAAAATTCCAATAAAGTTCAGACGATTATATCTCAAGAACTACTTGAGATATTTTCAAATTGACTTCACTTTTAGAAAGTAGATGCTTCAATTAGTAATTGAAATTAATTTCGTAACAATTTTTCAAAAAATCAATTTTATAAAAATTTTTAAATTTATACAAAATATCGAACAAATCTCAATTAAGTTTAGCAGCTTATATCTCAAGAACTAAGTGAGATATTTTCAAAATGACTTCCCTTTTTGAAAATAGATGGTCCAATTAGTAATTGGAATTAATTTCATAACAATTTTTCAAAAAATCGATTTCTCAGGAATTTTTAAATTTATACAAAATATTGGAAAAATCCTAATTAAGTTCAGAAGATTATATCTCAAGAACTACTTGAGATATTTTTAAATTGACTTCACTTTTAGGAAGTAGATGCTTCAATTAGTAATTGAAAGTAATTTCATAACAATTTTTCAAAAAATCGATTTTTCAGGAATTTTTAAATTTATACAAAATATTGGAAAAATCCTAATTAAGTTCAGAAGATTATATCTCAAGAACTACTTGAGATATTTTTAAATTGACTTCACTTTTAGGAAGTAGATGCTTCAATTAGTAATTGAAAGTAATTTCATAACAATTTTTCAAAAAATCGATTTTTTAAGAATATTTAAATTTATACAAAATATCGAAAGAATCTCAATTAAGTTCAGAAGATTATATCTCAAGAATTAAGTGAGATATTTTCAAATTGATTTCACTTTTAGAAATTAGATGCTCCAATTAGTAATTGAAAGTAATTTTATAACAATTTTTCAAAAAATCGATTTTTTAAGAATATTTAAATTTATACAAAATATCGAAAGAATCTCAATTAAGTTCAGAAGATTATATCTCAAGAATTAAGTGAGATATTTTCAAATTGATTTCACTTTTAGAAATTAGATGCTCCAATTAGTAATTGAAAGTAATTTTATAACAATTTTTCAAAAAATCGATTTTTTAAGAATATTTAAATTTATACAAAATATCGAAAGAATCTCAATTAAGTTCAGAAGATTATATCTCAAGAATTAAGTGAGATATTTTCAAATTGATTTCACTTTTAGAAATTAGATGCTCCAATTAGTAATTGAAAGCAATTTTATAACAATTTTTCAAAAAAACGATTTTTTAAGAATATTTAAATTTATACAAAATATTGGAAAAATCCTAATTAAGTTCAGTAGTTTATATCCCAAGAACTAAGTGAGATATTTTCAAATTGACTTCACTTTTAGAAATTAGATGCTCCAATTAGTAAATGAAAGTAATTTTATAACAATTTTTCAAAAAATCGAGTCTTCAGGAATCTTTAAATTTATACAAAATATCGAAAGAATCTCAATTAAGTTCAGAAGATTATATCTCAAAAATTAAGTGAGATATTTTCAATATGATTTCACTTTTAGAAATTAGATGCTCCAATTAGTAATTGAAAGTAATTTTATAACAATTTTTCAAAAAATCGATTTTTTAAGAATATTTAAATTTATACAAAATATCGAAAGAATCTCAATTAAGTTCAGAAGATTATATCTCAAGAATTAAGTGAGATATTTTCAAATTGATTTCACTTTTAGAAATTAGATGCTCCAATTAGTAATTGAAAGTAATTTTATAACAATTTTTCAAAAAATCGATTTTTTAAGAATATTTAAATTTATACAAAATATCGAAAGAATCTCAATTAAGTTCAGAAGATTATATCTCAAGAATTAAGTGAGATATTTTCAAATTGATTTCACTTTTAGAAATTAGATGCTCCAATTAGTAATTGAAAGTAATTTTATAACAATTTTTCAAAAAATCGATTTTTTAAGAATATTTAAATTTATACAAAATATCGAAAGAATCTCAATTAAGTTCAGAAGATTATATCTCAAGAATTAAGTGAGATATTTTCAAATTGATTTCACTTTTAGAAATTAGATGCTCCAATTAGTAATTGAAAGTAATTTTATAACAATTTTTCAAAAAATCGATTTTTTAAGAATATTTAAATTTATACAAAATATCGAAAGAATCTCAATTAAGTTCAGAAGATTATATCTCAAGAATTAAGTGAGATATTTTCAAATTGATTTCACTTTTAGAAATTAGATGCTCCAATTAGTAATTGAAAGTAATTTTATAACAATTTTTCAAAAAATCGATTTTTTAAGAATATTTAAATTTATACAAAATATTGGAAAAATCCTAATTAAGTTCAGTAGTTTATATCTCAAGAACTGAGTGAGATATTTTCAAATTGACTTCACTTTTAGAAAGTAGATGCTCCAATTAGTAATTGAAAGTAATTTCATAACAATTTTTCAAAAAATCGATTTTTCAGGAATTTTTAAATTTATACAAAATATTGGAAAAATCCCAATTAAGTTCAGCAGCTTATATCTCAAGAACTACTTGAGATATTTTCAAATTGACTTCACTTTTAGAAAGCAGATGCTCCAATTAGTAATTGAAAGTAATTTCATAACAATTTTCCGAAAAAATCGCTTTTTCAAGAATATTTAAATTTATACAAAATATTGGAAAAATCCTAATTAAGTTCAATAGTTTATATCTCCAGAACTGAGTGAGATATTTTCAAATTGACTTCACTTTTAGAAAGTAGATGCTCCAATTAGTAATTGAAAGTAATTTCATAACAACTATTCAAAAAATCGAGTTTTCAGAAATTTTTAAATTTATACAAAATATCGGAAGAATCCCAATTAAGTTCAGCAGTTTATATCTCAAGAAGTACGTGAGATATTTTCAAATTGACATCACTTTTAGAAAGTAGATGCTCTAATTAGTAATTGAAAGTAATTTCATAACAATTTTTCAAAAAATTGATTTTTTAAGAATATTTAAATTTATACAAAATACCGAAAAAATCTCAATTAAGTTCAGAAGATTATATCTCAAGAATTAAGTGAGATATTTTCAAATTGATTTCACTTTTAGAAATTAGATGCTCCAATTAGTAATTGAAAGCAATTTTATAACAATTTTTCAAAAAAACGATTTTTTAAGAATATTTAAATTTATACAAAATATTGGAAAAATCCTAATTAAGTTCAGTAGTTTATATCCCAAGAACTAAGTGAGATATTTTCAAATTGACTTCACTTTTAGAAATTAGATGCTCCAATTAGTAAATGAAAGTAATTTTATAACAATTTTTCAAAAAATCGAGTCTTCAGGAATCTTTAAATTTATACAAAATATCGAAAGAATCTCAATTAAGTTCAGAAGATTATATCTCAAGAATTAAGTGAGATATTTTCAAATTGATTTCACTTTTAGAAATTAGATGCTCCAATTAGTAATTGAAAGTAATTTTATAACAATTTTTCAAAAAATCGATTTTTTAAGAATATTTAAATTTATACAAAATATCGAAAGAATCTCAATTAAGTTCAGAAGATTATATCTCAAGAATTAAGTGAGATATTTTCAAATTGATTTCACTTTTAGAAATTAGATGCTCCAATTAGTAATTGAAAGTAATTTTATAACAATTTTTCAAAAAATCGATTTTTTAAGAATATTTAAATTTATACAAAATATCGAAAGAATCTCAATTAAGTTCAGAAGATTATATCTCAAGAATTAAGTGAGATATTTTCAAATTGATTTCACTTTTAGAAATTAGATGCTAGTAATTGAAAGTAATTTTATAACAATTTTTCAAAAAATCGATTTTTTAAGAATATTTAAATTTATACAAAATATTGGAAAAATCCTAATTAAGTTCAGTAGTTTATATCTCAAGAACTGAGTGAGATATTTTCAAATTGACTTCACTTTTAGAAAGTAGATGCTCCAATTAGTAATTGAAAGTAATTTCATAACAATTTTTCAAAAAATCGATTTTTCAGGAATTTTTAAATTTATACAAAATATTGGAAAAATCCCAATTAAGTTCAGCAGCTTATATCTCAAGAACTACTTGAGATATTTTCAAATTGACTTCACTTTTAGAAAGCAGATGCTCCAATTAGTAATTGAAAGTAATTTCATAACAATTTTTCAAAAAATCGAGTCTTCAGGAATCTTTAAATTTATACAAAATATCGAAAGAATCTCAATTAAGTTCAGACGATTATATCTCAAGAACTACTTGAGATATTTTCAAATTGACTTCACTTTTAGAAAGTAGATGCTTCAATTAGTAATTGAAAGTAATTTCATAACAATTTTTCAAAAAATCGTTTTTTCAAGAATATTTAAATTTATACAAAATATTGGAAAAATTCCAATAAAGTTCAGACGATTATATCTCAAGAACTACTTGAGATATTTTCAAATTGACTTCACTTTTAGAAAGTAGATGCTTCAATTAGTAATTGAAATTAATTTCGTAACAATTTTTCAAAAAATCAATTTTATAAAAATTTTTAAATTTATACAAAATATCGAACAAATCTCAATTAAGTTTAGCAGCTTATATCTCAAGAACTAAGTGAGATATTTTCAAAATGACTTCCCTTTTTGAAAATAGATGGTCCAATTAGTAATTGGAATTAATTTCATAACAATTTTTCAAAAAATCGATTTCTCAGGAATTTTTAAATTTATACAAAATATTGGAAAAATCCTAATTAAGTTCAGAAGATTATATCTCAAGAACTACTTGAGATATTTTTAAATTGACTTCACTTTTAGGAAGTAGATGCTTCAATTAGTAATTGAAAGTAATTTCATAACAATTTTTCAAAAAATCGATTTTTCAGGAATTTTTAAATTTATACAAAATATTGGAAAAATCCTAATTAAGTTCAGAAGATTATATCTCAAGAACTACTTGAGATATTTTTAAATTGACTTCACTTTTAGGAAGTAGATGCTTCAATTAGTAATTGAAAGTAATTTCATAACAATTTTTCAAAAAATCGATTTTTCAGGAATTTTTAAATTTATACAAAATAATGGAAAAATCCTAATTAAGTTCAGTAGTTTATATCTCAAGAACTAAGTGAGATATTTTCAAATTGACTTCACTTTTAGAAATTAGATGCTCCAATTAATAATTGAAAGTAATTTTATAACAATTTTTCAAAAAATCGAGTTTTCAGGAATCTTTAAATTTATACAAAATATTGGAAAAATCCCAATTACATTCAGCAGCTAATATCTCAAGAACTTAGTGAGATATTTTCAAATTGACTTCACTTTTAGAAATTAGATGCTCCAATTAGTAATTGAAAGTAATTTCATAACAATTTTTCAAAAAATCGATTTTTCAGGAATTTTTAAATTTATACAAAATATCGAAAAAATCCCAATTAAGTTCAGAAGAATATATCTCAAGAACTAAGTGAGATGTTTTCAAATTGACTTCACTTTTAGAAATTATATTCTCCAATTAGTAATTGAAAGTAATTTCGTAACAATTTTCCAAAAAACCGATTATTAAAGAATTTTTAAATTTCTACAAAATATTAGAAAAATCTCAATTAAGTTGAGCGATGTCATTTGTGGCTAAAATTAGTTAAAATGTCAAAACATTAGGCCTTTTGACTATATGATTATCAATTTAAAAATTGAACCCTAATATCATTAGAGTCTTTAGATATCTCAGGGATTTTTTGTTTGTGAGATAACTTGAGATATTACTACCATCTTCTGATTAAGATATCTAAGGAATTATGACCATGGTTTATACATTCTGATTAGCTAGTGGATGGATTTATCTATAAGATAAATTTAACTAAAAGATGTTAAACCCTTCAAAACGCGTTTTTCAGTCTCTGGGTAAACTAAATAATAATAATAATATGTAGCGCCATCCAGTATCAAAGTATCATCTTAATACACTTTAATTTGCACATTTTTAGATGAAATTATTCAAATTAAACTCATTTTTATTTAATCAATTTTCTGAATCTTTACTGGAAAGTGAAAACTGAAAATTCCCCATTTAATCTTAGATGTCGTTAGTATCGGTGTTATTCTTTTTATTTTGCTAAAAACTAGCATAAAAAGATTATTTTAAAAAAATAAAATTAAATATAATCATTTAATTTATTAATTATAATCATAAAATTGATTAATATCATCATAATAGCATTAAATTTATTTAATTATTTAATTCGATCATTAACTCTTAGATGTCGTCGATATCGTTGTCATTCTTTTTGACATCGAATGTTGTTAGTTTAAAAACTGTCAAAAACTTCGATATAGGATCGGACTTTTTTTATACGAATTAGTTACCAAAACAACCAAATTTGAAGAAAACAGTTTTGTATTACCTTAATTTAGTTTAGCGTTTAGCATCCTTAATTAATGCCTCTAAGGAAGTGGTGGCAGGGGACTGGATGAGAGGATCCTCGAGAATGTTTTGTTGGAAACCCATATACTAGATCTAGAATGAAAAACATTTAGGGTTTAGTCGTACTTCTCTTAAGATGGAACCCATCCAACCCAACCCAACCCAATCTACCTTCAACCCAACCCAACCTACCTTCAACCCAACCCAACCTACCTTCAACCCAACCCAACCTACCTTCATCTAGTGTTAGTTCTAGTTTTACTTTAATACAAGTATACAACAATTTAAGATTGAAGAATAACTAAAAATTGAGTTAGAAAATAAGCAAAACTGTCATTTCGTTTTTGACAGTTTTAAACTGACAATATTCGATGTCAAAAAAAATGACAGCGATTTTAGCGACATCTAAGACTAAATAAACGAATTAAATAATTAAATTAATTTTTATTTAAGTTATTTAAATTAAATTCATTTTTATTTAATCAATTTTCTCAATCTTTACTGGAAAGTGAAAAAAGAAATCTGAAAATTCCCCATTTAATCTTAGATGTCGTTAGTGTCGGTGATATTCTCTTTATTTTGCTAAAAATTAGCATAAAAAGATTATTTTTAAAAAATAAAATTAAATATAATCATTTAATTTATTAATTATAATCATAAAATTAATTAATATCATCATAATAACTTAAATAAAAATGTATTAAATTTATTTAATTCGATCATTAATTCTTAGATGTCGCCGAAATCGCTGTCATTCTTTTTGACATCGAATGTTGTTAGTTTAACAACTGTCAAAAACTTCCAACATCAATACTCCTCGATAAAAAGCGTTTTAAAACCGCGTTTCACCCCATCGCAAATAACTCAAAAACATTTCAACAAATCCAGTGTAAAAAGGTGATTCCGAATAAAATAATAAATCCGGTGGTGGGCGAACCGATTGAGGTTAGATACTACGTTTTAATTTTTTCCAAGATGTCTTTAAAAATGTCCAAGGTGTTACGGCACAAAGCGTTAGAATTTCTCATGTCCCGCAAAAACAGCGAGAACCTAATCGAAATTTTAAAACATTTCGACTCCGGCTCGGATATGCACGCCTGCGTTTTATCCCTCGAATTAATCTTCGTTAATTTATTAAGACAAAACGCCCTTTACCTCGAAATCGTCCCATTGAAAACGATCGAATCGAACGACGAAAATAATTACAAACAGTGGTTGAGGGCTAATTACGAGAGTACGTGGATTAAAATTTTAGGATGTTTAGAAAACCCATCAGATAAATTACAATTACAAGGTAAATTTTGAATCAAATTGAATCAATTTTATTAAAATCTTAATTTTTAGCTTTAAGTTCGTGTTTTAACTTATTAGCGGCCGAAGGGAAACATCCGTTGGAAATGAAGCCAAATTTAGAGTCGTATTTGCCGATAAATCGTTTAAAATTGATGTTGATGAAGGTTTTGTCGAGTAAACAACACGGAGGCACAATCATTTCGAAATTTGAGGAATATTTCGTTTATGATGACGTTTTATTTAGTATTTGGAAAGCTTTGCCGAGTTTAACCGCGAAAAGTAACCCAAACGATGTTTATATTTTAAACTATTTAATGTTGTTGGAGAAATTACCGCTTAAACCGACCCCTACGCCCGAAGGAATTAAATTATTATGTTTCTCAGAAAAAAGTGATTAATTAATTTGGATTGATACTAAATAATTAAAATTTTTAATTTTTAGTTCCTTTTAATTACGATGAACAAATAGTGAAGCGCTGCCTGAACAAAATTTGGAATTGCATGGTTTTGTGGGAGCATAATCAATCGACGCATAAACAATTATTAATTGTGTTATTGGAGAAATTATTACCCCATCTCGATAAGCCATTACTTTTAACCGATTTTTTGATGGACTCGTTAGATGTTGGGGGGCCGGTTAGTCTTTTAGCGCTCCAAGGCGTTTTTACTTTAATCCAAGAATATAACTTAGAATACCCCAATATTTTCGCGAAACTTTATTCCATGTTTGAACCGGAAATCTTCCACACGAAATTTAAAGCGAGACTTTTTTACCTTTCCGACATCTTTTTAAGCTCCACTCATTTACCGGAAAATTTAGTCGCCGCTTTCGCTAAAAGATTAGCCCGTTTAGCTTTAATAGCCCCATCGGAAGATATTATGGTGATATGTATGTTTATCGGAAATTTAATTTTAAGGTAATAATCAAAATAACCTCACTTTTTTATTTTAATTATTATTTTTTTTGTAGACATCCGGGATTAAAGTGTTTATTGAATCACCCCGCGGGAAGTTCAACGGGAAATGATCCTTACATAATGGAGGAGCGTGATCCGTTAAAATCAAATGCGATAAATAGCTCGTTATGGGAAATTTTGAGCTTGCAACAGCACGCTTTGCCGTGTGTCGCAACGGCTGCGAGATTTATTAGTAATCCTTTGCCTTCCGTGGAGTGGGATTTAGGGAATGTGTTGGATACCACGGTTGATACGATTTTTGACCGGGAGATTAAAAAGAACGGGAAGCTTTTGGCGTTGGCTTTCGAGAAGGATTTCGCCGGGAAGTGCGATAAGATCGAACAGTATTGGAAATTTTAGAGACTGAATGTGAAAATATTTGTTTATCAATGGTAATTAATATTAACTAATTAATTAATTACGTTTCAAATTTGTTTGGAATAATTTTTTTTTGTTCTTCGATTCCTTATTGATCCTAGTCAAGAACGTTTTCTTTTCGTCTTTAATAAGAGGGATTGAAATGATTTTATGTGGATGTAAAAGCGAAGTTTCAAAAAATTTCGTTCCGATTAAGAATCTTTTTGTAACTCGTCTCGATCTTTTTGTAAGTTGTTATAAAATTGTGTATCAAATAAAAATGTTGTCCTTTTAATCATTATCTTCTTCAATTTCCCTTTTAATCGTTTCTAATTAATTAATTAAACATTTTTATTTTGCAACATCAAAATTATTTTACGAAGCAAAATTTATCCCAAACTAAACTTGATTAATACATAATACATTAAGTTATAACTTACGATTATTGCCTTGAACTTAATCGAAGAGAAATCTTCTTAAAAACTTTAAAAAACAGGAAATTAAAAAAGATTCACTTTAAATTTGTGATGACAGGTGAGGTTATGTTACATCAATACTAACCTTAAAAAACTAAATCCCTAAATCAAAAATAAATAATTTTAAAATTATTTAATTAATAATTAAATAAAAAAATTTTTGTTTTCTTTTCGTCTTTAATAAGAGGGATTAAAATGATTTTATGTGGATGTAAAAGCGAAATTTCAAAAAATTTCGTTCCGATTAAGAATCTTTTTGTAACTCGTCTCGATCTTTTTTAAGCTGTTATAAAATTGTGTATCAAATAAAAATGTTGTCCTTTTAATCATTATCTTCTTCAACTTCCCTTTTAATCGTTTCTAATTAATTAATTAAACATTTTTATTTTGCATCATCAAAATTATTTTACGAAGCAAAATTTATCCCAAACTAAACTCGATTAATACATAATACATTAAGTTATAACTTACGATTATTGCCTTGAACTTAATCGATGAGAAATCTTCTTAAAAACTTTAAAAAACAGGAAATTAAAAAAGATTCACTTTAAATTTGTGATGACAGGTGAGGTTATGTTACATCAATACTAACCTTAAAAAACTAAATCCCTAAATCAAAAATAAATAATTTTAAAATTATTTATTATTTAATTAATAATAATCAAATTAAATCACCAATCTCCTAATTTTATATCTTCAACAATATCTCCTCGATCATCATAATTCTCAAAATCTTCACTTTCATTAACCACTTTCTTCTTTTTATTCACATTTTTACCCCCTCGTTTCCCCCTTTTCATCCTCAACTCAATTTCTTCATCACTTTCAGAGTCCGAGGGGAATAACTCGACCTTCTCATCACTCACCCTTTTATTATTAACCCCCTTTTTGAGTACGGGCAAATTGTATTCTCCCAATTTCTCATTTCCCGTTGCCTCCTTATTCTTTTTAATCGTTCTTAATTTGTTCCAATTCTCGTAATATTCCTTTAAAGGTGTCCCTTTGTTATTAACCAAGCTTTCCCAGGCGTCGACTTCTTTCGAATCCTTCAAATTAAATTGAATCAATCTCCTCTCTTTTTCGATAAACTTTGAATTTTGCTCAATTTTCTCCAAAATTTGTTTAATTTTTCGGCAATAATTCGCAATATTACACGTTTTTAAGAATTGTTTAAGCTGGACAACCACGAAAAGCGTCAAATCCGGGAAAGAAATAGAACTCGAATTGTTCGATAAATACTCTAAAAGTTGAGCATAAATTGAGTCGATTAAAGCATCTTTAAACCCATTTTCTAATAATTGCGACTTAGATAGTCTTAAAATGCAGGTGAAATGAAGCGGTTTCATCGAAACTTTTTGATGTTTCTTGTTAAAATCGTACAATGTAAGAATTTCAACGATGAAAGGTAAAATTGGGATGAAAATTCGAGTTTTCGATGATAAATCGATTAAAATTTGGGAAACGTGGAATCTTAACGGGTAATATTGAGTCGTTGGGACGAGTTTTAATGTTCCTAAGCACACCTGAACGAAAGGATAAATCAAAGGTTTCATTTGAGGTTTCTCGAAAATCGTTGAGAGCAAACTTCCCCATAATCTCAAAGAATTTATAAACTGCCAATTATAAACAGTTTGGGTGTTCTCTTTCTTCTTAACGGTAATCGCGTTCCTTAAATGTATCGCCAATTGGCGAATATTTAAAAAAACATGTTGATACGCAACATTAACATCCAAAGCGTACATTTCAACCAACGATCTCCGCATGAAATTAATCCCAGGTAAAGAACTCGTACTCACGAATTTCGAATTCCTCACGTAAGCTAAATGCATCATTTTTAGCACTAAATCAAGTAAAGATTGTTGTTGATTCGTTACGATTCGTAGAATGCAAAGGAAAGCGACAACCCGAACGTTCTCCTCGGAAGTGCTCCATAAATCGGTTAATTTTTTTAAAACGGCCTTCGTTACATTGCTATAAGACACCAACATAGGTGCCATATAATGAAGATGTTTCAATAAAACCGTCAAGATATTCGGGGATGTAACACCTTTCAAAATTTTTAATAAATCGGTGAAATAACCTCGCAAAATCGCTTTAATTTTTATGAATCGCTTGCATTTATGAGGTGGTTGTTTCGAACCGGGTGATATTTTTAAGTATCTTCGTATTGCTGGGCCTAATTCTAACACGCAAACCTTTAATTAAAAAAAAATAAATCAATTAAATTAAATTTATTAATAAAAATTAATTACCTGGATAATTCCATTAAAAACAGCAGATCCTTCGACTTTAAATTCAGAACTTTCTTGCGAATCAGATACGCTTAAAACAGCCGCATGAAACGCTTTGATTAAAGTGATTAATGTTTTATTAGAACCATCCGTTTCGATTTCTTTTCGCCACATTTTCAACAACTTTAAAGTTACCACTCGTGAATCTCTTTTTACAGATTCATCTTCGAAATCGCTTTCGTCGCTGGCCACTTCTAATTTTCCTTCGGGTTTGTGTAATTCTTCCGTTTCCTCTTCTGAGTCAACGTCGTTTTCGTCGTCGGAAAAGTTTAAGTTTAATAATTTTTTGTCGTTTTCTTTGAGAAAATTATAAAATTCCGCATCGGTCTCTTGTAACTTTGCGAGAGACTCTTTAAATTTGCTTTCTTGTATGTTAACATCTTCATCTTCGCTATTCGATTCCTCCCCATTATCATTAATTTCTTCATTTTTATCCAGTTCATTTAAATCGTCTTCGTTTTCTTCATTTCGAATTATTTTTGATGTTTTTATTTTTTTTGATTTTTCAAAATTTTTAATCGATTTTGGTTTTAATTTAAACGTGGTTTGTCCTTTCGGCTTTGCTTTAAACGATTTCGTCTTTAAACCAGCTTTTTTCTGTATTTTTCCCATTTTTATTCAACTTTAATTATAAACACGTGAAGAGGTTAAAAAATTTGAGGTTATAATGACGTTTATGAAACTTTAAAATAGATGGCGCCAACTTCACTGCGTCAAATCTGTCAATGACTATAAAAATTGTAAAACCATCAACAACAGGAAAATTGATATTATTTTGGGTGATAACGACTAAAAATGGTTATTATCGTGTTTCAAGCACCGCGGGGGGCCGTTTCCGTTTAAACTATTATGTATATGTCTTCGAGGTACCTGCTCCTCAATTATTTCATGCTCGGGGTGATTGTGATCTTCACCGGGGGCTTACTTCTTCAACTTTGTCGCTTGTACAGTGTCAGGGAGAGTATGAGAACCCTCGACTCATACGACAACGAGGTAAGTTGTAATAATCAAGTTAATAGAGGTGATTTATTCGAGGCGTTGTAGGTGGAAATTTTAATCAATCGGATGAACCACATCAATAAGATTTCTCGATACAACTTTAATTTGCTACAAAAGATCGAGGATGCCGTTCATAACAGCACCAAATACTCTGGGAAGATGCGGTGACGATTTATTGGAAATAAGAGAAAGCTAACCTAAGATTTTCCCCTTTTTCGATTCATTTTGCAAGATTATGTTATTTAAAAGGAAAAGAGGCCAGTAGATGCACAAAGATATATTTTTAATTCATAGAAAGTAGGAGAAAAGTGTTCTATTTAATTATTTAAGAAATAATGGTTAAATAGGCAACCAACATTGTCAGTGTGCTAATTCGGTTGCCTATTTCCCATTAATTTCTTACACAAAGGAAATAATTTTTTATACCTTGTAGGCAATAAAAACTGTTAATTTTAAAAGTTTTTATACAAACGTTGGTTAATTTTATAGATGTTTATTACTGTGTTAAATAAAAACTAACCTAAACATCTCACTTTAATTAATTATCTAATCCTAAACATTGCGGATTATCTTTAAACATCCCCTTATTTTCAAAAACTCCATGTGGGGAGCAAATCCAGGGATCGTTCGTCTTTAATTGCCACTCGAAAAGACGATTTTTTAAATCGTCAAAAAGATCTTTGTGCGATTGAGCCTTGGCTAAATTATTTAACTCGGCCCCATCATTATGTAAGTCGTATAACTCCCATTCGGGTCTGTTATAATATTGTTTTAAGGTTTTAATCCATGGTAAATTTTGTTTAGATCGGGTTCGGTTTAAAATATCCTTACAAAAATAATTCGTAAATAAAACGCATTAATTTTAGGTTAACTTACTTGGAATGTCGGGGATAAATAAAAATCTTGATCGATGGGAAAGGGGGCCTTATAATTCAAGTTATGGATTAATTTGTATCGACTCGTCCTTATAGCTCTCATCGGATAATACATGGTCACTTCGTGCAAATTATGGCTCGCAAAAATTGCTTCCGAGCTGTAATTTTTTGGCTCTAAAATTTAAATTTTATAAAATAAATGAGTTTAAGTGGTTTTGGGGTACCTTCGTGAAGTAACGGCAACAAACTTTTCCCTGTATATGGCTGATTATCGTTAATGATTTCGTTAGTTTCAATATCATGATCATTTTTGATTTCAAACCAATCTAAAATCGTTGGGACGACGTCTAATAAGCTCGTTAATGAATACGTAACCTGATTTCTTCTTTCTTTATGATAAGGAGATGAGATAAACATTGGCTCCCTTAATCCCGCATCATATAAATTAGTTCTTCCGTTAGGAAAGGGGATTCCATTATCCGATGTATAAATGATTAAGGTATCATCTAAATGACCCGAATTTTTTAATTCCTCCAAAATTAATCCAACTCCTAAAATAATATTTTAATTTAATAAAATTGTAAAAAAAAAAATTGAGGTTATGTTTAAAATAAAAAATTGAGGTTATATTCACCTTGATCTAATCGCGAAATTGTTGTGTATTGAGCCGAAATATCTCTTCGTGCGGGTTCTGTGTCCGGGACGAAATAAGGTAAATCAACTTGTTCCCATTGATAATAAATTGGGGTCCAATCGGGGATTTTCCCCATTCCCTCATCTCCGTTTCCAAAATGTTGGCAAAATTCGCCAAATTCGGGGTTGGTGTGCCCGCAGCGGTGTGGGTCGTGAAATGAAACATACAAAAAGAAATCTCCATCGGAATTATTCAAAAATTCCCTCGTTAACAGCTTCATTTTCGTGATATTCCTCCCCACTTGTAAAATCGAGTGATTCTCTTCCGTTTGCTCGTAATCAAACTTAAAAGCCTCGCTTGGCCCAACATGCTTTTTGCCAATAATCCCGGTTTTAATCCCATGATCTTTTAGGATGTTGGGTAAGCTTTTAACGTTTTCGAAAGAATTGAAGTGATTTTCAGCTTGGTGTAAGCCGTACATCCCATTTTGATGGGATGGTAGTCCGGTTAATAAAGCGGCTCGGCTGAAACAATTAAAATTTTATTATTTTTGATTAAAATTATGAGGATGAACGTACCTGGGTGAGCAACTACTCACCGAAGTAAAAGCGTTGTTAAAAATTAAGCTTTGTTTGGCTAATTGGTCCAAATTGGGGGTTTGGCATATTTTATTCAAGTAAGTTCTCATTTCGAATCCTCCATCGTCCGCTAAAATTTAAAAAAAATAATTAATTTAAATTATTAAATTTTGATATAACCTAAAAAATAAAAATTTATATAAACGTCATTTTTTTAGTAAACGTCAAAGCACAACATAACCTAACTTTTTTATCGCAATTAATAATTTTTAAGTTATCAACAAAAATTCCGGGTGATGCAAGTTATTTAAACATTACCCATCATAAGGAGAACGTTTTTCGAGCTTCCTCCGCCTGCAAAAAGTGTTAAAACGTGAAAAATTACGAGAAAAAGTGCGTCCATATTTGCGGTTAAAATTGCACTGAACTTGGAGCTGGTTCAACGAAGAACTTTCCCTTTTTTTGGTTCACTTTCGCAATGCCTGGAAAGAAAATACTTTGTTTGTTTGACGTGGACGGAACTCTTACTAAGCCACGTCAAGCAATCGACTCAAACCTGGAAGAATTTTTATTAAAAAATGTAAAAACGAAATGTCGATTGGGGCTCGTTGGAGGATCGGATTTTAAAAAGATCGCCGAGCAAATGAACGGAGACGACGTAGTAAAAAAGTTTCAATATGTTTTCCCTGAAAACGGACTCGTTCAGTTTAAAAACGGAGAGGAAATTGGCCGAAAAAGCATTCAAGACCACATCGGAGAAGAGAAATTGCAAGAATTTATTAATTTTTGTTTGCATTATCTATCAACTATTAATTTACCCGTTAAAAGGGGTACTTTTATCGAATTCCGAGCCGGGATGCTCAATATATCACCAATTGGGAGATCATGCTCGCAAAGGGAGCGAGATGAATTCGAGAAATACGACAAAATCCATAATATTAGGAAAACAATGATTGATGCTTTAAAAAGTAAGTTCATAAACGTCGATTTAACTTACAGTATAGGGGGCCAAATTAGTTTTGATGTCTTTCCAAACGGTTGGGATAAAACTTATTGTTTGCGGCATTTAGAGCAGGAAGGTTTTGATGAAATTCATTTCTTCGGAGATAAAACTGATAAAGGGGGGAACGATTTTGAGATTTATAACGATGATAGGGTTGTGGGGCACCGAGTTTTTGGCCCAGATGATACCAAAAAGCAACTTGAGGATTTATTGAAGAATAAATTTAATTAATTCTAACTCCGCCAAGAGATGGCGCCAACTTTTTATGTTGGATTTTTTTAATTTTAATTATTAATCTTAATTAATCTCTTATTAAAACATATTTTTAATAATTTATCAAATATGTGCAATTAATTGAAATATATTTTTGTTGATAAATACAATTTGAAATTTCTTGTTTATTTTTTGAGACATAACCTCAAACATTAATTTTTAAATTAAGATAAATCTTTGCTTTAATTTAGCAAAAAATGCCCAACGTTTGCCGATTATGCTTAAAGATATGCGAAGAGAGCGAGATAACGAAGATTACAAGCGAGAATTTGCTCCAAATTCGCTCAATTATCCCGGAAATTGTAAATTTTTCCAACATAACCTCAAAATAAAAATTTTTATTATTAAAATTTTAGGATTTAAAATCAGTAAAATCACCGTTAATATGCCCAGAATGCTCCAAGTCGTTAAAAGCAGCCCACGATTTCAAATTGGTGTGCTTAGAGACAGAAAAACGTTTAGAGTTGTACATCGAAACGAACGGGATGGTTAATTTGGAGGAATTATTGAGTTTAGACTTTGAGGGCGACGATAAAAAGGAGGAAGATTATTTATTTGAGGAAACGATCGATTTAAAAGTAGAGGATGATGAGAATAACGAGGAATTAAGTAAATACGTTTGTGATATATGCGGGAAATCTTATTTAAGTTTAAAATCGAGAAATCGCCACAGAAAAAATCATTTAGATAAACCCACGTGTAAAGTTTGTAATAAATCGTTTTATGACCGCGCTAATTTATTAAAACATCACCGTAGATTTCATTATTCCGAAGAGAACGAAGACACATCTGATAAATCTCACAAAAAGTTGAATCGAAAACATTACAAATGCGAATATTGCGCGAATTCCTACAAAAATCGCTCAATTCTTGAATTACACATAAAATCGGCTCATGAGCCTCAAAAATATTTTTGTAATTTTTGCGAGAAACGATTCCCCACGAAATATTTATTACAACGCCACATCGATCAAATCCACTACGATAAACGCGAAGAGATTAAATACGTTTGTAAGATTTGCGATGAAGATTTCCCCTCACAACACGATTTGTGGGATCACCGTAAAGAGAATCATCCCGAATGCGAAACGCGACGTTGGACTTGCGAAATTTGCGGGGGGACTTTCTCAAAGGAAACGCTCGAAGTCCATCAACGTACCCACACGGGGGAGAGGCCTTTTAAATGCGATATTTGCGATAAAACCTTTACTCAATCGAGCTCGTTATGGACGCATAAACAACAAATACATTCCAATAAGCGCCCTTATGTGTGCGGATTTTGCCCGAGGAGTTTCCCTCTTAAAGGGAGTTTAACGAAACATATGCAAGATACTCATTTAGGTGATAAAGTCGAGAAGAAATTTAAATGTATGTATTGCCCGAAAGCTTATCGCGTTGAGAGTAAGCTGGTTTATCATGTGCGGTGGCACACGAATGAACGGAAACATAATTGTGATGTGTGTGGAAAAGCTTTCGTTGATAGGAGTTCAGTGGTGAAACATCGGGTTATTCATTCGGACGAAAAGAGGCACGTTTGTGAGGTTTGCGGGAAGGGGTTTCATCAAAAATATAATATGAAGATACATATGAAAGTGCATTCGAAATGAGAATGTAATTTTAATACACTTTTTTATTTAAAATAAAATTTGATTATGCAACCAATATGACGATATAATTCCTTACCTCATCAACGGGTTAAAATCTTTTTCTCGTAACGCCTAACTGAACCTTATATTACACCTGTTACTCAGCGTTATAACTGTATGAGATATGGCCATACTTCTTCTTCTTCTCGATATGGGGTTGGAAATGGGATTTGGAAACTAGTTCTTCTTATATCCCAGTTACATTGCCTATTAGTTATAAATAGGTCTTGTCTCTGTGCTTAACTGCTAATGAACGGTGAACGGTGAACTTGACGGGCCTCTTGAGGTTCCTAGAATTTCTTCTTTAACCCTCTTCATCGGATCTAAAACAGACGGAAAATATATTAATTAATGTTCACTGATTTAGTGATATCGGAAGTAGGTATCGAAAGGATTGTCGGGTCCTGGATTGTTAGACTAGAAGCAACCTTAGCCGTTTGTAGCGAAGGTGTTCTGTGTCATAATCCATTAATCCCGCTAGGAGGGGATTGGGGTGGTTTTCGAGTCGCGTCAACTCGGTACTGGCCTTGTCCCGAATGAATTCTTCGATGGTCGCCATCTGGGAATCATTGTGCAGTGTCGCATTACTGACAAACCAAGGTGCATCAAATGCCATCCTTAGGACCTTGTTCTGAACCACTTGGAGTTTTTGCACGTGCGAGTGCGCGGCGTAACCCCAGACTGAAGAGGCGTAAGTCATCGTAGGCCTGATAACCGCTTTGTAGAGTCGAATCTTCCGAAGAGGATCCAACTTACTTCGACGATTAATCAGAGCGTACAGATTGACCAGAGCTGCCTTCGCCCGGTTCGCCATCGCGTCGATGTGACTTTTCCAAGTAAGTTTAGAGTCCAGAATGACACCCAAATACCTGGCTTCGGAACGCCAGGGGACCTCGTCCCCTTGCAGTACCAACGCATCGGGGGGTCTCTGTCTACGCCGAGTAAAAAGTACTGCGGTACTTTTATCAGCGTTGATTTTGACCCGCCACTTTGTGAAGTAGTCGAGCAACTCGTCCGATGCTGCCTGCAGTCTACGAGCGGCGACCTCGGGGGACCAAGATCTGCTGTAGATGCACACATCGCCGGCGTACATCGTTAACTGCGTTCCCTCGTAACGGGGTAAGTCGCTTATAAAGATACAAAAAAGTATCGGTGAAAGCAACGACCCCTGAGGGACGCCAGCAGTTAGGATTCGCTCTCTCGAACGCGTACCTTCCAGTTTGATGCGCGCTTTCCTGCCGTCAAGGTAGGAGGCGATCAATTGGACTAATCCCAGGGGCACGCCCGCTTCTAGCATTTTGAACAAAAGTCCTTCATGCTATACTTTGTCGAACGCTTTGACAACATCGAAAAACACAGCACAAGTGCTTTGCTTTCGATTGAAGCCTTCGGTTATATGTTCGACAAGTCGCAGTACCTGGTGTACGGTCGAATGTTTGGGTCGGAAATCAAACTGTTCGTCCTGGATGAGCTTAAGATCTCTAACGGATCTTTGTAGCCTCGTCTGGACGACCCTCTCGCATACCTTGCCGAGACAAGAAAGCAAACTGATGGGCCTGTAGTTTTGCGGGAACGTCAGGTTCGCTCTGGGTTTCGGTAACACGACGACGTCAGCGCTTTTCCACGTGGTGGGAAAGTGGCGCAGCCGGAGCGTCGCATTGATGATCCCCGTTAGCGAAACGACCGCCTTTAAAGGCAAGGCCTTTAAAGCGGCGTTTCCGATTCCGTCCGGTCCCGATGCCTTCTTCGACTTACATCTCGCGATTGCCTCTTTCACTTCGGTCGGGGAAGAGGGCTCGATATGCAAACGATCTTCTACCGCCAGTCGCCTACTCACCATGCGCTCGACTCGATCGATGAAATCTTCATCTTCGTCATCGTCGCATAGCGGGCTGCACTGGGTTTCGAAGTTGTCTGCATGAGCCTCAGCCTTCTCCTCGAGAGTGAAAGCCATTCCGGTTTCACACACCTTGACCATCTTCCAACAGGAGCGATCGCCTTCGGTGTTCAGGGCGTCGAGTTTGGCGTCGAAAGACGCGTATCGGAACTCTGCCAGTTCCCTTCTCACTTCATCGCGTAGCCGGTTATAGCGTCTTTTGAGATTGGGATCCCAATTTCGCTGATAAGTCCGTCTGACGCGATCACGCTCTCGCATAAGTTCCCTGATGCGCGCTGGTAGCACCCATCGACGGTCACTTCCGGAAATCGTGTTTGTCACGAATCGAAGAGAATCCTCGATTGCAACAGTGAGTCGTTCAACGGCCTCTTCCAGTTCCTGAGCGTTGTGGATCGGTCGTATTGGTCCCATGTTGTGATGCATGTGGTCGGTCAACCGGTCGGTCAACCGGGACGTGAACGTCCGGGACGTCTCCTAGCTGTAGCAATACAGGGTGATGATCGGAACTAAGTTCGTTGAGCGTGGTAAAATACTGTAATCTTCACGGATTCCCTTAGTGCTTTATAAGCCATAGACAACTTTCGACGTGGCGGAACCGGACATTATCTACTACCATCAATACTCAAAACCTTACATAAGCTATTCGTCAGGGACAGGGAAGTTTATTTGTGTTGGGTGCCATCACACTGTGGGATACAGGGTAATGAAAAGGCACACCTTTTGCCACGAAGAGGACTAGAACAGAGACCTTTAACGGTTAGTTTGGGATATGAAGAGGTGGGACAACAGTATTCGGATTGGATGTGGGAGGAATGGAATAGATGCTAGGAAACAACTTCAGGAATGAAAGGGAGTTGGTATGCGGGTATTCAACCGCACATAAGAAGGAAGAGCTGGTTCCAGGAACAAGCATACATATCCAGGTTTTTTTGTACTGTGATCTGTCGCCTGCGTATTGGACAATCCATAACCGAAAAATATTTACATAAAATCGGACGAAAAAAGGATCCCTTATGTGTGTGTGGAGAAGTTGGCGACTTTAACCATTTCTTTACTGAATGTCCTCTATACAACGCACAGAGACAGGAATTGATACACGATCTGTCTCTTTTGAACTACCATCCACCATACGACCTTAGAGAATTATTGGACGCTTCAGATATGATAGGCAGCTCGGCGTCCTGCGGTTCCGAATTGGATGGTCCTTGCCTCAGGAAAGTATCCCTGGGCCTGGAGTGCTCTAGGACCGTCCTCCACGCTGCTGACAAGTGTAGGGCATCATCCCTCTTGTTGAGGGTGCCGTTCTTCGCTATTTCAATGGATTCCCGGATCAATCTGGTTCTCCAATGCGGAACGTTGGCTACCTGCTTGCAACCCTCGAAATTGATGGTATGGCCTGTGTCCAGATGGTGGCGGAAGAGAGCAGAAGTGAGCTGTTTATTTCGAATGCTCAGCTTGTGTTCTTCTACTCTGGCAGCTATTCTTCTGTTGGTCTGTCCCACGTAGTTCTTGTCGCATGAGCCGCAGGGGATGGAATAAAGATTTTCCAATTTTATTTGGTCTTTTGGATTCCTGAGAGAAGCTCCTATAGTCTTGCCGGGTCTGTAGGTGGTACTGATGTCGTGTTTCCGTAGAAGTCTTCCTATGCGATCAGTTGTTCCGTTGATGTAAGGTAGTACGACGTTGGGTCTTCTGGTCTCTTCTTGTGGATGTGGGTCCTTCGGCTTGAATTGTCGATCCATGGCTTTCTTCACCATGTATTTGGAGTAGCCGTTTTGAGCGTTTTGATTAATCTCACTTATTATGGAGAGAGTGATCTTTAAGATGGTTAAAACCGCTTTGAAAAATCTCAATTCGTTCTTGAGATGGAATCCTTTAAACTCGATCGAAATTTCTTAAATTACCGAAATTGCAAGTTTTGATTCATTGACTTTAAAAATTTGCGAAAAATCGATTTATTAATTAATTATTTTGAAATTAATCTCACTTATTAAGGAGAGAGTGATCTTTAAGATGGCTAAAACCGCTTTGAAAAATCTCAATTCGTTCTTGAGATGGAATCCTTTAAACTCGATCGAAATTTCTTAAATTACCAAAATTGCAAGTATTGATTCATTGACTTTAAAAATTTGCGAAAAATCGATTTATTAATTAATTATTTTGAAATTAATCTCACTTATTAAGGAGAGAGTGATCTTTAAGATGGCTAAAACCGCTTTGAAAAATCTCAATCCGTTCTTGAGATGGAATCCTTTAAACTCGATCGAAATTTCTTAAATTACCGAAATTGCAAGTTTTGATTCATTGACTTTAAAAATTTGCGAAAAATCGATTTATTAATTAATTATTTTGAAATTAATCTCACTTATTAAGGAGAGAGTGATCTTTAAGATGGTTAAAACCGCTTTGAAAAATCTCAATTCGTTCTTGAGATGGAATCCTTTAAACTCGATCGAAATTTCTTAAATTACCGAAATTGCAAGTTTTGATTCATTGACTTTAAAAATTTGCGAAAAATCGATTTATTAATTAATTATTTTGAAATTAATCTCACTTATTAAGGAGAGAGTGATCTTTAAGACGGTTAAAACCGCTTTGAAAAATCTCAATTCGTTCTTGAGATGGAATCCTTTAAACTCGATCGAAATTTCTTAAATTACCGAAATTGCAAGTTTTGATTCATTGACTTTAAAAATTTGCGAAAAATCGATTTATTAATTAATTATTTTGAAATTAATCTCACTTATTAAGGAGAGAGTGATCTTTAAGACGGTTAAAACCGCTTTGAAAAATCTCAATTCGTTCTTGAGATGGAATCCTTTAAACTCGATCGAAATTTCTTAAATTACCGAAATTGCAAGTTTTGATTCATTGACTTTAAAAATTTGCGAAAAATCGATTTATTAATTAATTATTTTGAAATTAATCTCACTTATTAAGGAGAGAGTGATCTTTAAGATGGTTAAAACCGCTTTGAAAAATCTCAATTCGTTCTTGAGATGGAATCCTTTAAACTCGATCGAAATTTCTTAAATTACCGAAATTGCAAGTTTTGATTCATTGACTTTAAAAATTTGCGAAAAATCGATTTATTAATTAATTATTTTGAAATTAATCTCACTTATTAAGGAGAGAGTGATCTTTAAGATGGTTAAAACCGCTTTGAAAAATCTCAATTCGTTCTTGAGATGGAATCCTTTAAACTCGATCGAAATTTCTTAAATTACCGAAATTGCAAGTTTTGATTCATTGACTTTAAAAATTTGCGAAAAATCGATTTATTAATTAATTATTTTGAAATTAATCTCACTTATTAAGGAGAGAGTGATCTTTAAGATGGTTAAAACCGCTTTGAAAAATCTCAATCCGTTCTTGAGATGGAATCCTTTAAACTCGATCGAAATTTCTTAAATTACCGAAATTGCAAGTTTTGATTCATTGACTTTAAAAATTTGCGAAAAATCGATTTATTAATTAATTATTTTGAAATTAATCTCACTTATTATGGAGAGAGTGATCTTTAAGATGGTCAAAACCGCTTTGAAAAATCTCAATTCGTTCTAAAGAGATGGAATCCTTTAAACTCGATCGAAATTTCTTAAATTACCGAAATTGCAAGTTTTGATTCATTGACTTTAAAAATTTGCGAAAAATCGATTTATTAATTAATTATTTTGAAATTAATCTCACTTATTAAGGAGAGAGTGATCTTTAAGATGGTTGAAACCGCTTTGAAAAATCTCAATTCGTTCTTGAGATGGAATCCTTTAAACTCGATCGAAATTTCTTAAATTACCGAAATTGCAAGTTTTGATTCATTGACTTTAAAAATTTGCGAAAAATCGATTTATTAATTAATTATTTTGAAATTAATCTCACTTATTAAGGAGAGAGTGATCTTTAAGATGGTTGAAACCGCTTTGAAAAATCTCAATTCGTTCTTGAGATGGAATCCTTTAAACTCGATCGAAATTTCTTAAATTACCGAAATTGCAAGTTTTGATTCATTGACTTTAAAAATTTGCGAAAAATCGATTTATTAATTAATTATTTTGAAATTAATCTCACTTATTAAGGAGAGAGTGATCTTTAAGATGGTTAAAACCGCTTTGAAAAATCTCAATTCGTTCTTGAGATGGAATCCTTTAAACTCGATCGAAATTTCTTAAATTACCGAAATTGCAAGTTTTGATTCATTGACTTTAAAAATTTGCGAAAAATCGATTTATTAATTAATTATTTTGAAATTAATCTCACTTATTAAGGAGAGAGTGATCTTTAAGATGGTTAAAACCGCTTTGAAAAATCTCAATTCGTTCTTGAGATGGAATCCTTTAAACTCGATCGAAATTTCTTAAATTACCAAAATTGCAAGTTTTGATTCATTGACTTTAAAAATTTGCGAAAAATCGATTTATTAATTAATTATTTTGAAATTAATCTCACTTATTAAGGAGAGAGTGATCTTTAAGATGGTTAAAACCGCTTTGAAAAATCTCAATCCGTTCTTGAGATGGAATCCTTTAAACTCGATCGAAATTTCTTAAATTACCGAAATTGCAAGTTTTGATTCATTGACTTTTAAAATTTACGAAAAATCGATTTATTAATTAATTATTTTGAAATTAATCTCACTTATTAAGGAGAGAGTGATCTTTAAGGTGACTTTCGTCATTTCTTCTGATCTGTTATCGTTATCTGTCAGTCGAATGGATCTTGAGATTAGTGAGTTGGCGACTGATTGGATCTGTGAAGAATGATGATGAGAAGATGCATTTAAGTATCGATTCGTGTGGGTAGGTTTTCTGTATACAGTATGCTGCAGGCTGTTGAGAGATTTCTTTACTAATACGTCGAGAAAACGTATTTCTTCCGTGGTGAACTGGATCTTTGGATGAATGGAATTCAAATATTTTTGAAATTCCTGGAGCTTTTCTTGTCCAAAGGACCAAATGACGAAGATGTCATCAACGTACCGGATCCATAACTTCGGTTTGTATTTGGCCTCTCTTAACGCTTTCTTCTCGAGGTAAATCATGAACAGGTTGGCGATGACCGGGGACAGTGAAGAACCCGTAGCTGCTCCTTCTACCTGCTTGTAAATCTGACCGTCAAACAGAAAATAAGCATTGTTGAGACAGTGTTTGGCGAGGTCTACGATGTGGCTGAGCAAGTCTTCGTTTTCTCTGATCTGCTTGAGGGCCTCTTCGATCGAAATACTAGGATAGAGAGACTTGACATCGAAGCTCGCCAAGATGTCACTGTTTTCAATTTGGACGTTGTCCAGAATTTGCACGAAATGTTCAGAATTTCGCACGTAGGAGTCGGCTTGTTGTGTAATAGGCTGCATGATCTTCGCCAGGTACTTTTCAAGTTTTTGTACCGGTGAGTTGAAGGCACTCACAATGGGTCTAAGTGGAACATCCGGCTTGTGTATCTTGGGAAGACCATAAAGTTTAGGGCACCTGCTTGATTTCTCTCGAGGGATTAGAGTTTTCTTTATCTCCGGATCTATTGGAGATGTCTCTATTTTCGACTTGGTTGTCTTTTTTAGGTAAGTTGTAGAGTCTCTTGCTGCTGGTTTGTAGGCCGTATCTTTGAGCAAGTCCATGATCTTCTGCTTGTAATCCACTATCCGGAAGTATGATGATATTGCGGTTGTTTCTAAGTTGCTTCAGGGCCTGGATTTCACTTGGATCTAAATTCGACTTCGGTGGTTTAGCTAAACGTAAAATCCTGGAGATGTCCATTCTTAAAATTTCGGCTTTTTGTTTCTCCATTGATGTTAACCTGGATTCCACGTTAGCGATGATTTCTTCATTCGGAATGGTCTTTGGGGTTAAGGCGTAGTTGAATCCTTTACTTAAAACTGCTCGTTCTGCATCTGAAAGGTTATGGATGTTCTTTTGGTTTTGGAGGTGTGGCCGCTTAGATGTTTTTGCGGACCTTGCTTTTAAATCTTCGAACTTCTTTTGGAGTTTCTTGGTTTTCTGGGCTCTGTTCGTTTCGCAACGCCAGAATGTTAAAATTTCTAACTGGGTCCAGATGATGATGTGTAGCTGTTGGCTCAATAACAGATGAAGCTGGTATAATTCGAGTTCGGTGCTGCTGAGATTCTTCCTCGTTCTTCGGATTTCTTCTTTAAGGAGCGAATTGCTGGCACGCCTGAGGATCGCAGGAAGTTCAAAGATTTAAAATCTTTGAACTTCCTGACCGGATAGACAACCAACCAAGCATAACTGACCATAACCTAAAAAGTAGCATAACCTCAATATAAATAATAATTTCGTTACATTTAATGAAGCATGAGTATTCCAACAACAAAAGTCTTAAATCTTTATAAACAACTTTTAAGGTATGGTTCCGATTTAGAATATACAAACAAAGAGTACTATTTTCGCAAAATTCGCCAAGAATTCAAATCAAAGAAAAATTTAGCCGATCCAAAAGAAATTGCTTTCAATTACAACAAGGGCTTATCGCTTCTCGAGCGGCAATCAATAAAATGATCCTTCCCCACGTTATTAATATTAACCGCCCCCCTCTAATAATAACAAATTTTAACCGCCTAAAACACTTTATTGATTACTCAAAAGTACCAAAATTGCTTGAAAAGGATTTGGAAGAGCAACACGTGCGGGGGAGTGGCCCCGGGGGGCAGGCGACTAATAAAACGTCGAATTGCGTCGTATTAAAACACCTTCCAAGTGGGATTGTGATAAAATGTCACGAAGATAGATCTTTGATGATTAATCGGAAAAAAGCTAGGGCCATTTTAATTCAAAAATTGGATAATCTGATTAATAAAGAGGAGAGTGTGCAAGCGCAGATTGAGAAAATTGAGAAGAAGAAGTCTGAAGCCGCTTCCAAAAAGAGGGATAAATTAAAATCAATGAAGGAGGAATGGAAGAGGCGAGAAAACATCAAATAATTTATTCATTAATTTTATTGGTTGAATATGAAAAAACGATTATGCGAAATACAAAAATAGATAAGAAAGAAAGCTGATAAGTATATGTAGAGGTATATTTATTTGCACCTTTTCACCAATATTCTTAATATAACCTTAAAAAAAATTCTTAAAACCTAATTTTTGGTTTTTTTAAAGGACAAAAATTCATAAATGCTTCCAAACTTGATTCTTTAATGTTATAAAAGGTCTTATAAAGGGTTTTTTTTTGTAAAGTACCTCAAAATGCACCTAAATTATTTATTGTTTGGGTATAAAACGTTATCTTATTACATTAATTAATTCTTTAATAAATTCTTAAAGGCGGGTTTTGGTTTATTTTTATGGCTTTTAATACTTTTGGTCTATTTTTATTTAATTTTTTAAATTTTTGATTTTTTTTTAATACCCCAATTATTTTCTCATAAACTTTTTTTGCAATTTTCAATCTTTCCAATCCTTTTTAATTTCGAACGTCCACTCCCATTTCAAATGCTCGTGTTTATCATCATCGGTGAAGAGAGATTGGACCGTGTACGCACCTCGGGCCATCATTCCAGAAGGTGCATCCTCCGATGGAGTTGTGTACGATTGAATTTCAGCCTTCGGGGCGTACGAGCCAACCATATGAGTCATTTTATCCACTAAATCAAAACATTAATCAATTAATTTAATTAATTGAAATTTTTTAATGTCATCGAGATGTCAAATTATTTTTTTTTAATAAAAAATGACGAAAATAAGATTAATAAATCATGGGATATTAGCGGGAGGGAGTTTAATCTTATTGACCCAATATAATCGTTTAAATGGAAAAGATCTTTTAACATTCACCGCTTTTGGGTTATTCGGGATTCACTCGTTAACTGGAGTATTAAAATATAAAAATGATAACGATGATTTTAACTCGATTTATGGGACGTCGATGTATTTAAGAGACACATTGGGGGTTGCGTGCATAATTGGGAAAGTCGCCCTTTTAAACGGCCACAACAAATTTGGTTATATTTATCCGATTATTGCAACGATACCGTTAATAAGCTGCTACGTTTTGGTGAGGAATTTTACCCCCGATGTTGAAGGTATCCCAATGATGGGGTTAAATATGTGTTTATTAGGATTTTTCTCGGTTAAAAGCAAAAATTGGTGGGGATTAATCGCAATGATAACATACATTTTCGCTTATTATGGATTTGCCCAAGATGAGAATCATATTAACGAGGGAGCGACCACTTTTATTTTAACCTTTTTTACGTGGTTTTCTTATAAAGCTTGTGGGGGAATCGACTTTTTAATCGATTTATTTAAAAGTAATGAAATAAAGTGATTTGAAATGAATTGTCATAATTTTTGAGGTTATGTCAAAAAAAATTATTTCTCACCTGGTTCGGTAAGCTCTTACGAAAATAAGTTAATTTTAGAAATGACGAAATAAGGGGAATTAATTTTTTTACCTGGAACTCCGAGTCTATAAGTTTTTTGCACGTATTTTAACCCGTGCACGATTTCCCTTTGCACAATAAACTCGATGCGAATCTTATAGGAGACGCCCTCCTTAATCGAAAACGTTTCCTTTTTTAATTTCGAAACGTCCCCTGTTAAATCTAACGCGAGTTCGGGGCGATCCGCGACGACCAACACCAATCGTTTCACCAAGACTTTCCTTAAATCGTTGGGCTCTAAAAATAATAAGAAAACATAACCCCAAAATTAAAATTATTTCATTTAATTCTACCAACGACGATCGTCCCGGATTGGGCCTGCCCTAACAAAGCCTCTTTATATTTTCTTAAGCTTTCGTCTTCTTGATCGGCGGCGAGAATTTCGTCGATGCTTTTCTCGGGAGGTGGTTTATACAAAGGGTCATCGTTGTCGATTTCTCCGGTGGGCGTGTTGGTGTCCCCTTCAGACATGATTTCAACTAAATAGATATAAAAAAGAGCCAATTATCGCAAGGTCGAAATAAAATTGGATTTTAGTAAAATCCAAGTTTTTTTTTCTATTTTTATCTCATAAAGAGACCGGCGCGTTATATTTAGAACCGAATCGGCCGGAAAGGGCCGCTTCAAACGATCTTTAAAAAAACTTTATGATTATTCTTGCAACTTACGGCTTTTTACTGCTTCGATAAATTATAAAAATAAGGAAAATTTGACGATTTTTTTAACGATCGCGTTCAATAAATAAATGGGTGGTCTGAAGTATTAAGTACGCATGCGCAGCTTTAATAATGGCCACCTCAATACATAGCGCCATCTATTAGTTGATTGCGAAATTTATCTAAAATAACTAAATTTTTTTTAATATTAATAATTAAATTGCTTCATTCAATTTTTGTTGTTAATAAGAATAATTTAAATTTAGTTTTAATATTTTTAGAATAATAAATATTACCTTACTTATGCAACAAAACTTGAAGAATGATGTTTGGAACAAAACCAGCTCATTTCTTTATTCTTTAACAACACGTAGACTCAGATGTAAATATAAACTAAATTAAATTGATTTAAAATGTATATTTATTGTATTGGTCGCGAAACCTCGGATAGTTTTAAGACGGTTGGGTCGTCGGACGGTAGGGTTCATGTTCTCCAGGTTAATGTACAGTGCCTTCGTAATAAATGTCTTCTGTTGGAATCTTTTCTAATTGGTAATAATAATAGATTCCATATATTGTGCATATGTGAGCATTGGCTGACTGCAGCTGACATCAGAGATATTAGTATATCTGGCTATAGAGTTGTTTCATTCTTTTCTAGATCTGAACGTGTTCACGGGGGTGTTGCTATACTTGTAAGGAATGATTACCACTGTGTACCATTGGATACTAACAATTGTTCTGTGGAGATTGACTGCGAGATTGCTGCCGCCTTTATACCATCGTTCGGACTAACAGTAATTACTGCGTATCGCTCTCCTTCTGGTGACCTTGAAAGGTTTCTGGGCGTTATGTCTGATGTGCTCTCCTTTGTTGGGGTTTGCGACAGAAGTGCCATATTTACTGGTGATTTCAACGTGCATTTTGGGACCGATGATAGTCGTGTTTGCGCTGTGAACCAGTTGCTGAATGAATTTGGTTTGTCCTCCGCATTCTGCTCGCCCACTAGATTTGGCAATTGCCTGGATAATGTGTTTTGGAATTTCAAGTCCGAAATCGATAACTCAACCGTCGATTTACTTCTCTCAGATCATCCTGGAGTGGTTAGTAGCTTTAATGTACCACAAAGTAACCCACAAATTGCTCATAAAATTTCCAAACCAATTACAACCCTTGGTCTAAATATCTTTTTTAACATTATTTCCAATGAAGAGTTTGCCTTCGTAACGAGACTTGATCTTGATGCAAACATTAAGATGACCCTTATGATGACCATATTAAAGGAAGCTTCGTTTAGGGCATTTCCCACTAAAACAACATCGTTCAAAAGTGGCAACGCCTTACCTATAGCTTGGTATACGGATAAGCATAAACATATGCGCAATAAATTGCAAGAGATGAATAATATTTATCAGTGTACTCGTTGTCCGAAGTTGCGATCTTCGCGCAATAGTTATAGCCGCCTTTACCATAAAGAATTAAAATCTGCGAAACTAAAAGCGAATAATAAATTTATTATGTCTCACAAAAATAGTCCACGTGCTATTTGGGACGTCATCAATTCGAATAGATCCAACAACAAAAAAACTGGATTACCGACGGGTGGCATAACGCCCGATTCTTTTAACACTTATTTTTTAAACGCCCCTTTATCTGTTTTGAACGATGTAATACCTGGTGGGAACTCAGTTGAACCACTCCTTTATGTAAACAGCCCTCCTTCGCCTATACAATTTTCTTTTAAGAAGGTGTCTCAAACTGAAGTACGGAGTTCTATCGATGGCTTAAAAAACACAAAATGCCTAGACTGTTGCGATCTTAATATCGCGATGATTAAGAAGGCTGTCAATGTTCTTGTTGGGCCATTGACTAAACTTTTTAATTGCTGTCTCGAGGAGGGTACTTTTCCCAATGTTTTAAAGTCAGCATTGGTGCTACCAATTTTTAAAAAGGGTGATGAGAAGGATCCTGGAAATTACAGACCTATTAGCATATTACCAGTAATATCTAAAATTTTCGAGGTCCTATTGAAAAGCCAGTTGCAAAAATATTTTGAAGACAACAAATTGTTTAACGAGAGTCAATGCGGTTTTAGACCGGGTAAATCGACCACTACGGCTTTTCTTCGTTTCTTGGATTGTGTTGTGGGTTGTTTTGAGGCTTCTCAGTTTTGCGAAACGACTTTTGTCGACCTAACAAAGGCTTTTGATTGTGTTTCGCATACGTTACTGGTTCGCAAACTCTATGCGTACAATATCTCACCGCTAAGTTGTAGACTTCTTTCCTCATACCTCAAGGACAGGTCTCAGTCTGTTAAAGTTGGAGATAATCTATCTGAACCGGGTAAACTTACTTGCGGAGTTCCACAAGGGTCAATTCTTGGACCCCTCCTTTTTCTAATTTACATAAATGACCTACCGAATACCTTTAGTGACGGCATGTTGTTGCTCTACGCGGACGACACAACATTGATGACGGTTGCACCTACGCGAGATTCCGCATTGCTGCAACAATCACAGCTCATATCTTTAGCGGAGGATTGGTTTCGAATTAACCAGTTGGCTTTGAATCGGTCTAAGACTGTGAATATGACTTTTACTTTGCGAGCTGTTGATGAGGCTTGTTCATCGAATAAGTTCCTCGGGTTAATTGTTGACCCGGAACTTACCTGGCATTCCCACTGTAATTTTCTTGCGAACCGCCTTAGTTCGGTGGGTTATTTGCTTCGTCGCCTAGCTGGTATTGTTTCGCTGGAAGTTTTGAAGATTTGCTACTTTTCCTTTTTTCAGTCCCAGTTGTCGTATGGGTTGTTAGTCTGGGGTCATGCTTCTGCCTCTAAATCTTTGTTCGCAATACAGAGGAGAGCAATTAGAATTATGGCGGGACTTGCCTACAGGGATGACTGTCGTCGGGCCTTTAGTGAACTGAGAATCCTAACATTACCTAGTCTTTTTATATTTGAGTCCCTTAAATTTCGTTATAAAAATAGAGACGTTGCCGTGAAAAGGCGAGCACATCCTTATAAAACTCGTAACGAGGCTGATATTCAACCAAATTATATACGTCTTTCGAGATCTCGTTTTTCAGTCAATTACCACAGTATTAAGTTTTTCAATGTGATACCCCCTAGAATTCGTGATCTTCCTTTTAACCAATTCTCATCGGTGATCAAAAATTACCTAATAGATAAGGCCTTTTATGAAATTGAGGACTTTATGTCGAGCACTCCCGTCCTGACGACCACGGCTGCTCGTGTATGCTTGTCTTAGTCTTGATTGTCTTTGTTACTACTATATATATATATATTTTTTTTTATTTTATGAGTGTATATGTATTTTTCTTGTAATATTGTATTTTATGACTTGTGTAAACCGCCTGGTCTTAACACCAATAAAGATTATTATTATTATTATTATTATAAATAATCTTCTTTTAGATATGTTAATATCAATCTTAACCTTTTAAACGTCAAATTTCGCACTGGCGCCATCTTTTGCTGTTTGATTGTTTCAAATAATGTTTAAATATATTTTTGTTAATCTAAATATAGCTTTATATTTTAAAACTAATTAAATATATTGTTGTTGAAATAAAACTAGAACTAACATTAGACCTAGAACTTGAAAGTTTAGTAGTTAGGCCAAACCCAAATCTTTCAAATTCTAGGTCTAGTGTTAGTTCTAATTTTACTTCTTATTTAACGCTTAATTATTGTATATTTTAATAGAACTTGAATTAAAAATAAAAAATAATAAATATAATCTTACTCATTCAGAGATTGGTTACAGAGATTGGTGTTTCCTTCCGCTTGGAAGACTGCCCTTGTTATGCCTCTTCCTAAAACCAGCAACCCTGCAAGTTACAGTGACCTTAGACAGATTAGCATTCTCTCGGTTCTCTCCAAGGTTTTGGAAAAAATCATCAGTTTACGTCTACGCAGTCATTTAGATACGTTTAAGTTGCACTCAATCTGGTTTCAGATCCGGTTTCAGTTGTAGCACAGCACTTTTAGAAGTTTGCGATAACATTATCCGGAAAATTGATCGCAAATCTGCTTCTGTTCTTGTTTTACTTGACTTTTCAAAAGCTTTTGACACTGTGCATCATGAGATACTTCTTGCCATTCTTCATTACATTGGATGTTCTCGCAATGTGTGTTCTTTCTTTAAGCACTATTTATGTAATCGCAAGCAGATTGTCACACTCAATGGCCTGCAATCAGTGGAAGCATCCATTACGTCTGGGGTGCCTGAGGGATCGGTTCTTGGTCCTTTACTTTATTTAATTTATACTTTTAATCTAACTGATGTTCTGAGGCACTGCTCTGTGCATATGTACGCCGACGACACGCAACTGTATTTTTCTTTTACTCCGGATCAACTTTGCGTTGCTCAGGAATGTATTAACGACGATTTGCAAAGGTTAATCACTCGTGCGTCTCAGCTATGTTTAAATATTAATGCTAAGAAATCCTCTGTTATGCTGTTTGGGTGTCCATCCTTCCGTGATTCTATGCGAAAGTCTCTATCTATTAAGATTGGTGATGTTTCACTTAACTTTACTGAAGAGGCTAGGAATCTAGGTATTGTTATAGATTCTTCTTTTAGATTTCGATCTCATGTTTCAAACCTTATTCGTAGTGCTTACTCTACCCTTGACTCCTTTACAGTAATCGTTGCTTACTTAATTTACGTTTAAAAATACAGTTATGTGAATCTTTGGTTTTGTCTCTCTTTAATTTTGGTGATGTCTTATACGGCTCTTGTATAGATAACTTTACTTCCACTCGTATTCAACGCGTTCAAAACGCTTGCTTGCGTTTCATTTTTGGTTTGAGAAGGAGAGATCATGTCTCGAGTGCTCAAGGTCGGGTCAACTGGCTTAATATGGCGAATCGGAGGTCTCTACACGCTGCTTGTCTCTTTCACCGAGTCATTTTATATAAAACCCCTCCTTATTTATGGAACAAAATTTGCTTTCGCTGTGATGTTCATAATTTGAACATTCGTCATCGTTTCACGCTTACGATACCAGCTCACCGTACTAAACTTTTCAAAAGGTCCTTTTCGTATTCTGTTTGCAAAGTTCTCAACAGCATCCCAGAGCAAATTAAGCAGCGGAGTGAGCAATCCTTTAGATCAGCTTACAGATCTCATTTGCTTCAGCAGCAGCGCCAATAGACTCTTATCTTTTTTTTTTTTTGTTGTTCTCTTTGTTTTCTTTCTTTCTCTTTCCTTCTTTTCTTGTACATGTTTCTCTTATGTAGCTTTCCTTCCTTTTTGTTGTTTTTCTCTTTCTTTTCTCTTCTCTTTCGTCTCTTAAGTCTTCTTAGATCAATGTCATTGTTATTATTATTATAAATTAATTCTTAATTTTGTTATTTTGGGGTTGATGAAAAACAGTTATTCCTGGTTTGACCTGGTGCGCTGACTCAATCCCCTTTGGAAAGATACAGTATCGGTTGTTTTCTTTGCTAGTAATAGTATTCGAAGTTTTGTATTATAATATTCTGTAATTGTGTCTTTTCAAATAAATATTATTATTATTATATATTCTTAATAAAACTTGACGAATGATATTTGAAGCAAAATACCCTTAACCAGCTCATATCTTTATTCTCTAACAACACGTAGAGTCGTTATAAAGCTAAAAATAGACGAAATTGATTAAAAATGTATAAATAATCGTCTTTTTTGTTACCTTTTGTGTACGTTGACATAACCTCAATCGAAACCATTTAAACGTCAAATTTCACGCTAGCGCCATCTTTTGTTGATAGATTGTTTCAAATAATAAGTAAATGTACATAAATATTTAATATTATCGTAAATTTAAATATATTATTGTACTTTAAAACAATATATTGTTGTTGAAATAAAGCTAGAACTAACACTAGACCTAGAACTTAACGTTTACTCAATCTTTCAAATTTATTCAAATCTTTCAAATTCTAGGTATAGTGTTAATTTTAATTTTACTTATTATTTAACCCTAGATTATTGTATATTTTAATAGAACTTGAATTAAAAATAAAAAATAATAAATATAATCTTACTCATTCTTAATAAAACTTGAAGAATGATATTTGAAGCAAAATACCCTTAACCAGCTCATTTCTTTATTCTCTAACAACACATAGAGTCGTTATAAAGCTAAAAATAGACGAAATTGATTAAAAATGTATAAATAATCGTCTTTTTTGTTACCTTTTGTGTACGTTGACATAACCTCAATCGAAACCATTTAAACGTCAAATTTCCCGCTAACGCCATCTTTTGTTGATTGATTGTTTCAAATAATAAGTAAATGTACATAAATATTTAATATTATCGTAAATTTAAATATATTATTGTATTTTAAAACAATATATTGATGTTGAAATAAAACTAGAACTAATATTAGACCTAGAACTTAACAGTTTAGTCAATATTTCAAATTCATTCAAATCTTTCAAATTCTAGGTCTAGTGTTAGTTTTAATTTTACCTATTATTTAACGCTAGATTATTATATATTTTAATAGAACTTGAATTTAAAATAAAAAATAATAAATATAATCTTACTCATTCTTAATAAAACTTGAAGAATGATATTTGAAGCAAAATACCCTTAACCAGCTCATTTCTTTATTCTCTAACAACACATAGAGTCGTTATAAAGCTAAAAATAGACGAAATTGATTAAAAATGTATAAATAATTGTTATTTTTTTGTTACCTTTTGTGTACGTTGACATAACCTCAATCGAAACCATTTAAACGTCAAATTTCCCGCTAACGCCATCTTTTGTTGATTGATTGTTTTAAATAATATGTAAATGTACCCAAATATTTAATATTATCGTAAATTTAAATATATTATTGTATTTTAAAACAATATATTGATGTTGAAATAAAACTAGAACTAATATTAGACCTAGAACTTAACAGTTTAGTCAATATTTCAAATTCATTCAAATCTTTCAAATTCTAGGTCTAGTGTTAGTTTTAATTTTACTTATTATTTAACGCTAGATTATTGTATATTTTAATAGAACTTGAATTAAAAATAAAAAATAATAAATATAATCTTACTCATTCTTAATAAAACTTGAAGAATGATATTTGAAGCAAAATATCCTTAACCAGCTCATTTATTTATTTTCTAACAACACATAGAGTCGTTATAAAGCTAAAAATAGACGAAATTGATTAAAAATGTATAAATAATTGTTTTTTTTTGTTACCTTTTGTGTACGTTGACATAACCTCAATCAAAACCATTTAAACGTCAAATTTCACGCTAACGCCATCTTTTGTTGATTGATTGTTTCAAATAATATGTAAATGTACTCAAATATTTAATATTATCGTAAATTTAAATATATTATTGTATTTTAAAACAATATATTGATGTTGACATAAAACTAGAACTAATATTAGACCTAGAACTTAACAGTTTAGTCAATATTTCAAATTCATTTAAATCTTTTAAATTCTAGGTCTTGTGTTAGTTTTAATTTTACTTATTATTTAACGCTAGATTATTGTATATTTTAATAGAATTTGAATTAAAAATAAAAAATAATAAATATAATCTTACTCATTCTTAATAAAACTTGAAGAATGATATTTGAAGCAAAATACCCTTAACCAGCTCATTTCTTTATTTTCTAACAACACATAGAGCCGTTATAAAGCTAAAAATAGACGAAATTGATTAAAAATGTATAAATAATTGTTATTTTTTTGTTACCTTTTGTGTAGGTTGACATAACCTCAATCTAAACCATTTAAACGTCAAATTTACCGCTAACGCCATCTTTTGTTGATTGATTGTTTTAAATAATATGTAAATGTACCCAAATATTTAATATTATCGTAAATTTAAATATATTATTGTATTTTAAAACAATATATTCTTGTTGGAATAAAACTAGAACTAATATTAGACCTAGAACTTAACAGATTAGTCAATCTTTCAAATTCTTTCAAATTCTAGGTCTAGCGTTAGTTTTAATTTTACTTATTATTTAACGCTAGATTATTGTATATTTTAATAGAACTTGAATTAAAAATAAAAAATAATAAATATAATCTTACTCATTCTTAATAAAACTTGAAGAATGATATTTGAAGCAAAATATCCTTAACCAGCTCATTTCTTTATTCTCTAACAACACATAGAGCCGTTATAAAGCTAAAAATAGACGAAATTGATTAAAAATGTGTAAATAATCGTCTTTTTTGTTACCTTTTGTGTACGTTGACATAACCTCAATCAAAACCATTTAAACGTCAAATTTACCGCTAACGCCATCTTTTGTTGATTGATTGTCTCAAATAATAAGTAAATGTACATAAATATTTAATATTATCGTAAATTTAAATATATTATTGTATTTTAAAACAATATATTGTCGTTGAAATAAAACTAGAACTAACACTAGAGCTAAAAATAGACGAAATTGATTTAAAATGCATAAATAATCGTTTTTTTTTAATACCTTTTTATGACTTTAAACGTCAAATTTCACACTAGCGCCATCTTTTGATTGCTTCAAATAATATTTAAATATTTTTCTTAACATAAATAAATTCTTATACTTTAAAAGAGTATATTTTTGCTGAAATAAATCATTAAATTAAAAGGAATTAAAAAAAAAAAACGCTTCAAATTAAAATGCAACAAATATTTACTTAATCAAAAAAAAAATCATCGCCATTTTAACAATCAAATCAAATCAGGTTCATTTACAACATTTCAACTTTATTTTGTGACAAAAAAGGGACCCCCAATATCTCTCCTGATTCTCTAATTGGGTTCATTTCGTTGTAAATAACAACATTTTGGAAACGTGAGTTTGGAACGTAAAAAACGCTCTCATCGATTGGTCTATCAAACGGATATCCAAGGGGTAAATTATCATAAACGACATCAATGGGTAAAACGGTTTGTTGTTGCGAAACGCTTCTTACAGCTGATTTCGGTGTGATAATAAAGTACATTTGGTAAACTTGTCCTTCCGGGGTACCTCTTGGAAGGAGTAATCTTTGTGGGATACCCAGCGGGATTTTTTGAGCCACTACGTGATTTAAAAACATTTCCTTTGTGGTGGTACGTTCTGGGACGACTCCATTGAATTGAAGAGAATTTCTTTGGATTTTATTTAACCCAGGTACTAAATTAATTTGGAATTTGTCTAATTGCACAAAATTTAATCGTTCACGATTAATATTTATAACTTGGCCGTTAACTCCAAATTTAGGTCCAAGGAAAACTCGTACAACAGCATCGACCGGTCTTTCACTGATTACATTCAAATTATAATTAAACGGCAAATAATTTAATCTCTTTTGCCTAATTTGAACTGGAATTTGAGATGGAATTGCGATGGAAATGTCAGAATAAAAATTATCGAAGTAAGTGACTAATTTATCGACTTTAACATCTTGGATTTGGACTCCGTTTAATGCGAGTTGTTCTTGGTTGTAACTCGGAAGGTATTGTTGGTACCTTTGGAAGAAATACATCATTCTTTTAATGAGTTGGTAGAAAGATGGGTCGCGTAAAGATGTTTCAAATTGTTCCATTAGTGATGGGACGAAATCGTTTTGATCAACCGGAATGTTGGAGTATCCCCAAATATTTCTTGCGATGCTCAACATATCACCGTAATATCTTGAGTTTAACGATTGTGGGTTATTATTAATTAAATTTCCAAGGATTTCGATTCCTTGGGGCTCAGAAATCGGGACTAATTTTCCTTCTCTGTTTAAAACAAATCCAGAATCAATCGCTTGTACGACTCTTGATTCATAAGCAAACATATTTTGTAATCCCATGGTGTAATTGTCATAAATTTGTTCGCTTAATCTGAGTGGAGATGGAATTTGCGCGTTGTTTGGTCTAATTGGGAAAGGAATTCCGTTTGGATTAATCAATTCCGGGTGGATCCCCGTTTCCACGATCCTATTAACGTTTACAATTGGTACTTCGGGTAAATTGTTTGAGATACGTTCCAAATTGTATCTAGCCAATAATTGTTGATAAACGAAATAAAATTGCTCTCCACGCCTTTCAGTGTTAAAATTAATTTCATCGTTAGACATCCACGACGGGAAATAAACGTTGAAGTAATAATAAAAAGCGTTTAATCCTACATCTTCGGAGAAATAGTTTATTAAACTTTCCGGGTTTTGTTGTGGATTAATTTGGGAGTAATCAGCGTTGATGGTGAGACCTAAATAATTAAATTTAATTAATTAAAGTTAAGAGATTATTTGGTATGGGTTACCTTCGTTTTGCCAAAGAGGAACTTTTTCTCTCTCCTGAATACCAACACCTTGATATTGGTTTTTGATCAATTTATTTTTCAGATTGTTTAAGTAAGTCGTCATTGGGTTAATTGAAACACCCTCTTGTCTTTGTTGTTGTAATCTTTGTAAATAATTTAGGTATGGGTTGATGGGGGTTTGATGGTTTTGTTGGGAATAAATTCCTTTTTGACCAAAAATTTCTTGTTGGCCATACATTCCTTGTTGATTATTAATTCCTTGTTGACTATTAATTCTTTGTTGATTATTAATTCCTTCTTGACCATAAATTCCTTGTTGACCATAAATTCGTTGTTGTCCATAAACTCCTTGTTGTCCATAAACTCCTTGTTGTCCATAAATTCCTTGTTGACCATAAACTCCTTGTTGTCCATAAACTCCTTGTTGTTCATAAACTCCTTGTTGTTGATTTAAAACTCCTTGTTGTTGTTTTAAAACTCCTTGTTGTTGATTTAAAACTCCTCGTTGACCAAGAACTCTTCGTTGTTGAGCTAAAAGTGGTTCTTGTTGACCCAAAACTTCTTGTACTTGAATAGGAGATTCAAAAATGTGTCCATATTGAGATGGAACTCCTTGATATTGTTGGCTTTGTAAATATTGTGGCGAATAAGGAATTCCTTGTTCCAAATTTTCCTGATAATTATTCAAAAACGATTGCCCTTGTTGATGTTGGTATGGAACTTGATTTTGCAACAAACCCCCTTGATATTGTTGAAGAGGAATTTGTCTTCCTTGGAATCGATTTTGATTTAATCCTTGATTTGGGGCATATTTACCAAAATAATAAGGCAATTTATAGGATCGTTGTTGAGAATTAATCAAGGATAACCCAAGTCGTTGTTGGATATCTTGGAAAACTTGACCGTTATAAAAATAATAAGGATAAATCTCATAAATTGGTGGTAATTCAACATGGGCGGTATCCGGTCTGTGGACCAAAGCGACAGAAACCGAATAAAGATATAACCCTTCATTCAAAAACATCCTCCCCCACGCAGCCGTTTTATAAAAAGTCTCAACATCAACGGCGTTATAAAGAACTCTGTAAAAAGCGATGGCTTCTTGTTGATGTTGTTGGTTGAAAATCGAAAAAATTCTGCCTTTGGGAAGAGCGGAAACGGTGAATAATTTGAAGAAATTAACCACATATTGAGGATTCTAAAAATAACCTCATTAAAAATTTTTTTTTTAATTAACATAATTTTTACCTTATAACTTTGAATGTTGGCTTCGATATCATAATTCAATCCGATTCTTTCAATTTCTTGCGAAATTATGGGTTGGTCAATGTTTTGAAGGAGATTTAAAACAATTTTTTGCAAATCAACGCCTTTAAAGGAAATTATTTATTTATAATTTATTCTTTATTTAAAATCTTACCATTTTGAACTCCAATTATAGGTTGTTGTTGTTGAGGAACCCTCGGTAAAGTGTAGGCTAAGGCTAAAAGCCCGGAGAATATCAGGAGAGTCTTCATGGTCGGAACACCTTAACTTGTGTACTTTTTCCAAAACCTCTCCCATTTTTATACTAGCAAAATATCGCCAGACACCGACAATGATAGCCTTTCGGGTCATTTTTTTCCTTTCAATTATTCCTATTGCATGTTTATTTAATTTAATCAATTCTTTTTGTTGAAATTGCCGGATTCTTGCAGTTTTATCTCTTTGTAATCGCAATAATTTTTAAAACAACATTCCTTATTTTTACCCAAATAATTGGTAATTATTACATATTATAAAAAAATGGACTTTAATCCAATATTTTCGGAGAGTTTATATCAAAAAACTTTTTATTTTGACTTATTTCGATTTCTGATTTAACAATCGTTTCGTATTGCATCTTTCGGCTTTGTTGCTAAGCTGGTTATTATGATTCTTTTTATTATTTATTTCTTTTTTTGAAAGAATCTTTAAGAAAATGATCAAAATCTTGTTGTTATCTCTTATATGTAAGTTGATCGTCCAAAACCTCATTTCTTTTTTATTTCAAATTTGTAAATAATTTTTTTGATACATTTTGTAAATGTTAACACAAATTTAACCAGTTAAACGTTTTAAATCTTCTGCAAAACATTGACCAACCCATAATTTCGCAAGAAATTGAAAGAATCGGATTGAATTATGATATCGAAGCCAACATTCAAAGTTATAAGGTAAAAATTATGTTAATTAAAAAAAATTTTTTTAATGAGGTTATTTTTAGAATCCTCAATATGTGGTTAATTTCTTCAAATTATTCACCGTTTCCGCTCTTCCCAAAGGCAGAATTTTTTCGATTTTCAACCAACATCAACAGGAAACCATCGCTTTTTACAGAGTTCTTTATAACTCTGTTGATGTTGAGACTTCTTATAAAACGGCTGCGTGGGGGAGGATGTTTTTGAATGAAGGGTTATATCCTTATTCCGTTTCTGTCGCTTTGGGCCACAGACCGGATACCGCTAATGTTGAATTACCACCAATTTATGAGATTTATTCTTATTATTCTTATAACGTTCAAGATTTCCAAGATATCCAAAAACATCTTGGGTTATCTTTGATTAATTCTCAACAACGATCCTATAAATTGCCTTATTATTTTGGTAAATATGCCCCAAATCAAGGATTAAATCAAAATCAATTTCAAGGAAGACAAATTCCTCTTCAACAATATCAAGGGGGTTTGTTGCAAAATCAAGTTCCATACCAACATCAACAAGGGCAATCGATTTTGAATAATTATCAAGAAAATTTGGAACAAAGGATTCCTTATTCACCGAAATGTTTTCAAAGCCAATAATATCGAGGAGTTCCATCTCAATATGGACACATTTTTGAATCTCCTATTCAAGTACAAGAAGTTTTGGGTCAACAAGAACCACTTTTAGCTCAACAACGAAGAGTTCTTGGTCAACGAGGAGTTTTAAATCAACAGCAAGGAGTTTTAAATCAACAACAAGGAGTTTTAAATCAACAACATGGAGTTTTAAATCAACAACAAGGAGTTTATGAACAACAAGGAGTTTATGGTCAACAAGGAATTTATGGTCAACAAGGAATTTATGGTCAACAAGGAATTTATGGTCAACTAGGAATTTATGGTCAAGAAGGAATTAATAGTCAACAAAGAATTAATAGTCAACACGGAATTAATAATCAACAAGAGGTATATAGCCAACAAGAAATTTTTGGTCAAAAAGGAATTTCTTCCCAACAAAATCATCAAACCTCCATCAACCCATACCAAATTTATTTACAAAGATTACAACAACAGAGATAAGAGGGTGTTTCAATTAACCCAATGATGACTTACTTAAACAATCTGAAAAATAAATTGATTAAAAACCAATATCAAGGTGTTGGTGTTCAGGAGAGAAAAAGTTCCTCTTTGGCAAAACGAAGGTAACGCATACCAAATAATCTCTTAACTTTAATCAATTAAATTTAATTATTTAGGTCTCACAATCAACGCTGATTACTCCCAAATCAATCCACAACGAAACCCAGAAAGTTTAATAAACCATTTCACCGAAGATGTAGGATTAAACGCTTTTTATTATTATTTCAACATTTATTTCCCGTCGTGGATGTCTAACGATGAAATTAATTTTAACACTAAAAGGCGTGGAGAGCAATTTTATTTCGTTTATCAACAATTATTGGCTAGATACAATTTGGAACGTATCTCAAACAATTTACCAGAAGTACCAATTGTAAACGTTAATAGGATCGTGGAAACGGGGATCCAACCGGAATTGATTAATCCAAACGGAATTTCTTTCCCAATTAGACTAAACAACGCACAAATTCCATCTCCACTCAGATTAAGCGAACAAATTTATGACAATTACACGATGGGATTACAAAATATGTTAGCTTATGAATCAAGAGTCGTCCAAGCGATTGATTCTGGGTTTGTTTTAAACAGAGAAGGAAAATTAGTCCCGATTTCTGAGCTCCAAGGAATTGAAATCCTTGGAAATTTAATTAATAATAACCCACAATCGTTAAACGTAAGATATTACGGTGATATGTTGAGCATTGCAAGAAATATTTGAGGATACTCCAACATTCCGGTTAATCAAAACGATTTCGTCTCATCATTAATGGAACAATTTGAAACATCTTTACGCGACCCATCTCTCTACCAACTCATTAAAAGGATGATGTATTTCCTCCAAAGGTACCAACAATACCTTCCGAGTTACAACCAAGAACAACTCGCATTAAACAGAGTTCAAATCCAAGATATTAAAATCGATTCCATCTCAAATTCCCGTTCAAATCAGGCTAAGACGATTGAATTATTTGCCGTTTAATTATAATTTGGACATAGTCAGTGAAAGATTGGTTGATGCTGTTGTACGAGTTTTCCTTGGACCTAAATTTGGAGTTAACGGCCATGTTATAAATATCAACAGCGAACGATTAAATTTTGTGCAATTAGACAAATTCCAAATTAATTTAGTATCTGGGTTAAATAAAGTTCAAAGAAATTCTCTTGAAGATAGAACGTACCACCACAAAGGAATTGTTTTTAGATCTCATGATGACTCAAAGAATCCCGTTGGGTATCCCACAAAGATTACTTCTTCCAAGAGGTACCCTGGAAGGACAAATTTATCAAACATATTTTATTATCACCCCAAAATCAACTGTAAGAAGCGTTTTGAAACAACAAACTATTTTACCCATTGATGTCGTTTATGATAATTTACCCCTTGGATATCCGTTTGATAGACCAATCGATGAAAATCTTTTTTCTTTACATTTCCAAGATGTTGTTATTTACGATGAAATGAACCCAATTAGAAAATCAGGAGAAAAATTGGGTGTCCCTTTTATGCGCATTTTAGTTTGAACCGTTTTAATTTTTATATATTAAATTATATTTCTGGATGTTAAATTGGAATCATCAAATTGGATCAAAAAACTGAATCTCTACGAGATTTAGTCTTTCCGAATCTTTCTCAGTCATTCCAAGACACTGAGGTCTATTATTAATTCTAGTTTTAATTGTTAGATAATGCTAGATTATTGTATATTTTAATAGGATTTGAATTAAAATTATGAATAACAAATATAATCTTACTCGTAGTTAGCAAATCTTGATGAATTAAATTGAAGCAAAATATCTCCTTGACTTGGTGATTTCTTTATTCTCTAACAACACATGGGATCGTTGTATACCTAAAAATAGATTAAATTGATTTAAAATGTATAAATAATCGTTTTTTTTTTATACTTTTTGTGTAAAATAACATTAACCTCAATCTTAACAATTTAAACGTCAGATTTCACACTAGCGCCATCTTTTGCTGATTAATTATTTCAAGTAATATTTAAATAAATTCAAATATTCGATATTTTTGGTAATTTAAACATATTCTTATATTTTAAAACAATATTTATTTGCTGAAATAAAACTAGAACTAACACTAGAACCTAGCACTTGAAAGATCCAGAAAGACTAAATCTTTCCGAGGTTCAGTCTTTCCGAATCTTTCTCAGTCATTCCAAGACACTGAGGTTTAGTGTTAATTCTAGTTTTAATTGTTAGATAACGCTAGATTGTTGTATTTTAACAGGACTTGAATTAAAATTATGAATAATAAATATAATCTTACTCGTAGTTAGCAAATCTTGATGAATTAAATTGAAGCAAAATATCTCCTTAACTTGGTGATTTCTTTATTCTCTAACAACACATGGGGTCATTGTATACCTAAAAATAGATTAAATTGATTTAAAATGTATAAATAATCGTTTTTTTTTATACTTTTTGCGTAAAATAACATTAACCTCAATCTTAACAATTTAAACGTCAAATTTCACACTAGCGCCATCTTTTACTGATTGATTGTTTCAAAAAATATTTAATATTTTATTAATTTATTTTAAAATAATATATTTTTGCTAAAATAATTGTTACCCTACGCTAAATTATTATATATTTCAATGAATCGTAAATTAAAATCATAACAATAAACAATGAATTTTAAATTTAATGATTTAATAACTAGCGCCATCTTTTGTCTAAATCCGTTTTTATACGTTACGTATTCACAGAAAGCTTATTTATACTAAAAAAAAATTAATTATACATTTTTATAACCATAAAGGGTATTAAGACCATTAATCGAATTAATTGTAAATAAATCAATTAATAAATAAATAAATAATATATAAAATTTGACAATCAGCTGATTACGAGACGAAAACAAATGCGATTTGACGTTTAGCTAAAAATTTGACAGTTGCCGCGTGTTGGTTTTTAAAGGAATTATATAAAAGTCGAATATGAGAAAATCATTAGTGACGGTGCAATGTATTGGAATTTACGCCTTTTAGGTGTTCAGTGCAATATTGTTCGCGCGGCAAAATGTTGTTTTGGTAATTTCGCGATAAAAAACGCGTGCAACCCATCCAAGATAAATTGTAATTATGTCGCGTCGTTAAAGGATTTTCGGTAATAACATTTTAATTCCCTCAATATATCTTATAAACATATCAATTAAAATAATAATAACGCCATTTATTATGATTTTTTTTAATAAAATAAGGTTATTCAATGAATTTAATCAAGGGATTCATTGTTAGATGGCGCCACTTAATGATCATGATTATTTATAATTTTTTCTTGTTTGTTTTAGTGTTAATTCCAAGCCGTATAATTTCGAAAAATTCGCTCGTAAAATGTCGACCGGACCCAGCACAAGCAGTTTGCCTTTAACCCAAACAAAAACCAACAAACTCTCCTATGAAAAATCACCGTATCTACTTCAACATGCAACGAACCCCGTGGATTGGTTCCCGTGGGGTGATGAAGCCTTCGAAAAGGCAAAAAACGAAAATAAATTGATATTTTTATCCGTGGGATATTCAACGTGCCATTGGTGTCACGTCATGGAAAAAGAATCGTTTGAAAATTCCGCCGTAGCCGAGATTTTGAATAAATCCTTCGTTTCGATTAAAGTCGATCGTGAAGAACGCCCCGACGTCGATAAAGTTTATATGACTTATGTGCAAAGGACTACGGGGGGTGGAGGTTGGCCTATGTCGGTTTTTTTAACGCCTAATTTAGAGCCGGTTTTTGGAGGGACTTATTTCCCCCCGGAAGATAAATACGGACGAGTTGGATTTAAAAGCTTGCTCTCTATGATTGCCCAACAATGGGAGGCTAATCACCAGGAATTGGGCGCAAAAGGTAAAAATCTTAATCTGATTAAAATTAAAATCGTAATCAATTTAATTTTTTAACTAAAATTAGAACTAACACTAGAACTATCACTAGAACTATCACTAGGACTAATACTAGATCTAAAACTAGAAACTTTCGGGTTTCGCCGTGCGTTTTTTGAAAAAATTTTTGACGTTTCGGATGCCATTTTGCAACCTTCTTCAGAAACTGGTTCTAACTGACAAAATCGGGGATCGTAAAACAATAAATAGGTCGAAAAACTAATTAATAATTAATTACAAGCTAATTACTAACTAATTACTGCGTCGCGTCCGGTTTGGGAGTCGTGTTCGTCTTCACCACCATCTTCCATGTTCTGCTGAGTTCTCAGCCATCCTCTCTGTTGACGTTGTTTTTATGTCGGTGGATTTCTATAGCTTCTCTTGTCAGCCGTTGATGATATTTATTATTCCTAGCCAGAACCTTTGTTTTGTCAAAGTTTATTCGGTGTCCCTCTGAATGGCAATGTTCTGCAATTGAATCTTCCTCAGCCTCACATCCCTCTCGTGTTCCTTGATACGGCATTCGATATTTCGTTCGGTTTGGCCAACGTAAAACTTCCCACAACTGCATGACAGCCGATAGACACCCGCTCCTTTTAATAGAGGTAGCTTGTCCTTGGCTACCGGGAGTGTATTCCGAATTTTGGTGACCGTTTCATGTCGTTTTTCTTGAGGTGTCTTGCAATTCGTTCCGTTACACCGGAAACGTAAGGAAGACAGATGAAACCAGCTGGTTCTGTACTTGCTGCAGCTTCTTCTCCCTGCTTCCGCTGCTTGGTGGCTCGGTTGATGTCCTTTAAACTATATCCATTTTTCTGTAGTACGTTCCGTAGAAACCGTTCTTCCTTCTTTAGGTTATCTCCTTTTTTATTCTTGCTGCTCTCTGAAACAAAGTGCGAATTACGGACCTCTTCTGTTGGGGATGATAGTGCGATGTTGCCTCTAAGTACTTATTGGTGTGGATTTTCTTTCGATACACCCCCAGTTCCATATCACCATTTGTCTTAAACCTCTCGTTTAAGTTTATTCATGAAGACCCGCGACACACATATCAAGAAATTTGAAACATTGGAACGCCGGGTGCAGCAGAAGAGAAACAACAACAGTCTACCAGTAGAAACAATCGTCATCAACAGATCGAGTATCCCACTAACGAAGGAAGAAACCATGGTATTGGCAAAAGGACTAAATTAGGCAATCGCCCCAAAGAAGGTCCCGAAGGAAGAAATAATCTGCGAAGTGGAAGCAGCAGTTCGAGGGATGCCCACACTGAAAGCCAAAGAGATCCGACAAGAAGTTGCCAGGGTATTGAAATCAGCAAAACCACCAAAATCCAACTTGACAATTAGTGAGAAGAAGGTACTCCGGTCTATTAAAGAAAAGTCAGAAATCGTCGTGTTACCAGCAGACAAGGGGAATGCCACCATTGTGATGGACAAGGAAGAATATGACGCCAAAATGATGGAGGCCACCTACAGGAAGATCAAGAAGGACCCTATAATAGACGTTTAAGAGTAATTCGACGATCCAGCGAACTTTATTTAATGGAGGATCTGTAATGGTTTGGGGTGGAATTTCGCTTACAGCACGAACAGACCTTGTTTCTTTGCGAAGAGGTTCATTAACAGGTGAAAGGTATATTACAGACATTTTATCAAAACACGTGGCACCCTTTGCTCCTTACATAGGAAATAATTTTTTATTAATGCATGATAATGTAAGACCTCATATTGGCCGTATGGTCCGTGACTATTTGGATCGTCAATTAAATTATTAAATTAATTAAATTATTAATTTTAGTATTAGTTTTGAAGCTGAGTTGGGTTGAGTTCGATTCACAGGGGTCAATTCTGGGACCCACCCATTGAAACGTTTTTAACGACGAGATTTTAAGGCTGGAAATGGAAAGTGGAATAGTGGTGACTGCCTATGCCGATGATTTGACTACTGTTGTTAAGGGAAAAACCGGAGCCGAGGTGGAGAATAAGGTTAAGTACGCTGTGGAGAAAGTGGTTGGGCATTTGCCTGGGATGGGAATCAGAGTAATGCGCCAGAAGATTGAGATTATTGCTCTTCAGGGAAGAAGAGAAGCACCGGGAATGACGGTAAAGTGCCCATGGTAAAGTATTTGGGGGTGTATATGGATAAAGACATGCGAATGACCTCATACGCCAAGAAAATAATAGAGAAGGCAGTTAAGATGATGAAAAACCTGCGCAGAGTTCTGCCAAATGTGGGAGGTCCGAAAGCCAGTAAAAGGAAGCTGCTGGCACAATCAATGGTATCTGCAGTTTTGTACGCAGCATCAACATGGAGGAGAGCCCTGAAATACAAGCATTATAAGAATATGTTAAAATCGATCAACAGAAGATTTGCTATGGAGGTTACATCGGTATATTGCACGGTATCGGGGGAGTGCGTAAAGGTAATCGCCAATAGGCCTTCCATGGATTTACTCGTCGAGGAGAGGCATAGCGTGATGGAGAAAGAAAAGGAATATCGAACAGAAGCCAGAAGAGAACTCATGGTCAAGTGGCAGAAAAGATGAGACAAGTATGAAGGCTGAGCGAAAATATTTGTTGAACAATGGGCAGCAAGAAAGTGGGGCGAAGTGGATCATTATATGATACAGGCCATTACCGGACACGGAATTTATGGAAAATATCTCCACAAAATACGAAAAGTAAACACAAGCGGGTGTTGGTTCTGCATCAATGAATACAATCCGGAACACACAATCTTTAGATGTGAGAAATTTAAAGTGGCGCGAGCGTTATGTGATAATAAGTGCGGACGTCCGATCACTAAGGACAATATAGGCCAATTGCTGATGGAAAGTGAGGATTACCGAAAGGCTATATCGGTTTCCCGAGGAAAGTCTTTCAGTAGAAGCAAAACGAAGAGATGAGAAGAGAGCGCGGGATGTTACTAATGAATGGATGTCAGGCAGAAGGAAAACAATTGTGAAGCAGAATAGAACTTAAATAGAGTAGCCTATTTACTAGAAGGCCTATTTATTTTTTACGAAGATGCAGAGAGAAGAAAGTTACGCCAACGTTCTTGAAGGTGAAATACCACATCGACTCCGCTGCAGCTCGTAGAATCTTGATTAGGACAGAACAGGGATTATTACGAGAAAGGATATATTATACCTACAGTGATTTACAGAAGGTAAGTGAGAGGTTACTACGACTCCACCTCTCATTTTCCAATAGTATGTCCGGAGAAGACTAGGATAAAGTGGACAGACTAACAATGGAGAAAGTCGATCGTGAATTCAAGAAGACCCGCGACACACATATCAAGAAATTTGAAACATTGGAACGCCGGGTGCAGCAGAAGAGAAACAACAACAGTCTACCAGTAGAAACAATCGTCATCAACAGATCGAGTATCCCACTAACGAAGGAAGAAACCATGGTATTGGCAAAAGGACTAAATTAGGCAATCGCCCAAAGGCAAGGTCCCGAAGGAAGAAATAATCTGCGAAGTGGAAGCAGCAGTTCGAGGGATGCCCACACTGAAAGCCAAAGAGATCCGACAAGAAGTTGCCAGGGTATTGAAATCAGCAAAACCACCAAAATCCAACTTGACAGTTAGTGAGAAGAAGGTACTCCGATCTATTAACCCGGGAGGACGCGCGCGTGGGTAGAAAATACCCGGCGCTTATTAAATGATGTGTATATTCTCCAAATGTCGATTAAATCGGGGAATCCCCTGTATACCTCTCGAGTAGAGTGTAACAGAAGTACCTATGCTCAGACGATATTATTATACCGTTCTCGATCAGTGCTAGGGTCTGATTTATGCGAAATGGACATTTCTTACCCGGCGCGCGTCGATACGTGACTAAATTGTTACCATTTTATTTCTGTGTTTTGTGTATTGTATTAGTTTTTGGTGAATTGTGGTTATTATTGAACAGTTGTCGCATTATTTCATATTTATCAGTTTGAGTTCCAGTAAGTTAAAATTATAATAAATGAAGTAACTATAGTTTATTAGCATATCAGCATTTCAGTAGATAATGGATTCTCAGCCAGGGCCATCAAATATCAGTAAATGGGTGGATAGAAGGCCTTTAACTAAAAAAGATCAAGAAGAGGAAATAAGGAAAATAATGGAGGAGGAGAGTGATGACAATGAAATTCCACCAACTGAATCAGATAGTGAAGTTGACCACATTTCAGTAAGCGACCATCTTACCGACACTGACGCAGATGAACCATCAGAAGATGAAGGCAATTTTTACAAATCAAGCTCGGCAGGTACACCATCTTCTCACTTTTATCTGGGGAAAGATGGTACAAGTTGGTCCAAACAACATCCACCAATAAATGTAAGGACTAGAGCCCATAATTTAGTGACCCAACTACCGGGACCGAAAGGAAAAGCAAAGGATGCAACTACTCCTTTTGAATGTTGGAATTGTATGATTTCTGATAATATGATAAACCATATTGTCAGCTGTACTAATATATACATAGATTTGTCGCGAGGAAAATTTGTTAGGGAGAGAGATGCCGCTCCTACAGACCAACGAGAGATGAAAGCACTTTTCGGTTTGCTGTACTACGCTGGGGTACTGAAGTCTGGAAGACTCAATACAATGGAATTGTGGGAACAAGATGGATCTGGTGTGGACATATTTCCAGGCGTCATGTCTCGAAAACGCTTTTTATTTTTACTCACTTCTTTACGTTTTGACGACATACGTGATAGGCACACCAGACGACAAAGTGACAAACTGGCTCCCATACGTGATCTCTCCGAATTATTTAAAAACAACATTCAAAGCTCCTATGTTATTAGTGAGTATGCCACAATAGACGAAAAATTGGAACCTTTTAGGGGAAGATGCTCGTTTAGGCAGTACATAAAGAGTAAGCCAGCAAGATATGGCATAAAAATTTTTCTTTTGACTGACGTAAGCAACCGGAAGTTGAGTACAAGTTACAAAATGATCCTTACTCAGTCGTATGCCGTCTCATCAAACCAATTGAAAAAACTGGCCGAAACATAACAATGGACAATTGGTTTATGAGTATAAAGCTAATGAATGATCTTTTGAAAAATCATCACTTGACCTGTATTGGAACCATCCGAAAAAATAAAAGGGAAGTACCAACTGCATTTGTCACTCCAAAAAATCGGTCTCAATATTCTAGCTTATTTGCGTTCTCGGAAAATAAAACAGTAGTTTCATATTGCCCTAAGAAAGGTAAAGTAGTTTTGGTGGGTTCAACTATGCATCACGATGACTGTATCAACAGTGAATCTGAAAAGCAAAAACCTGAAATAATAGAGTTCTACAATTTGACTAAGGGTGGAGTCGATACTGTCGATGAATTATGTGGATTATATTCTGTATCCAGGAGGTCGCAAAGGTGGCCGCTAACTATATTTTTTGGTTTTCTGAATATTGCGGCGATAAATGCTTACATTGTTTATAAAAGCAACAAGCAGGAACAAATTTCCCGAAGAGTATTCTTGAAAAACATGGCAAAAGAACTAGTAAGAGAACATTTACTATTGTCTCGCTACCCAGTTATATAAAAACAAGGATAATGCTTTTAATTCCACAAAATGAACAGGAAGAATTTCTTCCAGCGAAGCGCCAGAAAGTATTGTCGGGAAGGTGTCATGTTTGCCCAGGCCGCAAAGACAGAAAAACTAAAACCTCCTGTAGTGCGTGTAATAAATTCATATGCCGAGAACATTCTATACCAATTTGCCAAGGCTGTTTCGCAAATAAGGTTGTCCCCGTTATGAAAGAAGATGAAGAACTGGAAGAAGAGGATGTCTAGGTCATTTTATCATTTTTTTATTATTTTTTTTTGTTCAGTCTCATCATGTGTTGATTTGGTTTTATTGAGTACAATTTTATGTTCATTTATTTTAAATATGTTACAAATAGAGTTTATAAGTTCAGTTACACAATCCATTGTTTTATTTCCCGAAAGAATGCTCAAATAACCATACTTATACCCAAAATATTTATAAAGATCAAATATCGGGTAAAAATTACCCGGCGCGCGTTTTAACGTGAGAGCCAGAGACGCGCGTCCTCCCGGGTTAAAGAAAAGTCAGAAATCGTCGTGTTACCAGCAGACAAGGGGAATGCCACCGTTGTGATGGACAAGGAAGAATATGACGCCAAGATGATGGAGGAAACCTACAGGAAGATCAAGAAGGACCCTACAGACAAGATCGTAAGAAATATGAAGAGCTTTGTAAAATCCACAGCTATTCTACCAGAACATCAGAAAGGTTTGTTTGTGCAGGCTCCAGTACCACCAAGAATTTATGGACTACCGAAGATCCATAAACCAGACGTCCCCCTTCGTCCTTCCATTTCGTGGAATCAGTGGAAAATGTAAAGTTAGATGCTGAGGATATTTTGGTTAGTTTCGATGTAGATTCGCCAAAAACTCATTCCGGAGGGTTTGCCAGAGTACGTGCCAGATTTAGTGGAATTTTGTTTATCGTCGACGTATTTCAGTTGGAAAGGAGAGTTTTACGAACAGTTTGAGGGGGCAGCCATGGGATCTCCTTTGTCGCCGGTGATAGCTAACTTTTACATGAATTTGTTCGAAGAAAATGCTCCGAAGAAGAGCCAATGGAAACCAAAGCTATGGCTCCGATATGTGGACGACACGTTTGTGGTATGGCAACATGGTAGGGAACGCCTCTTTGAATTTCTAGGTCATCTAAACACTCAACATCCCATGATCAAATTTACCTTGGAAACAGAATCCGCCAAGCAGTTGCCCTTCTTAGATGTATTGGTCATTAGAACGACAAATGGTGATATGAAACTGGGGGTGTATCGAAAGAAAACCCACACCAATAGGTACTTAGAGGCAACATCGCACCATCATCCCCAACAGAAGAGGTCCGTAATTCACACTTTGTTTCAGAGAGCAGCAAGAATATGTAAAGGAGATAACCTAAAGAAGGAAGAACGGTTTCTACGGAACGTACTACAGAAAAATGGATATAGTTTAAAGGACATCAACCGAGCCACCAAGCAGCGGAAGCAGGGAGAAGAAGCTGCAGCAAGTACAGAACCAGCTGGTTTCATCTGTTTTCCTTACGTTTCCGGTGTAACGGAACAAATTGCAAGACACCTCAAGAAAAACGACATGAAACGGTCACCAAAATTCGGAATACACTCCCGGTAGCCAAGGACAAGCTACCTCTATTAAAAGGAGCGGGTGTCTATCGGCTGTCATGCAGTTGTGGGAAGTTTTACGTTGGCCAAACCGGACGAAACATCGAATGCCGTATCAAGGAACACGAGAGGGATGTGAGGCTGAGGAAGATTCAATTGCAGAACATTGCCATTCGGAGGGACACCGAATAAACTTCGACAAAACAAAGGTTCTGGCTAGGAATAATAAATATCATCAACGGCTGACAAGAGAAGCCATAGAAATCCACCGACATAAAAACAACGTCAACAGAGAGGATGGCTGGGAACTCAGCAGAACATGGAAGATGGTGGTGAAGACGAACACGACTCCCAAACCGGACGCGACGCAGTAATTAGTTAGTAATTAGCTTGTAATTAATTATAAATTAGTTTTTCGACCTATTTATTGTTTTACGATCTCCGATTTTGTCAGTTAGAACCAGTTTCTGAAGAAGGTTGCAACATGGCATCCGAAACATCAAAAATTTTTTCAAAAAACGCACGGCGAAACCCGAAAGTTTCTAGTTTTAGATCTAGTGTTAGTCCTAATTTTAGTTCAATTAACACCGGTCGTGAAAGCCTTCGTACTTATAATTTAATTTTTTTTTAGCAAAAGCTTCAATTAACGCCATTCAACGATTAACCGCACAAAGCTTCCAAACAACATCCGACTTAGATATCCCGGAAAACGACACAATCCGTAAATGCACCTCAATGTTTTTAAAATCGTACGATAAAACTTACGGAGGATTTTCCGATGCGCCAAAATTCCCCCAACCGAGCAATTACAATTACCTTTTCCACGTTTATTCGAAAGACCCCACTTCGGAACAAGGCAAAGAAATCTTCGAAAGTTGTACTCATAGCTTAAAAAAGATGGCTTACGGAGGAATCCACGACCACGTCAACACAGGATTCGCCCGTTACTCGGTTGATTCGCGTTGGCACGTCCCTCATTTCGAAAAGATGCTTTACGATCAAGGCCAATTGGCAGTCGCTTATTGCGACGCTTACCAAATATCGAAAGATAATTTCTTCAAAGAAATCGTCGAGGATATTTTGAATTACGCATCGAGGGATTTAAGTCACGATTTGGGGGGGTTTTACGGCGCGGAAGACGCTGATTCTTATCCGACGGAGAAATCGAAACATAAACAGGAAGGAGCTTTTTGCGTTTGGGAATACTCTGAATTAGAAAATTTATTAACGATGAAGCACAACCGATTTTCTTATTTCGATCTTTTTTGCTATCATTTCGACGTGAAGAAATCGGGGAATGTTCCCCCCCAATACGATCCACATAATGAGTTGGCGAATAAAAATATTTTGGGCTGCTTCAGATCTTACGAAGCCACCTCGACCGCTTTTAACGTGACGGTCGATGAGGTTAAAGAAATTTTAAAAAAATGTTACGACGTTCTTTATGAGGAACGATTAAAGCGACCCAAACCGCATGTTGATACTAAAATTGTTACCGCTTGGAATGGTTTGATGATATCCGGTTTTGCGAAGGCCGGATTTGTTTTAAATAGATCTGAGTATGTTGATCGTGCTGTGAAAGCCCTCGAATTTGTTAACGAATATTTGTACGATGAGACGAATCGGAGCTTATTGAGGTGTTGTTATAAGGATGATTCGGGGAATATTACTCAAATGTAAGATGAATTAAATTTAATTTTTTTGTTATTAAAAGAATGACGTTTTTAGTTCCGCTCCAATTAATGGGTTCGTTCAAGATTACGCTTTCTTAATTAGGAGTTTAATTGATACGTATGAGGCTACGTTGGATTGTAAATGGTTGGAATGGGCTGAAACGCTTCAAGATACCCAAAATGAGTTGTTTTGGGATGAAGAGGATTTTGGGTATTTTACTAGTCCCGAAGGGGATCCTTCAATTGTTATTCGAGATAAAGAAGGTAAGTATTTTAATAATTGTATTTTTGGGTGTATTCATCATTACTTTGATTTTTATGCTTTGTATGAAATTACAAAATTTTTTGTTAGAAGCCGAGGTCGCTTGCGGCCGAGGCATTAGGCCCATATCATACCGGTACTAAACGACACGATTTTAACGATTTGTTTTGATATTAAGCCGAAGTCGCTTGCGGCCGAGGCGCTAGTTCTTGATCATATCAATGATATTAATGTTTTTTTTATTAAAGTAATTACAATCTGGTCAGAAAGACCAATTAGCAATTTGTTTCTAACTTAATAATTAATAAACGATTCAGTGGTTCGACTCTTCAGTGACTTTATTTTGCCTCACATATCACATGCTCTGCTTTATACACAATCACTCACAGAAACTACACCAGTTCGAACGGCTTTTTTCTATGGAGTCTTCTCTTTAGTCCAGTGTTGTCAAGGAGCTGGATGGCCTCAACGTTGGCGTGTTTATGCAGTCTTTCTTCACGTCTGCTGGCAAATTTCTTGATACTCTCTTTTACTGTTTCTATCTCTAAGTCCTTGTGGAGATCTTTATTTCTTGTATACCAGGGTGCATTGACAATGTTTCTTAGCACTTTGTTTTGAAATCTTTGAATTACATCTTTATTGCTTTGTTTTGTGCAGCCCCATAGCTGGATACCATAAGTCCATACTGGTTTTAATGTTTGTTTGTACAGTATTAATTTATTAAAAATGTACTTTATTAGCCAGTACATTTTTCTATATTTTATTTCAAGTTCTTGTCTTTTTTTTTAACATGAGCTTCCAGCGGAGCTTTGCATCTAGTGTTATACCAAGATATTTCGCAGTGTTTGAATACGGAACTGGTGTATTCTTGATATTAACAGGCATCTGTTGACAAACTTTGTTGGTAAAGTTGACATGTATAGATTTCGTTTCATTTAATCTGATTCTCCATTTAACAGTCCAACTATATATACTATTGACTGCAAGTTGCAGTTTTTCAGTCGCTTCTTCATTGCTTCTACCTACTGATAGAATAGCAGTGTCGTCAGCAAAAGTTGCAATAGTGCTGTTTTCTGGTTGTGGTATATCGCAAGTAGGAGGTAGAGAATCGGCCCTAAGACACTTCCCTGCGGAACCCCAGCCTTAATCAATTGTAGTTCAGAATAGGCGTCTTCTTGTTTAACTCTAAAATATCTTTCAGAAATATATGATAAAAATTTTAGAAAATTGTTTCGGTAAATAAGTTCTGAGTTTATAATTTAGGCCTTCATGCCACACTTTATCAAACGCCTGCGAAACATCCAAAAATACTGCAGAGCATATCATCTTCTTTTCTAGTGTTTTTTCTATAATGTCCGTTATTCTATGTACTTGTTCAATCGTGGCATGTTTATTTCTAAATCCAAATTGATGATTTGAAAACAATGCCTTGGCATCAATTATAGGTTTTAATCTTTTTAGTAGAAGTTTTTCGAATAATTTTGCTATTACAGGCAGCAATGATATCGATTTTTTTTTCGTTCAAAATGGCTTCTTATCTAATTAGAAGAAACGAAGAAGATAATGAAAGCTGTAGAACATAAATGCCCCGAAAAATCAACGCGGGCATTTATTTGCCTATCGCAAATTTTATGATAATAAAAAAATTTTTTAAATTATTGTCTTAAAAAGAATAATAAATAATTAAAGTCCCTAGATTTATAAAGTACCGCGGCTTCCAGAAAACTGTTACTGCTTCTAGAGGATTTAAAATACTTCCAGACGACTTACAATGCTTTCAGATAACTTGATATAGCATCTAGAAAACTTAAAATGTTTCCAGAACACTTGATGTTGTTACCTCTAGATGATTTGATACTGTCTTAAGAAAACTTTATATTGCTTTCAGAAGACTTGAATTTCTAGACTGATATTTCTAGAAAACTTAAAATGATGAATTTACAGATGTCTTACAATGCATCCAGACGACTTACAATGCTTACAGATGACTTACAACGCTTTTGGAAGCCTTGATATTGCATCTAGAGGACTTGAAGTGTGTCCAGACGACCTACAATGCTTCCAAAGTACTTTATGTCGCTGTTAGAAGACTTAAGATGCTTCCAGAAGACTTGATATTGTATCTAAGAAACTTGATATGGTTTCCAGAATACTTGGAATGTTTCCAGAAGACTGATACTGCTTCTAGAAGACTTAAAATATTTCCAGATGACTTACAATACTTCTAGACGACTTACAATGTTTCCAGAAGACCTTATACTTACTTTTAGAATACTTCAAAATTACTTGAAGTGCTTCCAAAAGACTGGATACTACTTCCAGAAGACTTAATACTGCTTCTAGATGTTTTAAAATGCTTCCTAAAGCTTTGATACTTCCCCTATAAGACTTTATACTGCTTCTAAACGATTACAAATGCTTTCAGAAGACTTGAGAAGTTTCCAAAAGACTTGATACTGTTTCTAGAATATCTTAATAATGAAGACATGATACTGCTTCTAGATATTTTAAAATGCTTCCAAAAGATTAGATATAGCACCTGTAAGACTTTATACTGTTTCTGGAAGATTTGAAATGCTTTCAGTAGACTCGAGAAGATTCCAGAAGACTTGATACTACTTCTAGAAGATTTAAAATGGTTACAAAAGTCTCGATATTGGCTCAGGTAGGCTTAATATTGGTTCTAGAAGATCTAAATTGCTTCCAAAACATTTGGAATGCTAACAAAAGATTTGATATTGCTGTCAGAATACTTGACATTGCGTCTATAAGGCTTGAAATGCTTCCAGAAAATTAATTTATTTGGTGCCAATCGTATTTTCATTGCAAATCTTTCTTAATGCTCCCAGACTTCTAAACGATAAATCTTCTTTCATGAAATCCTGGCATGAACCCGGAATATACTGGGATTGGACTGAAACTGAAATGTACAAGTATCTTAAAATTGAGATACCATTCCTAAGATGACTAATTGTTTAATTGTTAATATTTCAAGGCATTAAAAATGGTATTTGCACCTCCTAGCGGTTATCTCAGAATCCTGAAAATAATTTCCTGTATTTTCTCTTAGCCACTTTAGTCATCAAGTTTTTTTCCTGCAAGTCTGCCGTCAAATAATTTTCAGTATTTTCTCTTAGCCACGATTTTATGATTAATAAAATCTTTTCCTGCAAGTTTAACAATCGCCTTACAGAGTCTTTTAGCAATTTGCAACCGCTGGTTCAGCGGACCGCAACCATTCAAGTTAACATTTTTTTTAATATATCCGTTCTTGTCTACGAAAAAAGGACTTACTTTCGAAAATAAATTTTGGTGGAAACAGCTAATAAAGGTAAATAGGTCATTTCGTCAGTTTCTAGTTAGTTAATCCCTTTTTTCTGTATTTGCCGATGTTGAAGGACGTCAAAGTATTATTTCAGATCAGAATGTTGTCGTTGTTAATGGCGTTAGTTGCTAGTTTCAGATTTCTAAATATATAATACTGTAGAAGTGAGTTTGTAAATATAATTATATTGGACATTTTATTACTGATTGCGCAAGTGAGGAATAATCTTGGGATTAAATGAGAACACAAGCTGAGTAACTCATCTCCACAAAGCTCGAAATCAAGTAGAGGATTATCAAAATTTATGTGGAAATACAGATAGCTCAAACGGTTCGTCGTTTTAACTACACTGAGGTCACTCTGGAAGTGCTGCCAATGAAACGGCAGATGAGCTAGTGCTAAAGCGTTTTTAGGACCAGAACCAGCAATTTGTGTAAGATTTACGATGCCCAAATAGAGGATTCGAAGAATTCTGCAGCTAACTGATTTATCTTTAGATCGTCAGTGGTACATCTAACACAATATTCGTAGCTTCATAAGCGCCGGTTTTTGAAAATAAGTATGGGTGCTGGATAGTGAAAAAACTGAATTGGGAAAAGATTCAAACGACGAATGTCTGTTCTCAAAACAAAAATTTACATGAAAAACGTCCATGTATCTGGCGCCTATGGTTAATTTGCAATAGAAATGCCTTATATCAACAGTGCTTACACCTTCACAAGCAATATTTGGTCTATAATTGAAATTTTTTGAACTTTTGAAATGAACATTTTGCATCCTAGCAGTATTTGGTATTTTGGAAGCAAAATCAAATTGTATTAACAATTTCGCGCCTTTTGCAATAAAAATGTCTTCTTTAAGACTTTGCATTTTCAAACATTTTTTTGCCAGTAGTTTTACAAACGGTATCAAGTCTTTTGGAATCATTTAAAATCTTCTAGAAATAGTATCAAGTCTTTCAGCTGCAGTATAAAATCTTGTGGAAGCAGTTCAAGCCTTCTGAAAGCTATGTTAAAGCTTCTAGAAGCATTATCAAGTCTTCCAGATGTAGTATCAACATTTTTGAAAGCAGTTCAAGGCTCATGGTAGCTATCAAGTTTGTTTTAAGCAGTATCAGACACCGAAGAAACGAAAGGTGAAGTTTAATATTGGTCTCGAATCGGGGGCGGAGCAAAACGTTTTTCTCACACATAAACTTCCTATTCGTACACCTGGTCACTGACATGCTGTCAAATCACCATTTTGGCTCGAATCGTTTGAATACATAGATATCATGAACCGCGGTACTTTAGTAATCTAGGGAGTTTAATACAAATCTCTTATTTGGCAAAGAAACCCGGACTCTCAGTCCGGTGCGAGCACTCACGTCAAAAAAAAATGCGCGTGTACTGGAGGGATATCATTATTTCTTGTTCTGTAAAAGGGTCTATGGAATGCTCAAGTTCTAATGCAACCTAACTCAACCCAATGCAACCCAAGCTCAATACCATAACTCAATGTATTAGCACTACATAATTTTGACGTGAGACGCCATTCATTTCATTGCAAAACCATTAATTACTTTTATACTAACTCTCAAATTCGAGAAGTCAGGTTACGTCGAATTTTAATTATTTTGTATGTTACTTTAAAATTACAACATAACTGGAATTATTTAATTGATTGTAACGAATTTTTGATAACATTATTAGTAATTAAATTATTTTATCCAAAATTAGTAAATAAACAAGAATAAATTATTGCAATTGTGCAATAAATCACTCAATCATTAAATGTTCATTAAATATCAAATTCTTCTTCTTCTCTAAAAAAAGTCTTCATATACACGGCTAACCCAATTATTGTTCCTAAATTGATGTGAAAAATTCCAAGGAGTGATTTTTCAACGAATATTATTTTAAAAATTATTTTTATTCAATAAATTCATTTTAAATGAATTAAAACTAATGAAATTTGGCAGATAATTATTGCTAACAGAATGACTCTTTATGGCTGTTGCATCAATTTAGAAATATCCTGTAGAGATAAATCCTTAAAAATCGTGTATGCTTCAAGATGATATAACAGCACCCAACTCTACAATTTGCGATCTTTAATTATTAAAAGAACAAACATAAAGGTATCTTTAAATGTCCCACTTTATAGTCGATGTTAAAGTGTCGATCGTCGAAACATCGGGAAATAGTAAAACGACCCATTTTTCTACGTCGAGGTTCGAAACCGGCCACGTATCGATTTTCCCAAGCGAATATTAATAATTTAGGTTTACCTAGCGCACTCTGTGCAACATTTTTATTTATTAAACACTGCTCTTTCAATGTATAATAAATTATTACGCAATTAAAAAAAACAATTCGTTATCAAGTTAAGCTCGGACCTTTATATTCTACGAAATCCCCGGATTATTAACGTCCCTCGAAATGGAAGGAAGCTTAAAAGATAAGACGCGTTATTAGATACCAATCTGAAATGTACTCTTAACTTCGCAAATTTGTTAGATAAGGGCGTCGCAGTGGCGCATCCGTCGAAAAGGACGTAATAAAACCGTCGGGATTAGGACATAGCGATAAAGTTATTGTGGCAACGTCGAAATTTGCTAACGCAGAGCCGATCGATCGTTCTTTGACTAGACAAGAAGGTGCCACGTCGCCAGCAGGAGATAACACGTGTCTACACCGGTTATATTCACGCCAGGAGGGATTTCGACGAACCCTTAAATTCGGGATAGATAAAGAGGGGGAGTTGAACAAACATCGGGTCAACCAACCAGAATTACAAGCAGATAAAGTTAACTAAGACGAAATTTTTTTATTTTATTACTTTTTCTTTTTCATCTCGAGTTTTCTTAGCAACGCGATACGATTTGCGAGATAAAAAAACTACTTCATAGCGATCGAGAACGCCCATTTCTTTTCCATTTTCCCTCCCATCTTTCACCCCTGAGAGCGATTTTCTTCGCCATCCCAACTCGTTCAACCCTCCCACTTTGAGTGCCATCGTTTGTGAAAACGTTACAGATCGACAACTTACGTTTTTATAAGCAACCCAAAAAATATTGTTTGTGTTTTCCTAACTCAAACAAAACCGGTAGAATTAGAATTGTAAGAAACAAATTAAAATTACACTTGCAAAAGATCCTGATTAGAACTTTCAGAGTTAAAAGAAATATCTTGAATTACTCTGGATTCTTACTTAAAATAATTAAGATGAGAAATAGATGTAGAAACAGCATCTAGAAAAAAAAATGAAGTAGACTTTGCGATGCTTCCAAAAAAAGAAACTAGATATTGCTTCGAGAAGATTTAAACTGCTTCCAGAAGATTCGATATTGCCTCGGGAAGACTTATTACTGTTTTTAACGGCCTTGAAATACTTTGAAAAAGCTTAACACGTTTCTAGAAAGCTTGAACTGCTTCCAAAAGATTTGATATTGTCCCTGGAAGATTTGATACTGCTTCTATAAGCTTTGATATTGCTTCCAAAAGACTTCATACGGCTTCTAGAAGATTGGAAATGTGTCCAGAAAATTTGATATTGCCTCCAAAAGACTTCATACGGCTTCTAGAAGATTGGAAATGTGTCCAGAAAATTTGATATTGCCTCCAAAAGACTTCATACGGCTTCTAGAAGATTGGAAATGTGTCCAGAAAATTTGATATTGCCTCCAGAAGAGTGGAAATGTTTCCAGAAAACTTGACACTGAATCTAGAAGAATTAAAATGTTTCCAGAAAAATTGATATTGCCTCTGAAAGACTTGACATGGTAGAGGACTTGAAATGCTTCCAAACGATTTGATATTGCTCCCAGAAGACTTGAAATGCATTCAAAAGACTTGAAGTGTTTCGAAAAGACTTGATACTGCTTTCAGGAAACTTGAAATTGCTTCGAAAAGAATTAAATAGCTCCGAAAAGACTCGATACTGCTTCAGGAAGACTTGATATTGCTTTTAGAAGACTTGAAATGCTTCCAGAAAACTTGATACTGCTTCTAGAAGACTTGATATTGCTTCTAGAAGACTTGATATTGCTTGCAGAATACTTGAAATGTAAAGAATTAATACTGTCTCTACAAGACTTACAAACTTGTAGAGAAAAAAAAAGACTTGATACTACTTCTAGAAGATTTAATACCGCTTGTAGAGCTGCTGACAATATGTTCTTTATTGGACAAAAAGCAAAATCTTGAAGACTTTGGGAACGATGAGGTATTGTCAAAACGCAAAATAGGACGAGGAATTTCCAAGAATATCACGAAACTTGAATGAGTTGGAGAATACCATCCGGTAAGAAGTGCTCATGATCGATCGACAACTCTTGGCTCGAATGATAGATGATTAGCGTAGGGTTGAAAAGTACACTCAAGAGATTGGTCGTCACCTATATGACATTAATTTTCACACTTGAATACCTAACTTAAAAGGCACGTTTTGACTTTTATATTTGTACAAAAAATCCATTTCAAGTGCAAAATCTATCGAGAAATTTTTATTTTAAAAACGTCCACCTCCCGTGTGTCAGATTCTGGTCAATCTGTCAAACTAACTGGTCAAACTAAATACTGGTTATAGGAGACCATACTGCCCACAGGAAACTGGATACTGCGCATATGATGTTAGCTACTGCGCATAGGATACTAGCTACTGCTTATAGGAGACTAGATACTGCTCATGGAAGAGTAGATATTGCTCATAGAGGTTATATACTGCTTATAGAAGACGATACTGTTCATAAGAAACTAGCTACTGCTCATAGGAGACTAGATACTGCTCATGGAAGACTAGATATTGCACATAGAGATTATATACTGCTTATAGGAGACTGCATACTGCGCATAGGAAACTAGCTACTGGTCATAGAAGACTAGATACTGCTCATAGATGACTAAGTATTGGTCATAGAAGATTGTATACTGCTTATAGGAGACGATATTGCTCATAGGAGACTAGATATTTCTTATAGAAGATTTGTGATAGATAAGATACTTCTGGACTGCTTATAAGAGACTAACTACTGCGCATAAGAGACAAGATACTGCTTATATAAGACGATATTGCTAACAGGAAACTAGCTACTGCTCATGGGAGACTAGATACTGCTCATGGAAGACTAGATATTGCACATAGAGATTATATACTGCTTATAGAAGACGATACTGTTCATAAGAAACTAGCTACTGGTCATAAGAGACTAGATACTGCTCATAGATGATTAAATATTGCTCATACAAGATTATATACTGCTTATAGGTGACGATACTGCTCACAGGAGACTAGATACTTCTTATAGAAGATTTGTGATAGATAAGATACTTCTGGACTGCTTATAAGAGACTAACTACTGCGCATAGGAGACAAGATACTGTTTATATAAGACGATATTGCTCATAGGAAACTAGCTACTGCTCATAGGAGATTAGATACTGCTCATAGGAAACTAGATACTGCTCATAGGAAACTAGCTACTGGTCATAGAAGACTAGATACTGCTCATAGATGACTAAATATTCTTCATAGAAGATTATATACTGCTTACAGGAGACGATACTGCTCGCGGGAGACTAGATACTTCTTATAGAAGATTTGTGATAGATAGGATACTTCTGGACTGCTTATAAGAGACTAACTACTGCGCATAGGAGAAAAGATATTGCTTATATTAGACGATATTGCTCACAGGAAACTAGCTAATGCTCATAGGAGACTAGATACTGCACATGGAAGACTAGATATTGCACATAGAGATTATATACTGCTTATAGAAGACGATACTGTTCATAGGAAACTAGCTACTGGTTATAGAAGACTAGATACTGCTCATAGATGACTAAATATTGCTCATAGAAGATTATATACTGCTTATAGGAGATGATAGTGCTCACAGGAGACTAGATACTTCTTATAGAAGATTTGTGATAGATAAGATACTTCTGGACTGCTTATAAGTGACTAACTACTGCGCATAGGAGACAAGATACTGTTTATATAAGACGATATTGCTCATAGGAAACTAGCTACTGCTCATAGGAGATTAGATACTGCTCATAGGAAACTAGATACTGCTCATAGGAAACTAGCTACTGGTCATAGAAGACTAGATACTGCTCATAGATGACTAAATATTCTTCATAGAAGATTATATACTGCTTATAGGAGACGATACTGCTCACAGGAAACTAGCTAATGCTCATAGGAGACTAGATACTGCACATGGAAGACTAGATATTGCACATAGAGATTATATACTGCTTATAGAAGACGATACTGTTCATAGGAAACTAGCTACTGGTTATAGAAGACTAGATACTGCTCATAGATGACTAAATATTGCTCATAGAAGATTATATACTGCTTATAGGAGATGATAGTGCTCACAGGAGACTTGATACTTCTTATAGAAGATTTGTGATAGATAAGATACTTCTGGACTGCTTATAAGAGACTAACTACTGCGCATAGGAGAAAAGATACTGCTTATATTAGACGATATTGCTCACAGGAAACTAGCTAATGCTCATAGGAGACTAGATACTGCTCATGGAAGACTAGATATTGCACATAGAGATTATATACTGCTTATAGAAGACGATACTGTTCATAGGAAACTAGCTACTGGTTATAGAAGACTAGATACTGCTCATAGATGACTAAATATTGCTCATAGAAGATTATATACTGCTTATAGGAGATGATAGTGCTCACAGGAGACTAGATACTTCTTATAGAAGATTTGTGATAGATAAGATACTTCTGGACTGCTTATAAGAGACTAACTACTGCGCATAGGAGAAAAGATACTGCTTATATTAGACGATATTGCTCACAGGAAACTAGCTAATGCTCATAGGAGACTAGATACTGCACATGGAAGACTAGATATTGCACATAGAGATTATATACTGCTTATAGAAGACGATACTGTTCATAGGAAACTAGCTACTGGTTATAGAAGACTAGATACTGCTCATAGATGACTAAATATTGCTCATAGAAGATTATATACTGCTTATAGGAGATGATAGTGCTCACAGGAGACTTGATACTTCTTATAGAAGATTTGTGATAGATAAGATACTTCTGGACTGCTTATAAGAGACTAACTACTGCGCATAGGAGACAAGATACTCTTATATAAGACGATATTGCTCGCAGGAAACTAGCTACTGCTCATAGGAGACTAGATACTGCTCATGGAAGACTAGATATTGCACATAGAGATTAAAGACTGCTTATAGAAGACGATACTGTTCATAGGAAACTAGCTACTGGTTATAGAAGACTAGATACTGCTCATAGATGACTAAATATTGCTCATAGAAGATTATATACTGCTTATAGGAGATGATAGTGCTCACAGGAGACTTGATACTTCTTATAGAAGATTTGTGATAGATAAGATACTTATGGACTGCTTATAAGAGACTAATTACTGCGCATAGGAGACAAGATACTGCTTATATAAGACGATATTGCTCGCAGGAAACTAGCTACTGCTCATAGGAGACTAGATACTGCTCATGGAAGACTAGATATTGCACATAGAGATTATATACTGCTTATAGAAGACGATACTGTTCATAGGAAACTAGCTACTGGTTATAGAAGACTAGATACTGCTCATAGATGACTAAATATTGCTCATAGAAGATTATATACTGCTTATAGGAGATGATAGTGCTCACAGGAGACTTGATACTTCTTATAGAAGATTTGTGATAGATAAGATACTTCTGGACTGCTTATAAGAGACTAACTACTGCGCATAGGAGACAAGATACTCTTATATAAGACGATATTGCTCGCAGGAAACTAGCTACTGCTCATAGGAGACTAGATACTGCTCATGGAAGACTAGATATTGCACATAGAGATTAAAGACTGCTTATAGAAGACGATACTGTTCATAGGAAACTAGCTACTGGTTATAGAAGACTAGATACTGCTCATAGATGACTAAATATTGCTCATAGAAGATTATATACTGCTTATAGGAGATGATAGTGCTCACAGGAGACTTGATACTTCTTATAGAAGATTTGTGATAGATAAGATACTTATGGACTGCTTATAAGAGACTAATTACTGCGCATAGGAGACAAGATACTGCTTATATAAGACGATATTGCTCGCAGGAAACTAGCTACTGCTCATAGGAGACTAGATACTGCTCATGGAAGACTAGATATTGCACATAGAGATTATATACTGCTTATAGAAGACGATACTGTTCATAGGAAACTAGCTACTGGTTATAGAAGACTAGATACTGCTCATAGATGACTAAATATTGCTCATAGAAGATTATATACTGCTTATAGGAGATGATAGTGCTCACAGGAGACTTGATACTTCTTATAGAAGATTTGTGATAGATAAGATACTTCTGGACTGCTTATAAGAGACTAACTACTGCGCATAGGAGACAAGATACTCTTATATAAGACGATATTGCTCGCAGGAAACTAGCTACTGCTCATAGGAGACTAGATACTGCTCATGGAAGACTAGATATTGCACATAGAGATTAAAGACTGCTTATAGAAGACGATACTGTTCATAGGAAACTAGCTACTGGTTATAGAAGACTAGATACTGCTCATAGATGACTAAATATTGCTCATAGAAGATTATATACTGCTTATAGGAGATGATAGTGCTCACAGGAGACTTGATACTTCTTATAGAAGATTTGTGATAGATAAGATACTTATGGACTGCTTATAAGAGACTAATTACTGCGCATAGGAGACAAGATACTGCTTATATAAGACGATATTGCTCGCAGGAAACTAGCTACTGCTCATAGGAGACTAGATACTGCTCATGGAAGACTAGATATTGCACATAGAGATTATATACTGCTTATAGAAGACGATACTGTTCATAGGAAACTAGCTACTGGTTATAGAAGACTAGATACTGCTCATAGATGACTAAATATTGCTCATAGAAGATTATATACTGCTTATAGGAGATGATAGTGCTCACAGGAGACTTGATACTTCTTATAGAAGATTTGTGATAGATAAGATACTTCTGGACTGCTTATAAGAGACTAACTACTGCGCATAGGAGACAAGATACTCTTATATAAGACGATATTGCTCGCAGGAAACTAGCTACTGCTCATAGGAGACTAGATACTGCTCATGGAAGACTAGATATTGCACATAGAGATTAAAGACTGCTTATAGAAGACGATACTGTTCATAGGAAACTAGCTACTGGTCATAGAAGACTAGATACTGCTCATAGATGACTAAATATTCTTCATAGAAGATTATATACTGCTTATAGGAGACGATACTGCTCGCGGGAGACTAGATACTTCTTATAGAAGATTTGTGATAGATAGGATACTTCTGGACTGCTTATAAGAGACTAACTACTGCGCATAGGAGAAAAGATATTGCTTATATTAGACGATATTGCTCACAGGAAACTAGCTAATGCTCATAGGAGACTAGATACTGCACATGGAAGACTAGATATTGCACATAGAGATTATATACTGCTTATAGAAGACGATACTGTTCATAGGAAACTAGCTACTGGTTATAGAAGATTAGATACTGCTCATAGATGACTAAATATTGCTCATAGAAGATTATATACTGCTTATAGGAGATGATAGTGCTCACAGGAGACTAGATACTTCTTATAGAAGATTTGTGATAGATAAGATACTTCTGGACTGTTTATAAGTGACTAACTACTGCGCATAAGAGACAAGATACTGCTTATATAAGACGATATTGCTCGCAGGAAACTAGCTACTGCTCATAGGAGACTAGATACTGCTCATGGAAGACTAGATATTGCACATAGAGATTATATACTGCTTATAGAAGACGATACTGTTCATAGGAAACTAGATACTGTTCATAGGAACCTAGCTACTGGTCATAGAAAACTAGATACTGCTCATAGATGATTAAATATTGCTCATAGAAGATTGTATACTGCTTATAGGAGACGATACTGCTTACAGGAGACTAGATACTTCTTATAGAAGATTTGTGATAGATAAGATACTTCTGGACTGCTTATAAGAGACTAACTACTGCGCATAGGAGACAAGATACTGCTTATATAAGACGATATTGCTCGCAGGAAACTAGGTACTGCTCATAGGAGACTAGATACTGCTCATAGATGACTAAATATTGCTCATAGAAGATTGTATACTGCTTATAGGAGACGATACTGCTCACAGGAGAGTAGATACTTCTTATACAAGATTTGTGATAGATAAGATACTTCTGGACTGCTTATAAGAGACTAACTACTGCGCATAGGAGACAAGATACTGCTTATATAAGACGATATTGCTCGCAGGAAATTAGGTACTGCTCATAGGAGACTAGATACTGCTCATAGGAAACTAGATATTGTTCATAGGAACCTAGCTACTGGTCATAGAAGACTAGATACTGCTCATTGATGACTAAGTATTGGTCATAGAAGATTGTGTACTGCTTATAGGAGACGATATTGCTCACAGGAGACTAGATACTTCTTATAGAAGATTTGTGATAGATAAGATACTTCTGGACTGCTTATAAGAGACTAACTACTGCGCATAAGAGACAAGATACTGCTTATATAAGACGATATTATTCACGGGAAGCTAGCTACTGCTTATAGGAGACTAGACACTGCTCATAGAAGACTAGATACTGCTTGTAGGAGACTGAATACTGCGCATAGGAAAGTAGATACTGCTCCTAGGAGATAGATATTGCTCATAGATGACTAAATATTGCTCATAGAAGATTACATACTGTTTACAGGAGACTCTAGTCTCCTGTGTCCCAGAATCTTTCCACTTCTAGGTATAATGTTAGTTCTAATTTTACTTCAATTAAAATATTCAGAGTTGCCACACAGATAAATTACATTTAACATTTACAGAAATTTAATTAAATATTTTCTTTGAACTCGTTTTTCTCAAAAATTGTTGCTTAATCAAAATTTTATAAGACCTGATTTGATTAACTGATTATTTTACATAAAAATATTGCCCTTTGGACCAAATAAGCAGTGGCGTAAGGAAAATATTAAGAAAAAAGCTTTTTTATTACAGATTATGCTTAATTTTAAAGAAACTTAGACACGCTATATCTCATTAAGGAGGGGTTCATGTATTACTTAGGAGGTTTTTATGTATTACTTATTCTAGAAGTCTATAAGCAGTTTTTTGAATCACCCTCTATATATGTATAATATATATATATACAGGGTGATTCATTTATACTGGATGATTCAGGTTTTTTTTTTTTCTTAAAAAGGCGATTACCTAAGAAGTAGCAATAAGAAAAATGATAGTAAAAAAAGAATCCAATGCACAAATTTTTATCACGCTTGTAACACCGGAAATTAGCGGTAATATCAACTTACTTTTTTAAAAAAAAGGCTGACTTTTTATAATTGGATTTTGGATCAAGATGAGGATTTTCATACAAATGTTCTTTGGATGAATCTTCATCACACCCACAATTGGGCAAGGAAAAATCCGTAAATAATTTTAAGTTAATGTCGTTACCACAAATTTCCGGTGTTATCAGCGTGATTTTTGAAAATTCATAATAAGAATAAAAATTTACACAATTTTCTAGAAAATATATCAAAAAATAAAGCCGAAGTTATTTTCGTTAAAAATATTGTGCAGAATGCTCAAGGTAAAAAGAAAATTATTAATACTTGTGTGGGAAGATCGCCACATTACATTTTCCGATATTTCACCGATTACATAAAGACACCTTTATGTTTACAACTTAAATAATTAAAAAGAGACTTACGTTTGAGTTGAAATCGATTTTTAAAATATTTCGTTAATTGCAGACCAAGACGGGGCTGAGCCGAGTGGAAATTCGGTTTCTGTCCACAATTTGGTTCGTCTTTCCGCTTACTTGAATCGACCGGATTTGAAGGACAAGGCGGGAAAGACTCTAACGGCTTTCGCGGAGCGCCTCCGCCAGATCGCGTTCGCTCTCCCGGAAATGACTTCCGGCCTGATGCATTACGCCGATTCCTTGCCACAGGTAGGTGCTTTACGGCCCTTTTCTCGTTAGGTTCCGGTACTAAAGATCAAAAGGGAAAAAGAAAATTTATTTTTTATTTTAAAGAAAAAAATTTCTTATTAAAATCATAATAAATGTCATGGTCTTTTCGTAAGTTTAGTCGATAAATAATTGTAAAAGGACAAGGGGGAAATTGAAGGACAGGGGTGTGTAAAAGGGGAAATCGAAGGGAATAAATTGAGATTGATCGTCCTTAGAGAGTTGGGCGACCTCCAACCTTAGGAGTCACGGTAAACTTTCCTCTGTTGGAGCCGTTGTTGATGACAGTTTGAAAGCGGTCCAGTTTGATCGATTCAAAACAAAGCGTCGCGTTTGAAAAGATAATATGCTAAAAATGATCCATAAATTTCGTTGATAGATATTCATCGTTGGCCATTTGGACGATGAGAAGACAAAGGCGCTTTTAAACGCAGTCCGGGAATGTTACATTCCCGGAAAAGTTTTGATTTTCATCGATGATCCCGAAGGACGTTCAGAATTTCTTTATAAACGCATTGATTTTATGGGGAAATTGAAGAAAGTTGAAGGCCAGCCGACAGCTTATGTATGCAGGAGTTATACATGTTCTTTACCCATAACGGATCCCGAAGCTTTAAAGAAAGCTTTAGACGTCGAATCTCGCAAGAAATCGTCCTCTTAGAGTATGTAAATTTGTAAATAGAAAAAAGATATATAGAGTTATAATGTATTTTCGGCGATTAGAAAATAAAGTTTGAAATTAAAATTGGGTGTGGCAGAAATTGTTTATTTACCTCCACAAAAAACCTCCTCCTTATTCTAAAGCTTAAAAAAAATTCTTTTCAGGAAAAAATTCCTTTCCCCGGAGGGCCGAGTTTCTTTTGATGACCGTTTCAGGGGTAACCCGGCAAAGGGGTTTTCAGTCAATGAGCAGAGCTGTAACAGGTATTTCTCTTCTTTCTCGCGTCTGTTGTAAGGATGTGCGCGCGTGCGCGCCTCTCTTTTCAGCTTGCAAAGCTGTTGCTTCTGACCAGTTCGCATCCGAAATCGGCGCGGAGAGGCTGAAAGCACACGCGAGAACGCAAGTTTTCAGTTTTCCCAGTTTTCTTTCAGGAGGGTGTTCTCGCGACCAACAAAAAAAATGTTGCGCGTTCTGTGCAATTAAATTTTTTCGATCCGTTTCTGTGCGGAAAACTAAATTTTCAGTTTCAACCAAGAAAAAAGTGAAAAGTTGAGATTTCCGCGGACCAGCCCGGAGCCGAGAGAAGGTGAGTACCAAATTGATTAATTTTGCTACGTTTAGATTAGATAATAAAAGTTGGCAAATACAATAAATCATGTACGAGTTATTGATTCACTCTTGAGCTTTCAACAATTGAAATTTTTTGCGATCTTGGGAATATGGTGGAGGCGGGAGGTTCTCTTTTGAAACGCGATGCGACAATGGAGCAACAAGTAAACCCGGGCTGAAGGAATTGCAGCAGAAACAAATACCAAGTTCTTTGTCGCAAAAAGTTTTATTCATATAAGCACTTTCATTATTACTTTGGATGGAACCCATAAATATTTACTTTAACATCATACCACTTTAATGTTTATGTAACCCCTCTTTTTTAAACGAATTACTGCGTCCTCATGAATTTGTTAAAAGTCAACATGCAATGTTCTTTGTCTTCGGCTGCTTTTATCGATACATGATAAATTAAGAATTAGATGTTTCTTTTGAAATTCATAACACACATAATTTAAGTCTAATTTGCATTCTAAAATTGTTTATGCTATCAAATACTGCAGTTTGAACCATTTTGAATCGTTGGAATCATTTCGATAAATAGGAATGATATTCAAAGACATAAATTGTGTTAAACAATCTTTGGGATGATTAAAAGAAAAAAATTATTTCTAAGAGAGAAGATTAAGAGAACTTTGAGAAGCTTTCGAAGACGTCATCAAAGTCTATCTGATCTTATGTGAGTTCATGTATTCATATTTAGTCTTTTGCAAATTGTGTTGTAGTGGTATTTGTGATACTTGAGTTGAGTTCCTGATACTTGAAATAATTAATTTCAGCCGGCTTAAAAGACGTCGGCTGTCTAAAGTGTTATTCATACTTTAAGCGACCAAAATCTTCATCATCACGCTGATACTTTACTCTCGAGACTTGAATCCAAAACTGTCATGAATGCAAATTTTTATATCAAAATGAGTAATCTCGGCCGCCTCAAATATCATGAGTATCACTTAGAACGACTAAAATCTTCAATTTTGGATTGAAATTTCGAAGTCCAACCCAACCCCATTCAACTTAGTAATGCTTTGGGCGATCGACGTCTTCAAAGTCGGTCGAGACATGAATACAAGATAATTATGAGCAGTGTATTCGAGAAAATATTTAGTTTAAGGAAGAATTTTTGTATCAAAAGAAATAATTCGGCCGATTTTGTAGACATCGACCGCCCTAAGTAATGCATTAGGTTGGAATTGTTGGGTTGGACTTCAAAATTCCAATCCAACCCAAGATTTCGAAGACTTCAGCTTCTAAAATTATTTGTTCTTCATGATATTTTAGACGCCGAAGTCATCGAAGACGAATTTGTGCGATCGAATTTTTGGGTTGGGTTGGAATTTCGAAGTCCAACCCAACCCAATGATTTTTTAGGCGGCCGATGTCTTCAAAGTCTGCCGAGACATGAATACAAGATAATTATGAGCAGTGTATTCGAGAGAATATTTAGTTTAAGGAAGAATTTTTGTATCAAAAGAAATAATTCGGCCGATTTTGTAGACATCGACCGCCCTAAGTAATACACTGGGTTGGAATTGTTGGGTTGGACTTCAAAATTCCAATCCAACCCAAGATTTCGAAGACTTCAGCTTCTAAAATTATTTGTTCTTCATGATATTTTAGACGCCGAAGTCATCGAAGACGAATTTGTGCGACCGAATTTTTGGGTTGGGTTGGAAATTCGAAGTCCAACCCAACCCAATGATTCTTTAGGCGGCCGATGTCTTCAAAGTCAGCCGAGACATGAATAGAAGATAATTATGAGCAGTGTATTCGAGAAAATATTTAGTTTAAGGAAGAATTTTTGTATCAAAAGAAATAATTCGGCCGATTTTGTAGACATCGACCGCCCTAAGTAATACACTGGGTTGGAATTGTTGGGTTGGACTTCAAAATTCCAATCCAACCCAAGATTTCGAAGACTTCAGCTTCTAAAATTATTTGTTCTTCATGATATTTTAGACGCCGAAGTCATCGAAGACGAATTTGTGCGACCGAATTTTTGGGTTGGGTTGGAAGTTCGAAGTCCAACCCAACCCAATGATACTTTAGGCAGCCGATGTCTTCAAAGTTGGTCGAGATATGAATACAAGATAATTATGAGCAGTGTATTCGAGAAAATATTTAGTTTAAGGAAGAATTTTTGTATCAAAAGAAATAATTCGGCCAATTTTGCAGACATCGACCGCCCCAAGTAATACATTAGGTTGGAATTGTTGGGTTGGACTTCAAAATTCCAATCCAACCCAAGATTTCGAAGACTTCAGCTTCTAAAATTATTTGTTCTTCATGATATTTTAGACGCCGAAGTCATCGAAGACGAATTTGTGCGACCGAATTTTTGGGTTGGGTTGGAAGTTCGAAGTCCAACCCAACCCAATGATACTTTAGGCAGCCGATGTCTTCAAAGTCTGCCGAGACATGAATACAAGATAATTATGAGCAGTGTATTCGAGAAAATATTTAGTTTAAGGAAGAATTTTTGTATCAAAAGAAATAATTCGGCCGATTTTGTAGACATCGACCGCCCTAAGTAATACACTGGGTTGGATTTGTTGGGTTGGACTTCAAAATTCCAATCCAACCCAAGATTTCGAAGACTTCAGCTTCTAAAATTATTTGTTCTTCATGATATTTTAGACGCCGAAGTCATCGAAGACGAATTTGTGCGATCGAATTTTTGGGTTGGGTTGGAAGTTCGAAGTCCAACCCAACCCAATGATTCTTTAGGCGGCCGATGACTTCAAAGTCTACCGAAACATGAATAGAAGATAATTATGAGCAGTGTATTCGAGAAAATATTTAGTTTAAGGAAGAATTTTTGTATCAAAAGAAATAATTCGGCCGATTTTGTAGACATCGACCGCCCTAAGTAATACACTGGGTTGGAATTGTTGGGTTGGACTTCAAAATTCCAATCCATCCCAAGATTTCGAAGACTTCAGCTTCTAAAATTATTTGTTCTTCATGATATTTTAGACGCCGAAGTCATCGAAAACGAATTTGTGCGACCGAATTTTTGGGTTGGGTTGGAAGTTCGAAGTCCAACCCAACCCAATGATTCTTTAGGCGGCCGATGTCCTCAAAGTCGGCCGAGACATGAATACAAGATAATTATGAGCTCTGTATTCGAGAAAATATTTAGTTTAAGGAAGAATTTTTGTATCAAAAAAAATAATTCGGGCAATTTTGTAGACATCGACCGCCCTAAGTAATATACTAGGTTGGATTTGTTGGGTTGGACTTCAAAATTCCAATCCAACCCAAGATTTCGAAGACTTCAGCTTCTAAAATTATTTGTTCTTCATGATATTTTAGACGCCGAAGTCATCGAAGACGAATTTGTGCGACCGAATTTTTGGGTTGGGTTGGAAGTTCGAAGTCCAACCCAACCCAATGATTCTTTAGGCGGCCGATGTCTTCAAAGTCTGCCGAGACATGAATAGAAGATAATTATAAGCAGTGTATTCGACAGAATATTTAGTTTAAGGAAGCATTTTTGTATCAAAAGAAATAATTCGGCCAATTTTGCAGACATCGACCGCCCTAAGTAATACACTGGGTTGGAATTGTTGGGTTGGACTTCAAAATTCCAATCCAACCCAAGGTTTCGAAGACTTCAGCTTCTAAAATTATTTGTTCTTCATGATATTTTAGACGCCGAAGTCATCGAAGACGAATTTATGCGACCGAATTTTTGGGTTGGGTTGGAAGTTCGAAGTCCAACCCAACCCAATGATTCTTTAGGCGGCCGATGACTTCAAAGTCTGCCGAAACATGAATAGAAGATAATTATGAGCAGTGTATTCGAGAAAATATTTAGTTTAAGGAAGAATTTTTGTATCAAAAGAAATAATTCGGCCAATTTTGCAGACATCGACCGCCCTAAGTAATACATTAGGTTGGAATTGTTGGGTTGGACTTCAAAATTCCAATCCAACCCAAGATTTCGAAGACTTCAGCTTCTAAAATTATTTGTTCTTCATGATATTTTAGACGCCGAAGTCATCGAAGACGAATTTGTGCGACCGAATTTTTGGGTTGGGTTGGAAGTTCGAAGTCCAACCCAACCCAATGATACTTTAGGCAGCCGATGTCTTCAAAGTTGGTCGAGATATGAATACAAGATAATTATGAGCAGTGTATTCGAGAAAATATTTAGTTTAAGGAAGAATTTTTGTATCAAAAGAAATAATTCGGCCAATTTTGCAGACATCGACCGCCCTAAGTAATACATTAGGTTGGAATTGTTGGGTTGGACTTCAAAATTCCAATCCAACCCAAGATTTCGAAGACTTCAGCTTCTAAAATTATTTGTTCTTCATGATATTTTAGACGCCGAAGTCATCGAAGACGAATTTGTGCGATCGAATTTTTGGGTTGGGTTGGAAGTTCGAAGTCCAACCCAACCCAACGATACTTTAGGCAGCCGATGTCTTCAAAGTTGGTCGAGACATGAATACAAGATAATTATGAGCAGTGTATTCGAGAAAATATTTAGTTTAAGGAAGCATTTTTGTATCAAAAGAAATAATTCGGCCAATTTTGCAGACATCGACCGCCCTAAGTAATACACTGGGTTGGAATTGTTGGGTTGGACTTCAAAATTCCAATCCAACCCAAGATTTCGAAGACTTCAGCTTCTAAAATTATTTGTTGTTCACGATATTTTAGACGCCGAAGTCATCGAAGACGAATTTGTGCGATCGAATTTTTGGGTTGGGTTGGAAGTTCGAAGTCCAACCCAACCCAATGATTCTTTAGGCGGCCGATGTCTTCAAAGTCGGCCGAGACATGAATAGAAGATAATTATAAGCAGTGTATTCGAGAGAATATTTAGTTTAAGGAAGAATTTTTGTATCAAAAGAAATAATTCGGCCAATTTTGCAGACATCGACCGCCCTAAGTAATACACTGGGTTGGAATTGTTGGGTTGGACTTCAAAATTCCAATCCAACCCAAAATTTCGAAGACTTCAGCTTCTAAAATTATTTGTTCTTCATGATATTTTAGACGCCGAAGTCATCGAAGACGAATTTGTGCGATCGAATTTTTGGGTTGGGTTGGAAGTTCGAAGTCCAACCCAACCCAATGATTCTTTAGGCGGCCGATGTCCTCAAAGTCGGCCGAGACATGAATACAAGATAATTATGAGCAGTGTATTCGAGAAAATATTTAGTTTAACAAAGCAATTTTGCATCAAAAGAAATAATTCGGCCGATTTTGTAGACATCGACCGCCCTAAGTAATACACTGGGTTGGAATTGTTGGGTTGGACTTCAAAATTCCAATCCAACCCAAGATTTCGAAGACTTCAGCTTCTAAAATTATTTGTTCTTCATGATATTTTAGACGCCGAAGTCATCGAAGACGAATTTGAGCGACCGAATTTTTGGGTTGGGTTGGAAGTTCGAAGTCCAACCCAACCCAATGATTCTTTAGGCGGCCGATGTCCTCAAAGTCGGCCGAGACATGAATACAAGATAATTATGAGCAGTGTATTCGAGAAAATATTTAGTTTAAGGAAGAATTTTTGTATCAAAAGAAATAATTCGGCCAATTTTGCAGACATCGACCGCCCTAAGTAATACACTGGGTTGGAATTGTTGGGTTGGACTTCAAAATTCCAATCCAACCCAAGATTTCGAAGACTTCAGCTTCTAAAATTATTTATTGTTCATGATATTTTGGACGCTGAAGTCATCGAAGACGAATTTGTGCGATCGAATTTTTGGGTTGGGTTGGAAGTTCGAAGTCCAACCCAACCCAATGATTCTTTAGGCGGCCGATGTCCTCAAAGTCGGCCGAGACATGAATAGAAGATAATTATGAGCAGTGTATTCGAGAAAATATTTAGTTTAAGGAAGAATTTTTGTATCAAAAGAAATAATTCGGTCAATTTTGCAGTCATCGACCGCTCCAAGTAATACATTAGGTTGGAATTGGGTTGGACTTCAAAATTCCAATCCAACCCAAGATTTCGAAGACTTCAGCTTCTAAAATTATTTGTTCTTCATGATATTTTAGACGCCGAAGTCATCGAAGACGAATTTGTGCGATCGAATTTTTGGGTTGGGTTGGAAGTTCGAAGTCCAACCCAACCCAATGATTCTTTAGGCGGCCGATGTCCTCAAAGTCGGCCGAGACATGAATAGAAGATAATTATGAGCAGTGTATTCGAGAAAATATTTAGTTTAAGGAAGAATTTTTGTATCAAAAGAAATAATTCGGTCAATTTTGCAGTCATCGACCGCTCCAAGTAATACATTAGGTTGGAATTGGGTTGGACTTCAAAATTCCAATCCAACCCAAGATTTCGAAGACTTCAGCTTCTAAAATTATTTGTTCTTCATGATATTTTAGACGCCGAAGTCATCGAAGACGAATTTGTGCGACCGAATTTTTGGGTTGGGTTGGAAGTTCGAAGTCCAACCCAACCCAATGATTCTTTAGGCGGCCAATGTCCTCAAAGTCGGGCGAGACATGAATACAAGATAATTATGAGCAGTGTATTCGAGAAAATATTTAGTTTAAGGAAGAATTTTTGTATCAAAAGAAATAATTCGGTCAATTTTGCAGTCATCGACCGCTCCAAGTAATACATTAGGTTGGAATTGGGTTGGACTTCAAAATTCCAATCCAACCCAAGATTTCGAAGACTTCAGCTTCTAAAATTATTTGTTCTTCATGATATTTTAGACGCCGAAGTCATCGAAGACGAATTTGTGCGACCGAATTTTTGGGTTGGGTTGGAAGTTCGAAGTCCAACCCAACCCAATGATTCTTTAGGCGGCCGATGTCCTCAAAGTCGGCTGAGACATGAATACAAGATAATTATGAGCAGTGTATTCGAGAAAATATTTAGTTTAAGGAAGAATTTTTGTATCAAAAGAAATAATTCGGCCGATTTTGTAGACATCGACCGCCCCAAGTAATACATTAGGTTGGAATTGTTGGGTTGGACTTCAAAATTCCAATCCAACCCAAGATTTCGAAGACTTCAGCTTCTAAAATTATTTATTGTTCATGATATTTTGGACGCTGAAGTCATCGAAGACGAATTTGTGCGATCGAATTTTTGGGTTGGGTTGGAAGTTCGAAGTCCAACCCAACCCAATGATTCTTTAGGCGGCCAATGTCCTCAAAGTCGGGCGAGACATGAATACAAGATAATTATGAGCAGTGTATTCGAGAAAATATTTAGTTTAAGGAAGAATTTTTGTATCAAAAGAAATAATTCGGTCAATTTTGCAGTCATCGACCGCTCCAAGTAATACATTAGGTTGGAATTGGGTTGGACTTCAAAATTCCAATCCAACCCAAGATTTCGAAGACTTCAGCTTCTAAAATTATTTGTTCTTCATGATATTTTAGACGCCGAAGTCATCGAAGACGAATTTGTGCGACCGAATTTTTGGGTTGGGTTGGAAGTTCGAAGTCCAACCCAACCCAATGATTCTTTAGGCGGCCAATGTCCTCAAAGTCGGGCGAGACATGAATACAAGATAATTATGAGCAGTGTATTCGAGAAAATATTTAGTTTAAGGAAGAATTTTTGTATCAAAAGAAATAATTCGGTCAATTTTGCAGTCATCGACCGCTCCAAGTAATACATTAGGTTGGAATTGGGTTGGACTTCAAAATTCCAATCCAACCCAAGATTTCGAAGACTTCAGCTTCTAAAATTATTTGTTCTTCATGATATTTTGGACGCCGAAGTCATCGAAGACGAATTTGTGCGACCGAATTTTTGGGTTGGGTTGGAAGTTCGAAGTCCAACCCAACCCAATGATTCTTTAGGCGGCCGATGTCCTCAAAGTCGGCCGAGACATGAATACAAGATAATTATGAGCAGTGTATTCGAGAAAATATTTAGTTTAAGGAAGAATTTTTGTATCAAAAGAAATAATTCGGCCGATTTTGCAGACATCGACCGCCCTAAGTAATACACTGGGTTGGAATTGTTGGGTTGGACTTCAAAATTCCAATCCAACCCAAGATTTCGAAGACTTCAGCTTCTAAAATTATTTATTGTTCATGATATTTTGGACGCTGAAGTCATCGAAGACGAATTTGTGCGATCGAATTTTTGGGTTGGGTTGGAAGTTCGAAGTCCAACCCAACCCAATGATTCTTTAGGCGGCCAATGTCCTCAAAGTCGGGCGAGACATGAATACAAGATAATTATGAGCAGTGTATTCGAGAAAATATTTAGTTTAAGGAAGAATTTTTGTATCAAAAGAAATAATTCGGTCAATTTTGCAGTCATCGACCGCTCCAAGTAATACATTAGGTTGGAATTGGGTTGGACTTCAAAATTCCAATCCAACCCAAGATTTCGAAGACTTCAGCTTCTAAAATTATTTGTTCTTCATGATATTTTAGACGCCGAAGTCATCGAAGACGAATTTGTGCGACCGAATTTTTGGGTTGGGTTGGAAGTTCGAAGTCCAACCCAACCCAATGATTCTTTAGGCGGCCAATGTCCTCAAAGTCGGGCGAGACATGAATACAAGATAATTATGAGCAGTGTATTCGAGAAAATATTTAGTTTAAGGAAGAATTTTTGTATCAAAAGAAATAATTCGGTCAATTTTGCAGTCATCGACCGCTCCAAGTAATACATTAGGTTGGAATTGGGTTGGACTTCAAAATTCCAATCCAACCCAAGATTTCGAAGACTTCAGCTTCTAAAATTATTTGTTCTTCATGATATTTTGGACGCCGAAGTCATCGAAGACGAATTTGTGCGACCGAATTTTTGGGTTGGGTTGGAAGTTCGAAGTCCAACCCAACCCAATGATTCTTTAGGCGGCCGATGTCCTCAAAGTCGGCCGAGACATGAATACAAGATAATTATGAGCAGTGTATTCGAGAAAATATTTAGTTTAAGGAAGAATTTTTGTATCAAAAGAAATAATTCGGCCGATTTTGCAGACATCGACCGCCCTAAGTAATACACTGGGTTGGAATTGTTGGGTTGGACTTCAAAATTCCAATCCAACCCAAGATTTCGAAGACTTCAGCTTCTAAAATTATTTGTTCTTCATGATATTTTAGACGCCGAAGTCATCGAAAACGAATTTGTGCGACCGAATTTTTGGGTTGGGTTGGAAGTTCGAAGTCCAACCCAACCCAATGATTCTTTAGGCGGCCGATGTCTTCAAAGTCTGCCGAAACATGAATAGAAGATAATTATGAGCAGTGTATTCGAGAAAATATTTAGTTTAAGGAAGAATTTTTGTATCAAAAGAAATAATTCGGCCGATTTTGTAGACATCGACCGCCCTAAGTAATACACTGGGTTGGAATTGTTGGGTTGGACTTCAAAATTCCAATCCAACCCAAAATTTCGAAGACTTCAGCTTCTAAAATTATTTGTTGTTCATGATATTTTGGACGCCGAAGTCATCGAAGACGAATTTGTGCGACCGAATTTTTGGGTTGGGTTGGAAGTTCGAAGTCCAACTCAACCCAATGATACTTTAGGCGGCCGATGTCTTCAAAGTCTGCCGAAACATGAATAGAAGATAATTATGAGCAGTGTATTCGAGAAAATATTTAGTTTAAGGAAGAATTTTTGTATCAAAAAAAATAATTCGGACGATTTTGTAGACATCGACCGCCCTAAGTAATACACTGGGTTGGAATTGTTGGGTTGGACTTCAAAATTCCAATCCAATCCAAGATTTCGAAGACTTCAGCTTCTAAAATTATTTGTTCTTCATGATATTTTGGACGCCGAAGCCATCAAAGACGAATTCGTACGTCCGAATTTTTGGGTCCAACCCAACCCAATCTGGGTTGGAAATGTTGGGTTGGACTTAAAACTTCTAATCCAACCCAAGATTTCGAAGACTTCAGCATCCTGATATTTGGACGCCGAAGCCACCGAAGACGAATTGAAAAACGAATTGTACGGCTGAATTCTTGGGTTGGGTTGAAAATTCGAAGTCCAACCCAACTCAGTGTTACTTCAGGTGGCCCATATCTTCGAAATCGACTGACACATGAATGCAAGACGATTATGGGCACTGTAGTTGGAAGAATATTCAGGTTGAGGAAGAATTTTTATATCAAAAGGAGTAATCTCTAAGACGTCGATCGCCCAAAGCATCACTGAGTTGAATGGGGTTGGGTTGGACTTTGAAATTTCAATTCAACCTAAGGCTTTGAAGGTTTTTTTTAGTCGTTAAATATTCAAAATATTTGATATATCATGAATAACATTTTACAACCAAAGTCTTCGAATTCTTGGATTGGGTTGGAATTTCGAAGTCCAATCCTACTCAGCGATACTTTAAACGGCCCACGTCTTCAAATTCAGCCGAAACATGAATACGAGATGATAGGTGAGAGAATATTCAGGTTGAGGAAGAATTTTTATATCAAAAGTAGTAATCTCTAAAACATCGGCTGCTTTAAATATCATAAATAACACTTTGTACGACCAAAGTCTTCGAAGTTTTTGATTTTTTTTTGGCCATACGATGTCATCAAAAGGAATTAAACCTTCTTCTTCTAGAATCAAAGCCATTACTTCTTTTCCTGAGCCGAAAACGCTAAAGGACCTACCAAGGTTCTTAAGAATGAAAGAAAAATTCTTGATTTGCATTTGTGTCTCATTATCTTCAATTAGATTTTCTTCTAAGATCCAACTCCACTCATATTTCAAAAAGTATCTCTTTTTCTTTAGAGTAGTTGATCAAAAATGTTCGGCTAAAAATATTTTGGCAATATTATTTTGAAATATCAAATAAAATTTATAACTTTATCTCCAACGAAAACTTGAAATTTATCGATTTTAATCAAAATGAATTTAAAAATGCTCACGTTTCTGGTTAGAATCGAAGATTTGCTTATTATTCCAATAAGGATGAGTCACAACAGGATCTTTAATCATCAACCCGATCCAATCATCATTTTTTTCGAGATTATATCAATAATATTTAGTTTAAATTTATAATAATAATATTCATAAAAGTTTTTTGATTTTTTTCTTTCGTCGCGTTATTTTCCGTGATGCGCGTAAAATAAATTGTTCATTTGAGCGTTTTCTTTTTTAAAAACAAAATAAATTGATTGGCTATAATCGTAGTTGAGAGGGGTTCCGCTTTTATAACTGATTTAAAACGCATAAAAAGATTGTAAATAAACTTTGCGTTCTTAGTACGTTTAGGAAATCGTAAAATAAATTCGCACCTTCTGGTTTTATCAAGCGAATTTATTTTATTAATATTTCGAAGAAATGTTGTTTTATCGCAATTTTTCTTTTTTTTTAGATTATCCTCGAAATAAAACGAAAAGTTCCGTTTGATCCTCAAAGAATTTAACAGAAAATTTTAGGCAGATGTCTTCGAATCGAATTTAAGCGGGGCGGTTGGTGTGGGGTGGTTTGCGCCCCCCGAGATGTCTCCGAATGCCGAGGAGGCACCCACCGAGCTGTGATACAGCGTCAACATGCACTTTTATCCCGTGGGATATTCGTATTGTAGGTCCAGCTCTGATGCCGGACTGGGCCAAAAACCCTCTTCGCGACGTCATGACCAAGATCCGACCGATAGCGGCGATTCCACTCTTTCCGATCTCGATGGTAAGTTAAACTAACCAAAAAAAGAATTTTTAAAAACTTTAAACACGCCACCAGTTTGTAAACAAACGACAATAAACGCCCCGCATTTTGAAACGACGGGCGCCGTAAACCCGCAGGATGTGATTTACTGCTGCGTCCCGGTTCCGAGGGTAACCTTGGAAATTTTGCCAAGGAATATTCATCTGTCCGCGATTTCATTAGGAAAAAGGTCCAAACAAGAAACTAAAGAAAATAAAGAATAAAAAAATACGAGTCGCGTTTGTTCCGAAGTTTATGATGGGCGAGGCTAAATAAACCAAGAAGAAAAATAATAAAATTCTTCGGGAACACCGTGGGGATTTTAGGACGCGTGTTGCGACATCTGTTGCTTTCCTGCTGTGTTAAACTCAGCTTCCGATGGCAGCTTGGGTTAATCTCCGGGTTTATTCTGGCACTCGCCGAGCCCCCATCATTTCCGTTTACCAAATAAGGATAAGTGACGTTACCTCCACTAACTTTCCGGTAAAACCGTTTAATAACTGTTAATTTGGAATATTATGTTAACTATAAGTTCTTTGTTTCTATTTTTTGAGGATGAGGGAGGTGGATGAAAATATAATATTCCCTGTAGTGCAGACGGTTTTATCAGATTTTAGGTTCTTACTCCGAGGATTTATCATAAAGTAAATTCTTGTTTAATAAAAATCATCCACTATAAATATTGGTGTTATATCTCTTTGGGGTCATAATAAAATTACTTCTTGTACCACCTTTTTACATGACAAAAGTCAGACAAATAAGTCTTACCATTCATCCTTGTCATTCTTGATGTTTCAGTGTTGATGCTGCAATTTCACTTTTACCATTTCGTTGATATTATTGCCGTTTTAATATCATTTTTGGTATTTTAATGTCATTATTGATGATTCAATGTTGATGGCGCAATATCATTTTTGACATTTCGTTGATATTGATGTTTTAATATCATTTTTGGTATATTAATGACATTCTTGATGATTCAATGTTGATGGTGCAATATCATTTTTGACATTTCGTTGATATTGATGTTTTAATATCATTTTTGGTATATTAATGACATTCTTGATGATTCAATGTTGATGGTGCAATATCATTTTTGACATTTCGTTGATATTGATGTATTAATATCATTTTTGGTATATTAATGTCATTCTTGATGTTTCAATGTTGATGGCGCAATATCACTTTTGACATTTCGTTGATATTGATGGTTTAATATCATTTTTGGTATATTAATGCCATTATTGATGATTTAGTGTTAATGGTGTAATATCACTTTTTGACATTTCGTTGATATTATTGATATTTTAATGTTATTCTTGATGATTCAATGTCGATGGCGCAATATCACTTTTGAAATTTCGTTGATATTATTGATATTTTAATGTTATTCTTGACGATTCAATGTCGATGGCGCAATATCACTTTTGGCATTTCGTTGATATTGATGTTTTAATATCATTTTTGGTATATTAATGCCATTCTTGATGTTTCAATGTTGATGGCGCAATATCACTTTTGACATTTCGTTGATATTGATGGTTTAATATCATTTTTGGTATATTAATGCCATTCTTGATGTTTCAATGTTGATGGCACAATATCACTTTTGGCATTTCGTTGATATTGATGTTTTAATATCATTTTTGGTATATTAATGTCATTGTTGATATTTCAATGTTGATGGCGCAATATCACCTTTGACATTTCGTTGATATTGATGGTTTAATATCATTTTTGGTATATTAATGCCATTATTGATGATTCAATGTTGATGCTGCAATATCACTTTTTGACATTTCGTTGATATTATTGATATTTTAATGTTATTCTTGATGATTCAATGTCGATGGCGCAATATCACTTTTGAAATTTCGTTGATATTATTGATATTTTAATGTTATTCTTGACGATTCAATGTCGATGGCGCAATATCACTTTTGGCATTTCGTTGATATTGATGTTTTAATATCATTTTTGGTATATTAATGTCATTGTTGATATTTCAATGTTGATGGCGCAATATCACTTTTGACATTTCGTTGATATTGATGTATTAATATCATTTTTGGTATTTTAATGTCATTCTTGATGCTTCAATGTCAATGTCGCAATGTCGCTTTTGGCATTTCGTTGATATTGATGTATTAATATCATTTTTGGTATTTTAATGTCATTGTTGATGCTTCAATGTCGATGTCGCAATATCACTTTTGGCATTTCGTTGATATTGATGTATTAATATCATTTTTGGTATTTTAATGTCATTGTTGATGTTTCAATGTCGATATCGCAATATCACTTTTGGCATTTCGTTGATATTGATGTATTAATATCATTTTTGGTATTTTAATGTCATTCTTGATGCTTCAATGTCGATGTCGCAATATCACTTTTGGCATTTCGTTGATATTGATGGTTTAATATCATCTTTGGTATTTTAATGTCATTCTTGATGCTTCAATGTCAATGTTGCAATGTCGCTTTTGGCATTTCGTTGATATTATTGATGTTTCAATGTCACTTTTGCCTTTTTGATATTAAACATGACGTTTTAATGTCATTTTTGGTATATTAATGTCATTCTTGATGATTCAATGTTGATAGTGCAATATCATTTTTGACATTTCGTTGATATTGATGTATTAATATCATTTTTGGTATTTTAATGTCATTCTTGATGCTTCAATGTCGATGGTGCAATATCATTTTTGGCATTTCGTTGATATAGATGTTTTAATATCATCTTTGGTATTTTAATGTCATTCTTGATGCTTCAATGTCGATATCGCAATGCCACTTTTGGCATTTCGTTGATATTATTGATATTTCAATATCACTTTTGCCTTTTTGATATTAAGCATAACGTTTTAATGTCATTTTTGGTATATTAATGTCGTTCTTGATGATTCAATGTTGATGGTGCAATATCATTTTTGACATTTCGTTGATATTGATGTTAATACATATTAATATATCATTTTTGGTATTTTAATCTCATTCTTGATGCTTCAATGTCGATGTCGCAATATCACTTTTGGCATTTCGTTGATATTGATGTATTAATATCATTTTTGGTATTTTAATGTCATTCTTGATGCTTCAATGTCAATGTCGCAATGTCGCTTTTGGCATTTCGTTGATATTATTGATGTTTCAATGTCACTTTTGCCTTTTTGATATTAAGCATGACGTTTTAATATCATTTTTGGTATATTAATGTCATTCTTGATGATTCAATGTTGATGGTGCAGTATCATTTTTGGCATTTCGTTGATATTGATGTATTAATATCATCTTTGGTATTTTAATGTCATTCTTGATGCTTCAATGTCAATGTCGCAATGTCGCTTTTGGCATTTCGTTGATATTATTGATGTTTCAATGTCACTTTTGCCTTTTTGATATTAAGCATGACGTTTTAATGTCATTTTTGGTATATTAATGTCATTCTTGATACTTCAATGTCGATGGTGCAATATCATTTTTGGCATTTCGTTGATATAGATGTTTTAATATCATCTTTGGTATTTTAATGTCATTCTTGATGCTTCAATGTCGATATCGCAATGCCACTTTTGGCATTTCGTTGATATTATTGATATTTCAATATCACTTTTGCCTTTTTGATATTAAGCATGACGTTTTAATGTCATTTTTGGTATATTAATGTCATTCTTGATGATTCAATGTTGATGGTGCAATATCATTTTTGACATTTCGTTGATATTGATGTATTAATATCATTTTTGGTATTTTAATGTCATTGTTGATGCTTCAATGTCGATGTCGCAATATCACTTTTGGCATTTTCTTGATATTGATGTATTAATATCATTTTTGGTATTTTAATATCATTGTTGATGCTTCAATGTCGATGTCGCAATATCACTTTTGGCATTTCGTTGATATTGATGTATTAATATCATTTTTGGTATTTTAATGTCATTCTTGATGCTTCAATGTCAATGTCGCAATGTCGCTTTTGGCATTTCGTTGATATTATTGATGTTTCAATGTCACTTTTGCCTTTTTGATATTAAACATGACGTTTTAATGTCATTTTTGGTATATTAATGTCATTCTTGATGATTCAATGTTGATAATGCAATATCATTTTTGACATTTCGTTGATATTGATGTATTAATATCATTTTTGGTATTTTAATGTCATTCTTGATGCTTCAATGTCGATGTCGCAATATCACTTTTGGCATTTCGTTGATATTGATGTATTAATATCATTTTTGGTATTTTAATGTCATTATTGACGTTTCAATGTTGATGGTGCAATATCATTTTTGACATTTCGTTGATATTGATGTATTAATATCATTTTTGGTATTTTAATGTCATTCTTGATGCTTCAATGTCAATGTCGCAATGTCGCTTTTGGCATTTCGTTGATATTATTGATGTTTCAATGTCACTTTTGCCTTTTTGATATTAAACATGACGTTTTAATGTCATTTTTGGTATATTAATGTCATTCTTGATGATTCAATGTTGATAATGCAATATCATTTTTGACATTTCGTTGATATTGATGTATTAATATCATTTTTGGTATTTTTATGTCATTCTTGATGCTTCAATGTCAATGTCGCAATGTCGCTTTTGGCATTTCGTTGATATTATTGATGTTTCAATGTCACATTTGCCTTTTTGATATTAAGCATGACGTTTTAATGTCATTTTTGGTATATTAATGTCATTCTTGATGATTCAATGTTGATGGTGCAGTATCATTTTTGACATTTCGTTGATATTGATGTATTAATATCATTTTTGGTATTTTAATGTCATTCTTGATGCTTCAATGTCGATGTCGCAATATCACTTTTGGCATTTCGTTGATATTGATGTATTAATATCATTTTTGGTATTTTAATGTCATTGTTGATGCTTCAATGTCGATGTCGCAATATCACTTTTGGCATTTCGTTGATATTGATGTATTAATATCATTTTTGGTATTTTAATGTCATTCTTGATGCTTCAATGTCAATGTCGCAATGTCGCTTTTGGCGTTTCGTTGATATTATTGATGTTTCAATGTCACTTTTGCCTTTTTGATATTAAGCATGACGTTTTAATGTCATTTTTGGTATTTTAATGTCATTATTAACGTTTCAATGTTGATTGTGCAATATCATTTTTAGCATTTCGTTGATATTGATGTATTAATATCATTTTTGGTATTTTAATGTCATTCTTGATGCTTCAATGTCGATATCGCAATGTCACTTTTAACATTTCGTTGATATTATTGATGTTTCAATGTAACTTTTGACTTTTCAACATTAAGCATGACGTTTTCATGTCATTTTTGGTATTTTAATGTCATTCTTGATGTTTCAATGTTGATGGTGCAATATCATTTTTGGCATTTCGTTGATATTGATGTACTAATATCATCTTTGGTATTTTAGTGTCATTCTTGATGCTTCAATGTCGATATCGCAATGCCACTTTTGGCATTTCTTTGATATTATTGATGTTTCAATGTAACTTTTGACTTTTCAACATTAAGCATGACGTTTTAATGTCATTTTTGGTATTTTAATGTCATTATTGACGTTTCAATGTTGATTGTGCAATATCATTTTTGGCATTTCGTTGATATTGATGTATTAATATCATCTTTGGTATTTTAATGTTATTCTTGATGCTTCAATGTCGATATCGCAATGTCACTTTTGGCATTTCGTTGATATTATTGATGTTTTAATGTTATTCTTGATGATTCAATGTCGATGACGCATATCACTTTTGACATTTCGTTGATATTAATGTTACTTTTGTGTTTTTAACAGTAATCATGACGTTTTTATGCTATTGTCTGTCCTGTAGTGTACTAGATTCTCCAGCTACTCAGAGTAGTTAGAGACTACTCTAAATGGTTTACAATGGCCAGAACTACCATTTGCAGATTTAAGCAACACGTTCAAGCCTGTTCCGACATGTCTTATCAATTCTTCAGGTGCATATTTGCATATTACATCAAAAATACGTGATTCAAACGTGGCAACAAAGTCATCTCACATCGATGACTAGACTAGATGACTAGCATAGAGATTTTGCGAGTTAATGTGGCATATCGAAACAAAATTGTCTATATTTCAAGTCTTCCAGAGGCAATCTCAAGTCTTCTGGAAGTATTTCAGGTCTTCTAGATGCAAAATTAAGTCTTCTGGATGCAGTATCAAGTATTCTGGAAGCATTTGAAGTCTTCCAGAGGCAATATGAAGTCTTTTGGAAACATTTCAAGTATTCCAAAGACAATCATAAGTCTTTTGGAAATATTTGAAGTCTTCTGGAAGCAATGTTAAGTATTCTAGAAGCTATTTTAAGTGTGACAGAGGCAATCTCAAGTATTCTGGAAGTATTTCAAATCTTCTAGATGCAGTATTAAGTCTTCTACCTCAACCTAACCGAACCCAACCAAATTTCAGCTGCCTAAAATATCACTGGTTTGGGTGGGCTTCAAGATTGCAACTGAATACAATCCAACCCAACTTTAACCTAACCCGTTGCCGTCCTAAGATATTTGGCTCCTTCTCTGCAGACTTCGTCAAAAATAGTCTTCAGATGCATGGCTAAACCTAACCCAACCCGAGCCGTCTTGAAAGACGCACGGCTAAATGAGCCATCCTAACTTACTTTTAACCTAAAGAGGCTAAAATCTTTAGGTTCTGACACTTTTTAGTTCCAAATATCTTAAGCCAAACCTATTTATCTAAAACAAAAAATCTAGTTTTATATTTTCTTCACTCAACATCGAGTCATCGCAGACGATTTCCCCTTAAACACCTTTTATTTGAATTTTAAACGCCATCAAACGTCGGTTTATTGCCATACATAAACGGAAAATAAACCGTTAGAAACGCCATATTTACGATAAAATCGTTTAATGCATTAGAAAAGGAATCCGAATCCGCCGATTTGGGTTTAAAGGAAATGAGATTAAAAGCAGCTGGAAATCGACCCGATTTCGTAACAGTAGGAGGGTGAAACGGGGTAGAAACAAGCTGAAAACAAAAACACGAGAACGGAAAGCGCTCTACGCGTTTCAGGGCAGCTGGGTCCAGTTTAATGAAGGACACGAAACCCGACGTTATATTTTTTTTGCGTCGCTTTTTTCGCGCTTGTTATGTTATGAGATTTTGAAATATGATATGAATTTAGTTGAGTACTTAAAAGATTTTTTTTGGTGGTAGTTTAAATTTAGAGATGATAAATTGGTTCGAATGAAACAAGGTGTGTCCGTATATCAATTGCATATCAAATTTCGTTTTGTGACAGTTAATTTCCTAGTGTCACCTTGCTCCGGATATTTAATATGTTTACGATTTTTTTTTGTTTGTTTGATTGATTTTTTTTGTTTTCAGAGAGTGAATCCGGATCTGGAGTTGAAGTGGATCCAAATCTTCCGTATCCTGGGATAGCTCCGGTGGTTCTTGGGTATTTGTCCCAAACAACGCGGCCTAGGAGTTGGTGTTTGGCGCTGATTGCAAATCCATATCCTTTTTTTGCTGATTTAATAAAATAAATTCAATCAATATTTATGTGGGTAAGTTTAAGTTTAGCGTTATTGATTGAGATTATTTATTTATTAACTAATTTTATTTATTACCTTTTTATTGATTGCGAACAATTCTATGATTGCCTTTCTTTTCCTGATTGCCCTATTTCTCAATTTGAACGATCAACAAGTTGCCCTATCTGGAAAGTCTCACGTGACAGCTGATAATTGAAAAAGTTTCAAATCCGACACACGTCGGGAACCGGAAGCACGTTTGCAATTTTTCGCTCCGATTGGGGCGATTTTTCAGTAAAGAACTCCCAAAAGATTCTTCTCATATAAAACTTTTTTAAATCTAGAAATAAACTATCGACTAAATAATAAGAATTAAAAATCGGGGACGAATCGATCGATTTTAAAACTCGCTAAAAGCAAAATAGTGTTCGTACCTAAATGGATTTTAGACTTTCCGAGAACATTTCGGCGGAAGTTAAGAACTGTAACAATCCGATGGAGTATGTATCAATATAACACCACATATTTCGCGTTTTCAAGATATATTCATTCTAAATGACCGAGATATATTAATTTTTGTAAAATCAAAATGATCAAAAACACTAATACTGAAATTAGCACTAAAAAAGCTTTTTTCTGTCATCTTATATTTTGCAAAATGATAATTTATCAAAAAAAGACCAATACTTTCGAAATAATCAGAAAATTTTAACCTAATTTGATATATCACACTCTATATTTATCACAAAATCAACTTTAAAACATTAAAATGACGTTTTATTAATTAATGATTAGTGTTTTGTTTTCGGCCATCTTGAATTTATAAAAATAAAGATATCTTTGGTTCTATAACGTTTAGATATATCGAGTTTGGACTCGTTTAACGTCTTTTTTAATTGCCAATAACAATATTGATATATTTCATCATTTCCATCATTTTGGATTTGATAAAATGCCACATATCTTGGATATATCCTTGTTTATATCGGTTTATGCATCATTTAGCACAGTGGTCGATGAAAACTTCTTTGTAAACATGACAGAAAAGATTAATATTAAACCTAATACTAGAAAAGGTTCTTTTCCGCCATCTTGGATTCTGCAAAATGATAAATTTATCAAAAAAAGACCAACACTCTTGAAATAATCAGAAAATTTTAACCTAATTTGATATATCACACTCTATATTTATCACAAAATCAACTTTAAAACATTAAAATGACGTTTTATTAATTAGTTATTAGTGTTTTGTTTTCGGCCATCTTGAATTTATAAAAATAAAGATATCTTTGGTTCTATAACGTTTAGATATGTCGAGTTTGGACTCGTTTAACGTCTTTTTTAATTGCCAATAATAATATTGATATATTTCATCATTTCCATCATTTTGGATTTGATGAAATGCCACATATCTTGGATATATCCTTGTTTATATCGGTTTATGCATCATTTAGCACAGTAGTCGATGAAAACTTCTTTGTAAACATGACAGAAAAGATTAATATTAAACCTAATACTAGAAAAGGTTCTTTTCCGCCATCTTGGATTTTGCAAAATGATAAATTTATCAAAAAAAGACCAACACTCTTGAAATAATCAGAAAATTTTAATCTAATTTGATATATCACACTCTATATTTATCACAAAATCAACTTTAAAACATTAAAATGACGTTTTATTAATTAGTGATTAGTGTTTTGTTTTCGGCCATCTTGAATTTGTAAAAATAAAGATATCTTTGGTTCTATAACGTTTAGATATGTCGAGTTTGGACTCGTTTAACGTCTTTTTTAATTGCCAATAACAATATTGATATATTTCATCATTTCCATCATTTTGGATTTGATAAAATGCCACATATCTTGGATATATCCTTGTTTATATCGGTTTATGCATCATTTAGCACAGTGGTCGATGAAAACATCTTTGTAAACATGACAGAAAAGATTAATATTAAACCTAATACTAGAAAAGGTTCTTTTCCGCCATCTTGGATTCTGCAAAATGATAAATTTATCAAAAAAAGACCAACACTCTTGAAAGAATCAGAAAATTTTAACCTAATTTGATATATCACACTCTATATTTATCACAAAATCAACTTTAAAACATTAAAATGACGTTTTATTAATTAGTTATTAGTGTTTTGTTTTCGGCCATCTTGAATTTATAAAAATAAAGATATCTTTGGTTCTATAACGTTTAGATATGTCGAGTTTGGACTCGTTTAACGTCTTTTTTAATTGCCAATAATAATATTGATATATTTCATCATTTCCATCATTTTGGAGTTGATGAAATGCCACATATCTTGGATATATCCTTGTTTATATCGGTTTATGCATCATTTAGCACAGTAGTCGATGAAAACTTCTTTGTAAACATGACAGAAAAGATTAATATTAAACCTAATACTAGAAAAGGTTCTTTTCCGCCATCTTGGATTTTGCAAAATGATAAATTTATCAAAAAAAGACCAACACTCTTGAAATAATCAGAAAATTTTAATCTAATTTGATATATCACACTCTATATTTATCACAAAATCAACTTTAAAACATTAAAATGACGTTTTATTAATTAGTGATTAGTGTTTTGTTTTCGGCCATCTTGAATTTGTAAAAATAAAGATATCTTTGGTTCTATAACGTTTAGATATGTCGAGTTTGGACTCGTTTAACGTCTTTTTTAATTGCCAATAACAATATTGATATATTTCATCATTTCCATCATTTTGGATTTGATAAAATGCCACATATCTTGGATATATCCTTGTTTATATCGGTTTATGCATCATTTAGCACAGTGGTCGATGAAAACATCTTTGTAAACATGACAGAAAAGATTAATATTAAACCTAATACTAGAAAAGGTTCTTTTCCGCCATCTTGGATTCTGCAAAATGATAAATTTATCAAAAAAAGACCAACACTCTTGAAATAATCAGAAAATTTTAACCTAATTTGATATATCACACTCTATATTTATCATAAAATCAACTTTAAAACATTAAAATGACGTTTTATTAATTAGTGATTAGTGTTTTGTTTTCGGCCATCTTGAATTTGTAAAAATAAAGATATCTTTGGTTCTATAACGTTTAGATATGTCGAGTTTGGACTCGTTTAACGTCTTTTTTAATTGCCAATAATAATATTGATATATTTCATCATTTCTATCATTTTGGATTTGATAAAATGCCACATATCTTGGATATATCCTTGTTTATATCGGTTTATGCATCATTTAGCACAGTGGTCGATGAAAACTTCTTTGTAAACATGACAAAAAAGATTAATATTAAACCTAATACTAGAAAAGGCTCTTTTCCGCCATCTTGGATTTTGCAAAATGATAAATTTATCAAAAAAAGACCAACACTCTTGAAAGAATCAGAAAATTGTAACCTAATTTGATGTATCACACTCTATATTTATCACAAAATCAATTTTAAAACATTAAAATGACGTTTTATTAATTAGTGATTAGTGTTTTGTTTTCGGCCATCTTGAATTTGTAAAAATAAAGATATCTTTGGTTCTATAACGTTTAGATATATCGAGTTTGGACTCGTTTAACGTCTTTTTTAATTGCCAATAATAATATTGATATATTTCATCATTTCCATCATTTTGGATTTGATAAAATGCCACATATCTTGGATATATCCTTGTTTATATCGGTTTATGCATCATTTAGCACAGTGGTCGATGAAAACTTCTTTGTAAGCATGACAGAAAAGATTAATATTAAACCTAATACTAGAAAAGGTTCTTTTCCGCCATCTTGGATTTTGCAAAATGATAAATTTATCAAAAAAAGACCAACACTCTTGAAATAATCAGAAAATTTTAATCTAATTTGATATATCACACTCTATATTTATCACAAAATCAACTTTAAAACATTAAAATGACGTTTTATTAATTAGTGATTAGTGTTTTGTTTTCGGCCATCTTGAATTTGTAAAAATAAAGATATCTTTGGTTCTATAACGTTTAGATATGTCGAGTTTGGACTCGTTTAACGTCTTTTTTAATTGCCAATAACAATATTGATATATTTCATCATTTCCATCATTTTGGATTTGATAAAATGCCACATATCTTGGATATATCCTTGTTTATATCGGTTCATGCATCATTTAGCACAGTGGTCGATGAAAACTTCTTTGTAAACATGACAGAAAAGATTAATATTAAACTTAATACTATAAATGGTTCTTTTCCGCCATCTTGGATTTTGCAAAATGATAAATTTATCAAAAAAAGACCAACATTTTTGAAAGAATTAAAAAATTTTAACCTAATTTGATATATCACACTCTATATTTATCATAAAATCAACTTTAAAACATTAAAATGACGTTTTATTAATTAGTGATTAGTGTTTTGTTTTCGGCCATCTTGAATTTATAAAAATAATGATATCTTTGGTTCTATAACTTTTAGATATATCGAGTTTGGACTCGTTTAACGTCTTTTTTAATTGCCAATAACAATATTGATATATTTCATCATTTCCATCATTTTGGATTTGATAAAATGTCACATATCTTGGATATATCCTTGTTTATATCGGTTTATGCATCATTTAGCACAGTGGTCGATGAAAACTTCTTTGTAAACATGACAGAAAAGATTAATATTAAACCTAATACTAGAAAAGGTTCTTTTCCGCCATCTTGGATTTTGCAAAATGATAAATTTATCAAAAAAAGAGCAACATTTTTGAAAGAATTAAAAAATTTTAACCTAATTTGATATATCACACTCTATATTTATCATAAAATCAACTTTAAAACATTAAAATGACGTTTTATTAATTAATGATTAGTGTTTTGTTTTCGGCCATCTTGAATTTGTAAAAATAAGGATATCTTTGGTTCTATAACGTTTAGATATGTCGAGTTTGGACTCGTTTAACGTCTTTTTTAATTGCCAATAATAATATTGATATATTTCATCATTTCTATCATTTTGGATTTGATAAAATGCCACATATCTTGGACATATCCTTGTTTATATCGGTTTATGCATCATTTAGCACAGTGGTCGATGAAAACTTCTTTGTAAACATGACAGAAAAGATTAATATTAAACCTAATACTAGAAAAGGTTCTTTTCCGCCATCTTGGATTTTGCAAAATGATAAATTTATCACAAAAATACCAACACTCTTGAAAGAATCAGAAAATTGTAATCTAATTTGATATATCACACTCTATATTTATCACAAAATCAACTTTAAAACATTAAAATGACGTTTTATTAATTAGTGATTAGTGTTTTGTTTTCGGCCATCTTGAATTTGTAAAAATAAAGATATCTTTGGTTCTATAACGTTTAGATATGTCGAGTTTGGACTCGTTTAACGTCTTTTTTAATTGCCAATAATAATATTGATATATTTCATCATTTCCATCATTTTGGATTGGATAAAATGCCACATATCTTGGATATATCCTTGTTTATATCGGTTTATGCATCATTTAGCACTTTGCCAATGTCATCATCATACAAAACTTGTTCAATATGTAACGAGTGCTTTAAAAATTTACAAAGTGGATCGAAAGTTCTTTGTTCACGTTTTTAAACGGAGTACATTTATTTTAAAAATTTTCTCATTATATTTTCGATCTCAATATCATTAAAACGATCCGAATAAACTTCCAGTTTATTAAGGGTAAGATCCGCATCCTCATTTTTATCCTCCACTATTTCTAACCAGTAATTGGCTCACCCCCTGTTCCATCCCAGTTTTCGTTATCCTTTACGATGGGATAATGGCGAGGCGCTGACCCTAAGCTTATTAAAAGAGAATCCGGGTTTTCGATGATTTGTCACGTTGATGTTCGCCATTTTCAAGATAAATTTATTCTTTTAAAATTAGATTTAAATTCGTAATTTATGATGTAAAGATGTAAAGAAATTAAGTTCACGCACAATGTATTTTCTGAAATGATGCCGATAAGAATTTGTGGTTTATTTAAAGCGCGGACAAACGAAAATAATCCCCAATTCTATTTAAAACGTCGCGCATTCATACCTTTCTATTTTCAACGAAACCGTGTGTTTTGAATGACGTCGTTTTACAATAACGCGTGAAAAGAGCACTCGGGTAATCTCTTTGTAGGCAAAACGAGATAAACGGCTTGTCGATTAAAGCACGAAATTCGATGGGTTCTCTCGTGGCCATCCCATCCTATCCCATCCCGTTCGATCACAAGCCAACTGTTAACCGACAAAGCCTAACCGACCGCAGCTAATAGGTTATCCATTAGCGAGAACGTAACGTCACCAAAACTTGGTCCAGATAATTGGAGGAACTCATCAAACAACCTGAGTATAATTAGACGCACTCCACGAGTTTCCTTCAATACAAAATTAAAATGATTTCGCGATTTATTTCGGACCGGAACAAAACCGCGTCGCGTCTATTGATGTCGAGAGTTCCCTTTGTATTTGTGGATTCGTTACCGTAATTACCCGTCCGCCTCAATAATCGTTTCGATTTCGCGCCGAGGGACGCTAGCTCGCGTCTTTGTTATTGATTCGATTTGGAAACGCGTAATTGCCAATATGGATCTCCCTCTCTCTGTGTTTACGTTAACAAACAGATTGATTAGAGAGTTTGGTATTATCCAGTTATGCCATTTCGTAGCATACATGTCACATGTATTGGCGTTTAAAGGATAAATCAATATTTCTTAATTCACCATCATCCAAAATCCAAGTAACTCAAAATACTTTCTATAATCAGTTAATTCTCCAACCCAACATAAAATGTTGTCCAGGCCATATGTTAGGTTTATTCACATAAATTTGGTCGATGACTTCGAAGTCGACCGAAATTAGTTTTCTTGACAAGTTGGGTTGGATTAGAATCTCGACGTCTAACCATTTTTTTTTAATCTAAAAATCTGAAATATTCCCTTTCCCTCTAGCTCGGTTTTTTATTTCTTCCATTCTACTTCCCCTTCTACACAACCACACCCATCTCGACACTTCCCTCTTGAACCAGATTGTCTCTCATCATTCGTCTCGACGTCTAACCCATCACATCTCAACCCACTCTATCCAAGTGATACTTAGGACGGCGGATGTCTTCGATGTCGTCCGAGATTAGTTTTCTTGACAAATTGGGTTGGATTGGAATCTTGACGTTTAACCCATTACAACCCAACCCACTTTAACCAAGTGATACTTTGGGTGGCTTCGAAAATGGGTTGTATCCAACATTGTGTCAACATATTTTAAACATTTAATACATTTTGACACTTTTTGACACTGATTTATTCAATCCAAACTTTTTTGACATTAAGTCTTTTTTTCGAATTTGATTTTGATGCATTTGGATACTCCTCTATCGTTCCAAAACATTTTTGACATTGCAATAAATTATACCATTGAGCATACTTAGTGATGGAGACTCCGAAGTTGTCCGATATTATTTTTCTATACAAGTTGTGTTGGTTTGGGTTTGAATCTCGAAATCAACCTAACCCAATCTATCCCAGTGATACTTTGGGTGGCCGACGGTTTCAAAATCAAGTTGGATTTGAATCTTGATGCCTCCCAACCCAATTTTAAATACTGATACTTTGGGCGGCCGACGTTTTCGAAGTTGGAGAAGATTAGATTTCTTGTCAAGTTGGGTTGGATTGGAATCTCGACGTCTAACCCATCACATCTCAACCCACTCTATCCAAGTGATACTTAGGACGGCGGATGTCTTCGAAGTCGTCCGAGATTAGTTTTCTTGACAAATTGGGTTGGATTGAAATCTTGACGTTTAACCCATCACAACCCAACCCACTTTAACTAAGTGATACTTTGGGTGGCTTCGAAAATGGGTTGTATCCAACTTAGTGTCAACATTTTTTAAACATTTAATACATTTTGACTCTTTTTGACAAAAATTTATTCAATCCAATCTTTTTGACATTAAGTCTTTTTTTCGAATTTGATTTTGATGCATTTGGACACTGCTTTATCGTCCCAAAACATTTTTGACATTGCAATAAATTATACCATTGAGCATACTTAGTGATGGAGACTCCGAAGTTGTCCGATATTATTTTTCTTGACAAGTTGTGTTGGTTTGGGTTTGAATCTCGAAATCAACCCAACCCAATCTATCCCAGTGATACTTTGGGTGGCCGACATTTTCAAAATCAAGTTGGATTTGAATCTTGATGCCTCCCAACCCAATTTTAAATACTGATACTTTGGGCGGCCGACGTTTTCGAAGTTGGAGAAGATTGGATTTCTTGTCAAGTTGGGTTGGATTGGAATTTCGACGTCTAACCCATCACATCTCAACCCACTCTATCCAAGTGATACTTAGGACGGCGGATGTCTTCGAAGTCGTCCGAGATTAGTTTTCTTGACAAATTGGGTTGGATTGGAATCTTGACGTTTAACCCATCATAACCCAACTCACTTTAACCAAGTGATACTTTGGGTGGCTTCGAAATTGGGTTGTATCCAACTTAGTGTCAACATTTTTTAAACATTTAATACATTTTGACTCTTTTTGACACAAATTTATTCAATGCAATCTTTTTGACATTAACAGTTTTTTTTCGAATTTGATTTTGATTCATTTGGACACTGCTTTATCGTCCCAAAACATTTTTGACATTGCAATAAATTATACCATTGAGCATACTTAGTGATGGAGACTCCGAAGTTGTCCGATATTATTTTTCTTGACAAGTTGTGTTGGTTTGGGTTTGAATCTCGAAATCAACCCAACCCAATCTATTCCAGTGATACTTTGGGTGGCCGACGGTTTCAAAATCAAGTTGAATTTGAATGATGTCTCCAAACCAAATTTTAACTACTGATACTTTGGGCGGCCGACGTTTTCGAAGTTGGAAAAGATTAGTTTTCTTGGCAAGTCGGGTTAGAATGGAATCTCGACGTCTAACCCATCACAACCCAACTCACTCTAACCAAATGATACCTTGGGCGGCCATCACAAAGTCGAAGACCTCGTCACAGTCTTTGGCAAAGTGATGAGGTAACCAACACTTTAGGCATCTTTTGACTCTCTTTCTATCTTCTATTTGGCACATTGCTAATCCTACATTTATTCTTTTTTCCGTTAGAAGTTTTTCAGCTTTGTTCTTCCATTCAATTCAATGGTTATTGCCAGTATGCAATATTGTTGTCCAATAAAGTTCTGATGCCACAATAATTCCTTTGATATTCAATACCTTAGTCTGTCTTTCACCTTTCATTCCTTTGTTACTCACAATTTGTCCCTCCCCATTTTCAGGTTTTTTTGTATTTCACTTGCTGCAATTTTGTCTTTTTGAATTTCTATTAACAGTTTTCCCTCCCTTGTCCTTCTTTTATTATTCTCCTTTATTCCTTCAATTATTTCCGTCGCCCGTATTCCCTTTAGTTGCTCTCCAATCCCCTTTTTAAATATTTCTGTTTCTATGTTAGTATTTCTAAAGATGATCTCCAATATTTTCCTATATGTTGACAATTATGTTGATACTTCCGTCTTCGTTATTTGTTCAATCTCCTCGTATTCTTCGTTAAGCTCTGTTAGCGCCGGATATATCTTCTTAAATTGGTGCGATCCATCTCGACGTTATCCAGTTCTACCATTACCACCTTTGTGGTTATTTTTGCTGTTGCAACGGATTTTCTTCTTTTATCTTTATGTTCTTAAAATATTTCTCTTCTCACTTCTTGTTCATTATTCTCCTCCAATTATCATAAGTGCGTGTATGTACTTTATTTCCACGTTAGCAACCTCCTCCTCTTCTATTTTTGGTTCCTACTTTCTTTATCCTTTCTCTCATCTCGCCCTCCTGTAAAATTTCTCCCAATTTTCCAGCCTTGTAATTGCGTCTTTTATCTCCCTCTTTGTATTTTGCAATCAATTTTAACATCTTGGCTGTTGTCTGCTCCAATCCCTTATCCTGTCTTTGTCCTTTCCCTTCGTCTTTCCTCTCTTCACGCTATCAATGGACCAACTTCTCACTTTCGCAGGAATTATTGAATCTAAACTTCCTTGTCTTAAAAAACCTCATTATCACTGCACTTTCTGTTGCTTTATCACTGTACTTGTTTTTTCTTCCATTTGGATCACCGTACTATCCAAATCCTCGTCATTCTCATCATCTTCGCTCGTGCATCTCTCCATCTTTCCGTCCTTTCCATTTCTTTTTCATCTTCTGATGAGGTTCGGCTTGGCCCCGACTTCCTTTGGGGAGTCGTTTCAGGTCAGCCGAGGCTTTGTGTATTAAATCCATAAAACCATTCTTGGAGGTGTCAAGCGGAAGTTATACCCTTAAAAAAACCACACACTAACATTTAACACTTATTCCCGTGCCCCACGTGACTCAAGGCAGGAGCGTTCCATGGGTGATCTCCATTCCTAGCTTTTTTTGGGAGGTATGCTCCTTCAGCTCGGGATTTCCTAGGTCCGACCTATGCCCCTGAGGGAAATGACGTCTATAATAACTCAATAGTTATCTATAACTACTTCCAATGCGTTTAGCCTCCATTTTTCTTTACCTTCTAACAATTCTTAACAGCACCAATTACTCAAAATAGTACCCAATGTCTCTGAACAACTCCTTATATCTTGCAATTTTTATTTAGTCCTCATTGACTCCGAATAACTCGCAATTACATTTTGTATAATAAGAGCACTCCAAGAGATCCAATTGATAACATTTTCTTCTGTAGTTTTAACACGTTTTAACCATCTAAGAATAGCTTCACGTTATAAAAGCTCAAAATTACTCCGAATGTCTTTTAGTTGTTCCGAATAGTCAAAAAGAAACAAATTCTAGTTAATTAAAGCATAAATCATCCATGGTTTGTTGACACTTAATCTGATTCAGTTTTTGTGTTATAAACATAACAAAGATGTACAACAACACACTCACTATAATTAATGAGTCGCCTCATATACACAAAGGAAGAGTTTGTCTTTGATATTGATAAATTTATCGAATTAATTTAGGATATTGATGGATATGTAAGTTTTGATTTAAAAAGAAATCTTATTTCGACGTTTTCATGTCGTAACAACGGACATGAAACAAACATAACGTAACGTGGAGTGTAAAGGACGTTAGAGTCGTTGCGCGGCCTCTAAGTTTCTGACGTACTTTCGCCGAACTCGTAGCACTCGCAGCAGCAGTTCTATTTTCACCATAGATTGTGCACCGACGGACGCTAGTAGGAGATTTTCAATTATCCTCTAATACTCGACCCGCATACCTATTTTTGGAACAACGTACTCGAAAAAATATTCGGTAAGAGAGGCAGAAAATTTTAAGCGGACTACCAGTTCGTTTCCCATTCTTCGATAACCACGTCACAACCGACCATCGTGATTTATGAACCATAAATGTGACGTGGCGCCCAAAATTTAGTTATTCTATTTTAGTTATTCAATCGGATTTAGTGGGAACACTATTTTTATGAAATTCTAAAAATTTGTTTTTCTCCGGAAATTACCGGTTCATACCGAAATTGTTTTGTAATCGTCATTAGTTTGTCTAAGAATAGAAAAATTTTACTCTCCAAAAAAAATTTTTTTTTTCTTTTAAAGTTAAAGGCCGCTAAACTCGCGCACATGTCACGATGACGGACATCTTTACTGTCGGAACGTGGTGTTGATGTTTGGGCGAGCGGTGTTGAAAAATATTTTGCTTTTCGAGTTCGAATGCTCACGGTGTTCGTATATTGAGAGAGTAGAAGGGATGTCAAAATAAATAATGGGATCACTCGAACATCCGTGCAATACGATGAGATGGTATTCTAAATAATCCGGTATACGAAGACTGTGTATGTATTTTAGGCCATTATGAGAAATGCGAAATTGGTGGTTATAATAACTTTGCGCGTTTAACGTGTAGTCAAGAAATTGTTCCTATGAAGTATGTTATAATAAACCATGGGAGGGTATGACTCCCTAGTGGGATGTTAAAAGATACTGCGTGTTAATTAAAGTCTAACACTATCTATTGATTTTTTGGACTAACACTTCGAACTAATACTAGGATCTAGAAGTGAAAAGTTTTGGGTTTAGACATATTTTTTGATGAAAGTCTCTACAATGAACAGTTTATGAAGAGGAGAATGAAGTCTCCTGTTGACAGGCTATGACAAAGCACTGAAGATGCCAAGTGAGATCTTGGCGAAACGTCTACCCCTATCCACAGGGAACAACCAAGAAGATGAACGGATCCACCGGAACACATACTTCACCATTCGTGAAGCACTACGATTACTATACCATTTTTCTCTCTACATTCTAATATATAGTACATATACATCTCCAAGTCGTCTACCCTCTTCTCCCCTTTCCACATCTCCCCATCTCCTTCCTCATCCATCTTTTACCCTCGCCCCTCTCTCTCATAACCTACTTCCTGTCCATTGCCTCCTCCCTTAGCTCACTACACCCTCTCAGCATGTGTTCCAACATCGTCCGACCAGTATCTATTTCCCCTCTCCTCATTGCCACAGCGGAATCTGGCCACCAATCTCTTCCCTTCATCATCCCTCTCCATCAACAAATACTTTGGCCGCTCCTCTGTCACTATCTCCAAATACCTTTCATTGTATCTCCCTTCTCGTATCTTCCTGCCTCTGTATAACCCTGTCCCTATCTCTCAGTTCCCTCCATATTTCGCCTCTTTCTGCTCTTCTGTTTTCGATGCTATTTAGTGAGTATCCCACCCTTCTATAATATTCTTCCCTGTCTCTTTGCCCATAGATTGGCCTACTCTCCTTAATTTCTTGTCGAATGTTGATCTTGTCGGGGCGCATGTGAGGGCGATGGTAAAAAGGGCGAAAAAAGTGATGGGACAGATTTCGGGATGGGGGGAAAAAACTTTTGGAAGGGACGTGGGAAAATGAAAGGTAATGTTTGATGGCTTGGTAAGGAGTACAATGATGTATAGCGCAGAAGTATGAGGATGGAGAGAACAAGGTCTGCTGGAGGATATATAAACACGATATTGGAGATGATACTGGGGTTGGCAAGGGAGACCCCATAGTGAGGGAGGAGGTTAATGTGGATACAGTGAGGGTGGAGACGCACGGCTAAACCTGAATCTTTCCACTTCCAAGTCTTGTGTTAGTTCTGGTTTTATATCATTAAATCTAACTCTAGACCTAAAACTAGAATCATCCGGGTTTAGCCATACGTCTTTTTAAGACGGCTAAACCCGGATGATTTTAGTTCTTAGTCTAGACTTAGATCTAATGATTTAAAACTAGAACTAACATTAGTGAAAATATTCGAGTTTAGCCGTGCGTCTTCAGACCCAACCCAACCTTTCCACTTCTAGATTTAGTGTTAGTTCTAGTTTTACTTCAATTCAAATATACAGGGTTGCCAAATCAGTTTGTAGAGTACTCTATTTCAGAAACTATCCACTGTAGAGGCCTCCGTTAAAAAAATGTCTTCAGATGCTAAAGCCAAAAATTTCCACTTCTAAGTCTAGTGTTAGTTCTAAGTGTTAGCCCAAAGTATCAATTCTTGTTTTTTTAAAGATTTTTTTTTTTTGGAGAGGGGATTAGGAAATCTGCAAGCAGACACCCGGCCTAAGCTGTCAGGCGGCCAGATAGTGTCGGGTTGGGTGCCTTCTTAGGATACCCGACCGACTAAAACCCTTCTCCCTCAGCTCCGGAACCGCCAGAAAAAGGCATTACTTCGGAGTGTCAATTACCATCCTCTTCTATCCTCCCTATGCTTCCGTTTTTTTTACTTTTATACTTCTTTTCTTACTTCTTCCTCTCCTATCCCTTCCTTTCCTTTCCCTTCTCTTCCCCCGGGACGGTTTGATCGGCGACTTGGGAGAGGGGAGAGAGCGGAGCCCTCTCCCCCGCCTTCTTCCTCCTGTCGTCCTCGATTGGCGTCCTCTCTCGACTCATCCGTGACACCAACAAAACAAACACCTTGCTATTAACTTTTGAATTATCTTTACCTCAAAACGTACCTGGGAGAGGGGAAGGAGCGAAGCCCCCTCCCCCGCCTTCTTTCTCCTGTCGTCCTCGATTGGCGTCCTCTCTCGACTCCTCCGTGACACCAACAAAACAAAAACCTTGCTATCACCTTTTGAAATATCTTTACCTCAAAACGTACCTGGAAAAGGGGAGAGAACCCTCCCCCCAGTTTCCTTCTTCTTTTCGACGTTCACGATCATCTTCCTGGAAAAGGGGAGGGGCACAGCCCCCCCCCCCCCTCAGCCGCCTCCCTCCACCTATAATCGACCGGTTCTAAGTACCAGCGCTTTGCGTCGTATCTTTCTTTTTCTTTTCTCTTTCTCTTTCATAATCCTCCTTGCTCTTAAGGATAGATGTTACCATTTCTTGTATTTCTCTCCATTTGTCGCTGGACTGTAACATTTGATCCACCATGTTATGTTTAGTTATTCGTACTCCACATCTCGTTTCACATCTGCTTCTTTGTACGTTGAACTCTTCACATTCAAAGAATGTGTGCTCAGGTATGTCTGTTTCTCCGCAAAACCAGCAAGAATCCTCTTCGGCTTTTCTGATTCGATACAGATATGCTCCGTACACTCCGTGTCCTGTGAATGCCTGTGACAGATAGTAGTCTGTTTCCCCCCATCCTCTTGTGATCCATTTTTGTAAATTGGGAATCAGGGTCCTTGTCCACCCGGTATTGGTATTCCACCTAGCTTGCCACTCATCCAACACACGCGCCCTGCATTCCTCTTTTCCCTCTTTTCCTTTTTTATATATTTCGCATCTCTCATTCACAAGCAAGTCCAAAGGAGGTAAACCTGTTATAACTTCGATTGCTTCCGCTGATACCGTACGGTACGCGGAAGCGAACCCTATGGCAATCTTCCTGTTCTGTGTTTTAGGCATCTCTGCCAAGTGGGTGCGGCATATAAAATGACCGATATCACCGCTGATGCTATTAGCCTCCTGCTTCTTGCCTTAGGACCTCCCAGTCTAGGCATCAGTCTCATGACTAGATTTGTCATTATTGCCGCTTTCTTTGTAACATTCATGACATGATCTGTCATACTCATATCCTTGTTCAGAAAGACTCCAAGGTACTTTACAGTTCTTATACTTTCGACTTCAGTCGTGCCCACGTTTATCTTGATTGACTTCACTAACCGTCTTCCTTGCAAAAGCACTATTTCCGTCTTCTGTGCCGCTATCTTTAGTCCCATGCTCGTCAGTTCCGATGTTATGTTTTGTACGGCGTAAGAAGCTTTATCTTCTAACTGTTCCCGGGTTTTGGCTTTTACTACCAGAGCGAGATCATCCGCGTATGCAAACAGTTCTGTCCCCTCCTCCCAGTCCAGTCTAAGTATTCTGTCGTAGAACAGATTCCATAATAATGGGCCCAGTAGGGAGCCCTGCGGTACTCCACAGGTCACCTTGTATTTAATGCCGTTTGGCGCTATTATACATCGTTCAGATAGGTATCCTTTGATCATTTGTACCAAATAAGCGCTAACTCTTCCAGCAGTCAGGGCCTTCACAATTTCTTTCCACGATGCAGAATTAAACGCGTTTTCTATGTCTAGGAGAATCAAGGCGCACACTTCCCTGTTTTTGAGAGCTTTTTTTAAAGATTGGACTTCAAAATTCTAACCCAACCCAACGCACCGAACACAACCTAATCTCAACTTAACCCAAAATGACTTCGAAGACGTCGGCCGCCCAAAGCATCGCTGGGATGTGTTGGGTTGGGTTGAACTTAATAGTATTTAATAGAATAAAACTAACAGTAAACTTTCAACTAGAATCATTCGGGTTTGGTCGTCTTGAGAGATGCATGGCTAAACCTACATGTGTCTAATTCTAGATCTAAAGTTAGATCTAATGATCTTTTTAAACTGCTTTTCCACAGTATCATTATCCAATTCTACTGCGTATCTAGCTCCCAGTCTCTTTGTGAATATGCCCCACACGTCCTCCTCCAATTCATCGCACAAGTCTTTCCATTTCGTATTTTTAGACTTATTTATCAAATGTGAGAGATTCTTTTTAGCTTTTCTATATTCTTCTTTAACGTCCTGGTTGGTCTATTGAGTTACTCGACTATTTGCCTTCAGCATTATTCTTCTTTTTCTCACGCAATCTTTCCACTAATACTTAGGTCTTCTCCTTTTGTTTCTTGTAGTTTTTTTCTTTAGGTTTTCATCACATGCAATTGTTAAGCACTCCGTTAATGATTTAGGAGTTAATTGCTAAGTTGCTCAAACCAACCCGCCACTGACTATTAATGCACACGTTCAGCCTTTTACTGAAGACGAAATAATAACAGAAAAACTTCCTTGTTTTAAAACCAAGAAAAGCACCAGGCATGGATAACATTACGAACGTAACTTTTAGAGCATGTGTGGAGGCATATTCAAGTCCCTTCTTGCAAGTTTTAAACGAGAGTTTGAAGAATGAAGAGTTTCCGAAAATATGGAAAGAAGCCAAACTACTAATTAATTGAAAAGCCCTTAAAGCCAAATAAACCCCAAGTTTATCGCCCCTTATGTTTGCCAAGCGTAATAAAAGACTCATCGACCAACTTGAGGATAGTGAAGGAATTAGTGATCTGCAATTTGCTTATAGGAAGGGCAGAAGCATACTGGGCGCTGTAATGAGTTATCGAAATAGTTAAGAAACGAAGAAAAATATCATTAAGAAGCAGAGGTTTCAGTACCATGGTGGAAATAGATATCAAAAATGCTTTCAATTCGGCGCAATAAAACGTGCATCGTGCAAATATAACGACGCCAATAAGGAGCTTAATTATATACCTCCCAAATGGACAAGAGAAGCTTATGACCTGTGGAGTACCACAAGGCTTTGTTATTGGTAGTACACTCTGGAATTTGTTTTATAACAAAGTTCTAGAATTGAAACAGGAAGAAGGCGTAACGCAGACGACTTGGCACTTCTGATTGCGGAGGCCACGAGAGAAAATTTAGTTGATAAAGCAGAGTATTCGATCTAAAAGTACCGAAATGCCTCGAGGAAATCGGCTTAAAAATGAAAGAATCGAAAATTGAAATGGTAATTCTGGAAGGCAGAAGAAAGTTTAACCAAGTGAAATAAAAGTCAGTGAAATACGTGGGAGTGACACTCGACAAAGACATAAAAATGCCAAGACATAAAAGTGACCTGTGACAAAGCAGCAAAAATGCAAAATACCCTTACCAGACTTATGCCAAATATAGGAGGTCCTTCTCAAAGGAAGAGAAAGTTATTGTCGACAATGATATGCGCTGTGGTATTGTATGTAGCCCCTGCGTGGTAGAGTGCACTCAAACATCAGAAATATAAGAATATGCTTCGAAGCATAGAAAGAAAATACGCAATTTCTATCACAGCGGCGTATCGGACTGTATCAACTTTTGGACTTACTGGTATGGGAATGAACGTAAAATTATAACAATAAAGGTAGCAATAGTAAAAAAGTTCGGTGAAGAATGCTTCATAAATGGCACCAGAGATGGACAAATTATACAGGCTGGGTTAGTGTATTTATAAAAAAAGTGCAAACCTGGCAGGAAAGAGGACCTCCAATAGATTTTTACATGACACAAGCGATTAAGGAACATGGCTCGTTCGCTAGCTGCAATAAGCTGTATGTATCACAATGACGAGATACAAGGATACACCAAGAAGACGGACAAAGTATAAAGTGATTAGGTGGTTCCGGAAAAGACGAGGAAAGGGGTTTTTAGGAGGTCGGGGTTAATTCATTAGCCCCAACCCTGCACTATCTGGTTGCCCATCACCCCAGGCCAGATGTCTCTTAGCAGATTTTCCCCGACCTCGTTAAAAAAAAATAAAATAAAAAAAGGGGTTGAGATACCAACACAATCTGTCAAAATAACTCAACCCAATACATCCTGTCAAGAAAAATAAGTCTCGGCCGATTTCGAAGATGTCCCAAAGGATCATTGGGTTGGGTTGAACTTCGAGATTTCAACCCAACCCAATCCATCCCTGTATATTTCAATTGAATAAGACTAACAGTAAACTTTCAACTAGAATCATTCGGATTTGGTCGTCTTGAGAGATACATGGCTAAACCTACATGTGTCTAATTCTAGATCTAAAGTTAGATCTAATGATCTTTTTAAACTGCTTTTCCACAGTATCATCATCCAATTCTACTGCGTATCTAGCTCCCAGTCTCTTTGTGAATACTTGGTAGGCTATGCCCCACACGTCCTCTATCTATTTCGTCCTCTATGTCGTCTATTTGCTTTCTACATTATCCTTCTTTTTCTCACGCAATCTTTCCTGGTTTCCGCAATTTCTTGTGTCCACTAGTACTTAGGTCTTCTTAGGTCTTCACTAGTACTTAGGTGCTTAGGGAAGAGAAAGTTATTGACGACAACGATAAGCGCTATGGTATTGTATTGGCCAGCTGTCTGCTAGCAGACTTTCCCCGACCTCGTTAAAAAAAATAAAATAAAAAAAGGGTTGAGATACCAACACAATCTGTCAAAAGAAATAACCCAACCAAATACATCCTGTCAAGAAAAATAAGTCTCGGCCGATTTTTTTATCCCAAAGTATCATTCGGTTGTGTTGCACTTCCAGATTTCGGCTCAACACATCTTCTCAAGAAAGCTAATCTCGGCCGATTTCGAAGACGTTGGCCACCCAAAGTATCATTGGGTTGGGTTGGACTTCGAGATTCCAATCCAATCCAAAAAAAAATAATCTCGATCGATTTTGAAATTATCAGCCTCCGTCTTCAAATGGGTTAGTTGGGTTGAGAAATATTGCAATAATTAGTAAAATAAGACACAAATAATCACACCATCAACTTCCAAATCTCACTTAATCTTGATTGCTCAACTTCAATCTATTGCTATATCCCAAAATATTGGGATATATCTTTGTAACATGCTGTGCACCAAAAAGAAAGTATTCTGTATTGAAGACAAAACCCACAATCTTCTTAGTGTTAGAATCAAGCTTGATTTAATTGAATTTTTCTGTTCTTTTTAAAAATGTTTTTGAAATCATGATAATTAACATAAATATGATGACGAATCCTTTCTGAACATCAAATTATCTGATGGTAATTCGTAATGCTTCACGGATGGAGAAGTATGTGGTTTGGTTGATCCGAGGGGCAGACATTTCGCCAAAATCTCACTTGGCATCTTCATTGCTTTGTCGTAGTCTCCTATTGATAGACTGAGTCTGTCAACAGGAGTGAGATCTTGGCGAAACGTCTGCCCCTGTCCGCAGGGAACAACCAAGAAGATTGCTGGACTTGGGCTGCTCCCATTGGACGCTTCAGGTATTCCGTTCCGAATTGGATGGTCCTTGCCTCAGGAAAGCAGCCCTGAGCCTGGAGTACTCTAGGACCGTCCTCCACGCTGCTGACAAGTGTAGGGCATCATCCCTCTTGTTGAGGGTGCCGTTCTTCGCTATTTCAATGGATTCCCGGATCAATCTGGTTCTCCAATGCGGAACGTTGGCTGCCTACTTGCAACCCTCGAAATTGATGGTATGGCCTGTGTCCAGATGGTGGCGGAACAGAGCAGAAGTGAGCTGCTTGTTTCGGATGCTCAGCTTGTGTTCTTCTACTCTCGCAGCTATTCTTCTGTTGGTCTGTCCCACGTAGTTCTTGTCGCATGAGCCGCAGGGGATGGAATAAACTCATGTGGGTAGGTTTTCTGTATACAGTATGCTGCAGGCTATTGAGAGATTTCTTTACTAATACGTCGAGAAAAGATAGCTGTCCGTTTTTTTCTATTTCCGTGGTGAACTGGATCTTTGGATGAATGGTATTTAAATATTCTTGGAATTCCTGGAGCTTTTCTTTTCCAAAAGACCAAATGACGAAGATGTCATCAACGTACCGGATCCATAACTTCCGTTTGTATTTAGCCTCCCTTAACGCTTTCTTCTCGAGGTAAATCATGAACAGGTTAAATCATGAACAGGTTGGCGATGATCGGGGACAGTGAAGAACCCATAGCTGCTCCTTCTACCTGCTTGTAAATCAGACCGTCAAATAGAAAATAAGCATTGTTGAGACAGTGTTTGGCGAGGTCTACGATGTGGCTGGGCAAATCTTCGTTTCCTCTGATCTGCTTGAGGGCCTCTTCGATCGGGATACTAGGATAGAGAGACTTGACATCGAAGCTCGCCAAGATGTCACTGTCTTCAATTTGGACGTTGTCCAGAATTTGAACGAAATGTTCAGAATTTCGCACGTAGGTGTCGGCTTGTTGTGTAATAGGCTGCATGATCTTCGCCAGGTACTTTTCAAGTTTTTGTACCGGTGAGTTGAAGGCACTCACAATGGGTCTAAGTGGAACGTCCGGCTTGTGTATCTTGGGAAGACCATAAAGTTTAGGGCACCTGCTTGATTTCTCTCGAGGGATTACAGTTTTCTTTATCGCCGGAGATGCCTCTATTTTCGACTTGGTTTTCTTTTCTAGGTAAGTTGTAAGGTCTCTTGCTGCTGGTTTGTAGGCCGTATCTTTGAGCAGGTCCATGATCTTTTGCTTGTAATCCACCGAGTCCATAGCCACTGTGGCATTACCCTTATCTGCCGGAAGTATGATGATATTGTGGTTGTTTTTAAGTTGCTTCAGGGCCTGGATTTCACTTGGATCTAAATTCGACTTCGGTGGTTTAGCTAAACGTAAAATCCTGGAGATGTCCATTCTTAAAATTTCGGCTTTTTGTTTCTCCATTGAAGTTAAGCTGGATTCCACGTTAGCGTTGATTTCTTCATCCGGAATGGTCCTTGGGGTTAAGGCGTAGTTGAATCCTTTACTTAAAACTGCTCGTTCTGCATCTGAAATGTTGTATCCTGAAAGGTTATGGACGATCTTTTGGTTTTGGAGGTGTGGCCGCTTAGATGTTTTTGCGGACCTTGCTTTTAATCCTTCGATCTTCTTTTGGAGATTCTTGGTTTTCTGGGCTCTGTTCGTTTCGCAACGCCAGAATGTTAAAATTTCTAACTGGGTCCAGATGATGATGTGTAGCTGTTGGCTCAATAACAGATGAAGCTGGTATAATTCGAGTTCGGTGCTGCTGAGAGTCTTCCTCGTTTTTCGGATTTCTTCTTTAAGGAGCGAATTGCTGGCTCGCCTGAGGATCGCTTCAGTGTGTCGGGATCTGGTGTGGTGAGTAAGTCTGGTAAAAGTAGGCTGTAAGTCATTGTCACGACATCGTTTTAGCAATGTCAAATCGCTTTTCTTTTCCCTCAGTCTTTCAAAGAGCTTGGTTTTCCTGTAGATTTCCTCCTCGTAGAAGTTTATAATAGTAATTCGTAATGCTTGGCGGTTGGAGAAGTATGTGTTTTGGTTGATTGAACCAAAACACAAATTATCTAAGTATATATCTATTGTATGAAGAACGAACTTATTTTCAAAGGGATTTTTAAAATGATGAAAAGTTTTAAAACATGCAAAGTAAAAATCTAATTAAGACTATGTAAAAGAAAAGTGAAAAACTCAATTAACCCTTCTTTATTATATTACTTTTGGTTTGCATCTTGTTTACGATCTCTCCTTGAGTATCTTCTTGTAAAGTCCATTCATTAAGCTTAACAGCGATGTAACGCAACCTAATTAGAAACGGGTTGCGAATGCAAAATTATAGCCGAGAGAGTCTTAGGTCGACTACGGTTTAATAATCCTGGGGCGTTGCACATTTATGGATAAAGTTTGAAAACGTGCATAATACCAATAATACCCGGGACAGTTTAACGTTGAAAACTCTGTTTCAATTTAAACCGATTCCCTTTAATGGGTAAACGTTATCGGTGCAATCAAGTCTCGTTAACAAACGTTAACACCGTTCAAACCGTAAAACTGATTTAGACGTTTCCTTCCTGTTGCATGCAGGTAATCAGTTGAAAGCGGCTCACGTAATTCGAATCAAATTCAATTTGGGGTGAAATTAAAAAAAAAATCGTGTATTTTTGGAATTTGCGTAAAAATTAAGGGAGAGGGTCCGATGGGCTAGCGACCTTCGCCGGCGCCATAAAAATTTATTATAAACACCGTTGTTTTCTGTAAATTATCGACAGGTTACGGGCAACGGCGCACTATGGACCAAAATAGACCTCGGTTGCTCTGTAACCATCGATGAAGATCAAAATAAACCAATAATTTTATTCAATATTTAATAAAATCCGCAAGAAAACGAAATCGCTTTATTTTCTGGGTTTGTAGGTTTTGGGATTGCTCGCAATCCATCAAGTTTAAACACGGCTCGCTCAGATAATGGCCGACGCATCAATCACCTTGAAATTTAATAAACAATTCCTTCCCGTCTCCTAGCACACAAACCCTCAAACTCAGCCAGCTTTAAACCCCCACCGCCCTCGGTTTCACGAACTTTCCGGCGGTTTTCGACCGTGAAAGCGAAAGTATCTCCCCGGCGTTGTAAATCACCCGTCGCGGGGGTGTCTTTGGCAAATTATGGTTTGGGGAAAACTGCATAAAACAAATCGGATGGATTAATGCGCCCCCAAGTTTAGAAATTTCGGTAAACTAACTTTTGTAATGGGGGGAAAAACGGACGCTTCTGCGACCAACTTTACTTTAGCTTTCTAGACTGGTAGACGTTTTTTTCAAACTTTTTGTGGTGGTTAGAAAGTTCGATGATGGGGCAGTTATTTTGTGAGGTTGAAGTAAGTGGGTCATCGAATTCGCTTAAAGTGTTACGGGTGTTTCCGACGGTTTCTATTCAATAACTACAACGGATCGTCTGCGAGCCAATTTTAAACAAACTTGTTTCCTATTTCAATTTCACAATACAGTTTTATTGTTGTGCTGTAACTGTCTTGTTATTGTTGATTATTTGCGACTGGTTTCGTTTCAGATTTAATGGAGTACTATAAAGTTTCTATTTGCAAAATCTAATTTCGATTTAAAATTGTATCAATTTGTCCTGGGCATGTTTTATTTTGTAAATCATGAACAATACTTATGATGGTCGTGTGTAAAATTAGTAATTCCGATGATAACAAAGACGTAGATCGTCCAAAGTATCATTGGGTTGGATTAGATTTCGAGATTCTCTGAAATCTTTCAACTAGGTCTGTTGTTAGTTCTAGTTTAGTTTTATATGATTAGATCTAACTCCAGACTAAGAACTAGAATCATCCGGGTTTAGCCGTATTAAAAAGACGACTTGGACGTGGAAAGATCCAGGTTTAGCCGTGCATTTGAAGACGTTTTCAAACGTCAATCAAATCATTCAGCGACGGATTTTGTCAATTTCACCACGGTTCCATATCTGGTGCTAAGATTCAAACGCACAGTGAAACGGATTGAACATAGAAAATATGATCATGTTGTGTTAAACGAATATTACGAAGTCACTATCTGCTGTTTATCTCAGATTTCCAAAATAAATTTTAAAACTGTATAAAATGGGGTAGAAACGTCTCGGCTTAAAAAAGGAATAAAACCATCCCCTTAGCCGTGAGTTGCAGGGTTTAAATTTGGTGTGGATATAACTTCGACATCACTACGTTGAAAGTCGTTAAAATTATAGTGCTACAATTGTTATTAAAGCGATTATTAACTAGTAAGATGAGAAAAAGTGAATTATCTTAAATTATTTTTTTCCCTCACCTCTAAGTTGATCGAGATTACATTTACACAATTTTTAAAATCTTTTTCTTGTACAAAAATCGATTTAAAATCGAAAATAAAGAATAAGATTTTTTCCTATTTATCATAATTTTCGAGATATCTCCTACATCCATCAATTTGGCTTTTTTAGTACAAATTAATCTCATTTTGTGGAATATCTCAAAAACAAAGGGAGATATCAAAAAAATTTGTTCTTATTAATCGATTTAGAATCGAATTGAGCACTCAATGAAGTCATTTAAATTGTTATAAAAGCACTTATTAACTAGTAAGAAGAGAAAAAGCGAATTATCTTAAATTATTTTTTTCCCTCACCTCTAAGTTGATCGAGATTACATTTACACAATTTTTAAAATCTTTTTCTTGTACAAAAATCGATTTAAAATCGAAAATAAAGAATAAGATTTTTTCCTATTTATCATAATTTTCGAGATATCTCCTACATCCATCAATTTAACTTTTTTAGTACAAATTAATCTCATTTTGGGGAATATCTCAAAAACAAAGGGAGATATCAAAAAACTTTGTTCTTATTAATCGATTTAGAATCGAATTGAGCACTCAATGAAGTCATTTAAATTGTTATAAAAGCACTTATTAACTAGTAAGAACAGAAAAAGCGAATTATCTTAAATTATTTTTTTCCCTCACCTCTAAGTTGATCGAGATTACTTTTACACAATTTTGAAAATCTTTTTCTTGCACAAAAATCGATTTAAAATCGAAAATAAAGAATAAGATTTTTTCCTATTTATCATAATTTTCGAGATATCTCCTACATCCATCAATTTGGCTTTTTTAGTACAAAATAATCTCATTTTGTGGAATATTTAAAAAACAAAGGGAGATATCAAAAAAATTTGTTCTTATTAATCGATTTAGAATCGAATTGAGCACTCAATGAAGTCATTTAGATTGTTATAAAAGCACTTATTAACTAGTAAGAAGAGAAAAAGCGAATTATCTTAAATTATTTTTTTCCCTCACCTCTAAATTGATCGAGAACACTTTTACACAATCTTGAAAATCATTTTCTTGTACAAAAATCGATTTAAAATCGAAAATAAACAATGAAATTTTTTCCTATTTATCACATTTTTGAGATATCTCCTGCATCCATCAATTTAGCTTTTTTAGTACAAATTAATCTCATTTTGTGGAATATTTATAAAACAAAGGGAAATATCAAAAAACATTTGTTCTTATTAATCGATTTAGAATCGAATTGAGCACTCAATGAAGTCATTTAAATTGTTATTAAAGCGATTATTAATTTGTAAGATGAGAAAAAGCGAATTATCTTAAATTATTTTTTTCCCTCACCTCTAAATTGATCGAGATTACTTTTACACAATCTTGAAAATCATTTTCTTGTACAAAAATCGATTCAATATCGAAAATAAACAATGAAATTTTTTCCTATTTATCACAATTTTTGAGATATCTCCTACATCCATCAATTTAGCTTTTTTAGTACAAATTAATCTCATTTTGTGGAATATCTCAAAAACAAAGGGAGATATCAAAAAAATTTGTTCTTATTAATCGATTTAGAATCGAATTGAGCACTCAATGAAGTCATTTAAATTGTTATTAAAGCGATTATTAATTAGTAAGATGAGAAAAAGCGAATTATCTTAAACTGTTTTTTTCTCTCACCTCTAATTTGATCGAGAATACTTTTACACAATCTTGAAAATCATTTTCTTGTACAAAAATCGATTTAAAATCGAAAATAAACAATGAAATTTTTTCCTATTTATCACAATTTTTGAGATATCTCCTACATCCATCAATTTAGCTTTTTTAGTACAAATTAATCTCATTTTGGGGAATATCTCAAAAACAAAGGGAGATATCAAAAAAATTTGTTCTTATTAATCGATTTAGAATCGAATTGAGCACTCAATGAAGTCGTTTAAATTGTTATAAAAGCACTTATTAACTAGTAAGAAGAGAAAAAGCGAATTATCTTAAATTATTTTTCTCCCTCACCTCTAAGTTGATCGAGATTACATTTACACAATTTTTAAAATCTTTTTCTTGTACAAAAATCGATTTAAAATCGAAAATAAAGAATAAGATTTTTTCCTATTTATCACAATTTTTGAGATATCTCCTACATCCATCAATTTAGCTTTTTTGGTACAAATTAATCTCATTTTGTGGAATATCTCAAAAACAAAGGGAGATATCAAAAAAATTTGTTCTTATTAACCGATTTAGAATCGAATTGAGCACTCAATGAAGTCATTTAAATTGTTATAAAAGCACTTATTAAGTAGTAAGAAGAGAAAAAGCGAATTATCTTAAATTATTTTTTTCCCTCACCTCTAAATTGATTGAGATTACTTTTACACAATCTTGAAAATCATTTTCTTGTACAAAAATCGATTTAAAATCGAAAATAAACAATGAGATTTTTTCCTATTTATCACAATTTTTGAGATATCTCCTACATCCATCAATTTGGCTTTTTTAGTACAAATTAATCTCATTTTGGGGAATATCTCAAAAACAAAAGGAGATATCAAAAAAATTTGTTCTTATTAATCGATTTAGAATCGAATTGAGCACTCAATGAAGTCATTTAAATTGTTATAAAAGCACTTATTAATTAGTAAGAAGAGAAAAAGCGAATTATCTTAAATTATTTTTCTCCCTCACCTCTAAGTTGATCGAGATTACATTTACACAATTTTTAAAATCTTTTTCTTGTACAAAAATTGATTTAAAATCGAAAATAAACAATGAGATTTTTTCCTATTTATCACAATTTTTGAGATATCTCCTACATCCATCAATTTGGCTTTTTTAGTACAAATTAATCTCATTTTGTGGAATATCTCAAAAACAAAGGGAGATATCAAAAAAATTTGTTCTTATTAATCGATTTAGAATCGAATTGAGCACTCAATGAAGTCATTTAAATTGTTATAAAAGCACTTATTAACTAGTAAGAAGAGAAAAAGCGAATTATCTTAAATTATTTTTTTCCCTCACCTCTAAATTGATCGAGAATACTTTTACACAATCTTGAAAATCATTTTCTTGTACAAAAATCGATTTAAAATCGAAAATAAAGAATAAGATTTTTTCCTATTTATCATAATTTTCGAGATATCTCCTACATCCATCAATTTGGCTTTTTTAGTACAAATTAATCTCATTTTGGGGAATATCTCAAAAACAAAGGGAGATATCAAAAAAATTTGTTCTTATTAATCGATTTAGAATCGAATTGAGCACTCAATGAAGTCATTTAAATTGTTATAAAAGCACTTATTAACTAGTAAGAAGAGAAAAAGCGAATTATCTTAAATTATTTTTCTCCCTCACCTCTAAGTTGATCGAGATTACATTTACACAATTTTTAAAATCTTTTTCTTGTACAAAAATCGATTTAAAATCGAAAATAAAGAATAAGATTTTTTCCTATTTATCACAATTTTTGAGATATCTCCTACATCCATCAATTTAGCTTTTTTGGTACAAATTAATCTCATTTTGTGGAATATCTCAAAAACAAAGGGAGATATCAAAAAAATTTGTTCTTATTAACCGATTTAGAATCGAATTGAGCACTCAATGAAGTCATTTAAATTGTTATAAAAGCACTTATTAAGTAGTAAGAAGAGAAAAAGCGAATTATCTTAAATTATTTTTTTCCCTCACCTCTAAATTGATTGAGATTACTTTTACACAATCTTGAAAATCATTTTCTTGTACAAAAATCGATTTAAAATCGAAAATAAACAATGAGATTTTTTCCTATTTATCACAATTTTTGAGATATCTCCTACATCCATCAATTTAGCTTTTTTGGTACAAATTAATCTCATTTTGGGGAATATCTCAAAAACAAAGGGAGATATCAAAAAAATTTGTTCTTATTAATCGATTTAGAATCGAATTGAGCACTCAATGAAGTCATTTAAATTGTTATTAAAGCGATTATTAATTAGTAAGAAGAGAAAAAGCGAATTATCTTAAATTATTTTTTCCCTTACCTCTAATTTGATCGAGAATACTTTTACACAATCTTGAAAATCATTTTCTTGTACAAAAATCGATTTAAAATCAAAAATAAAGAATAAGATTTTTTCCTATTTATCATAATTTTCGAGTTATCTCCTACATCCATCAATTTGGCTTTTTTGGTACAAATTAATCTCATTTTGGGGAATATCTCAAAAACAAAGGGAGATATCAAAAAAATTTGTTCTTATTAATCGATTTAGAATCGAATTGAGCACTCAATGAAGTCATTTAAATTGTTATAAAAGCACTTATTAATTAGTAAGAAGAGAAAAAGCGAATTATCTTAAATTATTTTTTTCTCTCACCTCTAAGTTGATCGAGAATACTTTGACACAATCTTGAAAATCATTTTCTTGTACGAAAATCGATTTAAAATCGAAAATAAAGAATAAGATTTTTTCCTATTTATCATAATTTTCGAGATATCTCCTACATCCATCAATTTGGCTTTTTTAGTACAAATTAATCTCATTTTGGGGAATATCTCAAAAACAAAAGGAGATATCAAAAAAATTTGTTCTTATTAATCGATTTAGAATCGAATTGAGCACTCAATGAAGTCATTTAAATTGTTATAAAAGCACTTATTAACTAGTAAGAAGAGAAAAAGCGAATTATCTTAAATTATTTTTTTCCCTCACCTCTAAGTTGATCGAGATTACATTTACACAATTTTTAAAATCTTTTTCTTGTACAAAAATCGATTTAAAATCGAAAATAAAGAATAAGATTTTTTCCTATTTATCACAATTTTTGAGATATCTCCTACATCCATCAATTTAGCTTTTTTAGTACAAATTAATCTCATTTTGAGGAATATCTCAAAAACAAAGGGAGATATCAAAAAAATTTGCTCTTATTAACCGATTTAGAATCGAATTGAGCACTCAATGAAGTCATTTAAATTGTTATAAAAGCACTTATTAACTAGTAAGAAGAGAAAAAGCGAATTATCTTAAATTATTTTTTTCCCTCACCTCTAAATTGATCGAGAATACTTTTACACAATCTTGAAAATCATTTTCTTGTACAAAAATCGATTTAAAATCGAAAATAAACAATCAGATTTTTTCCTATTTATCACAATTTTTGAGATATCTCCTACATCCATCAATTTAGCTTTTTTAGTACAAATTAATCTCATTTTGGGGAATATCTCAAAAACAAAAGGAGATATCAAAAAAATTTGTTCTTATTAATCGATTTAGAATCGAATTGAGCACTCAATGAAGTCATTTAAATTGTTATAAAAGCACTTATTAACTAGTAAGAAGAGAAAAAGCGAATTATCTTAAATTATTTTTTTCCCTCACCTCTAAATTGATCGAGAACACTTTTACACAATCTTGAAAATCATTTTCTTGTACAAAAATCGATTTAAAATCGAAAATGAAGAATGAGATTTTTTCCTATTTATCATAATTTTCGAGATATCTCCTACATTCATTATTTAGCTTTTTTAGTACAAATTAATCTCATTTTAGGGAATATCTCAAAAACAAAAGGAGATATCAAAAAAATTTGTTCTTAATAATCGATTTAGAATCGAATTGAGAATTCAACGAAGTCATTTAAATTGTTGCAAAAGCACTTATTAACTAGTAAGATGAGAAAAAGCGAATTATCTTAAATTATTTTTTTCCCTCACCTCTAAGTTGATCGAGATTACTTTTACACAATCTTGAAAATCATTTTCATGTACAAAAATCGATTTAAAATCGAAAATAAACAATGAGATTTTTTCCTATTTATTACAATTTTTGAGATATCTCCTACATCCATCAATTTAGCTTTTTTAGTACAAATTAATCTCATTTTGGGAAATATCTCAAAAACAAAGGGAGATATCAAAAAAATTTGTTCTTATTAATCGATTTAGAATCGAATTAAGCATTCAATGAAATCATTTAAATTGTTATAAAAGCGATTATTAACTAGTAAGATGAGAAAAAGTGAATTACCTTAAATTACTTTTATATCATTAAATCTAACTCTAGACCTAGAACTAGAATCATCCGGGTTTAGCCGTACGTCTTTTTAAGACGGCTTTAGTCTGAAGACGTACGGCTAAACCCGAATTTTTTCGCTTCTAGGTCTAACGTTAGTTCTAATTTTACATCATTAGATCTAACTCTAGATCTAGAACTAGAAACATTCGGCTTTAACCGTACATTTCTCAACACAGCTAAACCCAAATGATTCTAGTTGTTAGTCTAATGTTGAGTTGGGTTGAGTTGAAATCTCGAAGTACAACAAGTTCAACACAGTAACACTTTGAATGGCTGACGTGGTTTGTCCCCGCAAAGATAGATTGGTGCAAACCTTTCTGAAAATTTAAGTCTTACTCATCTAAGCTAAAAAAATTAGAGCCTTATCTAACTAATTATCGAAGAAGATACAACTTGAGTTAACAGAACTGTTATAGATATCGACACCCTCTACTCTTTATTACCACGCTCGAAATAAAAGTGAAACGTTTCTAACTTGTACTTTAAATTTCATCCCATTTTAATAACAAAATTCTCATCTAAATAGCACAAATTTCAATGAAAACAAAAATAAGTTATTCTAAACGCTTCGCCAAAGAGATTTACAAAGAGATTATCTCTCACAACAGTCTATATAATAGCCAAGCAAAATCGCTCAACAATTTCAGGCTTTAAACCCCGAATACAAATGCTCGGGGAGATCGCAGACCGAGAGACGACGTATTTTGCACAAGTTCTGCGGGGAATTGTATTTACAGACCGTTACTATGTAATTATTTCCATTTCGCCGACCCTCAGCTGGGTTTGTCAAGCGGCGAAGGGGCGATACCAGTTTTGGATACAGAAACGCTCTTTACAAAACGTCCGAAGGGGTGATGACGAGATTGTTTTTCTTGTGCGAAATTTCGTTAATTAACTTTGTTAATTAATGCGTAGATAAGGTACGGTCGGGAAATTAATCTCATTATTTACGGAGTTCGGGTTTGAATAATCGCACAAAGGGATATTTTCGGTTCCGAAAATGATGGAATTTCAAGAATTCATAAAAGTGAGGTCGGTTTTTTTTTGAATAAGATGTTTACAAGATGTCCCGGCCATTCTTTGCCTATACAAATATTTTATTTGCAAATATTTGGGTGTTGGAATAGGAGAGGATTTTTGTGAGTGCGTAATAACATTATTTGGGGCCTCGTTTCGTTTACAGTAACAAGCAGATTGTAATAAATCATCAGCAGCGGGACAAAAAGCTCGCGAAAGCTCGTAGGCGATTTAATTGTGGTCGTATATCAGGGACGAATTCTGATTGTTTTATGCGCTGCGGTCGTGTTTATTAAATGGGCAACTCTGCTCGAAAGCTTTTATGAACGGACTATTTTAAAAATTACGCTAACAAAAAAAATTAATTAAATCAAAAAAAAAAAAAACGTAGGAAAAATTTATTAATTTTTGTAAAGTTTGTATGGAGAAGGTTCGAGATTATAGAGTCTAAAAATATCGAGCGTTATTTTTCGCCAAACGCGCAGCCATTAATTCGACAAAGTTTAAATATTTACGGACGCGTTCGTATACTTTTTTGGCGGTCGGCTGTTGGAGGAAAGCTCGCTGCTTCGAAAGGAAAACATCGGACTTCCTGGGCGATAAGTTACGGTCCTCTGGACACCGGCGTAATAAACTGATAAACCAGGTCTCATAAACAAGCCGTAATCTTTTACGAGCGCTGCGTTTTCACGACGAGGACTACTGTTAAAACTGCATAACGAGTGCTCTCCGCTGAATATTTTACTAGAATCCAACAATTAAAGAAGTGAAAATACTCCCTCAAAGAAAAATTTATACACGAGCTCATGCCTTATGCAAGAAGTGCGAATTTTTCCTTCCAGAAAACATCTGCATATTGATTCCGTAGCTCCCCTTTAAAATTAATGAAGCCATCGTACTCTTTCTTTTGTATCTTCTCGTTACAAGACCCAAAAGCGATAAACTCAAATATCCCACCTTTTCATCCAGTCGGATTCATGTCTTTCTAATATTTTTCTTGGCCATGGGCCAATCGCTCGAAATTCCGCTCAAACTGGAAGTACAGAAAGTGCATCACACTTCCGATCTCGATTTCCTCACCGCGAGTTCCAAATATGACTCATCGGAAATTAAGTCAAGGCCGAGAAGTCGATTTAGGATATATTTAGAAGATGAACTTCCCTTCCATCACGTTACTAGAGATCCCAGTATGTATGTTTAACGCGGTTCCTCGTTTGAATGTAGGGCGTCAGGTGGCGCGCGATCAATACAACTTCCAACAGGTAGCAGGCTGGATGTGCCCCGTTTATCTTATTTCTAACATTACACGTCATTTTTGAAAGCCAAGATTCTATTAATTTCCAATTAAATTTAAGGGGTAATTTTGCATCAGCAAATTTCGCGAGGGTGTAAAACAACGTGGAGCCCCGATTTGCCTAATTGGACGTCTCCAAAGTTTGCATAATTAATTAAGAGTTTCGGCGTCAAATCGAGCGTTATAATAGTTTACCCTTTCCTTTAACCATCGAAATATCTAGGTGTTTGATTACAGTCGGTTGTGTTTAGAGACAATGCTCTAAAGCACAATGCTCGTTTCCGACAACTCTCCAATGATGTATTAAGCCATAAACAAAGGAGTTGAAAATTTGAATTGAATTATTTGAGAAATAAAATTCCCCCCAATCAAATCGATGTAAATTTATGCCCTATTTTTGATAGGAACCCTAGCCAGAAGTTGCACATCTGGACTTGCAATTACTAGCAATTTCCGAGAAGTGATTGCCTTCCGGAGAGAACGGGTTATTTTCGGAGCGTTTAATTCGCCACGACATTTGACACGTGTGCAACGTAAATTGTCCGTTAATAAGCGAATTTGGGGCGTGAACGCGTCGCCTCTTGGGTCTCGACTTTTGTCAGTTAATGTACCGGAAACTCTTGTTTAGTATAAAGTCCTTTGATAATTTAACCAAAACTTATAAGGATCAAAAGATGTAGGAAAATGTGTCATGAGAATAACGATTTTTAGAAAATCTATGTATTGTTAAGCTGGGAAAAGAGATGTTATAAAGAAATAATAAGATATTTGGCACCCCAGGAATGGTAGGAAATGAGAACGAAATGAGTGCGCTCTTATTCAAACTAAATTTTAAAAAATGATTCTAATTCTAGATCTAATGATATAAAACTAGAACTAACACTAGACCTAGAAGTGGAACTTAAATGTCTTCAAATGCTAAATCCAACCCAACCCAATCCAACCCAGACTCAAATGATTCTAGTTCTAGCTCTAAAGTTGGATTTAATGATATAAAAAAAACTAGAACTAACACTAGACCTAGAAATGGAAAAACATCTTCATTTTTCTGAAAACCCTAAATCTTTCCACTTATAGGTCTAGTGTTAGTCCTAGTTTCCCTTGAAATGTTTCGAGAAGGCTTGATACTGCTTTTAGATCACAAGTGATCTAAAAGATACTATCAAGATACTGCTTCTAGAAGACTTAATGTTGCATCTAGAGTATTTGATTCTGCTTCTAAAAAGCTTGAAATGCTTCCATTAATACAGCTTCTACCAGTTCCGTCCTAAGATCATCTAAGATCTCTCTGTTGTACAAAGGAATACTATGACGGGTAGCTTGTTTTTGTTCTCCAATTATACCGTGAAGGACCTTTTATTTACACCTGTCAATCATCTACTGTATATTTGAATCAGTCATCCTAAGACATTCAGCGGCCCAAGGCTGGGTTGGACGAACGAAAATTCAAAATTTTTCAAATGGGATACTGTGTACATGTACCATGCATTTCATTGCAAAAACAGACGCCCTCGGAGCTGTAGCATTAATAAAGCTTAAAGTGTCTTCTTTAAAATGATATATATCACTTTCTTATTTCATCATTAAGTCGCCTCGAACTTTCTTTTCAAAAATATTTGATTTTTGAAAATAACCTAACTTGTTAATAGAAAATGTCAATGTTTAATGAGTCATATCTCATTTATTTTTGAAGATTAAAAAAAAGCTTTTATATCAAAATAAAGCTTAAAGTGTCTTCTTTGAAATGATATATATCACTTTCTTATTTCATCATTAAGTCGCCACGAACTTTCTTTTCAAAAATATTTGATTTTTGAAAATAACCTAAATTGTTAATAGAAAATGTCAATGTTTAATGAGTCATATCTCATTTATTTTTGAAGATTTAAAAAAAGTTTTTATATCAAAATAAAGCTTAAAGTGTCTTCTTTAAAATGATGTATATCACTTTCTTATTTCATCATTAAGTCGCCACGAACTTTCTTTTCAAAAATATTTGATTTTTGAAAATAACCTAACTTGTTAATAGAAAATGTCAATGTTTAATGAGTCATATCTCATTTATTTTTGAAGATTAAAAAAAAGCTTTTATATCAGAATAAAGCTTAAAGTGTCTTCTTTAAAATGATGTATATCACTTTCTTATTTCATCATTAAGTCGCCTCGAACTTTCTTTTCAAAAATATTTGATTTTTGAAAATAACCTAACTTGTTAATAGAAAATGTCAATGTTTAATGAGTCATATCTCATTTATTTTTGAAGATTTAAAAAAAGTTTTTATATCAAAATAAAGCTTAAAGTGTCTTCTTTGAAATGATATATATCACTTTCTTATTTCATCATTAAGTCGCCTCGAATCTTCTTTTCAAAAATATTTGATTTTTGAAAATAACCTAACTTGTTAATAGAAAATGTCAATGTTTAATGAGTCATATCTCATTTATTTTTGAAGATTTAAAAAAAGTTTTTATATCAAAATAAAGCTTAAAGTGTCTTCTTTGAAATGATATATATCACTTGCTTATTTCATCATTAAGTCGCCTCGAATCTTCTTTTCAAAAATATTTGATTTTTGAAAATAACCTAACTTGTTAATAGAAAATGTCAATGTTTAATGAGTCATATCTCATTTATTTTTGAAGATTTAAAAAAAGTTTTTATATCAAAATAAAGCTTAAAGTGTCTTCTTTGAAATGATATATATCACTTTCTTATTTCATCATTAAGTCGCCACGAACTTTCTTTTCAAAAATATTTGATTTTTGAAAATAACCTAACTTGTTAATAGAAAATGTCAATGTTTAATGAGTCATATCTCATTTATTTTTGAAGATTAAAAAAAAGCTTTTATATCAAAATAAAGCTTAAAGTGTCTTCTTTGAAATGATATATATCACTTTCTTATTTCATCATTAAGTCGCCTCGAACTTTCTTTTCAAAAATATTTGATTTTTGAAAATAACCTAACTTGTTAATAGAAAATGTCAATGTTTAATGAGTCATATCTCATTTATTTTTGAAGATTTAAAAAAAGTTTTTATATCAAAATAAAGCTTAAAGTGTCTTCTTTGAAATGATATATATCACTTTCTTATTTCATCATTAAGTCGCCTCGAATCTTCTTTTCAAAAATATTTGATTTTTGAAAATAACCTAACTTGTTAATAGAAAATGTCAATGTTTAATGAGTCATATCTCATTTATTTTTGAAGATTATAAAAAAGCTTTTATATCAGAATAAAGCTTAAAGTGTCTTCTTTAAAATGATGTATATCACTTTCTTATTTCATCATTAAGTCGCCTCGAATCTTCTTTTCAAAAATATTTGATTTTTGAAAATAACCTAACTTGTTAATAGAAAATGTCAATGTTTAATGAGTCATATCTCATTTATTTTTGAAGATTTAAAAAAAGTTTTTATATCAAAATAAAGCTTAAAGTGTCTTCTTTGAAATGATATATATCACTTTCTTATTTCATCATTAAGTCGCCTCGAATCTTCTTTTCAAAAATATTTGATTTTTGAAAATAACCTAACTTGTTAATAGAAAATGTCAATGTTTAATGAGTCATATCTCATTTATTTTTGAAGATTATAAAAAAGCTTTTATATCAGAATAAAGCTTAAAGTGTCTTCTTTAAAATGATGTATATCACTTTCTTATTTCATCATTAAGTCGCCTCGAATCTTCTTTTCAAAAATATTTGATTTTTGAAAATAACCTAACTTGTTAATAGAAAATGTCAATGTTTAATGAGTCATATCTCATTTATTTTTGAAGATTTAAAAAAAGTTTTTATATCAAAATAAAGCTTAAAGTGTCTTCTTTGAAATGATATATATCACTTTCTTATTTCATCATTTAGTCGCCTCGAATCTTCTTTTCAAAAATATTTGATTTTTGAAAATAACCTAACTTGTTAATAGAAAATGTCAATGTTTAATGAGTCATATCTCATTTATTTTTGAAGATTATAAAAAAGCTTTTATATCAGAATAAAGCTTAAAGTGTCTTCTTTAAAATGATATATATCACTTTCTTATTTCATCATTAAGTCGCCTCGAATCTTCTTTTCAAAAATATTTGATTTTTGAAAATAACCTAACTTGTTAATAGAAAATGTCAATGTTTAATGAGTCATATCTCATTTATTTTTGAAGATTTAAAAAAAGTTTTTATATCAAAATAAAGCTTAAAGTGTCTTCTTTGAAATGATATATATCACTTTCTTATTTCATCATTAAGTCGCCTCGAATCTTCTTTTCAAAAATATTTGATTTTTGAAAATAACCTAACTTGTTAATAGAAAATGTCAATGTTTAATGAGTCATATCTCATTTATTTTTGAAGATTATAAAAAAGCTTTTATATCAGAATAAAGCTTAAAGTGTCTTCTTTAAAATGATGTATATCACTTTCTTATTTCATCATTAAGTCGCCTCGAATCTTCTTTTCAAAAATATTTGATTTTTGAAAATAACCTAACTTGTTAATAGAAAATGTCAATGTTTAATGAGTCATATCTCATTTATTTTTGAAGATTTAAAAAAAGTTTTTATATCAAAATAAAGCTTAAAGTGTCTTCTTTGAAATGATATATATCACTTTCTTATTTCATCATTAAGTCGCCTCGAATCTTCTTTTCAAAAATATTTGATTTTTGAAAATAACCTAACTTGTTAATAGAAAATGTCAATGTTTAATGAGTCATATCTCATTTATTTTTGAAGATTATAAAAAAGCTTTTATATCAGAATAAAGCTTAAAGTGTCTTCTTTAAAATGATGTATATCACTTTCTTATTTCATCATTAAGTCGCCTCGAATCTTCTTTTCAAAAATATTTGATTTTTGAAAATAACCTAACTTGTTAATAGAAAATGTCAATGTTTAATGAGTCATATCTCATTTATTTTTGAAGATTTAAAAAAAGTTTTTATATCAAAATAAAGCTTAAAGTGTCTTCTTTGAAATGATATATATCACTTTCTTATTTCATCATTAAGTCGCCTCGAATCTTCTTTTCAAAAATATTTGATTTTTGAAAATAACCTAACTTGTTAATAGAAAATGTCAATGTTTAATGAGTCATATCTCATTTATTTTTGAAGATTATAAAAAAGCTTTTATATCAGAATAAAGCTTAAAGTGTCTTCTTTAAAATGATGTATATCACTTTCTTATTTCATCATTAAGTCGCCTCGAATCTTCTTTTCAAAAATATTTGATTTTTGAAAATAACCTAACTTGTTAATAGAAAATGTCAATGTTTAATGAGTCATATCTCATTTATTTTTGAAGATTTAAAAAAAGTTTTTATATCAAAATAAAGCTTAAAGTGTCTTCTTTGAAATGATATATATCACTTTCTTATTTCATCATTTAGTCGCCTCGAATCTTCTTTTCAAAAATATTTGATTTTTGAAAATAACCTAACTTGTTAATAGAAAATGTCAATGTTTAATGAGTCATATCTCATTTATTTTTGAAGATTATAAAAAAGCTTTTATATCAGAATAAAGCTTAAAGTGTCTTCTTTAAAATGATATATATCACTTTCTTATTTCATCATTAAGTCGCCTCGAATCTTCTTTTCAAAAATATTTGATTTTTGAAAATAACCTAACTTGTTAATAGAAAATGTCAATGTTTAATGAGTCATATCTCATTTATTTTTGAAGATTTAAAAAAAGTTTTTATATCAAAATAAAGCTTAAAGTGTCTTCTTTGAAATGATATATATCACTTTCTTATTTCATCATTAAGTCGCCTCGAATCTTCTTTTCAAAAATATTTGATTTTTGAAAATAACCTAACTTGTTAATAGAAAATGTCAATGTTTAATGAGTCATATCTCATTTATTTTTGAAGATTATAAAAAAGCTTTTATATCAGAATAAAGCTTAAAGTGTCTTCTTTAAAATGATGTATATCACTTTCTTATTTCATCATTAAGTCGCCTCGAATCTTCTTTTCAAAAATATTTGATTTTTGAAAATAACCTAACTTGTTAATAGAAAATGTCAATGTTTAATGAGTCATATCTCATTTATTTTTGAAGATTTAAAAAAAGTTTTTATATCAAAATAAAGCTTAAAGTGTCTTCTTTAAAATGATGTATATCACTTTCTTATTTCATCATTAAGTCGCCTCGAATCTTCTTTTCAAAAATATTTGATTTTTGAAAATAACCTAACTTGTTAATAGAAAATGTCAATGTTTAATGAGTCATATCTCATTTATTTTTGAAGATTTAAAAAAAGTTTTTATATCAAAATAAAGCTTAAAGTGTCTTCTTTGAAATGATATATATCACTTTCTTATTTCATCATTAAGTCGCCTCGAATCTTCTTTTCAAAAATATTTGATTTTTGAAAATAACCTAACTTGTTAATAGAAAATGTCAATGTTTAATGAGTCATATCTCATTTATTTTTGAAGATTATAAAAAAGCTTTTATATCAGAATAAAGCTTAAAGTGTCTTCTTTAAAATGATGTATATCACTTTCTTATTTCATCATTAAGTCGCCTCGAATCTTCTTTTCAAAAATATTTGATTTTTGAAAATAACCTAACTTGTTAATAGAAAATGTCAATGTTTAATGAGTCATATCTCATTTATTTTTGAAGATTTAAAAAAAGTTTTTATATCAAAATAAAGCTTAAAGTGTCTTCTTTAAAATGATGTATATCACTTTCTTATTTCATCATTAAGTCGCCTCGAATCTTCTTTTCAAAAATATTTGATTTTTGAAAATAACCTAACTTGTTAATAGAAAATGTCAATGTTTAATGAGTCATATCTCATTTATTTTTGAAGATTATAAAAAAGCTTTTATATCAGAATAAAGCTTAAAGTGTCTTCTTTAAAATGATGTATATCACTTTCTTATTTCATCATTAAGTCGCCTCGAATCTTCTTTTCAAAAATATTTGATTTTTGAAAATAACCTAACTTGTTAATAGAAAATGTCAATGTTTAATGAGTCATATCTCATTTATTTTTGAAGATTATAAAAAAGCTTTTATATCAGAATAAAGCTTAAAGTGTCTTCTTTAAAATGATGTATATCACTTTCTTATTTCATCATTAAGTCGCCTCGAATCTTCTTTTCAAAAATATTTGATTTTTGAAAATAACCTAACTTGTTAATAGAAAATGTCAATGTTTAATGAGTCATATCTCATTTATTTTTGAAGATTTAAAAAAAGTTTTTATATCAAAATAAAGCTTAAAGTGTCTTCTTTGAAATGATATATATCACTTTCTTATTTCATCATTAAGTCGCCTCGAATCTTCTTTTCAAAAATATTTGATTTTTGAAAATAACCTAACTTGTTAATAGAAAATGTCAATGTTTAATGAGTCATATCTCATTTATTTTTGAAGATTATAAAAAAGCTTTTATATCAGAATAAAGCTTAAAGTGTCTTCTTTAAAATGATGTATATCACTTTCTTATTTCATCATTAAGTCGCCTCGAATCTTCTTTTCAAAAATATTTGATTTTTGAAAATAACCTAACTTGTTAATAGAAAATGTCAATGTTTAATGAGTCATATCTCATTTATTTTTGAAGATTTAAAAAAAGTTTTTATATCAAAATAAAGCTTAAAGTGTCTTCTTTAAAATGATGTATATCACTTTCTTATTTCATCATTAAGTCGCCTCGAATCTTCTTTTCAAAAATATTTGATTTTTGAAAATAACCTAACTTGTTAATAGAAAATGTCAATGTTTAATGAGTCATATCTCATTTATTTTTGAAGATTATAAAAAAGCTTTTATATCAGAATAAAGCTTAAAGTGTCTTCTTTAAAATGATGTATATCACTTTCTTATTTCATCATTAAGTCGCCTCGAATCTTCTTTTCAAAAATATTTGATTTTTGAAAATAACCTAACTTGTTAATAGAAAATGTCAATGTTTAATGAGTCATATCTCATTTATTTTTGAAGATTATAAAAAAGCTTTTATATCAGAATAAAGCTTAAAGTGTCTTCTTTAAAATGATGTATATCACTTTCTTATTTCATCATTAAGTCGCCTCGAATCTTCTTTTCAAAAATATTTGATTTTTGAAAATAACCTAACTTGTTAATAGAAAATGTCAATGTTTAATGAGTCATATCTCATTTATTTTTGAAGATTTAAAAAAAGTTTTTATATCAAAATAAAGCTTAAAGTGTCTTCTTTGAAATGATATATATCACTTTCTTATTTCATCATTAAGTCGCCTCGAATCTTCTTTTCAAAAATATTTGATTTTTGAAAATAACCTAACTTGTTAATAGAAAATGTCAATGTTTAATGAGTCATATCTCATTTATTTTTGAAGATTATAAAAAAGCTTTTATATCAGAATAAAGCTTAAAGTGTCTTCTTTAAAATGATGTATATCACTTTCTTATTTCATCATTAAGTCGCCTCGAATCTTCTTTTCAAAAATATTTGATTTTTGAAAATAACCTAACTTGTTAATAGAAAATGTCAATGTTTAATGAGTCATATCTCATTTATTTTTGAAGATTTAAAAAAAGTTTTTATATCAAAATAAAGCTTAAAGTGTCTTCTTTAAAATGATGTATATCACTTTCTTATTTCATCATTAAGTCGCCTCGAATCTTCTTTTCAAAAATATTTGATTTTTGAAAATAACCTAACTTGTTAATAGAAAATGTCAATGTTTAATGAGTCATATCTCATTTATTTTTGAAGATTATAAAAAAGCTTTTATATCAGAATAAAGCTTAAAGTGTCTTCTTTAAAATGATGTATATCACTTTCTTATTTCATCATTAAGTCGCCTCGAATCTTCTTTTCAAAAATATTTGATTTTTGAAAATAACCTAACTTGTTAATAGAAAATGTCAATGTTTAATGAGTCATATCTCATTTATTTTTGAAGATTATAAAAAAGCTTTTATATCAGAATAAAGCTTAAAGTGTCTTCTTTAAAATGATGTATATCACTTTCTTATTTCATCATTAAGTCGCCTCGAATCTTCTTTTCAAAAATATTTGATTTTTGAAAATAACCTAACTTGTTAATAGAAAATGTCAATGTTTAATGAGTCATATCTCATTTATTTTTGAAGATTTAAAAAAAGTTTTTATATCAAAATAAAGCTTAAAGTGTCTTCTTTGAAATGATATATATCACTTTCTTATTTCATCATTAAGTCGCCTCGAATCTTCTTTTCAAAAATATTTGATTTTTGAAAATAACCTAACTTGTTAATAGAAAATGTCAATGTTTAATGAGTCATATCTCATTTATTTTTGAAGATTTAAAAAAAGTTTTTATATCAAAATAAAGCTTAAAGTGTCTTCTTTGAAATGATATATATCACTTTCTTATTTCATCATTAAGTCGCCTCGAATCTTCTTTTCAAAAATATTTGATTTTTGAAAATAACCTAACTTGTTAATAGAAAATGTCAATGTTTAATGAGTCATATCTCATTTATTTTTGAAGATTATAAAAAAGCTTTTATATCAGAATAAAGCTTAAAGTGTCTTCTTTAAAATGATGTATATCACTTTCTTATTTCATCATTAAGTCGCCTCGAACCTTCTTTTCAAAAATATTTGATTTTTAATCACAACCTTACTTCTTAATGAAAAATGTCAATTTTTAATGAGTCATATCTCATTTATTTTTGAAGATTAAGAGAAAGCGTTTATATCAAAATAAAGCTTAAAGTGTCTTCTTTAAAAAGATATATAATATAATATAATAAATATTTTCAAGATCCGCTTTCATCACGAGAAAATAGACACTTTCCTCTATAAAACATGAATATTTCATTGAGATATCCTAAGAATTCGATTTTTCGTGATTTTTTAAAACGAAATTATTAATTTCAAAAAATCATAAAAAATTAGGTTAACTTAAATAATCGTTATCTCAAAAGCGACTAAAGATTTTCTAATTTTTCGACTCGATAAGTGTGATTATCGAGTCGAAAAATTCGGTTCAATATCGGTCCGATATCTCTTATTGGTCCTTTCAGAAACCCAATTGAAACCCAACAATAATTCGTCCGAGAAACCGGCTATTAGAGACGTAATAAATTTTTGGAAATTGAATCAAAAATTTATTAAAACTGATTAAAATGTTTGAATGAAAATAAAAAAGTTAAAACGTGATTTATGGCAAGTTTGGTCGAAGGGTTGCCAAGATTACCGGAATGAAATACGCTGGTCCCTTCAAAATATAATAAATCGCCTTCGATATTTCCCCTCCTGGTTAATACGGGAGTAAATCATTAAGGATTTCTAATTTTAGAAAATAATTGAATGGTTCCCGGCTTGGAATGGCGGAATGCTTTTTGATTCGAGTGGTTCAAAACGACTAAAGTACCATTTTTGTTCCGTGCACTCATAGATAAACTCGAAACTTCTTAATCCCCCCATCCATCCCGTTCCAAGAGATGGAAAGAGAAAGAAAACAAACGGCTTTCAAAACTCGACCGAAAGTTAAATTCATCCCAAGTGCTAAGTTTCTTCATCTCCTCGTATTCCCTTTCGTATTCTTCTTCGGCGATGATTAAATCGCATTGTTATTAATTCGTCGGACAAGCAGCGGAATTAATTAAAACGGTCTAATTAAATTTTAGGGTAAAAACGCGTCGTTTTTATCCCCTTTCTAGCTTTTTCGGTGGGGAATCGAACTCACAAAGCGCCATTGCTGGTGGAAAAGAGGGCACAAATTCCGCCCCCGCATTCATTCGACTACGGACAAAGCAAACGGCCGATTGCTGCCTCTGAATGGAGCATTGTTTCTCTCTGAATGCGGCAAACTGCAACCGCTAAACACAGACGAGGGGACGTCGTGTGGACTTTCCACTTCGACAGTTCTAAGAACTAATCCCGGATTTATCCACTCCCCAAAGATTTCATCCGTAACTTAAAAAGTTAAATTCAATATTAATATTACTGATAAGCGACTCTGATGAGCGCTTATCATGGTGTAGTGTGGTTTCCGTTTTCTGTGAAATTAATACGCGCAATATTCGGTTCAACTCTCGGTTCGTGCATTTTTAAACCACCGGCGGTTCACTCCGCGTGCAATAAATATTAATTCGGGGAAATGTAACCCGGATAGGATAGCCCGGTCGATTTTGTGGGATGGAAATTCGGGGCCAAACTCAAACTCGACTTATATTCCACCCACGCAGTCCTCCACTTTCACGTTTATTGTCGCAAGACGGTTTATTGCCGTAATAGGATTAAAAAGGGCGCTCTAACAATAACGGGCGGTTTTCATGGCGTAAGATTTAAAGGACAGGTGGTCGGGCTACTTTCGTAAAGTACCAACTTGTTGAGCAAATAAATCAAGTGGAAAGCTTCGGCGAAGATGCATCAATCTAAACCCTCAGTTAGATGTAACCTCTTATTTCCAACTAGAATGGATGAGAAGAACAAAAAACACTCATGGAATTTCATCAAGATATCTTAAGAATTCGATTTCTTGCAATTTTTCAAAAATCATTAAGACAATTCTAATTTTATGAAATTTTACAAATTTAGGTTTATTTCAAAACATGATATCTTAAAAACGACTTGAGATAATCATGGATGGATTTGTTCTCGAAATAGTGCAGACTTTACTTTATAAATCACTAAAATTTCATCAAGATATCTTAAGAATTCGATTTTTTGCGATTTTCCAAAAATCATTAAGTTAATTTTAATTTTACGAAATTTCACAAATTTAGGTTGATTTCAAAACATGATATCTTAAAAACGACTTGAGATAATCATGGATGGATTTGTTCTCGAAATAGTGCAGACTTTACTTTATAAATCACTAAAATTTCATCAAGTATCTTAAGAATTCGATTTCTTGCGATTTTCCAAAAATCATTAAGATAATTTTAATTTTACGAAATTTCACAAATTTAGGTTGATTTCAAAACATGATATCTTAAAAACGACTTGAGATAATCATGGATGGATTTGTTCTCGAAATAGTGCAGACTTTACTTTATAAATCACTAAAATTTCATCAAGATATCTTAAGAATTCGATTTTTTGCGATTTTCCAAAAATCATTAAGATAATTTTAATTTTACGAAATTTCACAAATTTAGGTTGATTTCAAAACATGATATCTTAAAAACGACTTGAGATAATCATGGATGGATTTGTTCTCGAAATAGTGCAGACTTTACTTTATAAATCACTAAAATTTCATCAAGATATCTTAAAAATTCGATTTTTTGCGATTTTCCAAAAATCATTAAGATAATTTTAATTTTACGAAATTTCACAAATTTAGGTTGATTTCTAAACATGATATCTTAGAAACGACTTGAGATAATCATGGATGGATTTGTTCTCGAAATAGTGCAGACTTTACTTTATAAATCACTAAAATTTCATCGAGATATCTTAAGAATACGATTTTTTGCGATTTTTCAAAAATCATTAAGATAATTTTAATTTTAAGAAATTTCACAAATTTAGGTTGATTTCAAAACATGATATCTTAAAAACGACTTGAGATAATCGTGGATGGATTTGTTCTCGAAATAGTGCAGACTTTACTTTATAAATCACTAAAATTTCATCAAGATATCTTAAGAATTCGATTTTTTGCAATTTTCCAAAAATCATTAAGATAATTTTAGTTTTATAAAATTTCACAAGTTTACGTTGATTTCAAAACATGATATCTTAAAAACGACTTGAGATAATCATTACCTAAATTACATACAACCTAAATTTGTGAAATTTCATAAAATTAAAATTGTCGTAATGGTTTTTAAAGAATCGCAAAAAATCGAATTCTTAAGATAGCTTCATGAAATTTTTGTGATTTATAAAAGAAAGTCTGCACTATTTCGAGAACAAATCCATCCACGATTATCTCAAGTCGTTTTTAAGATATCATGTTTAGAAATCAACCTAAATTTGTGAAATTTCATAAAATTAAAATTGTCGTAATGATTTTTAAAAAATCGCAAAAAATCGAATTCTTAAGATAGCTTCATGAAATTTTTGTGATTTATAAAAGAAAGTCTGCACTATTTCGAGAACAAATCCATCCATGATTATCTCAAGTCGTTTTTAAGATATCATGTTTAGAAATCAACCTAAATTTGTGAAATTTCATAAAATTAAAATTGTCGTAATGGTTTTTAAAAAATCGCAAAAAATCAAATTCTTAAGATAGCTTCATGAAATTTTTGTGATTTATAAAAGAAAGTCTGCACTATTTTGAGAACAAATCCATCCATGATTATCTCAAGTCGTTTTTAAGATATCATGTTTAGAAATCAACCTAAATTTGTGAAATTTCATAAAATTAAAATTGTCGTAATGGTTTTTAAAAAATCGCAAAAAATCAAATTCTTAAGATAGCTTCATGAAATTTTTGTGATTTATAAAAGAAAGTCTGCACTATTTTGAGAACAAATCCATCCATGATTATCTCAAGTCGTTTTTAAGATATCATGTTTAGAAATCAACCTAAATTTGTGAAATTTCATAAAATTAAAATTGTCGTAATGGTTTTTAAAAAATCGCAAAAATTCAAATTCTTAAGATAGCTTCATGAAATTTTTGTGATTTATAAAAGAAAGTCTGCACTATTTTGAGAACAAATCCATCCATGATTATCTCAAGTCGTTTTTAAGATATCATGTTTAGAAATCAACCTAAATTTGTGAAATTTCATAAAATTAAAATTGTCGTAATGGTTTTTAAAAAATCGCAAAAAATCGAATTCTTAAGATAGCTTCATGAAATTTTTGTGATTTATAAAAGAAAGTCTGCACTATTTCGAGAACAAATCCATCCACGATTATCTCAAGTCGTTTTTAAGATATCATGTTTAGAAATCAACCTAAATTTGTGAAATTTCATAAAATTAAAATTGTCGTAATGATTTTTAAAAAATCGCAAAAAATCGAATTCTTAAGATAGCTTCATGAAATTTTTGTGATTTATAAAAGAAAGTCTGCACTATTTCGAGAACAAATCCATCCATGATTATCTCAAGTCGTTTTTAAGATATCATGTTTAGAAATCAACCTAAATTTGTGAAATTTCATAAAATTAAAATTGTCGTAATGATTTTTAAAAAATCGCAAAAAATCGAATTCTTAAGATAGCTTCATGAAATTTTTGTGATTTATAAAAGAAAGTCTGCACTATTTCGAGAACAAATCCATCCATGATTATCTCAAGTCGTTTTTAAGATATCATGTTTAGAAATCAACCTAAATTTGTGAAATTTCATAAAATTAAAATTGTCGTAATGTTTTTAAAAAATCGCAAAAAATCGAATTCTTAAGATAGCTTCATGAAATTTTTGCGATTTATAAAAGAAAGTCTGCACTATTTCGAGAACAAATCCATCCACGATTATCTCAAGTCGTTTTTAAGATATCATGTTTAGAAATCAACCTAAATTTGTGAAATTTCATAAAATTAAAATTGTCGTAATGGTTTTTAAAAAATCGCAAAAAATCGAATTCTTAAGATAGCTTCATGAAATTTTTGTGATTTATAAAAGAAAGTCTGCACTATTTCGAGAACAAATCCATCCACGATTATCTCAAGTCGTTTTTAAGATATCATGTTTAGAAATCAACCTAAATTTGTGAAATTTCATAAAATTAAAATTGTCGTAATGATTTTTAAAAAATCGCAAAAAATCGAATTCTTAAGATAGCTTCATGAAATTTTTGTGATTTATAAAAGAAAGTCTGCACTATTTCGAGAACAAATCCATCCATGATTATCTCAAGTCGTTTTTAAGATATCATGTTTAGAAATCAACCTAAATTTGTGAAATTTCATAAAATTAAAATTGTCGTAATGGTTTTTAAAAAATCGCAAAAAATCAAATTCTTAAGATAGCTTCATGAAATTTTTGTGATTTATAAAAGAAAGTCTGCACTATTTTGAGAACAAATCCATCCATGATTATCTCAAGTCGTTTTTAAGATATCATGTTTAGAAATCAACCTAAATTTGTGAAATTTCATAAAATTAAAATTGTCGTAATGGTTTTTAAAAAATCGCAAAAAATCAAATTCTTAAGATAGCTTCATGAAATTTTTGTGATTTATAAAAGAAAGTCTGCACTATTTTGAGAACAAATCCATCCATGATTATCTAAAGTCGTTTTTAAGATATCATGTTTAGAAATCAACCTAAATTTGTGAAATTTCATAAAATTAAAATTGTCGTAATGTTTTTAAAAAATCGCAAAAAATCGAATTCTTAAGATAGCTTCATGAAATTTTTGTGATTTATAAAAGAAAGTCTGCACTATTTCGAGAACAAATCCATCCACGATTATCTCAAGTCGTTTTTAAGATATCATGTTTAGAAATCAACCTAAATTTGTGAAATTTCATAAAATTAAAATTGTCGTAATGATTTTTAAAAAATCGCAAAAAATCGAATTCTTAAGATAGCTTCATGAAATTTTTGTGATTTATAAAAGAAAGTCTGCACTATTTCGAGAACAAATCCATCCACGATTATCTCAAGTCGTTTTTAAGATATCATGTTTAGAAATCAACCTAAATTTGTGAAATTTCATAAAATTAAAATTGTCGTAATGGTTTTTAAAAAATCGCAAAAAATCGAATTCTTAAGATAGCTTCATGAAATTTTTGTGATTTATAAAAGAAAGTCTGCACTATTTCGAGAACAAATCCATCCACGATTATCTCAAGTCGTTTTTAAGATATCATGTTTAGAAATCAACCTAAATTTGTGAAATTTCATAAAATTAAAATTGTCGTAATGGTTTTTAAAAAATCGCAAAAAATCGAATTCTTAAGATAGCTTCATGAAATTTTTGTGATTTATAAAAGAAAGTCTGCACTATTTCGAGAACAAATCCATCCACGATTATCTCAAGTCGTTTTTAAGATATCATGTTTAGAAATCAACCTAAATTTGTGAAATTTCATAAAATTAAAATTGTCGTAATGATTTTTAAAAAATCGCAAAAAATCGAATTCTTAAGATAGCTTCATGAAATTTTTGTGATTTATAAAAGAAAGTCTGCACTATTTCGAGAACAAATCCATCCACGATTATCTCAAGTCGTTTTTAAGATATCATGTTTAGAAATCAACCTAAATTTGTGAAATTTCATAAAATTAAAATTGTCGTAATGGTTTTTAAAAAATCGCAAAAAATCGAATTCTTAAGATAGCTTCATGAAATTTTTGTGATTTATAAAAGAAAGTCTGCACTATTTCGAGAACAAATCCATCCACGATTATCTCAAGTCGTTTTTAAGATATCATGTTTAGAAATCAACCTAAATTTGTGAAATTTCATAAAATTAAAATTGTCGTAATGTTTTTAAAAAATCGCAAAAAATCGAATTCTTAAGATAGCTTCATGAAATTTTTGTGATTTATAAAAGAAAGTCTGCACTATTTCGAGAACAAATCCATCCACGATTATCTCAAGTCGTTTTTAAGATATCATGTTTAGAAATCAACCTAAATTTGTGAAATTTCATAAAATTAAAATTGTCGTAATGATTTTTAAAAAATCGCAAAAAATCGAATTCTTAAGATAGCTTCATGAAATTTTTGTGATTTATAAAAGAAAGTCTGCACTATTTCGAGAACAAATCCATCCACGATTATCTCAAGTCGTTTTTAAGATATCATGTTTAGAAATCAACCTAAATTTGTGAAATTTCATAAAATTAAAATTGTCGTAATGGTTTTTAAAAAATCGCAAAAAATCGAATTCTTAAGATAGCTTCATGAAATTTTTGTGATTTATAAAAGAAAGTCTGCACTATTTCGAGAACAAATCCATCCACGATTATCTCAAGTCGTTTTTAAGATATCATGTTTAGAAATCAACCTAAATTTGTGAAATTTCATAAAATTAAAATTGTCGTAATGATTTTTAAAAAATCGCAAAAAATCGAATTCTTAAGATAGCTTCATGAAATTTTTGTGATTTATAAAAGAAAGTCTGCACTATTTCGAGAACAAATCCATCCATGATTATCTCAAGTCGTTTTTAAGATATCATGTTTAGAAATCAACCTAAATTTGTGAAATTTCATAAAATTAAAATTGTCGTAATGGTTTTTAAAAAATCGCAAAAAATCAAATTCTTAAGATAGCTTCATGAAATTTTTGTGATTTATAAAAGAAAGTCTGCACTATTTTGAGAACAAATCCATCCATGATTATCTCAAGTCGTTTTTAAGATATCATGTTTAGAAATCAACCTAAATTTGTGAAATTTCATAAAATTAAAATTGTCGTAATGGTTTTTAAAAAATCGCAAAAAATCAAATTCTTAAGATAGCTTCATGAAATTTTTGTGATTTATAAAAGAAAGTCTGCACTATTTTGAGAACAAATCCATCCATGATTATCTCAAGTCGTTTTTAAGATATCATGTTTAGAAATCAACCTAAATTTGTGAAATTTCATAAAATTAAAATTGTCGTAATGTTTTTAAAAAATCGCAAAAAATCGAATTCTTAAGATAGCTTCATGAAATTTTTGTGATTTATGAAAGAAAGTCTGCACTATTTCGAGAACAAATCCATCCACGATTATCTCAAGTCGTTTTTAAGATATCATGTTTAGAAATCAACCTAAATTTGTGAAATTTCATAAAATTAAAATTGTCGTAATGATTTTTAAAAAATCGCAAAAAATCGAATTCTTAAGATAGCTTCATGAAATTTTTGTGATTTATAAAAGAAAGTCTGCACTATTTCGAGAACAAATCCATCCACGATTATCTCAAGTCGTTTTTAAGATATCATGTTTAGAAATCAACCTAAATTTGTGAAATTTCATAAAATTAAAATTGTCGTAATGGTTTTTAAAAAATCGCAAAAAATCGAATTCTTAAGATAGCTTCATGAAATTTTTGTGATTTATAAAAGAAAGTCTGCACTATTTCGAGAACAAATCCATCCACGATTATCTCAAGTCGTTTTTAAGATATCATGTTTAGAAATCAACCTAAATTTGTGAAATTTCATAAAATTAAAATTGTCGTGATGATTTTTAAAAAATCGCAAAAAATCGAATTCTTAAGATAGCTTCATGAAATTTTTGTGATTTATAAAAGAAAGTCTGCACTATTTCGAGAACAAATCCATCCACGATTATCTCAAGTCGTTTTTAAGATATCATGTTTAGAAATCAACCTAAATTTGTGAAATTTCATAAAATTAAAATTGTCGTGATGATTTTTAAAAAATCGCAAAAAATCGAATTCTTAAGATAGCTTCATGAAATTTTTGTGATTTATAAAAGAAAGTCTGCACTATTTCGAGAACAAATCCATCCACGATTATCTCAAGTCGTTTTTAAGATATCATGTTTACAAAACAATCTATATTTGTGAAATTTCACAAAATTAAAATTGTCGTAATGATTTTTAAAAAATCGCAAAAAATCAAATTCTTAAGATATCTTGATAAAATTTTTGTGCTTTATAAAGGAAAGTCTTCACTTTTTCGAGAACAAATCCATCCATGATTATCTCAAGTCGTTTTTAAGATATCATGTTTAGAAATCAACCTAAATTTGTGAAATTTCATAAAATTAAAATTGTCGTAATGATTTTTAAAAAATCGCAAAAATCGAATTCTTAAGATATCTTCAAGAAATTTTAGTGATTTATAAAGGAAAGCCTGCACTATTTCAAGAACAAATTCATCCATGATTATCTCAAGTCGTTTTAAAAAAAAAAATACTCATTTGTGCTAAAATTGATTTTATAAGATTCTCCTCGAAGCGTGACGTTAAGGATTTTAGCAAACAAAGGATGTCTCGAGGTTTATTTTAATTTAAACCCCAGGCATACTTCGGCTCCAATATTTTCCCACCGAGAAAGAAAAATAGATGAATTGGGATGTCAAGTAGTCGGCATTTCAATATCCCGCGGCTTATCCAAAATGTCGGCGATAAATTTTCATTTCAAACCAAGTCTCTCTAATATTCTGAGCCGCTTTATGACATCGCGGAGCGGCTTTACATAAAAAAAGGAAGCTTAAAGTTCGTCGGATTAGTAAAGTCCGAGGATTCTGGGGAATTTTTCCCCCCACTAATTATTTGACAAAATTTTAACTCCAAGAATTAAGGGAACGCCACTAAAATCTATTGATACTCTTTGACCATAGGGATTTGGGTAAACGTTGAGGCCCTTTGTCCGCATACGCGATTGTTAAAGTTCAAAGGGTCGAATGTTAACGTATGCGGGCGCACAGGCTTTCCTAAATACGCAAACAGAAAGTTTCACCGAAAATACAATATTAAAGGACGGGCTGGATTTGCATATTTCACACCTGCTTATAATTTCTTGATCATTTCAAGTTGTACATTGAATTTTACTGCATAAGTTTACTTTAAAATGGATTCGATTAAATTAAATAACTTTGATTTAAATGGAAGCGGAATGCAAGAAGACTGAATCTGACGAAGACTTTGATATCATGGCAAAAGATGAATACTTTCCCATGATTGTTTGGATCAAGAATTACTACATCCATTATTATGAATGTAATGTGACCTCTACGTGACACCATTTGCCTCTCCCAGTCAGTTATTATTGTATACTATACATTTGTTGCCTTTTCGTATGCATCTACCAACAAATTGAGTATGGTGTTGAACTCAATGCATTGTGCATGGGTTTGCATAAAATTGTGTGTCAGACCACCCCATCCCAAGTCGGTGCGGGTTATAAAACAACAATTTATATACCAGTCCTTCCTTGATGCTGATTGTAATAAAACTCAGTTACAACCGTCCTAAACCTAAGGAAAAAAATACTTTGAAGACGACTTTATCATAAAACAAGAAAGTGATATGACACTTTAAAAATCAAATATTTTTGGAAAGAAGGTTCGAGGCGACTTAATGATGAAATAAGAAAGTGATATATATCATTTTAAAGAAGACACTTTAAGCTTTATTTTGATATAAAAGCTTTTTCTTAATCTTCAAAAATAAACGAGATATGACTCATTAAAGATTGACATTTTTCATTAAGAGGTTAGGTTGTGATTAAAAATCAAACATTTTTAAAAAGACACTTTGGAGACGACTCTATCTCAAAATAAGAAAGTGATATACATCATTTTAAAGAAGACACTTTAAGCTTTATTTTGATATAAAAGCTTTTTCTTAATCTTCAAAAATAAATGAGATATGACTCATTAAAAATTGACATTTTTCATTAAGAGGTTAGGTTGTGATTAAAAATCAAACATTTTTAAAAAGACACTTTGGAGACGACTTTATCTCAAAATAAGAAAGTGGTATATATTATTTTAAAGAAGAGACTTTAAGCTTTATTTTGATATAAAAGCTTTTTCTTAATCTTCAAAAATAAATGAGATATGACTCATTAAAGATTGACATTTTTCATTAAGAGGTTAGGTTGTGATTAAAAATCAAACATTTTTAAAAAGACACTTTGGAGACGACTTTATCTCAAAATAAGAAAGTGGTATATATCATTTTAAAGAAGACACTTTAAGCTTTATTTTGATATAAAAGCTTTTTCTTAATCTTCAAAAATAAATGAGATATGACTCATTAAAGATTGACATTTTTCATTAAGAGGTTAGGTTGTGATTAAAAATCAAACATTCTTAAAAAGACACTTTGGAGACGACTTTATCTCAAAATTAGAAAGTGGTATATATCATTTTAAAGAAGAGAGTTTAAGCTTTATTTTGATATAAAAGCTTTTTCTTAATCTTCAAAAATAAATGAGATATGACTCATTAAAGATTGACATTTTTCATTAAGAGGTTAGGTTGTGATTAAAAATCAAACATTTTTAAAAAGACACTTTGGAGACGACTTTATCTCAAAATAAGAAAGTGGTATATATCATTTTAAAGAAGAGAGTTTAAGCTTTATTTTGATATAAAAGCTTTTTCTTAATCTTCAAAAATAAATGAGATATGACTCATTAAAGATTGACATTTTTCATTAAGAGGTTAGGTTGTGATTAAAAATCAAACATTTTTAAAAAGACACTTTGGAGACGACTTTATCTCAAAATTAGAAAGTGGTATATATCATTTTAAAGAAGAGAGTTTAAGCTTTATTTTGATATAAAAGCTTTTTCTTAATCTTCAAAAATAAATGAGATATGACTCATTAAAGATTGACATTTTTCATTAAGAGGTTAGGTTGTGATTAAAAATCAAACATTTTTAAAAAGACACTTTGGAGACGACTTTATCTCAAAATAAGAAAGTGGTATATATCATTTTAAAGAAGAGAGTTTAAGCTTTATTTTGATATAAAAGCTTTTTCTTAATCTTCAAAAATAAATGAGATATGACTCATTAAAGATTGACATTTTTCATTAAGAGGTTAGGTTGTGATTAAAAATCAAACATTTTTAAAAAGACACTTTGGAGACGACTTTATCTCAAAATAAGAAAGTGGTATATATCATTTTAAAGAAGAGAGTTTAAGCTTTATTTTGATATAAAAGCTTTTTCTTAATCTTCAAAAATAAATGAGATATGACTCATTAAAGATTGACATTTTTCATTAAGAGGTTAGGTTGTGATTAAAAATCAAACATTTTTAAAAAGAAACTTTGGAGACGACTTTATCTCAAAATAAGAAAGTGGTATATATCATTTTAAAGAAGACACTTTAAGCTTTATTTTGATATAAAAGCTTTTTCTTAATCTTCAAAAATAAATGAGATATGACTCATTAAAGATTGACATTTTTCATTAAGAGGTTAGGTTGTGATTAAAAATCAAACATTTTTAAAAAGACACTTTGGAGACGACTTTATCTCAAAATAAGAAAGTGGTATATATCATTTTAAAGAAGAGAGTTTAAGCTTTATTTTGATATAAAAGCTTTTTCTTAATCTTCAAAAATAAATGAGATATGACTCATTAAAGATTGACATTTTTCATTAAGAGGTTAGGTTGTGATTAAAAATCAAACATTTTTAAAAAGACACTTTGGAGACGACTTTATCTCAAAATAAGAAAGTGGTATATATCATTTTAAAGAAGAGAGTTTAAGCTTTATTTTGATATAAAAGCTTTTTCTTAATCTTCAAAAATAAATGAGATATGACTCATTAAAGATTGACATTTTTCATTAAGAGGTTAGGTTGTGATTAAAAATCAAACATTTTTAAAAAGACACTTTGGAGACGACTTTATCTCAAAATAAGAAAGTGGTATATATCATTTTAAAGAAGACACTTTAAGCTTTATTTTGATATAAAAGCTTTTTCTTAATCTTCAAAAATAAATGAGATATGACTCATTAAAGATTGACATTTTTCATTAAGAGGTTAGGTTGTGATTAAAAATCAAACATTTTTAAAAAGAAACTTTGGAGACGACTTTATCTCAAAATAAGAAAGTGGTATATATCATTTTAAAGAAGACACTTTAAGCTTTATTTTGATATAAAAGCTTTTTCTTAATCTTCAAAAATAAATGAGATATGACTCATTAAAGATTGACATTTTTCATTAAGAGGTTAGGTTGTGATTAAAAATCAAACATTTTTAAAAAGACACTTTGGAGACGACTTTATCTCAAAATTAGAAAGTGGTATATATCATTTTAAAGAAGAGAATTTAAGCTTTATTTTGATATAAAAGCTTTTTCTTAATCTTCAAAAATAAATGAGATATGACTCATTAAAGATTGACATTTTTCATTAAGAGGTTAGGTTGTGATTAAAAATCAAACATTTTTAAAAAGAAACTTTGGAGACGACTTTATCTCAAAATAAGAAAGTGGTATATATCATTTTAAAGAAGACACTTTAAGCTTTATTTTGATATAAAAGCTTTTTCTTAATCTTCAAAAATAAATGAGATATGACTCATTAAAAATTGACATTTTTCATTTAGAGGTTAGGTTGTGATTAAAAATCAAACATTTTTAAAAAGACACTTTGGAGACGACTTTATCTCAAAATAAGAAAGTGGTATATATCGTTTTAAAGAAGAGACTTTAAGCTTTATTTTGATATAAAAGCTTTTTCTTAATCTTCAAAAATAAATGAGATATGACTCATTAAAAATTGACATTTTTCATTTAGAGGTTAGGTTGTGATTAAAAATCAAACATTTTTAAAAAGACACTTTGGAGACGACTTTATCTCAAAATAAGAAAGTGGTATATATCGTTTTAAAGAAGAGACTTTAAGCTTTATTTTGATATAAAAGCTTTTTCTTAATCTTCAAAAATAAATGAGATATGACTCATTAAAGATTGACATTTTTCATTAAGAGGTTAGGTTGTGATTAAAAATCAAACATTTTTAAAAAGACACTTTGGAGACGACTCTATCTCAAAATAAGAAAGTGATATACATCATTTTAAAGAAGAGACTTTAAGCTTTATTTTGATATAAAAGCTTTTTCTTAATCTTCAAAAATAAATGAGATATGACTCATTAAAAATTGACATTTTTCATTTAGAGGTTAGGTTGTGATTAAAAATCAAACATTTTTAAAAAGACACTTTGGAGACGACTTTATCTCAAAATAAGAAAGTGGTATATATCGTTTTAAAGAAGAGACTTTAAGCTTTATTTTGATATAAAAGCTTTTTCTTAATCTTCAAAAATAAATGAGATATGACTCATTAAAGATTGACATTTTTCATTAAGAGGTTAGGTTGTGATTAAAAATCAAACATTTTTAAAAAGACACTTTGGAGACGACTCTATCTCAAAATAAGAAAGTGATATACATCATTTTAAAGAAGAGACTTTAAGCTTTATTTTGATATAAAAGCTTTTTCTTAATCTTCAAAAATAAATGAGATATGACTCATTAAAGATTGACATTTTTCATTAAGAGGTTAGGTTGTGATTAAAAATCAAACATTTTTAAAAAGACACTTTGGAGACGACTTTATCTCAAAATAAGAAAGTGGTATATATCATTTTAAAGAAGACACTTTAAGCTTTATTTTGATATAAAAGCTTTTTCTTAATCTTCAAAAATTAATGAGATATGACTCATTAAAAATTGACATTTTTCATTAAGAGGTTAGGTTGTGATTAAAAATCAAACATTTTTAAAAAGAAACTTTGGAGACGACTTTATCTCAAAATAAGAAAGTGGTATATATCATTTTAAAGAAGAGAGTTTAAGCTTTATTTTGATATAAAAGCTTTTTCTTAATCTTCAAAAATAAATGAGATATGACTCATTAAAGATTGACATTTTTCATTAAGAGGTTAGGTTGTGATTAAAAATCAAACATTTTTAAAAAGAAACTTTGGAGACGACTTTATCTCAAAATAAGAAAGTGGTATATATCATTTTAAAGAAGAGACTTTAAGCTTTATTTTGATATAAAAGCTTTTTCTTAATCTTCAAAAATAAATGAGATATGACTCATTAAAGATTGACATTTTTCATTAAGAGGTTAGGTTGTGATTAAAAATCAAACATTTTTAAAAAGACACTTTGGAGACGACTTTATCTCAAAATTAGAAAGTGGTATATATCATTTTAAAGAAGAGAGTTTAAGCTTTATTTTGATATAAAAGCTTTTTCTTAATCTTCAAAAATAAATGAGATATGACTCATTAAAGATTGACATTTTTCATTAAGAGGTTAGGTTGTGATTAAAAATCAAACATTTTTAAAAAGAAACTTTGGAGACGACTTTATCTCAAAATAAGAAAGTGGTATATATCATTTTAAAGAAGACACTTTAAGCTTTATTTTGATATAAAAGCTTTTTCTTAATCTTCAAAAATAAATGAGATATGACTCATTAAAAATTGCCATTTTTCATTTAGAGGTTAGGTTGTGATTAAAAATCAAACATTTTTAAAAAGACACTTTGGAGACGACTTTATCTCAAAATAAGAAAGTGGTATATATCATTTTAAAGAAGAGACTTTAAGCTTTATTTTGATATAAAAGCTTTTTCTTAATCTTCAAAAATAAATGAGATATGACTCATTAAAAATTGATATTTTTCATTTAGAGGTTAGGTTGTGATTAAAAATCAAACATTTTTAAAAATCACCAAAAAAAAATCGAATTCTTGAGATATTTTAATGAAACATTCAAAATTTATAGAGATTAGTGCTTATTTTGTCATGGTGACAACCAAATTAGAAAATCTTTATTCGTTTTTAAGATAAAAATTATTTAGGTTAACCTAATTTTTATGATTTTTTAAAATTAATAATCTTGTTTTAAAAAATTACGAAAAATCGAATTCTTAAGATATCTTAATAAATTATTCATGATTTATAGAAGAAAGTGTCTATTTTCTCGTGATGAAAGCGGATCTTGAAAATATTAATTCGTTTTTGAGATATAAATCATTAAATTCAACGTAAACATTTATGGCTATCTCAAGTTAATTAAAAATCACCAAAAATCGAATTCTTGAGATATTTTAATGAAACATTCAAAATTTATAGAGACAAGTGTCTATTTTATCATGGTGAGGACCAAATTAGAAAATCTTTATTCGTTTTTGAAATAAAGATTATTTAAGTTAACCTAATTTTTATGATTTTTTGAAATTAATAATCTTGCTTTAAAAAATCACGAAAAATCGAATTCTTAAGATATCTTAATGAATTATTCATGATTTATAGAAGAAAGTGTATATTTTCTCGTGATGAAAGCGGATCTTGAAAATATTAATTCGTTTTTGAGATATAAATCATTAAATTCAACGTAAACATTTATGGCTATCTCAAGTTAATTAAAAATCACCAAAAATCGAATTCTTGAGATATTTTAATGATATATTCAAAATTTATAGAGACAAGTGTCTATTTTATCATGGTGAGAACCAAATTAGAAAATCTTTATTCGTTTTTGAAATAAAGATTATTTAAGTTAACCTAATTTTTATGATTTTTTGAAATTAATAATCTTGCTTTAAAAAATCACGAAAAATTGAATTCTTAAGATATCTTAAAGAATTATTCATGATTTATAGAGGAAAGTGTCTGTTTTCTTGTGATGAAAGCGGATCTTGAAAATATTTATTCGTTTTTGAGATATAAATCATTAACTTCAACGTGAACATTTATGGCCATCTCAAGTTAATTAAAAATCACCAAAAATCGAATTCTTGAGATATTTTAATGATATATTCAAAATTTATAGAGACATGTGCCTATTTTATCATGGTGAGAACCAAATTAGAAAATCTTTATTTATTTTTGAGATAAAGATTATTTAAGTTAACCTAATTTTTATGATTTTTTGAAATTAATAATCTTGTTTTAAAAAATCACGAAAAATCGAATTCTTAAGATATCTTAATAAATTATTCATGATTTATAGAGGAAAGTGTCTATTTTCTTGTGATGAAAGCGGATCTTGAAAATACTTATTCGTTTTGGGATATAAATCATTAAATTCAACGTGAACATTTATGGCTATCTCAAGTTAATTAAAAATCACAAAAAATCGAATTCTTGAGATATTTTAATGAAACATTCAAAATTTATAGAGACAAGTGTCTATTTTATCATGGTGAGGACCAAATTAGGAAATCTTTATTCGTTTTTGAAATAAAGATTATTTAAGTTAACCTAATTTTATGATTTTTTGAAATTAATAATCTTGCTTTAAAAAATCACGAAAAATCGAATTCTTAAGATATCTTAATGAATTATTCATGATTTATAGAGGAAAGTGTCTATTTTCTGGTGATGAAAGCGGATTTTGAAAATATTTATTCGTCTTTGAGATATAAATCATTAAATTCGATGTGAACATTTATGGCTATCTCAAGTTAATTAAAAATCACCAAAAATCGAATTCTTGAGATATTTTAATGGAACATTAAAAATTTATAGAGACATGTGCCTATTTTATCATGGTGAGAACCAAATTGGAAAATCTTTTTTCGTTTTTGAGATAAAGATTATTTAAGTTATGATTTTTTGAAAATAATAATGAATATAATTTACAATGTTTTAAAATGTTTTCCTATTTGTTAATTATGTTCTTTTACTAATAATTTTCGTTATTATTTGATTTTCTTTTGATAATTTTCAGTATTATAAATTTCTTGTTCAGCAATTTTTTATTTTTGTTAAGAAATTATTTTGTTATGTTATTTATTGTGATTTATTACTGGATGCTTCGCTGGGCTTCCAGTTTCATCTTAAATATAATAAATAAATAATTTTACGAATTGTTATTCAACGATGGCAATAAAAAGTAATAGATTTTTAAACGATTTTTTTAAGATATCGATCCAATAACTGTCGCTCCGATATCTACTCAATACTAGAACGTACAAGAAACCGGGCATAAATCTGAGATATATATTTCTACTTTTGCAAAACAGTTTCCATAGTTTTGCGAATACAATAGTTGAAATATCTACACGTTTTCGCCCTTTAGTCCACGCGATCCTTTTCCGGAACAAAGCTAAAGGTAACAAAAGGAGTGGTAACGATATCGTACAACAGAATAAACCCGGATTATATTTTCCCGAGAGAAATATTACACGAATAAAGATGGAGAACGCGTTCAAAATTGATTTTATGAGTTTTGAGGTTGTAAATCGATGGTGGGATGTGAAATTTCATAAATATTAATGCTCCCAAACGTTAATTACCGCGAACGATTTAAATTCGTAGGCCGATATGCCGATGGTAAATTTATTGTTGGGGCGTTTTAATTTGAAGTTATTGGAAGGGCGGTTTTAACCTGTTGAATTGTGCGTTAATACCGATAATTACTACGATTCTATTTTATCGTGTTTTCTCATTTTCCTTAACTTAATCTATACATGGTTCGAGAGGGTGTCGATGATGGTTATTCTCCTCAATTGTATCACTTTGGGGATGTATCAACCTTGCACGGATGAAAGCTGCGATACGAATCGGTGTAAAATCTTACAGGTAAGTCAACAATTTTTATTATTAATTCATTTAATAATAAACCAAATCAGAATCTAATCTGATGCGTAAAAAATTTTATCTCTTTAAGTTTAGCGTTTCATGTAATATCAAATTTTATGCTTAACATAAGCTTTAAAAATCAACGAAGTATGTAGAGTATCATGTGTAACATTTCACATCATCAAAACCACAATACACTAATATCCATTAACTGAAACAATCCGTGTTCTCCCACGAATCTAAAAGTAACTCAACGAAGCGAGACATCATTGATTTCAAACGAAGCAGAAATGAACAACTTAGCTATTATATTATATTATTTTTTTTTTGTTTTTAGTTATTTGATGATTTTATCTTCGCTTTTTTCGCCTTGGAAATGACGATAAAAATGGTAGCGATGGGCGTTTGGGGTCGAGGATCATACCTGGCAGATTCTTGGAACCGTCTCGATCTTTTCATCGTTTTAGCCGGGGCCGTCGAGTATTGCGTAAAAGAAAACATGAATCTATCAGCAATCAGAACCATCAGGGTGTTAAGACCGCTTCGCGCGATAAATAGGATACCAAGTAAGTTTCATTCACGTTATTTTCACCTTTTTAGCGGTGTCGCATTGATTTGTATCTACGTGTTCTTTTCCTCTTTGAAATAAAGGAAATAAACTGTCTCGAAAGTAGAAACGTGCTGAAGGTGACGTATGCAAGAAAAGGTGGTGTACGATTCGTTACACGACTGAAACCAGGAGGAGTGTCAGGAGCAATTTCGCGGGACTCGGTAAGCCCTCTCGTGAACGGGAAAATCCCACCGAAGAGATGGGCGCCTCATCAACTCGGCGCCGAGACGCCAAGGGCGAAATATTACCCTCTCTCTTAGGGATGGCGATGTCGTATTTTTGTTCTGCCCTCCTGTCACTATCTGGTCGATTTTTGCAAAAGACGAAGTTAATGTCTCTTGGTACTTAAAAAAGCTCTTTCTCTTCGTGTAAGAACCTTTTCAATCAAAAAAATTAATTAGTCCCACCTAAACTAAATTAAACTGAATATTTTTTTTTTGTTTAGCGTTTAATTTCGTTTGTAAATTATTAAATTTTACGTGGAACTGGAAATTTAATTAGCGTCCTCTTCAAAGCGGGGAAAACGAAAAAGTAAATATTTTTTTTAAACGCGTTAGTTTTGAAAGGAATTTTTCAAAAAATACATTAAGTTTGATTAACTGTTAAGTTTCATTTAATTGTTGCCACAATGAAGGGTTTAAATTATTCATTTGATGAAATATCGTCTTAAAAGAAATTGAACGAATGTCAGTTTCGGCCTAAAATAGACATTTTGGCGAAGTTTCGATTTGAATTAAATCTTCAGTGCTGATATATACTCATATTGGGATTCAAACCGTACTCTATCTTGAGATAAATTGCATTAAAATATCTCTCTTTAACATCAATACTAACGCTAGAACTAATACCAGAACTTAAAACATTTTGACGTTCGAAATGACGTCAATCTTTACACCACTCTTTTTTTAAACCGGAAGTTTTTTATATCGGTCCATGATATTTGAAGAATGTTATGGGTTGAGCTCCAACTTCATACTATCCTTCATATTAAATGATATAAAGTTGAAGTTCAACCCAACCTAACCAAACCAAACGCAACCAACTTAATCCAACCCATAACATTCCAATATAACCCAATATAAGAAATCTAAATTTTTTGGAAATATTCCCTGACGTTTTCTTCTATACTTGGATTGGATTGAGCTCCAACTTCACCTTCCAACTATCCAATATGAAGAATAATATGAAAGCTTTCTTGTATGGTTGATTTAGGTTGAGCTCTTCAAACTCAAATTCTCAAAAAACTTCAAAATATTAAAATATATAAGGGAAGGTGTGAAGGTAAGCTCACTTCATACCATCACTCATATAACAAAAAATCAAATCCAAAACGAGAAACTTTATAAGGATCGATTTTGGGTTTGATTTTTTTCTTTACAATTGGATTGAATTGAGGTTTTCTATGGTAGAGTTGGGTTGAGCTCCAACTCCATATCATTCATTATGATGTATGAAGTTAAAGCTCAATCGAACCCAATCATAGAAAAATAAAACCAATCCCAAAACAATATCTTCTAAGGTCAATTCAACATGCGAGATGGTATCAAGTTGAGTTGAGCTCCAACTTCATACCATTCAATATGAGAGATGATATGAAGTTTTTCTCCTGTGGTTAGGTTGGGTTGAACATCAACTTTGTACCATTCAATATGAGGCATGATATGAAGTTGAAACTCAACCCAACCCAATCATACAAAAACAAAACCAACTCCCAAACAACAAATCTTTTAAGTTCAATAAAACATGAGTATTACGTTGAGTTTCAACTCCATACCATTTAATATGAGGCATGATATGAAGTTGAAACTCAACCCAACCAAAGCATAGAAGAACAAAATCCGACATCTCTCAACATTGACATGAGAGATGGTATCAAGTTGAGTTGGGTTGAGCTCCAACTTCATGCCATTCAATATGATAGATGGTATGAAATTTTTCCCCTGTGGTTGGGTTGGGTTGAGCATCAACTTCATACCATTCAATATGAGACATGATATTGAATGGTACGATTTCTCATGTCGTATACAAAAACAAAACCAACCCCCAAACAACAAACCTTTTAAGTTTAATAAAACATGAGTATCATGTTAAGTTGGATTGAGCTTCAACTCCATACCATTCAATATGAGGCATGATATGAAGTTGAAACTCAACCCAACCCAAGCATAGAACAAAAAAATCCGGCATCTCTCAACACGACATGAAAGATACTATCAAGTTGAGTTGGGTTGAGCTCCAACTTCATGCCATTCAATATGATAGATGGTATGAAATTTTTCCCCTGTGGTTGGGTTTGGTTGAGCATCAACTTCGTACCATTCAATATGAGGCATGATATAAATTTGAAGCTTAACCCAACCCAAGCATACAAAAACAAAACCAACCCCCAAACAACAAATCTTTTAAGTTCAATAAATCATGAGTATCACGTTGAATTGGGTTGAGCTTCAACTTCATACCATTCAATATGAGGCAAGATATGAAGTTGAAGCTCAACCCAGCCTAATCACAGAAAAACAAAGTCAACTCTAAAACAACATCTTCAATTCTTGTTTTGATTTTTGTTTATCATCGTGAATGTTATTGTAGGATTGTTATTATTAAAATAGTAACGAAGACGTTCATCAAAGTACAAACTTTGACGACGAAATTGAATGTTTTTATTTTTTAGTTTCAACCGGTTTCGGCCTCACTAACCATCCTCAGGAAAGCACGTCAATTCTTAAATGGTTTTTAAACATATTCCTTCCTTAAATTTTTGTTTAATGGTAACATGCGCGAAAACTTTTTATAATTTTAAGTTAAGAAGTTTTCGCGCCATATTTTATCATTATAAGGGAGGAATATGTTTAAAAATCATTTAAAAATTGACGTGGTTTCTTGAGGATGGCAAGTGAGGCCGAAACCGGTTGAAACTAAAAGATAAAAACATCAAATTTCATCGTCAAAGTACAAACAATATGTTCGTTATTATTTTAATAACAATCCTACAATAACATCATCCAAGCTCAATTCATCATGAAAGATGATATCAACATGGGTTGAGTTGAGCTCCAACTTCAGACCATTCAATATGAGGCATAATATGAAGTTGGAGCTCAACCCAACCCAATCATAGAAAAAAAAATCAACCCCAAAACAATATTTTCTAAGTTCAATTCAACATGAGAGATGGTATGAAGTTGGATTGAGTTGAGCTCCAACTTCATACCCAACCCAATCTCTGAAGCTCAACCCAATCATAGAAAAACAAAATCAACCCCAAAATAACATCATCTATGCTCAATTCAACATGAGAGATGATATAAACTTGGGTTGAATTGAGCTCTAACTTTATACAATTCAATATGAGGTATAATATGAAGTTCAAGCTCAACCCAAGCATAGAAAAACAAAATCAACCCCAAAATAACATCATCTATGCTCAATTCAACATGAAAGATGATATAAACTTGGGCTGAATTGAGCTCTAACTTTATACAATTCAATATGAGGTATGATTTGAAGTTCAAGCTCAACCCAAGCATAGAAAAACAAAATCAACCCCAAAATAACATCATCTATGCTCAATTCAACATGAGAGATGATATAAACTTGGGTTGAATCGAGCTCTAACTTTATACAATTCAATATGAGGTACGATATGAAGTTCAAGCTCAACCTAAGCATAGAAAAACAAAATCAACCCCAAAATAACATCATCTATGCTCAATTCAACATGAAAGATGATATAAACTTGGGCTGAATTGAGCTCTAACTTTATACAATTCAATATGAGGTATGATTTGAAGTTCAAGCTCAACCCAAGCATAGAAAAACAAAATCAACACCAAAATAACATCATCTATGCTCAATTCAACATGAGAGATGGTATAAACTTGGGTTGAATCGAGCTCTAACTTTATACAATTCAATATGAGGTATGATATGAAGTTCAAGCTCAACCTAAGCATAGAAAAACAAAATCAACCCCAAAACAACATTTTCTAAGTTCAATTCAATATGAGAGATGGTATCAAGTTGGATTGAGTTGAGTTCCAACTTCATACCCAACCCAATCATTGAAGCTCAACCCAACCCAATCATAGAAAAACAAAATCAACCCCAAAATAACATCATCTATGCTCAATTCAACATGAGAGATGATATAAACTTGGGTTGAATTGAGCTCTAACTTTATACAATTCAATATGAGGTATAATATGAAGTTCAAGCTCAACCCAAGCATAGAAAAACAAAATCAACCCCAAAATAACATCATCTATGCTCAATTCAACATGAAAGATGATATAAACTTGGGCTGAATTGAGCTCTAACTTTATACAATTCAATATGAGGTATGATTTGAAGTTCAAGCTCAACCCAAGCATAGAAAAACAAAATCAACACCAAAATAACATCATCTATGCTCAATTCAACATGAGAGATGGTATAAACTTGGGTTGAATCGAGCTCTAACTTTATACAATTCAATATGAGGTATGATATGAAGTTCAAGCTCAACCTAAGCATAGAAAAACAAAATCAACCCCAAAACAACATTTTCTAAGTTCAATTCAATATGAGAGATGGTATCAAGTTGGATTGAGTTGAGTTCCAACTTCATACCCAACCCAATCATTGAAGCTCAACCCAACCCAATCATAGAAAAACAAAATCAACCCCAAAATAACATCATCTATGCTCAATTCAACATGAGAGATGATATAAACTTGGGTTGAATTGAGCTCTAACTTTATACAATTCAATATGAGGTATAATATGAAGTTCAAGCTCAACCCAAGCATAGAAAAACAAAATCAACCCCAAAATAACATCATCTATGCTCAATTCAACATGAAAGATGATATAAACTTGGGCTGAATTGAGCTCTAACTTTATACAATTCAATATGAGGTATGATTTGAAGTTCAAGCTCAACCCAAGCATAGAAAAACAAAATCAACACCAAAATAACATCATCTATGCTCAATTCAACATGAGAGATGATATAAACTTGGGTTGAATTGAGCTCTAACTTTATACAATTCAATATGAGGTATGATATGAAGTTCAAGCTCAACCTAAGCATAGAAAAACAAAATCAACCCCAAAACAACATTTTCTAAGTTCAATTCAATATGAGAGATGGTATCAATTTGGATTGAGTTGAGCTCCAACTTCATACCCAACCCAATCATTGAAGCTCAACCCAACCCAATCATAGAAAAACAAAATCAACCCCAAAATAACATCATCTATGCTCAATTCAACATGAGAGATGATATAAACTTGGGTTGAATTGAGCTCTAACTTTATACAATTCAATATGAGGTATAATATGAAGTTCAAGCTCAACCTAAGCATAGAAAAACAAAATCAACCCCAAAACAACATTTTCTAAGTTCAATTCAATATGAGAGATGGTATCAACTTGGATTGAGTTGAGCTCCAACTTCATACCCAACCCAATCATTGAAGCTCAACCCAACCCAATCATAGAAAAACAAAATCAACCCCAAAATAACATCATCTAAGCTCAATTCAACATGAGAGATGATATAAACTTGGGTTGAATTGAGCTCTAACTTTATACAATTCAATATGAGGTATAATATGAAGTTCAAGCTCAACCTAAGCATAGAAAAACAAAATCAACCCCAAAACAACATTTTCTAAGTTCAATTCAATATGAGAGATGGTATCAACTTGGATTGAGTTGAGCTCCAACTTCATACCCAACCCAATCATTGAAGCTCAACCCAACCCAATCATAGAAAAACAAAATCAACCCCAAAATAACATCATCTAAGCTCAATTCAACATGAGAGATATAAACTTGGGTTGAATTGAGCTTCATACAATTCAATATGAGGGATGGTATGAAGTTTTTCTTTTATAGTTGGGTTGGGTTGAGCTTCAATTTCATATTGAATTGTATGAAGTTGCTACTCAATCCAACCCAATCCAATCATAGAAATACAAAAGCAACCAAAAAAAAAACAACAGCTTCATGATATCAGACTGATTTGTTTTAAATTTTTTTCCAAATTGCTTAGTTTCATTCAATTTAATAACAACTAAAATCGTCATTTTAATTTAAACACACCTAATTTATGATTTTTAAAAATGTTTGCCCATTACACGCCCATCACAGTGCAGTACAACATTAAATTTAAGTTTTAATATGCGAGTTATTCCTATTTTCAAGCAACTATGGCTTATCTTAAGAAAAGTTATTTCAAATTTATATACTAAACAGTTATACAGTTGTAAGTTGAAGTCTTCTTCTGCTGTGAGAGTTTCACTAGAACACTAGAATGGTTTAAATATGTTTGATAAATTTTATAAACTGAAAATATTTTGTACTGTGTATGATGCACCTGTCAAGACTTACATCAAATGTATAAAAGTCATACTGGATACTCTTTTGTGAAAGATGTCTTGGATCTGGCACATTCATAATAGAATTATTTTGATAGGAGCTTTGTTGAGCTCCAAATCGATCGGATTTGGGCTGTTTATCAAATATCGTGAGATATTCTTGTGTTGGACCTAGAACTAGAAAGATTCAGGTTTAGCCGTGCGTCAAAGACGCACATGTTGAATTGAACTTAGAAAATGTTGTTTTGGGATTGATTTTGATTTTCTATGCTTGGGTTGAGCTTGAACGTCATATCATACCTCATATTAAATGGTACGAAGTTGGTACTCAACCCAACGCAACCACAGAAGAAAAACTTCATACCATCCCTCATATTGAATTGTATGAAGTTGAAGCTCAATTCAACCCAAGTTGATATCGTCTCTCGTGTTGAATTGAGCTTAGATGATGTTATTTTGGTGTTGATTTTGGTGTTTTTCTATGATTGGGTTGGGTTGAGCTTCAATGACTGGGTTAGGTATGAAGTTGAAGCTCAACTCAATCTAACTTGATACCATCTCTCATGTTGAATTGAACTTAGAAAATGTTGTTTTGGGATTGATTTTGTTTTTCTATGCTTGGGTTGAGCTTGAACGTCATATCATACCTCATATTAAATGGTACGAAGTTGGTGCTCAACCCAACACAACCACAGGAAAAAAGCTTCATATCATCCCTTATATTGAATTGTATGAAGTTGGAGCTCAATTCAAGCCAAGTTGATATCATCTGTCATGTTGAATTGAGCTTCGATGATGTTATTGTAGGATTGTTATTAAAATAATAACGAAGATGTTGTTTGTACTTTGACGATGAAATTTGATGTTTTTATCGTTTAGTTTCAACCGGTTTCAGCCTCACTTGCCATCCTCAGGAAACCACGTCAATTTTTAAATGATTTTTAAACATATTCCTCCCTTATAATGATAAAATATGGCGCGAAAACTTCTTAACCTAAAATTATAAAAAGTTTTCGCGCACGTTAACATTAAACAAAAATTTAAGGAAGAATAAAGAATATGTTTAAAAACCATTTAAGAATTGACGTGCTTTCCTGAGGATGGTCAGTGAGGCCGAAACCGGTTGAAACAAAATAATAAAAACATTCAATTTCGTCGTCAAAGTTTGTACTCTGATGAATGTCTTCGTTGCTATTTTAATAATAACAATCCTATAATAACATTCACGATGATAAACAAAAATCAAAACAAGAATTGAAGATGTTGTTTTAGAGTTGACTTTGTTTTTCTATGATTAGGCTGGGTTGAGCTTCAACTTCATATCTTGCCTCATATTGAATGGTATGAAGTTGAAGCTCAACTCAATTCAACGTGATACTCATGATTTATTGAACATAAAAGATTTGTTGTTTGGGGGTTGGTTTTGTTTTTGTATGCTTGGGTTGGGTTGAGCTTCAAATTTATATCATGCCTCATATTGAATGGTACGAAGTTGATGCTTAACCCAACCCAACCACAGGGGAAAAATTTCATACCATCTATCATATTGAATGGTATGAAGTTGGAGCTCAACATAACTCAACTTGATAGTATCTCTCATGTCGTGTTGAGAGATGCCGGATTTCTTTGTTCTATGCTTGGGTTGGGTTGAGTTTCAACTTCATATCATGCCTCATATTGAATGGTATGGAGTTGAAGCTCAACCCGACTTAACATGATACTCATGTTTTATTAAACTTAAAAGGTTTGTTGTTTGGGGGTTGGTTTTGTTTTTGTATACGACATGAGAGATCGTATCAAATTGAGTTGGGTTGAGCTCCAAATTCATACCATTCAATATGAGAGATGGTATGAAGTTTTTCTCCTGTGGTTGGATTGAGTTGAGCATTAACTTCATACCATTCAATATGAGGCATGATATGAAGTTGAAGCTCAACCCAATTACAGGAGAAAAACTTCATACCATCTCTCATATTGAATGGTATGAAGTTGGGGCTCAACCCAACTCAACTTGATAGTATCTCTCATGTCGTGTTGAGAGATGCCGGATTTTTTTGTTGTATGCTTGGGTTGGGTTGAGTTTCAACTTCATATCATGCCTCATATTGAATGGTATGGAGTTGAAGCTCAACCCGACTTAACATGATACTCATGTTTTATTAAACTTAAAGGGTTTGTTGTTTGGGGGTTGGTTTTGTTTTTGTATACGGCATGAGAGATCGTATCAAGTTGAGTTGGATTGAGCTCCAAATTCATACCATTCAATATGAAAGATGGTATGAAGTTTTTCTCCTGTGGTTGGGTTGGGTTGAGCATTAACTTCATACCATTCAATACGAGGCATGATATGAAGTTGAAGCTCAACCCAACTACAGGAGAAAAACTTCACACCATCTCTCATATTGAATGGTATGAATTTGGAACTCAACCCAACTCAACTTGATAGTATCTCTCATGTCGTGTTGAGAGATACCGGATTTTTTTGTTCTATGCTTGGGTTGGGTTGAGTTTCAACTTCATATCATGCCTCATATTGAATAGTATGGAGTTGAAGCTCAACCCGACTTAACATGATTCTCATGTTTTATTAAACTTAAAAGGTTTGTTGTTTGGGGGCTGGTTTTGTTTTTGTATACGACATGAGAGATCGTATCAAGTTGAGTTGGGTTGAGCTCCAAATTCATACCATTCAATATGAGAGATGGTATGAAGTTTTTCTCCTGTGGTTGGGTTGGGTTGAGCATTAACTTCATACCATTCAATACGAGGCATGATATGAAGTTGAAGCTCAACCCAACTACAGGAGAAAAACTTCACACCATCTCTCATATTGAATGGTATGAATTTGGAGCTCAACCCAACTCATCTTGATAATATCTCTCATGTCGTGTTGAGAGATGCCGGAATTTTTTTGTTCTATGCTTGGGTTGGGTTGAGTTTCAACTTCATATCATGCCTCATATTGAATGGTATGGAGTTGAAGCTCAACCCGACTTAACATGATACTCATGTTTTATTAAACTTAAAAGGTTTGTTGTTTGGGGGTTGGTTTTGTTTTTGTATACGACATGAGAGATCGTATCAAGTTGAGTTGGGTTGAGCTCCAAATTCATACCATTCAATATGAGAGATGGTATGAAGTTTTTCTCCTGTAGTTGGGTTGAGCTTCAACTTCATATCATGCCTCGTATTGAATGGTATGAAGTTAATGCTCAACCCAACCCAACCACAGGAGAAAAACTTCATACCATCTCTCATATTGATTGGTATGAAGTTGGAGCTCAACCCAACTCAACATGATACGATCTCTTATGTCGTATTGAGAGATGCCAGATTTTGGTTTTCTATGCTTAGGTTGGGTTGAGCTTGAACTTCATATCATGCCTCATATTGAATGGTATATAGTTGGAGCTCAACCCAACTCAACTTGATAGTATCTCTCATGTCGTATTGAGAGATGCCGGATTTTTTTGTTCTATCCTTGGGTTGGGTTGAGTTTCAACTTCATATCATGCCTCATATTGAATGATATGGAGTTGAAGCTCAACCCGACTTAACATGATACTCATGTTTTATTAAACTTAAAAGGTTTGTTGTTTGGGGGTTGGTTTTGTTTTTGTATACGACATGAGAGATCGTATCAAGTTGAGTTGGGTTGAGCTCCAAATTCATACCATTCAATATGAGAGATGGTATGAAGTTTTTCTCCTATGGTTGGGTTGGGTTGAGCATTAACTTCATACCATTCAATATGAGGCATGATATGAAGTTGAAGCTTAACCCAACTACAGGAGAAAAACTTCATACCATCTCTCATGTTGAATGGTATGAAGTTGGAGCTCAACCCAACTCAACTTGATACGATCTCTCATGTCGTATTGAGAGATGCCAGATTTTGGTTTTCTATGCTTAGGTTGGGTTGAGCTTGAACTTCATATCATGCCTCATATTGAATGGTATGAAGTTGGAGCTCAACCCAACTCAACTTGATAGTATCTCTCATGTCGTATTGAGAGATGCCGGATTTTTTTGTCCTATGCTTGGGTTGGGTTGAGTTTCAACTTCATATCATGCCTCATATTGAATGGTATGGAGTTGAAGCTCAACCCGACTTAACATGATACTCATGTTTTATTAAACTTAAAGGGTTTGTTGTTTGGGGGTTGGTTTTGTTTTTGTATACGGCATGAGAGATCGTATCAAGTTGAGTTGGGTTGAGCTCCAAATTCATACCATTCAATATGAGAGATGGTATGAAGTTTTTCTCCTGTGGTTGGATTGGGTTGAGCATTAACTTCATACCATTCAATATGAGGCATGATATGAAGTTGAAGCTCAACCCAACTACAGGAGAAAAACTTCATACCATCTCTCATATTGAATGGTATGAAGTTGGGGCTCAACCCAACTCAACTTGATAGTATCTCTCATGTCGTGTTGAGAGATGCCGGATTTCTTTGTTCTATGCTTGGGTTGGGTTGAGTTTCAACTTCATATCATGCCTCATATTGAATGGTATGGAGTTGAAGCTCAACCCGACTTAACATGATACTCATGTTTTATTAAACTTAAAAGGTTTGTTGTTTGGGGGTTGGTTTTGTTTTTGTATACGACATGAGAGATCGTATCAAGTTGAGTTGGGTTGAGCTCCAAATTCATACCATTCAATATGAGAGATGGTATGAAGTTTTTCTCCTGTGGTTGGATTGAGTTGAGCATTAACTTCATACCATTCAATATGAGGCATGATATGAAGTTGAAGCTCAACCCAATTACAGGAGAAAAACTTCATACCATCTCTCATATTGAATGGTATGAAGTTGGGGCTCAACCCAACTCAACTTGATAGTATCTCTCATGTCGTGTTGAGAGATGCCGGATTTTTTTGTTCTATGCTTGGGTTGGGTTGAGTTTCAACTTCATATCATGCCTCATATTGAATGGTATGGAGTTGAAGCTCAACCCGACTTAACATGATACTCATGTTTAAATAAACTTAAAAGGTTTGTTGTTTGGGGGTTGGTTTTGATTTGTATACGACATGAGTGATCGTATCAAGTTGAGTTGGGTTGAGTTCCAAATTCATACCATTCAATATGAGAGATGGTATGAAGTTTTTCTCCTATGGTTGGGTTGAGTTGAGCATTAACTTCATACCATTCAATATGAGGCATGATATGAAGTTGAAGCTCAACCCAACTACAGGAGAAAAACTTCATACTATCTCTCATATTGAATGGTATGAAGTTGGAGCTCAACCCAACTCAACTTGATACGATCTCTCATGTCGTATTGAGAGATGCCAGATTTTGGTTTTCTATGCTTAGGTTGGGTTGAGCTTGAACTTCATATCATGCCTCATATTGAATGGTATGAAGTTGAAGCTCAACCCGACTTAACATGATACCATCTCTCATGTCGTATTGAGAGATGTCGGATTTTGTTCTTCTATGCTTTGATTGGGTTGAGCTTCAACTTCATATCATGACTCATATTGAATGGTATGGAGTTGAAACTCAACCCAACTCAACGTGATACTGATGTTTTATTGAACTTAAAAGATTTGTTGTTTGGGAGTTGGTTTTGTTTTTGTATGCTTGGGTTGGGTTGAGCTTCAACTTCATATCATGCCTCATATTGAATGGTATGAAGTTGGAGCTCAACTCAACTTGATACCATCTCGCATGTTGAATTTACCTTAGACGATATTGTTTTGGGATTGATTTTATTTTTCTATGATTGGGTTAGATTGAGCTTTAACTTCATACATCATAATGAATGATATGGAGTTAGAGCTCAACCCAACTCTACCATAGAAAACCTGAATTCAATCCAATTGTAAAGAAAAAAATCAAACCCAAAATCGATCTTTATAAAGTTTGTCGTTTTGGATTTGATTTTTTGTTATATGAGTGAGATGGTATGAAGTGAGCTTACCTCCACACCTTCCCTTATATATTTTAATATTTTGAAGTTTTTTGAGAATTTGAGTTTGAAGAGCTCAACCTAAATCAACCATACAAGAAAGCTTTCATATTATTCTTCATATTGGATAGTTGGAAGGTGAAGTTGGAGCTCAATCCAATCCAAGTTTAGAAGAAAACGTCAGGGAATATTTCCAAAAAATTTAGATTTCTTATATTGGGTTGGAATGTTATGGGTTGGATTAAGTTGGTTGCATTTGGTTTGGTTAGGTTGGGTTGAACTTCAACTTTATATCATTTAATATGAAGTTGGAGCTCAACCCATAACATTCTTCAAATATCATGGATCGATATAACAAACCATACACAATAATTTACGAAACAGTGTAATACAAAAACTTATTAAACCGGTTTAAAAAAAAGAGTGGTCTAAAGATTGACGTCATTTCGAACGTCAAAATGTTTGAAGTTTTGGTGTTAGTGCTAGCGTTAGTATTGATGTTGAAGAGAGATACTTTAATGCAATCTATCTCAACGTAGAGTACGGTCTTGAATCCTAATATGAGTATATATCAGCACTGAAGATTTAATTCAAATCGAAACTTCGACAAAATTTCTATTTTAGGCTGAAACCGAAATTTCGGTTTCAAATTCAAAATTTTCTGACACTATTTATGTTGTGTTAGTTCTAGTTTTATATCATTAGATCTAAGTCTAGATCTAGAACTAGAAACATTCGGGTTTAGCCGTCTTGAGAGACGTGCGGCTCTCAACTATGTTTATTTTTAAATATTAGCGAATATAAATAAAGTAATTACGAGATTTGAGTAAAACTTCCACGCGAAATTCAAATAACATATAAAAATGGAAAAGTAAGTAAAGTATCCTTAAAAAAGTTTATATCACGAAAACGATGAACGGTCACGCACCGCGATTTGCATCAATCGCAAATTACGGCTTCACAAAGTTGCAAAATCCGTTTTCCGAACGAACGGGAAACGTTTTGAAATCGATTCGCGCGATATTGATACGTTCGGTGTTTGTTAAAGCGAGCTTTTCGTTCATGGGGGCCAAAAAAAAAATGATTTGAATCGTCTATTGAAAAATAAAGTTCCCGGGTAAACATGATTACCGAGGAGATCCTTGAGACACGTTATCTAGAAAAATCTCGGTCTCGAGAAGCCGTTTTCATTACGGTAACAGGGTTGTTTTCAGAGCGTCCCTTGAATAATTCACTATTTACCGGAGGACTTTGCCCAACTTTTAATGAACCCAAATGGAGAGAAGAAAGTTCTAGTAAACGGACCGGAAACTTAGTCCTCGTAATTGAATGTAGAATCGACTATTTCGTTTTCTAAAAAAAAAACAATCGGACTTTGTAATTTCCGGTGTTTGATGTAGACTAAAACTAAAAAAAGCAAAATCGATTTTAACGCATTCTTTTTACTATTTCCAGGTATGAGAATATTAGTAATGTTACTTCTGGATACATTGCCAATGTTGGGCAATGTCCTGCTACTCTGCTTCTTCGTTTTTTTTATTTTCGGCATTGTTGGCGTGCAGTTATGGCAGGGCATGTTGCGACAACGATGTTTCATACCCAAAGGAGAATACCCAAACGTTACATTCCCAACGTAAGTGACAAGAAAATTTGCTTAAATTAATCGTTTCTTTTCAAACAGGTTTATTAACTCTTAGATATATTTTTGAAATTGTGCTTTAAGCTTCTTATTCAACATTTTTATGCACAAACCCCGAAAATAACAAACTTGTTTTGTGCTAAGTCAGTTTTTGATTGCGAAACTTGAGAAAGTTATTGCATTTTGATCCCCTCCCTTTTTTTTTAATGATTTATAAAGATAACCCCTTTTAGCATGTAGTTTCCTTGTAGTTATTTTAGTTTTTTTATTCATAATTTAAGTAAGATTAAAAAAAATAAGATGTAGTAAAACTTCGATATAACGAATATAAATGTTTAAGTTTTTGATTTATGGAGTTAACTAAAAGCTTCTTTTGTTAAAAGCTTGCTATATCCTTCCAATGTATATTTTTATCTTTTTCACACAACCTACAACCAATGCTGTATTGGATATTTGGTGCAAAGGGCTGAGTTGGATGAAGGAAACGAGTGTGCCCATTTTTGTACAAAAATTAAAAGAAATGTCTTTAAATGCACGGCTAACCCAACCCAACCCAACATAACCCAACTCAAACCTGCATATTTGGACTGAAGTAAAACTGAACTAACACTAGACTTAGAAATGGAAAGATTTTTATTCCAGAAACTATCCATTGTAGGGACCTTTGTTAAAAAATGTCTTCGGATGTACGGCTAAACCCAACTCAACCCAACCCAACACTGTATATTTCAATTAAACTCATTAAATCAAATTTCGAAGTGTCAGAATCAGTCAGAAAAGATTTCACATATTTAGAGATTATTTGTAAAACAACATTATATATGATAAACATCGTAATTGTATTACAGATAGGGTTATCATTTTTTAACCACATATACTAGAGTAAAAAAAAATGGTAAAGACTCAAGCCATCAAACTTAGAAAAAAGTTTAAGATTTTAATTTACGATAAGTTTCCAATTTACAAAACAGTATAAAGAAATTCCAAGTAAAATTACTGGATAATTTATGGGTTGAATTGGTTTGCCAGAACAATAATTCTTAATTACAAAAAAATATTGCTTCTGATATAAAAATAAATCTCCAAGTAAACTGCTAAAAATAGTTAATTAGCACATGGGAGGACTCAAAGATAGCTTTGCTCAAAAAAACTTCAAGTAGGATAGACTTGGTTTCATCTTCCGAATGTTATCATTAACAAATTTATGGAAATCTATTCTATTTAAACTTTATGGAAGAATTGTCTCGATCGACTTCGAGGACGTACCCCTCTGAATATTGTTCGTGATTAAGAAGTCTTTTCAGTTTGCATTTTGAATGAGACTGCCAACTTGAGTGCAGCATGAGCTATGACATTAACGGACACTTATCACACTGCGTATGATAGAGCTTACCAACTCATTGGCAGAATGAGTTTTGACATCCTGATGCCTATATCTTGAATGAGAGACTGCTAACTTGAGCGCAGCATGAGCTATGACATTAATAGGCTCATATTCAACCAATCAGTACCTGCCAACTTGTTGGCAGCATGAGTTTTTACATTTTGAAACCTACATTGTGTATGATAGAACCTACCAACTCATTGGCAGAATGAGTTATGACATCCTGATGCCTATATTTTGAATAAGAGGCTGCTAACTTGGAGCATCTTGAACTATGACATTAATAGGCTCATATTCAACCAGTCAGTATCTCCCAACTTGTTGGCAGCATGAGTTTTTACATTTTGAAACCTACATTGTATATGACAAAGCCTACCAACTTATTGGCAGAATGAGTTATGGCATCCTGATGCCTATACTTTGAATAAGAGACTGCTAACTTGAGTACAGCATGAGCTATGACATTAATAGGCTCATATTCAACCAATCAGTACCTGCCAACTTGTTGGCAGCATGAGTTTTTACATTTTGAAACCTACATTGTGTATGATAGAATCTACCAACTCATTGGCAGAATGAGTTATGACATCCTCATGCCTATATTTTGAATAAGAGGCTGCTAACTTGGAGCATCATGAACTTTGACATTAATAGGCTCATATTCAACCAGTCAGTATCTCCCAACTTGTTGGCAGCATGAGTTTTTACATTTTGAAACCTACATTGTATATGACAAAGCCTACCAACTTATTGGCAGAATGAGTTATGGCATCCTGATGCCTATACTTTGAATAAGAGACTGCTAACTTGAGTACAGCATGAGCTATGACATTAATAGGCTCATATTCAACCAATCAGTATCTCCCAACTTGTTGGCAGCATGAGTTTTTACATTTTGAAACCTACATTGTGTATGATAGAACCTACCAACTCATTGGCAGAATGAGTTATGGCATCCTGATGCCTATACTTTAAATAAGAGACTGCTAACTTGAGTACAGCATGAGCTATGACATTAATAGGCTCATATTCAACCAATCAGTACCTGCCAACTTGTTGGCAGCATGAGTTTTTACATTTTGAAACCTACATTGTGTATGATAGAACCTACCAACTCATTGGCAGAATGAGTTATGACATCCTGATGCCTATATTTTGAATAAGAGGCTGCTAACTTGGAGAATCATGAACTATGACATTAATAGGCTCATATTCAACCAGTCAGTATCTCCCAACTTGTTGACAGCATGAGTTTTTACATTTTGAAACCTACATTGTATATGATAAAGCCTACCAACTTATTGGCAGAATGAGTTATGGCATCCTGATGCCTATACTTTGAATAAGAGACTGTTAACTTGAGTACAGCATGAGCTATGACATTAATAGGCTCATATTCAACCAATCAGTACCTGCCAACTTGTTGGCAGCATGAGTTTTTACATTTTGAAACCTACATTGTGTATGATAGAACCTACCAACTCATTGGCAGAATGAGTTATGACATCCTGATGCCTATATTTTGAATAAGAGGCTGCTAACTTGGAGAATCATGAACTATGACATTAATAGGCTCATATTCAACCAGTCAGTATCTCCCAACTTGTTGACAGCATGAGTTTTTACATTTTGAAACCTACATTGTATATGATAAAGCCTACCAACTTATTGGCAGAATGAGTTATGGCATCCTGATGCCTATACTTTGAATAAGAGACTGTTAACTTGAGTACAGCATGAGCTATGACATTAATAGGCTCATATTCAACCAATCAGTATCTCCCAACTTGTTGGCAGCATGAGTTTTTACATTTTGAAACCTACATTGTGTATGATAGAACCTACCAACTCATTGGCAGAATGAGTTATGACATCCTGATGCCTATATTTTGAATAAGAGGCTGCTAACTTGGAGAATCATGAACTATGACATTAATAGGCTCATATTCAACCAGTCAGTATCTCCCAACTTGTTGGCAGCATGAGTTTTTACATTTTGAAACCTACATTGTGTATGATAGAACCTACCAACTCATTGGCAGAATGAGTTATGACATCCTGATGCCTATATTTTGAATAAGAGGCTGCTAACTTGGAGAATCATGAACTATGACATTAATAGGCTCATATTCAACCAGTCAGTATCTCCCAACTTGTTGACAGCATGAGTTTTTACATTTTGAAACCTACATTGTATATGATAAAGCCTACCAACTTATTGGCAGAATGAGTAATGGCATCCTGATGCCTATAATTTGAATAAGAGACTGTTAACTTGAGTACAGCATGAGCTATGACATTAATAGGCTCATATTCAACCAATCAGTACCTGCCAACTTGTTGGCAGCATGAGTTTTTACATTTTGAAACCTACATTGTATATGATAAAGCCTACCAACTTATTGGCAGAATGAGTTATGGCATCCTGATGCCTATACTTTAAATAAGAGACTGCTAACTTGAGTACAGCATGAGCTATGACATTAATAGGCTCATATTCAACCAATCAGTACCTGCCAACTTGTTGACAGCATGAGTTTTTACATTTTGAAACCTACATTGTGTATGATAGAACCTACCAACTCATTGGCAGAATGAGTTATGACATCCTGATGCCTATATTTTGAATAAGAGGCTGCTAACTTGGAGCATCATGAACTATGACATTAATAGGCTCATATTCAACCGGTCAGTATCTCCCAACTTGTTGGCAGCATGAGTTTTTACATTTTGAAACCTACATTGTGTATGATGCAGCCTACCAACTCATTGACAGAATGAGTTATGGCATCCTGATGCCTATACTTTGAATAAGAGACTGCTAACTTGAGTACAGCATGAGCTATGACATTAATAGGCTCATATTCAACCAATCAGTACTTGCCAACTTGTTGGCAGCATGAGTTTTTAAATTTTGAAACCTACATTGTGTATGATAGAGCCTACCAACTCATTGGCAGAATGAGTAATGGCATCCTGATGCCTATACTTTGAATGAGAGACTGCTAACATGAGTACAGCATGAGCTATGACATTAATAGGCTCATATTCAACCAATCAGTAATTGCCAACTTGTTGGCAGCATGAGTTTTTACATTTTGAAACCTACATTGTGTATAATAGAGCCTACCAACTCATTGGCAGAATGAGTAATGGCATCCTGATGCCTATACTTTGAATGAGAGACTGCTAACATGAGTACAGCATGAGCTATGACATTAATAGGCTCATATTCAACCAGTCAGTATCTCGCAACTTGTTGGCAGCATGAGTTTTTACATTTTGAAACCTACATTGTGTATGATAGAACCTACCAACTCATTGGCAGAATGAGTTATGACATCCTGATACCTATATTTTGACTAAGAGGCTGCTAACTTGGAGCATCATGAACTATGACATTAATAGGCTCATATTCAACCAGTCAATATCTCCCAACTTGTTGGCAGCATGAGTTTTTACATTTTGAAACCTACATTGTATATGATAAAGCCTACCAACTTATTGGCAGAATGAGTTATGGCATCCTGATGCCTATACTTTGAATAAAAGACTGCTAACTTGAGTACAGCATGAGCTATGACATTAAAGGCTCATATTCAACCAGTCAGTATCTCGCAACTTGTTGACAGCATGAGTTTTTACATTTTGAAACCTACATTGTATATGATAAAGTCTACCAACTTATTGGCAGAATGAGTTATGGCATCCTGATGCCTATACTTTGAATAAGAGACTGCTAACTTGAGCACAGCATGAGCTATGACATTAATAGGCTCATATTCAACCAATCAGTACCTGCCAACTTGTTGACAGCATGAGTTTTTACATTTTGAAACCTACATTGTGTATGATAAAGCCTACCAACTTATTGGCAGAATGAGTTATGGCATCCTGATGCCTATACTTTGAATAAGAGACTGCTAACTTGAGTACAGCATGAGCTATGACATTAATAGGCTCATATTCAACCAATCAGTATCTCCCAACTTGTTGGCAGCATGAGTTTTTACATTTTGAAACCTACATTGTGTATGATAGAACCTACCAACTCATTGGCAGAATGAGTTATGGCATCCTGATGCCTATACTTTGAATAAGAGACTGCTAACTTGAGTACAGCATGAGCTATGACATTAATAGGCTCATATTCAACCAATCAGTATCTCCCAACTTGTTGGCAGCATGAGTTTTTACATTTTGAAACCTACATTGTGTATGATAGAACCTACCAACTCATTGGCAGAATGAGTTATGGCATCCTGATGCCTATACTTTGAATAAGAGACTGCTAACTTGAGTACAGCATGAGCTATGACATTAATAGGCTCATATTCAACCAATCAGTATCTCCCAACTTGTTGGCAGCATGAGTTTTTACATTTTGAAACCTACATTGTGTATGATAGAGCCTACCAACTTATTGGCAGAATGAGTTATGGCATCCTGATGCCTATACTTTGAATAAGAGACTGCTAACTTGAGCATAGCATGAGCTATGACATTAATAGGCTCATATTCAACCAATCAGTACCTGCAACTTGTTGGCAGCATGAGTTTTTACATTTTGAAACCTACATTGTGTATGATAGAACCTACCAACTCATTGGCAGAATGAGTTATGACATCCTGATGCCTATACTTTGAATAAGAGACTGCTAACATGAGTACAGCATGAGCTATGACATTAATAGGCTCATATTCAACCAATCAGTACCTGCCAACTTGTTGGCAGCATGAGTTTTTGCATTTTGAAACCTACATTGTGTATGATAGAACCTATTAACTCATTGGCAGAATGAGTTATGACATCCTGATGCCTATATTTTGAATAAGAGGCTGCTAACTTGGAGCATCATGAACTATGACATTAATAGGCTCATATTCAACCAGTCAGTATCTCCCAACTTGTTGGCAGCATGAGTTTTTACATTTTGAAACCTACATTGTATATGATAAAGCCTACCAACTTATTGGCAGAATGAGTTATGGCATCCTGATGCCTATACTTTGAATAAGAGACTGCTAACTTGGAGCATCATGAACTATGACATTAATAGGCTCATATTCAACCAGTCAGTATCTCCCAACTTGTTGGCAGCATGAGTTTTTACATTTTGAAACCCACATTGTATATGATAAAGCCTACCAACTCATTGGCAGAATGAGTAATGGCATCTTGATGCCTATACTTTGAATAAGAGACTGCTAACTTGAGTACAGCATGAGCTATGACATTAATAGGCTCATATTCAACCAGTCAGTATCTCGCAACTTGTTGACAGCATGAGTTTTTACATTTTGAAACCTACATTGTGTATGATAGAACCTACCAACTCATTGGCAGAATGAGTTATGACATCCTGATGCCTATATTTTGAATAAGAGGCTGCTAACTTGGAGCATCATGAACTATGACATTAATAGGCTCATATTCAACCAGTCAGTATCTCCCAACTTGTTGGCAGAATGAGTTCTTACATTTTGAAACCTACATTGTGTATGATAGAGCCTACCAACTTATTGGCAGAATGAGTTATGGCATCCTGATGCCTATACTTTGAATAAGAGACTGCTAACTTGAGTACAGCATGAGCTATGACATTAATAGGCTCATATTCAACCAATCAGTACCTGCCAACTTGTTGGCAGCATGAGTTTTTACATTTTGAAACCTACATTGTGTATGATAGAGCCTACCAACTTATTGGCAGAATGATTTATGACATCCTGATGCCTATATTTTGAATAAGAGGCTGCTAACTTGGAGCATCATGAACTATGACATTAATAGGCTCATATTCAACCAGTCAGTATCTCCCAACTTGTTGGCAGCACGAGTTTTTACATTTTGAAACCTACATTGTATATGATAAAGCTTACCAACTTATTGGCAGAATGAGTTATGGCATCCTGATGCCTATACTTTGAATAAGAGACTGCTAACTTGAGCATAGCATGAGCTATGACATTAATAGGCTCATATTCAACCAATCAGTACATGCCAACTTGTTGGCAGCATGAGTTTTTACATTTTGAAAATGTAAAAACTCCATGTATGTGTATGATAGAGTCTACCAACTTATTGGCAGAATGAGTTATGATATCCTGATGCCTATACTTTGAATGAGAGACTGCCAACTTGAGCGCAGCATGTGCTACGACATTAATAGAGTCATATTCAACCAGTCAGTATCTCCCAACTTGTTGACAGCATGAGTTTTTACATTTTGAAACCTACATTGTGTATGATAGAGCCTACCAACTTATTGGCAGAATGAGTTATGGCATCCTGATGCCTATACTTTGAATAAGAGACTGCTAACTTGAGCACAGCATGAGCTATGACATTAATAGGCTCATATTCAACCAGTCAGTATCTCCCAACTTGTTGGCAGCATGAGTTTTTACATTTTTAAACCTACAGTGTGTATAATAGAACCTACCAACGCATTGGCAAAATGAGTAATAGCATCCTGATGCCTAAAATTTTAAATGAGAGTTTAAATTTTAAATAAATCTGCCAACTTATTACTTACAGCATGAGTTATGATATTATTTCTTAAGATAATGCCCTATATCATAAATATAACTTAGTATCAAGTCTCAAGTATCTCTCTTTATTTCAGAAACTATCCTGTTCATTGTAGGGGATTTTGTAAAAAAAATGTTCGGATGCATGGCTAAACCCAATCCAACCCAACCCTGTATATTTGAACCAGAACTGTCCTAAAATCATCAGCTCTCTAGATTGGGACACCATACATTTCATTGCAAAAACAGAGGTTAAGAATGGCGCTGCTTACAGCACCTCTTTAATGCCTACTCCACATTCGCTTTTTTCTCCTTAACACAACGTAATCTGGCCATTAACCTCATTACTTCTTTACCATGTATCATCAAGTATATTGGAAGCCCCATTATGTCCTTTTTCGGCATCCTATCTTCCTGGCTTTGAACAGTCTTATTTCTATCGCTTAAATTTCTTCACATCTCTATCATCTTCCTCCTTTGTTTTTAATCCAACCCAACCTGACCATCAATATTTCCACAAGACCCCATCTATATCGTTTTTTACACTTAACTACTTTTTCTCCTTTGCCATACACCCCAGGATTTATCTCACCTACCTCCACTACCGATTTTGTAATTTTTCCAAAATATCTTACATATTCCATCCCCAAAGCTCCTCCCTGTACATCATTGCATATCACCAACCTATCAAACAAAATCCATCTTTGTTATTCTCCTTAATCTCCTTCCATCAAATCTCCATTCCACTGCAAAAGTTCAACCTTTATGGACGGAACAATTTAGATTAGATTTGAAATTATTTGGGTTAGTTTGGGTTGGGATGGTTTTATTGACATGCCATTAAACCTAGATCATTTTCCAACTTCTTCTGTCTGCTTCAAGCATACCTCGTTTTGATAAAATCTCCATTCTTCTCCTCTTTGCGAAAGTTCAACTTTTATGAACGGAGCAATTTAGATTAAAATTGAAATTATTCGAAATGGTTTGGGTTGGGTTAGTTTAAGTTGGGTTGGGATGGTTTTATTGATATGTTATTAAACCCAGATCATTTTCCAACTTCCAACTTACTTCTTCCGCTTCCTCCAAGCATACCTCGTTTTGATAAAATCTCCATTCCTCTTCTCTTTGCGAAAGATTAACTTTTATGAACGGAGCAATTTAGATTAAAATTGAAATTATTCGGGATGGTTTGGGTTGGGTTAGTTCAAGTTGGGTTGAGATGGTTTTATTGATATGTTATTAAACCCAGATCATTTTCCAACTTCCAACTTACTTCTTCCGCTTCCTCCAAGCATACCTCGTTTTGATAAAATCTCCATTCCTCTTCTCTTTGCGAAAGATCAACTTTTATGAACGGAGCAATTTAGATTAAAATTGAAGTTATTCGGAATGGTTTGGGTTGGGTTAGTTCAAGTTGGGTTGAGATAGTTTTATTGATATGTTATTAAACCCAGATCATTTTCCAATTTCCAACTTACTTCTTCCACGTCCTCCAAGCATACCTCGTTTTGATAAAATCTCCATTCCTCTCCTCTTTGCGAAAGTTCAACTTTTATGAACGGAGCAATTTAGATTAGAATTGAAATTATTCGGGATGGTTTAGGTTGGGTTAGTTCAAGTTGGGTTGAGATGGTTTTATTGATATGTTATTAAACCCAGATCATTTTCCAACTTCCAACTTACTTCTTCCGCTTCCTCCAAGCACACCTCGTTTTGATAAAGTCTCCATTCCTCTCCTCTTTGCGAAAGTTCAACTTTTATGAACGGAGCAATTTAGATTAGAATTGAAATTATTCGGGATGGTTTAGGTTGGGTTAGTTCAAGTTGGGTTGAGATGGTTTTATTGATATGTTATTAAACCCAGATCATTTTCCAACTTCCAACTTACTTCTTCCGCTTCCTCCAAGCACACCTCGTTTTGATAAAGTCTCCATTCCTCTCCTCTTTGCGAAAGTTCAACTTTTATGAACGGAGCAATTTAGATTAAAATTGAAATTATTCGAAATGGTTTGGGTTGGGTTAGTTCAAGTTGGGTTGAGATGGTTTTATTGATATGTTATTAAACCCAGATCATTTTCCAACTTCCAACTTACTTCTTCCGCTTCCTCCAAGCATACCTCGTTTTGATAAAATCTCCATTCCTCTCCTCTTTGCGAAAGTTCAACTTTTATGAACGGAGCAATTTAGATTAAAATTGAAATTATTCGGGATGGTTTGGGTTGGGTTAGTTTAAGTTGGGTTGGGATGGTTTTATTGATATGTTATTAAACCCAGATCATTTTCCAACTTCCAACTTACTTCTTCCACGTCCTTCAAGCATACCTCGTTTTGATAAAATCTCCATTCCTCTTCTCTTTGCGAAAGATCGACTTTTATGAACGGAGCAATTTAGATTAAAATTGAAATTATTCGGAATGGTTTGGGTTGGGTTAGTTCAAGTTGGGTTGAGATGGTTTTATTGATATGTTATTAAACCCAAATCATTTTCCAACTTCCAACTTACTTCTTCCGCTTCCTCCAAGCATACCTCGTTTTGATAAAATCTCCATTCCTCTCCTCTTTGCGAAAGTTCAACTTTTATGAACGGAGCAATTTAGATTAAAATTGAAATTATTCGGGATGGTTTGGGTTGGGTTAGTTTAAGTTGGGTTTATGTTATTAAACCCAGATCATTTTCCAACTTCCAACTTACTTCTTCCACGTCCTTCAAGCATACCTCGTTTTGATAAAATCTCCATTCCTCTCCTCTTTGCGAAAGTTCAACTTTTATGAACGGAGCAATTTAGATTAGAATTGAAATTATTCGGGATGGTTTAGGTTGGGTTAGTTCAAGTTGGGTTGAGATGGTTTTATTGATATGTTATTAAACCCAGATCATTTTCCAACTTCCAACTTACTTCTTCCGCTTCCTCCAAGCACACCTCGTTTTGATAAAGTCTCCATTCCTCTCCTCTTTGCGAAAGTTCAACTTTTATGAACGGAGCAATTTAGATTAGAATTGAAATTATTCGGGATGGTTTAGGTTGGGTTAGTTCAAGTTGGGTTGAGATGGTTTTATTGATATGTTATTAAACCCAGATCATTTTCCAACTTCCAACTTACTTCTTCCGCTTCCTCCAAGCACACCTTGTTTTGATAAAGTCTCCATTCCTCTCCTCTTTGCGAAAGTTCAACTTTTATGAACGGAGCAATTTAGATTAAAATTGAAATTATTCGAAATGGTTTGGGTTGGGTTAGTTCAAGTTGGGTTGAGATGGTTTTATTGATATGTTATTAAACCCAGATCATTTTCCAACTTCCAACTTACTTCTTCCGCTTCCTCCAAGCATACCTCGTTTTGATAAAATCTCCATTCCTCTCCTCTTTGCGAAAGTTCAACTTTTATGAACGGAGCAATTTAGATTAAAATTGAAATTATTCGGGATGGTTTGGGTTGGGTTAGTTTAAGTTGGGTTGGGATGGTTTTATTGATATGTTATTAAACCCAGATCATTTTCCAACTTCCAACTTACTTCTTCCACGTCCTTCAAGCATACCTCGTTTTGATAAAATCTCCATTCCTCTTCTCTTTGCGAAAGATCGACTTTTATGAACGGAGCAATTTAGATTAAAATTGAAATTATTCGGAATGGTTTGGGTTGGGTTAGTTCAAGTTGGGTTGAGATGGTTTTATTGATATGTTATTAAACCCAAATCATTTTCCAACTTCCAACTTACTTCTTCCGCTTCCTCCAAGCATACCTCGTTTTGATAAAATCTCCATTCCTCTCCTCTTTGCGAAAGTTCAACTTTTATGAACGGAGCAATTTAGATTAAAATTGAAATTATTCGGGATGGTTTGGGTTGGGTTAGTTTAAGTTGGGTTTATGTTATTAAACCCAGATCATTTTCCAACTTCCAACTTACTTCTTCCACGTCCTTCAAGCATACCTCGTTTTGATAAAATCTCCATTCCTCTCCTCTTTGCGAAAGTTCAACTTTTATGAACGGAGCAATTTAGATTAGAATTGAAATTATTTTCCAGCTTCCAACTTAGTTCTTTCGTCTCCTCCAATCATCCTCCTCATTTCTCCTTCACATATACAAATATATTTATACGATGTATACTTTTAATTCTTAGCTTAGTTTTAATTTAATCATTCATTAAGCTAACACTAAATCACATCTAAAAATGTATAGTTTTGCGTGCATTTTATATCCAAGTTTTACTATAATTGAAGAAAAAAAATCTTTTAGTTTAGTGCACACGTTTAAATCCATTTTTGGCTTTTTTCTTTTACAGGGATTTGAAGGAAGAGTACATAGTTCGTTTGCCTATCGCGTAAGAATCTGTGCTAAGTCGAGAGGCGAATAATGCGAAAGAAAGCATTTTGATCTTTCCTTCTATATCTCTATTTCTTTTTACACACACATGACATTGTAGATATCATCGATTTTAGAAATTAATTCGAATCATTGTTACTTATAGATTTGGTGTGATGCATGAATTGAATGTTGTAAATGATTTGGCCCAATCCCGACTTTTTAAAACAATGGGATGATTCGAATGTCTCGTTTTGGCGTCGGGCCAATGTTGGTGTTTTGAAATTCTGTATTTAGAAGTGATGTTGACTTGTTGCTGAATTTCCCTTTTTTCCCCCCAATTAATTACGCTGAAAACGGTTGAGGTAAAAACGTCGCGACCCGGAGGCACTTTTCCTTTATTCAATTTCGCCCAATTTGAATTTGCACTTTCTTGGGCGCTCTGCCCGGGAAAATGCGATTTCCACAAACGAAGTTCTCATCAAATTTAAATAAAAACGTTACAATATTGTTGCTTGGAATCAATATCTCGGCTTGGCTCAAACACAATCTAATCCTTGAATATTTTAACACCCAAATCCCGATTGCTTTCACGGAATAATCAATTTTACTTTCCAATCAGCAACAAGTCCAAACAACCTTTCTTAATCTTACTTAAGACTTAAGTATAATTAGTACTTCTTATTGTTGTTCGATGTTTATTTATTTATTTATGTATTTATTTATAATGTACATAACAAACATAGTTTGGATCCATTTTTCTCGAATTCCTTTAATCTTGATTTAGAGTCGTAATTAGTTCTTAAAGCTAAACGGCTTTAGGGTCTCCGAGATCAACGTAAATCACGAATTCACTAACCAGACGTCATCAGCACGGCGCTTAGGCCATACCGCGCCAAAATAGGCCCCATTTGTCACGAAGGAACTCCAGAATGGGCGCCGAAGCATCCGGCTGCAAATTTACGCGTATATCATCATTACGGGGGTCGAGATTCATGTATGGCTCTTAAAAAACTATCAAACCTGATAAAACGAGTATTACGTAATAAGATTTCTTGATTTTTTGAAATGAGGTCTGGAGAATCTAATTGATGAAAGGAATAAAATGTAATATTCAATTAGGAAGTAATTTTCTCTGGCAGAGCAAGTAGCCCAATTAGTACCGGAAACGTCTCTCCAACTGGATAACAAAGTTTAAATGATAATTGCCAAAACGTACCCGATAATCACGTTAGAATTAGGTTAGGTCGACGAGCAAAGGGTTCTCTGTGCATACTTGATGAGGAGCGGACACAGATCCCGGTGAAAACTGCTTTTTTCAACCGGGAAAAATGGATCCAAAGCGGTCGATTTTGTTTTTCGTTTTTGATCGTTTTGTGGGTTATCGCTCGAAATTCATTGATGTATGGTTTTGGAATTATGCGGAATTTGCTTTGCAAAGATTTCACTTAACCAGTACATTGTATTAAAATTCTTTAACATTTTAAATCTCAAGATGATATCATTTAATTTAAAATTCGAATTTTAAATTCGTGATCTTGTTGGGTCCATATTTAATCCTAAATATTTTTGGATCAGCTGGATATAATTGAACCCAACCCAACCCTGTATATTTTAATTGAAATAATACTAGAACTAAGGCTTTACTTGGAACTAGAATCATTCCGGTTTAGCAATCTTGAAAGATGTGCGATTTTTTTAATTATTTTGAAAATGTCGTAAAAAATCAGATTCTTGAGATATCTTTATGATCTTCTTTGTGATTTTTAAAGAAAGATGTGAAGTTTTTCGCGAATAAATCCATACTTAGATATCTCAATTCGTTTTTGAGATATCATCTTTTAAACTGAACCTAAATTTTCATAAAATTAACAATTTTCTTGATTATTTCTTAAAAAATCGTAGAAAATCGAATTCTTAAGATATCTTGATGATCTTCTTTGTGATTTATGGAGAAAGATGTGAAGTTTTTCGCGAATAAATCCATACTTAAATATCTCAATTCGTTTTTGAGATATCAACTTTTAAACTGAACCTAAATTTTCATAAAATTAACAATTTTCTTGATTATTTCTTAAAAGTCGTAGAAAATCGAATTCTTAAGATATCTTGATGATCTTCTTTGTGATTTATGGAGAAAGATGTGAAGTTTTTCACGAATAAATCCATACTTAAATATCTCAATTCGTTTTTGAGATATCAACTTTTAAACTGAACCTAAATTTTCTTAAAATTAACAATTTTCTTGATTATTTTTTAAAAAATCGTAGAAAAGCGAATTCTTAAGATATCTTGATAATCTTCTTTGTGATTTATGGAGAAAGATGTGAAGTTTTTCGCGAATAAATCCATACTTAAATATCTCAATTCGTCTTTGAGATATCAACTTTTAAACTCAATCTAAATTTTCATAAAATTAACAATTTTCTTGATTATTTTTTAAAAAATCGTAGAAAATCGAATTCTTAAGATATCTTGATGTTCTTCTTTTTGATTTATGGAGAAAGATGTGAAGTTTTTCGCGAATAAATCCATACTTAAATATCTCAATTCGTTTTTGAGATATCAACTTTTAAACTCAACCTAAATTTTCATAAAATTAACAATTTTCTAGATTATTTTTTAAAAAATCGTAGAAAATCGAATTCTTAAGATATCTTGATGATCTTCTTTGTGATTTATGGAGAAAGATGTGAAGTTTTTCGCGAATAAATCCATACTTAAATATCTCAATTCGTTTTTGAGATATCTTAAACTGAACCTAAATTTTCATAAAATTAACAATTTTCTTGATTATTTCTTAAAAAATCGTAGAAAATCGAATTCTTAAGATATCTTGATGATCTTCTTTGTGATTTATGGAGAAAGATGTGAAGTTTTTCGCGAATAAATCCATACTTAAATATCTCAATTCGTTTTTGAGATATCAACTTTTAAACTCAACCTAAATTTTCATAAAATTAACAATTTTCTTGATTATTTTTTAAAAAATCGTAGAAAAGCGAATTCTTAAGATATCTTGATGATCTTCTTTGTGATTTATGGAGAAAGATGTGAAGTTTTTCGCGAATAAATCCATACTTAAATATCTCAATTCGTTTTTGAGATATCAACTTTTAAACTGAACCTAAATTTTCATAAAATTAACAATTTTCTTGATTATTTTTTAAAAAATCGTAGAAAATCGAATTCTTAAGATATCTTGATGATCTTCTTTGTGATTTATGGAGAAAGATGTGAAGTTTTTCGCGAATAAATCCATACTTAAATATCTCAATTCGTTTTTGAGATATCAACTTTTAAACTCAATCTAAATTTTCATAAAATTAACAATTTTCTTGATTATTTTTTAAAAAATCGTAGAAAATCGAATTCTTAAGATATCTTGATGATCTTCTTTGTGATTTATGGAGAAAGATGTGAAGTTTTTCGCGAATAAATCCATACTTAAATATCTCAATTCGTTTTTGAGATATCAACTTTTAAACTGAACCTAAATTTTCATAAAATTAACAATTTTCTTGATTATTTCTTAAAAAATCGTAGAAAATCGAATTCTTAAGATATCTTGATGATCTTCTTTGTGATTTATGGAGAAAGATGTGAAGTTTTTCGCGAATAAATCCATACTTAAATATCTCAATTCGTTTTTGAGATATCAACTTTTAAACTCAATCTAAATTTTCATAAAATTAACAATTTTCTTGATTATTTTTTAAAAAATCGTAGAAAATCGAATTCTTAAGATATCTTGATGATCTTCTTTGTGATTTATGGAGAAAGATGTGAAGTTTTTCGCGAATAAATCCATACTTAAATATCTCAATTCGTTTTTGAGATATCAACTTTTAAACTGAACCTAAATTTTCATAAAATTAACAATTTTCTTGATTATTTCTTAAAAAATCGTAGAAAATCGAATTCTTAAGATATCTTGATGATCTTCTTTGTGATTTATGGAGAAAGATGTGAAGTTTTTCGCGAATAAATCCATACTTAAATATCTCAATTCGTTTTTGAGATATCAACTTTTAAACTCAATCTAAATTTTCATAAAATTAACAATTTTCTTGATTATTTTTTAAAAAATCGTAGAAAATCGAATTCTTAAGATATCTTGATGATCTTCTTTGTGATTTATGGAGAAAGATGTGAAGTTTTTCGCGAATAAATCCATACTTAAATATCTCAATTCGTTTTTGAGATATCAACTTTTAAACTGAACCTAAATTTTCATAAAATTAACAATTTTCTTGATTATTTCTTAAAAAATCGTAGAAAATCGAATTCTTAAGATATCTTGATGATCTTCTTTGTGATTTATGGAGAAAGATGTGAAGTTTTTCGCGAATAAATCCATACTTAAATATCTCAATTCGTTTTTGAGATATCAACTTTTAAACTGAACCTAAATTTTCATAAAATTAACAATTTTCTTGATTATTTTTTAAAAAATCGTAGAAAATCGAATTCTTAAGATATCTTGATGATCTTCTTTGTGATTTATGGAGAAAGATGTGAAGTTTTTCGCGAATAAATCCATACTTAAATATCTCAATTCGTTTTTGAGATATCAACTTTTAAACTGAACCTAAATTTTCATAAAATTAACAATTTTCTTGATTATTTCTTAAAAAATCGTAGAAAATCGAATTCTTAAGATATCTTGATGATCTTCTTTGTGATTTATGGAGAAAGATGTGAAGTTTTTCGCGAATAAATCCATACTTAAATATCTCAATTCGTTTTTGAGATATCAACTTTTAAACTGAACCTAAATTTTCATAAAATTAACAATTTTCTTGATTATTTTTTAAAAAATCGTAGAAAATCGAATTCTTAAGATATCTTGATGATCTTCTTTGTGATTTATGGAGAAAGATGTGAAGTTTTTCGCGAATAAATCCATACTTAAATATCTCAATTCGTTTTTGAGATATCAACTTTTAAACTGAACCTAAATTTTCATAAAATTAACAATTTTCTTGATTATTTTTTAAAAAATCGTAGAAAATCGAATTCTTAAGATATCTTGATGATCTTCTTTGTGATTTATGGAGAAAGATGTGAAGTTTTTCGCGAATAAATCCATACTTAAATATCTCAATTCGTTTTTGAGATATCAACTTTTAAACTCAATCTAAATTTTCATAAAATTAACAATTTTCTTGATTATTTTTTAAAAAATCGTAGAAAATCGAATTCTTAAGATATCTTGATGATCTTCTTTGTGATTTATGGAGAAAGATGTGAAGTTTTTCGCGAATAAATCCATACTTAAATATCTCAATTCGTTTTTGAGATATCAACTTTTAAACTGAACCTAAATTTTCATAAAATTAACAATTTTCTTGATTATTTCTTAAAAAATCGTAGAAAATCGAATTCTTAAGATATCTTGATGATCTTCTTTGTGATTTATGGAGAAAGATGTGAAGTTTTTCGCGAATAAATCCATACTTAAATATCTCAATTCGTTTTTGAGATATCAACTTTTAAACTCAATCTAAATTTTCATAAAATTAACAATTTTCTTGATTATTTTTTAAAAAATCGTAGAAAATCGAATTCTTAAGATATCTTGATGATCTTCTTTGTGATTTATGGAGAAAGATGTGAAGTTTTTCGCGAATAAATCCATACTTAAATATCTCAATTCGTTTTTGAGATATCAACTTTTAAACTGAACCTAAATTTTCATAAAATTAACAATTTTCTTGATTATTTCTTAAAAAATCGTAGAAAATCGAATTCTTAAGATATCTTGATGATCTTCTTTGTGATTTATGGAGAAAGATGTGAAGTTTTTCGCGAATAAATCCATACTTAAATATCTCAATTCGTCTTTGAGATATCAACTTTTAAACTCAACCTAAATTTTCATAAAATTAACAATTTTCTTGATTATTTTTTAAAAAATCGTAGAAAATCGAATTCTTAAGATATCTTGATGATCTTCTTTGTGATTTATGGAGAAAGATGTGAAGTTTTTCGCGAATAAATCCATACTTAAATATCTCAATTCGTTTTTGAGATATCAACTTTTAAACTGAACCTAAATTTTCATAAAATTAACAATTTTCTTGATTATTTTTTAAAAAATCGTAGAAAATCGAATTCTTAAGATATCTTGATGATCTTCTTTGTGATTTATGGAGAAAGATGTGAAGTTTTTCGCGAATAAATCCATACTTAAATATCTCAATTCGTTTTTGAGATATCAACTTTTAAACTGAACCTAAATTTTCATAAAATTAACAATTTTCTTGATTATTTTTTAAAAAATCGTAGAAAATCGAATTCTTAAGATATCTTGATGATCTTCTTTGTGATTTATGGAGAAAGATGTGAAGTTTTTCGCGAATAAATCCATACTTAAATATCTCAATTCGTTTTTGAGATATCAACTTTTAAACTGAACCTAAATTTTCATAAAATTAACAATTTTCTTGATTATTTTTTAAAAAATCGTAGAAAATCGAATTCTTAAGATATCTTGATGATCTTCTTTGTGATTTATGGAGAAAGATGTGAAGTTTTTCGCGAATAAATCCATACTTAAATATCTCAATTCGTTTTTGAGATATCAACTTTTAAACTCAATCTAAATTTTCATAAAATTAACAATTTTCTTGATTATTTTTTAAAAAATCGTAGAAAATCGAATTCTTAAGATATCTTGATGATCTTCTTTGTGATTTATGGAGAAAGATGTGAAGTTTTTCGCGAATAAATCCATACTTAAATATCTCAATTCGTTTTTGAGATATCAACTTTTAAACTGAACCTAAATTTTCATAAAATTAACAATTTTCTTGATTATTTCTTAAAAAATCGTAGAAAATCGAATTCTTAAGATATCTTGATGATCTTCTTTGTGATTTATGGAGAAAGATGTGAAGTTTTTCGCGAATAAATCCATACTTAAATATCTCAATTCGTTTTTGAGATATCAACTTTTAAACTCAATCTAAATTTTCATAAAATTAACAATTTTCTTGATTATTTTTTAAAAAATCGTAGAAAATCGAATTCTTAAGATATCTTGATGATCTTCTTTGTGATTTATGGAGAAAGATGTGAAGTTTTTCGCGAATAAATCCATACTTAAATATCTCAATTCGTTTTTGAGATATCAACTTTTAAACTGAACCTAAATTTTCATAAAATTAACAATTTTCTTGATTATTTCTTAAAAAATCGTAGAAAATCGAATTCTTAAGATATCTTGATGATCTTCTTTGTGATTTATGGAGAAAGATGTGAAGTTTTTCGCGAATAAATCCATACTTAAATATCTCAATTCGTCTTTGAGATATCAACTTTTAAACTCAATCTAAATTTTCATAAAATTAACAATTTTCTTGATTATTTTTTAAAAAATCGTAGAAAATCGAATTCTTAAGATATCTTGATGATCTTCTTTGTGATTTATGGAGAAAGATGTGAAGTTTTTCGCGAATAAATCCATACTTAAATATCTCAATTCGTCTTTGAGATATCAACTTTTAAACTCAATCTAAATTTTCATAAAATTAACAATTTTCTTGATTATTTTTTAAAAAATCGTAGAAAATCGAATTCTTAAGATATCTTGATGATCTTCTTTGTGATTTATGGAGAAAGATGTGAAGTTTTTCGCGAATAAATCCATACTTAAATATCTCAATTCGTCTTTGAGATATCAACTTTTAAACTCAATCTAAATTTTCATAAAATTAACAATTTTCTTGATTATTTTTTAAAAAATCGTAGAAAATCGAATTCTTAAGATATCTTGATGATCTTCTTTGTGATTTATGGAGAAAGATGTGAAGTTTTTCGCGAATAAATCCATACTTAAATATCTCAATTCGTCTTTGAGATATCAACTTTTAAACTCAATCTAAATTTTCATAAAATTAACAATTTTCTTGATTATTTTTTAAAAAATCGTAGAAAATCGAATTCTTAAGATATCTTGATGATCTTCTTTGTGATTTATGGAGAAAGATGTGAAGTTTTTCGCGAATAAATCCATACTTAAATATCTCAATTCGTCTTTGAGATATCAACTTTTAAACTCAACCTAAATTTTCATAAAATTAACAATTTTCTTGATTATTTTTTAAATAATCGTAGAAAATCGAATTCTTAAGATATCTTGATGATCTTCTTTGTGATTTATGGAGAAAGATGTGAAGTTTTTCGCGAATAAATCCATACTTAAATATCTCAATTCGTCTTTGAGATATCAACTTTTAAACTCAACCTAAATTTTCATAAAATTAACAATTTTCTTGATTATTTCTTAAAAAATCGTAAAAAATCGAATTCTTAAGATATCTTGATGATCTTCTTTGTGATTTATGGAGAAAGATGTGAAGTTTTTCGCGAATAAATCCATACTTAAATATCTCAATTCGTCTTTGAGATATCAACTTTTAAACTCAACCTAAATTTTCATAAAATTAACAATTTTCTTGATTATTTCTTAAAAAATCGTAAAAAATCGAATTCTTAAGATATCTTGATGATCTTCTTTGTGATTTATGGAGAAAGATGTGAAGTTTTTCGCGAATAAATCCATACTTAAATATCTCAATTCGTCTTTGAGATATCAACTTTTAAACTCAACCTAAATTTTCATAAAATTAACAATTTTCTTGATTATTTCTTAAAAAATCGTAAAAAATCGAATTCTTAAGATATCTTGATGATCTTCTTTGTGATTTATGGAGAAAGATGTGAAGTTTTTCGCGAATAAATCCATACTTAAATATCTCAATTCGTCTTTGAGATATCAACTTTTAAACTCAACCTAAATTTTCATAAAATTAACAATTTTCTTGATTATTTCTTAAAAAATCGTAAAAAATCGAATTCTTAAGATATCTTAATGATCTTCTTTGTGATTTATGGAGAAAGATGTGAAGTTTTTCGCGAATAAATCCATACTTAAATATCTCAATTCGTCTTTGAGATATCAACTTTTAAACTCAACCTAAATTTTCATAAAATTAACAATTTTCTTGATTATTTCTTAAAAAATCGTAAAAAATCGAATTCTTAAGATATCTTGATGATCTTCTTTGTGATTTATGGAGAAAGATGTGAAGTTTTTCGCGAATAAATCCATACTTAAATATCTCAATTCGTCTTTGAGATATCAACTTTTAAACTCAACCTAAATTTTCATAAAATTAACAATTTTCTTGATTATTTTTTAAATAATCGTAGAAAATCGAATTCTTAAGATATCTTGATGATCTTCTTTGTGATTTATGGAGAAAGATGTGAAGTTTTTCGAGAATAAATCCATACTTAAATATCTCAATTCGTCTTTGAGATATCAACTTTTAAACTGAACCTAAATTTTCATAAAATTAACAATTTTCTTGATTATTTTTTCAAAAATCGTAGAAAATCGAATTCTTAAGATATCTTGATGATCTTCTTTGTGATTTATGGAGAAAGATGTGAAGTTTTTCGCGAATAAATCCATACTTAAATATCTCAATTCGTCTTTGAGATATCAACTTTTAAACTCAACCTAAATTTTCATAAAATTAACAATTTTCTTGATTATTTTTTAAAAAATCGTAGAAAATCGAATTCTTAAGATATCTTGATGATCTTCTTTGTGATTTATGGAGAAAGATGTGAAATTTTTCGCGAATAAATCCATACTTAAATATCTCAATTCGTTTTTGAGATATCAACTTTTAAACTGAAACTAAATTTTCATAAAATTAACAATTTTCTTGATTATTTTTTAAAAAATCGTAGAAAATCGAATTCTTAAGATATCTTGATGATCTTCTTTGTGATTTATGGAGAAAGATGTGAAATTTTTCGCGAATAAATCCATACTTAAATATCTCAATTCGTTTTTGAGATATCAACTTTTAAACTGAAACTAAATTTTCATAAAATTAACAATTTTCTTGATTATTTCTTAAAAAATCGTAGAAAATCGAATTCTTAAGATATCTTGATGATCTTCTTTGTGATTTATGGAGAAAGATGTGAAGTTTTTCGCGAATAAATCCATACTTAAATATCTCAATTCGTTTTTGAGATATCAACTTTTAAACTGAACCTAAATTTTCATAAAATTAACAATTTTCTTGATTATTTCTTAAAAAATCGTAGAAAATCGAATTCTTAAGATATCTTGATGATCTTCTTTGTGATTTATGGAGAAAGATGTGAAGTTTTTCGCGAATAAATCCATACTTAAATATCTCAATTCGTTTTTGAGATATCAACTTTTAAACTGAACCTAAATTTTCATAAAATTAACAATTTTCTTGATTATTTTTTAAAAAATCGTAGAAAATCGAATTCTTAAGATATCTTGATGATCTTCTTTGTGATTTATGGAGAATGATGTGAAGTTTTTCGCGAATAAATCCATACTTAAATATCTCAATTCGTTTTTGAGATATCAACTTTTAAACTGAACCAAAATTTTCATAAAATTAACAATTTTCTTGATTATTTCTTAAAAATCGTAGAAAATCGAATTCTTAAGATATCTTGATGATCTTCTTTGTGATTTATGGAGAATGATGTGAAGTTTTTCGCGAATAAATCCATACTTAAATATCTCAATTCGTTTTTGAGATATCAACTTTTAAACTGAACCTAAATTTTCATAAAATTAACAATTTTCTTGATTATTTCTTAAAAAATCGTAGAAAATCGAATTCTTAAGATATCTTGATGATCTTCTTTGTGATTTATGGAGAAAGATGTGAAGTTTTTCGCGAATAAATCCATACTTAAATATCTCAATTCGTTTTTGAGATATCAACTTTTAAACTGAACCTAAATTTTCATAAAATTAACAATTTTCTTGATTATTTCTTAAAAAATCGTAGAAAATCGAATTCTTAAGATATCTTGATGATCTTCTTTGTGATTTATGGAGAAAGATGTGAAGTTTTTCGCGAATAAATCCATACTTAAATATCTCAATTCGTTTTTGAGATATCAACTTTTAAACTGAACCTAAATTTTCATAAAATTAACAATTTTCTTGATTATTTCTTAAAAAATCGTAGAAAATCGAATTCTTAAGATATCTTGATGATCTTCTTTGTGATTTATGGAGAAAGATGTGAAGTTTTTCGCGAATAAATCCATACTTAAATATCTCAATTCGTTTTTGAGATATCAACTTTTAAACTGAACCTAAATTTTCATAAAATTAACAATTTTCTTGATTATTTTTTAAAAAATCGTAGAAAATCGAATTCTTAAGATATCTTGATGATCTTCTTTGTGATTTATGGAGAATGATGTGAAGTTTTTCGCGAATAAATCCATACTTAAATATCTCAATTCGTTTTTGAGATATCAACTTTTAAACTGAACCAAAATTTTCATAAAATTAACAATTTTCTTGATTATTTCTTAAAAATCGTAGAAAATCGAATTCTTAAGATATCTTGATGATCTTCTTTGTGATTTATGGAGAATGATGTGAAGTTTTTCGCGAATAAATCCATACTTAAATATCTCAATTCGTTTTTGAGATATCAACTTTTAAACTGAACCAAAATTTTCATAAAATTAACAATTTTCTTGATTATTTCTTAAAAATCGTAGAAAATCGAATTCTTAAGATATCTTGATGATCTTCTTTGTGATTTATGGAGAATGATGTGAAGTTTTTCGCGAATAAATCCATACTTAAATATCTCAATTCGTTTTTGAGATATCAACTTTTAAACTGAAACTAAATTTTCATAAAATTAACAATTTTCTTGATTATTTTTTAAAAAATCGTAGAAAATCGAATTCTTAAGATATCTTGATGATCTTCTTTGTGATTTATGGAGAAAGATGTGAAATTTTTCGCGAATAAATCCATACTTAAATATCTCAATTCGTTTTTGAGATATCAACTTTTAAACTGAAACTAAATTTTCATAAAATTAACAATTTTCTTGATTATTTCTTAAAAAATCGTAGAAAATCGAATTCTTAAGATATCTTGATGATCTTCTTTGTGATTTATGGAGAAAGATGTGAAGTTTTTCGCGAATAAATCCATACTTAAATATCTCAATTCGTTTTTGAGATATCAACTTTTAAACTGAACCTAAATTTTCATAAAATTAACAATTTTCTTGATTATTTCTTAAAAAATCGTAGAAAATCGAATTCTTAAGATATCTTGATGATCTTCTTTGTGATTTATGGAGAAAGATGTGAAGTTTTTCGCGAATAAATCCATACTTAAATATCTCAATTCGTTTTTGAGATATCAACTTTTAAACTGAACCTAAATTTTCATAAAATTAACAATTTTCTTGATTATTTTTTAAAAAATCGTAGAAAATCGAATTCTTAAGATATCTTGATGATCTTCTTTGTGATTTATGGAGAATGATGTGAAGTTTTTCGCGAATAAATCCATACTTAAATATCTCAATTCGTTTTTGAGATATCAACTTTTAAACTGAACCAAAATTTTCATAAAATTAACAATTTTCTTGATTATTTCTTAAAAATCGTAGAAAATCGAATTCTTAAGATATCTTGATGATCTTCTTTGTGATTTATGGAGAATGATGTGAAGTTTTTCGCGAATAAATCCATACTTAAATATCTCAATTCGTTTTTGAGATATCAACTTTTAAACTGAACCTAAATTTTCATAAAATTAACAATTTTCTTGATTATTTCTTAAAAAATCGTAGAAAATCGAATTCTTAAGATATCTTGATGATCTTCTTTGTGATTTATGGAGAAAGATGTGAAGTTTTTCGCGAATAAATCCATACTTAAATATCTCAATTCGTTTTTGAGATATCAACTTTTAAACTGAACCTAAATTTTCATAAAATTAACAATTTTCTTGATTATTTCTTAAAAAATCGTAGAAAATCGAATTCTTAAGATATCTTGATGATCTTCTTTGTGATTTATGGAGAAAGATGTGAAGTTTTTCGCGAATAAATCCATACTTAAATATCTCAATTCGTTTTTGAGATATCAACTTTTAAACTGAACCTAAATTTTCATAAAATTAACAATTTTCTTGATTATTTCTTAAAAAATCGTAGAAAATCGAATTCTTAAGATATCTTGATGATCTTCTTTGTGATTTATGGAGAAAGATGTGAAGTTTTTCGCGAATAAATCCATACTTAAATATCTCAATTCGTTTTTGAGATATCAACTTTTAAACTGAACCTAAATTTTCATAAAATTAACAATTTTCTTGATTATTTTTTAAAAAATCGTAGAAAATCGAATTCTTAAGATATCTTGATGATCTTCTTTGTGATTTATGGAGAATGATGTGAAGTTTTTCGCGAATAAATCCATACTTAAATATCTCAATTCGTTTTTGAGATATCAACTTTTAAACTGAACCAAAATTTTCATAAAATTAACAATTTTCTTGATTATTTCTTAAAAATCGTAGAAAATCGAATTCTTAAGATATCTTGATGATCTTCTTTGTGATTTATGGAGAATGATGTGAAGTTTTTCGCGAATAAATCCATACTTAAATATCTCAATTCGTTTTTGAGATATCAACTTTTAAACTGAACCAAAATTTTCATAAAATTAACAATTTTCTTGATTATTTCTTAAAAATCGTAGAAAATCGAATTCTTAAGATATCTTGATGATCTTCTTTGTGATTTATGGAGAATGATGTGAAGTTTTTCGCGAATAAATCCATACTTAAATATCTCAATTCGTTTTTGAGATATCAACTTTTAAACTGAACCAAAATTTTCATAAAATTAACAATTTTCTTGATTATTTCTTAAAAATCGTAGAAAATCGAATTCTTAAGATATCTTGATGATCTTCTTTGTGATTTATGGAGAAAGATGTGAAGTTTTTCGCGAATAAATCCATACTTAAATATCTCAATTCGTTTTTGAGATATCAACTTTTAAACTGAACCTAAATTTTCATAAAATTAACAATTTTCTTGATTATTTTTTAAAAAATCGTAGAAAATCGAATTCTTAAGATATCTTGATGATCTTCTTTGTGATTTATGGAGAATGATGTGAAGTTTTTCGCGAATAAATCCATACTTAAATATCTCAATTCGTTTTTGAGATATCAACTTTTAAACTGAACCAAAATTTTCATAAAATTAACAATTTTCTTGATTATTTCTTAAAAATCGTAGAAAATCGAATTCTTAAGATATCTTGATGATCTTCTTTGTGATTTATGGAGAATGATGTGAAGTTTTTCGCGAATAAATCCATACTTAAATATCTCAATTCGTTTTTGAGATATCAACTTTTAAACTGAACCAAAATTTTCATAAAATTAACAATTTTCTTGATTATTTCTTAAAAATCGTAGAAAATCGAATTCTTAAGATATCTTGATGATCTTCTTTGTGATTTATGGAGAATGATGTGAAGTTTTTCGCGAATAAATCCATACTTAAATATCTCAATTCGTTTTTGAGATATCATCTTTTAAACTGAACCTAAATTTTCATAAAATTAACAATTTTCTTGATTATTTTTTAAAAAATCGTAGAAAATCGAATTCTTAAGATATCTTGATGATCTTCTTTGTGATTTATGGAGAATGATGTGAAGTTTTTCGCGAATAAATCCATACTTAAATATCTCAATTCGTTTTTGAGATATCATCTTTTAAACTGAACCTAAATTTTCATAAAATTAACAATTTTCTTGATTATTTCTTAAAAAATCGTAGAAAATCGAATTCTTAAGATATCTTGATGATCTTCTTTGTGATTTATGGAGAAAGATGTGAAGTTTCTCGCGAATAAATCCATACTTAAATATCTCAATTCGTCTTTGAGATATCAACTTTTAAACTCAATCTAAATTTTCATAAAATTAACAATTTTCTTGATTATTTCTTAAAAAATCGTAGAAAATCGAATTCTTAAGATATCTTGATGATCTTCTTTGTGATTTATGGAGAAAGATGTGAAGTTTTTCGCGAATAAATCCATACTTAAATATCTCAATTCGTTTTTGAGATATCAACTTTTAAACTGAACCTAAATTTTCATAAAATTAACAATTTTCCTGATTATTTTTTAAAAAATCGTAGAAAATCGAATTCTTAAGATATCTTGATGATCTTCTTTGTGATTTATGGAGAAAGATGTGAAGTTTTTCGTGAATAAATCCATACTTAAATATCTCAATTCGTTTTTGAGATATCAACTTTTAAACTCAACCTAAATTTTCATAAAATTAACAATTTTCTTGATTATTTTTTAAAAAATCGTAGAAAATCGAATTCTTAAGATATCTTGATGATCTTCTTTGTGATTTATGGAGAAAGATGTGAAGTTTTTCGCGAATAAATCCATACTTAAATATCTCAATTCGTTTTTGAGATATCAACTTTTAAACTGAACCTAAATTTTCATAAAATTAACAATTTTCTTGATTATTTCTTAAAAAAATCGTAGAAAATCGAATTCTTAAGATATCTTGATGATCTTCTTTGTGATTTATGGAGAAAGATGTGAAGTTTTTCGCGAATAAATCCATACTTAAATATCTCAATTCATTTTTGAGATATCAACTTTTAAACTCAACCTAAATTTGCATAAAATTAACAATTTTCTTGATTATTTTTTAAAAAATCGTAGAAAATCGAATTCTTAAGATATCTTGATGATCTTCTTTGTGATTTATGGAGAAGGATGTGAAGTTTTTCGCGAATAAATCCATACTTAAATATCTCAATTCGTTTTTGAGATATCAACTTTTAAACTGAAAGTAAATTTTCATAAAATTAACAATTTTCTTGATTATTTTTTAAAAAATCGTAGAAAATCGAATTCTTAAGATATCTTGATGATCTTCTTTGTGATTTATGGTGAAAGATGTGAAGTTTTTCGCGAATAAATCCATACTTAAATATCTCAATTCGTTTTTGAGATATCAACTTTTAAACTGAAAGTAAATTTTCATAAAATTAACAATTTTCTTGATTATTTTTTAAAAAATCGTAGAAAATCGAATTCTTAAGATATATTGATGATCTTTGTGATTTATGGAGAAAGATGTGAAGTTTTTCGCGAATAAATCCATACTTAAATATCTCAATTCGTTTTTGAGATATCAACTTTTAAACTGAAAGTAAATTTTCATAAAATTAACAATTTTCTTGATTATTTTTTAAAAAATCGTAGAAAATCGAATTCTTAAGATATATTGATGATCTTTGTGATTTATGGAGAAAGATGTGAAGTTTTTCGCGAATAAATCCATACTTAAATATCTCAATTCGTTTTTGAGATATCAACTTTTAAACTGAAAGTAAATTTTCATAAAATTAACAATTTTCTTGATTATTTTTTAAAAAATCGTAGAAAATCGAATTCTTAAGATATCTTGATGATCTTCTTTGTGATTTATGGTGAAAGATGTGAAGTTTTTCGCGAATAAATCCATACTTAAATATCTCAATTCGTTTTTGAGATATCAACTTTTAAACTGAAAGTAAATTTTCATAAAATTAACAATTTTCTTGATTATTTTTTAAAAAATCGTAGAAAATCGAATTCTTAAGATATATTGATGATCTTTGTGATTTATGGAGAAAGATGTGAAGTTTTTCGCGAATAAATCCATACTTAAATATCTCAATTCGTTTTTGAGATATCAACTTTTAAACTGAAAGTAAATTTTCATAAAATTAACAATTTTCTTGATTATTTTTTAAAAAATCGTAGAAAATCGAATTCTTAAGATATATTGATGATCTTTGTGATTTATGGAGAAAGATGTGAAGTTTTTCGCGAATAAATCCATACTTAAATATCTCAATTCATTTTTGAGATATCAACTTTTAAACTCAACCTAAATTTGCATAAAATTAACAATTTTCTTGATTATTTTTTAAAAAATCGTAGAAAATCGAATTCTTAAGATATCTTGATGATCTTCTTTGTGATTTATGGAGAAGGATGTGAAGTTTTTCGCGAATAAATCCATACTTAAATATCTCAATTCGTTTTTGAGATATCAACTTTTAAACTGAAAGTAAATTTTCATAAAATTAACAATTTTCTTGATTATTTTTTAAAAAATCGTAGAAAATCGAATTCTTAAGATATCTTGATGATCTTCTTTGTGATTTATGGTGAAAGATGTGAAGTTTTTCGCGAATAAATCCATACTTAAATATCTCAATTCGTTTTTGAGATATCAACTTTTAAACTGAAAGTAAATTTTCATAAAATTAACAATTTTCTTGATTATTTTTTAAAAAATCGTAGAAAATCGAATTCTTAAGATATATTGATGATCTTTGTGATTTATGGAGAAAGATGTGAAGTTTTTCGCGAATAAATCCATACTTAAATATCTCAATTCGTTTTTGAGATATCAACTTTTAAACTCAACCTAAATTTTCATAAAATTAACAATTTTCTTGATTATTTTTTAAAAAATCGTAGAAAAGCGAATTCTTAAGATATCTTGATGATCTATTTGTGATTTATAAGAAAAATTGTGCACTTTTCCGAGAACAAAACCATGCATGAATATCTCAATTCTTTTTGAGATATCTTATGAGATAAATTAATCGCATTTCATAAAATTAAAAAATTTCCTTAATTATTTTGAAAAAATCGTAAAAAATCGAATTCTTGAGATATCTTCATCATCTTCTTTGTGGTTTATAAAGAAAGTTGTGAAGTTTTTCGCGAATAAAGCCATACTTAAATATCTCAATTCGTTTTTGAGATATCAACTTTTAAACTCAACCTAAATTTTCATAAAATTAACAATTTTCTTGATTATTTTTTAAAAAATCGTAGAAAACCGAATTCTTAAGATATCTTGATAATCTATTTGTGATTTATAAGAAAAATTGTGCACTTTTCCGAGAACAAAACCATGCGTGGATATCTCAATTCTTTTTGAGGTAGCTTATGAGATAAATTAATCGCATTTCATAAAATTGAAAAAATTTCTTAATTATTTTGAAAAAATCGTAAAAAATCGAATTCTTGAGATATCTTCATCATCTTCTTTGTGGTTTATAAAGAAAGATGTGAAGTTTTTCGCGAATAAATCCATACTTAAATATCTCAATTCGTTTTTGAGATATCAACTTTTAATCTGAACCTAAATTTTCATAAAATTAACAATTTTCTTGATTATTCCTTAAAAAATCGTAGAAAATCGAATTCTTAAGATATCTTGATGATCTATTTGTGATTTATAAGAAAAATTGTGCACTTTTCCGAGAACAAAACCATGCGTGGATATCTCAATTCTTTTTGAGATATCTTATGAGATAAATTAATCGCATTTCATAAAATTAAAAAAAATTTCTTAATTATTTTGAAAAAATCGTAAAAAATCGAATTCTTGAGATATCTTTATCATCTTCTTTGTGATTTATAAAGAAAGTTGTGAAGTTTTTCGCGAATAAAGCAATACTTAAATATCTCAATTCATTTTTGAGATATCAACTTTTAAACTCAATCTAAATTTTCATAAAATTAACAATTTTCTTGATTATTTTTTAAAAAATCGTAGAAAATCGAATTCTTAAGATATCTTGATGATCTTCTTTGTGATTTATGGAGAAAGATGTGTAATTTTTCGCGAATAAATCTATACTTAAATATATCAAGTCGTTTTTGAGATATAAACCTTTAAACTCAATCTAAATTTTCAGCATTTCATAAAATTAACAATTTTTTGTTTAATTATTAATTATTTTTAAAGAAATCGTAGAAAACCGAATTCTTAAGATATCTAGAGTTCTTAACTAGAACTAGAATCAAATACATTTCCACTTCTAAATCCAATCTTAATTCGAATTTTAATTCAACCCAAATATACAGTGTTACCAAATCAGTTTCTTTGCTGTTATTAAACATAATTCTTAAAAGCTCAATTTATTCTTATAATTATTAAATAAGTTTCGAGCGATAACAAACACATCAAGGCTCAGTGTACATATTTATCATTCCGAATTAATCTCAAACTATGGATTTCCAATAAAAAAAATTTTTAAACCCACTCATTTGTTGATTTTGATCCCCCGCATGGAATTGATGAACAAATTTATAGGTTTTAATAAATGTGTCGTATGCAGAGATTCCGCAGAAACCCCGAAAAATACACATAAAATACGAGCGCGTTGAATCAATCGTTGTTTAATTACATCGTTGGTTCGGTTTTTTTTCGTTTATTGTTTCGATTTTTCCATTGGGAATCCACAGTTTCGTCTCATTTCTTTTATTTATTTTTGTGTTATTAATTTGATACGTTGTTCTTTCAGCGGATTTTCCCCGCATTACGAAACGATGCAAGACACGGAATACATTTGTAGTAAAAAGGATAATTCGGGCATGCATTATTGTTCCAAACTGCCCGAATTCAAAGAGGGCAATAAGACTTGCAATTTGACGTTCGAGGAAAAGAACGCGAACCCGGAGGGTTGCGTCAACTGGAATTTGTACTACACCGTTTGCAAGGAGGGCGGTGAGAATCCTTTCCAAGGAACGATTTCTTTCGACAACATCGGATTGGCTTGGGTTGCAATCTTTTTGGTTATCTCTTTGGAGGGATGGACTGACATCATGTATTACGTCCAAGACGCCCATAGTTTCTGGGATTGGATTTATTTCGTTCTTTTGATCGTTGTAAGTAAACCGAATTAATTCGTTCTAATTAGATGCTTTAAATCGAATTAATTTTATCCAGATCGGCTCATTTTTCATGATTAATCTCTGCCTGGTCGTCATCGCAACCCAATTCTCCGAAACGAAAAAAAGGGAGATGGAAAGAATGCGATTAGAAAGAGCCAGATTCCAAAGCAGTAGCACTTTAGCTTCATCGTTAAACAACAGCGAACCGACGAGTTGTTACGCTGAAATCGTTAAATACATTGCTCATTTATGGAGGAGGAGTAAACGGAGATTAATCAAAAAGATAAGATTGTTAAAGTATCGAAGGGAGCAAAGAAGAGAAAAGAAGATTTTGGCCGGCGAAACGATTCGGCTAAATTATAGCAAAAGACATCATCCTTGTTGCCCAAAAATGAAACAAACGGTGAGATTCACTCGATTTTTAAAATAATTAATTAACGTCTTAATTAAAGTTGCAGCAAGGTGGGGGGGATAGCGTTCAAAATATCTCAAGAACTAGTTCTATCTCAATAAGCGAAGTTACACAAAGGGAGATAAAAAATGAGGAAAAATCGCAATCTAGCAAAAGACCTAGTTTATTAAGAGTACCATCGATTTCTAATCAAGATATAACAACAAATAACAACGATGTAAATATATTGATTAAAAATTAAAGCAAATTAAATCGATTCAAGAAAAGACAACCTAATAAAGTCTAATTCGAATGATTCTAGTTCTAGATCTAATCAGATCATCTTCAGATGTACGTCTAAACCCAGCCCAACCCAACTAGAATCAGACATTGTGATATCACATCATTAATGATGTAAAATTAGAAATAGCACTAGATCTAGGATGTTTGAAAATGTCTTCAGACGCACGGCTAAACCTGAATCTTTCCACTTCCAGATCTAGTGTTAGTTCTAGTTTTAAATCATTAGATCTAACTCTAGACCTAGAACTAGAATCATCCGGGTTTAGCCGTACGTCTTTTTAAGACGGCTAAACATCATCGTCCAATTCTACTGCGTATCTAGCTCCCAGTTTCTTTGTCAATACTTGGTAGGCTATGCCCCACACTCTTAACTCGAAAAAGAAATGATGCATCTGGTAATAGTGGCGATAATTAGTTAGATAAGGCCTTAATTTTTTAGCTTAGATAAATAAGACTTAAATTTTTAGAAAGTTTTGCATCAATTCATCTTTGTGAGGACAAACCACGTCAGCCACTCAAAGGGTTACTGTGTTGGATTGGGTTGGACTTCGAGATTTCAACTCAAATCAATATTAGACTAACAACTAGAGCCATTTGCGTTTAGCTGTGTTGAGAAATGTACGGCTAAATCCGAATGTTTCTAGTTCTAGATTTAGAGTTAGATCTAATGATTTAAAATTAGAACTAACACTAGATCTAGAAGTGGAAAGATTCGGGTTTAGTCGTGCGTCTGAAGACGCCGGAAGATGTTTGAAAACGTCTTCAGACGCATGGCTAAACCGGAATCTTTCCATTTCCAGGTCTAGTGTTAGTTCTAGTTTTAAATCATTAGATCTAACTCTAGACCTAGAACTAGAATCATCCGGGTTTAGCCGTACGTCTTTTTGAGACGGCTAAACCCGGATGATTTTAGTTCTTAGTCCAGAGTTAGATCTAATGATTTAAAACTAGAACTAACACTAGACCTAAAAGTGAAATGCTACATCTTCCAAAATGAACGACTTTATGTAAATATTTTAAATCCAGCGCCTCGCCCGCTTCGTGACCTCGGCAAAGTGAGAATAACATCGTCTTATATAAGGCTTTGTATATTTACTAAAATATGCAAGGAACGATTTCGCCTTAAATCGCCGAGGTCGCGTAGCGGGCGAGGCGCTGGATTTAAAATATTTACATAAAATCGTTCATTTTGGAAGATGTAGCGCCTTGCCCGCTTCGCGACCTCGGCGAAGTGAGAATAACATCGTCTTATATAAGGCTTTGTATATTTATTAAAATATGCAAGAACGACTTCGCCGAGGTCGCGTAGCGGGCGAGGCGCTGGATTTAAAATATTTACATAAAATCGTTCATTTTGGAAGATGTAGCGCCTCGCTCGCTTCGCGACCTCGGCGAAGTGAGAGTAAAATCGTCTTATATAAGGCTTTGTATATTTACTAAAATATGCAAGGAACGATTTCGCCTCAAATCGCCGAGGTCGCGTAGCGGGCGAGGCGCTGGATTTAAAATATTTACATAAAATCGTTCATTTTGGAAGATGTAGCGCCTCGCCCGCTTCGCGACCTCGGCGAAGTGAGAATAAAATCGTCTTATATAAGGCTTTGTATATTTACTAAAATATGCGAGAACGATTTCGCCTCAAATCGCCGAGGTCGCGTAGCGGGCGAAGCGCTGGATTTAAAATATTTACATAAAATCGTTCATTTTGGAAAATGTAGCGCCTCGCCCGCTTCGCGACCTCGGCGAAGTGAGAATAACATCGTCTTATATAAGGCTTTGTATATTTACTAAAATATGCAAGGAACGATTTCGCCTCAAATCGCCGAGGTCGTGTAGCGGGCGAGGCGCTGGATTTAAAATATTTACATAAAATCGTTCATTTTGGAAGATGTAGCGCCTCGCCCGCTTCGCGACCTCGGCGAAGTGAGAATAACATCGTCTTATATAAGGCTTTGTATATTTACTAAAATATGCAAGGAACGATTTCGCCTTAAATCGCCGAGGTCGCGAAGCGGGCGAGGCGCTGGATTTAAAATATTTACATAAAATCGTTCATTTTGGAAGATGTAGCGCCTCGCCCGCTTCGCGACCTCGGCGAAGTGGGAATAAAATCGTTTTTTATAAGGCTTTGTATATTTACTAAAATATGCAAGAACGATTTCGCCTCAAATCGCCGAGGCCGCGTAGCGGGCGAGGCGCTGGATTTAAAATATTTACATAAAATCGTTCATTTTGGAAGATGTAGCGCCTCGCCCGCTTCGCGACCTCGGCGAAATGAGAATAAAATCGTCTTATATAAGGCTTTGTATATTTACTAAAATATGCAAGGAACGATTTCACCTCAAATCACCGAGGTCGCGTAGCGGGCGAGGCGCTGGATTTAAAATATTTACATAAAATCATTCATTTTGGAAGATGTAGCGCCTTGCCCGCTTCGCGACCTCGGCGAAGTGAGAATAACATCGTCTTATATAAGGCTTTGTATATTTATTAAAATATGCAAGAACGATTTCGCCGAGGTCGCGTAGCGGGCGAGGCGCTGGATTTAAAATATTTACATAAAATCGTTCATTTTGGAAGATGTAGCGCCTCGCTCGCTTCGCGACCTCGGCGAAGTGAGAGTAAAATCGTCTTATATAAGGCTTTGTATATTTACTAAAATATGCAAGGAACGATTTCGCCTCATTTACATTACATTTATTTATTATTACAATGATCTAGTGACTAACAATAAAACTAGATCGGAAATTGATACAGATTAAGTTTTCCAAAAACATTATTAAACATGCATTTTTTAATAAAAATTGAAAATGAAATTAAAATTAAATTCAAATAAAATAAAATAAAACGAATGAAACTACTGTTAAGCTTGCCTGAAAACTATTGATTAATTAATAAGCGAGCAAAATAATGATTTATTCTATCTTAACCTAAGCCCTTGTGTTAATATTCTACATGCAAAAAGAAAATAAAAGTAATTTCCTAACCTAATTAACCCCTTCAAAAATAAATTTCAAAAAAATCAAATGCTAACTAATAGGTAATAACTAAGCTAATATAATATAAAACATGCAAATTCACATGCAATGAAATGGAACCAATTAAGTAAAATAATGAACAATATGGATTTGTAATTGATTAAGGAAGATGACATGCGATCAGAAAGAATTAATTGGATTACATGCAGTTTCACATGCGGTAAAGCAAAATAATAACGAAATCGTAATTATTTACCATTCAGATGTTAACGGTTGTTCTTCTATTCAGTGCTTGGCCGGGTTTAGGAATTTTATTGCTGTTATACAGTTACCTAAACCTCGTTTCCATGTCCCGCCAACGTGGAGGCGCACTTTTACCCACTATCTAGTTCTGCCGCTTAATAATGTTCTATCATCTTGCTGTAATCTTTTAATTAATATAATTGAAATGAGTTTGAAATAAAAAGAAGTCCTACTCAACTAACTTATATTTAACTAAAACTACTTAAAACTAAACTATAACTAGGCGCTTTGCGCTTGTCTTGATCGGTGTTTTGTCAATTCCGGGTTTTAATTGTCGTCCAATAGATTCCCTCGACCGGTTCATCGTAGTACGGTATCCAGGTACGAGGGATTGGAAATGACCAGATGGTTTGGTCACGGTATGTTCTTGTCTCTTTTCTCTATTTCTTGCAGTATGTGCTCTAACGATTTTATCTTTTCCACGTTCTGAAGAATTTCCGATATTGGTACATCTCTGAGTTCCGCTCTTTTATCCTCAACGTTTGCAATGAGACCACATTCAAGAAGTGCGTGTTCTGGAGTTCCCATTTCACCACACTCGCACAAGTTGGTTTCCTTAAGTTTCCTTTCGTACAAGTATTTCGGAAACGGGCCATGTCCGGTAAGGAAGTGTATGACTGATCTGCTGAGTTGTAGCTGTGTTTGGAGTCTTAACCTGACGTTAGGAAAGATGGCATAAACTCTTCTACCTGTTTCAGAGCTGTCCCATCTTTGTTGCCATTTATCCAAGATGGTTTCCAGGATATCACTCTGATCCCTTGCCTCCTTTCCTAACAGGCTTTTGACTTTGGTTTGGTTACCTTTCTTTAGCCAGTAGGTGGCAGCTCTTTTGATGACCTGCAGGTCCATTGGAAGAGTCCCCATTAAAACCGTGAGCGCATCTGTAGGTGTTGTTCTGTACGCTCCGGTCATTCTCAGAAGAATGGTTCTTTGGGCTCTGTTAAGTCTCTCCCGTGGTTTCACCTGCAAGGCTTTTTCTCCCCAAACACTCGCTGCATACGTTGTTATTGCAGACATTACCGCATTCAAATATCTATTTATTTGCTGCATTTTCAAGTCATACTTCCTTGTGGCCAGACTAGCAATTTTGTGCATTGCTGCTGTTGCCTTGATACAAGTCTCTTCTACGTGAGTTGCATGCTGGAACCTTTCTGTGATGTTTACTCCTAGATAGTTGGTCGTTTTTTGTCTCTTGATGGAGGTGTTGCCCATCTTTATGACTGGATCCCTTTTCAATGTCCCTTTCATTATCGCAAATGTGGTCTTCTGCTCCGAGACGGCTAGTTTATTTTGTTTGCACCATTTATCAACTACCACTAGCGCATCCGTTGCTTTCTTTTCAATGTCGTTTCTATTGTTGGCTTCGATTATAAGCAAAATGTCATCGGCGTATGCTATAGTGGCAGTGACTTCAGGCTCAATTTTGTTCAACAAATCCTCAATTACTATGTCCCAAAACAGCGGACCACACACCGAACCCTGCGGACATCCTTTGGTTATTCTCTTGGTTATTGTATTTTCTTTCCCACAGCATAATGCCGCATATCTGTCCTGACAATAGCTTCTAAAAACTCTATACAAGTTTTCCGGACAGCTTAAAGATCTTAGTCTCGCAAAAAGCGATGGCCACCAAAGATTGTCAAAAGCTCCTGTAATATCTATAAAAATCGCAATAGCATACTTTGAGTTTACTTTATCTATTTCTTCCCTGAATTTATTTATTGCGTCTTCCGTGGACTTTCCTTTTCTATATGCAAACTGAGCCTCGTTTATTAGATTCATGTTTGCTCTATGGATCTGTAGTCTTGAGCATAAGATACGTTCAAAAATTTTTCCCATTATATTGAGAAGACAGATCGGACGGTACGACTTGGGATCATTTAGCGGTTTCCCTTTTCCTTTGTAAAGTATTGTGACGTAAGCCTGTTTGAAAATTCTTGGAAACTTTCCCTGACTGATACAAGCATTGTATAGAAGTGTTAGTGGCGATGCCAGACGGTGTTGCAATGCCTTAATTATTTCGGAAGGAATGTTGTCTTTTCCTGGAGACTTCTTGTTTTTACAGAGCGCTATCCACGCCAAAGTTTCTTCCACCGTTACTTCACTCACATTCTCCATCGACGGACACCGTTCTGCAAGCTGCTCCCTCAGCTGCCTCTGTTCCGGTGTTTCTAGTTGTTCATCATCGTCTGGCAGTAGTGTGTGAAGTAGGGTTGTTGCCGTTTCTCTCCAGTCCTGTGTAAAAGTTCCATCCTCTTTCCTTAAGGTAGAGAAAGTGGTTGGGCTTCTCACTTTCTGCATTGCAATTTTATATGGCATGCCCCACGGGTCAGTTTCCAAGTTTTCCCGCACAAAACGCTCGACACATTTTTGTTTCTCCTCCTGAATCAGTTGTTTGTATTCGGCTTTTTCGGCTAAATATCTGAGAAGGTACATTTCTTTGTCCTCATCCGTATATGCTCTCTGATATCGTTTCCTGCAATTTCTGACAACTTGCCTCTTTTTCCGTAGTCTATCATTCCAAAATTGACAATTCCTCGGCTTAGATTGCATATATTGAGGAACTGCGGCATCCATTGCCTTCTGTAGAGCTATCGTTATTTCTTTCGCAAGTTCTTCCGTATCAACCTGATTATAATTTGTGACTATTGGAATTCTAGGATTAAACGACCTTAGTAACTTATCCCAGTCTGTTTTCCTGATGTTATACCTTTTGACTGGTGTAAAGGATTGCTCATCAGTTTTTCCATTAGCCAACTCGAATTGTATTACGTTATGATCGCTCACTGTAGCACTCTCTAGCACTTTCCAATTTGCCACCAGATTAGCCGCTTTCAGATTTGTTATTGTCACGTCGATATTCGACGACGCTCCGGCTCTTCCCTGATATGTTGGTGGATTTCCAGGTAGATTTTCTACCTCCAGTGCCAGTTCTTCAATCATTTCTTCCAGTTCTTGTCCTTTTTCGTTGCTTTCAGAGCTATGCCACAGTTGCGATCTCGCGTTTACATCGGCCGTGAGGATTGCTGGAGTATCCTCAGTTTCTATAAAAATCCGTCTTGTTTTGTCTATGTGTTGGGTTATATCATCCGAGTACTGATAGTACTGGCTGATTATAACCCATTTTCTCATTCCCTTACGTATCTCCGCCACAGCACAGTGGCTGTTATTGTGCTGTGTGAGGCTGGTAACCACTAGCGAAGCATCTAGGACTATTATTAGGGCCTGAGGCTTACCTCCCAGTCCAACCTGTCTTGCTGTTTGAGGGAGGTCAGGAAATCGACCGTTTACGGTGTATGGTTCTTGTACACATAGTATGTCGTACTGATTCTTGCTCGAAAGTTGCAATAATTCCGCCATGACCGTTTTGCTGCCTTGAGCATTTATCTGACATACTCGTAATGAAGACATTACGGATGCCGTGTGTGAATGTGGCTTTGGGGCCACTTCTGATCGTAGTTGAAGGCTAGCCTTCCGTAAGTCATGACGAAATCTTCATACAAGGTTTGTACGTTCAAGATTTCCTCCCTCCGTCTGAATACTTCCCTCAGGTAGTATTTCAACACGTCTGGGTCAGTAGGCAGGTTCGCGCATTTAAGGTGAATCCTGTCTACCGCCTCTGGGACCGGGAAAGTAATTCTCCTGCCCTTGGGATGTTTTGTCCTTATTAGGTGTCTGAGTGCTGTCGTGAGCATTTGTGGTTCTTCCAGCCTGCTTAGTTTATATGTCTCTTCCAGTTTGATATAAAACGACGTAGGATCGTTATTTATATCAAAAATGTCATAAGTTACTACAGGTGTCTTGGTATTGGGAGATTCATCGACCTTTTCAGCAATGTCTTTCGTTTTATCAGGTTCTAGAATTTCCTCTTGTTTAGGCGATGTTTGTCTGTGTCGTTTGCCCATTTTTCGCAGGGCACTTGTTATATTTTTTATTTTGTCTTTTAATGTTTTGCTGGTCTGAGGCGTTGTGGTAAGGTCTGTTTGGCTATTATCTTGTTCTGTTTGTTGTTCAGTTTCGTCCAGTGTGCTAGTTGATGCGTCCCTTGTATTTTTTAGCTTGTTATATCTCTCTGATTGTCGTTGTTTAAAGTTTTCTGCCCTGGCTCTGTTTCGTACTGCTCTTTTATCTTTTTCATCAAATACCTCTATTTGCTGTGTCTTATTCATAATCGGTCTTTTGAATAAGTCGTTCCAACAATAGCTTGTACGTTGGGCAGTCTTTTTTATCAGCTGTACATTTTTTGCCACGATTACTACAAGGGATACAAGTTGTCGTTTTTCCTGCCTGATCACACTGGGTTTTATTGTGAGTTGTTTCACCACATTGGGAGCATTTTTCTTCTCCATTACAGTATTTAGCCACGTGTCCTAAGTCTCCACATTTGTTACATCTTGGGACAACGATATAGTCCTTAGCGGTTACAGCGTTGTACCCAATGTATATGCGTCTTTGCGCTAAAATTAGTTTTCTCAACTTTCCACTTGTTTCGGCTACTATGTGAACTGTATCTTTGTTTCTCGGTCCTGTCTTGAATTTTATATTAAAATTAGCCTCGAATTCCTCTTTAGATGTTATGTTGTAAAAATTTTGTTCATATATTGTGTCTTTTATTTCTTGAAGTTCCAGTGATGCTTTGACATCGTACAAGATCACTAATGGTTTCCTTTTTTTCGGCTCATCAACTTTGAAGTTTTTGTTTATTTCTGTGTGCGACTGTATTTTTTGTTTATCAGCCTCATTTTCCGTTTCAATTATAAGCGTTTTTTGTGTGGTTCTAATTGACTTGATTTTTATTCTATCCTTAACCGGGTTTATGGATCTGGTAAAAACTGTTTTCATATCCTTAATTTGTTTTTCACTTTTTGCTGTAAGGAAAAGTGTAGGTTGTTTTTGGGTAATATTTAATTTGTCAATTTTAGCGTTTTTGATTTCCACTTTTTTAGCTGCGACTTCAGCGTAGTTCATTGCCGGCACGGTAGTTTTACTATTTTCCTTTAATTCTGATTTGAGTTTTTCGTTTTCTTTCCTTAATAGTTTGAGTTGACCGATCAGTTCCGCCTGTGCAATCGCCCAAGCACTGATTCTCATTCGCAATCCTTCTCTGCCTAATTTACTTAACCTGTTTGATGGATCCATGTCGTTATTGACATAGTCCATCAATTGCGTGAGTCGTTCCGTTAAAGCCTCTGAGGGGTCATCCTCTTGAGGTCTGTATTCCGGACTATCGGGAAGCCTCTTTCGTTTGTCGGTCGCTTTTTGGACATCCTTTGTGTCCTTTTGCCTTGCGGCATTGTCTAACTCCATCTCTACCGTAACAGAGCGTCTCTGTGGTAGCGGAGTAGCGGGAGGGGTTCGCTGCATCTTGGGAGCAAGCCCAGAGGATGCGCACGACTGGTTGATGCCAACTTTTTCCACTAGGTTGGCAAGACCTAGCTTCTGAAGTCAGTCCCCTGTTGGTCGGGGTGACCTACCAGGCGGTGCCCTTGGCCGTAGATAGGATTCTTATGGCTCACTGTCAATTGCAGCCACAACCGACTAACCAGCCCATCCGTCGTTGACGAGATGCACCTCGTGGAGGTGGGTTTCCCCGCCTGGCGAGTACGTATACTCGGCCAGCCGAAAACTTTAACCAATACCCCTTCGACTTGCGATTGTTAAAATAAATTACTTGAAAATTAAAGAAAAATAAAAATTTAAATGCTTGCTAGAATTCACTTATCTCAAAATCGCTATATAGGCCTATACGCAGGAGCAATCTCAGCTACGCTTCATCGGTTACGATACTGCCACTGCGCAAAGCTTCAATTTCGCCTCAAATCGCCGAGGTCGCGTAGCGGGCGAGGCGCTGGATTTAAAATATTTACATAAAATCGTTCATTTTGGAAGATGTAGCGCCTCGCCCGCTTCGCGACCTCGGCGAAGTGAGAATAAAATCGTCTTATATAAGGCTTTGTATATTTACTAAAATATGCGAGAACGATTTCGCCTCAAATCGCCGAGGTCGCGTAGCGGGCGAAGCGCTGGATTTAAAATATTTACATAAAATCGTTCATTTTGGAAAATGTAGCGCCTCGCCCGCTTCGCGACCTCGGCGAAGTGAGAATAACATCGTCTTATATAAGGCTTTGTATATTTACTAAAATATGCAAGGAACGATTTCGCCTCAAATCGCCGAGGTCGTGTAGCGGGCGAGGCGCTGGATTTAAAATATTTACATAAAATCGTTCATTTTGGAAGATGTAGCGCCTCGCCCGCTTCGCGACCTCGGCGAAGTGAGAATAACATCGTCTTATATAAGGCTTTGTATATTTACTAAAATATGCAAGGAACGATTTCGCCTTAAATCGCCGAGGTCGCGAAGCGGGCGAGGCGCTGGATTTAAAATATTTACATAAAATCGTTCATTTTGGAAGATGTAGCGCCTCGCCCGCTTCGCGACCTCGGCGAAGTGGGAATAAAATCGTTTTTTATAAGGCTTTGTATATTTACTAAAATATGCAAGAACGATTTCGCCTCAAATCGCCGAGGCCGCGTAGCGGGCGAGGCGCTGGATTTAAAATATTTACATAAAATCGTTCATTTTGGAAGATGTAGCGCCTCGCCCGCTTCGCGACCTCGGCGAAATGAGAATAAAATCGTCTTATATAAGGCTTTGTATATTTACTAAAATATGCAAGGAACGATTTCACCTCAAATCACCGAGGTCGCGTAGCGGGCGAGGCGCTGGATTTAAAATATTTACATAAAATCATTCATTTTGGAAGATGTAGCGCCTTGCCCGCTTCGCGACCTCGGCGAAGTGAGAATAACATCGTCTTATATAAGGCTTTGTATATTTATTAAAATATGCAAGAACGATTTCGCCGAGGTCGCGTAGCGGGCGAGGCGCTGGATTTAAAATATTTACATAAAATCGTTCATTTTGGAAGATGTAGCGCCTCGCTCGCTTCGCGACCTCGGCGAAGTGAGAGTAAAATCGTCTTATATAAGGCTTTGTATATTTACTAAAATATGCAAGGAACGATTTCGCCTCAAATCGCCGAGGTCGCGTAGCGGGCGAGGCGCTGGATTTAAAATATTTACATAAAATCGTTCATTTTGGAAAATGTAGCGCCTCGCCCGCTTCGCGACCTCGGCGAAGTGAGAATAACATCGTCTTATATAAGGCTTTGTATATTTACTAAAATATGCAAGGAACGATTTCGCCTCAAATCGCCGAGGTCGTGTAGCGGGCGAGGCGCTGGATTTAAAATATTTACATAAAATCGTTCATTTTGGAAGATGTAGCGCCTCGCCCGCTTCGCGACCTCGGCGAAGTGAGAATAACATCGTCTTATATAAGGCTTTGTATATTTACTAAAATATGCAAGGAACGATTTCGCCTTAAATCGCCGAGGTCGCGAAGCAGGCGAGGCGCTGGATTTAAAATATTTACATAAAATCGTTCATTTTGGAAGATGTAGCGCCTCGCCCGCTTCGCGACCTCGGCGAAGTGGGAATAAAATCGTTTTTTATAAGGCTTTGTATATTTACTAAAATATGCAAGAACGATTTCGCCTCAAATCGCCGAGGCCGCGTAGCGGGCGAGGCGCTGGATTTAAAATATTTACATAAAATCGTTCATTTTGGAAGATGTAGCGCCTCGCCCGCTTCGCGACCTCGGCGAAATGAGAATAAAATCGTCTTATATAAGGCTTTGTATATTTACTAAAATATGCAAGGAACGATTTCACCTCAAATCACCGAGGTCGCGTAGCGGGCGAGGCGCTGGATTTAAAATATTTACATAAAATCATTCATTTTGGAAGATGTAGCGCCTTGCCCGCTTCGCGACCTCGGCGAAGTGAGAATAACATCGTCTTATATAAGGCTTTGTATATTTATTAAAATATGCAAGAACGATTTCGCCGAGGTCGCGTAGCGGGCGAGGCGCTGGATTTAAAATATTTACATAAAATCGTTCATTTTGGAAGATGTAGCGCCTCGCTCGCTTCGCGACCTCGGCGAAGTGAGAGTAAAATCGTCTTATATAAGGCTTTGTATATTTACTAAAATATGCAAGGAACGATTTCGCCTCAAATCGCCGAGGTCGCGTAGCGGGCGAGGCGCTGGATTTAAAATATTTACATAAAATCGTTCATTTTGGAAGATGTAGCGCCTCGCCCGCTTCGCGACCTCGGCGAAGTGAGAATAAAATCGTCTTATATAAGGCTTTGTATATTTACTAAAATATGCAAGGAACGATTTCACCTCAAATCACCGAGGTCGCGTAGCGGGCGAGGCGCTGGATTTAAAATATTTACATAAAATCATTCATTTTGGAAGATGTAGCGCCTTGCCCGCTTCGCGACCTCGGCGAAGTGAGAATAACATCGTCTTATATAAGGCTTTGTATATTTATTAAAATATGCAAGAACGACTTCGCCGAGGTCGCGTAGCGGGCGAGGCGCTGGATTTAAAATATTTACATAAAATCGTTCATTTTGGAAGATGTAGCGCCTCGCTCGCTTCGCGACCTCGGCGAAGTGAGAGTAAAATCGTCTTATATAAGGCTTTGTATATTTACTAAAATATGCAAGGAACGATTTCGCCTCAAATCGCCGAGGTCGCGTAGCGGGCGAGGCGCTGGATTTAAAATATTTACATAAAATCGTTCATTTTGGAAGATGTAGCGCCTCGCCCGCTTCGCGACCTCGGCGAAGTGAGAATAAAATCGTCTTATATAAGGCTTTGTATATTTACTAAAATATGCGAGAACGATTTCGCCTCAAATCGCCGAGGTCGCGTAGCGGGCGAAGCGCTGGATTTAAAATATTTACATAAAATCGTTCATTTTGGAAAATGTAGCGCCTCGCCCGCTTCGCGACCTCGGCGAAGTGAGAATAACATCGTCTTATATAAGGCTTTGTATATTTACTAAAATATGCAAGGAACGATTTCGCCTCAAATCGCCGAGGTCGTGTAGCGGGCGAGGCGCTGGATTTAAAATATTTACATAAAATCGTTCATTTTGGAAGATGTAGCGCCTCGCCCGCTTCGCGACCTCGGCGAAGTGAGAATAACATCGTCTTATATAAGGCTTTGTATATTTACTAAAATATGCAAGGAACGATTTCGCCTTAAATCGCCGAGGTCGCGAAGCGGGCGAGGCGCTGGATTTAAAATATTTACATAAAATCGTTCATTTTGGAAGATGTAGCGCCTCGCCCGCTTCGCGACCTCGGCGAAGTGGGAATAAAATCGTTTTTTATAAGGCTTTGTATATTTACTAAAATATGCAAGAACGATTTCGCCTCAAATCGCCGAGGCCGCGTAGCGGGCGAGGCGCTGGATTTAAAATATTTACATAAAATCGTTCATTTTGGAAGATGTAGCGCCTCGCCCGCTTCGCGACCTCGGCGAAATGAGAATAAAATCGTCTTATATAAGGCTTTGTATATTTACTAAAATATGCAAGGAACGATTTCACCTCAAATCACCGAGGTCGCGTAGCGGGCGAGGCGCTGGATTTAAAATATTTACATAAAATCATTCATTTTGGAAGATGTAGCGCCTTGCCCGCTTCGCGACCTCGGCGAAGTGAGAATAACATCGTCTTATATAAGGCTTTGTATATTTATTAAAATATGCAAGAACGATTTCGCCGAGGTCGCGTAGCGGGCGAGGCGCTGGATTTAAAATATTTACATAAAATCGTTCATTTTGGAAGATGTAGCGCCTCGCTCGCTTCGCGACCTCGGCGAAGTGAGAGTAAAATCGTCTTATATAAGGCTTTGTATATTTACTAAAATATGCAAGGAACGATTTCGCCTCAAATCGCCGAGGTCGCGTAGCGGGCGAGGCGCTGGATTTAAAATATTTACATAAAATCGTTCATTTTGGAAGATGTAGCGCCTCGCCCGCTTCGCGACCTCGGCGAAGTGAGAATAAAATCGTCTTATATAAGGCTTTGTATATTTACTAAAATATGCAAGGAACGATTTCACCTCAAATCACCGAGGTCGCGTAGCGGGCGAGGCGCTGGATTTAAAATATTTACATAAAATCATTCATTTTGGAAGATGTAGCGCCTTGCCCGCTTCGCGACCTCGGCGAAGTGAGAATAACATCGTCTTATATAAGGCTTTGTATATTTATTAAAATATGCAAGAACGACTTCGCCGAGGTCGCGTAGCGGGCGAGGCGCTGGATTTAAAATATTTACATAAAATCGTTCATTTTGGAAGATGTAGCGCCTCGCTCGCTTCGCGACCTCGGCGAAGTGAGAGTAAAATCGTCTTATATAAGGCTTTGTATATTTACTAAAATATGCAAGGAACGATTTCGCCTCAAATCGCCGAGGTCGCGTAGCGGGCGAGGCGCTGGATTTAAAATATTTACATAAAATCGTTCATTTTGGAAGATGTAGCGCCTCGCCCGCTTCGCGACCTCGGCGAAGTGAGAATAAAATCGTCTTATATAAGGCTTTGTATATTTACTAAAATATGCGAGAACGATTTCGCCTCAAATCGCCGAGGTCGCGTAGCGGGCGAAGCGCTGGATTTAAAATATTTACATAAAATCGTTCATTTTGGAAAATGTAGCGCCTCGCCCGCTTCGCGACCTCGGCGAAGTGAGAATAACATCGTCTTATATAAGGCTTTGTATATTTACTAAAATATGCAAGGAACGATTTCGCCTCAAATCGCCGAGGTCGTGTAGCGGGCGAGGCGCTGGATTTAAAATATTTACATAAAATCGTTCATTTTGGAAGATGTAGCGCCTCGCCCGCTTCGCGACCTCGGCGAAGCGAGAATAACATCGTCTTATATAAGGCTTTGTATATTTACTAAAATATGCAAGGAACGATTTCGCCTTAAATCGCCGAGGTCGCGAAGCGGGCGAGGCGCTGGATTTAAAATATTTACATAAAATCGTTCATTTTGGAAGATGTAGCGCCTCGCCCGCTTCGCGACCTCGGCGAAGTGGGAATAAAATCGTTTTTTATAAGGCTTTGTATATTTACTAAAATATGCAAGAACGATTTCGCCTCAAATCGCCGAGGCCGCGTAGCGGGCGAGGCGCTGGATTTAAAATATTTACATAAAATCGTTCATTTTGGAAGATGTAGCGCCTCGCCCGCTTCGCGACCTCGGCGAAATGAGAATAAAATCGTCTTATATAAGGCTTTGTATATTTACTAAAATATGCAAGGAACGATTTCACCTCAAATCACCGAGGTCGCGTAGCGGGCGAGGCGCTGGATTTAAAATATTTACATAAAATCATTCATTTTGGAAGATGTAGCGCCTTGCCCGCTTCGCGACCTCGGCGAAGTGAGAATAACATCGTCTTATATAAGGCTTTGTATATTTACTAAAATATGCAAGAACGACTTCGCCGAGGTCGCGTAGCGGGCGAGGCGCTGGATTTAAAATATTTACATAAAATCGTTCATTTTGGAAGATGTAGCGCCTCGCTCGCTTCGCGATCTCGGCGAAGTGAGAGTAAAATCGTCTTATATAAGGCTTTGTATATTTACTAAAATATGCAAGGAACGATTTCGCCTCAAATCGCCGAGGTCGCGTAGCGGGCGAGGCGCTGGATTTAAAATATTTACATAAAATCGTTCATTTTGGAAGATGTAGCGCCTCGCCCGCTTTGCGACCTCGGCGAAGTGAGAATAACATCGTCTTATATAAGGCTTTGTATATTTACTAAAATATGCGAGAACGATTTCGCCTCAAATCGCCGAGGTCGGCTAGCGGGCGAGCCTTTTCGCTTCTAGGTCTAGTGTTAGTTCTAGTTTTACTTGGGTTCAAATATGCAAGATTGCCAAATCAGTTTATAAAGTGCTATATTTCAGAAACTAGTTATTGTAGAGACCGCCTTTCTTAAAAAAATTTCTTTAGATGCATTGCTAATCCAAGCCAACCCAACCCTGTACATTTGAGAAAAAGCCATATTCGGCACTCGAGGGATGGGTTGGATGAACGAAACGAATGCGTCCCTTTTCATACAAAATTAAATGCCAAAAAAGATTCGCAACTCAGATTTGCAAAATCAGGCACCACCCAGGAATTGGTGCCTCAGGGCTGTATCCCTTTTAGCCCTTAGATTCATTCACGACGCTGATTCTTGCTGATTAGATCTAGAACTAAAATCACTTGGATTTATCCACACATCTCTTAATTCTTCCAATCAATCTCAACCCAATCGAACCCCCTCCAAACATTAATTAATACACTTAAACAATTTATTTTTATTTTAGAGTCCAACAAATCTTTTGTCACCAACGACGATTAATATCTGCAGATCAAGACGATCATCAGTAATGTTCAACAACGTTGTAGTACTACACGGAGGTGAATCCGTGAATCAACCCCAATCGAATACAACAAATCTTTTAGCATCGAATATCGAAGGATTAGAAAAACGGAACGTTTGTTCAAGTGAAAAAATGACCCAAACCGGGGACGGAAACATCTGGCAAATCTCCTCGACAAATCCGAATCAACAAACACCTCAACAACCATCTGATTACTCCGAATTGATAAACGGCGAAGCGATGACCTGCCAAGAACTTTTAGCTTTAGGCGCGATCAACGCCGCTTTGCCAACCGGGCAAATAGCTTTAGACACGTTTTTTGATAATCTCTCAAAAGGAATTGGCAACAGATGCAAAAACGACGACCAACCGACGAGCGAGGACGATTTTAGTTGTTGCCAAGATTTGTGGGTGCAAGAAACCGAGTATAAAGATGAGAAACGATCGAAATTGTACATTTGGACTTGTTTAGTCATTAAAGGATTGTTGAAGGCGTTTAGAATAATTAGGAAAAGCATCCGGAGATTGGTTAATCATAAATATTTTCAACAAGGAATTTTATTAGCCATTTTAATCAACACTTTATCGATGGGGATCGAGTACCACGACCAACCGGAAACTTTAACAACAGCCGTTGAAATTAGTAATTTAGTTTTTTCTGCGGTTTTTGCCGTTGAGATGTTGTTGAAAATTATTGCGGAAGGACCTTTTAAGTACATATCAAATGGATTCAATGTTTTTGATGGTGTCGTGGTTGTTTTAAGGTTAGTTAATTAACAAGATTTTGGCTCATACAAAAAAATTGCCCCAATTCATGTAAAGTGTGTCTAAATGACTCTTAATTGATTCCAAAGATCTCTAAATAACTCAAAATTCTCCCTAATTGATTCTAAATGTGTCTAAACGTGCTATGTTGATTCCAAATATGTCCACAACCCAGACCAATTTCTTTCAAGTATATGGGGAAATATCTTTAATTGATTTCCAAGACCCCTAAATGATTCAAAATGTGTCTAATTGTCCCTAATTTATTCTAAATGTGTCTAAATGTGTTATGTTGATTCCAAATATGTCTAAGCAAGGTCCCCAACCCAATCTAATCTCTTTCAAGTGTATGAGGAAATATCTCTAATTGATTCCCAAGATCCCTAAATGATTCAAAATGTATCTAATTGTCCTTAATTGATTCTAAATGTGTCTAAACGTGCTATATTGACTCAAAATATGTCTAAGTAAGGTCCTCAACCCAAACCAATTTCTTTCAAGTATATGGGGAAATCTCTTTAATTGATTCCCAAGATCCCTAAATGATTCAAAATGTGTCTAATTGTCCCTAATCGATCCTAAATGTGTCTAAATGTGTTATGTTGATTCCAAATATGTCTAAGCAAGGTCCCCAACCCAATCTAATCTCTTTCAAGTGTATGAGGAAATATCTCTAATTGATTCCCAAGATCCCTAAATGATTCAAAATGTATCTAATTGTCCTTAATTGATTCTAAATTTGTCTAAACGTGCTATGTTGACTCAAAATATGTTTAAGTAAGGTCCTCAACCTAAACCAATTTCTTTCAAGTATATGGGGAAATCTCTTTAATTGATTCCCAAGATCCCTAAATGATTCAAAATGTGTCTAATTGTCCCTAATTGATCCTAAATGTGTCTAAATGTGTTATATTGATTCCAAATACGTCTAAGCAAGATCCCCAACTCAATCTAATTTCTTTCAGGTGTATGGGGAAATATTTCTAATTGATTCCCAGGGTCCCTAAAAGATTCAAAATATATCTAATTGTCCCTAATTGATTCTAAATGTGCTATGTTGAATCCAAATATGTCTAAACAAGGCCCCCAACCCAATCCAATTTTTTCCAAGTGTATGGAAATATCTCTAATTGATTCCCAAGGTCCCTAAATGATTCAAAATGTGCCTAATTGCCCTTAGTTGATTTTAAATGTGCTATGTTGACTCCAAATATGTCTAAGTAAGGTCCTCTACCCAAACCAATTTCTTTCAAGTGTATGGGGAAATATCTTTAACTGATTCCCAAGATCCCTAAATGATTCAAAATGTGTCTAATTGTCCCTAATTGATCCTAAATGTGTCTAAATGTGTTATGCTGATTCCAAATATGTCTAAGCAAGGTTCCCAACTCAATCTAATTTCTTTCATGTGTATGGGGAAATATTTCTAACTGATTCCCAAGGTCCCTAAATGATTCAAAATATGTCTAATTGTCCCTAATTGATTCTAAATGTGCTATGTTGAATCCAAATATGTCTAAACAAGGCCCCCAACCCAATCCAATTTTTTCCAAGTGTATGGAAATATCTCTAATTGATTCCCAAGGTCCCTAAATGATTCAAAATGTGTCTAATTGCCCTTAGTTGATTTTAAATGTGCTATGTTGACTCCAAATATGTCTAAGTAAGGTCCTCTACCCAATCCAATTTCTTTCAAGTGTATGGGGAAATATCTTTAACTGATTCCCAAGATCCCTAAATGATTGAATATGTGTCTAATTGTCCCTAATCGATCCTAAATGTGTCTAAATGTGTTATGTTGATTCCAAATATGTCTAAGTAAGGTCCTCAACCCAAACCAATTTCTTTCAAGTATATGGGGAAATCTCTTTAATTGATTCCCAAGATCTCTAAATGATTCAAAATGTGTCTAATTGTCCCTAATTGAGCCTAAATGTGTCTAAATGTGTTATGTTGATTCCAAATATGTCTAAGCAAAATCCCCAACTCAATCTAATTTCTTTCAGGTGTATGGGGAAATATTTCTAATTGATTCCCAAGGTCCCTAAATGATTCAAAATATGTCTAATTGTCCCTAATTGATTCTAAATGTGCTATGTTGAATCCAAATATGTCTAAACAAGGCCCCCAACCCAATCCAATTTTTTCCAAGTGTATGGAAATATCTCTAATTGATTCCCAAGGTCCCTAAATGATTCAAAATGTGTCTAATTGCCCTTAGTTGATTTTAAATGTGCTATGTTGACTCCAAATATGTCTAAGTAAGGTCCTCAACCCAATCTAATTTCTTTCAGGTATATTGGGAAATCTTTTTAATTGATTCCCAAGATTCCTAAATAATTCAAAATGTGTCTAATTGTCGCTAATTAATTCTAAATGTGTCTAAATATGTTATGTTGATTCCAAATATGTCTAAATAAGGTCCTCAACCCAAACCAATTCTTTCAAGTATATGGGGAAATCTCTTTAATTGATTCCCAAGATCCCTAAATGATTCAAAATGTGTCTAATTGTCCCTAATTGATCCTAAATGTGTCTAAATGTGTTATGTTGATTCCAAATATGTCTAAGCAAGGTCCCCAACTCAATCTAATTTCTTTCAGGTGTATGGGGAAATATTTCTAATCGATTCCCAGGGTCCCTAAAAGATTCAAAATATGTCTATTTGTCCCTAATTGATTCTAAATGTGCTATGTTGAATCCAAATATGTCTAAACAAGGCCCCCAACCCAATCCAATTTTTTCCAAGTGTATGGAAATATCTCAAATTGATTCCCAAGGTCCCTAAATGATTCAAAATGTGTCTAATTGCCCTTAATTGATTTTAAATGTGCTATGTTGACTCCAAATATGTCTAAGTAAGGTCCTCAACCCAATCTAATTTCTTTCAGATATATGAGGAAATCTCTTTAATTGACTCCCAAGATCCCTAAATAATTCAAAATGTGTCTAATTGTCGCTAATTGATTCTAAATGTGTCTAAATCTGTTATGTTGATTAAAAATATGTCTAAGTAAGGTCCTCTACCCAAACCAATTTCTTTCAAGTGTATGGGGAAATATCTTTAACTGATTCCCAAGATCCCTAAATGATTTAAAATGGGTCTAATTGTCCCTAATTGATCCTAAATGTGTCTAAATGTGTTATGTTGATTCGAAATATGTCTAAGCAAGGTCCCCAACTCAATCTAATTTCTTTCAGGTGTATGGGGAAATATTTCTTATTTGTTTCCCAAGGTCCCTAAATGATTCAAAATGTGTCTAATTGTCCCTAATTGATCCTAAATGTGTCTAAATGTGTTATGTTGATTCCAAATATGTCTAAGCAAGGTCCCCAACTCAATCTAATTTCTTTCAGGTGTATGGGGAAATATTTCTAATTGATTCCCAAGGTCCCTAAATGATTCAAAATATGTCTAATTGTCCCTAATTGATTCTAAATGTGCTATGTTGAATCCAAATATGTCTAAACAAGGCCCCCAATCCAATCCAATTTTTTCCAAGTGTATGGAAACATCTCTAATTGATTCCCAAGGTCCCTAAATGATTCAAAATGTGTCTAATTGCCCTTAATTGATTTTAAATGTGCTATGTTGACTCCAAATATGTCTAAGTAAGGTCCTCAACCCAAACCAATTTCTTTCAAGTATATGGGGAAATCTCTTTAATTGATTCCCAAGATCCCTAAATGATTCAAAATGTGTCTAATTGTCGCTAATTGATTCTAAATGTGTCTAAATCTGTTATGTTAATTCCAAATATGTCTAAGTAAGGTCCTCTACCCAAACCAATTTCTTTCAAGTGTATGGGGAAATATCTTTAACTGATTCCCAAGATCCCTAAATGATTTAAAATGGGTCTAATTGTCCCTAATTGATTCTAAATGTGTTTAAACGTGCTATGTTGACTCCAAATATGTCTAAATAAGGTCCTCAACCCAAACCAATTTCTTTCAAGTATATGGGGAAATCTGTTTAATTGATTCCCAAGATCCCTAAATGATTCAAAATGTGTCTAATTGTCCCTAATTGGTCCTAAATGTGTCTAAATGTGTTATGTTGATTCCAAATATGTCTAAGCAAGGTCCCCAACTCAATCTAATTTCTTTCAGGTGTATGGGGAAATATTTCTAATTGATTCCCAAGGTCCCTAAATGATTCAAAATGTGTCTAATTGTCCCTAATTGATTCTAAATGTGTTTAAACGTGCTATGTTGACTCCAAATATGTCTAAATAAGGTCCTCAACCCAAACCAATTTCTTTCAAGTATATGGGGAAATCTCTTTAATTGATTCCCAAGATCCCTAAATGATTCAAAATGTGTCTAATTGTCCCTAATTGATTTTAAATGTGCTATGTTGATTTCAAATATGTCTAAGCAAGGTCCCCAACTCAATTCAATTGCTTTCAAATGTATGAGGAAATATCTCTAATTGATTCCCAAGGTCCCTAAATGATTCAAAATATGTCTAATTGTTTTTAATTGATTCTAAATGTGTCTAAATATTTTTAATTGATTTTAAATGTGGCTAAATGTGCTATGTTGATTCCAAATATGTCTAAGTAAGGTCCCCAATCCAATCCAATTTCTTTCAAGTGTATAGGGAAATATCTCTAATTGATTCCCAAGGTCCCTAAATGATCCAAAATATGTCTATTTGTCCCTAATTGATTCTAAATGTGCTATGTTGAATCCAAATATATCTAAGCAAAGTCTCCACCCCAATCCAATTTTTTCCAAGTGTATGGAAATATCTCTAATTGATTCTCAAGGTTCCTAAATTATTCAAAATGTGTCTAATTGTCCCTAATTGATTCTAAATGTGCTATATTGATTCCAAATATGTCTAAGCAAGGTCCCCAACTCAATCCAATTTCTTTCAAGTGTATGGGGAAATATCTCTAATTGATTCCCAAGGTCCCTAAATGATTCAAAATATGTCTAATTGTCCTTAATTGATTTTAAATGTGGCTAAATGTGCTATATTGATTCCAAATATGTCTAAGCAAGGTCCCCTACTCAATCCAATTGCTTTCAAATGTATCAAAGCAAAATCCCCAACCCAATCCAATTTTTTCCAAGTGTATGGAAATATCTCTAATTGATTCCCAAGGTCCCTAAATGATTCAAAATATGTCTAATTCTTCTTAATTGATTCTAAATGTGTCTAAATGTGCTATGTTAATTTCAAATATGTCTAAGTAAGGTCTCCAATCCAATCCAATTTTTTTCAAGTGTATGGAAATATCTCTAATTGATTCTCAAGGTCCCTAAATGATTCAAAATGTGTCTAATTGTCCCTAATTGATTCTAAATGTGCTACATTGATTTCAAATATGTCTAAGCAAGGTCCCCAACTCAATCCAATTTCTTTCAAGTGTATGGGGAAATATCTCTAATTGATTCCCAAGGTCCCTAAATGATTCAAAATATGTCTAATTGTCCTTAATTGATTTTAAATGTGGCTAAATGTGCTATATTGATTCCAAATATGTCTAAGCAAGGTCCCCAACTCAATCCAGTTGCTTTCAAATGTATCAAAGCAAAATCCCCAACCCAATCCAATTTTTTCCAAGTGTATGGAAATATCTCTAATTGATTCCCAAGGTCCCTAAATGATTCAAAATATATCTAATTGTTCTTAATTGATTCTAAATGTGTCTAAATATGCTATGTTAATTTCAAATATGTCTAAGTAAGGTCTCCAATCCAATCCAATTTCTTTCAGGTGTATGGGGAAATATCTCTAATTCATTCCCAAGGTCCCTAAATGATCCAAAATGTGTCTAATTGTCCCTAATTGATTCTAAATGTGCTATGTTGATTCCAAATATGTCTAAGTAAGGTCCTCAACCCAATCCAATTTCTTTCAATTGTATGGAAATACCTCCAATTGATTCCAAAGATGCCTAATTGACTTTAAAAGAGTTAATTTATTCCAAATGTGTGTAAATGTTTATAACAGATGTGAAAACTCTCTTAATTTATACCTATATGTTCCCAATTGATTCCAAATGTGTTTAAACGTCCCCAATTCAATCCACGTGTGTCTCAATATGCTGTATTTATTCCAAAAATATTTAAATAAAGTGCCTAAGTGTTCCTAATTGACTCCAAGTGTAGTATAGAAATATCTCCAAATGGTTCCAAAGATGGCTAATTGACTTTAAGAATGTTAATTTATTCCAAATGTATCTAAATGTTTATAACGGACGTCAAGATTGTCTAAATTTATACTTGAACGTTTCCAATTTATCTCAATTTGCTGCATTTATTCCAAAAATATCTAAATAAGTACCTAAGTGCCCCTAATTGACTCCAAGTATCTTTAAATATATCCAACATTGTATTAATTTTGGATGATCAATTTGATCATGAGCCAAAATCATTGAATATCAACATTACAATATTCTTAATAAATTATATAAACATTTATTTTTTTTAGTGCAATCGAATTATTTCAAAAATACATGGGAGACGCTCACACAGACTCAGGATTGTCAGTTTTAAGAACTTTCCGCCTTTTAAGAATCTTAAAACTGGTTCGATTCATGCCGAATTTGCGCCGACAACTCTTCGTCATGTTGAGGACGATGGACAACGTGGCCGTTTTCTTTTCGCTATTAATACTCTTTATTTTCATATTCAGGTAAGTTCGTTGAATTAGTCAGAAAAAGAGATAATAATAAAAAAAAATTTTTGCTGTAAATAGCTTCAAATGTTTACATCATACATTTTCTTTGTACATAAATCACTTTTTAAAACAAAATTGTACGATTTGTAGGGAAAATCGGTTTTGTAGGGAAATAATTAAGTATTTTTATGGGTTATGTTGTTAGATTTTTTTTCTTGCAGGGTTAAGAAATAAAGGGGTGGCAATTCAGTGATTATAACATTAAAAATGATTTAAACGAGAATTGTATATAGATTAATTAAAATTGATTTAAAAAGAATTAATTAAATTAAATTGATTGTTGTTGCAGAATGTGCAAAAGTCTTCATTAATTCATTTAGGCTTTTGGGCATCGCTGTAAATAATAAGCAAGATAGAATAGTAAATAGGCTCTTTGTATATACGCTACTACCTACTTGAATACTTTGTACATAAAAAACACTCATTTCTTCATACATAGAGGGTTATGTGTGTTTTATTTTATTTTTTTTATTATTTTTATTATTAATGGTTGATGCGTTGTGAACACTGCAAAACACTTTTCCTGTTTCTTTACTTCTGCCTGTCCCTGTTTTTATATAAAACGTTAAACGCGTTAAAACGTTTTTTTTCTATCTGCACTTTTGTACATATTCTTTATTTCCGGCTTTAGAGAAACACAACGTTTTTTCCTTCCAGGAATTCTCGCACATCCAATTAATAACAAGAATGCCCCAAAAATAAATAAAGTGTACATACACGTAATATTAACGATTAAGTAACTCATTGTGAATTTAAAAATGACACACGACTCGTTCACCGGACGTTCAAACGAACACAGTTTCAGGAACTGAAAATAAAACTGATTCGGGTTTTCTCGAAATTTTTTTCTAGTATCCTCGGTATGAACCTGTTCGGTTGCAAATTTTGCGACACCGTGGACAAGGGTAAGAGGGAAGGGAAGTGCAAAACTGATGATGATGAGGAGAAAGACCGCAAAAATTTTGATTCCCTCCTCTGGGCTATCGTTACAGTTTTTCAGGTAACAGCTCATCCAAAAAAATTTAAACCAATTAATATAAACGAAAAAAATCAAACACTTCACGAATTCATCCCAATTTTTAGTTTAATCAATAAACATTAATTAATTAATTAATTAATTAATCCATAACAATAACGTTTAAAAAAAAAAAATCGAAATGATTCATCGAAATGAGGTACGTATTTAATTATGCACGAATTCTTTGTCGTTTTTGACTTCTTTGCAGCAAGAAATCTTTGTGTTGGCGCATGTTTGTGTTTCGGTGTTCTCTAAACTTTGACCTCTTAAAAAGTTTTAGACGAAATTGTCACCCCTGTTTTAACAGAGCAAAGAAATGCAGCATTTTTAAAATTGATCGAAAAAACACATCCTTTTTCGTTAAATAAAATCGTAGCAATAAATAACACCAATTATTTAATTAATTAATTTATTACTTTGATTCCCTCAGTAGAAAAGTTACGAAACGTGACTTTTTTTAGTTTTAGATTAGATGTTTTTGGGATTATTTTTGTTTTAACTCGCTTTATAAAAAAAACAAAGAAATTAAAGAGGAGGAAAGCAAAAAACGTGACTTGTTTTGGGTTCTTTTAACAGCATCCTCGGCATGTACCTGTTTGGCGGTAAGTTTTGCAAGTACCTTGACGAGAACAAGGAGATTAAGGATTGCGACTGTCAAATGATCATGTCTAAAGACAAGCGATGCGAGTGCGACCGGAAGCACTTCAACAACATCCTCTGGGCGACGGTCACAGTGTTTCAAGTGAGATCACAAAAATATCTTTCCACCAACAACATTAACCCCACACCCACTAATACACAAAAAAATAAATAAATATTAATAAACATTATTAACCCAACATTAAAATTTCTTTGTATCAATTAGATTTTAACTCAAGAAGATTGGAACATGGTCCTCTCAAACGGAATGGCGAAAACGTCTCATTGGGCTGCGTTGTACTTCGTCGCTTTAATGACTTTCGGAAATTATGTTCTTTTTAATTTATTGGTAGCTATCTTGGTGGAAGGTTTTAGTTCCGAAAGAAACGAACGAAGAGAAAGGGAGCAAAGGGAGATTGCGCGAAGAAAAATGTCTTGTATGTTAGAGGCTAGCCTGCGAGGGAGCAGCGAAGATTCTAGCAAATCGTTCTCAAGCTCCGGAAGCAGTTTCGTGCAGGTAAAATAAAAAAAATTGATAATTATTTATCTTAAATTATTTTTTTAAAGGATGTGAGGAAAAATTGTTGGAGGTCCGCTGAAGAGCTGCGAAAATTGCATTATTACGATGTAAATAATCCCATAAAAACACAAACTTATGATTATTTCGACTGTAGGGACCCCAAAATTAAAGAGTGTTGCTCAGAAGATCCGAAATGTAATATTCAAAAGGAGTCGAAAATGCTCAAACAACCGTCTAGACAGGTAATATCAAGATTAAAAAATATTTTATTACGGCGAAATCTCGATAAAACGGATAAATTTGGGGTATTCCCCGAGTGTATGGTGTGGATTATTATTCGTCTACATTTCTCTTTTAATATACATCTTGAGTATGACTCAAATGATTTTAGTTTTGAGTTTAGTGCCTCTTTTTTATACATAATAAAATTATGATTTGTGGTTTCTATCCACTTAACATATCGATTGCTACGTCATCTTAACGCCTTTCATACATTATAAACATCATTCACATATGAAAAACGTTAAGAAAAAAAGGCATGACAGCCAATGTGTTAATATAATAGGTACTAAAAAAAGATTGGTTTAAAAAATTCGTATGGGAGCTGAAAAAAAACTGAATAGGGAATAGTCTGAATTGGGTTTGAAAAAATTCAAAAAATGTTTGTAGCAGATGCTTGCATTGAATTAGGAAGAATAGCTTCAATAGTACATTAAAATTAAAACGTAATGAAAAATGATAATAAATCAATATAGATAAAAAAATTATAATTTTGAATGGATGCTCTTTTAGAAGCGTTTTAAAACTTCTGGGAGCATTTTAAATCTTCCAAGGGCAATATCAAATCTTCTGAAAATATTTCAAACCTTGTAGAAGCGCTAGTAAGTCTTCTGGAAGCAATATTAAGTATTCTAGAAGCAATGTCAAGTATTCTAGGAGCAATGTCAAGTATTCTAGAAGCAGTACCAAGTCTTATGGAAGCATTCCAAGTCTTCTGGAGGTAATAACAAATTTTCTGGAAACATTTCAAATTTTCTAGAGGCAGTAGTAAGTCTTCCGGAAGCATTTCTAACGTTCTGGGTCCATTTCAAGTATTTTGGAAACATTTCAAGTCCTCTAGATAAAATATCAAATCTTTTGGAAGCATTCCAAGTCTTCCAGAGGTAATATCAAGCCCTCGGGAAACATTCCAAGTCTTCCAGAGGTAATATCAAGTCCTCTGAAAGCATTCCAAGTTTTTCAGAAGTAATACCAAGTTTTCTCGAAGCATTTCAAATCTTTTACAAGCAGTATTAATACTTCCGGAAGCATTTCTAATCTTCTGGAAGCAGTCCAAATTTTCTAGAAATATTTCAAATCTTCTAGAGACAGTAGTAAGTCTTCCGGAAGCATTTCTAACGTTCTGAATCCATTTCAAGTATTTTGGAAACATTTCAAGTCTTCTAGATAAAGTATCAAATCTCTTGGAAGCATTCCAAGTCTTCCAGAGGTAATATCAAGTCCTCTGGAAACATTCCAAGTCTTCCAGAGGTAATATCAAGTCCTCTGAAAGCATTCCAAGTTTTTCAGAAGTAATACCAAGTTTTCTCGAAGCATTTCAAACCTTCTACAAGCAGTATTAAGTCTTCCGGAAGCATTTCTAATTTTCTGGAAGCAGTCTAAATTTTCTAGAAGCATTTCAAATCTTCTAGAGGCAGTAGTAAGTCTTCCGGAAGCATTTCTAACGTTCTGGATCCATTTCAAGTATTTTGGAAATATTTCAAGTCTTCTAGATAAAGTATCAAATCTTTTGGAAGCATTCCAAGTCTCCCAGAGGTAATATTAAGTCTTCTAGAAGCATTCCAAGTTTTCCAGAGGTAATATCAAGTCTTCCGGAAACATTCCAATTCTTTCAGAAGTAATACCAAGTTTTCTCAAAGCATTTCAAATCTTCTAAAAGCAGTATTAATACTTCCGGAAGCATTTCTAATCTTCTGGAAGCAGTCCAAATTTTCTAGAAATATTTCAAATCTTCTAGAGACAGTAGTAAGTCTTCCGGAAGCATTTCCAACGTTCTGAATCCATTTCAAGTATTTTGGAAACATTTCAAGTCTTCTAGATAAAGTATCAAATCTTTTGGAAGCATTCCAAGTCTTCCAGAGGTAATATCAAGCCCTCTGGAAACATTCCAAGTCTTCCAGAGGTAATATCAAGTCCTCTGAAAGCATTCCAAGTTTTTCAAAAGTAATACCAAGTTTTCTCGAAGCATTTCAAACCTTCTACAAGCAGTATTAAGTCTTCCAGAAGTATTTCTAATTTTTTGGAAGCAGTCTAAATTTTCTAGAAGCATTTCAAACCTTCTACAAGCAGTATTAAGTCTTCCGGAAGCATTTCTAATTTTCTGGAAGCAGTCCAAATTTTCTAGAAATATTTCAAATCTTCTAGAGACAGTAGTAAGTCTTCCGGAAGCATTTCCAACGTTCTGAATCCATTTCAAGTATTTTGGAAACATTTCAAGTCTTCTAGATAAAGTATCAAATCTTTTGGAAGCATTCCAAGTCTTCCAGAGGTAATATTAAGTCTTCTAGAAGCATTCCAAGTTTTCCAGAGGTAATATCAAGTCTTCCGGAAACATTCCAAGTCTTTCAGAAGTAATACCAAGTTTTCTCAAAGCATTTCAAAGCTTCTAAAAGCAGTATTAATACTTCCGGAAGCATTTCTAATCTTCTGGAAGCAGTCCAAATTTTCTAGAAATATTTCAAATCTTCTAGAGACAGTAGTAAGTCCTCCGGAAGCATTTCTAACGTTCTGAATCCATTTCAAGTATTTTGGAAACATTTCAAGTCTTCTAGATAAAGTATCAAATCTTTTGGAAGCATTCCAAGTCTTCCAGAGGTAATATCAAGCCCTCTGGAAACATTCCAAGTCTTCCAAAGGTAATATCAAGTCCTCTGAAAGCATTCCAAGTTTTTCAGAAGTAATACCAAGTTTTCTCGAAGCATTTCAAACCTTCTACAAGCAGTATTAAGTCTTCCGGAAGCATTTCTAATTTTTTGGAAGCAGTCAAAATTTTCTAGAAGCATTTCAAATCTTCTAGAGGCAGTAGTAAATCTTCCGGAAGCATTTCTAACGTTCTGGATCCATTTCAAGTATTTTGGAAATATTTCAAGTCTTCTAGATAAAGTATCAAATCTTTTGGAAGCATTCCAAGTCTTCCAGAGGTAATATCAAGTCTTCCGGAAACATTCCAAGTCTTTCAGAAGTAATACCAAGTTTTCTCAAAGCATTTCAAATCTTCTAAAAGCAGTATTAATACTTCCGGAAGCATTTTTAATCTTCTGGAAGCAGTCCAAATTTTCTAGAAATATTTCAAATCTTCTAGAGACAGTAGTAAGTCTTCCGGAAGCATTTCTAACGTTCTGAATCCATTTCAAGTATTTTGGAAACATTTCAAGTCTTCTAGATAAAGTATCAAATCTTTTGGAAGCATTCCAAGTCTTCCAGAGGTAATATCAAGCCCTCTGGAAACATTCCAAGTCTTCCAGAGGTAATAGCAAGTCCTCTGAAAGCATTCCAAGTTTTTCAGAAGTAATACCAAGTTTTCTCGAAGCATTTCAAACCTTCTACAAGCAGTATTAAGTCTTCCGGAAGCATTTCTAATTTTCTGGAAGCAGTCCAAATTTTCTAGAAATATTTCAAATCTTCTAGAGACAGTAGTAAGTCTTCCGGAAGCATTTCTAACGTTCTGAATTCATTTCAAGTATTTTAGAAACATTTCAAGTCTTCTAGATAAAGTATCAAATCTTTTGGAAGCATTCCAAGTCTTCCAGAGATAACATCAAGTCCTCTGGAAGCATTCCAAGTCTTCCAGAGGTAACATCAAGTCTTCCGGAAACATTCCAAGTTTTTCAGAAGTAATATCAAGTTTTCTCAAAGCATTTCAAATCTTCTACATGCAATATTAAGTCTTCCGGAAGCATTTCTAATCTTCTGGTAGCAGTTCAAATTTTCTAGAAGCATTTCAAATCTTCTAGAGGCAGTAGTAAGTCTTCCGGAAGCATTTCTAACGTTCTGAATCCATTTCAAGTATTTTGGAAACATTTCAAGTCTTCTAGATAAAGTATCAAATCTTTTGAAAGCATTCCAAGTCTTCCAGAGGTAATATCAAGTCCTCTGGAAGCATTCCAAGTCTTCCAGAGGTAATATTAAGTCTTCTAGAAGCATTCCAAGTTTTCCAGAGGTAATATCAAGTCTTCCAGAAACATTCCAAGTCTTTCAGAAGTAATACCAAGTTTTCTCAAAGCATTTCAAATCTTCTACAAGCAATATTAAGTCTACCGAAAGCATTTCTAATTTTCTGGAAGCATTTCAAATCTTCTAGAGGCAGTAGTAAGTCTTCCGGAAGCATTTCTAACGTTCTGAATCCATTTCAAGTATTTTGGAAACATTTCAAGTCTTCTAGATAAAGTATCAAATCTTTTGGAAGCATTCCAAGTCTTCCAGAGGTAATATCAAGTCCTCTGGAAGCATTCCAAGTCTTCCAGAGGTAATATTAAGTCTTCTAGAAGCATTCCAAGTCTTCCAGAGGTAACATCAAGTCTTCCGGAAACATTCCAAGTTTTTCAGAAGTAATATCAAGTTTTCTCAAAGCATTTCAAATCTTCTACAAGCAACATTAAGTCTTCCGGAAGCATTTCTAATCTTCTGGTAGCAGTCCAAATTTTCTAGAAGCATTTCAAATCTTCTAGAGACAGTAGTAAGTCTTCCGGAAGCATTTCTAACATTCTGGATCCATTTCAAGTATTTTGGAAATATTTCAAGTCTTCTAGATAAAGTATCAAATCTTTTGGAAGTATTCCAAGTCTTCTAAAGATAATATCAAGTCCTCTGGAAGCATTCCAAGTCTTCCAGAGGTAATATTAAATCTTCCGAAAACATTCCAAGTTTTTCAGAAGTAATACCACGTTTTCTCGAAGCATTTGAAATCTTCCACAAGCAGTATTAAGTCTTCCGGAAGCATTTCTAATCTTCTGGAAGTATTCCAAAGTTTCTAGAAGCATTTCAAATCTTCTAGAGACAGTAGTCAGTTGCCGGAAGCATTTCTAACGTTCTGGATCCATTTCAAGTATTTTGGAAACATTTTAAATCTTCTAGATAAAGTATCAAATCTTTTGGAAGCATTCCAAGTCTTCTAGAGGTAATATCAAGTCCTTTGGAAGCATTCGAAGTCTTCCAAAGGTAATATCAAGTCTTCCGGAAACATTCCAAGTTTTTCAGAAGTAATACCAAGTTTTCTCGAAGCATTTCAAATCTTCTACAAGCAGAATTAAGTCTTCCGGAAGTATTTCTAATCTTTTGGAAGCAGTCCAAATCTTCTGGAAACATTTCAAATCTTGTAGAAGCAGTATTAAGTCTTCAACAAGTAATATCAAGTATTCTAGAAGCTATATCAAGTATTCTAGAAGCAATACCAAGTCTTCCAGAGCTAATATCAAGTCTTCTGGAAGCACTTCAATTCTTCCAGAAGTAACAACAAGTTTTCTGGAAGCATTTCTAACGTTCTGGATCCATTTCAAGTATTTTGGAAACATTTTAAATCTTCTAGATAAAGTATCAAATCTTTTGGAAGCATTCCAAGTCTTCTAGAGGTAATATCAAGTCCTTTGGAAGCATTCGAAGTCTTCCAGAGATAATATCAAGTCTTCCGGAAACATTCCAAGTTTTTCAGAAGTAATACCAAGTTTTCTCGAAGCATTTCAAATCTTCTACAAGCAGAATTAAATCTTCCAGAAGTATTTCTAATCTTTTGGAAGCAGTCCAAATCTTCTGGAAACATTTCAAATCTTGTAGAAGCAGTATTAAGTCTTCAACAAGTAATATCAAGTATTCTAGAAGCTATATCAAGTATTCTAGAAGCTATATCAAGTATTCTAGAAGCAATACCAAGTCTTCCAGAGCTAATATCAAGTCTTCTGGAAGCACTTCAATTCTTCCAGAAGTAACAACAAGTTTTCTGGAAGCATTTCAATTCTTCCAGAAGTAACAACAAGTTTTCTGGAAGCATTTCAAATCTTCTGGAAACAGTATTTAGTCTTCCGTAGGCATTTCCAATCTTCTGGAAGCATGTCAAACCTTCTGGAAACATTTTAAGTCTTTTAGATGCAGTATCAAGTCTTCTGGAAACATTTAAAATTTCTGTTTCAATACCAAATCTTCTGAAAATATTTCAAATTTTGTAGAAGCAGTATTAAGTCTTCTGGAAGCAATATTAAGTATTCCAGAACCAGTACCAAGTCTTACGGAAGCGTTCTAAGTCTTCCAGAGGTAATATCAAGTCTTCTGGAAATATTCCAAGTCTTCTAGAAGTAATAACAAGTTTTCTGGAAGCATTTCAAATCTTCTAAAAGGAGTATTAAGTCGTCTAGAAGCACTTCTAATGTTCTAGATCCATTTCAAGACTTTTGGAAACATTTCAAGTCTTCTAGATAAAGTATCAAAACTTTTGGAAGCGTTCCAAGTCTTCCAGAGGTAATATCAAATCCTCTGGAAACATTCCAAATTTTTCAGATGCAATATCAAGTTTTCTGTAAGCATTTCAAACCTTCCAGAAGTAATATCAAGTTTTCTGGAAGCATTTTAAATCATCTGGAAGCAGTATTTAGTCTTCCTTGGGCATTTCTAATCTTCCGGGAACTTTTTAAGTTTTTTAGATGCAGTATCAAGTCTTGTGGAAGCATTCAATTTTCATTTCTTCTGGAAACGTTTCAAGTCTTCTAGATGCAGTATTAAGTCTTCTGAAAGAACATTGCAAGTCTTCTGGAAGGATTGCAAGCCCTCTGGAACCATATCAAATCTTTTGGAAACGTTTAAAGTTTTCTAGATGCAGTATCAAATCTTCTGGAAATATTTCAACTCTTCTAGATGCAGTATGAAGTCTTCTGGAAGAGTCTTCTGGAAGCATTGCAAGCCCTCTGGAAATCTTCTGGAAGCATTTCAGCTTTTCTTGAAGCAATATCAAGCCTTCTGGAAGCATTCCATTGTCTTTTGCAAGCATTTCAAAGCGCCCAAAGACAATATAAAGTTTTCTGGATGCAAAATCAAGTCTTCTAGAAGCAATATCAGTCTTATTATGCACCTATTTAAAATATTTTATGGAAAATCCACGTATCCAGTGCATTGTTTGTAGACCAACATAGAAATACTTTTTAATTTTTTTCCATGAGCGATTTAATGTTGCTGATTTTAGCTCGTCCATTATCTGCCAATATTGTCTACAGAATCTGTTATCTTGAATTGTTTTCAAAACTCATTAATTGATAACTTGGTATGAATGTTTTCAGCTTGATCATTGCCTGAATCAGGAATCAGGCTGAATCAGGAATCAGGCTGAATCAGGTTCGTTTTAAGACAAAAGTTGTTAAAAGTAATAAATTAAATATAAATTATTACGTGGTGCCTGAAGATGAAAAGAAACCATCTTCAGGTACCATGTCTAAATGTCAATAAATTTTTGTTTAGATGGTAATAAAAGTATTTAATCCATTTTATCGAGGTTCTCCTGTATTATTATTACAACAATTTAAAATAAATTGGTTTTAGACATCGCCACCAATCATAACTCACACAGCAGCAACCCCACAAGATTCGCCCAGCACAACTTTAGAAGATTTCCCCGAATTTAAATACAGCGTAACCCCCGTAGGCGATATATTTTCATCCCCCAGCTCAGAATCTCAATTAGCCATAATCGAATCATCCCAATCAAGCCAAAACAAATCATCCCCTATGTGCAGCTTACTCAAGCCACCGACTTTATCTCCACCCCCGAAAATTTTTAAACAATTCGAACGCCCTCCGGATGATTGCAAAATGTTAACTTCGAAGATCATCACGCATAACGAAAGAATCGGCTCGAAACGATTGACGTATTCCGAAAAAATAACGATCCCTCAACCGAAAGAAATCGAGAAGAAAGTAGCGGAAGGAAACGGGGGTAAAATCCAAAGGAAAAGTTCGTGGAAATTAGGATCTAGACCGAGTTTGAGGAAGAAGAAAAATCGGAGTGGGTCGGATTCTGATGCGGCCCCTTTAAACAACGGGCGAGATCACTCTCAATGTAATGGGGGAGGTGTGGCGAGACACGTAAGTTAAATTTTTTAAATTTTACATAATTTTTTGAAAATTTTGCTATAATAACCGTTTGGTTTGGAGTGGTTTAAAAAATCGCCTGTTATAGGCTAGTTTACGAAATGACTCCCTACTTCAATCGACGATCCAACGAATTCAAAATGACACTCAAAAAGATGCACCCAATAATAAAAGTGCTAAAGGGCTAAGCCCGCAAAATTCTCTAAGAGGCAGATCGAATACGTGCAGTTCTGTACCACAAGTAAGTTTTGCATGTACGATGCAAAAAAAAAAAAATAATAACAAACACAATTTATGAAGGAAATTATATGCATGGAGACAACTAAAACATCTTGATTTGCATGAAACTGAAAATCCCTCAAAAAAAAAATCAATTTTAATCAATTTTTTCTTAAATAAAATTAATAAATTATTTTAATTTATTAATTTCGATTTTTTAGATTTCTTGGACTCCAACATTAACGCGACACAACTCATTAATAGCCGGGCAAATTTCAATTCAACCCAAAAGCAATCAATGCAATCAAATCGCAAAAATCAACGCGCCCGTCATTTCCGGTCAGGTCGGGGGTGGTTACGCCGAACCGAAAAGCATTAACACTTTGAATGAAAAGCAAGAAGAAAAGGTTCTTCCCCGGATTAAATTGGACGAGTGCGAAGTCGTCGAGCCCGAAATAAAAACGACCAAACTGAAGAAGTTTTTAATGATGATTGAACCGAAGGGTTGTATGAAAGAAAGGGATGAGTTTTCTTTGTATATTTTCCCCCCGAATAATAGGTATAAATAAAATTTGATTGAAAATTAATTATACAAAATAATTTTTTTTATTAATTTTAGGTTTCGGAAATTATGCGTATGGTTAGTTTATCAAAAATGGTTCGATAACGTCGTCTTACTCTTCATTGCGATGAATTGTATTACTTTAGCAATGGAACGCCCCAACATCCCCCCGGATAGTACAGAAAGGTTTTTTCTAAAATCTACAAATTATTTATTCACCGTCGTTTTTACGTTGGAAATGTTTCTAAAAGTGGTTGCTTCGGGGATGTGTTACGGCCCGGATGCTTATTTTACATCCGGTTGGAACATCATGGATGGGTCATTAGTAATCATTTCAATAGTGGATTTATTAATGTCGTTAATTAACGAATCGGAGAGCCCGAGAATTTTTGGAATCTTAAGAGTATTCCGGTTATTACGATCGTTACGACCGTTGAGGGTTATTAATCGAGCTCCAGGATTAAAACTTGTCGTACAAACGTTGTTATCATCGCTTCGTCCCATTGGAAATATCGTTTTGATTTGTTGTACGTTTTTTATTATCTTTGGAATACTTGGAGTTCAGGTATGGTTCTTAATTGTATCGTAATAGAGTCAAATTTTGGTGAAATGAATTAATATGGAAAACTTAGTTTTATGATAAATATGCAGCACTGCACTTAGTGTTAGAATTAATTATTTACACTACTGCTTTTGCTGTTTTGGTAATTTGATATTAATAGTCTATCTCAGTTAGGTACCTCAAGTGGCAAATGGTGTATTCAACCTAAATGACGGTGCCACTTTAAGATATTTGGCACTAGACCTATCTATCCTTGTATATTTGAATTGAAGTAAAATTAGAACTAGCACTGAACCTAGAACTAGAATCATTCGGGTGGTGTAGTTCTAGAGTTAGATGTAATGATTTAAAACTAGAACTAGAACTAACACCAGACCTAGACTACTTCTAGGTCTAGTGTTAGTTCTAATTTTACTTCAATTCAAATATACAAGTTGCCAAATCAGTTTATAAAGTACTCTATATCAGAAACTATTGATTGTAAAGGCCCTCGTTAAAAAAATGTCTTCTGATATACGGCTGAACCCAACCAACCCAACCCAACCCTGTATAGTTGAACCTCAGCCTCTAAATAATAACATTACCATTAATAAATTATTTCATATAAGTCAGTTTATTGAACATTAACATTAATGATTATGATTATCCATGTTGCAACTATCTAAAGGTGACTAAATCATAGCATTAGCCTCAACAAAAGTCTTCATATAAGTCAGTTTTTTGAACATTAACGGAACATTAACTACCTCGGCAGCTATGCTGCCTCGGCTTTTAACATTACATGTTCTTATTAAGTCATAAGGTTTAAAGTTGATTTTCAAGTATTTGGATTGCCACCTCAGCAGCGTAGCTGCCTCGGTGACTAAATCATAGCATTATCTTTATGTAAGTCAGTTTTTTGAACATTAACCCTACTACCTCGGCAGCTACGCTGCCTCGGCTTTTAACATTACATGTTTTTATTAAGTCATAAGATTTAAAGTTGATTTTCAAGTATTTGGATTGCCACCTCAGCAGCGTAGCTGCCTCGGTGACTAAATCATAGCATTATCTTTATGTAAGTCAGTTTTTTGAACATTAACCCTACTACCTCGGCAGCTACGCTGCCTCGGCTTTTAACATTACATGTTTTTATTAAGTCATAAGATTTAAAGTTGATTTTCAAGTATTTGGATTGCCACCTCAGCAGCGTAGCTGCCTCGGTGACTAAATCATAGCATTATCTTTATGTAAGTCAGTTTTTTGAACATTAACCCTACTACCTCGGCAGCTACGCTGCCTCGGCTTTTAACATTGCATGTTTTTATTAAGTCATAAGATTTAAAGTTGATTTTCAAGTATTTGGATTGCCACCTCAGCAGCGTAGCTGCCTCGGTGACTAAATCATAGCATTATCTTTATGTAAGTCAGTTTTTTGAACATTAACGCTACTACCTCGGCAGCTACGCTGCCTCGGCTTTTAATATTACATGTTTTTATTAAGTCATAAGATTTAAAGTTGATTTTCAAGTATTTGGATTGCCACCTCAGCAGCGTAGCTGCCTCGGTGACTAAATCATAGCATTATCTTTATGTAAGTCAGTTTTTTGAACATTAACGCTACTACCTCGGCAGCTACGCTGCCTCGGCTTTTAATATTACATGTTTTTATTAAGTCATAAGATTTAAAGTTGATTTTCAAGTATTTGGATTGCCACCTCAGCAGCGTAGCTGCCTCGGTGACTAAATCATAGCATTATCTTTATGTAAGTCAGTTTTTTGAACATTAACCCTACTACCTCGGCAGCTACGCTGCCTCGGCTTTTAATGTTACATGTTTTTATTAAGTCATAAGATTTAAAGTTGATTTTCAAGTATTTGGATTGCCACCTCAGCAGCGTAGCTGCCTCGGTGACTATAATCATAGCATTATCTTTATGTAAGTCAGTTTTTTGAACATTAACCCTACTACCTCGGCAGCTACGCTGCCTCGGCTTTTAATATTACATGTTTTTATTAAGTCAGAAGATTTAAAGTTGATTTTCAAGTATTTGGATTGCCACCTCAGCAGCGTAGCTGCCTCGGTGACTAAATCATAGCATTATCTTTATGTAAGTCAGTTTTTTGAACATTAACCCTACTACCTCGGCAGCTACGCTGCCTCGGCTTTTAATATTACATGTTTTTATTAACTCATAAGATTTGAAGTTGATTTTCAAGTATTTGGATTGCCACCTCAGCAGCGTAGCTGCCTCGGTGACTAAATCATAGCATTATCTTTATGTAAGTCAGTTTTTTGAACATTAACGCTACTACCTCGGCAGCTACGCTGCCTCGGCTTTTAATATTACATGTTTTTATTAAGTCATAATGTTTTGAGTTAATTTAATTACGGTTGTGTTTGAAAATGAAATGTTCCACTAATTATAATATGAAAGAAAGTTCTATTATACTTGCTTTTAATGTCACAGATCCACACTTTACACTTCACAAACCCAATGAAATAAAATCAATGAAAGAAACTGCTGAATAGAAAACTCACTACATCTCATTGCAAAACTGACTTTTATTCTCTGTCTCGTAACGTCAAAATCGAAGTAAACAAGTTCAACTGTTTTTCTATACTTGCGGGCGGAACGAACGCATACAAAATTTTCGGAACAAAATAAAAATGAAAATGTACAATCTATCCGAAAAAAAGAATTAAATTTCATTGAATGAAATTGAACATACCGACCGCCTTGCCGAACATTCGGCAACCGAATACAATTAAAGAGAAAAGCAAAAAAAAATATAATTTGAGTCATTAGAAAATAATTGAAAAGAAAAACTCATATATGAATTGAACGCGATCTTCCGGCTAATTTTCCACATGGAATTACAAAGATTCCGGAAGAGGATACCGAATTCGAAAAATGAAATAAATTTTGAATGAATCATTACAACTAAAATCATTATTAATCATTATAATTGAATTACAAATCATTGCGGCCAAACGAACAAGCGCGTCTATCATTCAATTGAAGGGAGGACACATAAACGAACGAAGGGACGTGTTAACGTGGTAGTTGAGGTTTTTAAGGTTGCAACCCGAGCGTGTCCGTCAGGACCATAGTGAATTTTCTCAATACGAGCAAGCATCCATTTACCGGGAGGGAGGCGTTCGTCTTTAATTAAGACCAGTTGTCCGATTTGTGGCAAATTATGAGGTACATGCCATTTGGTGGCATTTTGTATCGACTGCAAATAAAATCTTTGCCAATGATTCCAGAAATCCTCCAACATCCGTCGCAAAAGCTGCCATCGAGATAAACGAGAAATCTTTTCGTCAATGAGAGATGGTTCTGGCACTATTGTCAGAGAACCGCCTATTAGGAAGTGAGCCGGTGTCAATACATCGTAACTACTGGGATCGTCGGACAGCGAATAAAGAGGTCTTGAATTTAGGACGGCTTCGATTTGTACAAGGACCGTAGTGAATTCTTCATATGTGAGCAACGTGGAACCAACCACCCTCTTTAAGTGTGTCTTAACGGACTTGACGCCAGCCTCCCATTTACCACCGAAGTGAGGAGCCGCAGGAGGATTAAACTTCCACTTCGTACCATCATCGACTAATATGTTGACTATTTCTTTCCAATTTTTTGAAGCTGCTGTGAATAATGAACGCAGTTCACGGTCGGCGCCGACTAGATTGGTTCCACAATCGCTATATAGACACTGACTAATGCCTCTACGTCCTGAAAATCGTCTATATGCCGCCAGAAAGCCGGAAGTCGTGTAATCGGTTGCAAGCTCAAGGTGCACAGCTGACGTGGCTAAACATACAAAAAGAATTAAGTAAGCCTTATACGTTTTACCACTCCGTCCTCGGAATGTACGGAGGAGAAATGGCCCGGCGTAATCAAGACCGGTATGCAGAAAAGGTCTAGATGGAGTAACACGAGGTATAGGCAGTTGTCCCATCAATTGTTGACTGGTTGCGACCCGCTGCTTTGCACAAATCATGCATCTCCGGATAAATGCCCTCACTGGAACGCGACCCCCAACAATCCAAAAACGTCCTCGAATTGATGATAAGGTGAGTTGCGTTCCCCCATGTAACGTTCGTCTGTGGTGGCTGTCAATTAACAACTCGGTGATGCGGGATCTCCTTGGTAGAATAAGAGGGTGTTTCTCATCCCAGTCCAGATTTGCGAATCTAAGTCTTCCGGTAATGCGAAGCAAGCCATTCCCGTCGATGAAAGGAGACAAACGGAATAATGGACTCGACCTCGAAATTACTCGACCATCCAACAATTCTCGAATCTCTTCACGGAAAGAAAATTGCTGACACTCTTGAACCCAAAACATTAGAGCTTTATTCACTTCCTCGGTTGTTAAAACGTCTGAAACATAACTAGATTTTGAAAATATTCGCGAACACCATGCGGTAACGTGTAATAATTTATTGAGTGAGGAATATCGGTATTTGAGATTCCACCCCTCATCAGCCGGAGTCGCAGTATGTGACGCAGGAGTTGAACGTTTTTCTCGTTCTGATTCTGAAGAGAAATCTGGCTGGAGAGAAGGCCAGTCACCGGATGATGAAGACAACCATGCAGGTCCAGACCACCACAGAGTCGCCTCCTGAAGCTGTCGTACGGGAACTCCTCGTGATACGAGGTCGGCGGGATTTTCTCCGCTGGGAACATAATGCCATCGAGCTTCTGGTAAGTCTTGGATCTCGATGACTCTATTACGAACGAAGTCCTTCCATTTCGATGGTTGACTGCAGATCCACGCCAGAGCCACAGTAGAGTCAGTCCAGAGATGAATAGGGATGTCGGGAACGTCAAGAGCTGCTCTTACAAGTTTTGTCAACCGAACCAACAATACACACGCGCACAATTCGAGACGCGGAATGGTTACAACTTTAAGCGGTGCCACTTTACTTTTAGAAAACACGACGGATACGCGAACTTCTTCATTATTAACGACACGCAGATAAACCACCGCTCCATAAGCACTAATGGACGCGTCAGCAAAACCGTGTAATTGAACCGAATTTACCGGCCGACTCAAACCCAACCATCGCGGTACCCTTATCGTCGGAACATCGCGAAAATCATTAATAACCGTTTTCCATTGCCGTTCGAGATCTTCTGGAAGTGGTTGATCCCACTCAAGATTACGAGTCCAAAGGTTTTGCATGAATATTTTCGCGGTAATAATTAGTGGCGAAATCCAGCCGAGGGGATCGAATAATCGCGCGATGAACGAAAGTACGGTACGTTTATTTACTTTATCAGTAGAGTCATAAAGGTTATTGAAACAAAAGAGAAAGTGATCAGATGCATTATTCCACATAAGTCCCAACGCTCTAGGAGACTTGTCATCTTCAATATTTAATGTACAAGATTCGGCTAATAAGTCGGGCGTTAGTAAGGAAAGAGCTGCCGGAACGTTTGATATCCACTTTCGCGCAGTGAATCCGCCCGCCTTTAATATTTGAATCAATTGAAAAATTACCTCCTGCACCTCATCGACATCATCCGCACCAGAAAGAATATCGTCAACGTATGTATCATGTTGAAGAATTACGGCACCGAACGGTTGCGTTTCAGAATGCTCGGAGGCTAGCTGGCGTAAACAACGGATTGCTAAATACGGAGCGCATGAAAGACCATATGTGACAGTGGTCAATTCAAAATGTTGAAATTCCTGTGAAGAATTATTTCTCCATACAATACGCTGGAATGGTTGATCCATTTTAGAAACTCGAATTTGTCTATACATTTTCTCGAGGTCGCATGCGATAGCAATTGGATGGCGCCTCCACCGCAAAAGTACATTAACGAGTTCGTTTTGAAGCTTAGGCCCAGTGTACAAGCAATCGTTAAGAGAAAGCCCGGAGGAAGTCAATTGAGAACCGTTGAATACCACTCGGAGCCGTGTCGTCGAACTAGATTCGCGGATGATACCGTGATGAGGTAAATAAAAATTAGGAATATTTAAATTGAATGACACGGAGCGCATATGTCCTAATTCGATGTATTCATTTATGAATCGTTCATATTCGATTTTAAATTTCTCGTTTCGCGCGAATCTAAATTCTAGCCGTTTAAAGTTCTGCATTGCAACCGGATACGAAGTTCCCAACTCGCTTGGCGACCTTTTGAATGGTAATCGCACCACAAAACGCCCGTTGTCGTCCCGCGTATGTGTTCGAACGAAATGTTCTTCGCACTCGCGTTCATCAATCGATAGGTGCGAGATAGTACCAAAATCATCTTCCTGTCTCCAGAAACGTTGAATCAAATCAATAAACTCTCGATCAACTGAACATTGAAATCCGTGCAGATTTGAATCTGTTACCGGTTGGTTCGACAAAGTTCCAGAAATAATCCACCCGAAAGAAGTTTGCTGCGCAATCAAACCGCCGTCGCGACTTCGTTTAACCCCAAATTGTAAAATTTTTGAAAACAAGCTTACACCGAGAATTAATTCTATTTTTCGAGGCGATGTAAACTCAGGGTCAGCTAGCGGAAGATCGGCTAACTCAAACGGAAGGTGAGCTGAACGTTTTAATGGTAAGTATGCTGTGAGTTTGGGTAGAATTAAAGTTTCTTCATTAAACGATACAAACGGATCTGTACGCGAACACAACCTGACCGTCGTTATACCACTGGCAATACTAAGTTTCTGCGAACCGATGCCGGAAATAGGCACATTGGCTGATCGACGTTGAAGATGAAGTCGCTGCACTAAAGACTCGCTAATAAAGGAAACTTCTGAGCCCTGATCAATCAATGCGCGAACAATGACAGAATCCCCCCGAGCGTCCGATGCGAAGATTAAGGCTGTAGCTAGTAGCACCGGCGTGTGAATGTGATACGAATGAAGTAAATGACTTGAAGTTGAAACTTGTGCAGTTGTTGTGCTTGGTTGTGGTTGATTGGACGCACCACCTGTTTCAGGTTGAACAGCGATGTCTCTTTGGGTGAACGCGCGTGTTACCGGTGGTGCCTCGTGAAGAGTGGTATGATGAGGCTTTCGGCAGATACGACACCGTTTTAATACTCGACACCTTCGTACGATATGTGGCCCCAAACAATTAAAACACAATCCTTGCTTAAGTACCAATTCTGATCGTTGTGCCGCGGTTTTCGCAAGAAATGTTTGACATGATGCGATATAATGAGCCCCTCCGCATAAAGAACACCCGGTTGTAGGAGCAGACGCGTTATGAACTTTTACATTTGATAGTTTGGACCATGTTTGCGGATTCTTTTTGGTAAGCTTTTCAATTGCTTCCAAAGTATAAACACGACTAATTAGAAAGTCGTCGAGGTCCCCAAATGTCACAGGATCGCGAAAATGACCAATTGATTTTTCCCAGTCTTTTACAGTTTCCGCGTCCAATTTTCGAACCAACATATAAACCAGCAAGTGATCCCACATATTCACCGGACACCCGAACGACTCTAAGGCCCCCAACGACTCTTTAACTTCACCGATTAAGCGTTTAAGTTCGTAAGCCGATTCGTTTTTAATCGAACGTGCGGAAAACAAAATTGATAATTGTGCATCGATCAACACGCGACGATTTTCGTACCTTTCGACGAGCAAATTCCACGCTCTTTGAAAATTCGCACTGGTTACTAATAAGTTTTTAATTAACTGAGCCGGTTCTTTAACTAAGCTCATCTTCAAATAATGCAGCTTCTCAACATCGGAAATATCAGTATTATCATGAACCATAGAACAAAAAAGGTCTCGGTACTGCGACCAATTAGCGTAATCGCCGTCAAATGTCGGTAAATGAATCTGGGGAAGATGTCTCGAACCCGACGAACCGCGCACCGTTTGCAACATTGGGGTATTAGCGATAAGAGGAGCTTTCGTTGCTACTGTTTGATTGACAGGTTGACCGACCGAACCTTCGGAACCCTGCGCTGGCATTAGATTTATTAAATCAAGCATAAAACTCTTCGCGTCTAAATAAGCGTCCTCGCACAAAGTAAAAGTATCTTCCTTGAAATAAACCGTTTCCATATATTCGATTCTATATGGAATGAGTTTTTTATGAATATCGTTAAAGTCATTCCAATTTGATTCAAGCCGTTCAAGACGACTTTGAACAGTTCCACGGGTCCAATTAGCTCGACCCATTTTTTTTAAATTGTCAATAGTTCGTTTAATAAGCCCGAATACTTCACTTTGCCGTTCGAAAAACGAATTCAAGTCCGTCCCGTCGCCGTGCAGAGCCATTTTGCAACACCGAAATATCTATTTAAACGACGAAAGAAATCCGATGGCGAAAGAAAAGTTACTAATCATTAATCTTTACAATTAATTCGATCGAACCGTCGCGAACTGTATCCTACCGGAAGAATTTAAACGTGTATCCGGCTCGAAGGACCAGAAATTGTTTTGAGTTAATTTAATTACGGTTGTGTTTGAAAATGAAATGTTCCACTAATTATAATATGAAAGAAAGTTCTATTATACTTGCTTTTAATGTCACAGATCCACACTTTACACTTCACAAACCCAATGAAATAAAATCAATGAAAGAAACTGCTGAATAGAAAACTCACTACATCTCATTGCAAAACTGACTTTTATTCTCTGTCTCGTAACGTCAAAATCGAAGTAAACAAGTTCAACTGTTTTTCTATACTTGCGGGCGGAACGAACGCATACAAAATTTTCGGAACAAAATAAAAATGAAAATGTACAATCTATCCGAAAAAAAGAATTAAATTTCATTGAATGAAATTGAACACATAAGGTTTAAAGTTGATTTTCAAGTATTTGGATTACCACCTCAGCAGCGTAGCTGCCTCGGTGACTAAATCATAGCATTATCTTTATGTAAGTCAGTTTTTTGAACATTAACCCTACTACCTCGGCAGCTACGCTGCCTCGGCTTTTAACATTACATGTTTTTATTAAGTCATAAGATTTAAAGTTGATTTTCAAGTATTTGGATTGCCACCTCAGCAGCGTAGCTGCCTCGGTGACTAAATCATAGCATTATCTTTATGTAAGTCAGTTTTTTGAACATTAACCCTACTACCTCGGCAGCTACGCTGCCTCGGCTTTTAATATTACATGTTTTTATTAACTCATAAGACTTAAAGTTGATTTTCAAGTATTTGGATTGCCACCTCAGCAGCGTAGCTGCCTCGGTGACTAAATCATAGCATTATCTTTATGTAAGTCAGTTTTTTGAACATTAACGCTACTACCTCGGCAGCTACGCTGCCTCGGCTTTTAATATTACATGTTTTTATTAAGTCATAAGGTTTAAAGTTGATTTTCAAGTACTTGGATTGCCACCTCAGCAGCGTAGCTGCCTCGGTGATTAAATCATAGCATTATCTTTATGTAAGTCAGTTTTTTGAACATTAACCCTACTATCTCGGCAGCTACGCTGCCTCGGCTTTTAATATTATAAGTTTTTATTGAATCATAAGGTTAAAGTTGACTTTCAAGTATTTACATTGTTGCCTCAGCAGCATAGCTGCCTCCGCGATTAAATAATAACATTACTTTCAACAAATGATTCCATACAGGTCAGTTTTTTGAACATCAGCACAACTGCCTCAGCAGCTAACGCTGCCTCGGCTTCTGATATTACACGTCTCTGTTGAATAATGAGGTTTAAAGTTGATTTTTAAGTATTTGCACTGCTGCCTCAGCAGCGTAGCTGCCTCGGTGACTAAATCATAGCATTACTTCAACAAACGTCTTCATATAAGTCAGTTTTTTTAACATTAACGCTACTACCTCGGCAGCTACGCTGCCTCGGCTTTTAACATTACATGTTTTTATTAAGTCATAAGATTTAAAGTTGATTTTCAAGTATTTGGATTGCCACCTCAGCAGCGTAGCTGCCTCGGTGGCTAAATCATAGCATTATCTTTATGTAAGTCAGTTTTTTGAACATTAACCCTACTACCTCGGCAGCTACGCTGCCTCGGCTTTTAATATTACATGTTTTTATTAACTCATAAGACTTAAAGTTGATTTTCAAGTATTTGGATTGCCACCTCAGCAGCGTAGCTGCCTCGGTGACTAAATCATAGCATTATCTTTATGTAAGTCAGTTTTTTGAACATTAACGCTACTACCTCGGCAGCTACGCTGCCTCGGCTTTTAATATTACATGTTTTTATTAAGTCATAAGGTTTAAAGTTGATTTTCAAGTACTTGGATTGCCACCTCAGCAGCGTAGCTGCCTCGGTGATTAAATCATAGCATTATCTTTATGTAAGTCAGTTTTTTGAACATTAACCCTACTATCTCGGCAGCTACGCTGCCTCGGCTTTTAATATTATAAGTTTTTATTGAATCATAAGGTTAAAGTTGACTTTCAAGTATTTACATTGTTGCCTCAGCAGCATAGCTGCCTCCGCGATTAAATAATAACATTACTTTCAACAAATGATTCCATACAGGTCAGTTTTTTGAACATCAGCACAACTGCCTCAGCAGCTAACGCTGCCTCGGCTTCTGATATTACACGTCTCTGTTGAATAATGAGGTTTAAAGTTGATTTTTAAGTATTTGCACTGCTGCCTCAGCAGCGTAGCTGCCTCGGTGACTAAATCATAGCATTACTTCAACAAACGTCTTCATATAAGTAAGTTTTTTTAACATTAACGCTACTACCTCGGCAGCTACGCTGCCTCCGCTTTTAATATTACACATTTTTATTGAATCATAAGGTTTAAAGTTAATTTCCAAGTATTTGCACTATTGCCTCGGCGATTAAATAATAACATTACTTTCAACAAATGATTCCATACACGTCAGTTTTTTGAACATTAGCACATCTGCCTCAGCAGCTACGCTGCCTCGGCTTTTAATATCACATATTTTTATTTAACAATAAGGTATAAAGTTGATTCTCAAGCATTTGAGCACCTACCTCAGCAGCAGAGCTGCTTCGGCGATCAAAATAATAACATTAACTCCAACAAAACATATCATATAGATCAGTTTTTTGAACATTAACACTTCTACCTCGGCAGCTACGCTGCCTCGGCATCTAATGTTATTATTATTGAATATCTCGAGTAAACCCGTATTAATTCATTACATCGAATTTTTAAAAAATAATTAAAACATTTTTTTTTTTAGTTATTTAAAGGCGCCTTTCATTATTGCAAAGGCGAAGATATCCGCGGAGTTAAGAACCGAACCGAATGCGAAGCGAGAGGAAACAAATGGGACAATCAAAAATATAATTTCGACGATTTAGGACAAGCATTGATGTCTTTGTTTGTGTTAAGCTCGAGGGACGGTTGGGTCAACATAATGTACAGTGGTTTAGATGCGGTCGGAGTGGATCAAGAGCCGCAAACGAATTACTCCGAATGGAGACTTTTGTATTTTATCGCCTTCATTTTGCTCGTTGGATTTTTCGTTCTAAACATGTTCGTTGGGGTTGTCGTCGAAAATTTTCATAGATGCCGGGAGGAGCAAGAAAAAGAGGAGAGGGTGAGGAGAGCTGCGAAAAGAGCTTTGCAAATGGAAAAGCGCAGAAGAAGTAAGCTCAAACATATTTATTACTATTTCTTATTTATTTTTTCTTTTTAGAAATGAACGAACCTCCTTATTACATTAACTACTCTAAATGGAGACTTTTTATTCACAACGTCGTCACCTCTAAATATTTTGATTTAGCCATAGCGGCTGTAATCGGTCTTAACGTAGTCACAATGGCCACTGAAAGTTATAAAATGCCCGATATTCTTCATTACATCCTAAGAATTTTTAATTATTTCTTCACCGCCGTTTTTATCTTGGAAAGTACGATGAAATTGATCGCGTTAGGATTCGTTCTTTACATGAAAGACAAATGGAATCAATTGGACGTAGGAATTGTGATTTTATCGGTCGTTGGAATTATTTTGGAAGAATTAAAATCGAAAATTATCCCGATAAACCCCACGGTTCTCCGCGTCATGAGAGTAATGAGAATCGCGAGAGTTTTGAAACTATTAAAAATGGCTAAAGGGATCCGAGCCCTTTTAGACACGGTAATGCAAGCTTTACCACAAGTCGGAAATTTAGGCTTGTTGTTTTTTCTTCTTTTCTTCATTTTCGCCGCGTTGGGAGTAGAATTATTCGGAAGGTTGGATTGCGAGAAGCACGTTTGTCAAGGATTAGGCGAACACGCGCATTTTAAAAATTTCGGGATGGCTTTTTTAACTTTATTTCGCGTCGCCACCGGAGACAATTGGAACGGAATCATGAAGGACACTTTAAGGGAAGAATGCGATGCGAGCGCGAATTGTTTGGAAAATTGTTGCGTCTCGGCTATAATAGCACCTTTATACTTTGTTATTTTTGTACTTATGGCGCAATTTGTTCTTGTAAATGTCGTAGTTGCGGTAAATTTTAATTTTATTTTATATAATACTAATTAATAAAATCATTGTTTTATGTAGGTTTTAATGAAGCATTTGGAGGAGTCTCATAAGCATTTGGAAGATGAACAAGACATGGATAATCAATTGGAAAGGGAATTTCAGGAGAAACAAGAACTTGAAGAAAGGAGGGAGTTGTGTTTGGCTCTTCAATTAGATTCGGAATGTATTCAACCTCATTATAAGCCTTTAACTAAGGTAAATTATTATGATTACTAATTATAATTGATCGTGCGTACCAAATAATGTCAATTTAATGTCACTTGTTGTCACTACATACACTATTATTGTAGTTTGAACAATATAATATGTATAAGCGCGCACTTGTGCGCGCAAGAGCTCTTTATTGCAGATGACTGACACTCCATTATCATGGTTATTAAGAAAATAACGCTCGTAAGCGCGCAAGATGTCTTTAATGGAGAAAACTGACATCATTATCATGATTAGTAACCATTACACCATTACAATGGTTTGGATAACACATTATGTACATGCGCGCAATTGTGCGCACAAGAACTCATAACTATTATCATGGCTGTGAAGATAACAACGCGCGTAAGCGCGCAAGAGTTCTTTAATGGAGAAAACTAACATAATTATGATGATTATGAAGATAAAAACGCGCGTAAGCGCGCAGGAGTTCAATAAATTAGAAAATGTACACCTTTACAATGGTTTGGATAACACATTATGTACATGCGCGCATTTGTGCACGCAAGAGTTCATAACTATTATCATGGTTATGAAGATAACAACGCGCGTAAGCGCGCAAGAGCTCAAAAAACTAGAAAATGTACACCATTACAATTGTTTGGATAACACATTATGTACATGCGCGCACTTGTGCGCGCAAGAGTTCATAACTATTACCATGGTTATGAAGATAACAACGCGCGTAAGCGCGCAAGAGCTCAATAAATTAGAAAATGTACACCATTACAATGGTTTGGATAACACATTATGTACATGCGCGCACTTGTGCGCACAAGAGCTTATAATTATCATCATGGCTATGAAGATAACAACGCGCGTAAGCGCGCAAGAGCTCAATAAATTAGAAAATGTACACCATTACAATTGTTTGGATAACACATTATGTACATGCGCGCACTTGTGCGCGCAAGAGCTCATAATTATTATCATGGCTATGAAGATAACAACGCGCGTAAGCGCGCAAGAATCAATATATTAGATAATGTACACCATTACAATTGTTTGGATAACACATTATGTACATGCGCGCACTTGTGCGCACAAGAGCTTATAATTATCATCATGGCTATGAAGATAACAACGCGCGTAAGCGCGCAAGAGCTCAATAAATTAGAAAATGTACACCATTACAATTGTTTGGATAACACATTATGTACATGCGCGCACTTGTGCGCACAAGAGCTTATAATTATCATCATGGCTATGAAGATAACAACGCGCGTAAGCGCGCAAGAGCTCAATAAATTAGAAAATGTACACCATTACAATTGTTTGGATAACACATTATGTACATGCGCGCACTTGTGCGCGCAAGAGCTCATAATTATTATCATGGCTATGAAGATAACAACGCGCGTAAGCGCGCAAGAATCAATATATTAGATAATGTACACCATTACAATTGTTTGGATAACACATTATGTACATGCGCGCACTTGTGCGCGCAAGAGTTCATAACTATTACCATGGTTATGAAGATAACAACGCGCGTAAGCGCGCAAGAGCTCAATAAATTAGAAAATGTACACCATTACAATTGTTTGGATAACACATTATGTACATGCGCGCACTTGTGCGCGCAAGAGCTCATAATTATTATCATGGCTATGAAGATAACAACGCGCGTAAGCGCGCAAGAATCAATATATTAGATAATGTACACCATTACAATTGTTTGGATAACACATTATGTACATGCGCGCACTTGTGCGCACAAGAGCTTATAATTATCATCATGGCTATGAAGATAACAACGCGCGTAAGCGCGCAAGAGCTCAATAAATTAGAAAATGTACACCATTACAATTGTTTGGATAACACATTATGTACATGCGCGCACTTGTGCGCACAAGAGCTTATAATTATCATCATGGCTATGAAGATAACAACGCGCGTAAGCGCGCAAGAGCTCAATAAATTAGAAAATGTACACCATTACAATTGTTTGGATAACACATTATGTACATGCGCGCACTTGTGCGCGCAAGAGCTCATAATTATTATCATGGCTATGAAGATAACAACGCGCGTAAGCGCGCAAGAATCAATATATTAGATAATGTACACCATTACAATTGTTTGGATAACACATTATGTACATGCGCGCACTTGTGCGCGCAAGAGTTCATAACTATTACCATGGTTATGAAGATAACAACGCGCGTAAGCGCGCAAGAGCTCAATAAATTAGAAAATGTACACCATTACAATTGTTTGGATAACACATTATGTACATGCGCGCACTTGTGCGCGCAAGAGCTCATAATTATTATCATGGCTATGAAGATAACAACGCGCGTAAGCGCGCAAGAATCAATATATTAGATAATGTACACCATTACAATTGTTTGGATAACACATTATGTACATGCGCGCACTTGTGCGCACAAGAGCTTATAATTATCATCATGGCTATGAAGATAACAACGCGCGTAAGCGCGCAAGAGCTCAATAAATTAGAAAATGTACACCATTACAATTGTTTGGATAACACATTATGTACATGCGCGCACTTGTGCGCGCAAGAGCTCATAATTATTATCATGGCTATGAAGATAACAACGCGCGTAAGCGCGCAAGAATCAATATATTAGATAATGTACACCATTACAATTGTTTGGATAACACATTATGTACATGCGCGCACTTGTGCGCGCAAGAGTTCATAACTATTACCATGGTTATGAAGATAACAACGCGCGTAAGCGCGCAAGAGCTCAATAAATTAGAAAATGTACACCATTACAATTGTTTGGATAACACATTATGTACATGCGCGCACTTGTGCGCGCAAGAGCTCATAATTATTATCATGGCTATGAAGATAACAACGCGCGTAAGCGCGCAAGAATCAATATATTAGATAATGTACACCATTACAATTGTTTGGATAACACATTATGTACATGCGCGCACTTGTGCGCGCAAGAGTTCATAACTATTACCATGGTTATGAAGATAACAACGCGCGTAAGCGCGCAAGAGCTCAATAAATTAGAAAATGTACACCATTACAATTGTTTGGATAACACATTATGTACATGCGCGCACTTGTGCGCGCAAGAGCTCATAATTATTATCATGGCTATGAAGATAACAACGCGCGTAAGCGCGCAAGAATCAATATATTAGATAATGTACACCATTACAATTGTTTGGATAACACATTATGTACATGCGCGCACTTGTGCGCGCAAGAGTTCATAACTATTACCATGGTTATGAAGATAACAACGCGCGTAAGCGCGCAAGAGCTCAATAAATTAGAAAATGTACACCATTACAATTGTTTGGATAACACATTATGTACATGCGCGCACTTGTGCGCGCAAGAGCTCATAATTATTATCATGGCTATGAAGATAACAACGCGCGTAAGCGCGCAAGAATCAATATATTAGATAATGTACACCATTACAATTGTTTGGATAACACATTATGTACATGCGCGCACTTGTGCGCACAAGAGCTTATAATTATCATCATGGCTATGAAGATAACAACGCGCGTAAGCGCGCAAGAGCTCAATAAATTAGAAAATGTACACCATTACAATTGTTTGGATAACACATTATGTACATGCGCGCACTTGTGCGCGCAAGAGCTCATAATTATTATCATGGCTATGAAGATAACAACGCGCGTAAGCGCGCAAGAATCAATATATTAGATAATGTACACCATTACAATTGTTTGGATAACACATTATGTACATGCGCGCACTTGTGCGCACAAGAGCTTATAATTATCATCATGGCTATGAAGATAACAACGCGCGTAAGCGCGCAAGAGCTCAATAAATTAGAAAATGTACACCATTACAATTGTTTGGATAACACATTATGTACATGCGCGCACTTGTGCGCACAAGAGCTTATAATTATCATCATGGCTATGAAGATAACAACGCGCGTAAGCGCGCAAGAGCTCAATAAATTAGAAAATGTACACCATTACAATTGTTTGGATAACACATTATGTACATGCGCGCACTTGTGCGCGCAAGAGCTCATAATTATTATCATGGCTATGAAGATAACAACGCGCGTAAGCGCGCAAGAATCAATATATTAGATAATGTACACCATTACAATTGTTTGGATAACACATTATGTACATGCGCGCACTTGTGCGCGCAAGAGTTCATAACTATTACCATGGTTATGAAGATAACAACGCGCGTAAGCGCGCAAGAGCTCAATAAATTAGAAAATGTACACCATTACAATTGTTTGGATAACACATTATGTACATGCGCGCACTTGTGCGCGCAAGAGCTCATAATTATTATCATGGCTATGAAGATAACAACGCGCGTAAGCGCGCAAGAATCAATATATTAGATAATGTACACCATTACAATTGTTTGGATAACACATTATGTACATGCGCGCACTTGTGCGCACAAGAGCTTATAATTATCATCATGGCTATGAAGATAACAACGCGCGTAAGCGCGCAAGAGCTCAATAAATTAGAAAATGTACACCATTACAATTGTTTGGATAACACATTATGTACATGCGCGCACTTGTGCGCGCAAGAGCTCATAATTATTATCATGGCTATGAAGATAACAACGCGCGTAAGCGCGCAAGAATCAATATATTAGATAATGTACACCATTACAATTGTTTGGATAACACATTATGTACATGCGCGCACTTGTGCGCACAAGAGCTTATAATTATCATCATGGCTATGAAGATAACAACGCGCGTAAGCGCGCAAGAGCTCAATAAATTAGAAAATGTACACCATTACAATTGTTTGGATAACACATTATGTACATGCGCGCACTTGTGCGCACAAGAGCTTATAATTATCATCATGGCTATGAAGATAACAACGCGCGTAAGCGCGCAAGAGCTCAATAAATTAGAAAATGTACACCATTACAATTGTTTGGATAACACATTATGTACATGCGCGCACTTGTGCGCGCAAGAGCTCATAATTATTATCATGGCTATGAAGATAACAACGCGCGTAAGCGCGCAAGAATCAATATATTAGATAATGTACACCATTACAATTGTTTGGATAACACATTATGTACATGCGCGCACTTGTGCGCGCAAGAGTTCATAACTATTACCATGGTTATGAAGATAACAACGCGCGTAAGCGCGCAAGAGCTCAATAAATTAGAAAATGTACACCATTACAATTGTTTGGATAACACATTATGTACATGCGCGCACTTGTGCGCGCAAGAGCTCATAATTATTATCATGGCTATGAAGATAACAACGCGCGTAAGCGCGCAAGAGCTCAATAAATTAGAAAATGTACACCATTACAATTGTTTGGATAACACATTATGTACATGCGCGCACTTGTGCGCACAAGAGCTTATAATTATCATCATGGCTATGAAGATAACAACGCGCGTAAGCGCGCAAGAGCTCAATAAATTAGAAAATGTACACCATTACAATTGTTTGGATAACACATTATGTACATGCGCGCACTTGTGCGCGCAAGAGCTCATAATTATTATCATGGCTATGAAGATAACAACGCGCGTAAGCGCGCAAGAATCAATATATTAGATAATGTACACCATTACAATTGTTTGGATAACACATTATGTACATGCGCGCACTTGTGCGCGCAAGAGCTCATAATTATTATCATGGCTATGAAGATAACAACGCGCGTAAGCGCGCAAGAATCAATATATTAGATAATGTACACCATTACAATTGTTTGGATAACACATTATGTACATGCGCGCACTTGTGCGCACAAGAGCTTATAATTATCATCATGGCTATGAAGATAACAACGCGCGTAAGCGCGCAAGAGCTCAATAAATTAGAAAATGTACACCATTACAATTGTTTGGATAACACATTATGTACATGCGCGCACTTGTGCGCACAAGAGCTTATAATTATCATCATGGCTATGAAGATAACAACGCGCGTAAGCGCGCAAGAGCTCAATAAATTAGAAAATGTACACCATTACAATTGTTTGGATAACACATTATGTACATGCGCGCACTTGTGCGCGCAAGAGCTCATAATTATTATCATGGTTATGAAGATAACAACGCGCGTTAGCGCGCAAGAGCTCAATAAATTAGAAAATGTACACCATTACAATTGTTTGGATAACACATTATGTACATGTGCGCACTTGTGCGCGCAAGAGCTCATAACTGTTATCATGGTTATGAAGATAACAACGCGCGTAAGCGCGCAAGAGCTCTTTAAATTAGAAAATGTACACCATTACAATGGTTTGGATAACACATTATGTAAATGCGCGCACTTGTGCGCACAAGAGCTCATAACTATTATCATGGCTATGAAGATAACAACGCGCGTAAGCGCGCAAGAGCTCAATAAATTAGAAAATGCACACCATTACAATTGTTTGGATAACACATAATGTACATGCGCGCACTTGTGCGCGCAAGAGCTTTTTATTGCAGAAGACCGATACACCATTACTATAGTTATTAAGATAACAACGCGCGTAAGCGTGCAAGAGTTCTTTAATGGAGAAAACTGACATAATTATGATGGTTATGAAGATAACAACGCCTGTAAACGCGCAAGAGTTCAATAGATTAGAAAATGTACACCATTACAATGGTTTGGATAACACATTATGTACATGCGCGCACTTGTGCGCGCAAGAGCTCATAACTGTTATCATGGTTATGAAGATAACGCGCGTAAGCGCGCAAGAGTTCTTTAAATTAGAAAATGTACACCATTACAATGGTTTGGATAACACATTATGTAAATGCGCGCACTTGTGCGCGCAAGAGCTCATAACTATTATCATGGCTATGAAGATAACAACGCGCGTAAGCGCGCAAGAGCTCAATAAATTAGAAAATGCACACCATTACAATTGTTTGGATAACAGATAATGTACATGCGCGCACTTGTGCGCGCAAGAGCTTTTTATTGCAGAAGACCGATACACCATTACTATAGTTATTAAGATAACAACGCGCGTAAGCGTGCAAGAGTTCTTTAATGGAGAAAACTGACATAATTATGATGGTTATGAAGATAACAACGCCTGTAAACGCGCAAGAGTTCAATAGATTAGAAAATGTACACCATTACAATGGTTTGGATAACACATTATGTACATGCGCGCACTTGTGCGCGCAAGAGCTCATAACTGTTATCATGGTTATGAAGATAACAACGCGCGTAAACGTGCAAGACCTCAATAAATTAGAAAATGTACACCATCACAATTATTTGGATAACACATTATGTACATGCGCGCACTTGTGCGCGCAAGAGCTTATAATTATTATCATGGCCATGAAGATAACAACGCGCGTAAGCGCGCAAGAGCTCAATAAATTAGAAAATGTACACCATTACTATTGTTTGGATAACACATTATGTACATGCGCGCACTTGTGCGCGCAAGAGCTCATAATTATTATTATGGCTATGAAGATAACAACGCGCGTAAGCGCGCAAGAACTCAATACATTAGTAAATGTACACCATTACAATTGTTTGGATAACACATAATGTACATGCGCGCACTTGTGCGCGCAAGAGCTTTTTATTGCAGAAGACCGATACACCATTAGTATAGTTATTAAGATAACAACGCGCGTAAGCGTGCAAGAGTTCTTTAATGGAGAAAACTGACATAACTATGATGGTTATGAAGATAACAACGCCTGTAAGCGCGCAAGAGTTCAATAAATTAGAAAATGTACACCATTACAATGGTTTGGATAACACATTATGTACATGCGCGCACTTGTGCGCGCAAGAGCTCATAACTATTATCATGGTTATGAAGATAACAATGCGCGTAAGCGCGCAAGAGCTCAATAAATTAGAAAATGTACACCATTACAATTGTTTGGATAACACATTATGTACATGCGCGCACTTGTGCGCGCAAGAGCTCATAACTGTTATCATGGTTATGAAGATAACAACGCGCGTAAACGCGCAAGAGCTCAATAAATTAGAAAATGTACACCATTACAATTGTTTGGATAACACATTATGTACCGGGTGGGCCACTAAGAAAGGACGCCGGCTATATCTCAGAAACCGTTGATCACATAGTTTTCAGATAAAAAAATTCTTATACAAAGTGACCCATAGAAACTGCTGGAAATTATTTTCAAGTTTGTAAAACTACCGCTAGGGGGCATAATGCCAACGACAAAATTTAAAATGTAGATTTTCGTAAAATTTTGATAATAAACTTCATTCGGCTATAACATTTTTAGAATCTTTAGATAGTTTCTGACATCTTTCGTTAGTCATTTTTTTTGCATACTGCTTAAATAAGTGAGGTACGGGGTGTTACATTGACTATTATAAAAGTAGCCCTAACTTTGGCATTGTTCATCCGAATACATCAAAATTGGTCTTGTTGGAAAGAGGAGGAATTTTTGTATTCGATGACATCCGAAATTAGCCGATTTACTTTCTATGTCAAACGCTAGGTGTCGTAATTTGACAGTTCTATTAATTTTTACAATTTTCTTCAAAAATTCAAATGGAAACGTATATTTTTGACTAGGTATGTGAAAAGAGCGTTAAAAAGTACGCCATACAGTGAAAACCGCAATATCGTACGTGTTTTAGTCTGAGAGATATTTAAAAAAGAGGGATGAATTAAAACGTAACTACGTTTGGGTGATTATTTAATATCATAATAAGTTTTCAAAGAACACCTTTAACCAACTATCCTAAAAGAAATCAGTGATGTCTTAAATGTTCAAATTGTCTGCCATCAGCAGCTATGCACTGCTGGTGCGTAGATAAGACGGCAGCCTCTATTTCTGGTAATGAAATATTGCGGATAACTTTTCCTATCCGTTCGATCATGTCTTCTTGTGTCGTAGGCCTGGTTGTAAAAAAGTGGTCTTTTATTCGCCCCCACAAATAAAAATCTAAACATGTTAAATCAGGCGATCTAGAGAACAAAATTTAATAGATGTATCACAGAATCATAGGTACTACAGACTTGTAACGTTTAAAAACTACTAAGTAAGAGGTACCTCGCTGGCCAAGGATATAAACTTCCTCTGCCTATCCACTTATTAAGAAAAGTTTCGTTCAAAAATTGTCGAACATTTGCGGAGAAATGTGCCGGGCACCCATCGTGCTGAAAAAACATGTCTCTGCGAATAGCTAAAGGCACATTTTCCAAAAGAATTGGCAGTTCATTTTTTAAAAAATTGAGGTACGTTGCACCATTTAGTCTATTGTTAAATATGTAAGGACCAATAATGCGTCCTCATAAAATCCCGCACCAAACGTTTACACTCCACCGGCCTTGATGCTGTATTTCTCGCATCCAATGAGGGTTGTTACGCGACCAGTAATGCATATTATGCAGGTTTACACCACCATCACTATTGAATGTGGCTTCGTCAGTCCACAGTATCCTTGAAAGCAGTTGAGGATCTTCTATTAACGTGTTTGTTAACCAGTAGCAGTAATCGAGACGAATATCATAATCTCTCATCAGCGATTGTTCTTGTGCTATGCTGTGGATTAAATTTCACATATGCTAAAACATTTATTACGTTTTCTTCAGTGCGAGTTTTACGTGTTCTACGATATATACGACGATGAATACTTCCTGTAGTCCTTAACTGATGGCCTATACGGATGAAAACCTTTGTGTTATAATGCCGTCGTTGTGGAAAACGAACTGCGTAATGACTTGCAGCAATAGTTGCATTCTGCATGCATTCAAAGTAACTCGCAAGTATATCATACGCTTCTTCATTGGTCGGCATTTTTAAAATGAGTTCTCTGTCGTGTGAGTAAATTAATTTACTCACAGGATAATGAATGGTTTGGATAACACGTTATGTACATGCGCGCTTAAGACTCATTTACATAGCACTTTATAAACTATTACTGCAGTTTGAATAAAACAATATGTACAAGCACGCAAGAGCTCTTTATTGCAGAAGACTGACACCATTTTATCATGGTTATTAAAAGAAATACGCGCAATAATTTAAAAAAATGCATATGGTGAACATTTATAGTGATTTAAATAAGACATTAAGTACAAGTGCCCACTTATGTGATAAAGAGCTTTAATAAGGCAGAAGACTGACACCATCATAGCCCAGAAGTAGACGCCGCGGGCAAGATCTCGTTAATTTAGAAAACTGTGTAATATTACAGTGATTTTAATAACACATTATAGTACAAGCGTGCTATAAGTAGAGCATATAAGTATAAAAAGGATGGGTTGAATTACCTTCGTTTTAGAAAACCAAGCGCGCATAAATATGCTATTGTATTAAAACTGAATAAGTACGCACGTAATGAAGTGTATATAAAAGAAATCGTCACGTGTTGGCCTATATACAGGTTTGAATCCCTTACTTCGGAACGAATTTATCTTAGTCAGTAGCCTGTACTATTTAAATAGAATTGATCAGATTTTAACAAATAGCATATCCAAAAAGCATCTAAATTTCAGTCAAAGTTTGTTTCATCCCAACTCAACAACTGTTTATATGAAGTTTTAATATGAAAAGTAATATTTAGTGCTCGGGAGGTTTCGGCAATAATCGACTGGTGGTTTGATCTATGCTAGATATTGGTTTCGATAAAAATTGTTTGAAATAAACCGTTTCAAACCATTAATTCAATTTCTTTGGTACATACCATTATCTTTATCTTGAAAATACAGCGTGCATACCGAAATATGAAAATTGTTGTATAAGACCACACCTTCAACAAACTTTTAAAAATGCTTATTAACATATTTTTTTTGTTTTTAGGTGTTATCTTTACCATCAAACTTCACTTATAATCCACCAGGAACAAAATGTCAAATAGAAAAAGCACCATCCTTTACGAAAACCCGAAGAAAAACCCTACACAGTCAACAACCAATCCAATTATGTAATTTAGACGATATAAAAAACATAGACGAATCGATTTCGGATATTTACAGTATAAAAGATGTAAAAAATGTTGATTTCGAAAAAAACAGACGAATGAATTTCGACGATTACAAATCGTTAAATCAAATCGAGCCGTTTTTGAAAAAAACCGACGTCGAAATAGAAAAGTACCCATTGAAAAATATAAACGAAAACGCCCCATTAGAAAGTGGGAACGTGTTGTTATCAGTTCCGATTGAAAAACCGATCCATAGACTTTACGGGAGCACGAAACATTTATTCGCGAAACAAAAATCGATGGAAATCACGGAAGAAACGCCGTTTTTGTCTCCAAACACTTTAACTGTTCCCGAAGTAAAAATTGTCGCCAAAATCGACATCGAAGTGGATGAGCCCGCAAACATCCAAATGCCGAAACACGATTCCCAAGAAAGCGTCCAAAGGATAATAACGGAAAGGAGGAATAGGGACGATTTAAGAGATATTAATCAATATGATATTTACGATTTAAGTACTAATCAAGATAAAGAAGAATCGAACAAAAATGAAACACGATAAATAAGATTTTTTAAACGTCAAAAAGACATATCTTAATTCAACATTATTTTTTTAAGAAATCTTATTTAAACAAATACGATTAGGACATTTTAGACTCTCGTAGAATTATTTAAAAGAAATGCTCAGAATCTCAGAAAGGCAGAAAAATCCTTCGAATCGGATTTATTTTTATTAAATTTTTCTGTAACGGGACGAAACGAGGGTAAAGCCAAAAATTATTTTCTCAATGTTTAAAGTAGCGGAAATAAAAAAGTTATTAATTAAAGAAGTAAATAAAAAGCAATAATCATAATCGGTGAGGTTTAAAAGACGTTAACTTCGATAACCTCGCACTAAAACGAAAAAAAAAAATAGAAAAAAAAAACGAAAATGTTGAAAAGGTGTATTGTGATAGGAAATTTCGATGTTGCCAAAAAATAGGAGCTGAGTAGGAAAAAATGGAAAGTAAATCTCACTTTAAATTGTATACTATTATTAGATAGGTCACAGGTAGAGTAAATTACTCTTTTTTATTGGAGCCGCTTTAAGAGGCGGTTCTTTTTCATTGTTTGGATTTGCCGTCTACCTCATTTTCCCAAAAATTCCTCAAAATAAAAAAAATAAAAAAGAAAAATGCGCATCGCCCGTACAATCAAGAACAACACAAAAACAAAATCTTATCGTCAATTGGTATCAAAATACTCGACAATATTAAATATATGATGACGCGAATTTTGGAGTCGATGGCACAACTACGTTTAAATAAGAAGGATTTGATTAACATTTAAAACGAATTGATAATAATTAAAATAAATTAAAAAAACTTAAAAAGGGGAAACAAATTTAAAACTAGAAAAAATTAATAACTGACAATCTAATATAGCCTTCCGAAAACAAACAAAAAATAAATAAAAAAATTCATTGATTAAAGCTACTTGATACAACAAGTTATAACGAAATAATTAAAAATAAATAAATAAATTAATTAAAAAAAAAAAAAGGCGAACATCAGAAAAAAATCACATCTTTATCTTTACACGATTTAAAGTAAAGAAAAAATCAAAAATGTCAAACGAGAGCTATTCTGTTTTACTTTAGGGACAGTCTGTGATATTTTAGTCCCTTTCATAGAGTTAGATCAGACCGAATTACAATTACTCGTAGACCAACCCAAAAAAAAAACATAAATAAATAAAAATCGTCGAAAATACCGTAGCACTATCACTCTTCTTTCTCTCTCTATCTCTCTCTATCTACCCGTGCCTTTAAGAAAATCTGTCTTATAGTGAGAGAAAAGTAGTCAAAAAAATAAAATGATTGAAGAGGCGTACAAAAACCCGAAATTACGATCCACAGTTAAGAGAAATAAAGTTCGGGTCGTAATTTCTTTTGTTGCTGATTGTAGGATTTTAAACGATGAACTTAATAGGTGAAAAATACACAGTGTAAAGCTTACATGAATAAACGATTGTAAATTACTGTAATTAAAGTAGGGGAGATTTTTCGTTGACCGAACGATCTGTTAAGAGAACAATAAAAAAAGTATTACGAAGTTTTTATTGAGTTTTATTCGATCGTAATTTAATCATCCCGAATTATGAATCCCGAATTGTTGTAACCAAAACAATAAATGTTTATTTAATAATTTTTTGTACTTTTATTAACAAGACGATAATATATAGTATTTTACACAATGTTACTACCGGTTTCGGTTACGTTTAAACCATCTTCAGGAAATATATTTTAAAGAAAATTGTTGATGATTACTAAAGTACCGCGGTTCATGATATCTATGTATTCAAACGATTCGAACCAAAATGGTGATTTGACAGCATGTCAGTGACCAGGTGTACGAATAGGGAGTTTATTAAAGTTCACCTTTCGTTTCTTCGGTGGCTGATACTGCTTAAAACAAACTTGATAAGCTACCAGGAGCCTTGAACTGCTTTCAAAAATGTTGATACTACCTCTGGAAGACTTGATAATGCTTCTAGAAGCCTTAACATAGCTTTCAGAAGGCTTGAACTGCTTCCACAAGATTTTATACTGCAGCTGAAAGACTTGATACTATTTCTAGAAGATTTTAAATGATTCCAAGAGACTTGATACCGTTTGTAAAACTACTGGCAAAAAAATGTTTGAAAATGCAAAGTCTTAAAGAAGACATTTTTATTGCAAAAGGCACGAAATTGTTAATACAATTTGATTTTGCTTCCAAAATACCAAATACTGCTAGGATACAAAATGTTCATTTCAAAAGTTCAACAAATTTCAATTATAGACCAAATATTGCTTGTGAAGGTGTAAGCACTGTTGATATAAGGCATTTCTATTGCAAATTAACCATATGCGCCAGATACATGACGTTTTTCACGTCACTTTTGTTTTGAGAACAGTCATACTTATTTTCAAAAACCGGCGCTTATGAAGCTACGAAGATTGTGTTAGATGAATCACTGACGATCTAAAGATAAATCAGTTAGCTGCAGAATTTTTCGAATCCTCTATTTAGGCATCATAAATCTTACATAAATTGCTGGTTCTGGTCCTAAAAACGCTTTAGCACTAGCTCATCTGCCGTTTCATTGGCAGCACTTCCAGAGTGACCTCAGTGTAGTTAAAACGACGAATCGTTTGAGCCATCTGTGTTTCCACATAAATTTTGATAATCCTCTACTTGATTTCGAGCTTTGTGGAGATGAGTTACTCAGCTTGTGTTCTCATTTAATCCCAAGATTATTCCTCACTTGCGCAATCAGTAATAAAATGTCCAATATAATTATATTTACAAACTCACTTCTACAGTATTATATATTTAGAAATCTGAAACTAGCAACTAACGCCATTAACAACGACAACATTCTGATCTGAAATAATACTTTGACGTCCTTCAACATCGGCAAATACAGAAAAAAGGGATTAACTAACTAGAAACTGACGAAATGACCTATTTACCTTTATTAGCAGTTTCCACCAAAACTTATTTTCGAAAGTAAGTCCTTTTTTCGTAGACAAGAATGGATATATTAAAAAAAAATGTTAACTTGAATGGTTGCGGTCCGCTGAACCAGCGGTTGCAAATTGCTAAAAGACTCTGTAAGTCGATAGTTAAACTTGCAGGAAAAGATTTTATTAATCATAAAATCGTGGCTAAGAGAAAATACTGAAAATTATTTGACAGCAGACTTGCAGGAAAAAAACTTTATGACTAAAGTGGCTAAGAGAAAATACAGGAAATTATTTTCAGGATTCTGAGATGACCGCTAGGAGGTGCAAATACCATCTTTAATGCTTTGAAATCTTAACAATTAAACAATTAGTCTTCTTAGGAATGGTATCTCAATTTTAAGATACTTGCACATTTCAGTTTCAGTCCAGTCCCAGTATATTCCGGGTTCATGCCAGGATTTCATGAAAGAAGATTTATCGTTTAGAAGTCTGGGAGCATTAAGAAAGATTTGCAATGAAAATACGATTGGCACCAAATAAATTAATTTTCTGGAAGCATTTCAAGCCTTATAGACGCAATGTCAAGTATTCTGACAGCAATATCAAATCTTTTGTTAGCATTCCAAATGTTTTGGAAGCAATTTAGATCTTCTAGAAGCAATATTAAGCCTACCTGAGCCAATGTCGAGACTTTTGTAACCATTTTAAATCTTCTAGAAGTAGTATCAAGTCTTCTGGAATCTTCTCGAGTCTTCTGAAAGCATTTTAAATCTTCCAGAAACAGTATAAAGTCTTACAGGGGCTATATCTAATCTTTTGGAAGCATTTTAAAATATCTAGAAGCAGTATCATGTCTTAATTATTAAAATCTTCTAGAAGCAGTATCAAGTCTTTTGGAAACTACTCAAGTTTTCTGAAAGCATTTGAAATCTTCTGGAAGCAGTATAAAGTCTTACAGGAACAGTATCAAGCCTTTAGGAAGCATTTTAAAACATCCAGAAGCAGTATTAAGTCTTCTGGAATCTTCTCGAGTCTTCTGAAAGCATTTCAAATCTTCCAGAAATAGTATAATGTCTTACAGGGGCTATATCTAATCTTTTGAAAGCATTTTAAAATATCTAGAAGCAGTATCGATTCTTAATTATTAAAATTTTCTAGAAGCAGTATCAAGTCTTTTGGAAACTTCTCAAGTCTTCTGAAAGCATTTGAAATCGTCTAGAAGCAGTATAAAGTCTTATAGGGGCAGTATCAAAGCTTTAGGAGGCATTTTAAAATATCTAGAAGCAGTATCAAGTCTTCTGGAAGTAGTATCCAGTTTTTTGGAAGCACTTCAAGTAATTTTGAAGTATTTCAAGTCTTCTAAAAGTAAGTATAAGGTCTTCTGGAAACATTGTAAGTCGTCTGGAAGTATTGTAAGTCATCTGGAAATATTTTAAGTCTTCTAGAAGCAGTATCAGTCTTCTGGAAACATTCCAAGTATTCTAGAAACCATATCAAGTTTCTTAGATACAATATCAAGTCTTCTGGAAGCATCTTCAGTCTTCTAACACCGACATAAAGTACTTTGGAAGCATTGTAGGTCGTCTGGACACACTTCAAGTCCTCTAGATGCAATATCAAGGCTTCTAAAAGCGTTGTAAGTCATCTGTAAGCATTGTAAGTCGTCTGGATACATTGTAAGACATCTGTAAATTCATCATTTTAAGTCTTCTAGAAATATCAGTCCAGAAATTCAAGTCTTCTGGAAGCAATATAAAGTTTTCTTAAAACAGTATCAAATCATCTAGAGGTAACAACATCAAGTCTTCTGGAAACATTTTAAGTTTTCTAGATGCTATATCAAGTTGCCCGCGTTGAATGCGCTGCACATTTTCGGGGCATTTATGTTCTACAGCTTTCATTATCTTCTTCGTTTCTTCTAATCAGATAAGAAGCCATTTTGAACGGAAAAAAAAAACATCTTACCGTCTGCAAAATTTTTTGAAAAGCTTCAGTCTTCACCTTCAAAGAGTATTTTTCTTCGCTATCGTATTCATATTCGTATTTTACTGTGTTGTACACTAAGAAATTTTTGACACTAAAATGACATAATTATGTCTGTAAAAATGTTGCCTTTTCTGTTAAACAATAGAGGGTGCAGAACCCGGAGTGAGAGTCCGGTGCGTGTACCGAAAGGTTAAAAACACTTACTACACCTACAATAAGGGCCTTCCAATGGGATCATCACTAAGTGGATTACTAGCTGATATATTCTTAGACAAACTTAAAAAAGAACTTATAATAAACAATAACAACCCATATAGACACAACATCATAACATGGTTAAGATATGTAGATGATATCATCGTTTTTATCGACAATGACAGACAAGAAACAATAACCAACTTACACAACTACATTAATAATTTACATAAAGACATCAAATTTACAATCGAAATAGAACATAACAACCGCATAAATTTTTTAGAATTAACAATTTTAAAAACAGACAACGGACTTCAATACAGTATCTATAGAAAACCAACGCAAACAGATACTATCATCCCAAATGATTCTTTTCATGATTATGCTCACTTTCAACGCATATATACACCGTGCCTTCAACACAAAACTTAGTGAAAAAGAACTTTGAACAGAAATATCCATTATCAAACAAATTGGCCAAAATAACGGATATAAACCACAAATCATCAACAAAATGATTGACAAATACAGAAACAAACAGAATCACATAAAATTTACCACTCTTACAAATATAACAAATAACACAAACAATATTTATAGAACAATAGAATATCAAGGTAACATACATAATAAAATGAAAAAAATGTTTAAGAAACACAATATAGTTATAACATCCAAAAGCAACAACACACTAGATAAAATTTTAATTAACAACAAAGATAAAATCAATAAAATGAACGATAATGGAGTTTACAAATTAGAATGTGATACGATTGTTTGCTGTTTACTATGTTCTTCCATTCAGGTTCAGATAAACTCAAGCATTGTCCTTTTCCCATTAACCGTATCACGGGTTCAAAATGCTGATTCGCACACAGTCCAATAGATATCCATTTGGTTCTACTTTTGTTTAAATAATAGGTGCTTTCCGAGAACAGCGGCCCTTGGTTACCTTTCTGGTTTATCGCAGATTCATTGGATACAGTACTATTTATTACAGATGGCTGACCAATATTTTCGATAATCTGTTGACTGCTAGGATACACAAACTCTCCCAATTCCGTTGTCAATACATTGGTTGTTTCCGATACTACATTTTGCTTTGCATTTCCAGACGATATATTTGGCAATGATGAGCAACCTTCATTTTTTGTGGTCACAAGTGACTTCTTGTTTTCTCCCCTCCCCGACACATTTGGCGCAGGTCTCTTGTTTGAGCATTTGGAGTTCGGTTTGGATGCCACTATATTTAAAAATCTTTTACGTTAATACATTATCTACTTAATATTCAATTTGAATTACTTACTTGTATATTAATTACACTAAACGTGCACTCGTTGTGAATCTCACCACTGTATGAATCACTATCGCCAGGCATTTTGTATTTATAGCTGAAGTAATAGAGTGGGGGGAATCTTTTCCACACAAGAATTGTGGGAACACATTTTCATTGATATTAATTAATATTACAACATTATTTACATTCTATCAGAAGACGTCGATGGGTGACCATATCGAACACGTTGGCCTGTAGAACGTTATCATAATTTATTCTCTGGTTTCTTACTTAGAGGAATCCTCCTCCTCCAACAATTAGCCGATTCTAGAACCTCCTCCTCGGACGCAGGTTCGAGGAGGAGGTTCTAGAATCGGCTAATCTATACTACTTGTAAGGCCATTTACATTGGTGAAACAGGGAGATGCTTAAAAACTCGTATAAAAGAACATAGAACACAACAGAGATCTAACTTTGGAAGACATATAATATTTAACAAAGAACACCAATTTAATGAAACAAAAAACACAACATTACTTCATAAGAAAAATAAAAGTAACCTCTTGGAAATACTTGAACTTTATGAAATTAGAAAATTTAAACATAATCATCCACAAATTTTATGTTTGAATGACCAAATTAACTACACAGAAAAACCTTATATATGTATTTGAAAAATCCTTTTACTCCACCTAAAAATAAAAATAAAATTAAAAAACCCTAACATATACAATGAACTCAAACCGCAATAACATTTTCCCATATTTCCCTTCCCAAATTTATAATAGATATTTAAACTTTTGGTTTGGGAAATATTCAATTTTAATTTTATTTTATTTTAATCCTATTTTAATTTTTCACATTGACACAACATGACATTAATCACAAAATAAAATGTCAATAACATCAACAATTTTCTTTAAAATATATTTCCTGAAGATGGTTTAAACGTAACCGAAACCGGTAGTAACATTGTGTAAAATACTATCGTCTTGTTAATAAAAGTACAAAAAATTATTAAATAAACATTTAATTCAAGACGAAAAACATTCGTATAAAATAAAAAAATACAAAACAATAAACTTAAATAGTTGTAATAAAGCTTTTTTGATGTAATTTAGGATTATGATAAGATGTTTGATGTCCCAAAAAACCTAATCTTGTATGCTCCAATTGAAATAAAAGTAGAACACTGAACGTAGAACTAGAATCATTCGGATTTAGCCATCTTGGGAGATGTGTGGCTTATGTGACCATACGTCCCGTTTTGAACGGGATTGTCTCGTTCTTCTGTTAGTAGTCCCATCGTCCCGAATAAACTCTAAGGTCAGGCGCGCACATGCGATTTTCATGCGATTATTTGTCGCAGCGACATAAAAGTAGTAGTCGCAAAAAATTTGTATGGTCGCGCATTTGCGACTGATTAATCGTGACTAGAGCCTAGTATCAACATGGACTTCATAGAAACCGCTTGTATAGTGGCTCTGTTATTACGAAAGAAATTAAGAAAGCAACGGAAAAGAAAATTTTGGGTGCATCCAATTTTATCTGACAGAGAACATCGGGGTCAATTTTACATTCTTCATGAAGATTTAAGAAAGCATCCTCGTAAATTCTTTAACTATTACAGAATGAGTGAAAAATCTTTTCTTGAATTATTAAAAATAATAGAGACGTACTGAGACAATGAAAAGAGATGCAGAAAGACATTTTCGTACAAATTAATATCCTACAGTGATCAGATGTGATCATCTCTCATCCTTCATTTTGTTTTTTATTTCTACTGTTCGAGCTGTGGCAAAATACGGTGCTAGTTCGCAATTAGTTGTCCATAAGAAATCATAATTCTTTTTATAAATTGATACGTAATTCTCTGTTCGAATAAACCAACTGTAAACAAGTCAGCAGACTACAAAGTGATGAGTAGGAGCTTTAAGGCATAATAGCTCATGATATATGAAGTCTTTAAGATAATGTACAATATTTGGAATAGTTCATGTTAAGTTAGCAGACTTCAAACTGATGAGCAAGATTTTGGAGACATAATAGCTCACCCTGTCAACAAGTTGGCAGTCCTTCAAATAATATATAGTCTATGAAATAGAATTGACTCATGCTATCAACAAGTTTGCAGACTTTAACCTGATGAGCAGGCCTTTGGAGATATAACAGCTCTCAGCAGTCTTTAAGATAATGTACAGTGTTTAGAACAGGAATAACTCATGGTGCCATCAAGTTGGCAGACTTCAAACTTAGAAGCAGGACTTTGGAGACATAAGTCTTTAAGATAATGTATAGTGTTTGGAATAATAATAGCTTAAAAATCAAAATAATGTATAGTCTGTGGAATGGTAATAGCATAATAGCTTATGCTGTTAACAAGTTTGAAGATTTCAAAGTGATGAGCAGGACTTTGGAAATATAACAGCTCATGCTGCCAACAAGTTGGCAGACCTCAAGTTGCCAAAAATGGTTCTGAAGACATAATAGGTCATGCTGCCAATAAGGTAGTAGTCCTTAAGATAATGTACAGTGTTTTGAACAGTAAAAAGAAGACAGAGTGTCCAGTATCTTCCGGACCAGAGGTGGATAGCGATGTAGAGTACATTATTTTGAGACGATTTGTCTAATAAAATTTCTTCACATTGCTTATAACAACCGCACGGGAACTGTTTAAAAGACGTCGAATAGCAACTCTCGGTGGAAGCTCATGTTCAGTCAAGTCGGCAGTCATTAAGATAACATATAGTCTGTGGTACAGTAATAGTTCATGCTGCCAACAAGTCTGATGAGAAGGACTATAGAGACATAAAAACTCATGCTGCCAACAAGTTGACAGTTGTTAAAATAATATATAGTCTGTGGAACAGTAATAGCTCATGTTATCAGCAAGTTGGCAGTCTAAGATAGTACATAGTCTGTACTATAGTCTGTAATAGTAATAGCTCATGCTGCCAATAAATTGGCAGACTTCAAGCTGACGAGCAGAACTATGGAGACACAAGCATTCATAGGGTACAGTGTTTGAAACAGTAATAGTTCATACAAATTTGAATGACAAATTTCGAATTGATGAGCATGACTTTGGAGACATAATAGCTCACGCTTCCAACAAGTTAACAGTTGTTAAGATAATGTGCAGTATTTGGAACAGTTCTAATTCATGTTCCTAGCAGGTTAACAGACTTCCAAATGATGAGCAAGACTTTGGAGGTATAAATACTCACATTGCCAACATGTTGGCCGACATTAAGATAACGTACAGTATCCAAAAGTAAAATCTAGGAAGAAAATACATAATAAATATGCTTATTATGCACTATTATTTCTAATAATTCGATGCTTTCGATATTTTCGATACTTTTGATAGTTCGATACTTTCAATACTTTTGATAGTTCGATACTTTCAATACTTTTGATAGTTAGATACTTTCAATACTTCGATATTTTCGATACCTTCGTGGTATCGATACTCAATAACTCATTTAAAGTATCTCCCAGCCCTAGTTACAAGCTTATGTAGCATATAAGCGCTTCCAAAATTATTCGAACACGTCCGAACTTTGAAATGATCGGCAATGGCCGATTAATCGACCGACTAATCGGCCCTTTTAAGGCCGATTAGTCGGATAGTCGTTAGTCGGCCAAAATCATAGTCGGCCCAACCTTAATTTGTAGTCTAAAAAAACTGGAGGATTTCCGACGTTTTTTGCATTTTTCATGATATTTAAGATTTCAATTTTCGCATAATGTTTTTGGTCATCAGTTAATTTTTTGAACATTGGAACAAGCATAAGTGAACAATTTTTATCTTCGTCGATTGTTTCACATTGCTTATCCTCCAATATTTTCAGTAACTTTTCTTCATATGGAATTGTTTTAAGCACAGTTGTTTTCTTGCAGTCCTTCTTTTAGATATGTATTTTCCGAATTTTCTGTATTGGTTGCTAAAGAAGGAGAAGATATCATTTCTTGATTTTCTTGATCAATTTCAATTGATTGAGAAAGTCCGGTGTTGCTGGTAGTTGGTCTATCTTTCATTATTGGGAAAAGGAATTGCAATTGGTCGAAATAAATATATCTTCTTTTTTTTTTTGCTGCCACTTTCAGCACTGGCCCACGAATTTTCTTCTTAGAGAAGAATATCCCCTCCATCTTGTCCCTAGAATACTCCACCTTGCACTCCTCCGCCCATTCTCTACACACCTTCCATACCCTTTCCCACCTCATCTCGATCTTCTTTACCGATATATCCCCTATCAAAACGATCCATTCATTCATCCCACAAATCCATAAAATAGGCCCCAGACTAGATCCCTGTGAACAACCTCTATTCACGCATACTTCAACATCCTCACACCTCAATATCCTGTCACTCAAGAAGCTTTCCACAGCACACACTAAATATTCTGGTACACCCATCCTCATCAACCCTTTTAGCACCCCTGGTATCCAGATGGCATTAAATGCATTCGAGATATCCAGGGCTACCACCAATCCATGCCATCCACGCACTTTACACTTATTCATTCCACACACCAAACTGTCCAACACCTGCATTGTTCCCCTACCTTTCCTAAATCCATACTGCCTCTCATCCAACTTTCCATTACTCTCCACGAAACTTAAAATCCTCTCAGCCAAACAGTCGCGCGACAGAAAATCGCATGTGCGCGCCTGGCCTAAAACGTGCCGTTTTCATAATCACATAAGTGCATATATGAAAGTAAGTATCTAGCTGTTTTTACACAGCTTTTTTTATTGGTTATATTTCGTTTCTTTGTTTGCGAGACTTATTCCAAACAATCCTAAATGTAAGTGTACATTTTTTTGAAACCTGAATAAAAAAAGTGTAAACAATATTTATACAAAAAAGAGCACATTGTTGGAACAAGAACTAATAGGGATTAGCTGTGAAGCTGATAATATCCACAATGCAATTAAAACTGCCGATTACTTACCAATTGATTTAGAAAGCATTATTGTCAAAATTTACTTTTTTAATATTTATAGTGTGCGCATTGAAACTGTAAAAGAATTCTATGACTTGATAGGTACAGAGTATAAAAGAATGTTGCGTTACAATAAATCTAAATGGCCTGTACTTGCATAGTGCTTAAAATGTTTGTGGATTAGAAAACTATTTTAGATTGCTAATCTAAGAAAATAGTCTTCTAATTCTAATAGGCATTCATTCTAATAGTTACTCTTCTAATAATTAATCATCTAATGCCCGAATATATTGAAGTTGCTTTTTGGCAATCCCAGCTCCGAATGCTGGTTATATTTTGTGCACGCCCAAGAAGTTTGTTTTCACCAAGCCGCTTTAAATACCGAAGGACAAAATAAATCAGCAATGGATGTGAATGTAACAAACCGTTTAAAAGATAACTTGTCTTTAGAAAAAATTCAGTTTTTATCCCACACGTTACACGAATAGTTGAAAGGAGTGGTGATCGTAAGGAGGAAAGTGCACGCACTGGTATACGCTGATGATTTGGTGGTGATTGCGAGGGACGCGGATGAAATGAGGGAATTTTGGCAGGAAGATTTTGGGGGTGAACGTGGATAAGGCGAAAATGATGAAGTTCTGTAAGGGGGTTGAAGAAAAAATGGAAATTGGAGATGGAAGGGCAACGTAATCGAGGAATGAGGAAGTACACATACTTAAGGTACAGATTTAAGAAGAACAGCAAGGAGGGAGGTCATATTATAATGTTGGCAACGAGGGCAAATAAATCCTATTTGCCCTCGTGGGACAGGTTTGGGGATGGGGTGAGAGGATTTTTGGGAGGAAGAGATATGGGGATGGAAAGAGCAAGGGCTCTTAGAGGATGTGCAGACCAGATATGGGAGGTGAGTGTTGGGATTAGCTAGGGAGACTTCGGGATATATAGTTAGGGAAGGAATGAATAAGTTGAGGGTAGAGGCAGGTAAGCGAGCGGTGGATCCTGGGTAAGTGTTGCAGACAGATTAGAAGGGTGGGATACACAACGTAAGGGGTGATCAGAAAGAGAAGAGACCAGATTGAATGGTGAAAACAATTGGAGAGCACGAACAGGGTTGTTGATATGCAAGAAGAAAGGCGATAAGGAAAAGTAGATATAATTCGAATTATTACGAGGTGATGTCGCAGGGGCTAGCAAGTACCTGATGAGGAAAGGGGGATGACGAAGGGAAGAGGGTGGTTGCCAGGTTCAGGTGTGGGAATAAGAAGAGGGCCAACAGATATTGGACGGAGGATGCGAAAGGGGGTGTAGATTGTGTGGTGACGGGAGGGAGTCCGTACAGGATCTCCTGGAGTGTAATGAATTGAGGGAGGAGGAGATGGATTGGAGGATATTGGGAGAAAGGGCAGAGGGAAGAAGATGGATGCGGGGGGTTATGGAAGCGAGGAGAAGGAGGGATAAAAAGATAACAGAGAGATTAAATAGAACGTGTGGGAAAATAGAAGCATAGAATAATTACAGCTACTACAATTAGTAGTTAAGTATCTAATTGCAGTAAAGCTTCGCTAAACCGAATCAATGAAAATCAGTTGAATTTAAATGATGGAAGCATGCGGATTATAGTCAAATTGTATTAGATAATAATATTATCTGCTGTTTATATTGCAATACATGATACACTAAAACTTTTACTAACTTCCTCGCTTTTAATTCGGTTATTTCCACATCTTCATGGAGAAATTGCCTTATTTGCTGCAGCATGATACATAAATTATTGATTCATCAGGTTCTTCTTCCTCAGCTGATTTTTGAAATACACATCTCTACCATTTTGTTAATAAATTACAAGGATTTGCAATCCTTAGAAAGTATAGACTCAGCATTTTTTCGAAGCATTTTAAGTCGTCGAGAAGCAATATCAAACTTCTGGAAGTAGTATCAGGTTTTCTAGAAGCATTCCAAGGCTTCTAAAATCATTTCAGATCTCCTAGGAGCATTTCAAGTCTTTTGAAAGTAATAACGAGCCATCTAATAGTTCAAATCTTCTGAAAGCAATATCAAGTTTTCTAGAAGCATTTCAAGTCCTATGCAAGCAGTATCAAGTTTTTTAAAAGCATCTCAAGTCTTTTGTAAGCTTTTCAAGTTTCCTTGAAGCAGTATTAAGTTTTCTATAAGCAATATTAAGTCCTCTGGAAGTAGTGTCAAGCTTTCTAGAAACATTCCAAGTCTTCTAAAAGTATTTCAAGTCATCTGAGAGCAGCAATAACAAGTCTTCTAGAAACATTGCAAGTCTTCAGGAAACTGTATCAAATTTTGTAGAAGCTGTATCAAGTCTAACTTAAAACCAAATTTTAATAATTTTAGACTGCACCTGATTATCGACAAAAGTACCTAGATTTGTGTTGATCATACAAAGTTAAAAAATGCAGGCAAATCTTGAACTAATCATAGGAACAGCAAACCGCAATCTCTCAAAAAGAAAACAATCTTATTTTCCAAAAATTTTAGAAGAAATTTCATATGGGATGTATCACTTCTGCCCAACAAGGAAACTGTGTTGTGTCGTGTTTGTGTTTTAATAAGATATTTTAAAAATCTGCGATGGGCTCGATAAAGACAATGGATTTCAAATATTGAATAGAAACCTTCAGCAGACTTACGTCAGTGTATACAGTGATATGTTGTATAAAAATTACTCCTTCATGTCTTATAGAGGCAGTTTTGAATCTTGTGGAAGAAGTGCACGTCTTCAGGAAACATTTCAAGTTTTTTGGAAGTATTTAAAGTCTTCTGGAAGCAATTCAAGTCTTTTGTTAATATTAAGTTTTCTAGAAGCATGGATCTTCTAGAAGCCTTTGGAAGTATTTTAAGTCTTTTGAAAGCAGTATCAAATCTTACAGAGGCAGTATCGAGTCTTCTAGAAGTACTTCAAGTTTTCTGGCTGCATTTCAAGTATTCTGGAAGCAGAATCAAGTGTCCAAGAGCAGTATTCAGTCTTCTAGAAACTCCCCTAGAAACCGCCTCCATTCAATCACATCAAAATATTTTTTTTATTCAAAATATTGCAAAAAATCCCAATTAAGTTCAGCAGCTTATATCTCAAGGACTAAGTGAGATATTTCAAAATTGACTTCATTTTCGCAAACTAGATTCTCCAATTAGTAATTGAAAGTAATTTCGTAACAATTTGCCAAAAAAAATCGATTTATCAAGAATTTTTAAATTTATTCAAAATATTGGAAAAATCCCAATTGAGTTTAACAGCTTTTATCTCAAGAACTAAGAGATATATCTCAAAATGACTTAATTTTTGGAAAGTAGATGCTCCATTTAGTAATTGAAAGGAAATTCGTAACTATTTTCCAAAAAAAAAATCGATTTTTCAAGAATTTTTAAATTTTTTTCAAAACATTGGAAAAATCCCAATTAAGTTCAACACCTTATATCTCAAGAACTAAGACATATATCTCAAAATGACTTAATTTTTGGAAAGTAGCTGCTCCATTTAGTAATTGAAAGTAAATTCGTAACTATTTTCCAAAAAAAATCGATTTTTCAAGAATTTTTAAATTTTTTCAAAATATTGGAAAAATCCCAATTAAGTTCAACACCTTATATCTCAAGAACTAAGAGATATATCTCAAAATGACTTAATTTTTGGAAAGTATCTGCTCCATTTAGTAATTGAAAGTAAATTCGTAACTATTTTCCAAAAAAAAATCGATTTTTCAAGAATTTTTAAATTTTTTCAAAATATTGGAAAAATCCCAATTAAGTTCAGCAGCTTATATCTCAAGAACTAAGAGATATATCTCAAAATGACTTAATTTTTGGAAAGTAGATGCTCCATTTAATAATTGAAAGGAAATTCGTAACTATTTTCCAAAAAAAAAATCGATTTTTCAAGAATTTTTAAATTCTTTCAAAATATTGGAAAAATCCCAATTAAGTTCAGCACCTTATATCTCAAGAACTAAGAGATATATCTCAAAATGACTTAATTTTTGGAAAGTAGCTGCTCCATTTAGTAATTGAAAGTAAATTCGTAACTATTTTCCAAAAAAAAATCGATTTTTCAAGAATTTTTAAATTTTTTCAAAATATTGGAAAAATCCCAATTAAGTTCAGCACCTTATATCTCAAGAACTAAGAGATATATCTCAAAATGACTTAATTTTTGGAAAGTAGATGCTCCATTTAGTAGTTGAAAGGAAATTCGTAACTATTTTCCAAAAAAAAATCGATTTTTCAAGAATTTTTAAATTTTTTCAAAATATTGCAAAAATTCCAATGAAGTTCAGCAGCTTATATCTCAAGAACTAAGTGAGATATTTCAAAATTGACTTCATTTTCGCAAACTAGATTCTCCAATTAGTAATTGAAAGTAATTTCGTAACAATTTGCCAAAACAAAATCGATTTTTCAAGAATTTTTAAATTTTTTCAAAATATTGGAAAAATCCCAATTAAGTTCAGCAGCTTATATCTCAAGAACTAAGAGATATATCTCAAAATGACTTAATTTTTGGAAAGTAGCTGCTCCATTTAGTAATTGAAAGTAAATTCGTAACTATTTTCCAAAAAAAAATCGATTTTTCAAGAATTTTTAAATTTTTTCAAAATATTGGAAAAATCCCAATTAAGTTCAGCAGCTTATATCTCAAAATGACTTAATTTTTGGTAAGTTGCTGCTTCATTTAGTAATTGAAAGTAAATTCGTAACTATTTTCCAAAAAAAAATCGATTTTTCAAGAATTTTTAAATTTTTTCAAAATATTGGAAAAATCCCAATTAAATTCAGCACCTTATATCTCAAGAACTAAGAGATATATCTCAAAATGACTCAATTTTTGGAAAGTAGATGCTCCATTTAGTAATTGAAAGGAAATTCGTAACTATTTTCCAAAAAAAAAATCGATTTTTCAAGAATTTTTAAATTTTTTCAAAATATTGGAAAAATCCCAATTAAGTTCAGCACCTTATATCTCAAGAACTAAGAGATATATCTCAAAATGACTTAATTTTTGGAAAGTAGCTGCTCCATTTAGTAATTGAAAGTAAATTCGTAACTATTTTCCAAAAAAAATCGATTTTTCAAGAATTTTTAAATTTTTTCAAAATATTGGAAAAATCCCAATTGAGTTTAACAGCTTATATCTCAAGAACTAAGAGATATATCTCAAAATGACTTAATTTTTGCAAAGTAGCTGCTCCATTTAGTAAGTGAAAGTAAATTCGTAACTATTTTCCAAAAAAAAATCGATTTTTCAAGAATTTTTAAATTTTTTCAAAATATTGGAAAAATCCCAATTAAGTTCAGCAGCTTATATCTCAAGAACTAAGAGATATATCTCAAAATGACTTAATTTTTGGAAAGTAGATGCTCCATTTAGTAATTGAAAGGAAATTCGTAACTATTTTCCAAAAAAAAATCGATTTTTCAAGAATTTTAAATTTATTCAAAATATTGCAAAAATCCCAATTAAGTTCAGCAGCTTATATCTCAAGAACTAAGAGATATATATCAAAATGACTTAATTTTTGGAAAGTAGATGCTCCATTTAGTAATTGAAAGGAAATTCGTAACTATTTTCCAAAAAAAAATCGATTTTTCAAGAATTTTTAAATTTTTTCAAAATATTGGAAAAATCCCAATTAAGTTCAGCAGCTTATATCTCAAGAACTAAGAGATATATCTCAAAATGACTTAATTTTTGGAAAGTAGATGCTCCATTTAGTAATTGAAAGGAAATTCGTAACTATTTTCCAAAAAAAAATCGATTTTTCAAGAATTTTAAATTTATTCAAAATATTGCAAAAATCCCAATTAAGTTCAGCAGCTTATATCTCAAGAACTAAGAGATATATATCAAAATGACTTAATTTTTGGAAAGTAGATGCTCCATTTAGTAATTGAAAGGAAATTCGTAACTATTTTCCAAAAAAAAATCGATTTTTCAAGAATTTTTAAATTTTTTCAAAATATTGGAAAAATCCCAATTAAGTTCAGCAGCTTATATCTCAAGAACTAAGAGATATATCTCAAAATGACTTAATTTTTGGAAAGTAGATGCTCCATTTAATAATTGAAAGGAAATTCGTAACTATTTTCCAAAAAAAAAATCGATTTTTCAAGAATTTTTAAATTCTTTCAAAATATTGGAAAAATCCCAATTAAGTTCAGCACCTTATATCTCAAGAACTAAGAGATATATCTCAAAATGACTTAATTTTTGGAAAGTAGCTGCTCCATTTAGTAATTGAAAGTAAATTCGTAACTATTTTCCAAAAAAAAATCGATTTTTCAAGAATTTTTAAATTTTTTCAAAATATTGGAAAAATCCCAATTAAGTTCAGCACCTTATATCTCAAGAACTAAGAGATATATCTCAAAATGACTTAATTTTTGGAAAGTAGATGCTCCATTTAGTAGTTGAAAGGAAATTCGTAACTATTTTCCAAAAAAAAATCGATTTTTCAAGAATTTTTAAATTTTTTCAAAATATTGCAAAAATTCCAATGAAGTTCAGCAGCTTATATCTCAAGAACTAAGTGAGATATTTCAAAATTGACTTCATTTTCGCAAACTAGATTCTCCAATTAGTAATTGAAAGTAATTTCGTAACAATTTGCCAAAACAAAATCGATTTTTCAAGAATTTTTAAATTTTTTCAAAATATTGGAAAAATCCCAATTAAGTTCAGCAGCTTATATCTCAAGAACTAAGAGATATATCTCAAAATGACTTAATTTTTGGAAAGTAGCTGCTCCATTTAGTAATTGAAAGTAAATTCGTAACTATTTTCCAAAAAAAAATCGATTTTTCAAGAATTTTTAAATTTTTTCAAAATATTGGAAAAATCCCAATTAAGTTCAGCAGCTTATATCTCAAAATGACTTAATTTTTGGTAAGTTGCTGCTTCATTTAGTAATTGAAAGTAAATTCGTAACTATTTTCCAAAAAAAAATCGATTTTTCAAGAATTTTTAAATTTTTTCAAAATATTGGAAAAATCCCAATTAAATTCAGCACCTTATATCTCAAGAACTAAGAGATATATCTCAAAATGACTCAATTTTTGGAAAGTAGATGCTCCATTTAGTAATTGAAAGGAAATTCGTAACTATTTTCCAAAAAAAAAATCGATTTTTCAAGAATTTTTAAATTTTTTCAAAATATTGGAAAAATCCCAATTAAGTTCAGCACCTTATATCTCAAGAACTAAGAGATATATCTCAAAATGACTTAATTTTTGGAAAGTAGCTGCTCCATTTAGTAATTGAAAGTAAATTCGTAACTATTTTCCAAAAAAAATCGATTTTTCAAGAATTTTTAAATTTTTTCAAAATATTGGAAAAATCCCAATTGAGTTTAACAGCTTATATCTCAAGAACTAAGAGATATATCTCAAAATGACTTAATTTTTGCAAAGTAGCTGCTCCATTTAGTAAGTGAAAGTAAATTCGTAACTATTTTCCAAAAAAAAATCGATTTTTCAAGAATTTTTAAATTTTTTCAAAATATTGGAAAAATCCCAATTAAGTTCAGCAGCTTATATCTCAAGAACTAAGAGATATATCTCAAAATGACTTAATTTTTGGAAAGTAGATGCTCCATTTAGTAATTGAAAGGAAATTCGTAACTATTTTCCAAAAAAAAAATCGATTTTTCAAGAATTTTAAATTTATTCAAAATATTGCAAAAATCCCAATTAAGTTCAGCAGCTTATATCTCAAGAACTAAGAGATATATATCAAAATGACTTAATTTTTGGAAAGTAGATGCTCCATTTAGTAATTGAAAGGAAATTCGTAACTATTTTCCAAAAAAAAATCGATTTTTCAAGAATTTTTAAATTTTTTCAAAATATTGGAAAAATCCCAATTAAGTTCAGCAGCTTATATCTCAAAATGACTTAATTTTTGGTAAGTTGCTGCTTCATTTAGTAATTGAAAGTAAATTCGTAACTATTTTCCAAAAAAAAATCGATTTTTCAAGAATTTTTAAATTTTTTCAAAATATTGGAAAAATCCCAATTAAATTCAGCACCTTATATCTCAAGAACTAAGAGATATATCTCAAAATGACTCAATTTTTGGAAAGTAGATGCTCCATTTAGTAATTGAAAGGAAATTCGTAACTATTTTCCAAAAAAAAAATCGATTTTTCAAGAATTTTTAAATTTTTTCAAAATATTGGAAAAATCCCAATTAAGTTCAGCACCTTATATCTCAAGAACTAAGAGATATATCTCAAAATGACTTAATTTTTGGAAAGTAGCTGCTCCATTTAGTAATTGAAAGTAAATTCGTAACTATTTTCCAAAAAAAATCGATTTTTCAAGAATTTTTAAATTTTTTCAAAATATTGGAAAAATCCCAATTGAGTTTAACAGCTTATATCTCAAGAACTAAGAGATATATCTCAAAATGACTTAATTTTTGCAAAGTAGCTGCTCCATTTAGTAAGTGAAAGTAAATTCGTAACTATTTTCCAAAAAAAAATCGATTTTTCAAGAATTTTTAAATTTTTTCAAAATATTGGAAAAATCCCAATTAAGTTCAGCAGCTTATATCTCAAGAACTAAGAGATATATCTCAAAATGACTTAATTTTTGGAAAGTAGATGCTCCATTTAGTAATTGAAAGGAAATTCGTAACTATTTTCCAAAAAAAAAATCGATTTTTCAAGAATTTTAAATTTATTCAAAATATTGCAAAAATCCCAATTAAGTTCAGCAGCTTATATCTCAAGAACTAAGAGATATATATCAAAATGACTTAATTTTTGGAAAGTAGATGCTCCATTTAGTAATTGAAAGTAAATTCGTAACTATTTTCCAAAAAAAAATCGATTTTTCAAGAATTTTTAAATTTTTTCAAAATATTGGAAAAATCCCAATTAAGTTCAGCACCTTATATCTCAAGAACTAAGAGATATATCTCAAAATGACTTAATTTTTGGAAAGTAGATGCTCCATTTAGTAGTTGAAAGGAAATTCGTAACTATTTTCCAAAAAAAAATCGATTTTTCAAGAATTTTTAAATTTTTTCAAAATATTGCAAAAATTCCAATGAAGTTCAGCAGCTTATATCTCAAGAACTAAGTGAGATATTTCAAAATTGACTTCATTTTCGCAAACTAGATTCTCCAATTAGTAATTGAAAGTAATTTCGTAACAATTTGCCAAAACAAAATCGATTTTTCAAGAATTTTTAAATTTTTTCAAAATATTGGAAAAATCCCAATTAAGTTCAGCAGCTTATATCTCAAGAACTAAGAGATATATCTCAAAATGACTTAATTTTTGGAAAGTAGCTGCTCCATTTAGTAATTGAAAGTAAATTCGTAACTATTTTCCAAAAAAAAATCGATTTTTCAAGAATTTTTAAATTTTTTCAAAATATTGGAAAAATCCCAATTAAGTTCAGCAGCTTATATCTCAAAATGACTTAATTTTTGGTAAGTTGCTGCTTCATTTAGTAATTGAAAGTAAATTCGTAACTATTTTCCAAAAAAAAATCGATTTTTCAAGAATTTTTAAATTTTTTCAAAATATTGGAAAAATCCCAATTAAATTCAGCACCTTATATCTCAAGAACTAAGAGATATATCTCAAAATGACTCAATTTTTGGAAAGTAGATGCTCCATTTAGTAATTGAAAGGAAATTCGTAACTATTTTCCAAAAAAAAAATCGATTTTTCAAGAATTTTTAAATTTTTTCAAAATATTGGAAAAATCCCAATTAAGTTCAGCACCTTATATCTCAAGAACTAAGAGATATATCTCAAAATGACTTAATTTTTGGAAAGTAGCTGCTCCATTTAGTAATTGAAAGTAAATTCGTAACTATTTTCCAAAAAAAAATCGATTTTTCAAGAATTTTTAAATTTTTTCAAAATATTGGAAAAATCCCAATTAAGTTCAGCACCTTATATCTCAAGAACTAAGAGATATATCTCAAAATGACTTAATTTTTGGAAAGTAGATGCTCCATTTAGTAGTTGAAAGGAAATTCGTAACTATTTTCCAAAAAAAAATCGATTTTTCAAGAATTTTTAAATTTTTTCAAAATATTGCAAAAATTCCAATGAAGTTCAGCAGCTTATATCTCAAGAACTAAGTGAGATATTTCAAAATTGACTTCATTTTCGCAAACTAGATTCTCCAATTAGTAATTGAAAGTAATTTCGTAACAATTTGCCAAAACAAAATCGATTTTTCAAGAATTTTTAAATTTATTCAAAATATTGGAAAAATCCCAATTGAGTTTAACAGCTTTTATCTCAAGAACTAAGAGATATATCTCAAAATGACTTAATTTTTGGAAAGTAGATGCTCCATTTAGTAATTGAAAGGAAATTCGTAACTATTTTCCAAAAAAAAAATCGATTTTTCAAGAATTTTTAAATTTTTTCAAAATATTGGAAAAATCCCAATTAAGTTCAGCACCTTATATCTCAAGAACTAAGAGATATATCTCAAAATGACTTAATTTTTGGAAAGTAGCTGCTCCATTTAGTAATTGAAAGTAAATTCGTAACTATTTTCCAAAAAAAATCGATTTTTCAAGAATTTTTAAATTTTTTCAAAATATTGGAAAAATCCCAATTGAGTTTAACAGCTTATATCTCAAGAACTAAGAGATATATCTCAAAATGACTTAATTTTTGCAAAGTAGCTGCTCCATTTAGTAAGTGAAAGTAAATTCGTAACTATTTTCCAAAAAAAAATCGATTTTTCAAGAATTTTTAAATTTTTTCAAAATATTGGAAAAATCCCAATTAAGTTCAGCAGCTTATATCTCAAGAACTAAGAGATATATCTCAAAATGACTTAATTTTTGGAAAGTAGATGCTCCATTTAGTAATTGAAAGGAAATTCGTAACTATTTTCCAAAAAAAAATCGATTTTTCAAGAATTTTAAATTTATTCAAAATATTGCAAAAATCCCAATTAAGTTCAGCAGCTTATATCTCAAGAACTAAGAGATATATATCAAAATGACTTAATTTTTGGAAAGTAGATGCTCCATTTAGTAATTGAAAGGAAATTCGTAACTATTTTCCAAAAAAAAAATCGATTTTTCAAGAATTTTTAAATTTTTTCAAAATATTGGAAAAATCCCAATTAAGTTCAGCACCTTATATCTCAAGAACTAAGAGATATATCTCAAAATGACTTAATTTTTGGAAAGTAGCTGCTCCATTTAGTAATTGAAAGTAAATTCGTAACTATTTTCCAAAAAAAATCGATTTTTCAAGAATTTTTAAATTTTTTCAAAATATTGGAAAAATCCCAATTGAGTTTAACAGCTTATATCTCAAGAACTAAGAGATATATCTCAAAATGACTTAATTTTTGCAAAGTAGCTGCTCCATTTAGTAAGTGAAAGTAAATTCGTAACTATTTTCCAAAAAAAAATCGATTTTTCAAGAATTTTTAAATTTTTTCAAAATATTGGAAAAATCCCAATTAAGTTCAGCAGCTTATATCTCAAGAACTAAGAGATATATCTCAAAATGACTTAATTTTTGGAAAGTAGATGCTCCATTTAGTAATTGAAAGGAAATTCGTAACTATTTTCCAAAAAAAAATCGATTTTTCAAGAATTTTAAATTTATTCAAAATATTGCAAAAATCCCAATTAAGTTCAGCAGCTTATATCTCAAGAACTAAGAGATATATATCAAAATGACTTAATTTTTGGAAAGTAGATGCTCCATTTAGTAATTGAAAGGAAATTCGTAACTATTTTCCAAAAAAAAATCGATTTTTCAAGAATTTTTAAATTTTTTCAAAATATTGGAAAAATCCCAATTAAGTTCAGCAGCTTATATCTCAAGAACTAAGAGATATATCTCAAAATGACTTAATTTTTGGAAAGTAGATGCTCCATTTAGTAATTGAAAGGAAATTCGTAACTATTTTCCAAAAAAAAATCGATTTTTCAAGAATTTTAAATTTATTCAAAATATTGCAAAAATCCCAATTAAGTTCAGCAGCTTATATCTCAAGAACTAAGAGATATATATCAAAATGACTTAATTTTTGGAAAGTAGATGCTCCATTTAGTAATTGAAAGGAAATTCGTAACTATTTTCCAAAAAAAAATCGATTTTTCAAGAATTTTTAAATTTTTTCAAAATATTGGAAAAATCCCAATTAAGTTCAGCAGCTTATATCTCAAGAACTAAGAGATATATCTCAAAATGACTTAATTTTTGGAAAGTAGATGCTCCATTTAGTAATTGAAAGGAAATTCGTAACTATTTTCCAAAAAAAAATCGATTTTTCAAGAATTTTAAATTTATTCAAAATATTGCAAAAATCCCAATTAAGTTCAGCAGCTTATATCTCAAGAACTAAGAGATATATATCAAAATGACTTAATTTTTGGAAAGTAGATGCTCCATTTAGTAATTGAAAGGAAATTCGTAACTATTTTCCAAAAAAAAATTGATTTTTCAAGAATTTTTAAATTTTTTCAAAATATTCGACAAATCCCAATTAAGTTTAGCAGCTTATATCTCAAGAACTAAGAGATATATCTCAAAATGACTTAATTTTTGGAAAGTAGATGCTCCATTTAGTAATTGAAAGGAAATTCGTAACTATTTTCCAAAAAAAAATCGATTTTTCAAGAATTTTTAAATTTTTTCAAAATATTGGAAAAATCCCAATTAAGTTCAACACCTTATATCTCAAGAACTAAGAGATATATCTCAAAATGACTTAATTTTTGGAAAGTATCTGCTCCATTTAGTAATTGAAAGTAAATTCGTAACTATTTTCCAAAAAAAAATCGATTTTTCAAGAATTTTTAAATTTTTTCAAAATATTGGAAAAATCCCAATTAAGTTCAGCAGCTTATATCTCAAGAACTAAGAGATATATCTCAAAATGACTTAATTTTTGGAAAGTAGATGCTCCATTTAATAATTGAAAGGAAATTCGTAACTATTTTCCAAAAAAAAAATCGATTTTTCAAGAATTTTTAAATTCTTTCAAAATATTGGAAAAATCCCAATTAAGTTCAGCACCTTATATCTCAAGAACTAAGAGATATATCTCAAAATGACTTAATTTTTGGAAAGTAGATGCTCCATTTAGTAGTTGAAAGGAAATTCGTAACTATTTTCCAAAAAAAAATCGATTTTTCAAGAATTTTTAAATTTTTTCAAAATATTGCAAAAATTCCAATGAAGTTCAGCAGCTTATATCTCAAGAACTAAGTGAGATATTTCAAAATTGACTTCATTTTCGCAAACTAGATTCTCCAATTAGTAATTGAAAGTAATTTCGTAACAATTTGCCAAAACAAAATCGATTTTTCAAGAATTTTTAAATTTTTTCAAAATATTGGAAAAATCCCAATTAAGTTCAGCAGCTTATATCTCAAGAACTAAGAGATATATCTCAAAATGACTTAATTTTTGGAAAGTAGCTGCTCCATTTAGTAATTGAAAGTAAATTCGTAACTATTTTCCAAAAAAAAATCGATTTTTCAAGAATTTTTAAATTTTTTCAAAATATTGGAAAAATCCCAATTAAGTTCAGCAGCTTATATCTCAAAATGACTTAATTTTTGGTAAGTTGCTGCTTCATTTAGTAATTGAAAGTAAATTCGTAACTATTTTCCAAAAAAAAATCGATTTTTCAAGAATTTTTAAATTTTTTCAAAATATTGGAAAAATCCCAATTAAATTCAGCACCTTATATCTCAAGAACTAAGAGATATATCTCAAAATGACTCAATTTTTGGAAAGTAGATGCTCCATTTAGTAATTGAAAGGAAATTCGTAACTATTTTCCAAAAAAAAAATCGATTTTTCAAGAATTTTTAAATTTTTTCAAAATATTGGAAAAATCCCAATTAAGTTCAGCACCTTATATCTCAAGAACTAAGAGATATATCTCAAAATGACTTAATTTTTGGAAAGTAGCTGCTCCATTTAGTAATTGAAAGTAAATTCGTAACTATTTTCCAAAAAAAATCGATTTTTCAAGAATTTTTAAATTTTTTCAAAATATTGGAAAAATCCCAATTGAGTTTAACAGCTTATATCTCAAGAACTAAGAGATATATCTCAAAATGACTTAATTTTTGCAAAGTAGCTGCTCCATTTAGTAAGTGAAAGTAAATTCGTAACTATTTTCCAAAAAAAAATCGATTTTTCAAGAATTTTTAAATTTTTTCAAAATATTGGAAAAATCCCAATTAAGTTCAGCAGCTTATATCTCAAGAACTAAGAGATATATCTCAAAATGACTTAATTTTTGGAAAGTAGATGCTCCATTTAGTAATTGAAAGGAAATTCGTAACTATTTTCCAAAAAAAAAATCGATTTTTCAAGAATTTTAAATTTATTCAAAATATTGCAAAAATCCCAATTAAGTTCAGCAGCTTATATCTCAAGAACTAAGAGATATATATCAAAATGACTTAATTTTTGGAAAGTAGATGCTCCATTTAGTAATTGAAAGGAAATTCGTAACTATTTTCCAAAAAAAAATCGATTTTTCAAGAATTTTTAAATTTTTTCAAAATATTGGAAAAATCCCAATTAAGTTCAGCAGCTTATATCTCAAGAACTAAGAGATATATCTCAAAATGACTTAATTTTTGGAAAGTAGATGCTCCATTTAGTAATTGAAAGGAAATTCGTAACTATTTTCCAAAAAAAAATCGATTTTTCAAGAATTTTAAATTTATTCAAAATATTGCAAAAATCCCAATTAAGTTCAGCAGCTTATATCTCAAGAACTAAGAGATATATATCAAAATGACTTAATTTTTGGAAAGTAGATGCTCCATTTAGTAATTGAAAGGAAATTCGTAACTATTTTCCAAAAAAAAATTGATTTTTCAAGAATTTTTAAATTTTTTCAAAATATTCGACAAATCCCAATTAAGTTTAGCAGCTTATATCTCAAGAACTAAGAGATATATCTCAAAATGACTTAATTTTTGGAAAGTAGATGCTCCATTTAGTAATTGAAAGGAAATTCGTAACTATTTTCCAAAAAAAAATCGATTTTTCAAGAATTTTTAAATTTTTTCAAAATATTGGAAAAATCCCAATTAAGTTCAACACCTTATATCTCAAGAACTAAGAGATATATCTCAAAATGACTTAATTTTTGGAAAGTAGCTGCTCCATTTAGTAATTGAAAGGAAATTCGTAACTATTTTCGAATGAAAATAGTTACGAAGTTAGTTGCTCAGATTCTCGCATAACACCTGGCGGTATTGGTTTACTTCCGCGACCAAAGCCCAACATCGGCCCAATCGAATCCGGTTTATCAAGATGTATCCAATACTTATTCGATCTTATTTCACATTTTAAGGTATTATGATTAGGTTTAATGCTAATAATTGGCTCATCACCATCATTAATTGCTGATTTGAGATCTTTTTGCATTGTTTTACGCACATACTCATCTATATTATTGATTTCATATGATCCAGTAGGAATTTCAATAAATTTAGATCCATCTTTATCATAGTAGATTCTATTTCGTCCTGGCTCAATATTCGGGATACTATTGTAAGTATAAAGACCTATTAGGCCTAAGGCGTAGTTTGATGACTCATCTAACTCATAAAATGGGTAATAATCAGCTGAAAGGGTACTACCCCTTCCTCTCAATGTAAACGTAGTTGACATACTAAATCGTAGACTATTGTCAATACTTAATTTATACAAAATTTTCTTAAAAATTCGAGGCATAAATGACCGCAATTTACCGTACCGAATTCCTGAAAACGTTCATGATTGTATAAAATGGTAGCGTTGGCGCCAAAGTACTGTACAACTTCTTTGGGGGGTCTCAAACTCCCGAAACTATCGAAATAACGAACTAAATTCCCATCTTTGTGATATGCGACCCAATGTGTTCCAGTCCCCCGGATGGAATCTAAATTGATAACCCCACACTCTTTCCTAAGTGGTTTTTTAGGAAGAGTATCACGCATAAATACTCCACGGAAATTACTTAAATGGCGATTACCATATCTAATAATATTAACATTAGTTAGCGGTTTTTCATTCAAAAAAATCGATTTTTCAGGAATTTTTAAGTTTATTCGTCTTAATATCTCAAGAACTAAGTGAGATATTTCACAATTGACTTCACTTTTAGAAAGTAGATGCTCCAATTAGTAACTGAACGTAATTTCGTAACAATTTAAATTCGTAACATTTTGGAATTCATTTTGGCTTCTTCTTACAATAAGATAATCTAACAGTAAGATACAACAATGCTAGAGGTTTTTTTTTCAGTGATGCTGCAACAAACACATTTATGACGGGAGTTGTAGTTAACATCGATTGAGATATTATTATTGTTAAGCAAATTGTTTGGTCATAATATTCCACAGAACTACAGTTTAATTCTATTTTGTGTTTTGGTTCTTTCTGAAGAAGGTCAATAATTATTTTTGATTCTAGATAGCGAAATGACACTTTTGCGTCATATAAAGTTCAATTCAAATAAAGGCTATAACCTTATTAGCACTTAAATTGAGGACAGCGCTAGGATTATGTTGGATTAAAGAAAAATAAAAATAGGATACTTGGTTAGAAAACGAAAAAAAATTAAAAAGAAATCCCCTAACAAAGTTTTCATCACGTTTTTATTAGAGAGATTAACCAAGGCAACACAAATAATCCTATTTTATTTTTTTTAAGAAAACATTTTATTAATATTAATTCATTTAAACCGCAAAACTACTACGGATTTTACATAACACTCTTATTTCCTAAGGAATATCGAAAGCCGGGTCTAATTAATATATTATCATAAATTAAGTCACCTGGCGTTAGAAGAATTTGGGTTCCTCACATCCACGGGGACATTGAATCAACTATACTCTTGAACGCTCACCTGTTTTGCTGAACTGCAATAGATCCAACGGCATCAGAAAAAACGACACTTGACTCAAAAAATCTTTAAAGACATATTCACAATTCATCTCTCCCATATCTGCGTATTTACAATCATTTTCAAAAACCAAAAAAATACTTTAATATTGATTTAAATTGAATGAAACAAGTTTTGTTTTTGAAAATGATTGCATCCCTTTCATTTAAAGACTCGTATTTATATATAAATACCTCGAATGAACACGCAGTGTGCGGCAAACTCATATAATAAACACGACAATATAATACAGAGCCGATTTAGAGCTCTGCGGAAAAAAAACTGTAAAAGAAGTAACGTTCGATGAACGTCCGGTCCCGAATCCGTCACTTAAAAAGCATAAATACCTCTCTGAATGAGCGAGCGGCCGGCTTGTAACGAGCAAACAACAGCCTCTTAGGTACGCCTTTAGCGGACTGCTGCAATCGCTACTTAAAAAAATTCATCGTCAAGTAATTTCAATAACATCAATTTTACAATAATACCTCCAACTACTCGTTCCAATATTTCAAAATAATAATTTGTTAACCCATCAATAATCACTTTTTTTATAATTGAATTAATTCAATTTATTTTAAGTTATTAAATGATTAAGAGATGATTAGAAAGTGATTATTGATATGACCTAAATTTGAATTAATTCCTAAATTTTTTTAAACCACCACAAACTATGCTTAATTGAAATATATCACACAAGAATAATTATTATTAGAGGCAGAATAAAGGTTATTCTTATTCGAAACTTATTATTATTAGATGAGATCACTAACCTGGTTGCAAAATTTATTAATTTTTATCAAAACACCTGTAATGAAACGAGGTTTAGCGCAAAATCGTTGCCACCTACCTGCACTGTTCCATTCTTACTGCACTATATTGGGTATACCATTAACGTCTGTGCGAATGACGCGAAGACCGGTCTTTTCCTGTTCAATCAAACAAATTAGTTTTTAAACATCAATAAAAATTAATTCCCAACCTGAATCACGATCAGAGCGGTGTTTTCGGTCTCGATCCCTTTCCCTGCGATCCTTCTCTTTCTTCTCCTTTTTATCCCGGCCGTTTTCCGATCGATCCCTTTCCCTACGATCCAATCTATCCCGTTCGCGATCCGGCGATCTACGATTCCTTTCGTAACGATCCCTTTTTTCCTCTTTATCCCTCCAATCGCGGGATTCACCGTTCATTTTTGAAATATCTCTATCTGACCTGAAAAATTAATAATTTTAAAAAAATTAATTTAGAAAAAAATTTTTTATATGAATTCGTTAAACAATTCCAATCAATATTAATATTTTATTTATAATTTGGATTTAATAATGATTTAATACCAATGTTAGAAGATAATTTTTACCCAGTTATGCTCTGTTTAATCGTTTTCCTCTAAAATTTTTTAGCCATCTTAAAAGATGTGCGGCTAAACCCAAATAGTAATAATAATAATATGCCTTTATTAACAAAAAGAACAGAAAAAAAAAAAAAATGAGGGAAGGTGGAGTTAGGACCAAGTCCTCTCTACCACTCAACCCTGCGTGGAAAAAAAATATCAAAAAAGGAAAAAAAAAAGACAAAACAAAAAACAATTCAATCTTGACAATAAAACTAATGCTAACAAAACAGCCATTCAGAGGGAAAATAATAAAAATAATAACAGTAAAAAAAAAAGAAATCCTAAATGCTAAAAATTAATTATAATTAACATAAATTAATCAGTCCCATTCTGGTCACAGACAATGATTCCGCGGAGCCCTTTCTTGAAGGTGCTTAGTGGCAACGATTAAAGGAGAAAGATCGTTGAAACAAAGCCGAGCGGTGCTGAGGTGGAGTGATCAAGTCCTAGGATCTGATGTTCAAATTATGAATGATTCAAAATGATTCTACTTCTAGATCTTGAGGGGGATCTAATGATATTTAGAGATGAGACTCTTTTATCATGAATCAGCTTGGGTTGAGTTGACTTTGGTTTGAGTTGGATTGGATTTTTTAAATTAGGTTGGATTAAGTTTTGGGTTCGTTTTTATTTCAGATCAATTGTGTTGGGTTAGGTTTTTGGTCGGCTTTAGTTTCAGTTGGAATGGGTTTGGTTTGGGTTGGTTTTTGTTTCAGTTAGGTTGGGTTGGGGTTGAGTTGACTTTGGTTTGAGATGGGTTGGATTTTTTTAAAATTAGGTTGGATTGAGTTTTGCGTTTGTTTTTGTTTCAGATCGATTGTGTTGGGTTAGGTTTTTAGTCGGCTTTAGTTTCAGTTGGAATGGGTTTGGTTTGGGTTGGTTTTTGTTTCAGTTAGGTTGGGTTGGGGTTGAGTTGACTTTGGTTTGAGATGGGTTGGATTTTTTTAAAATTAGGTTGGATTGAGTTTTGCGTTTGTTTTTGTTTCAGATCGATTGTGTTGGGTTAGGTTTTTAGTCGGCTTTAGTTTCAGTTGGAATGGGTTTGGTTTGGGTTGGTTTTTGGTTCAGTTAGGTTGGGTTGGGGTTGAGTTGACTTTGGTTTGAGATGGGTTGGATTTTTTTAAAATTAGGTTGGATTGAGTTTTGCGTTTGTTTTTGTTTCAGATCGATTGTGTTGGGTTAGGTTTTTAGTCGGCTTTAGTTTCAGTTGGAATGGGTTTGGTTTGGGTTGGTTTTTGTTTCAGTTAGGTTGGGTTGGGGTTGAGTTGACTTTGGTTTGAGATGGGTTGGATTTTTTTAAAATTAGGTTGGATTGAGTTTTGCGTTTGTTTTTGTTTCAGATCGATTGTGTTGGGTTAGGTTTTTAGTCGGCTTTAGTTTCAGTTGGAATGGGTTTGGTTTGGGTTGGTTTTTGATTCAGATAGGTTGGGTTGGATTTAGGTTGACTTTAGTTTGAGTTGGAATGCGTTTAGACGCTCTTTTATTATGAATCAGCTTGGTTAACTTCGCTTTGAATTGGGTTAAATTTTTTTAATTAGGTTGGATTGAGTTTTGGGTTCGTTTTTGTTTCAGTTCAATTGGGTTGGGTTAGGTTTTTAGTCGGCTTCAGTTTCAGTTGGAATGGGTTTGGTTTGGGTTGGTTTTTGATTCAGATAGGTTGGGTTGGATTTAGGTTAACTTTAGTTTGAGTTGGAATGCGTTTAGGCTCTCTTTTATTATGAATCAGCTTCGTTATCTTCGCTTTGAATTGGGTTGAATTTTTTTTAATTAGGTTGAATAGAGTTTTGGGTTCGATTTTGTTTCAGTTCAATTGGGTTGGGGTGAGATTGGGATGAGTTTGGGTCGGCTTTAGTTTCAGTTGGAATAAGTTTGGTTTGGGTTGGTTTTTATTTCAGTTAGGTTGGGTTGAATTTTGATCAACTTTAGTTTGAGTTGGAATGCGTTTAGACTCTCTTTTATCATGAATCAGCTCGGATTGAGTTGACTTTGGTTTGAGTTGCATTGGATTTTCTAAAATTATTGGATTGAGTTTTGGGTTCGTTCTTGTTTCAGATCGATTAGGTTGGGTTGGGTTTTTAGTCGGCTTTAGTTTCAGTTGGAATGGGTTTGGTTTGGGTTGGTTTTTATTTCAGTTAGATTGGGTTGAGTTTTGGTTAACTTTAGTTTGAGTTGGAATGCGTTTAGACTCTCTTTTATCACGAATCAGCTTGGATTGAGTTGCCTTTGGTTTGAGTTGGATTGGATTTTTTTAAATTAGGTTGGATTGAGTTTTGGGTTCGTTTTTGTTTCAGATCGATTGTGTTGGGTTGGGTTTTTAGTCAGCTTTAGTTTCAGTTGGAAGGGTTTGGTTTGGGTTATTTGGGTATATTATAAACCCAAATCTTTCCATTTCTAAGTCTAGTGTTAGTTCTAGTTTTACTTCAATTCATATATACATGGTTGCTAAATCTGTTTGTAAAGTAATCTATTTCAGAAACTATTCATTGTAAGAACCTTTGTTAAAAATTTTCTTGATACACGGCTAAATGCAAAACTTTCTTTCCACTTCTATATTAGTTCCAATCATTAGTTCTTTTACTTCAATCCAAATATACACACATTACAAATCAGTTTGCAAACTACTCTATATCAGAAAATATTCATTGCAGAGGCCTTCGTTAAAAAAAATCTTCAACTAAATCCAATCCAACCCAACCTTGTATGTTTGAACCAGAACCATCCTAAGATAATCAGCACTTTATTTATACAAAATTCAATTTATCCATATTTCAAAATATTAATCCTTTTATTAATTATTTTTGATCTTATTTAGATATTAAACGATTTTTAACCCATTTTGACAGATCGTTTCTCACCTCGCTTATATCAATATCTTCAATATTATTTTCACATTTAAATGGTTTACACAATCTTTATATTTTGCATTAATCATTGAAACAATTTATTTTATCGTTTTTGAAACTTAATTTCAATTATTAATCAATATTTTAAACAAATTCAATAAAATTATTAATTCCCCACTAGCGCCATCTATTGATAATCGATGTCTTCAACATTATTTTTATATTTAAATGATTAATTTAATCTTTACATTTTGTATTAATCATTTAAACAAATCATTTTATCGTTTTTGAAACTTATTTTCAATTATTAATCAATATTTTAAGCAAATTCAACAAAATTTCTAATTCCCCACCTTCAACATTATTTTCACATTTAAATGATTAATTTAATCTTTACATTTTGAATTAATCATTTAAACAAACCATTTTATCTTTTTTTAAACTTATTTTCAATTAGTAATTAATTTTTTAAAGAAATTCAATAAAATTATTAATTCCCCACTGGCGCCATCTATTGATAATCGATATCTTTAACATTATTTTTACATTTAAATGATTTATTTAATCTTTATATTTTTTATTAATCATTTAAACAATTTATTTTATCTTTTTTTTGTAACTTATTATTAAACTTATTAAAATATTGATATTATTAATCAACATTTTAAACAAATTCAATAAAATTTCTAATTCCCCATAAGCGCCATCTTTTGATAGTTAACGCCAATTAATATTTTATATTATTATTAATTTTAATATTAATTAATATTTAATTTTTTTTAATTTACCCTACCTATGCTCTGATCGATCATTTTTTTCTCGACTCCTCTCGGTATCCCTATCTCTAATTCGATCTCTTCTATCATCTACAGTTGGTGTGGATCCTAATCCCCCAGATCGAGCTCCTCTCCTCTCCTCCCTCGCGGTTTGAACAACCGCGGTGATTTCTTCCGTTGCTAATTTTAATTTGGCATACCTAAATTGACCAAAAATTTAATCATTTTAATCAATTTTTGATTATTTTCTTACCCCACATGTTGTTTACCCATCAAATGATCATCAATTCTTTGTTGGGCGTCCCCAACAATCAAAAATGCCCCACAAACTTCGCACACTTCCATTTGCTTTTCTTGAGCAGCCGCGATTTCCGCTGTGCTCCAATGATTGCTCTCGCCCTGTTTTTGCAACGCGTCCCGTTCCTCTTTTAATTGGTCACACAATTTCATTAAGCCTTGTGCTTGTTCCACGTTCCCATCAGTCCCCGCTTGTTCTGCTTCTTCCACCAAGCCGTTAATTCGCTCGGTTAATAAATCGATTTGTTCCGAGTTGCGTTGATTTTGTGCGGGTATTAAGTTGTTTAATTCCCCTTTCCCGCTCAATGCTAACCTTTGTTTTCCTTTTTGTATTTTTCGTTCGACTTCGTTTAACATTGAGGTGCAAAATCGGATGAATTCTTCTTGATAATGGATTTTTCGGTGCGTTTTCGCTTGGTTAAACATTTTCCTGGCTTCTTCGTCGTGCACTTTCGCGCAAGAACCCAAATCGGCCCGCGTGTTTACGAACAAATCGTGGGGGCAAAATTTTACCAGGTAATATTTGCAATACTGCAAAAAAATTGATCGTTTTACTCAACGCAAATAGGTTAATTTTAACCAAAAAAAGGGTAATAATACAAAAATTTTTTTTGATTTACCTCGGGGTCCTCCCAATTTAACTCTTTAACTTTCTCGTTGGGGGCCACATTTCGATTGCGCCCCATTAATTCGTCTAAAAGTTGGGCAGCAGCGAAAACAGCCATTTCGACCCTTTAATTTGACATCTGTCAAATGTCAATTAAAAATGAGTGGGGGAATTAATATTAATTTTAAAAAATCGATTTTTTTAATAATAATAATAATTAATTATTAAAAGAATTGATTAATTCGCAATAACAATTAATTTTTTGTAACAAATAAATTTTATTTTAGTTTAAAAAGAAATTTTGATTACTAGCGTGAAGTTTGCTTCGAAATAATTTTTGAATTTTGATTCAAAATAATCAAAATAAATAAAATAACAGTTCAATACAATTTTAATTGCCATAAAAAATCTTTAATAAATACAAGTGTTGGGTTGACTAAGTTCTAGAAATGATATTCAAATCTCGGTGCAAAAATACGTCCCATTTTCGATAAAAATTTGCATTTTTTTATAATTTCTTGAGTATGGCATGAGTACGGACGGTTAATCTCTGCTCAAAATCGTATCCTTTATAATGAGAGGCCGACTCCAAGTACTTCTTTCCTTCAGCTACCGTCTAAGTAAGAACAAAAATTATTTAAGCTCAAATTTCATTTAATCATCTTACTAAAGGGTTCTTGATCAAAACCAATCCTAATTCGTATTTAGTAAAAGCTGAGACATGGGCATCCTCGCAATTATTGCTTAACCCATTTCTAGCTTCAATTCCTTCCCGAAAACATCGAACCCCCTCCTCGTTATTCTCTAAAATAATGTAACAACTCCCCGCTATTAATCTAGTTAATCCTATAAACGGCTCAACTTGAATGCTCCAAGCTTCCTGGCAATCTTTAATGATTAGGTTAATATTTTCGTGGTTACAACTCGGTAAGGTGTTCCAAAGATACAACAATTCGTAAGTTAAAAGCTTCCAATAAACGCAATTTAATTCTTTAAGAACATCTCGTTCTTTGGGGCAAACATTGTAACGCCTCGTTAAAAATTCATCCAATTGGGTGCCTTTAATAACCGGTTGAAACACGTTTCTTAACTCAACGGGGTTCTCCACTTCTTGAAATTGATGATTTGCCCCGGCGTTAATCAAACAGAGGTAGGAATAAAACGATTTCGACCATCTGCTTTGATCTTTTAAGTATTGAAACGACGCTTCGGATAAAGGAAAGTTTAATTCGATGAGGTAACACCACCCCACTTCGTGCATTGACATTAATTTGATTTCTTTTTGGGCCGCGTTTGTTATAGCAGCTTGATAAGTTTCGATTGCTTTGGGAATTTCAGCCTAAAAAAACTTTATTAAGACAAATTGGTTTAAAAAAAATAATTTATACTCTTAATCGTTCGACTCTTCCTCGAAAAAATAAAAATAAAGCTGATTCTTCAAACTCTTCTTTACCCTCCTCGATTAATTCGGCTGCAATTTCGACTCCGGCTTGAACGTTGGTTCCATCTAACGCGAAGAATGGTCTTACAATCGTGTGGTACCATAACAAAGATAATCTAAATTAATAAATAATTTTAATTAAGTTAAAACGATTATTATGATAATTACGTCGCAAAAGGGGCCCTTAAATCATCCCCTTTTCTCGCGTACATCAAATTTTCAATTCCTTGCTTTCTATTTCCTCCAAACCCCAAAAAATTCACCAATTTCATTATTGTCGGGGGAAGGAGCGAGATGCCGAGTTGAAGGAGCCCATAACCGAAAGAAACCGCGCATAACAAACGGGTTATTGTCTCTTTATCCAAAACTTCGCTAAATACGATTTTTAATTAATATGGTAAATTACAAAAATTTCTTTTTAAACTTAAAATTCATTTCGTTCCAAAAATTATTTACTTACACCTTATCAACGTTGAAAACGTCAAAAGGAAAGTTGAAATAAGATGTTGGTCTGAAACTGAATTTACCACCTAATCCGCTGTTAGCGGAAGTTGATTTCTTCATGTTCGGCTTAAAATCGGAAGCCTCAACATTTCTGTTATACTCGGTTGAGACGTAACCGTTCTTTAAACCCGAGTGAAAAGAGATGCTGGGCTTTGGACGCGAAGAAATTGAAGTTGAAGGGAAGTACCCGTTTTGAATTTTCCGGGATGATGCTTTTGAGTATGTGGGGGCCGTAAGGGACGGTTGTGGGCTCAATTCATCGAGATCTGTAAGACTATTCTTCACACTTCCAATAGATGCAGTTACTATTGTTATACTTTGGTACTTATCGACGCTTGAATCCATTTTTTCCACATCAATTGGGACTTTTCGTTCCATCTCGGACGCTAACTCAACGATTTCTTCAACCGTTTTGGGGTAATCTACGTCAAATTTTTTTTTAATTTTACTAAATTATATTAATCAATAATTTACCATTTGAAGCTGAAGATGTAATCTCCGGCGACGAAGCTAAAATCAAATTAATCTAAATAAAATTATAACACACAAATAATCTCAATACATGGAACATTATCGTCTCCAACAACGTCTTTATAAACCCCCAAAATGTTGTTATAAGCCGTTTGGTAATATTTATAAGATTTCCGTAAAATCCAAGTTCCTTTTATAAACCCGCTTATATCTTGTTGGAGAAACGTTAACATTGCAAAAAAAACTTGAATATCCGCCATAATAATTTGGCATTCGAGTTCTCGTTGAGTGCACCCATAACCACTTCCAAAAACCTTCGATTTTACCACTTTGAGCCAACTCGAGTTGCACTGCGTGGAGCATTTCTTCTCCAATTCTTTCATGCTATCCAAACAAATCTTTATTTTGTCTTCTTCAAACGACATAAGAGCGTCCTAAAATTAATCGATTTAATACATCTTTTTTTTAAAATAAAATCTTTCGAATTTACAACAAATACGGCATAAACGTATCCTGTAGCCATGTTAAGGTTTTCTTGGTGAGCTTTAAATAAATCCTCGGATTCTTTTTGTTTGTTATTAAGGAGTAAGGAGATCCCATCCCGGGCTAATTTCCAATATATTATTGGATTTTCTTGTGTCTTTTCATCTTTCTCTTCCGATGTTGATGTAGCCATCTCTAACATTGTTTCTTTTAGTGCATTTTTTGGAATAATTTAGTTAATAATTTATTTGTTGCTTTTCAAATTGATTTAATTAATAGTTTAATTAATTTACTTGGAATTTTAGACCAAATTATTTCTTTTGTGACATTTTCTTTTTAAGGTTAAACACAACCTTGACTGTTTATTGATTTTTATGGGGTTATGTCCGAAATTGATTTTTAAAATTAATTTATGTAGATTTTATTGTATTATTCGAAATTAACCCAAAAATTGGTTTATTTAACAATATCTTTTTTTAAAGTTTGGTAATATGTTGAGATCGGATCATCGGGTCGGGGTTTATCCGAAACTTCGGGGATAATCGGACGAAACGATCACCCGATCTGTGCAGATTTCAGTGTCGCAAAAGATGTTAATAAATAAACTTGGTTTTTCGTTAATTTAGCTTAAAATCAATTTATAAGCGAATATAAGCTTCAACAATTTAACCCAACATGTATGTATTTTAATTTTTTGAGTCTCAAAGGTGAGTTTATAAATATTTATATTTTCATCTAAACAATTTTTTTTCTTATAATTATTTATAATTACTCTTAAATGATGAATTGAGCTTTCTAATTTATTCATTGATGTTTTTTTATTGATTATAAGCCGTACAAAGCTAATTTGAAGCGATTTTAAAACATAACCTCACTTTTAATTCTTTATTTATTTTTTGTGTATAATAATATTTCAATTTTGTATAACTTATATTTGCTTTTCCATAGGAAATAGCCCCCCTTTTTGGGAGATAATGCAATATTGGATGAAGAATCAAAAATTAAAATGAATTTATAAATTTTGTATCACAACATAACCTCCAAATTTAGTTGAAGAGGCTTCGATTCAATGAATTTGCGTTATAAGAAATAGTCCTTCCTAAAAAAGGTATAAATGTAGTCCTAGTACACTAAACTTTACATCTTACAATCAAGGACTAAATCGTATGCTATTTATTTAAAGAATTTATATAAGAACCCAATAAGAAATTTTCGTTTGTGGCTAAGATCTCGGCTAAATCATCAAAGAGGGTGAGAAACGATGAGATTTCCATAGAAAATAGCCCCCCTTTTTGGGAGATAATGCAATATTGAATGAAGAACCTAAAATTAAAATGAATTTATAAATTTTGTGACACAACATAACCTCCAAATTTAGTTGAAGAGGCTTCGATTCAATGAATTTGCATTATATAAAAAATAATCCTTCCTAAAAAAGGTACAAAAGTAACCTTAGTACAGTAAACTTTACATCCTACAATCAAGGACTAAATCGTAAGCTATTTATTTAAAGAGTTCATCCAAGAACCCAATAAAAAATTTTCGTTTGTGGTTAAGATCTCGGCTAAATCATCAAAGATGGTGAGAAACGATGAGATTTCCATAGAAAATAGCCCCCCTTTTTGGGAGATAATGCAGTATTGGATGAAGAACCAAAAATTAAAATGAATTTATAAATGTTGTATCAAAACATAACCTCCAAATCTAGTTGAAGAGGCTTCGATTCAATGAATTTGCGTTATAAGAAATAATACTTCCTAAAAAAGGTATAAAAATAATCCTAGCACAGTAAACATTACATCCTAAAATCAAGGACTAAATCGTAAGCTATTTATTATCATTTTTTATTACAAAACTTCACTCAACACTTTATTTTAGACCACCACTTCTCATAAATCCTTTTAGCAACATCCACGGTATTCCCATAAGGAATTTCGGGATACTCTTTCGTATCAAAACCGAACGGACGCTCAATCTCCTTAAAAATTTTGGCACGAACACCATTTTGATCGAACGGCGTCTTCGTTTGTAAAGCCACCATCATATCCGTTAAAAAATAACCCCATCTCGGCTTGAAATAATCTCGAATCATCCCGGACCATTGCTTAGAGGCGTAATCTTTAATTTCCCCATTTGGCCCCCAAAGAGTGATTTGATTTCTGGCGTTAAATTCGAATAATCTCGATTCGTTTTGCGAATTGGAGGCGTTTTTGGCCGAGTTTATCCAAGAACCCAACAAGAAGTTTTCGTTTGTGGCTAAGATCTCGTCTAAATCATCGAAGAGGGTGAGAAACGATGCGATTGAGTTGCTGAAAATTATCGGTTTAGATGAATCGAGTAAGTTTGTTGACATACTTAAGTGATTGTTTATAAACAAAGATGATTTTTTTGTACATGTTGTCGCCAATTAATTAGATTTCTTGTCTTGTTAAATCGACGAGGTCGTGAGTGTACCCTGAGTTGTCTTTGAAATCATCCGATGCTTTTAGTAAGAAGTTCCAAGCTTAGTAAACATCGCATGGGTTGTACCAATACTTAAATGATGAATTGGGCTTTGTAATTTTAATCGTTGATGTTTTTTTTACTAATTATAAGCCTTACAAAGTTAATTTGAAGCGATTTTAAAACATAACCTCACTTTTGGTATAGATTTTTTTATTAATATGTTATGTAAAATCATATTTTAATTTTGTGTAATTTATATTTTCTTTTCCATAGAAAATAACCCCCTTTTTGTTCGAGATAATGCAATATTGGATGAAAAACCAGAAATTAAAATGAAACACAACATAACCTCCAAATTTAGTTGAAGAGGCTTCGATTCAATGAATTTGCATTATATAAAAAATAATCCTTCCTAAAAAAGGTACAAAAGTAACCTTAGTACAGTAAACTTTACATCCTACAATCAAGGACTAAATCGTAAGCTATTTATTTAAAGAGTTCATCCAAGAACCCAATAAAAAATTTTCGTTTGTGGTTAAGATCTCGGCTAAATCATCAAAGATGGTGAGAAACGATGAGATTTCCATAGAAAATAGCCCCCCTTTTTGGGAGATAATGCAGTATTGGATGAAGAACCAAAAATTAAAATGAATTTATAAATGTTGTATCAAAACATAACCTCCAAATCTAGTTGAAGAGGCTTCGATTCAATGAATTTGCGTTATAAGAAATAATACTTCCTAAAAAAGGTATAAAAATAATCCTAGCACAGTAAACATTACATCCTAAAATCAAGGACTAAATCGTAAGCTATTTATTATCATTTTTTATTACAAAACTTAACTCAACACTTTATTTTAGACCACCACTTCTCATAAATCCTTTTAGCAACATCCACGGTATTCCCATAAGGAATTTCGGGATACTCTTTCGTATCAAAACCGAACGGACGCTCAATCTCCTTAAAAATTTTGGCACGAACACCATTTTGATCGAACGGCGTCTTCGTTTGTAAAGCCACCAACATCTCAGTTAAAAAATAACCCCATCTCGGCTTGAAATAATCTCGAATCATCCCGGACCATTGCTTAGAGGCGTAATCTTTAATTTCCCCATTTGGCCCCCAAAGAGTGATTTGATTTCTGGCGTTAAATTCGAATAATCTCGATTCGTTTTGCGAACTGGAGGCGTTTTTGGCCGAGTTTATCCAAGAACCCAACAAGAAGTTTTCGTTTGTGGCTAAGATCTCGTCTAAATCATCGAAGAGGGTGAGAAACGATGCGATTGAGTTGCTGAAAATTATTGGTTTAGATGAATCGAGTAAATTTGTTGACATACTTAAATGATTTTACATCTTTTTGTTTATAAACAAATATGATTTCTTTGTACATGTTGTCGCCGATTAATTGGATTACTTGTCTTGTTAAATCGACGAGGTCGTGAGTGTATCCTGAGTTGTCTTTGAAATCATCCGATGCTTTTAGTAAGAAGTTCCAAGCTTGGTAAACATCGCATGGGTTGTACCAATACTTAAAAATAATTCTTTTTTAGTTTTATTTTGTTTAAAAAGTTTTAATGGTAATACATTGATTGAGATTCTTGTACTTGGGGATATATTCATTACATATTTTCCTCTTACTCGTTGTAATCCTTGGAAATTATAAACTGATGACTGAAAAGATTTAAGAATCATCAAATATCAGTGTCTAAAACATCAAATTAACAATATTTTTATCTTACAAGTAACAACATCCAACTTTGATAAACATCTTCATTAAATTTCCCATATCTCCTCGTAGCATAGCTTTTAAACCACAAATTTAGATCGACCGGGTTTAATCTAAAAGCCATCTCGGCCATTAATTCATAAATAACATAATTTTGAAAAATCCCTTCCGGGGTTAATCCCGTCCCGATCATTGTGCTCCCATTTTTGCGTCTAGCATCAAACGGTTTTTGATTAATAATCTGTGGAGATCCGAACATCCCCAAAGTTCCCCCGAAATTATGAAGCATACACCAAATGTACGGTTGCCCAAAATAGCTTTGAAATCGATCGTATTGCGGGTATTGTTCCGATTGCAAATCCAAAACGATCATTTTTCCAATCGGAACTGAGGTTAATAAGGCTTTAGCCCTATTTGAGGTCCAATACAAAAAGGCGTTTACAAAGAGCCAATTTTGCATCACCCAAATCGCTTTTTGATCCGTTTTTATCATCGCTTCGTAAACTGCTTCGCCTGCTCTTTTAATATAATCTAAATTAGTCGTTGGGGGGATGATTTCGTTGAAAGTGTCGGCGCTATAAACGTGGTCGGTTCCGAATTCTTGGATCATTTCGTTCATGTAGAGATCTCCGATTTCTTGGAAATGATGATCGAAAGGGTCTAAAAGCGACGCCTGGTAATCTTCGTTAAATTGATTCCATTTCATTAACGTTATATTAATGGAAGGATAAATTCTTTTGAGCGCTTTCGGGACGTAACCTGAGAATGCGGGCAAAATCGGGATTATCCCGAAATCTCGCATTCTTGTTATGATTTGTTTTTGAAGGGTTATCGAGTTTACATGAAATTCTTCCGATAAAGGCCCCCCCCATTTCTTAACATTTCCCATTCGTTCCCTAAAATTTTAATTTAATTAAAAGAAATAAATTTAATTAAATAAATACCATGATAAAAAAGCCGGCCCGGTGAATTGATCATCAATTTCGGATTGGGTTAGATTTAATTTTTCGTACACCCTTTTCCAAATGGCTTCTTGCCCGTTAAAGGCTAATACAAAATTAAACGAATTCATCGCCATCCAATCGATGTGTTTCTCCCAATTTTTCCAATCCCACCAAACAAAGCTATAACTAGTCGTGCAAACATTTTGATAATACCGAAGCTTATCGTTTAAAATATTCGTTAAGTTGACTTTTGGGAGAACTTTTGGAATGTTTAGTTGGGAACTTTCCCAAGAGATGTGTCCGTTTAAATAATATTTTAGGTAATAATTAAATCCGGTTGCTGCAACGACCCCCGTTGTCCCACTTATTTTGATTTTATCCTCCACTGATTCGATTCGGAACAATTCTTTTCCTTTTAACGTTAAATTTGGGTCCACTTCAACGAGGAATTCGTTAACTCTATCCGGGATAATTCTCTTGATTAATTCAATTACTGCGTTTGATTGAGTTGTTGGATTTGTTTTTGGTTTTATATCATCGAATGGATCACCTAATTAATAATAAATTTGAGACAAAATTGAATTATTTTAGATACTCACAAAGAATTGGTGTTAAAAGAATACTTAAGAGTAGAAATAATTTGGTCATTGTAGCTCAATTTTCTTGTTAAACTCGACTAAGAATGCTTAACAAGGACTGAGTCGACTGAGTAAGCGATAAAATATGTTATGCTACGTTATCAGTCTTTTGCATCCTTGTCTAACTTATTAAGGAATTAATTCGTGTCAAACTATATTTATAATCACGATATTTTTATTACATAAATACATTTAATTTAATTAACAAATACTTGATCATGAACGTGAACTATCCCCTCAACATAAGTTTCTAAATAAATCCCAATTTCCGGGCATCCATCACAACAATGATTCTTCTTATTCATCTTAACTAAATCGACCCTAAAAATTGTATTAATTTATTTATTATTATTATTATTAATTTAATTAATTAATTAATTTACTTTTTTTTAGTTTTTTCATCTTTGAGTTCCTTGGATTTCTCGCAAGTTTTAATATTTTTGAAGATAGCCGATCCAATTTTGACCCAACCCCAAGATTCCTCATCCCACGGCAGGGCGAGATGGCCGAAAACGAAAAAATTCGGCCGAAAATATCGCTCGGAAACCGGAACATCCAAGTTTTTATTCAAAGTGTCGACTGAATTTTTATTGATTAAGTGATAAATGGTGTTGGTGGATTTCGAGTAATCGTGGTAACACAATCTTAATCCTTCGAGTTGTTTCGGGATGATTTTTGAGATGAAATTGGCCGCCTCATCGCCGCAATCCCAACAGTTTTTGTTTGGAATGTTTAGTTTGGTTTGTTCGAGTAATTCGGGTAAGTTGATTAAGATTTCTTGTTGATCTGGGGAACTCAACCCGATTTTTTTCCACGGCATTGGTTTAACTGTTATCGTTAGGATAACCGGGTATTGTTTTGATGATTTAATTTCCATCGATTTAGGATCATAAACTAAAATACTCCTAAAATTTAATTTAAATTAAAAAAATAATTTATTTATTCATTATTCGTACTGATCTCTCCATTCAACCCCGTTAATTTTCTTCACCAACCCGTATTTCGTGCAGAGCCCCTCTCTAATTTCATATTCTTGCCCGTTTTTTAAAATGTGCATGTGTAATGATTGCAATTTTCCAATGGCTCTCCATTTCGTTGGTATTTCATACACTATCTTTCGTACTTTTAATTTTTTGTAGGCTGCATAAATTATTCCCGCACCAACAATTGTACCAAAAACACAAATTATTTCAGTTTTCATTATCTTTTAAAAAATTGGCACTCAAAAACGTGGATGAGTATGCAATAACACTCTGCACGAGAAACGTTTAATCTAAAACGAAACGTGCAAAGTTCAAAACATGTTTTTTTTTGCTGTTTCTTTTAAAGCAGATGGTGATTATCTTCGTATACTGGGTGTTGGAATGATTTAAACGTTTGAGGAGTCAATTTTTGATTATTAAACGACAAACTAAAAAGAATTAATTGTTTAATTAAATTAATTTAAAAAATAATCACTTAAAGATATGTGACTACTTCATCTCAAATATTGATTTAACCTATTAACAAAAACATTATTATTTATTTATTAATTTGTTTTCTTAATATTATGCATTGATTTAATTTGCAATAATTATAAATTTTAAAATTAAAAATTATAATTAATTATTATTATTGAATGTGAGGGGCGACATCTATCGAGTGAAAAGTTATTTATTTGCATTGCTTATAATTAAAGCAAATTATTAATTATTTAATCACTTTTAACATAATAAGATCGTTTTGATTTAATTTGAATCAATTTGAGTCTTAAACGAAGATAATTCAAAAATTTTTTTTATAAAAATCAATATTTTTTATGTACAGCGCCATCTCGTGATGCTTATTTTTTATTTTTCTTTAATCTAAATTTTGGTTATTTCTAGAAATAATTTAATTCTATATCAAAACAAAATCACAATTAACTATTTAAAACCAATTTTAATCAGATTAATTAAATTAAATTAACATTAATAATTAATTTATAATATTTTATTACAGATTTAGATTTTATTACAGATTCATTAAATATTTAATTATTTAATCACTTTTAATGTAATAAGATCGTTTTGATTTAATTTGAATCAATTTGAGTCTTAAACGAAGATAATTCAAAAATTTTTTTTATAAAAATCAATATTTTTTATGTACAGCGCCATCTCGTGATGCTTATTTTTTATTTTTCTTTAATCTAAATTTTGGTTATTTCTAGAAATAATTTAATTCTATATCAAAACAAAATCATAATTAACTTTTTAAAACCAATTTTAATCAGATTAATTAAATTAAATTAACATTAATAATTAATTTATAATATTTTATTACAGATTTAGATTTTATTACAGATTTATTAAATATTTAATTATTTAATCACTTTTAATGTAATAAGATCGTTTTGATTTAATTTGAATCAATTTGAGTCTTAAACGAAGATAATTCAAAAATTTTTTTTATAAAAATCAATATTTTTTATGTACAGCGCCATCTCGTGATGCTTATTTTTTATTTTTCTTTAATCTTAATTTTGGTTATTTCAAGAAATAATTTAATTCTATATCAAAACAAAATCATAATTAACTTTTTAAAACCAATTTTAATCAGATTAATTAAATTAAATTAACATTAATAATTAATTTATAATATTTTATTACAGATTTAGATTTTATTACAGATTTATTAAATATTTAATTATTTAATCACTTTTAATGTAATAAGATCGTTTTGATTTAATTTGAATCAATTTGAGTCTTAAACGAAGATAATTCAAAAATTTTTTTTATAAAAATCAATATTTTTTATGTACAGCGCCATCTCGTGATGCTTATTTTTTATTTTTCTTTAATCTAAATTTTGGTTATTTCTAGAAATAATTTAATTCTATATCAAAACAAAATCACAATTAACTATTTAAAACCAATTTTAATCAGATTAATTAAATTAAATTAACATTAATAATTAATTTGTAATATTTTATTACAGATTTAGATTTTATTACAGATTTATTAAATATTTAATTATTTAATCACTTTTAATGTAATAAGATCGTTTTGATTTAATTTGAATCAATTTGAGTGATAAACGAAGATAATTCAAAAATTTTTTTTATAAAAATCAATATTTTTTTATGTACAGCGCCATCTCGTGATGCTTATTTTTTATTTTTCTTTAATCTAAATTTTGGTTATTTCTAGAAATAATTTAATTCTATATCAAAACAAAATCACAATTAACTATTTAAAACCAATTTTAATCAGATTAATTAAATTAAATTAACATTAATAATTAATTTGTAATATTTTATTACAGATTTAGATTTTATTACAGATTTATTAAATATTTAATTATTTAATCACTTTTAATGTAATAAGATCGTTTTGATTTAATTTGAATCAATTTGAGTCATAAACGAAGATAATTCAAAAATTTTTTTTATAAAAATCAATATTTTTTTATGTACAGCGCCATCTCGTGATGCTTATTTTTTATTTTTCTTTAATCTAAATTTTGGTTATTTCTAGAAATAATTTAATTCTATATCAAAACAAAATCATAATTAACTTTTTAAAACCAATTTTAATCAGATTAATTAAATTAAATTAACATTAATAATTAATTTATAATATTTTATTACAGATTTAGATTTTATTACAGATTTATTAAATATTTAATTATTTAATCACTTTTAATGTAATAAGATCGTTTTGATTTAATTTGAATCAATTTGAGTCATAAACGAAGATAATTCAAAAATTTTTTTTATAAAAATCAATATTTTTTTATGTACAGCGCCATCTCGTGATGCTTATTTTTTATTTTTCTTTAATCTAAATTTTGGTTATTTCAAGAAATAATTTAATTCTAAATCAAAACAAAATCACAATTAACTATTTAAAACCAATTTTAATCCGATTAATTAAATTAAATTAACATTAATAATTAATTTATAATATTTTATTACTGATTTAGATTTTATTACAGATTTATTAAATATTTAATTATTTAATCACTTTTAATGTAATAAGATCGTTTTGATTTAATTTGAATCAATTTGAGTCATAAACGAAGATAATTCAAAAATGTTTTTTATAAAAATCAATGTTTTTTTAAGTACAGCGCCATCTCGTGATGCTTATTTTTTATTTTTCTTTAATCTAAATTTTGGTTATTTCTAGAAATAATTTAATTCTATATCAAAACAAAATCATAAATAACTATTTAAAACCAATTTTAATCAGATTAATTAAATTTAATTAACATTAATAATTAATTTATAATATTTTATTACAGATTTAGATTTTATTACAGATTTATTAAATATTTAATTATTTAATCACTTTTAATGTAATAAGATCGTTTTGATTTAATTTGAATCAATTTGAGTCTTAAACGAAGATAATTCAAAAATTTTTTTTATAAAAATCAATATTTTTTATGTACAGCGCCATCTCGTGATGCTTATTTTTTATTTTTCTTTAATCTAAATTTTGGTTATTTCAAGAAATAATTTAATTCTATATCAAAACAAAATCACAATTAACTTTTTAAAACCAATTTTAATCAAATTAATTAAATTAAATTAACATTAATAATTAATTTATAATATTTTATTACAGATTTAGATTTTATTACAGATTTATTAAATATTTAATTATTTAATCACTTTTAATGTAATAAGATCGTTTTGATTTAATTTGAATCAATTTGAGTCTTAAACGAAGATAATTCAAAAATTTTTTTATAAAAATCAATATTTTTTTATGTACAGCGCCATCTCGTGATGCTTATTTTTTATTTTTCTTTAATCTAAATTTGGTTATTTCAAGAAATAATTTAAGTCTATATCAAAACAAAATCACAATTAACTATTTAAAACCAATTTTAATCAGATTAATTAAATTAAATTAACATTAATAATTAATTTATAACATTTTTATTACAGATTTAGATAACTCCAATAGATGTCGCTCCAACAATTGACGTATTCGTTTTTTTGACGGTAGCCATATTGTTTTGCGTTGATGTCAGTGGAGTTCTTTCGTATTGAGTCTTTTTAAAAGATTGGCCACGTTTTTTGATAAAAAGCGGTTAAATAAAGAAATTGGGTGAGATGACGGCTCACGATCAGATGAGGGCGATGTTGGACCAGCTAATGGGAACGGGTAGAAACGGTGAGTTAAAAAAAAGATCAGGAAGGGAGGTGATGCTGTTGAAACGAGTAACAAATTAATTTTATTTAAATTAGGGGAGAACAACCGATTCCAGGTGAAATTTAACGACCCAAAGGTGTGCAAATCGTTCCTGCTGGGTTGCTGCCCCCACGAGATCCTCTCCTCCACGGTAAGTTACGTAAAAGCCGCGCAAAAAAGAAATAAATGTATGTCTACATATATATAGAGGCAGTAGACGAGTATTGATTTTTTATTTATAATTTTTCTGTTATTTGTTTATCAAAATTAATAATCGCAAAAAAATCGAAAAAAAAAATTCATATTTACTCACGTAGATTGGTTTTTTTGATTATTTCCGGTTGGACTAATGTGCGAAATGTATTTTCAGAAACTTCAATTTACTATTAAATGATGAGGGATAGGTGTAAATTTTGTATGTAAGTACTATGACGTACGTATAAAAAAAATACTATTAAAACTTACTAGGTTAATATGTGGGTAGTAATGGTTCCTTAGCTACGTTTTTCGTGCCCAAGTTAATTCTTATTTTATTGTTCCGATCCATTGTCTTTTATCAATCCTTTAGTAACAATCAAAACCATTTCGTCAAATAACTTAAAAATTGATAAAACACAATAGTTCGAAAACTTGATCAAAACAATATCCGATTTTGATAATTATTGTGATTATTTCCTTAATGATTACAATAAAAGTTAAAATTTCGTGCAGATTGAATCAAGCAACAAAACGAAGGTATGGTAAAAAAGTATGATAATAAACGGAATCGTACGCTAAGGGTACCCAAATTTCCGTTTCTTAAACCGCTCGGTAAGTAAATAAGAGAACTAAAATTAACCGGAAACGATAAAGAAAAAGATGAAAGAGGGAACTCGTGTCCTATCAGTCTATTACAATTTTTCCTTTCTCTCAGTCAAGATAACACACACACGAGTGCATGTAAATTAGAGAAAAATTCACTGTGTTCGTTCACGGATTCCGTGAGTATCTCAAATTTAAACGATCTACGACCGATCTATGTTTATTCCTTTTTATTTTATTTTGTGTTCCTTAAAGACGAGAAAAAAATTTTAATTGTACGAATCGATTGTGTCTTTATCGTGAGTATGAAATGCGTACAATTAATGGTAATCTGTTTTGGTTTTATGTTTTTAATATTTAAAACGGTAACTGTTCTTTCTTGAAATCGACAACGAAGCGAAGATGATGTGCTTCTTTTCCTACGGCGTTATTGGTGCGTGTATTCTTTTACAATTAGAGATATTTTGGATAAATGTGTTTTAATTTTTAATTTTTTGCAAATTTTAATTTTGTTTTTCTGTTTTTTTTTAAGGCTGTTCATCGGGCGGAGAGATCAAAAGATGCAATCTGTTGCTTGTGATTAAATAATCCTTCTTTTTTCTCTTTTAACAGGACATTATCTTATTTTATTGAGTCTATTTAATATCTTCTCACAATTAAATTGCAATAATTTCTTGGAAATTAGCGATTACTGCACTATTTGTTGATTGTTTCAATGTTTGTTGTTTAAAGTAATAATCTAATTTTGTATTAGATTTCAAAAAACGAAATTGCAATTAATGTTAATGTATGTTAATCCATTTTCCATCACTCTTTTAAGCTCATTTCATGTTTTCTAAAAACATTCGAAGCTTTCCAAAGGCAATACCAAGTCTTCTGGAAGTATTTTGAGTCTTTTAGAAGCAGTACCAAATCTCTCAGAACCCATATCAAGACTTCAAAACGCATTTCAAGTCTTGTCGAAACATTTCAAGTTTTCCAGAAGCAATATGAAGTCTTCTGGAAGCATTCCAAGTCTTCTAGAAGCGATATTTAATCTCCCAGCCGCAGTATTCAGTCTTCGAGAAGCAGTATCAAATCTTTTGGAAGCATTTCAAGTCTTGTAAAAACAGTACCAAATCTCTCAGAAACTATATCAAGTCTTCAAAACACATTTCAAGTCTTGTCGAAGCATTTCAAGTTTTCCAGAAGCAATATGAAGTCTTCTGGAAGCATTCCAAGTCTTCTAGAAGCGATATTTAATCTCCCAGCCGCAGTATTCAGTCTTCGAGAAGCAGTATCAAATCTTTTGGAAGCATTTCAAGTCTTGTAAAAACAGTACCAAATCTCTCAGAAACTATATCAAGTCTTCAAAACACATTTCAAGTCTTGTCGAAGCATTTCAAGTTTTCCAGAAGCAATATGAAGTCTTCTGGAAGCATTCCAAGTCTTCTAGAAGCGATATTTAATCTCCCAGCCGCAGTATTCAGTCTTCGAGAAGCAGTATCAAATCTTTTGGAAGCATTTCAAGTCTTGTAAAAACAGTACCAAATCTCTCAGAAACTATATCAAGTCTTCAAAACACATTTCAAGTCTTGTCGAAGCATTTCAAGTTTTCCAGAAGCAATATGAAGTCTTCTGGAAGCATTCCAAGTCTTCTAGAAGCGGTATTAAATCTCCTAGCCGCAATATTCAGTCTTCTAGAAGCAGTATCAAGTCTTTTGGAAGCAGTTCAAGTCTTGTAGAAGCAGTACCAAATCTCTCAGAAACTATATCAAGTCTTCAAAACGCATTTCAAGTTTTCCAGAAGCAATATGAAGTCTTCTGGAAGCATTCCAAGTCTTCTAGAAGCAATATTAAATCTCCTAGCTGCAATATTCAGTCTTCTAGAAGCAGTATCAAGTCTTTTGGAAGCAGTTCAAGTCTTCTAGAAGCAGTACCAAATCTCTCAGAAACCATGTCAAGTCTTCAAAACGCATTTCAAGTTTTCCAGAAGCAATATGAAGTCTTCTGGAAGCATTCCAAGTCTTCTAGAAGCGGTATTAAATCTCCTAGCTGCAATATTCAGTCTTCTAGAAGCAGTATCAAGTCTTTTGGAAGCAGTTCAAGTCTTGTAGAAGCAGTACCAAATCTCTCAGAAACCATGTCAAGTCTTCAAAACGCATTTCAAGTTTTCCAGAAGCAATATGAAGTCTTCTGGAAGCATTCCAAGTTTTCTAGAAGCGATATTAAATCTCCTAGCCGCAGTATTCAGTCTTCTAGAAGCAGTAGCAAATCCTTTGGAAGCAGTTCAAGTCCTCTGGAAATATTTGAAGTGTTCTAGAAGTAGTATCAAGTCTTCTGGAAGCATTTCAAGTCTTCTAGAAGCGATATTAAATCTCCTAGCTGCAATATTCAGTCTTCTAGAAGCAGTATCAAGTCTTTTGGAAGCAGTTCAAGTCTTGTAGAAGCAGTACCAAATCTCTCAGAAACCATGTCAAGTCTTCAAAACGCATTTCAAGTTTTCCAGAAGCAATATGAAGTCTTCTGGAAGCATTCTAAGTCTTCTAGAAGCGGTATTAAATCTCCTAGCTGCAATATTCAGTCTTCTAGAAGCAGTATCAAGTCTTTTGGAAGCAGTTCAAGTCTTGTAGAAGCAGTACCAAATCTCTCAGAAACCATGTCAAGTCTTCAAAACGCATTTCAAGTTTTCCAGAAGCAATATGAAGTCTTCTGGAAGCATTCCAAGTCTTCTAGAAGCGGTATTAAATCTCCTAGCTGCAATATTCAGTCTTCTAGAAGCAGTATCAAGTCTTTTGGAAGCAGTTCAAGTCTTGTAGAAGCAGTACCAAATCTCTCAGAAACCATGTCAAGTCTTCAAAACGCATTTCAAGTTTTCCAGAAGCAATATGAAGTCTTCTGGAAGCATTCCAAGTCTTCTAGAAGCGATATTAAATCTCCTAGCCGCAGTATTCAGTCTTCTAGAAGCAGTAGCAAATCCTTTGGAAGCAGTTCAAGTCCTCTGGAAATATTTGAAGTGTTCTAGAAGTAGTATCAAGTCTTCTGGAAGCATTTCAAGTCTTCTAGAAGCGATATTAAATCTCCTAGCCGCAGTATTCAGTCTTCTAGAAGCAGTAGCAAGTTCTTTGGAAGCAGTTCAAGTCCTCTGGAAATATTTGAAGTGTTCTAGAAGTAGTATCAAGTCTTCTGGAAGCATTTCAAGTCTTCTAGAAGCGATATTAAATCTCCTAGCCGCAGTATTTAGTCTTCTAGAAGCAGTAGCAAGTTCTTTGGAAGCAGTTCAAGTCCTCTGGAAATATTTGAAGTGTTCTAGAAGTAGTATCAAGTCTTCTGAAAGCATTTCAAGTCTTCTAGAAGCGATATTAAATCTCCTAGCCGCAGTATTCAGTCTTCTAGAAGCAGTAGCAAATCCTTTGGAAGCAGTTCAAGTCCTCTGGAAATATTTGAAGTGTTCTAGAAGTAGTATCAAGTCTTCTGAAAGCATTTCAAGTCTTCTAGAAGCGATATTAAATCTCCTAGCCGCAGTATTCAGTCTTCTAGAAGCAGTAGCAAATCCTTTGGAAGCAGTTCAAGTCCTCTGGAAATATTTGAAGTGTTCTAGAAGTAGTATCAAGTCTTCTGGAAGCATTTCAAGTCTTCTAGAAGCGATATTAAATCTCCTAGCCGCAGTATTTAGTCTTCTAGAAGCAGTAGCAAGTTCTTTGGAAGCAGTTCAAGTCCTCTGGAAATATTTGAAGTGTTCTAGAAGTAGTATCAAGTCTTCTGGAAGCATTTCAAGTCTTCTAGAAGCGATATTAAATCTCCTAGCCGCAGTATTTAGTCTTCTAGAAGCAGTAGCAAGTTCTTTGGAAGCAGTTCAAGTCCTCTGGAAATATTTGAAGTGTTCTAGAAGTAGTATCAAGTCTTCTGGAAGCATTTCAAGTCTTCTAGAAGCGATATTAAATCTCCTAGCCGCAGTATTTAGTCTTCTAGAAGCAGTAGCAAATCCTTTGGAAGCAGTTCAAGTCCTCTGGAAATATTTGAAGTGTTCTAGAAGTAGTATCAAGTCTTCTGGAAGCATTTCAAGTCTTCTAGAAGCGATATTAAATCTCCTAGCCGCAGTATTTAGTCTTCTAGAAGCAGTAGCAAGTTCTTTGGAAGCAGTTCAAGTCCTCTGGAAATATTTGAAGTGTTCTAGAAGTAGTATCAAGTCTTCTGAAAGCATTTCAAGTCTTCTAGAAGCGATATTAAATCTCCTAGCCGCAGTATTCAGTCTTCTAGAAGCAGTAGCAAATCCTTTGGAAGCAGTTCAAGTCCTCTGGAAATATTTGAAGTGTTCTAGAAGTAGTATCAAGTCTTCTGGAAGCATTTCAAGTCTTCTAGAAGCGATATTAAATCTCCTAGCCGCAGTATTTAGGCTTCTAGAAGCAGTAGCAAGTTCTTTGGAAGCAGTTCAAGTCCTCTGGAAATATTTGAAGTGTTCTAGAAGTAGTATCAAGTCTTCTGGAAGCATTTCAAGTCTTCTAGAAGCGATATTAAATCTCCTAGCCGCAGTATTTAGTCTTGTAGAAGCAGTAGCAAATCCTTTGGAAGCAGTTCAAGTCCTCTGGAAATATTTGAAGTGTTCTAGAAGTAGTATCAAGTCTTCTGGAAGCATTTCAAGTCTTCTAGAAGCGATATTAAATCTCCTAGCCGCAGTATTTAGTCTTCTAGAAGCAGTAGCAAGTTCTTTGGAAGCAGTTCAAGTCCTCTGGAAATATTTGAAGTGTTCTAGAAGTAGTATCAAGTCTTCTGAAAGCATTTCAAGTCTTCTAGAAGCGATATTAAATCTCCTAGCCGCAGTATTCAGTCTTCTAGAAGCAGTAGCAAATCCTTTGGAAGCAGTTCAAGTCCTCTGGAAATATTTGAAGTGTTCTAGAAGTAGTATCAAGTCTTCTGGAAGCATTTCAAGTCTTCTAGAAGCGATATTAAATCTCCTAGCCGCAGTATTTAGTCTTCTAGAAGCAGTAGCAAGTTCTTTGGAAGCAGTTCAAGTCCTCTGGAAATATTTGAAGTGTTCTAGAAGTAGTATCAAGTCTTCTGGAAGCATTTCAAGTCTTCTAGAAGCGATATTAAATCTCCTAGCCGCAGTATTTAGTCTTCTAGAAGCAGTAGCAAGTTCTTTGGAAGCAGTTCAAGTCCTCTGGAAATATTTGAAGTGTTCTAGAAGTAGTATCAAGTCTTCTGGAAGCATTTCAAGTCTTCTAGAAGCGATATTAAATCTCCTAGCCGCAGTATTTAGTCTTCTAGAAGCAGTAGCAAATCCTTTGGAAGCAGTTCAAGTCCTCTGGAAATATTTGAAGTGTTCTAGAAGTAGTATCAAGTCTTCTGGAAGCATTTCAAGTCTTCTAGAAGCGATATTAAATCTCCTAGCCGCAGTATTTAGTCTTCTAGAAGCAGTAGCAAGTTCTTTGGAAGCAGTTCAAGTCCTCTGGAAATATTTGAAGTGTTCTAGAAGTAGTATCAAGTCTTCTGAAAGCATTTCAAGTCTTCTAGAAGCGATATTAAATCTCCTAGCCGCAGTATTCAGTCTTCTAGAAGCAGTAGCAAATCCTTTGGAAGCAGTTCAAGTCCTCTGGAAATATTTGAAGTGTTCTAGAAGTAGTATCAAGTCTTCTGGAAGCATTTCAAGTCTTCTAGAAGCGATATTAAATCTCCTAGCCGCAGCATTCAGTCTTCTAGAAGCAGTAGCAAGTTCTTTGGAAGCAGTTCAAGTCCTCTGGAAATATTTGAAGTATTCTAGAAGTAGTATCAAGTCTTCTGGAAGCATTTCAAGTCTTCTAGAAGCGATATTAAATCTCCTAGCCGCAGTATTCAGTCTTCTAGAAGCAGTAGCAAGTTCTTTGGAAGCAGTTCAAGTCCTCTGGAAATATTTGAAGTGTTCTAGAAGTAGTATCAAGTCTTCTGAAAGCATTTCAAGTCTTCTAGAAGCGATATTAAATCTCCTAGCCGCAGTATTCAGTCTTCTAGAAGCAGTAGCAAGTCCTTTGGAAGCAGTTCAAGTCCTCTGGAAATATTTGAAGTGTTCTAGAAGTAGTATCAAGTCTTCTGGAAGCATTTTAAGTCTTTTAAATACAGTTTCAAGTCTTCTGGAAGTATCTGAAGTATTTTGGAAACAGAATTAAATCTCCAAGAAGCAGTATCAAGACTTCCAGAAGCGATAGAAAACTTTGGAAATACATTAAGTCTTCTGGAAGTGGTATCAAGTCCCCTAGAGACAGTATTAAGTTTGGTGGAAGTATTTCAAGCCTTCTAGAGGCAATATCAAAGCATCTAGAAACATTTCAAGTCTCCTAGACACAGTATCATGTCTTCTGGAAGCAGTATCAAGTCTTCCAGAAGCATTTAAAGTTTTCCAGAAGCAATATGAAGTCTTCTGGAAGCATTCCAAGTCTTCTGAAAGTGGTATTAAGTCTCCTAGACGCAGTATTCAGTCTTCTATGGACAGTGGCAAGTTTTTTGGAAGCAGTTCAAGTCTTTTGGAAATATTTGAAGTATTCTAGAAGTAGTATCAAGTCTTCTGGAAGCATTTTAAGTGTTTTAGATTTAGTTTCAAGTCTTCTGGAAACAGAATCAAATCTTCTAGAAGCAGTATCAAGTCTTGTGGAAGCGTTTTAAGCCTTCTAGAGGCAATATCAAGGCTTCTAGAAGCAGTATCAAGACTTCCAGAAGCGATAGTAAGCCTTTCGAAATACTTCAAGTCTTCTGGAAGTGGTATCAAGTCCCCCAGAGACAGTATTAAGTTTGGTGGAAGCATTTCAAGCCTTCTAAAGGCAACATCAAAGCATCTAGAAACATTTCAAGTCTTCTAGAAGCAGTATCAAATCTTCTGGAAGCAGTATCAAGTCTTCCAGAAGCATTTAAAGTTTTCCAGAAGCAATATGAAGTCTTCTGGAGGCATTCCAAGTCTTCTGAAAGTGGTATTGAGTCTCCTAGACGCAGTATCAAGTCTTCTGGAAGCAGTATCAAGTTTTCCGGAATCATTTAAAATTTTCCAGAAGCAATATGAAGTCTTCTGGAAGCATTCCAAGTCTTCTGAAAGTGGTGTTAAGGCTCCTAGACGCAGTATTCCGTCATCTAGGGACAGTAACAGGTTTTTTGGAAGCAGTTCAAGTCTTCTGGGAATATTTGAAGTAGTGTAGAAGTAATATCAAGTCTTCTGGAAGTAATATTAAGTCGTCTGGAAGCATTTTAAGTCTTTTAGATGTATTTTGGAAGTATTTGAAGTATTCTGGAATCAGTATCAAGTTCCAGAGGTAGTAGTAAGTCTTTTAGAAATAGTTCAAGTCTTCTGGAAATATTCTGGCAGCAGTATCAAGTTTCCTAGAAGCAGTATCAAGTCTTGTGGAAGTATTTGAAGCCTTCTAGAGGCAATGTCAAGGCTTCTAGAAGCAGTATCAAAACTTCTAGGTACAATAGCAGGCCTTTTGGAAGTAGTTCAAGACTTCTGGACTTGCTTGAAATCTTCTGGAAGCAGTATGAAGTCACCTAGATGTAGTATCAATTCTTGTGGAAGCATTTTAAACCTTCTGGGAGCAATATCAAAGTTTCTAGAAGCAATATTAAGTCTTCTAGAAGCGGTATCAAGTCGTCCAGGGCCAGTAGCAAGTATTTTGGAAGCTTTATTGAAGCATTTCAAATCTTCCAGAAGCATTTCAAGTCTTGAAGAAGATAATATAGTCTTTTATTAAATCCAATCCAAGAATATGGTTGATCTTTCAGTATTCTCTTAAATATAAAAAGTTTTAACCTAGAATAGTTTTTTAAATACTTTTTCAAATTTCGCATCGCAAACTCGACCATTTAAATACAGAATTCCTGTGATGATATTGAACTTTAAATTTGATTTCCCATATCTCCAAATTTTGACGATAAACCCTCTGATGATGGCTGAACAAGGCCGAAACATGTAAGGAACGATAAACAAATAAAAACATCATCGAATTAAGTTATTTATAGAAAGTTAAATTAGGTTGTCACAGGAACATCAACATTTAGACCAACATCGCATTAATTTCTCGTTCAATTCTTGAATTAGATTGCAATTTTGATGTTCTTCGTTCATCTTTGGCCATCAATTTTGTAACAAATACTGAAAATGAAGTAATATCACAAACAACGGGGTGTAATTTTTTGATTTCCAACGATTTTCATAATCACCATTAAGTTTTATAATCGTTTAATTATGCAAAAAATAAATTAATCATGAAAATCGCCCGCAAATTGAATTCAGCCTAAAATATTCACATTTTTCCTTTAATTTTTAGTTGCAAACTTAAATAAAAGAATTTATTTTATTCTAAATCTGTAAAAAGTGTTTCAAAAATCTCTCTGGATCATTTATTCTTTATTATTATTATTATTATTAAAACGTTTTTTCTGCAAATTTCTTCAAAAAAAAATTAATTAATTAATTAAATAAACGCTGTATATGTTAAAAGAAAATTGTGTTGTCGTAAAAAAATTTTTTCCAGTACAAACTCGAAAATTTCTTGATTTAAAAATTTGTGCATCACGCTAATCGTGCGGTTTTTTGTAATTTGTTATGTTGGCAGCGTATGGACCTTGGGGAATGCCCGAAAATCCATGATCTCGCCCTGCGAGCGGATTTTGAAAAGGCCCAAGCCTCGAGAGATTACTTCTACGATTTGGACGTAAGATACAATAAAAATAATAAATTTACTTTAAATTTGAGATGTTTCCTTTAATTTCAAGGCTATGGAACATCTTCAGGCTTTCATCAGCGACTGCGATAGAAGAACGGAAGCGGCTAAACAAAGATTGGCCGAAACGCAAGAAGAACTTTCGGCGGAAGTTGCTGTTAAAGCTAACAGCGTTCATGAATTGGCCGAGCAAATTGGGCAAAAATTGGCTAAAGCTGAACAATTGGGTGAGGAAGGATTCGTCGATGAGAGTATGAAGCTTATGGAGGAGGTAATTTTGAAATTTTTAATTTTATTTTTTAATTGATTATTTAATTTATTACTTAGGTGGATGAATTAAGAAAGAAAAAACTTGAGGCTGAACAAGAATACAGAAACTCGATGCCCGCTAGTAGTTATCAACAACAAAAGCTTCGCGTTTGCGAGGTTTGCTCCGCTTATTTAGGCATTCATGACAACGATAGGAGATTAGCTGATCATTTTGGGGGAAAACTCCATTTGGGTTTTATTAAGATCCGAGAGAAACTCGCAGAACTTGAAGTAACCCAAATTAATTAACTTAATCGATGTATTAATCGATTTTTTTTAGAAAACTTCTGAAAAACGCAAAGAGGAGCGCCGCAAAGCTCGGGACACCGATCGGGATAAGGACAGAGAAGATCGTTATAGACACCGTGAAACTTACGTTGGGGGTCGCGAACTTGATAGAAGATCGAAACGTCACCGGTCAAAATCCCGCGAACGAAGGGATAGGGAGCGCGAAAAAGACAGGGGAGAACAAAAAAGTCGTTCATATCGCTCTAAGTCTAGGAGTCGCGATAGGGATCGTCGTTCCCATTCTAGACACTCCGGGTCCGGAAATTCCGACCGAAGACGCGAACGTGATAGAGATTAAAAAAAAACGGTAGTAATAATTTTTTTTCTTCGTTATTTCTGATTTCTTTGTCCGATTAGGAGCCCATTTAGGGCATTTTCGGTGCTTTAGATCACCGTCCCCACCTCCCTGTCTAATTTTATTTCTTAAAACATGTGTTGGTTTGGCTATTCTGATGTTCTGTGTACATTTCATATAAAGTTATTAAGATTTTATTCCCTTTCACACAATTTAATATAATTTTTTTGTTATTTAAGGGTTGTAATCATAATTACTTAAGACTTTAATCTGTTTTGGGTTGCCCCGTTGTTGTCAAGATAAAGATAACTCACTTTATGATTGTGGGGCTCGAATTAATAAAGAAACTGACTATGTACATAAATGTTGGAAGTTTTTTTCCTTCATTATGACGTTTCTCCTGAATCATTTTCCTATTTTAATTTGGAATTTATTTTAAGGATCAAACAAATTTTATATATTACACTCAAATTTGAAGTAAAACAAACATTCTTTTAGATATCATTAATAAGCATAGATTATTTCCGAGCATTCCTGAACCAATAATCCGATCTATGCGCATTCTCCGTAATCTACGTTAAAAATGCTTTAAAATGAGCCCAAACACGACATATTTATTATTAAAAACAAGCAAAATCCAAAATCGGATAAAACGAAATATGCACTACTTCCGGTTTTTAATTTTTAACGGAAATACGTCGTGTTTGGTATCAAATGAAAGCTTTCTGAAAGTAGTTTAATAATTTTAACTTAATTTGCTTTTATTTTTTCTTCAATTCTTTCCAAATTGTAATGAATGCATTCACAAAATATTTTTATTATTAATTCGTAATATTTCAAAATATTTTTATTATTAACTCCCTTATTAATTCGTAATCTACGTTAAAAGTACTTTAAAATGAACCCAAACACGACATATTTATTATTAAAAACAAGCAAAATCCAAAATCGGATAAAACGAAATATGCACTACTTCCGGGTTATAATTTTTAACGGAAATACGTCGTGTTTGGTATCAAATGAAAGCTTTTTGAAAGTAGATTAATAATTTTAACTTAATTTGCCTTTATTTTGTTTTCAATTCTTTCCAAATTATGATGAATGCATTTCTCAAAATATTTTTATCATTATTTCGTAATATTTCAAAATATTTTTATTATTAATTCCCTTATTAGTTCGTAATCTACGTTAAAATTGCTTTAAAATGAACCCAAACATAACATATTTATTATTAAAAATAAGCAAAATCCAAAATCGGATAAAACGAAATTTGCACTACATCCGGTTTTTAATTTTTAACGGAAATACGTCGTGTTTGGTATCAAATGAAAGCTTTTTGAAAGCAGATTAATAATTTTAACTTAATTTGCCTTAATTTTGTTTTCAATTCTTTCCAAATTATGATGAATGCATTTCTCAAAATATTTTTAGTATTAATTCGTAATATTTCAAAATATTTTTATTATTAATTCCCTTTTCAATTCGTAATTACGTTAAAAGTGCGTTAAAATGAACCCAAACACGACATATTTATTATTAAAAACAAGTAAAATCCAAAATCGGATAAAACGAAATTTGCACTACATCCGGTTTTTAATTTTTAACGGAAATACGTCGTGTTTGGTATCAAATGAAAGCTTTTTGAAAGTAGATTAATAATTTTAACTTAATTTGCCTTTATTTTTTCTTCAAATCTTTCCAAATTATGATTAATGCATTTCTCAAAATATTTTTATTATTAATTCGTAATATTTCAATATATGTTCATTATTAATTCGTAGTCTACGTTAAAAATGCTTTAAAATGAGCCTAAACACGACATATTTATCATTAAAAATAAGCAAAATCCAAAATCGGATAAAACGAAATATGCACTACTTCCGGTTTTTAATTTTTAACGGAAATACGTCGTGTTTGGTATCAAATGAAAGCTTTTTGAAAGTAGATTAATAATTTTAACTTAATTTGCCTTTATTTTGTTTTCAATTCTTTCCAAATTATGATGAATGCATTTCTCAAAATATTTTTATCATTAATTCGTAATATTTCAAAATATTTTTATTATTAATTCCCTTATTAGTTCATAATCTACGTTAAAATTGCTTTAAAATGAGCCCAAACACGACATATTTATTATTAAAAATAAGCAAAATCCAAAATCGGATAAAACGAAATTTGCACTACATCCGGTTTTTAATTTTTAACGGAAATACGTCGTGTTTGGTATCAAATGAAAGCTTTTTGAAAGTAGATTAATAATTTTAACTTAATTTGCCTTTATTTTGTTTTCAATTCTTTCCAAATTATGATGAATGCATTTCTCAAAATATTTTTATCATTAATTCGTAATATTTCAAAATATTTTTATTATTAATTCCCTTATTAATTCGTAATCTACGTTAAAAATGCTTTAAAATGAGCCTAAACACGACATATTTATCATTAAAAATAAGCAAAATCCAAAATCGGATAAAACGAAATATGTACTACTTCCGGTTTTTAATTTTTAACGGAAATACGTCGTGTTTGGTATCAAATGAAAGCTTTCTGAAAGTAGTTTAATAATTTTAACTTAATTTGCTTTTATTTTTTCTTCAATTCTTTCCAAATTGTAATGAATGCATTCTCAAAATATTTTTATTATCAATTCGTAATATTTCAAAATATTTTTATTATTAATTCGTAATCTACGTTAAATGTACTTTAAAATGAACCCAAACACGACATATTTATTATTAAAAACAAGCAAAATCCAAAATCGGATAAAACGAAATATGCATTACTTCCGGTTTTTAATTTTTAACGGAAATACGTCGTGTTTGGTATCAAATGAAAGCTTTTTGAAAGTAGATTAATAATTTTAACTTAATTTGCCTTTATTTTTTCTTCAAATCTTTCCAAATTATGATTAATGCATTTCTCAAAATATTTTTATTATTAATTCGTAATATTTCAAAATATTTTTATTATTAATTCCCTTATTAGTTCGTAATCAACGTTAAAATTGCTTTAAAATGAGCCCAAACACGACATATTTATTATTAAAAACAAGCAAAATCCAAAATCGGATAAAACGAAATATGTACTACTTCCGGTTTTTAATTTTTAACGGAAATACGTCGTGTTTGGTATCAAATGAAAGCTTTTTGAAAGTAGATTAATAATTTTAACTTAATTTGCCTTTATTTTTTCTTCAAATCTTTCCAAATTATGATTAATGCATTTCTCAAAATATTTTTATTATTAATTCGTAATATTCAAAATATTTTTATTATTAATTCCCTTATTAATTCGTAATCTACGTTAAAAATGCTTTAAAATGAGCCTAAACACGACATATTTATTATTAAAAATAAGCAAAATCCAAAATCGGATAAAACGAAATTTGCACTACATCCGGTTTTTAATTTTTAACGGAAATACGTCGTGTTTGGTATCAAATGAAAGCTTTTTGAAAGTAGATTAATAATTTTAACCTAATTTGCTTTTATTTTTTCTTCAATTCTTTCCAAATTATGATGAATGCATTTCTCAAAATATTTTTATTATTAATTCCCTTATTAATTAGTAATCTACGTTAAAAATGCTTTAAAATGAGCCTAAACACGACATATTTATCATTAAAAATAAGCAAAATCCAAAATCGGATAAAATGAAATATGCATTACTTCCGGGTTATAATTTTTAACGGAAATACGTCGTGTTTGGTATCAAATGAAAGCTTTTTGAAAGTAGATTAATAATTTTAACTTAATTTGCCTTTATTTTTTCTTCAAATCTTTCCAAATTATGATGAATGCATTTCTCAAAATATTTTTATTATTAATTCGTAATATTCAAAATATTTTTATTATTAATTCCCTTATTAGTTCGTAATCTACGTTAAAATGCTTTAAAATGAGTCCAAACGCGACGTATTTATTATTAAAAACAAGCAAAATCCAAAATCGGATAAAACGAAATATGTACTACTTCCGGTTTTTAATTTTTAACGGAAATACGTCGTGTTTGGTATCAAAAGAAAGCTTTTTGAAAGTAGATTAATAATTTTAACCTAATTTGCTTTTATTTTTTCTTCAATTCTTTCCAAATTATGATGAATGCATTTCTCAAAATATTTTTACTATTAATTCCCTTATTAATTCGTAATCTACGTTAAAAATGCTTTAAAATGAGCCTAAACACGACATATTTATCATTAAAAATAAGCAAAATCCAAAATCGGATAAAACGAAATATGCATTACTTCCGGGTTATAATTTTTAACGGAAATACGTCGTGTTTGGTATCAAATGAAAGCCTTTTGAAAGTAGATTAATAATTTTAACTTAATTTGCCTTTATTTTTTTCTCAATTCTTTCCAAATTATGATAAATACATTTCAGATTTAGCCATCTTCATCAAAATGTAGTAATCCTCTTAGATCCTCTTTATATTGAAACAACTTAAGATTACAAAATAATTTATTAATGCACTAAACCCAAAACAACATTATTTTTTCTTATTCAATCTATTAATCATATCCTCGATCATATTAGCATCGACCAATCCAATAAATTTATCAACAATTAATCCATTTTTAATTGCAACAACTGCAGGAACGGCTTTTACCTCAAAAGTATCCGCCAATTCAGTGTAATTCTCAACATCAACAGTGGCTAAATCAACGTTTTCCATGTTTTCTAATAATTCGGTTAATTTCGGTGTGAGAATATGGCAAGGTTCGCACCATTCCGCGTGGAAATTTACAATTACAGGATTTTCCGAGTGTAAAACTTTTAAATGGAAATCATTGTCGTCTTTTATGTGGATTAATTTTTTTAGTTTTGAAGTGCTGTAAATTGTTCGGTACTGAAAAAGTGCTTTTTTAATTAAGGAGGAGTTCATTTTATTAGTTTTGGGCGAATTGGATCGATACAGTGAAAAATAAATAAGCAAATGAAGGATAATAAGGTGGAAATAATTAAAAAAGTTAGGAATAAGCTTTTATAGAAGAAAGTGTAATCTTTTTCTTCCTAAAAAAATAAAATAAAATTGATACATAATTTATTTTTAATTTAATCTTGTACCGTTTGAGATATTGATGTAATTTCTTGTTTCGTTTCTGTTGGAATAACAATTAAGATAATGGTTATCAATGAAGCAAGGGCTAAAGAAATCCAACCGATGTTACTTTGCACACGCACTGAATACACAAAAATAACACAGGTTAATATCCAAACAATTATTAATATTAATAATCCTAACCCAATATTTCCCACTGTGGTCATAACTCTTTTTAATACAAGATTTTTTTAGACACTTATATCACTGCGTCATTTTTAACCTCTTTAACACCAATGACTTTTAAAGCCATGTGGATGAAGCTTCCATGTAAACAAACCGGCTTAAAAGCAGACAAAGATGGATATAACGAAATGAATGAGTCACTTTATTTTAATGTTTTCTTTATTTAAGCGAATTTTTTTTCTAAATATATAGTAGCATGTTAAAATATGACTTAATTAATTAATTTTTTTATTATTAATTAGCATAAATGGGTTCTGTAAGGTTTGATACAACTTGATGCGCGAATATGTATTGATCGAAAGTTTGTACCATTTTGGTCCGTTGTTGCCTTAAAGCGTACAAAATTGATGGCATATCGATGATTCCCGTCGCTTTGGCCATGTTTACGGCGATGTTTGCGAGGATTAAGGTTCCCGTTCGGCCAACACCAGCACTAAAAATTAATTCGATTTTATATTTTTTGAAATTTATTGTATTCTTATATTCTAACTATTCTTAATGTCTTTTTTTAGACCATAACATTTTAATGGAGACTGAATGGAACTGATTATGGATTAATTATGTATTACGAAATAATTCCTTTCAAAGTTGCTTATATGAAACGAAATCGTTCCTTGTATATTTTAGTAAATACATAAAAACTTGTATAAACGATTTTATTCTTACTCCGCCGAGGTCGCTTGCGGGCGAGGCGCTACAATGTTCCAAAATTGATGATTTTTAATAAACATATACTATACAGCGTCTCGCCCGGAAGGTATCTCGGCGATTTGAGGCGAAATCGTTCCTTGTATATCCCAGTAAATATACAACCCTCTTATAAGACGATTTTATTTTCACTTCGCCGAGTTCGCGTAGCGGACGAGGCCCTACAATCTTCCAAAATGAACGATTTTATGTAAACATTTCAACTCCCGAGCCTCGCCCGCTACGCGACCTCGGCGATTTGAGGTGAAATCGTTCCTTGTATATCCTAGTAAATATACAACCCTCTTATAAGATGATTTTATTTTCACTTCGCCGAGTTCGCGTAGCGGACGAGGCCCTACAATCTTCCAAAATGAGCGATTTTATGTAAACATTTCAAGTTTAGCGCCTCGCCCGCTACGCGACCTCGGCGATTTGAAATGAAATCGTTTCTTGTATATCCTAGTAAATATACAAACTCTTCTATAAGACGATTTTGTCCTCACTCCGGCGAGGTCGTTTGCGGGTGAAGAGCTACATTTTTCAAAATGGACAATTTTAAGTAAACATTTCAAATCCAGCGCCTCGCCCGCAAGCGACCTCGGCGATTTGAGGCGAAATCGTTTCTTGTATATCCTAGTAAATATACAAACCCTCTACAAGACGATTTTATTTTCACTTCGCCGAGGTCGCGTAGCGGGCGAGGCCCTACAATCTTCCAAAATGAACGATTTTATATAAACATTTCAAATCCAGCGTCTCGCCCGTAAGCGACTTCGGCGATTTGAGGCGAAATCGTTTCTTGTATATCCTAGTAAATATACAAACCCTCTACAAGACGATTTTATTTTCACTTCGCCGAGGTCGCGTAGCGGGCGAGGCCCTACAATCTTCCAAAATGAGCGATTTTATGTAAACATTTCAAGTTTAGCGCCTCGCCCGCTACGCGACCTCGGCGATTTGAAGTGAAATCGTTTCTTGTATATCCCAGTAAATATACAAACCCTCGTATAAGACGATTTTATTTTCACTTCGCCGAGGTCGCGTAGCGGGCGAGGCGTTACAATCTTCCAAAATAAACGATTTTATATAAACATTTCAAATCCAGCGCCTCGCCCGCAAGCGACCTTGGCCATTTGAGGCGAAATCGTTCCTTATTGTATATATCCTAGTAAATATACAAACCCTTCTATAAGACGATTTTACCCTCACTCCGTCGAGGTCGTGTAGCGGGCGAGGCGCTACAATCTTCCAAAATGAACGATTTTATGTAAACATTTCAAATCCAGGGCCTCGGCGATTTGAGAGAATTGTCCATTATATATTCTAGTAAATATACAAACCTTCCTATAAGACAATTCTTTTCTGTTCTGGCTGCATTTAAAACCCCTTCAATTGCATTAACAGTAGATTTTCCTTTTTTGAAACCGTATTGGTTATCAGAAATTTTTTGATTATTCACTAAATCTTCCAAAATCCTTTCTTTCAAGATAATTTCATGTAATTTACCAATGCAAACACAGATGCCTGTAAGCTATTTTTCCTTGTTTTTTCAATCAGTACCAATTTTTATGATTTTTTTTTCTGATGAATTGGTACATTGTACATATTCGTTACTTTTTGTGGATCTTCTTGTACAGTATCTTTTACAGTTTCCGGTGTTATTTTATCCGTTCCAGGCACCTTTTTATTTTGAACATGTTTTACAACTTCTAATAATTCCTCTTTCGTCATCTCTCTAACGCATTCTTTACAATATTCTATAATTGATCATCTTTTAGCGTGACTCTTGGTATGTTTTTTATTATTTTATGTCTTTCTTGGTTACATATTGGACAGAATTCTTGATACTCACATTTGTCTGAAATTTCTTGATTTTCACATTTATCATCATAAGTGTGGTTCTTTCTTACCACACTTATAACATAAGTCTCTTCTGTAGACCAATACAATTTTTAACTAAATGTCCATATCCCCAACATTTATAACACTTCTGCATATACGTTTCTCTAAATCACAAATTATAAACCCAATTCTTAATTTTTTATTATCAAGTAAAATCTCTGCGTTTCGTTTAATCAAATTAATTGTTAACGCTTTAGTTTAATTTTTTTATTGGTCGAAATTCTCTTATTTTTATATCATGATTACTATTTCCCAATGCGAAAACAATTTTACATCTTCCGTTTTAACCAGGGCATCCATACTTCCTATATGAATAGTTTCAGTATCATCCACCCCTAATTTTTTACACTACTCTGTGCAAAGCATCTAGTTCTTTTTCCAGAATAATTCATAATTTTCTATTTTTTATACAAGGAACAATATCGCCTCAAGTCGCCGAGGTCGCTTGCGGACGAGGCGCTGCATTTGAAATGTTTACGTAAAATCGTCCATTTTGGAACATCGTAGCGCCTCGCCCGCAAGCGACCTCGACAATGTGAGGATAAAATCGTCTTGTAGAGGAGTTTGTATATTTAATAGGATATACAAGGAACGATTTCGCCTCAAATCGCCGAGGTCGCTTGCGGGCGAGGCGCTGGATTTGAAATGATTACACAAAATCGTCTATCTTGGAAAATTGAAACGCCTCGCCCGCAAGCGACCTCGGTTAAGTGAGGATAAAATCGTCTTGTAGAGGAGTTTGTATATTTAATAGGATATACAAGGAACGATTATAGCCTCAAATTACCGAGGTCGCTTGCGGGCGAGGTGCTGGCTTTTAAATGTTAACATAAAATCGTCGATTTTGGAAGATTGCAGCGCCTCTCCCGCTACGCGACCTCGGCGAAGTGAGTATAATATCGTCTTGTAGAGGAGTTTGTATATTTAATAGGATATACAAGGAACGATATGGCCTCAAATCGCCGAGGTCGTTTGCGGGCGAGGCGCTGGATTTGAAATGTTTACATAAAATCGTCTATTTTGGAAAATTGAAATGCCTCGCCCGCAAGCGACCTCGGTTAAGTGAGGATAAAATCATCTTGTAGAGGAGTTTGTATATTTAATAAGATGTACAAGGAACGATATAGCATCAAATTGCCGAGGTCGCTTGCGGGCGAGGCGCTGGCTTTGAAATGTTAACATAAAATCGTCGATTTTGGAAAATTGCAGCGCCTCGCCCGCTACGCGACCTCGGCGAAGTGAGTATAATATCGTCTTGTAAAGGAGTTTGTATATTTAATAGGATATACAAGGAACGATATGGCCTCAAATCGCCGAGGACGCTTGCGAGCGAGGCGCTGGCTTTGAAATGTTAACATACAATCGTCGATTTTGGAAAATTGCAGCGCCTCGCCCGCTACGCGACCTCGGCGAAGTGAGTATAATATCGTCTTGTAAAGGAGTTTGTATATTTAATAGGATATACAAGGAACGATATGGCCTCAAATCGCCGAGGACGCTTGCGAGCGAGGCGCTGGCTTTGAAATGTTAACATAAAATCGTCGATTTTGGAAAATTGCAACGCCTCGCCCGCTACGCGACCTCGGCGAAGTGAGCATAATATCGTCTTGTAGAGGAGTTTGTATATTTAATAGGATATACAAGGAACGATATGGCCTCAAATCGCCGAGGACGCTTGCGGGCGAGGCGCTGGCTTTGAAATGTTAACATAAAATCGTCGATTTTGGAAAATTGCAGCGCCTCGCCCGCTACGCGACCTCGGCGAAGTGAGTATAATATCGTCTTGTAAAGGAGTTTGTATATTTAATAGGATATACAAGGAACGATATGGCCTCAAATCGCCGAGGACGCTTGCGGGCGAGGCGCTGGCTTTGAAATGTTAACATAAAATCGTCGATTTTGGAAAATTGCAGCGCCTCGCCCGCTACGCGACCTCGGCGAAGTGAGTATAATATCGTCTTGTAAAGGAGTTTGTATATTTAATAGGATATACAAGGAACGATATGGCCTCAAATCGCCGAGGACGCTTGCGAGCGAGGCGCTGGCTTTGAAATGTTAACATACAATCGTCGATTTTGGAAAATTGCAGCGCCTCGCCCGCTACGCGACCTCGGCGAAGTGAGTATAATATCGTCTTGTAAAGGAGTTTGTATATTTAATAGGATATACAAGGAACGATATGGCCTCAAATCGCCGAGGACGCTTGCGAGCGAGGCGCTGGCTTTGAAATGTTAACATAAAATCGTCGATTTTGGAAAATTGCAGCGCCTCGCCCGCTACGCGACCTCGGCGAAGTGAGTATAATATCGTCTTGTAAAGGAGTTTGTATATTTAATAGGATATACAAGGAACGATATGGCCTCAAATCGCCGAGGTCGCTTGCGGGCGAGGCGCTGGCTTTGAAATGTTAACATAAAATCGTCGATTTTGGAAAATTGCAGCGCCTCGCCTGCTACGCGACCTCGGCGAAGTGAGTATAATATCGTCTTGTAGAGGAGTTTGTATATTTAATAGGATATACAAGGAACGATATGGCCTCAAATCGCCGAGGTCGCTTGCGGGCGAGGCGCTGGCTTTGAAATGTTAACATAAAATCGTCGATTTTGGAAAATTGCAACGCCTCGCCCGCTACGCGACCTCGGCGAAGTGAGCATAATATCGTCTTGTAGAGGAGTTTGTATATTTAATAGGATATATAAGGAACGATATGGCCTCAAATCGCCGAGGACGCTTGCGGGCGAGGCGCTGGCTTTGAAATGTTAACATAAAATCGTCGATTTTGGAAGATTGCAGCGCCTCGCCTGCTACGCGACCTCGGCGAAGTGAGTATAATATCGTCTTGTAGAGGAGTTTGTATATTTAATAGGATATACAAGGAACGATATGGCATCAAATCGCCGAGGTCGCTTGCGGGCGAGGCGCTGGCTTTGAAATGTTAACATAAAATCGTCGATTTTGGAAAATTGCAGCGCCTCGCCCGCTACGCGACCTCGGCGAAGTGAGTATAATATCGTCTTGTACAGGAGTTTGTATATTTAATAGGATATACAAGGAACGATATGGCTTCAAATCGCCGAGGTCGCTTGCGGGCGAGGCGCTGGATTTGAAATGTTTACATAAAATCGTTGATTTTGGAAAATTGCAACGCCTCACCCGCAAGCGACCTCGGTTGAGTGAGGATAAAATCGTCTTGTAGAGGAGTTTGTATATTTAATAGGATATACAAGGAACGATATGGCCTCAAATCGCCGAGGTCGCTTGCGGGCGAGGCGCTGGCTTTGAAATGTTAACATAAAATCGTCGATTTTGGAAAATTGCAGCGCCTCGCCCGCTACGCGACCTCGGCGAAGTGAGTATAATATCGTCTTGTAGAGGAGTTTGTATATTTAATAGGATATACAAGGAACGATATGGCCTCAAATCGCCGAGGTCGCTTGCGGGCGAGGCGCTGGCTTTGAAATGTTAACATAAAATCGTCGATTTTGGAAAATTGCAACGCCTCGCCCGCTATGCGACCTCGGCGAAGTGAGTATAATATCGTCTTGTAGAGGAGTTTGTATATTTAATAGGATATACAAGGAACGATATGGCCTCAAATCGCCGAGGTCGCTTGCGGGCGAGGCGCTGGCTTTGAAATGTTAACATAAAATCGTCGATTTTGGAAAATTGTAGCGTCTCGCCCGCAAGCGACCTCGGCGAAGTGAGGATAAAATCGTCTTGTAGAGGAGTTTGTACATTTAATAGGATATACAAGGAACGATATGGCCTCAAATCGCCGAGGTCGCTTGCGGGCGAGGCCCTGCATTTGAAATGTTTACATAAAATCGTCTATTTTGGAAAATTGAAATGCCTCGCCCGCAAGCGATCTCGGCTAAGTGAGGATAAAAGCGTCTTGTAGAGCAGTTTGTACATTTAATAGGATATACAAGGAACGATTTCAGGATCGACCTCAACGGAGTGGAAATCAAATTGTTTTATAGGAGATTATGTATTTACTAACATATACAAAGACATAAAATCGTCTATTTTGGAAGATTGTAATTCTACTAAAAATCTATTGGTACAATTTATAAAGGCAATAAGATTTTATCTCTTTTGGTACTTTTTAAAAAATAATAGAACTTGTAATAATAAAATAGAACTGGTAATCTTGGGTAAGGTTGGGTTAAACTTAATTGGATGATTGAAAATTTTTGAGAAGAAGGAAATAGGTTGAGTTGAGTTTAGTTTTTTTAGGTTGCGTTGAGTTAGGTTTGATTGGGTTGAGATTAGTTCTATTGAGTTAGGTTTGATTTAAAAAAATAAATCTAATTATAACTTATCCATTTTTTTTCTATTTTAGACCATCCACGATGATTTCACCGATTTAATCCCAAATTTTCTCACCGAAATAAAATTTAAAATATCAAAGTTGGAATGGGTAAGTCACAAATTTTAATAATTTTCCATTTATTACCTGCAATGAACCAAAACGGGGTGTTCATTCCCGAAATTTTTCATTATATCCAAAACGTTTTCAATTCCACCAGTCGATATAGGCACATCCTTATCTAACCAACCTTCATAATGAATTTGAACCAACTAAAATAAAAAAAAAACAATCTCATTTGTTTCAATCAAAATTATTAATTTTAATTTTCTTACTTTTCGCATTTCCGTTCCTGAACTTATCTCAAAAGTTCTGATAGTCACATCGTGATTAATTTCCGTACTATTAATACATTTGATGGCGATTTCGCCGAATTTATCATTTTCTAATTCGTCCGGCCAATATTTCTCGCATTTTGCCTAAATTAAATTTAAAAAAATTGATAAATTAAATAAAAAAGTATAAATTCACCTTTCCGCATTCGATTAATTTCGACAACATCACGACGCATTCAACGTTTTCCTGCCAAATCATCGCCCAAAAATCGAGAATGGTGAATTCTGTTGGGGCTTGAGCCGCTATGAATGCTTTTTCTTTATTAAAACCCTACAATTTAAATTTTTTTAATTTGATTTTATTGGAGATTAAAAAGATTAATTCTTACATCGATGTAATTCGCGTTGATGTAATCGCTTGTATTGGAATATAGGGAGTTTGATAATTTCACCCTGGTTTCGTCGTCTTTGCAAAATAAATAGGTAAATTAAAGTTGTGATAAAATCGATTTAATCTTGACTTACAGGCGATTATGTTTTTGTATCGGTTCTTTTTTGAGTTGTTTGGTTCTAATCCAATTTCAGTGGCGAATTTGTCGTTTAACGCATCCATCGCCTATTTAAAATAATAATTTTGTAAGTAATTTAGATTGATTAATTATTTTACCATGTATTCTTGAAGCAAGACTCCTTGTTCTATTGCGTTGTTTACATAATGCTTAAAATCTTTTACTTTGACTACTTGAGAATATTTCGAGTTGCTACATACCGGAATTAATACTTCATCGTTTTTATACGATACGTTTGGGATAATTGTTCGGGTTTGAGGAAGAAATGTGTTAACCCATTGCGGCTTATAAGCGATTCTGTCTGTTTTGTACCTAGAACAAAATTGTTAAAGATTGAGGTTCTAAAAATGTTCTTTTTTCTTACATATAAATAGTTACACTTAATGTTATCGTTACTAAAAGTAACACGACGATAATAACAATAACATTATCGGAAGTTTCCGAAGTATTGTTCATCATAGTATTTGGAGTTTCTTTTTTGCTAAAAATCGGGTTATCGCTATATGTTGCGCATCTTGAGTAATCCTCAAAAGAATTTTTTACGAAAACTACGAAAAAAAATGGGGAGGATTCGTTATTTTTTTCGAAAGAACGAGTTGTTTCGTTGAAGGGTATCGTTAAATTTTTTGTTGAATTATTTTCGAGGATGTGAAAATCGTCGCAATCTTTATTTAACGTTATATTCGATTTTTTATCGAGGTAAAAAACGTAAATTAAACTGGAATAAAAAAAATAAAAGATTATGTTACATTTCCTGATCAAAATCCAAACCTTTCGTTGTCTAAATTTTCGATCAAGCTCACATCAATAAGCACATTTTCGTCGGTTCCTTTAATTAGCTTATCATGGAAAATGGGGGTTTTTGGGGGAACAATTATCGTTGTGTTTAAAAATTCGGATTTTCCCTCTAAATTAGAAAATTGTATCGATATTTCTTGGCGAGTTGAACTGTAATTCGAGGCGTTTATATCGAAAGAATAATTTCTCGTGTTACTCGGAGTGTTAATTGTGGTTTCTGTGTTGTTAATTAAAATATGGAAGTTGCGAATTGGGCCTTTGGCGTCTAAAGGATATGAGCAATTGATTCTTAAATTTAAATCATCCCAATTTGTGGTTAAATCAATCGGGGGTGATGGAGCTAAAAGAAATTTATTTTGATATCTTTATGGTTTAAAAGGAATAAATTACTTTTTTCTGATGTGAATGCATCAACACTAATTCCAGGTTTAGAAAATTCGTTTACGTCTTTATTTTTTGCTTTTATCTAAAAAAATATATATAAATTTCCCGAAATGTTATTGTAATAATAATTACTTTTATAGAATATCCTTCACCCATGCTTAAATTTTGAAGAGTTACACAAAAATTCAACTCCCAAATTTCACATACTTTTGGGTTACTTATCCTGTATTCGATCCAATCTGCACGATTAATACTTCCAAAATCTTCTGTATCTTTTCTTTGATACTCAATTATGTATAATTCCAAAACTCCATTTTTCGGATAAGATTCGGGCCATCTAATAGAAATTGAAGTACTAGTTTCTTCATAAACTCTTATTTCCCTAATTGGACGTGGAGCTATAAAATTTTATTTCTTATTTTGTGGATGCCAAATAAAATGTTTTGTATATCTCGGCTCGGTAGACCAAAGCGCATGAGTCTTGAAGCAACGAAGTTAATTATTCTTATTGAATAAGCCAAAAAAGACTAAATTCTAAAGGAAGGCGTGATCTTGATACAATTATGGGAAATTATCTTGAAAATTATCAAATAAAAATTAACGAAAATTATCATAAAAAGGAGATGAAGAGGGGAAGATCCTGAACTATGGGGAATTAGGATACAAACCTAGCTTCTTGAAAATGTAATAATAAATTTATTGCCATAATAAAAATGGGGCAAAATTTGTCACATAAACGACATCTTCCAAAGAACCCAATCAGCTGTATGCTGAGTTATAAAAGAACATAAATTAAAAGGCAAGATTTTATGTTAAATGTGGTGACTAAACTGGGTCGTTTAATTGCTAGAGTAAGAGAGGAAAATACTCGTCTTTGACTTCCGAGTCTCTGCTGGTCTCTAATAAGCATTGATCTGATCCTCTTGATGCTTCTCCTGCCATGAATTTGGACAAATTTACTTCAGTATGCCACATTAACTCCCAAAGTCTAAGTGTCCACTTTGACGACTTTCTTCATACGTTTCAATTCAATGTCTTCGAGCTAATCTTGATAAGTGAGACCTGGCTTAAGCCCGTTTTGAATTCTTCTTTATTTGTACTTGTTGGTTATCAACTAACAAGAAATGATCGTAAATATTTTTAAAAATAATTTATAAATTATAATTCTCCAAGCATCGGATGGCTCTCAGCGCGAAATAGAACTTTGATGCTTTTTATGACTTGCTTGAAGAATATGTTGTCAACTATGATAATGTCGTGCTGTTTTGGGATTTTAATTCTTCTTTGCTTAGTATCCCCCTAAGCAAATTTATCACATAAACGACATCTTCCAAAGAACCCAATCAGCTGTATGCTGAGTTATAAAAGAACATAAATTAAAAGGCAAGATTCTATGTTAAATGTGGTGACTAAACTTGGCCGTTTAATTACTAGAGTAAGAGAGGAAAATACTCGTCTTTGACTTCCGAGTCTCTGCTGGTCTCTAATAAGCATTGATCTGATCCTCTTGATGCTTCTCCTGCCATGAATTTGGACAAATTTACTTCAGTATGCCACATTAACTCCCAAAGTCTAAGTGTCCACTTTGACGACTTTCTTCATACGTTCCAATTCAATGTCTTCGAGCTAATCTTGATAAGTGAGACCTGGCTTAAGCCCGTTTTGAATTCTTTATTTGTACTTGTTGGTTATCATCTATCAAGAAATGATCGTAAATATTTTTAAAAATAATTTATAAATTATAATTTTCCGAGTATCGGATGGCTCTCAGCGCTAAATAGAACTTTGATGCTTTTTATGACTTGCTTGAAGAATATGTTGTCAACTATGATAATGTCGTGCAGTTTTGGGATTTTAATACTTCTTTGCTTAGTATCCCCCTAAGCAAATTTATCACATAAACGACATCTTCCAAAGAACCCAATCAGCTGTATGCTGAGTTATAAAAGAACATAAATTAAAAGGCAAGATTCTATGTTAAATGTGGTGACTAAACTTGGTCGTTTAATTGCTAGAGTAAGAGAGGAAAATACTCGTCTTTGACTTCCGAGTCTCTGCTGGTCTCTAATAAGCATTGATCTGATCCTCTTGATGCCTCTCCTGCTATGAATTTGGACAAATTTACTTCAGTATGCCACATTAACTCCCAAAGTCTAAGTGTCCACTTTGACGACTTTCTTCATACGTTCCAATTCAATGTCTTCGAGCTAATCTTGATAAGTGAGACCTGGCTTAAGCCCGTTTTGAATTCTTCTTTATTTGTACTTGTTGGTTATCAACTATCAAGAAATGATCGTAAATATTTTTAAAAATAATTTATAAATTATAATTCTCCAAGCATCGGATGGCTTTCAGCGCGAAATAGAACTTTGATGCTTTTTATGACTTGCTTGAAGAATATGTTGTCAACTATGATAATGTCGTGCTGTTTTGGGATTTTAATACTTCTTTGCTTAGTATCCCCCTAAGCAAATTTATCACATAAACGACATCTTCCAAAGAACCCAATCAGCTGTATGCTGAGTTATAAAATAACATAAATTAAAAGGCAAGATTCTATGTTAAATGTGGTGACTAAACTTGGTCGTTTAATTGCTAGAATAAGAGAGGAAAATACTCGTCTTTGACTTCCGAGTCTCTGCTGGTCTCTAATAAGCGTTGATCTGATCCTCTTGATGCCTCTCCTGCCATGAATTTGGACAAATTTACTTCAGTATGCCACATTAACTCCCAAAGTCTAAGTGTCCACTTTGACGACTTTCTTCATACGTTCCAATTCAATGTCTTCGAGCTAATCTTGATAAGTGAGACCTGGCTTAAGCCCGTTTTGAATTCTTCTTTATTTGTACTTGTTGGTTATCAACTATCAAGAAATGATCGTAAATATTTTTAAAAATAATTTATAAATTATAATTCTCCAAGCATCGGATGGCTCTCAGCGCGAAATAGAACTTTGATGCTTTTTATGACTTGCTTGAAGAATATGTTGTCAACTATGATAATGTCGTGCTGTTTTGGGATTTTAATACTTCTTTGCTTAGTATCCCCGTAAGCAAATTTATCACATAAACGACATCTTCCAAAGAACCCAATCAGCTGTATGCTGAGTTATAAAAGAACATAAATTAAAAGGCAAGATTCTATGTTAAATGTGGTGACAAAACTTGGTCGTTTAATTGCTAGAGTAAGAGAGGAAAATACTCGTCTTTGACTTCCGAGTCTCTGCTGGTCTCTAATAAGCATTGATCTGATCCTCTTGATGCTTCTCCTGCCATGAATTTGGACAAATTTACTTCAGTATGCCACATTAACTCCCAAAGTCTAAGTGTCCACTTTGACGACTTTCTTCATACGTTCCAATTCAATGTCTTCGAGCTAATCTTGATAAGTGAGACCTGGCTTAAGCCCGTTTTGAATTCTTTATTTGTACTTGTTGGTTATCATCTATCAAGAAATGATCGTAAATATTTTTAAAAATAATTTATAAATTATAATTTTCCGAGTATCGGATGGCTCTCAGCGCGAAATAGAACTTTGATGCTTTTTATGACTTGCTTGAAGAATATGTTGTCAACTATGATAATGTCGTGCAGTTTTGGGATTTTAATACTTCTTTGCTTAGTATCCCCCTAAGCAAATTTATCACATAAACGACATCTTCCAAAGAACCCAATCAGCTGTATGCTGAGTTATAAAAGAACATAAATTAAAAGGCAAGATTCTATGTTAAATGTGGTGACTAAACTTGGTCGTTTAATTGCTAGAGTAAGAGAGGAAAATACTCGTCTTTGACTTCCGAGTCTCTGCTGGTCTCTAATAAGCATTGATCTGATCCTCTTGATGCCTCTCCTGCTATGAATTTGGACAAATTTACTTCAGTATGCCACATTAACTCCCAAAGTCTAAGTGTCCACTTTGACGACTTTCTTCATACGTTCCAATTCAATGTCTTCGAGCTAATCTTGATAAGTGAGACCTGGCTTAAGCCCGTTTTGAATTCTTCTTTATTTGTACTTGTTGGTTATCAACTATCAAGAAATGATCGTAAATATTTTTAAAAATAATTTATAAATTATAATTCTCCAAGCATCGGATGGCTTTCAGCGCGAAATAGAACTTTGATGCTTTTTATGACTTGCTTGAAGAATATGTTGTCAACTATGATAATGTCGTGCTGTTTTGGGATTTTAATACTTCTTTGCTTAGTATCCCCCTAAGCAAATTTATCACATAAACGACATCTTCCAAAGAACCCAATCAGCTGTATGCTGAGTTATAAAATAACATAAATTAAAAGGCAAGATTCTATGTTAAATGTGGTGACTAAACTTGGTCGTTTAATTGCTAGAATAAGAGAGGAAAATACTCGTCTTTGACTTCCGAGTCTCTGCTGGTCTCTAATAAGCGTTGATCTGATCCTCTTGATGCCTCTCCTGCCATGATTTTGGACAAATTTACTTCAGTATGCCACATTAACTCCCAAAGTCTAAGTGTCCACTTTGACGACTTTCTTCATACGTTCCAATTCAATGTCTTCGAGCTAATCTTGATAAGTGAGACCTGGCTTAAGCCCGTTTTGAATTCTTCTTTATTTGTACTTGTTGGTTATCAACTATCAAGAAATGATCGTAAATATTTTTAAAAATAATTTATAAATTATAATTCTCCAAGCATCGGATGGCTCTCAGCGCGAAATAGAACTTTGATGCTTTTTATGACTTGCTTGAAGAATATGTTGTCAACTATGATAATGTCGTGTTGTTTTGAGATTTTAATACTTCTTTGCTTAGTATCCCCGTAAGCAAATTTATCACATAAACGACATCTTCCAAAGAACCCAATCAGCTGTATGCTGAGTTATAAAAGAACATAAATTAAAAGGCAAGATTCTATGTTAAATGTGGTAACTAAACTGGGTCGTTTAATTGCTAGAGTAAGAGAGGAAAATACTCGTCTTTGACTTCCGAGTCTCTGCTGGTCTCTAATAAGCATCGATCTGATCCTCTTGATGCCTCTCCTGCCATGAATTTGGACAAATTTACTTCAGTATGCCACATTAACTCCCAAAGTCTAAGTGTCCACTTTGACGACTTTCTTCATACGTTCCAATTCAATGTCTTCGAGCTAATCTTGATAAGTGAGACCTGGCTTAAGCCCGTTTTGAATTCTTCTTTATTTGTACTTGTTGGTTATCAACTATCAAGAAATGATCGTAAATATTTTTAAAAATAATTTATAAATTATAATTCTCCAAGCATCGGATGGCTCTCAGCGCGAAATAGAACTTTGATGCTTTTTATGACTTGCTTGAAGAATATGTTGTCAACTATGATAATGTCGTGTTGTTTTGAGATTTTAATACTTCTTTGCTTAGTATCCCCGTAAGCAAATTTATCACATAAACGACATCTTCCAAAGAACCCAATCAGCTGTATGCTGAGTTATAAAAGAACATAAATTAAAAGGCAAGATTCTATGTTAAATGTGGTAACTAAACTGGGTCGTTTAATTGCTAGAGTAAGAGAGGAAAATACTCGTCTTTGACTTCCGAGTCTCTGCTGGTCTCTAATAAGCATCGATCTGATCCTCTTGATGCCTCTCCTGCCATGAATTTGGACAAATTTACTTCAGTATGCCACATTAACTCCCAAAGTCTAAGTGTCCACTTTGACGACTTTCTTCATACGTTCCAATTCAATGTCTTCGAGCTAATCTTGATAAGTGAGACCTGGCTTAAGCCCGTTTTGAATTCTTCTTTATTTGTACTTGTTGGTTATCAACTATCAAGAAATGATCGTAAATATTTTTAAAAATAATTTATAAATTATAATTCTCCAAGCATCGGATGGCTCTCAGCGCGAAATAGAACTTTGATGCTTTTTATGACTTGCTTGAAGAATATGTTGTCAACTATGATAATGTCGTGTTGTTTTGAGATTTTAATACTTCTTTGCTTAGTATCCCCGTAAGCAAATTTATCACATAAACGACATCTTCCAAAGAACCCAATCAGCTGTATGCTGAGTTATAAAAGAACATAAATTAAAAGGCAAGATTCTATGTTAAATGTGGTGACCAAACTGGGCCGTTTAATTGCTAGAGTAAGAGAGGAAAATACTCGTCTTTGACTTCCGAGTCTCTGCTGGTCTCTAATAAGCATTGATCTGATCCTCTTGCTGCTTCTCCTGCCATGAATTTGGACAAATTTACTTCAGTATGCCACATTAACTCCCAAAGTCTAAGTGTCCACTTTGACGACTTTCTTCATACGTTCCAATTCAATGTCTTCGAGCTAATCTTAATAAGTGAGACCTGGCTTAAGCCCGTTTTGAATTCTTCTTTATTTGTACTTGTTGGTTATCAACTATCAAGAAATGATCGTAAATATTTTTAAAAATAATTTATAAATTATAATTCTCCAAGCATCGGATGGCTCTCAGCGCGAAATAGAACTTTGATGCTTTTTATGACTTGCTTGAAGAATATGTTGTCAACTATGATAATGTCGTGTTGTTTTGAGATTTTAATACTTCTTTGCTTAGTATCCCCGTAAGCAAATTTATCACATAAACGACATCTTCCAAAGAACCCAATCAGCTGTATGCTGAGTTATAAAAGAACATAAATTAAAAGGCAAGATTCTATGTTAAATGTGGTGACTAAACTTGGTCGTTTAATTGCTAGAGTAAGAGAGGAAAATACTCGTCCTTGACTTCCGAGTCTCTGCTGGTCTCTAATAAGCATTGATCTGATCCTCTTGATGCCTCTCCTGCCATGAATTTGGACAAATTTACTTCAGTATGCCACATTAACTCCCAAAGTCTAAGTGTCCACTTTGACGACTTTCTTCATACGTTCCAATTCAATGTCTTTGAGCTAATCTTGATAAGTGAAACCTAGCTTCTTGAAAATGTAATAATAAATTTATTGCCATAATAAAAATGGGGCAAAATTTATCACATAAACGACATCTTCCAAAAAACCCAATCAGCTGTATGCTGAGTTATAAAAGAACATAAATTAAAAGGCAAGATTCTATGTTAAATGTGGTGACCAAACTGGGTCGTTTAATTGCTAGAGTAAGAGAGGAAAATACTCGTCTTTGACTTCCGAGTCTCTGCTGGTCTCTAATAAGCATTGATCTGATCCTCTTGATGCTTCTCCTGCCATGAATTTGGACAAATTTACTTCAGTATGCCACATTAACTCCCAAAGTCTAAGTGTCCACTTTGACGACTTTCTTCATACGTTCCAATTCAATGTCTTCGAGCTAATCTTGATAAGTGAGACCTGGCTTAAGCCCGTTTTGAATTCTTCTTTATTTGTACTTGTTGGTTATCAACTATCAAGAAATGATCGTAAATATTTTTACAAATAATTTATAAATTATAATTCTCCAAGCATCGGATGGCTCTCAGCGCGAAATAGAACTTTGATGCTTTTTATGACTTGCTTGAAGAATATGTTGTCAACCATGATAATGTCGTGCTGTTTTGGGATTTTAATACTTCTTTGCTTAGGGGGATAGCATTCGATCTAAAAGGCTTCAATTTATTGCTTCTTCTCTAAATTTGAGAAGAAGTACTTATTTTTTGCCTTCCTCCCAATCTCTTTTTGACCTTATCGTTACGTCTTGCCCAGATAGAGTAGCGATTTAATTTTCAAATTATGACCTTATCTACTGTGCTATTCAAGTTCGTCGCCTAATTGCTTTTGAACGTAATCTTACTTATCGAGACTTCAGGCATTGTGATCTGATGCAGGATTGATTGATTGGCAACCACATGTATCACATTGCGGATATCGATTTGAAGATCGATTATCTCGGACGCAAAATCATTGGCCTATATGATAAGCATGCACCGCTTATGTGAAGGAATGTCAGACATTTTCTTGTTCCATGGCTTTGATTCTACTTCTAAATGTTTTTCTTATGACTTAAAATCCTTGGCGTTCTATTTTACTCAGTCCCCAGTAATGACGAATCGTGCTACGAGGGAACCTCTTATTCGGGATATTGTAGCTTGGGCTGCAACAAACTCTGACTTTTCGTTGTCCCTGGTTGACATGGATGAGGTGAGGATGTAATTGGGTTAGACCTGTATTGGACGTTGTCTTGCCTCCCATAACTCACATCTTTAGCTATTCTATCGAAGTATCTCGTTTTCCGTCGGCTTAGAAAGGTGAAGATTCTTACTTCTTCTTATGATTACCGCCCGATTACTTACAATTTCTCATTACCTTACTGAAAATTTCCTCATTCATCCTCTGCAGTCTGGTTTCCAGCAGGGGCATAGCACAACTATTATACAACTATTATATAAAATCACTAATGATATCAGGCATGCCCAAAATCAGCTGACTCCGCTATTTTGCTTGATTTCAGCAAGGCGTTTGATTCCGTTGATCACGACATCCTACTCTCAATTCTTGCTTCCATTGGTATTTCGCCTGATAGTTGATGTTGGTTGCAGTCTTATTTCTGCCACCGTTCATTGGCCGTTCGTGCTAACTCGATCACTTCCATGGCATCTGGAATTGAGTGTAGTGTGCCAGGGGGCAGTGTATTTAATCCATTGAAAGTTAGTGAAAGCTATTTCTACTAACTTTAGTAATTGTGCTAATGATCCAAAAATTTATATTAGCACTTCTTGGGAGGAGTTTGCGCAACCAATATATCGCCTTAATCATGATCTAAAACATGTACTTGTATGCCTCTAAAACTCAAGTCATTGTATTTGGTTCTCGTCCACTGCTTAATATCTGTCAGTAATCATGGTATGGAGTTATGGATTTGTTCTGAAGTTTCTGCAGTTTGTTTCAGAGTTCCGATCAAGATATGTCGCGTGGGCGTAATCTATTTGGAGGAAAATGATAAAATAACAAAGATTAGGACAGACCGTGGGAGGAAGGAAACAATAACAGACCTTTTTGGAGACGAATCGATCTTAGCGCATCAGATAACAGCAAGTTATCATTATTAATACGATACGTTACGAGGAAATATAAAAATTGATTCTGATAAGTCGTAATAATAAGAACGGGTGAAGTGAATATGATGTAGGTAGACGATGAGTTGGTTGCGAAAGCAAGATGGACAAATTTAGTAAGAGTAAGTCATTTTTTAGCAAAAATAATAATAAGATTAAAGTCGGCGAAATTAAAGAATCAATCAAAATTTGTTGGATGTGGCTATTTATACATACTGTATGTTAAAGTACTGTAATTGCTTAAAATAGATATCACAATGTAATTTGTGATAATTCTAGAGGAAATCCTCAGCATTTTAATGATAGAAGTCGTAATTCAATATATCATTTAATTCTTGAGATAAAGATTCTTAAACAAAATCGTATTTTTTAAGAAAAAAGTGGATGCGATCGTATTCAAAAAATCGTATCTCAAGAAGTAATTGAGATATCGCTCTGAAATAAAGAGCAAATTAAAGCAAACTTTGTTGTTATTTAAGATGCCTAAGATCTTTGCTTCAAATATTCAAATCTTCAAGTTATGATTTTTTGATTGAAACTCTGCAAAATGTGTTTATACGTGTTTGATAAAAATCAAGAAATTTTCAAAGAATCGTATCTCAAGAACTAATTGAGATATCGCTCTGAAATAAAGAGCAATTTGAAGCAAATTTTGTTCTTATTTAAAGTGCCTAAGATCTTTGCTTCAAATATTTAAATCTCCGAGATATGATTTTTTGATTGAAACTCTGCAAAATTTAATTATACGTGTTTGATAAAAATCAAGAAATTTTCAAAGAATCGTATTTCAGAAACTAATTGAGATATCGCTCTGAAATAATGAGCAAATTAAAGCAAATTTTGTTGTTATTTAAGGTGATTAAGATCTTTGCTTCAAATATTTAAATCTCCGAGTTATGATTTTTTGATTGAAACTCTGCAAAATTTAATTATACGTGTTTGATAAAAATCAAGAAATTTTCAAAGAATCGTATCTCAAGAACTAATTGAGATATCGCTCTGAAATAAAGAGCAAATTAAAGCAAATTTTGATGTTATTTAAGGTGCCTAAGATCTTTGCTTCAAATATTTAAATCTCCGAGTTATGATTTTTTGATTGCAACTCTGCAAAATGTAATTATACGTGATTGATAAAAATCAAGAAATTTTCAAAGAATCGTATCTCAAGAACTAATTGAGATATCGCTCTGAAATAAAGAGCAATTTGAAGCAAATTTTGTTCTTATTTAAAGTGCCTAAGATCTTTGCTTCAAATATTTAAATCTCCGAGATATGATTTTTTGATTGAAACTCTACAAAATGTAATTATACGTGTTTAATAAAAATCAAGAAATTTTAAGGAATCGTATCTCAAGAACTAATTGAGATATCGCTCTGAAATAAATAGCAATTTGAAGCAAATTTTGTTGTTATTTAAGGTGCCTAAAATCTTTGCTTCAAATATTTAAATCTCCGAGTTATGATTTTTTGATTGAAACTCTGCAAAATGTAATTATTCGTGTTTGATAAAAATCAAGAATTTTTCAAAGAATCGTATCTCAAGAACTAATTGAGATATTGCTCTGAAATAAAGAGCAATTTGAAGCAAATTTTGTTGCCATTTAAGGTGCCTAAGATTCTTGCTTCAAATATTTAAATTTCCGTGTTATGATTTTTTGATTGAAACTCTGCAAAATGTAATTATTCGTGTTTGATAAAAATCAAGAATTTTTCAAAGAATCGTATCTCAAGAACTAATTGAGATATCGCTCTGAAATAAAGAGCCATTTGAAACAAATTTTGTTGCCATTTAAGGTGCCTAAGATTCTTGCTTCAAATATTTAAATTTCCGTGTTATGATTTTTTGATTGAAACTCTGCAAAATGTAATTATTCGTGTTTGATAAAAATCAAGAATTTTTCAAAGAATCGTATCTCAAGAACTAATTGAGATATCGCTCTGAAATAAAGAGCCATTTGAAACAAATTTTGTTGTTATTTATGGTGCCTAAGATCTTTGCTTCAAATATTTAAATCTCCGAGTTATGATTTTTTGATTGAAACTCTACAAAATGTAATTATACGTGTTTAATAAAAATCAAGAAATTTTCAAGGAATCGTATCTCAAGAACTAATTGAGATATCGCTCTGAAATAAAGAGCCATTTGAAGCAAATTTTGTTGTTATTTAAGGTGCCTAAGATCTTTGATTCAAATATTTAAATCTCCGAGTTATGATTTTTTGATTGAAACTCTGCAAAATGTAATTATTCGTGTTTGATAAAAACCAAGAAATTTTCAAATAATCGTATCTCAAGAACTAATTGAGATATCGCTCTGAAATAAAGAGCCATTTGAAGCAAATTTTGTTGTTATTTAAGGTGCCTAAAATCTTTGCTTCAAATATTTAAATCTCCGAGTTATGATTTTTTGATTGAAACTCTACAAAATGTAATTATACGTGTTTAATAAAAATCAAGAAATTTTAAGGAATCGTATCTCAAGAACTAATTGAGATATCGCTCTGAAATAAATAGCAATTTGAAGCAAATTTTGTTGTTATTTAAGGTGCCTAAAATCTTTGCTTCAAATATTTAAATCTCCGAGTTATGATTTTTTGATTGAAACTCTGCAAAATGTAATTATTCGTGTTTGATAAAAATCAAGAATTTTTCAAAGAATCGTATCTCAAGAACTAATTGAGATATTGCTCTGAAATAAAGAGCAATTTGAAGCAAATTTTGTTGCTATTTAAGGTGCCTAAGATTCTTGCTTCAAATATTTAAATTTCCGTGTTATGATTTTTTGATTGAAACTCTGCAAAATGTAATTATTCGTGTTTGATAAAAATCAAGAATTTTTCAAAGAATCGTATCTCAAGAACTAATTGAGATATTGCTCTGAAATAAAGAGCAATTTGAAGCAAATTTTGTTGCCATTTAAGGTGCCTAAGATTCTTGCTTCAAATATTTAAATCTCCGAGTTACGATTTTTTGATTGAAACTCTGCAAAATGTAATTATTCGTGTTTGATAAAAATCAAGAATTTTTCAAAGAATCGTATCTCAAGAACTAATTGAGATATTGCTCTGAAATAAAGAGCAATTTGAAGCAAATTTTGTTGTTATTTAAGGTGCCTAAGATTCTTGCTTCAAATATTTAAATCTCCGAGTTATGATTTTTTGATTGAAACTCTGCAAAATGTAATTATACGTGTTTGATAAAAATCAAGAAATTTTCAAAGAATCGTATCTCAAGAACTAATTGAGATATCGCTCTGAAATAAAGAGCAAATTAAAGTAAATTTTGTTGTTATTTAAGATGCCTAAGATCTTTGCTTCAAATATTTAAATCTCCAAGTTATGATTTTTTGATTGAAACTCTGCAAAATGTAATTAATTATACGTGTTTGATAAAAATCAAGAAATTTTCAAAGAATCGTATCTCAAGACTAATTGAGATATCGCTCTAAAATAAAGAGCAACTTGACTTATTCGTTTTAATCTGCCAAACTGAGATATAACAAACCTATAGGTCCCGTTGTTATAGAACATATCTCTTTATACTCGACGTTAATCTTGTTCTTATTAATACTCATTCCCAAATAAACTGTATAATCAGATAGTCCAAACTCAATATCCGCAACTTCCATAATATCATTTTCTTCAACAGTAATAGTAGGTGTTTGTACGCTGAGTTGATTGCACCATTCATTGCTACAATTTATCACTAAATGATAATAAAAAGGGCAACTGAAAGTTTTGGTTCGTTTTAGATTAATCATTAATTTAATGCCATTTTGTTGTAAGTCGCAATTAGGAAATTCTTCATTTAACCCGGTTGAAAAACATCCAGCGTTAGAATTAGTTCTTTTATCGTTCATCTTAGTATTTGGATTCGATTTTACTTCCACATTAGTATCCATAATAGACATATCTAAAAATATCATTAATAAATAATCATTAAAAAGTTGATTTAAAATTCACTCACCATTTGTGCACTTTTTAATATCACCGATATAAGAGGGACAAGATCCCGATTTCAACGTTATTTTCAATTTTGCCTCATTTATTATGTTTCCTCTTAATTGTAGTTTTTCCCATTTATTTATCTACAAGAAATTAATTAAAAATTTGGCTTTTTTAATAAATCGTTTTGGATATTTACTTCTTTTGAGGTTTGGTTATCCAAAATTTCATTATTTTCTCCGAGTAATTCTAAAATAAGGCTGGAATCGGGACAGGCTCTCACAAAAATTGCGATACAAATCGTTTGATTATTTCCACTTTTTGGTACTTTAATACTCGCGCTTCCATTTTCGTTGGAAGCAAAGACGCCATCTGAAAAAAATTTGCTACAAAATCATAATTTGTTTAACGTATTTTTTTACAAGAGTGTAAGATCCAATTTGCTTTATTACTACTTCCAAACGAAAAGTGAGTTGGTTCAAATCCTTTTTGGGGGAATGAAATAGAAAAATTATTTGATTTTTCTGTTAATGTAAAGTTTTCTTCTCGTAATGTTAAAATGAAAGTGTTCCATGTTGTAAGATTCAGTTCAGATTCATAAGGATCACCCCCATCGGGTAATTCCCAAACCGATGAGTTTTCTTGTTGAGAAATCATAATCGTTTTATTGGTGCTCTTATCCCATAAATAAATAAAAATTGTGCAAGGATCTCCACCGTGATTTATCACAGAAAATGAAATATTATTATGGAACGTTTGATTATTTGTTATAATATTATTCGTTTTGAGTGTAGGATAATCTAAAATAACATTCATTTAAGATCAATTTGGATAATTTAATGTACCGCACCTTCCAATGTTTCCTTCATTCCATCCTCAGAAAAATTTTGAAGATATTCATACGTCCACATAGTATTTAGGAACATCCTTTTTTTGCAATCTTCATTAAGAGATACTTTGCAAAAAAACTTATCTAACAAAAACGATTATTATATCTATAAATAAATCAAAATAATCAAACATACCATCATTTAAATCCAAACTTTGAGCTTCAACGATAACGGACATAAAACTTTGAAAAAAATCGATCCATAATAAAACCAAACAAATCCCGATCCTACAATTTTTGTATTATTATCAATTTAAACGCAAATAAATGAAAATCGTCTTACCTGTAGCTCTTCATCGTCCCACAACACCACAATTTCAATTAATTTTACATTTTCAACGTTAGGCTATGTTGACTAATTTTCCTTAATAATTTTCCTTAATAATATTACTAGCTTTGCAAGAAACGTTGTGCTATGAATCACTTCCATGATACTTCTATCAAAAAATCAACAGTTTCGCGGAAATACACACAATTTTATTATAAAGCAAATATTATTAATATACAGGATGGTCTTTTTTACATAAAACGGGCGATTATTACTCAAAATGATTCAATTCTAAACTTGTCAAATAATATTATATTTAATTGCAAAATTTGAATTTGAGAAATTATTTTTTTATAAATAATTTCTCTTTTAGGTATTATTTATTATGGTATATAGGTCGTTATATAGAATTATGTATTCTTGCACCAATATAAACAATTTATGTGCAACATTTTTTGTTTCAACACCGTTACTTTTTGAGTTATGATCGATTTTAGTAACGAAAACCATCAATTTTTGATATATTATTGATTTCCAGATTCTAGCTAAGACAGAATCGTAACTGAACAATATCTAGTTATGGATTTTGTATTCTTGCACCAATGTAAACAATTAAGTGCAAAGTTTCTTGTTTTAACACCGTTACTTTTTGAGTTATGATCGACTTTAGTAATGAATATCATCAATTTTTGGTATATTATTAATTTCCAGATTCTAGCTAAGACAGAATCATAACTGAACAATGTCTCGTTATGGATTATGTATTCTTGCACCAATATAAACAAATAAGTGCAAAATTTCTTGTTTTAACACCGTTACTTTTTGAGTTATGATCGATTTTAGTAACGAAAACCATCAATTTTTGATATATTATTGATTTCCAGATTCTAGCTAAGACAGAATCGTAACTGAACAATATCTAGTTATGGATTATGTATTCTTGCACCAATATAGACAATTTATGTGCAACATTTCTTGTTTTAACACCGTTACTTTTTGAGTTATGATCGATTTTAGTAACGAAAACCATCAATTTTTGATATATTATTGATTTCCAGATTCTAGCTAAGACAGAATCGTAACTGAACAATATCTAGTTATGGATTTTGTATTCTTGCACCAATGTAAACAATTAAGTGCAAAGTTTCTTGTTTTAACACCGTTACTTTTTGAGTTATGATCCACTTTAGTAATGAATATCATCAATTTTTGATATATTATTAATTTCCAGATTCTAGCTAAGACAGAATCATAACTGAACAATGTCTCGTTATGGATTATGTATTCTTGCACCAATATAAACAAATAAGTGCAAAATTTCTTGTTTTAACACCGTTACTTTTTGAGTTATGATCGATTTTACCAACGAACATCATCAATTTTTGATATATTATGATTTCCAGATTCTAGCTAAGACAGAATCATGACTGAACAATATCTAGTTATGGATTATGTATTCTTGCACCAATATAGACAATTTATGTGCAACATTTCTTGTTTTAACACCGTTACTTTTTGAGTTATGATCGATTTTAGTAACGAAAACCATCAATTTTTGATATATTATTGATTTCCAGATTCTAGCTAAGACAGAATCGTAACTGAACAATATCTAGTTATGGATTTTGTATTCTTGCACCAATGTAAACAATTAAGTGCAAAATTTCTTATTCTAACTCCGTTACTTTTTTAGTTATGATCGACTTTAGTAACAAATACCATCAATTTTTGATATATTATTGATTTCTAGATTCTAGTTAAGACAGAATCATAACTGAACAATATCTAATTATAGATCATGTATTCTTGCACCAATATAAACAATTAAGTGCAAAATTTCTTGTTTTAACACCGTTACTTTTTGAGTTATAATCAATTTTAGTAACGAAAACCATCATTTTTTGATATATTATGAATTTCCAGATTTTAGCTAAGACAGAATCATAACTGAGCAATATCTAGTTATGGATTATGTATTCGTGCACCAATATAAACAATTAAATGCAAAATTTCTTGTTTTAACACCGTTGCTTTTTGAGATATAATCAATTTTAGTAACGAAAACCATCAATTTTTTGATATATTATGAATTTCCAAATTTTAGCTAAGACAGAATCATAACTAAACAACGTCTAGTTATTGATTATGCATTCTTGCACCAATATAAATAATTATGTGCAAAATTTCTTGTTTTAACACCGTTACTTTTTGAGTTATGATCCACTTTAGTAACAAATACCATCAATTTTTGATATATTATTGATTTCTAGATTCTAGTTAAGACAGAATCATAACTGAACAATATCTAGCTATGGATTATGTATTCTTGCACCAACATAAACAATTAAGTGCAAAATTTCTTGTTTTAACACCGTAACTTTTTGAGTTATGATCGATTTTAGTAACGAATACCATCAATTTTTGATATATTATTGATTTCTAGATTGTAGCTAAAACAGAATCATAACTGAGCAATATCTAGTTATGGATTATGTATTCTTGCACCAATATAAACAATTAAATGCAAAATTTCTTGTTTTAACACCGTTGCTTTTTGAGATATAATCAATTTTAGTAACGAAAACTATCAATTTTTTGATATATTATGAATTTCCAAATTTTAGCTAAGACAGAATCATAACTAAACAATATCTAGTTATGGATTATGCATTCTTGCACCAATATAAATAATTATGTACAAAATTTCTTGTTTTAACTCCGTTACTTTTTGAGTTATAATCGACTTTAGTAACGAAAATCATCAATTTTTGATATATTATTGATTTCCAGATTCTAGCTAAGACAGAATCATAACTGAACAATATCTAGTTATGGATTATGTATTCTTGCACCAATATAAACAATTAAGTGCAAAATTTCTTGTTTTAACTCCGTTACTTTTTGAGTTATGATCGACTTTAGTAACGAAAACCATCAATTTTTGATATATTATTGATTTCCAGATTCTAGCTAAGACAGAATCATAACTGAACAATATCTAGTTATATATTATGTATTCTTGCACCTAAATAAACAATTAAGTGCAAAATTTCTTGTTTTAACTCCGTTACTTTTTGAGTTATAATCGACTTTAGTAACGAAAATCATCAATTTTTGATATATTATTGATTTCCAGATTCTAGCTAAGACAGAATCATAACTGAACAATATCTAGTTATGGATTATGTATTCTTGCACCAATATAGACAATTTATGTGCAACATTTCTTGTTTTAACACCGTTACTTTTTGAGTTATGATCGATTTTAGTAACGAAAACCATCAATTTTTGATATATTATTGATTTCCAGATTCTAGCTAAGACAGAATTATAACTGAACAATATCTAGTTATGGATTTTGTATTCTTGCACCAATGTAAACAATTAAGTGCAAAATTTCTTGTTTTAACACCGTAACTTTTTGAGTTATGATCGATTTTAGTAACGAAAACCATCAATTTTTGATATATTATTGATTTCCAGATTCTAGCTAAGGGAGAATCATAACTGAACAATATCTAGTTATGAAGTATGTATTCTTGCACCAATATAAACAGTTAAGTGCAAAATTTCTTGTTTTAACACCGTAACTTTTTGAGTTATGATCGATTTTAGTAACGAAAACCATCAATTTTTGATATATTATTGATTTCCAGATTCTAGCTAAGACAGAATCATAACTAAACAATATCTAGCTATGGATTATGTATTCTTGCACCAACATAAACAATTAAGTGCAAAATTTCTTGTTTTAACACCGTAACTTTTTGAGTTATGATCGATTTTAGTAACGAATACCATCAATTTTCGATATATTATTGATTTCCAGATTCTAACTAAGACAGAATCATAGCTGAGCAATGTCTCGTTATGGATTATGTATTCTTGCACCAATATAAACAAATAAGTGCAAAATTTCTTATTCTAACTCCGTTACTTTTTTAGTTATGATCGACTTTAGTAACGAATACCATCAATTTTTGATATATTATTGATTTCCAGATTCTAGCTACAACATAATCTTAACTAAACAATATCTAGTTATGGATTACGTATTCTTGCACCAATATAAACAATGAAGTGCAAAATTTCTTGTGTTAACACCTTTACTTTTTGAGTTATAATCGACTTTGGTAACGAATATCATCAATTTTTGATATATTATTGATTTCCAGATTCTAGCTACAACATAATCTTAACTAAACAATATCTAGTTATGGATTACGTATTCTTGCACCAATATAAACAATGAAGTGCAAAATTTCTTGTGTTAACACCTTTACTTTTTGAGTTATAATCGACTTTAGTAACGAATATCATCAATTTTTGATATATTATTGATTTCCAGATTCTAGCTACAACATAATCTTAACTAAACAATATCTAGCTATGGATTACGTATTCTTGCACCAATATAAACAATGAAGTGCAAAATTTCTTGTGTTAACACCTTTACTTTTTGAGTTATAATCGACTTTAGTAACGAATATCATCAATATTTGATATATTATTGATTTCCAGATTCTAGCTACAACATAATCTTAACTAAACAATATCTAGTTATGGATTATGTATTTTTGCACCAATATAAATAATTAAGTGCAAAATTTCTTGTATTAACACCGTTACTTTTTGAGTTATAATCGATTTTAGTAACGAATATCATCAATTTTTGATATATTATTGATTTCCAGATTCTAGCTACAACATAATCTTAACTAAACAATATCTAGTTATGGATTATGTATTTTTGCACCAATATAAACAATTAAGTGCAAAATTTCTTGTATTAATACCGTTACTTTTTGAGTTATAATCGATTTTAGAAACGAATACCATCAATTTTTGGTATATTATGGATTTCTAGATTCTAGTTAAGACAGAATCATAACTAAACAATATCTAGTTATGGACTATGTATTCTTACACCAATATAAACAATTTATGTGCCACATTTCTTGTTTTAACTCTGTTACTTTTTGAGTTATGATCGACTTTAGTAACGAATATCATCAATTTTTGATATATTATTAATTTCCAGATACTAGCTAAGACAGAATCATAACTGAAAAATGTCTCGTTATGGATTATGTATTCTTGCACCAATATAGACAATTTATGTGTAACATTTCTTGTTTTAACACCGTTACTTTTTGAGTTATAATCAATTTTAGTAACGAAAACCATCAATTTTTGATATATTATTGATTTCCAGATTCTTGCTAAGACAGAATCCTAACTGAACAATATCTAGTTATATATTATGTATTCTTGCACCAATATAAACAATTAAGTGCAAAATTTCTTGTTTTAACACCGTTACTTTTTGAGTTATAATCAATTTTAGTAACGAAAACCATCAATTTTTGATATATTATTGATTTCCAGATTCTTGCTAAGACAGAATCCTAACTGAACAATATCTATTTATATATTATGTATTCTTGCACCAATATAAACAATTAAGTGCAAAATTTCTTGTTTTAACTCCGTTACTTTTTGAGTTATAATCAATTTTAGTTACGAATACCATCAATTTTTGATATATTATTGATTTCCAGATTCTAGCTAAAACAGAATTATAACTGAACAATATCTATTTATGGATTCTGTATTCTTGCACCAATATAAACAATTAAGTGCAAAATTTCTTGTTTTAACACCGTTGCTTTTTGAGATATAATCAATTTTAGTAACGAAAACCATCAATTTTTTGATATATTATGAATTTCCAAATTTTAGCTAAGACAGAATCATAACAAAACAATATCTAGTTATGGATTATGCATTCTTGCACCAATATAAATAATTATGTGCAAAATTTCTTGTTTTAGCACCGTTACTTTTTGAGTTATAATCAATTTTAGGAACGAAAACCATCAATTTTTTATATATTATTGATTTCCAGATTCTAGCTAAGACAGAATCATAACTAAACAATATCTAGCTATGGATTATGTATTCTTACACCAACATAAACAATTAAGTGCAAAATTTCTTGTTTTAACACCGTAACTTTTTGAGTTATGATCGATTTTAGTAACGAATACCATCAATTTTTGATATATTATGGATTTCCAGCTTCTAGCTAAGACAGAATCATAACTGATCAATATCTAGTTATGGATTATGTATTCTTGCACCAATATAAACAATTAAGTGCAAAATTTCTTGTTTTAACACCGTTACTTTTTGAGTTATAATCAATTTTAGGAACGAAAACCATCAATTTTTGATATATTATTGATTTCTAGATTCTAGCTAAGACAGAATTATAACTAAACAATATCCAATTATGGATTATGTATTCTTGCACCAATATAAACAATTTATGTGCAACATTTTTCTTTTAACACCATTACTTTTTGAGTTATGATCGATTTTAGTAACGAATACCATCAATTTTTGATATATTATTGATTTCCAGATTCTAGCTAAGACAGAATCATAATTAAACAGTATCTAGTTATGGATTATGTATTCTTGCACCAATATAAACAATTAAGTGCAAAATTTCTTGTTTTAACTCCGTTACTTTTTGAGTTATAATCAATTCTAGTAACGAAAACCATCAATTTTTTGATATATTATGAATTTCCAGATTTTAGCTAAGACAAAATCATAACTGAACAATATCTAGTTATGGATTATGTATTCTTGCACCGATATAAACAATTAAGTGCAAAATTTCTTGTTTTAACACCGTTACTTTTTGAGTTATAATCAATTTTAGGAACGAAAACCATCAATTTTAGATATATTATTGATTTCCAGATTCTAGCTAAAACAGAATTATAACTGAACAAAATCTATTTATGGATTATGTATTCTTGCACCAATACAAACAATTAAGTGCAAAATTTCTTGTTTTAACTCCGTTACTTTTTGAGTTATAATCAATTCTAGTAACGAAAACCATCAATTTTTTGATATATTATGAATTTCCAGATTTTGGCTAAGACAAAATCATAACTGAACAATATCTAGTTATGGATTATGTATTCTTGCACCGATATAAACAATTAAGTGCAAAATTTCTTGTTTTAACACCGTTACTTTTTGAGTTATAATCAATTTTAGGAACGAAAACCATCAATTTTAGATATATTATTGATTTCCAGATTCTAGCTAAAACAGAATTATAACTGAACAAAATCTATTTATGGATTATGTATTCTTGCACCAATACAAACAATTAAGTGCAAAAATTCTTGTTTTAACACCGTTGCTTTTTGAGATATAATCAATTTTAGTAACGAAAACCATCAATTTTTTGATATATTATGAATTTCCAAATTTTAGCTAAGACAGAATCATAACAAAACAATATCTAGTTATGGATTATGCATTCTTGCACCAATATAAATAATTATGTGCAAAATTTCTTGTTTTAGCACCGTTACTTTTTGAGTTATAATCAATTTTAGGAACGAAAACCATCAATTTTTTATATATTATTGATTTCCAGATTCTAGCTAAGACAGAATCATAACTAAACAATATCTAGCTATGGATTATGTATTCTTACACCAACATAAACAATTAAGTGCAAAATTTCTTGTTTTAACACCGTAACTTTTTGAGTTATGATCGATTTTAGTAACGAATACCATCAATTTTTGATATATTATGGATTTCCAGCTTCTAGCTAAGACAGAATCATAACTGATCAATATCTAGTTATGGATTATGTATTCTTGCACCAATATAAACAATTAAGTGCAAAATTTCTTGTTTTAACACCGTTACTTTTTGAGTTATAATCAATTTTAGGAACGAAAACCATCAATTTTTGATATATTATTGATTTCTAGATTCTAGCTAAGACAGAATTATAACTAAACAATATCCAATTATGGATTATGTATTCTTGCACCAATATAAACAATTTATGTGCAACATTTTTCTTTTAACACCATTACTTTTTGAGTTATGATCGATTTTAGTAACGAATACCATCAATTTTTGATATATTATTGATTTCCAGATTCTAGCTAAGACAGAATCATAACTGATCAATATCTAGTTATGGATTATGTATTCTTGCACCAATATAAACAATTAAGTGCAAAATTTTTGTTTTAACACCATTACTTTTTGTGTTATGATCGATTTTAGTAACGAATACCATCAATTTTTGATATATTATTGATTTCTAGATTCTAGCTAAGACAGAATTATAACTAAACAATATCCAATTATGGATTATGTATTCTTGCACCAATATAAACAATTTATGTGCAACATTTTTGTTTTAACACCATTACTTTTTGAGTTATGATCGATTTTAGTAACGAATACCATCAATTTTTGATATATTATTGATTTCCAGATTGTAGCTAAGACAGATTCATAACTGAGCAATATCTAGTTATGGATTATGTATTCTTGCACCAATATAAACAATTAAAAGCAAAATTTCTTGTTTTAACACCGTTGCTTTTTGAGATATAATCAATTTTAGTAACGAAAACTATCAATTTTTTGATATATTATGAATTTCCAAATTTTAGCTAAGACAGAATCATAACTAAACAATATCTAGGTGTGGATTATGCATTCTTGCACCAATATAAATAATTATGTGCAAAATTTCTTGTTTTAACACCGTTACTTTTTGAGTTATGATCGACTTTAGTAACGAATACCATCAATTTTTGATACATTATTGATTTCTAGATTCTAGTTAAGACAGAATCATAACTGAAAAATATCTAGTTATGGATCATGTATTCTTGCACCAATATAAACAATTAAGTGCAAAATTTCTTGTTTTAACACCGTTACTTTTTGAGTTATAATCAATTTTAGTAACGAAAACCATCAATTTTTGATATATTATTGATTTCCAGATTCTAGCTAAAACAGAATTATAACTGAACAATATCTATTTATGGATTATATATTCTTGCACCAATACAAACAATTAAGTGCAAAATTTCTTGTTTTAACACCGTTACTTTTTATGTTATGACCGACTTTAGTAACGAATACCATCAATTCTTGATATATTATTGATTTCTAGATTCTAGTTAAGACAGAATCATAACTGAAAAATATCTAGTTATGGATTATGTATTCTTGCACCAATATAAACAATTAAGTGCAAAATTTCTTGTTTTAACACCGTTACTTTTTGAGTTATGACCGACTTTAGTAACGAATACCATCAATTCTTGATATATTATTGATTTCTAGATTCTAGCTAAGGCAGAATTATAACTAAACAATATCTAATTATGGATCATGTATTCTTGCACCAATATAAACAATTAAGTGCAAAATTTCTTGTTTTAACACCGTTACTTTTTGAGTTATAATCAATTTTAGTAACGAAAACCATCATTTTTTGATATATTATGAATTTCCAGATTTTAGCTAAGACAGAATCATAACTGAACAATATCTTGTTATGGATTATGTATTCTTACATCAATATAAACAATTTATGTGCAACATTTCTTGTTTTAACACCGTTACTTTTTGAGTTATGATCGACTTTAGTAACGAATACCATCAATTTTTGATATATTATTGATTTCTAGATTCTAGTTAAGACAGAATCATAACTGAACAATATCTATTTATGGATTCTGTATTCTTGCACCAATATAAACAATTAAGTGCAAAATTTCTTGTTTTAACACCGTTACTTTTTGAGTTATGACCGACTTTAGTAACGAATACCATCAATTCTTGATATATTATTGATTTCTAGATTCTAGCTAAGGCAGAATTATAACTAAACAATATCTAATTATGGATCATGTATTCTTGCACCAATATAAACAATTAAGTGCAAAATTTCTTGTTTTAACACCGTTACTTTTTGAGTTATAATCAATTCTAGTAACGAAAACCATCAATTTTTTGATATATTATGAATTTCCAGATTTTAGCTAAGACAGAATCATAACTGAACAATATCTATTTATGGATTTTGTATTCTTGCACCAATATAAACAATTAAGTGCAAAATTTCTTGTTTTAACTCCGTTACATTTTGAGTTATAATCAATTTTAGTAACGAATACCATCAATTTTGAATCAATCATCAACATAATCATAACTGAACAATATTTAAATATATAAACTTTTAATTTTTTAGTTTTTCCCCTCTTTCTACTCAATCCGGGGATATACCATATACAGGGCGTCAAAAAGGACACAAGGAATCGCATCAAGGTAATTCAAAAACATTATTTGAGACACATGATTAATTTTTTGAAAAAAAATAATAATTTTGATGAAGATAGACGATACAAGATAAATATGTAACATTATTAATCTTTTTTTGCGACATCCACTTAAAAATTTCTATTAAGTGGGTAAAAAACAATTTCAATCTAATCTTATTATCAAAAAAAACTAAAACTATATAAATCAATTTCATAACATTTCAAATTAGTCGCAAACAAAATGAACCCAACTTTTTATTTCACCCTTGCGTTATTGGTAAGATCAATTAATTATTTCAAAAAGCTTTTTGTAACAAATTTTTTATTTAGATCCCCTCCTCAATATCTTTAGACATCAACATTTGCTCCGAACAAGGCCAAGTGTGCTCAACCTGCGATGAATTAGCATATTGTTTAGAAACGTCCATGGGGTTTGAAATAGATCACATGGGGTATTGTGACGAAGGCGAAACTTGTTTACGCAGGCATTGCACGAATGAGAAAAATCCTTTATGCCAAGGAGACTCAGATTTAGCTTTTCCTTGCCACGATATGGGTATGTTCCCCGATCCGTACGATTGCCACAAATATCACTTTTGCGTCCAAGATGAGGACGGAAATTTAGTGCATTACCCCGCAAAATGTAACATAGGGTACGGTTATGATTACGACAAACTCGCATGTACCAAAAAATTGGTTAACAACGTTTGCGAGGAATGGCCCATTCCTTTATGCTCAAATTTAGGTGAAACGCAAGCTTTTTCTTCCGATAAAAGTTACTTTTATGTTTGTGCTGATTACGACGAAACGAACAACTTACTTTACCCCCATTTGTATGTTTGTCCAAATGGTGGCTCTTATGAGAATTATAAATGCACTGAAACCACCAATGTAACAACAACCACCGAGGAAAATGGTACCACTATTTAGGTTAGACACAAATTAATTGAAAAGACAATTTTTTTATTATCACATAAAATTAAAATTAAAAAATCTAAATAAATATAAAAACTATCTACCGTTTGTGTTTAGATTTCTTATGATTTGGCGAACGTAAATACCTTCCATATTGATCCATATTAAACCGAGATCCATCTTGAACACGACTTTCGCCGTTTCCATTTAAATTTTTTTCCTCCAAATTATTTTCGCTGTGCCTATTTAAAGCGGTATCGAAGCTCCCCTCCGAACTCAAATCGTTTTGATATCCGAGAAACGATTTCGGCTCTTCACGAAAATTATTATGACCGATGAACCCAATTTTATTCTCGAAACCATTCAAATTCGTTTGTGGGGCATTAAATACCGGATTGGAAGTGAGATATTGAAGATTTTCGCTTTTATCCTTCGACAAATACATCTCGTTTTGGACGTTACGCGTTTCCGTTATTGAATAATCTTTATTTTCAATAATCGCCAAATCACTTGGACCTAATTAAGAATTTGATGTAAAAATTTTGTTAATTTGTGTTTTAAAATTTTTTACTTGTGTAGTATGGGTTTTTTGTGAATGTTTCTTGTGGGTTGGTTACGTATCCTACATAGTTTATGGGGGGAAGTTTTTCTTCTGCGTTTGGAGCTGTCATGCTGGTATATTTTACTGAAGGATCTAAAAAATTGATAAATTAATTCGATTTTTTTTTAATGATAAGGTTATGTTACTTATTATGGTATTTATTATCGTTATTATCAACCTATTTTAAAAAGATTCTAACTCATCTTGAAAAATTTGTCATTTTTGTAATTTAAATTTAATTTTTTTAAGAAGATGATTCTTGATTGCTGCTAAATCAATGAAAAAACATAAAATAAAGACATGAGCGGTTTCTGCTGAAGGGATTCAAATTATTGCTGAAAACTTGCTTATTGAAGAAAGATGGGATCTATATGAGAGATGGACAAGAATTCTTATCCCGGAAATAGAAGCATGGTTCGATATATATAGGAAATGGGATAAGGTTGATTTCTACTTGAGTTAGGTTTTGTCTGGACATGGAGTTTTTAGTGAGGTTTGCTGGTTTTGTGAAAGCATAGACAGTGGAACATTCATAGGTGGTGATTAATGGGTTGAAGAATGCTAGAATGAGTTGAAGATGAGACTTTTGACAATGCATAAATTTGTATTCTATTTTTATTGGCCGAAGTAATACCTCGGCGGGTGGTTCCGGGAAGAGAAGGGGAAGGATTTTAGACGGTTGAAGTTTTCTTCAACCCCTCACTATCTGAACACATGATATCTTCGATTAGGTGTTTGTTTACAGGTTTATCTAATCCCCTCTATAATAAAAAAATGGTTTAGCCGTGCATCCGAAGACTTTTTTGCATTTACGAAGGCCTCTACAATAAACAGTTTCTGAAATACATGAAATACTCATTCCTGGAAGTGGAAAGATTCGGGTAAAACCGTGCGTTTGAAGACACACGGTTGAATAGAGGTATACATCAAGTCTTATGGAAGTATTTCAAACCTTTTAGAAGCAGTATCAAGTCTTCAGTAAGCAGTATCAAGTCTTCAGGAAGCATGTCAACACTTCTAGTAACAGTATCAAATCTCCTAGAAACAGTATCCAGTCTTCCAGAAGCATGTTAAGTCTTTTAGAAGTAGAGTCAAGTCTTCTGGAAGCAATATCAAGTCTTCTAGAAGCAGTATTCAGTCTTCAAGAAGCATGTCAAGTCTTCTAGAAGCAGTATCAAGTCTCCTAGAAGCAGTATCAAGTCTTCTAGAAGCAGTATCAAGTCTCCTAGTAGCAGTATCAAGCCTTCAGGAAGCATGTAAAGTCTTCTAGAAGCATGTCAAGTATTCTAGAAGCATGTCAAGTCTTCTAGAAACAGTATCAAGTCTCCTAGAAGCAGTATCAAGTCTTCTAGAAGCAGTATCAAGTCTCCTAGAAACAGTATCAAGTCTTCAAGAAGCATGTCCAGTTTTCTAGAAGCAGTATCAAGTCCTTTTGAAGCATTTCAAGTTTTCTGGAAGTAAATCAATTCTTCTGGAAGCAGTATCAAGTCTCCTAGAAACAGTCTTAAGTCTTCTAGAAGCAGTATCAAGTCCTTTTGAAGCATTTCAAGTTTTCTGGAAGTAAATCAATTCTTCTGGAAGCAGTATCAAGTCTCCTAGAAACAGTCTTAAGTCTTCTAGAAGCAGTATCAAGTCCTTTTGAAGCATTTCAAGTTTTCTGGAAGTAAACGAGTCACCTAGAAACAGTATCAAAATTTCTGGAAACATGTTAAATCTTCTAGAAGCAGTATCAAGTCTTCTAGAAGCAGTATCAAGTCTCCTAGAAACAGTGTCAAGTCTTCAAGAAGCATGTACAGTTTTCTAGAAGCAGTATCAAGTCTTCTAGAAGCAATATCAAGTCTTCTAGAAGCAATATCAAGTCTTCTAGAAGCAATATCAAGTCTCCTAGAAACAGTATCAAGTCTTCAAGAAGCATATCCAGTTTTCTAGAAGCAGTATCAAGTCCTTTTGAAGCATTTCAAGTTTTCTGGAAGTAAATCAATTCTTCTGGAAGCAGTATCAAGTCTCCTAGAAACAGTCTTAAGTCTTCTAGAAGCAGTATCAAGTCCTTTTGAAGCATTTCAAGTTTTCTGGAAGTAAACGAGTCACCTAGAAACAGTATCAAAATTTCTGGAAACATGTTAAATCTTCTAGAAGCAGTATCAAGTCTCCTAGAAACAGTGTCAAGTCTTCAAGAAGCATGTACAGTTTTCTAGAAGCAGTATCAAGTCTTCTAGAAGCAATATCAAGTCTTCTAGAAGCAATATCAAGTCTTCTAGAAGCAATATCAAGTCTTCTAGAAGCAATACCAAGTCTCCTAGAAACAGTATCAAGTCTTCAAGAAGCATATCCAGTTTTCTAGAAGCAGTATCAAGTCCTTTTGAAGCATTTCAAGTTTTCTGGAAGTAAATCAATTCTTCTGGAAGCAGTATCAAGTCTCCTAGAAACAGTCTTAAGTCTTCTAGAAGCAGTATCAAGTCCTTTTGAAGCATTTCAAGTTTTCTGGAAGTAAACGAGTCACCTAGAAACAGTATCAAATTTTCTGGAAGCATGTTAAATCTTCTAGAAGCAGTATCAAGTCCCCTAGAAACAGCATCCAGTCTTCAAGAAGCATGTCAAGTCTTCTAGAAGTAGAGTCAAGTCTTCTGGAAGCAGTATCAAGCCTTCTAGAAGCAGTATCAAGTTTCTTAGTAGCAGTATCAAGTCTTCAGGAAGCATGTCAACTCTTCTAGTAACAGTATCAAGTCTCCTAGAAACAGTATCAAATCTTCAAGAAGCATGTCAAGTCTTCTAGAAACAGTATCAAGTCTTCTGGAAGCAGTATCAAGTCTTCCGGAAGCATGTCAAGTCTTCTAGAAGCAGAATCAAGTCCTCTGAAAGCAATATCAAGTCTTCTAGAAGCAGTATCTAGTCTTTTTGAAGTATTACAAGTTTTCTGGAAGTGAATCAATTCATCTGGAAGCAGTATCATGTCTTCTAGAAACAGTCTCAAGTCTTCTAGAAGTAGTATCAAGTCCTTTTAAAGCATTTCAAGTTTTCTGGAAGTAAACGAGTCTCCTAGAAACAGTATCAAATTTTTTGGAAGCATGTTAAATCTTCTAGAAGCTGTATCAAGTCTCCTAGAAACAGTCTCAAGTCTTCTAGAAGCAATATCAAGTCCTTTTGAAGCATTTCAAGTTTTCTGGAAGTAAACGAGTCTCCTAGAAACAGTATCAAATTTTTTGGAAGCATGTTAAATCTTCTAGAAGCAGTATCCAGTCTTCAAGAAGCATGTCAAGCCTTCTAGAAGCAGAATCAAGCCCTCTAAAAGCAATATCAAGTCTTTTTGAAGTATTACAAGTTTTCTGGAAGTGAATCAATTCTTCTGGAAGCAGTATCAAGTCTTCCGGAAGCATGTCAAGTCTTCTAGAATCAGTATCCAGTCTTCAAGAAGCATGTCAAATCTTCTAGAAGCAGAATCAAGTCTTCTGGAAGCAATATCAAGCCTTCTAGAAGCAGTATCAACTCCTTTAGAAACATTTCAAGTTTTCTGGAAGTAAATCAAGTCTTCCCGAAGTAGTATCAAGTCCCCTAGAAACAGTAACAAATCTTCTGGAAGCAGTATCAAGTCTTCCGGAAGCATGTCAAGTCTTTCTGAAGTATTACAAGTTTTCTGGAAGTAAATCAATTCTTCTGGAAGCAATATCAAGTCTTCCAGAAGCAGTATCCAGTCTTCAAGAAGCATGTCAAGTCTTCTAGAAGCAGAATCAAGTCTTCTGGAAGCAGTATCAAGTCTTCCGGAAGCATGTTAAGTCTTCTAGAAACAGAATCAAGTCCTCTAAAAGCAATATGAAATCTTCTAGAAGCAGAATCAATTCCTCTGAAAGCAATATCAAGTCTTTTTGAAGTATTATAAGCATTCTGGAAGTAAATCAATTCTTCTGGAAGCAGTATCAAGTCTCCTAGAAACAGTCTCAAGTCTTCTAGAAGCAGTATCAAGTCCTTCTGAAGCATTTCAAGTTTTCTGGAAGTAAGCGAGTCTCCTAAAAACAGTATCAAATTTTCTGGAAGCATGTTAAATCTTCTAGAAGCAGTATCAAGTCTCCTAGAAACAGTATCCAGTTTTCAAGAAGCATGTCATGGCTTCTAGAAGTAGAATCAAGTCTTTTGGAAGCAATATCAAGTCTTGTAGAAGCAGAATCAAGTCCTCTGAAAGCAATATCAAGCCTTTTTGAAGTGTTACAAGTTTTCTGGAAGTAAATCAATTCTTCTGGAAGCAGTATCAAGTTTCCTAGAAACAGTCTCAAGTCTTCTGAGAGCATGTCAAGTTTCCTAAAAGCATTACCAAGTCTCCTGGAAGCAATATCAAGTCTTCCAGAAGCTGTATCAAGTCTCCTAATAACAGTATCAAGTCTTTTAGAAGCATTTCAAGTCTCCTCAAAACACTGTCAAACAACATTGGCCTCTTCACATCTAATCCTCATCTCTAATCTAACACATATATTTACGTATTTGGAGACCTTTTTAACCAAAAGATTGTATCTCGCAGATTTGAAGAAACAATCTTTGGTAAATAAATTTTGCTAATTTTTATTCTAAAAAATCATGTCATAAATTTAAAGATTTGGAGAAGCAATTTTTGGCACATTAAATACAGGGTTATTTGCCCTTTTAATAAGTTAGTTAGACAATTTAGTAAGCTAGACAATTTTTTAACGAAGACATCTACAATGAATATAGTTTCTGAAATAAAATTCTTTTTGGCAAGTAAATCTAAATCTAATCTTTTTGTTTTAGTTTGGAACACCAAATATCTTAGGACGACACATAATGGAAGGATTCGCAAAAATAGAAGAGGGAGGAACACAATAATTTTATAAAAAGGTATAAATCAATTTCATTCTTACCTAAATTATGCGATATAAGCATATCATCCTCAATATTTTGATCGACATTATTACTAAAAGTAGTCACATTATTTATCGTACTCAATTGATTTTGACCATCACCATTACGATCATAAAACATTTTTAACGAGACTCCTCCACCTTCGTTACCTTGAAACTGAAATAACGGCCAAGTATTTTCATGTTTTGCCATTTCCGAGGAAGTTTTCGTCGTTGGTAACGAGTAATAAATCGGTAAAACCCCCGAAGAGGACATTCCATTTAAATTAGACGATTCCGGGGGTTTATTGTAAGGTTGCAAAGCTAAATACAACTTCCCCTCATCTTTACCTTTATTATTAAAGGATTCTTTAAAAATAATTGAGTTAATTAATTAAATTTATGGTTAAAAATGATTACCTGATTGCAATTGAGTCATTAATTTCGAAAAATTATTATTTCCGGAAAATTTAGTTGTTTTTGTATTTAACGTTGGTAAATTGGTCGTTGTGGTGGAGGTGGTTGTGCTTTTTGAGCCACCAAGAAATCTTTTAAATCGTTTTTTCCCCCTCGCTTGAATCAAACAACTCAAGCATATTAAAATAAAAATAAAACGATGCAATTTCATCTCTAACTAATTCTACGTTATTCAATAAACGCCACCAAAAACTTCAAAAATGTCTATTTGACGTTTCCGAATTTTATTTAATAGAATAATTCGATTGCTGATCGAAATTTTCGGTGTAATTCGACATGATTTCTTGAAGCTTCTCTTCGCCCGCTTCAAATAAAGCCAATCGATTCAGATTTTCGTAATAAACGATCGTTTTTAAGCACGTGCTGTTTTTGATGCATTTATGCCCGCAAACTCTTTTATTGCAGTCGAATTTCGTTTCTAAACGCGGGTTAAAACTCCTCCTGCGGTATCTTTCGTCGAGATCGGGCATCCCCCATTCGAATTCAGGCTCGATTAACCCCAATAAGCGCCGTTTACGAACGTACAAAAAAACTTGATGCCCCGCGCAAACCAAAATCGGCGTCAAAACGATGAACCCCGAAATCACCATTAATAAGTACAAGCGGTGCTCTAACATTTGAAACACTTTAAATACGAAGAGGATTATTAAAACAATGGGGCAAATGTACCAGGAGATGACCCAAAATTTGATGGGTTTATGATCGGTTAAAAATAAGATATCATCCCCGATCGTTCGAATCCCGTAAACCCAACAAACGGTGATCACAAGAATTGTGGTTGTTGCTATCTCGGATAGTGAGGTGCTCGAATCGAGGATGATCCTGGATAAGGCGTAATGATCTTCCGATAACAAAGCGGTGCTTATTATCGCGTAAAGCAAGCAATAACCCACTAAAAAGTATACTTTGTATTTTTGGAGGGATGGCTTAAAATTGGTTATGTTTAATTGAAGGGTTATTATCCTCGAGACTATATTCGTCGCGTTTAAAGTGGCAATTGTGAAGAAATAAAGGGCCGACCAAGCGTGGGATGCCCCTAAAATATAAAATTATTATATAAAATTTTTATTTAATATCATTAATAAATAATTTACCTGTATAAGTTAATCCCCCGGGTATTTTAACAACAAAAAATAAATGCAAAGATTGCACCGCATCAACATCCCCCCCAGTACTATATTTTTGCACCCCAATAATAGCCGTAACAAACATCGTACAAAACATCGCCAAAGTCATCAAAATCATCCAAAAATAAACGCACCATAAACCGATCGGAGCATCACTCGGTAATCTAGCCCCCGCAAGAACATGATGGGCATGTCCCAATTTAAATAATTTAATCCCTCTCGTTAATGCATAAGCCCATTGGTCGGCGTCCAAATAATATTTCGATCCAATACTAAAAATCGTTGGTAATTCCGAAGTTGCCCCAACATTAATAAGGACGATCACGAACAAGATTAAAGTTGAGGTGCAATGTATATAAAATAAGACGCTTAAACATTTATGTCTCTGCTTATAAGCGGTTGCTGTTAACAAAAAAATAAAAGCCCAACAAATACAAGATGAAATAAATCGGTGCAAAATCGGGAGCCCTAATCGAACGTTTTTGATATTAATAGCAGGATTTTCCATGAAAATATTTTTCCAATAAGCCATAGCGCTATGTACGCATTTATCGGGAGTACAATTTTTCGGTTTTTCTTTGTAATAACACAATTTCGTCGTGTTTTTCGGACAAACCGCCCAAGGTAACTCGCGTTGAAAGCACATCAATAAATAAAGAACGGTGTCGGTTAAATCATGCCCAGATCCGATTGTATACAAAATCGTAACAATTATAGAAATATACGGTAATCCCCTTAAAATCGGCACCATATACTTTAAATGTAAAACGCTGTTTTGAGTATATCTCCCCAAAAATAACTCCATATAATAAACAGGCAAACAAACAAATATTGATGTTGCGATTATCAGCGCGATCGGAGTTGACGATTCGCTTTGGTCGAAATAAATGTAAGCGATTCCTGTTAAACAGTAGCACAGAGAGCTGATTGCGTATTGGGCGAAATTTTGAAAGTCGTATTCGAAATTTACGTAAACTGGACGTTTAGTTTTTTGAGATTCATCCAATTCACCCGATAAATATAACTCCATATTTATAATTTTCTTTTTGATACATTTGAAGTTGACGTAACATCTTACAAACTTCAATTTTGATTTAATTTTGGATTTAATGTTGACGAATCTTAATAGATGGTGCTTATATTTACGAATAATAAACTTTACCTTGTTGCCAAATTTCTAAATTTTACGTTTCTTGTTTGAATTTTTGAATAAAGTATGAGATAAACGAAAAAATAACTATTAACTTATTGGCAGCATGAGGTATTATTGTTATTTATTATTGTTCCATAGAGTATATATTATCTTAAAGACTGCAACTTGTTGGCAGCATGAGCTGCTATGTCTACAAAGTTCTGGTCATCAGTTTAAAGACTGTCAACTAGTTGGCAAAATGAGCTATTACTGTCTCAAACACTGTATATGATATTTAAGGCTGCCAACTTGTTGGCAGCATAAGGTATTCTGTCTAAACTCTTGTTCATTAGCTTAAAGTCTGCCAACTTGTTGGCGGCGTGAGCTGCTATGTCCATAAAGTACTGTTCATCAGTTTAAAGACTGCCAACTTGTTGGCAGCATGAGCATTTACTGTCTCAAACACTGTAGATGATATTTAAGACTGCCAACTTGTTGGCAGCATGAGGTATTATGTGTCTAAAGTCTCGTTTATCACTTTAAAGTCTGCCAACTTGTTGGCAGCGTGAGCTGCTATGTATACAAAGTATTGCTCATCAGTTTGAAGACTGCCAACTTGTTGGCTGCATGAGCTATTACTGTCTCAAACACTGTAGATGATATTTAAGACTACCAACTTGTTGGCAGCATGAGGTATTATGTGCCTAAAGTTTTGTTCATCACTTTAAAGTCTGCCAACTTGTTGGCAGCGTGAGCTGCTATGTCCATAAAGTACTGTTCATCAGTTTAAAGACTGCCAACTTGTTGGCAGCATGAGCTATTACTGTCTCAAACACTGTAGATGATATTTAAGACTGCCAACTTGTTGGCAGCATGAGGTATTATGTGTCTAAAGTCTCGTTTATCACTTTAAAGTATGCCAACTTGTTGGCAGCGTGAGCTGCTATGTATACAAAGTATTGCTCATCAGTTTGAAGACTGCCAACTTGTTGGCTGCATGAGCTATTACTGTCTCAAACACTGTAGATGATATTTAAGACTACCAACTTGTTGGCAGCATGAGGTATTATGTGCCTAAAGTTTTGTTCATCACTTTAAAATCTGCCAACTTGTTGGCAGCGTGAGCTGCTATGTCCATAAAGTACTGTTCATCAGTTTAAAGACTGCCAACTTGTTGGCAGCATGAGCTATTACTGTCTCAAACACTGTAGATGATATTTAAGACTGCCAACTTGTTGGCAGCATGAGCTGCTATGTCTACAAAGTCCTGTTTATCAGTTTGAAAACTGCCAACTTATTGGCAGCATGAGCTATTACTGTCTCAAACACTGTATATGATATTTAAGACTGCCAACTTGTTGGCAGCATGAGGTATTATGTGTCTAAAGTTTTGTTCATCACTTTAAAGTCTGCCAACTTGTTGGCAGCGTGAGCTGCTATGTCCATAAAGTACTGTTCATCAGTTTAAAGACTGCCAACTTGTTGGCAGCATGAGCTATTACTGTCTCAAACACTGTAGACGATATTTAAGACTGCCAACTTGTTGGCAGCATGAGGTATTATGCGTCTAAAGTCTCGTTTATCACTTTAAAGTCTGCCAACTTGTTGGCAGCGTGAGCTGCTATGTCTACAAAGTATTGCTCATCAGTTTGAAGACTGCCAGCTTGTTGGCTGCATGAGCTACTACATCTATAAAGCCCTGTTCATCAGTTTGAAGTCAGCCAACTTGTTGGCAGCATGAGGTATTACGTGTCTGAAATGTTATTCTTTAATTATAGTCTGCCAACTTGTTGGCAGCATGAGCTGCTATGTCTACAAAGTCCTGTTTATCAGTTTGAAAACTGCCAACTTGTTGGCAGCATGAGCTATTACTGTCTCAAACACTGTATATGATATTTAAGACTGCCAACTTGTTGGCAGCATGAGGTATTATGTGTCTAAAGTCTTGTTCATCAATTTAAAGCCTACCAACTTGTTGGCAGCGTGAGCTGCTATGTCCACAAAGTATTGCTCATCAATTTGAAGACTGCCAACTTGTTGGCTGCATGAGCTATTACTGTCTCAAACACTGTAGATGATATTTAAGACTACCAACTTGTTGGCAGCATGAGGTATTATGTGCCGAAAGTTTTGTTCATCACTTTAAAGTCTGCCAACTTGTTGGCAGCGTGAGCTACTATGTCCATAAAGTACTGTTCATCAGTTTAAAGACTGCCAACTTGTTGGCAGCATGAGCTATTACTGTCTCAAACACTGTAGATGATATTTAAGACTGCCAACTTGTTGGCAGCATGAGCTGCTATGTCTACAAAGTCCTGTTTATCAGTTTGAAAACTGCCAACTTGTTGGCAGCATGAGCTATTACTGTCTCAAACACTGTATATGATATTTAAGACTGCCAACTTGTTGGCAGCATGAGGTATTATGTGTCTAAAGTTTTGTTCATCACTTTAAAGTCTGCCAACTTGTTGGCAGCGTGAGCTGCTATGTCCATAAAGTACTGTTCATCAGTTTAAAGACTGCCAACTTGTTGGCAGCATGAGCTATTACTGTCTCAAACACTGTAGACGATATTTAAGACTGCCAACTTGTTGGCAGCATGAGGTATTATGCGTCTAAAGTCTCGTTTATCACTTTAAAGTCTGCCAACTTGTTGGCAGCGTGAGCTGCTATGTCTACAAAGTATTGCTCATCAGTTTGAAGACTGCCAGCTTGTTGGCTGCATGAGCTACTACATCTATAAAGCCCTGTTCATCAGTTTGAAGTCAGCCAACTTGTTGGCAGCATGAGGTATTACGTGTCTGAAATGTTATTCTTTAATTATAGTCTGCCAACTTGTTGGCAGCATGAGCTGCTATGTCTACAAAGTCCTGTTTATCAGTTTGAAAACTGCCAACTTGTTGGCAGCATGAGCTATTACTGTCTCAAACACTGTATATGATATTTAAGACTGCCAACTTGTTGGCAGCATGAGGTATTATGTGTCTAAAGTCTTGTTCATCAATTTAAAGCCTACCAACTTGTTGGCAGCGTGAGCTGCTATGTCCACAAAGTATTGCTCATCAATTTGAAGACTGCCAACTTGTTGGCTGCATGAGCTATTACTGTCTCAAACACTGTAGATGATATTTAAGACTACCAACTTGTTGGCAGCATGAGGTATTATGTGCCGAAAGTTTTGTTCATCACTTTAAAGTCTGCCAACTTGTTGGCAGCGTGAGCTGCTATGTCCATAAAGTACTGTTCATCAGTTTAAAGACTGCCAACTTGTTGGCAGCATGAGCTATTACTGTCTCAAACACTGTAGATGATATTTAAGACTGCCAACTTGTTGGCAGCATGAGCTGCTATGTCTACAAAGTCCTGTTTATCAGTTTGAAAACTGCCAACTTGTTGGCAGCATGAGCTATTACTGTCTCAAACACTGTATATGATATTTAAGACTGCCAACTTGTTGGCAGCATGAGGTATTATGTGTCTAAAGTTTTGTTCATCACTTTAAAGTCTGCCAACTTGTTGGCAGCGTGAGCTGCTATGTCCATAAAGTACTGTTCATCAGTTTAAAGACTGCCAACTTGTTGGCAGCATGAGCTATTACTGTCTCAAACACTGTAGACGATATTTAAGACTGCCAACTTGTTGGCAGCATGAGGTATTATGTGTCTAAAGTCTCGTTTATCACTTTAAAGTCTGCCAACTTGTTGGCAGCGTGAGCTGCTATGTCTACAAAGTATTGCTCATCAGTTTGAAGACTGCCAGCTTGTTGGCTGCATGAGCTACTACATCTATAAAGCCCTGTTCATCAGTTTGAAGTCAGCCAACTTGTTGGCAGCATGAGGTATTACGTGTCTGAAATGTTATTCTTTAATTATAGTCTGCCAACTTGTTGGCAGCATGAGCTGCTATGTCTACAAAGTTCTGTTTATCAGTTTGAAAACTGCCAACTTGTTGGCAGCATGAGCTATTACTGTCTCAAACACTGTATATGATATTTAAGACTGCCAACTTGTTGGCAGCATGAGGTATTATGTGTCTAAAGTCTTGTTCATCAATTTAAAGCCTACCAACTTGTTGGCAGCGTGAGCTGCTATGTCCACAAAGTATTGCTCATCAATTTGAAGACTGCCAACTTGTTGGCTACATGAGCTATTACTGTCTCAAACACTGTAGATGATATTTAAGACTACCAACTTGTTGGCAGCATGAGGTATTATGTGCCGAAAGTTTTGTTCATCACTTTAAAGTCTGCCAACTTGTTGGCAGCGTGAGCTGCTATGTCCATAAAGTACTGTTCATCAGTTTAAAGACTGCCAACTTGTTGGCAGCATGAGCTATTACTGTCTCAAACACTGTAGATGATATTTAAGACTGCCAACTTGTTGGCAGCATGAGCTGCTATGTCTACAAAGTCCTGTTTATCAGTTTGAAAACTGCCAACTTGTTGGCAGCATGAGCTATTACTGTCTCAAACACTATATATGATATTTAAGACTGCCAACTTGTTGGCAGCATGAGGTATTATGTGTCTAAAGTTATGTTCATCACTTTAAAGTCTGCCAACTTGTTGGCAGCATGAGGTATTACGTGTCTGAAATGTTATTCTTTAATTATAGTCTGCCAACTTGTTGGCAGCATGAGCTGCTATGTCTTCTACAAAGTCCTGTTTATCAGTTTGAAAACTGCCAACTTGTTGGCAGCATGAGCTATTACTGTCTCAAACACTGTATATGATATTTAAGACTGCCAACTTGTTGGCAGCATGAGGTATTATGTGTCTAAAGTTTTGTTCATCACTTTAAAGTCTGCCAACTTGTTGGCAGCGTGAGCTGCTATGTCCATAAAGTACTGTTCATCAGTTTAAAGACTGCCAACTTGTTGGCAGCATGAGCTATTACTGTCTCAAACACTGTAGACGATATTTAAGACTGCCAACTTGTTGGCAGCATGAGGTATTATGTGTCTAAAGTCTCGTTTATCACTTTAAAGTCTGCCAACTTGTTGGCAGCGTGAGCTGCTATGTCTACAAAGTATTGCTCATCAGTTTGAAGACTGCCAACTTGTTGGCTGCATGAGCTACTACATCTATAAAGCCCTGTTCATCAGTTTGAAGTCAGCCAACTTGTTGGCAGCATGAGGTATTACGTGTCTGAAATGTTATTCTTTAATTATAGTCTGCCAACTTGTTGGCAGCATGAGCTGCTATGTCTACAAAGTCCTGTTTATCAGTTTGAAAACTGCCAACTTGTTGGCAGCATGAGCTATTACTGTCTCAAACACTGTATATGATATTTAAGACTGCCAACTTGTTGGCAGCATGAGGTATTATGTGTCTAAAGTCTTGTTCATCAATTTAAAGCCTACCAACTTGTTGGCAGCGTGAGCTGCTATGTCCACAAAGTATTGCTCATCAATTTGAAGACTGCCAACTTGTTGGCTGCATGAGCTATTACTGTCTCAAACACTGTATATGATATTTAAGACTGCCAACTTGTTGGCAGCATGAGGTATTATGTGTCTAAAGTCTTGTTCATCACTTTAAAGTCTGCCAACTTGTTGGAAGCGTGAGCTGCTATGTCCACAAAGTATTGCTCATCAGTTTGAAGACTGCCAACTTGTTGGCAGCATGAGCCATTACTGTCTCAAACACTGTAGATGATATTTAAGACTGCCAACTTGTTGGCAGCATGAGCTGCTATGTCTACAAAGTCCTGTTTATCAGTTTGAAAACTGCCAACTTGTTGGCAGCATGAGCTATTACTGTCTCAAACACTATATATGATATTTAAGACTGCCAACTTGTTGGCAGCATGAGGTATTATGTGTCTAAAGTTATGTTCATCACTTTAAAGTCTGCCAACTTGTTGGCAGCATGAGGTATTACGTGTCTGAAATGTTATTCTTTAATTATAGTCTGCCAACTTGTTGGCAGCATGAGCTATTACTGTCTCAAACACTGTATATGATATTTAAGACTGCCAACTTGTTGGCAGCATGAGGTATTATGTGTCTAAAGTCTTGTTCATCACTTTAAAGTCTGCCAACTTGTTGGCAGCGTGAGCTGCTATGTCTACAAAGTATTGCTCATCAGTTTGAAGACTGCCAACTTGTTGGCTGCATGAGCTACTACATCTATAAAGCCCTGTTCATCAGTTTGAAGTCAGCCAACTTGTTGGCAGCATGAGGTATTACGTGTCTGAAATGTTATTCTTTAATTATAGTCTGCCAACTTGTTGGCAGCATGAGCTGCTATGTCTACAAAGTCCTGTTTATCAGTTTGAAAACTGCCAACTTGTTGGCAGCATGAGCTATTACTGTCTCAAACACTGTATATGATATTTAAGACTGCCAACTTATTGGCAGCATGAGGTATTATGTGTCTAAAGTCTTGTTCATCAATTTAAACTCTACCAACTTGTTGGCAGCGTGAGCTGCTATGTCCACAAAGTATTGCTCATCAATTTGAAGACTGCCAACTTGTTGGCAGCATGAGCTATTACTGTCTCAAACACTGTATATGATATTTAAGACTGCCAACTTGTTGGCAGCATGAGGTATTATGCGTCTAAACTCCTGTTCATCAATTTAAACTCTACCAACTTGTTGGCAGCGTGAGCTGCTATGTCCACAAAGTATTGCTCATCAGTTTGAAGACTGCCAACTTGTTGGCAGCATGAGCCATTACTGTCTCAAACACTGTAGATAATATTTAAGACTGCCAACTTGTTGGCAGCATGAGCTACTACATCTATAAAGCCCTGTTCATCAATTTGAAGTCAGCCAACTTGTTGGCAGCATGAAGTATTACGTGTCTGAAATGTTATTCATTAATTATAGTCTGCCAACTTGTTGACAGCATGAGCTGCTATGTCTACAAAGTCCTGTTTATCAGCTTGAAAACTACCAACTTGTTGACAGCATGAGCTATTACTGTCTCAAACACTGTAGATGATATTTAAGACTTCTAACTTATTAGCAGCACGAGGTATTATGTGTCTAAAGTCTTGTTCATCAATTTAAAGTCTGCCAACTTGTTGCCAGCGTGAGCTGCTATGTCCACAAGGTACCGCTCATTAGTTTAAAGACTGCCAACTTGTTGACAGCATGAGCTATTACTGTCTCAAACACTGTAGTATATTAATATACAATGTAGAACATGATAACTACACACAATTCAAATTTGGCAATAACAAAACAAATTACAAGATTGCGAAGTCGTTTTTTTTGGTTCTTACGTATATCATTGCTTCTTACAAGCTTGATACGGCTTTTCGAACGTTGGAAATGATTCCAAAAGAGTTTGTACTGCTTCTAGAAGATTGGAAATGATTGACTTGATATTGCCTCTAGAAGCATGAAATGTTTCCTGAAGGCTTGGTACTGCTTGTAGAAGACTTCAAGTGCTTCCAGAAAACTTGATACGATTTAAAGAAGACTTGGCATTGCTTCTAGATAACTCGACATAGCTTCCAAAAGACTTGAAATGCTTCTAGAAGACTTGGAAATGCTTTCAAAAGACTTGAAATGCCTCCAGAAGACTTGGTATTACTTCCAGAAAACTTGACATTGTCTCTAGAAGAATTGAAATGTTTACAGAATACTTGGTACTGTTTCTAGAAGACTTGAAAAACTTCTAGAAGACTTAATACAGCTTCTGGAAGATTGGAAATGCGTCCAGAAAACTTAATATTGCCTCTGGAAGACTGGAAATGATTCCAGAAGACTTGGTACTAATTCTAGAACACTTGATATTACTTCCAGAAAACTTCAAACGCTGTCAAAAGACTTGAAATGCTCCTAGAAGACTTGGCATTGCTTCCAAAAGACTTGACATTACATTTAGACAGCTTGACATTGTTTCCAAAGCACTGGAAATGCTTCCAGAAGACTTGACATTGCCTCTAGAAGACTGGAAATGATTGCAGAAGACTTGGTACTAATTCTAGAAGACTTGATATTATTTCCAGAAAACTTGTAATGCGGCCAAAAGACTTGAAATGCTTCCAGCAGAGTTGGTATTACTTTTGGACAACTTGACATTATTTCCAAAGGACTTCAAATGTTTCCGGAAAACTGGACGTTACATTTAGACAGCTTGACATTGTTTCCAAAGCACTGGAAATGCTGCCAGAAGACTTGACATTGCCTCTAAAAGAATTGAAATGCTTCCGGAAGACTTCGTACTGTTTCTAGAAGACTTGAAACACTTTCAGAAGACTTAATACAGCTTCTGGAAGATTGGAAATGCGTTCAGAAAACTTAATATTGCCTCTGGAAGACTGGAAATGATTCTAGAAGACTTGGTACTACATCTAGAAGACTTGATAATACTTCCAGAAAACTTTTAATGCTGCCAAAAGACTTGAAATACTTCCAGCAGACTTGGTATTACTTCTGGACAACTTGGTATTGTTTCCAAAGGACTTCAAATGTTTCCAGAAGACTTAACATTACATTTAGACAGCTTGACATTGTTTCCAGAGCATTGGAAATGCTTCCAGAAGACTTGACATTGCCTCTAGAAGAATTGAAATGCTTCCGAAAGACTTGGTACTGTTTCTAGAAGACTTGAAGAAATTCCAGAAGACTTAATACAGCTTCTGGAAGCTTGGAAATGATTCCAGAAGACTTGGTACTACTTCTAGAAGACTTGATATTACTTCCAGAAAACTTTAAATGCTGCCAAAAGGCTTGAAATGCTTCTGAAAAACTTTAAATATTTCCAGAACACTTGATACGACTTTTAGAAGATTTGAAATGTTTCAAATAAACCTGATATTGCTTCTGGAAGAATTAAAATTCCTCCTGAAAACGTGGTACTGCTTCTAGAAGACTTAAAATGTTTCCAGAAGACTTGATACTGCTTCTGGAAGTTTTGAACAGTTTCCAAAAGAGTCAATATATGACAATACCATCTTCCAGATATCTCCTTAACAAATATAATCTAATCGACGGATTTGTGGTTATTATCTCATCAATTATAGAAGAAGATTTCCATCATTTTTTCTATCTATAGATATTAAAATTATCTTCTTAGTATCAAAATAAATCAAGAAATATTCGAAGCAACAATTAGTAGATGATGCAAAAGGTTTTATAGCATCCAAGATTTCCATTTATGATTCATCATATTAATAGCTTGAAAAGATTCCTTTTTTGCATCTTTTTTAGAACAATTCAGGTTCTGTTCTTCTCTCATGGTGTTATCTTCAAAAGATCGTGTAAAGTAATTTATGTAAAGTTATGTAAATTTTTAAAATCTTTTTGCTTTATTATAAGATTTAACATCTAATTCTAATTTCTTTTTGGTTTTTGTTTATTAACTCGTATTCTTCCAATTTTCTTCAAAAAGTTAACAATTAATTTTTTTTTTATTAATTATGATCAAAAGAATCAAAACACTCCTACTAATTTGAGTGGATACAATTTTCGAAACACAACGATTTAATCCCTAACAAAAGAAAATTACAGGTTTCAACCCCTCCAATTACGTTATTATCTTAAACAACCCGTTTCGAGGACATAATTGCACAAAATTTCTCTTATAAATATAACATCGAAAACTCAAATCGTCACAATTCCAAGATGACTTTAGAATGGGATCAAGTCAAATTAAAAACCTCTTTACGCCTAAATTTATGCGTTTTAAAATTGGGGGGATGTTGGTGGCCCGAAACTGAAAATCGAACAACCCGAATTCTTTACACTTTTTACTCGATCCTATTTTTATTGAGCACTCTCATTTTGTACTCAATTTCAGAAATAATCTACGTTTTTCACGTTTTAGACGATTTAGAAGAACTCACGAGCTGTCTCTTTTTGTTTTTGACCCACGCGGTGCAAATGATTAAAATTCGGGTATTTCTTAAATATCAAGGTGAGATTAAGCAGTTTTTAAACGAAATGGATGACGAACTTTTTATGCCGCGATGCGAGGTTCAACAAGAATTAATGGAATCATCTATAAAGAAATACAAGATTATTTACGCGATTTTTCAATTCTTCGGGATCGCGACTTGTTCGTTATGGGCGGTTGTGCCGTTTTTGGGGGAGAAAATCTCGTTGCCTCTTCGCGGATGGTACCCTTTCGATGTTGATCGCTCCCCGACGCTTCAAATTATGTTGTGTTATGTGATCATTTTGGTTACGATTTCTGCGGTGCAAAATATTAATATCGATTCAACGGTTGCGAGTATTATGAGATTTTTTTGCGATCAATTCGATTTATTGAACGATTCGTTGGAGAATATTAAAAAGCGATGCGAGATAAAAATTGATTTTAATACGGATCTTCAAACGAAAATGGACGTTGAATTAGAAAGGATCGTTTCGCATCATTTACTAATTTTAAGGATGCTTCAAAAATTCGTTCATCTCTTCAGCGTGATCGTTTTCGCCCAAGTTGGAGTGACCGTTTTGACTATGTGCATGTCGATGTTTAAATTGACCAGCGTCCGAATTGGGGGGATCCAATTTTTGTCGATGATCACGTATCAAGTTTGTATTTTGATACAGGCTTTTCTTTATTGCTGGTATGGAAATGAGATTATGTTTAAAAGTGCGATGGTGCCGTTATCGGCTTTTAAGAGCGATTGGACGGGGTGCTCGCAACGATTTAAAAGGAACTTATTGTTTGTTATGATAAGAACTAAGGTTCCTGTTAAGTTATACGCGGCTGGATTGATTACTTTATCACTCGAAAATTTTACTTCGGTACGATTCGTTTCGATGAATTAATTGGATCAATTTAATCTGTTTCAATGTTTTAGATTCTTAGGACTTCGTATTCTTGTTTTGCCGTGCTTCATAGAATACAAGAAAAAAATTAAATTGAACGTTTTAAACGTTTAAAGCACTAACGCAAAGATTTTAGTCTATTGGCTATAGAAGTAGAAGAACAACATAATAAATGATGAAATATTCGTTACCACAATTAAGAGAATTAGCCTTAGGATTTGTTGTTTTAACTTTGTGTTAGTAGCAATCCAAGATGATCTCTTATGGTGTTATTATTAAAATGTCGTTTTGGAAAGATTTGCTTTTGTTGGGTTGGGTTACCTTGATTCCCCCATCCTGACTTTTTCTGCAATCTTCTGTAATCGTATTATCATTTTGCTTCATTATGATTTCTAATAACTCGGAGATTTAAATATTTGAAGCAAAGATCTTAGGCACCTTAAATAACAACAAAATTTGCTTCAAATTGCTCTTTATTTTAAAGCGATATCTCAATTAGTTCTTGAGATACGATTCTTCGAAAATATCTTGTTTTTATCAAACATATATAATTACATTTTGCAGAGTTTCAATCAAAAAATCATAACTTGAAGGTTTAAATATTTGAAGCAAAGATCTTAGGCACCTTAAATAACAACAAAATTTGCTTTAATTTGCTCTTTATTTCAGAGCGATATCTCAATTAGTTCTTGAGATACGATTCTTTGAAAATTTCTTGATTTTTATCAACCACGCATAATTACATTTTGCAGAGTTGCAATCAAAAAATCATAACTCGGAGATTTAAATATTTGAAGCAAAGATCTTAGGCACCTTAAATAACATCAAAATTTGCTTTAATTTGCTCTTTATTTCAGAGCGATATCTCAATTAGTTCTTGAGATACGTTTCTTTGAAAATTTCTTGATTTTTATCAAACACGTATAATTACATTTTGCAGAGTTGCAATCAAAAAATCATAACTCGGAGATTTAAATATTTGAAGCAAAGATCTTAGGCACCTTAAATAACATCAAAATTTGCTTTAATTTGCTCTTTATTTCAGAGCGATATCTCAATTAGTTCTTGAGATACGTTTCTTTGAAAATTTCTTGATTTTTATCAAACACGTATAATTACATTTTGCAGAGTTGCAATCAAAAAATCATAACTCGGAGATTTAAATATTTGAAGCAAAAATCTTAGACACCTTAAATAACAACAAAATTTGCTTTAATTTGCTCTTTATTTCAGAGCGATATCTCAATTAGTTCTTGAGATACGATTCTTTGAAAATTTCTTGATTTTTATCAACCACGCATAATTACATTTTGCAGAGTTGCAATCAAAAAATCATAACTCGGAGATTTAAATATTTGAAGCAAAGATCTTAGGCACCTTAAATAACATCAAAATTTGCTTTAATTTGCTCTTTATTTCAGAGCGATATCTCAATTAGTTCTTGAGATACGTTTCTTTGAAAATTTCTTGATTTTTATCAAACACGTATAATTACATTTTGCAGAGTTGCAATCAAAAAATCATAACTCGGAGATTTAAATATTTGAAGCAAAAATCTTAGACACCTTAAATAACAACAAAATTTGCTTTAATTTGCTCTTTATTTCAGAGCGATATCTCAATTAGTTCTTGAGATACGATTCTTTGAAAATTTCTTGATTTTTATCAACCACGCATAATTACATTTTGCAGAGTTGCAATCAAAAAATCATAACTCGGAGATTTAAATATTTGAAGCAAAGATCTTAGGCACCTTAAATAACAACAAAATTTGCTTTAATTTGCTCTTAATTTCAGAGCGATATCTCAATTAGTTCTTGAGATACGATTCTTTGAAAATTTCTTGATTTTTATCAACCACGCATAATTACATTTTGCAGAGTTGCAATCAAAAAATCATAACTCGGAGATTTAAATATTTGAAGCAAAAATCTTAGACGCCTTAAATAACAACAAAATTTGCTTTAATTTGCTCTTTATTTCAGAGCGATATCTCAATTAGTTCTTGAGATACGATTCTTTGAAAATTTCTTGATTTTTATCAACCACGCATAATTACATTTTGCAGAGTTGCAATCAAAAAATCATAACTCGGAGATTTAAATATTTGAAGCAAAAATCTTAGACGCCTTAAATAACAACAAAATTTGCTTTAATTTGCTCTTTATTTCAGAGCGATATCTCAATTAGTTCTTGAGATACGATTCTTTGAAAATTTCTTGATTTTTATCAACCACGCATAATTACATTTTGCAGAGTTGCAATCAAAAAATCATAACTCGGAGATTTAAATATATGAAGCAAAGATTGTTTTTATCAAAGATATATAATTACATTTTGCAGAGTTTCAATCAAAAAATCATAACTTGAAGGTTTAAATATTTGAAGCAATGATCTTAGGCACCTTAAATAACAACAAAATTTGCTTTAATTTGCTCTTTATTTCAGAGCGATATCTCAATTAGTTCTTGAGATACGATTCTTTGAAAATTTCTTGATTTTTATCAACCACGCATAATTACATTTTGCAGAGTTGAAATCAAAAAATCATAACTCAGAGATTTAAATATTTGAAGCAAAGATCTTAGGCACCTTAAATAACAACAAAATTTGCTTTAATTTGCTCTTTATTTCAAAGCGATATCTCAATTAGTTCTTGAGATACGATTCTTCGAAAATATCTTGTTTTTATCAAACATATATAATTACATTTTGCAGAGTTTCAATCAAAAAATCATAACTTGAAGGTTTAAATATTTGAAGCAAAGATCTTAGGCACCTTAAATAACAACAAAATTTGCTTTAATTTGCTCTTTATTTCAGAGCGATATCTCAATTAGTTCTTGAGATACGATTCTTTGAAAGAAAGAGAAAATTTAAAAAAAAAAGAGAAATTTTGTTTATTACGAATACGTTGTGATATATCAGCTTAAAGAGGAAATTTTAAGCTATAAATTGAGATATAAGTCGTTTTTTAACAACCAGAATTAAAATGATAATGATTATTTTAAGATTGCCCATTTAATTTTATTTTTTAGGTTAGGTTAATGTCAGGAAGTTTTCGAAAAATTCTTTTTTGAATTGAATTAAAACTAACGCAACAAAACTTGATATATCATTATAAAGAGCACAATTTAAGCTTTCTTTTAAGATGTAATTCGTTCCTTATCTCCAAGAAATAAGCCGGAAGTGATTCATTAAAAATCACTCTCAATCAAAAATTTAATCCATTCTTTAAAATCTTTTTCTAAGAAATTTTCTTTATGACGAATACGTTATGATATATCAGATTAAAGAGGAAATTTGAAGCTATAAATTGAGGTATAAGTCGTTTTTTAACAACCAGAATTAAATTGATAATGATTATTTTAAGATTATCCATTTGATTTTATTTTTTAGGTTAGGTTAATGTCATGAAGTTTTCGAAAAATGCTTTTTTGAATTGAATTAAAACTAACGCAACAAAACTTGATATATCATTATAAAGAGCACAATTTAAGCTTTCTTTTAAGATATAATTCGTTCCTTATCTCCAAGAAATAAGCCGGAAGTGATTCATTAAAAATCACTCTCAATCAAAAATTTAATCCATTCTTTAAAATCTTTTTCTAAGAAATTTTCTTTATGACGAATTCGTTATGATATATCAGATTAAAGAGGAAATTTGAAGCTATAAATTGAGGTATAAGTCGTTTTTTAACAACCAAAATTAAATTGATACTGATTATTTTAAGATTACCCATTTAATTTTATTTTTTAGGTTAGGTTAATGTCTGGAAGTTTTCGAAAAATTTTTTTTTGAATTGAATTAAAACTAACGCAACAAAACTTGATATATCATTATAAAGAGCACAATTTAAGCTTTCTTTTAAGATCTAATTCGTTCCTTATCTCCAAGAAATAAGCCGGAAGTGATTCATTAAAAATCACTCTCAATCAAAAATTTAATCCATTCTTTAAAATCTTTTTTTAAGAAATTTTCTTTATGACGAATACGTTATGATATATCAGATTAAAGAGGAAATTTGAAGCTATAAATTGAGATATAAGTCGTTTCTTAACAACCAGAATTAAAATGATAATGATTATTTTAAGATTGCCCATTTAATTTTATTTTTTAGGTTAGGGTAATGTCAGGAAGTTTTCGAAAAATGCTTTTTTGAATTGAATTAAAACTAACGCAACAAAACTTGATATATCATTACAAAGAGCACAATTTAAGCTTTCTTTTAAGATATAATTCGTTCCTTATCCCCAAGAAATAAGGCAGATGTGATTCATTAAAAATCACTCTCAATCAAAAATTTAATCCATTCTTTAAAATCTTTTTTTAAGAAATTTTATTTATGACGAATACGTTATGATATATCAGATTAAAGAGGAAATTTGAAGCTATAAATTGAGGTATAAGTCGTTTTTTAACAACCAGAATTAAAATGATAATGATTATTTTAAGATTACCCATTTAATTTTATTTTTTAGGTTAGGTTAATGTCAGGAAGTTTTCGAAAAATGCTTTTTTGAATTGAATTAAAAATAACGCAACAAAACTTGATATATCATTATAAAGAGCACAATTTAAGCTTTCTTTTAAGATATAATTCGTTCTTTATCTCCAAGAAATAAGCCGGAAGTGATTCATTAAAAATCACTCTCAATCAAAAATTTAATCCATTCTTTAAAATCTTTTTCTAAGAAATTTTCTTTATGACGAATACGTTATGATATGTCAGATTAAAGAGGAAATTTTAAGCTATAAATTGAGGTATAAGTCGTTTTTTAGCAACCAAAATTAAATTGATAATGATTATTTTAAGATTACCCATTTTATTTTATTTTTTAGGTTAGGTTAATGTCAGGAAGTTTTCGAAAAATGCTTTTTTGAATTGAATTAAAACTAACGCAACAAAACTTGATATATCATTATAAAGAGCACAATTTAAGCTTTCTTTTAAGATATAATTCGTTCCTTATCTCCAAGAAATAAGCCGGAAGTGATTCATTAAAAATCACCCTCAATCAAAAATTTAATCCATTCTTTAAAATCTTTTTCTAAGAAATTTTCTTTATGACGAATACGTTATGATATATCAGATTAAAGAGGAAATTTGAAGCTATAAATTGAGATATAAGTCGTTTTTTAACAACCAGAATTAAAATGATAATGATTATTTTAAGATTGCCCATTTTATTTTATTTTTTAGGTTAGGTTAATGTCAGGAAGTTTTCGAAAAATGCTTTTTTGAATTGAATTAAAACTAACGCAACAAAACTTGATATATCATTATAAAGAGCACAATTTAAGCTTTCTTTTAAGATATAATTCGTTCCTTATCTCCAAGAAATAAGCCGGAAGTGATTCATTAAAAATCACTCTCAATCAAAAATTTAATCCATTCTTTAAAATCTTTTTTTAAGGAATTTTATTTATGACGAATACGTTATGAAGTATCAGATTAAAGAGGAAATTTGAAGCTATAAATTGAGGTATAAGTCGTTTTTTAACAACCAAAATTAAATTGATACTGATTATTTTAAGATTACCCATTTAATTTTATTTTTTAGGTTAGGTTAATGTCAGGAAGTTTTCGAAAAATGCTTTTTTGAATTGAATTAAAACTAACGCAACAAAACTTGATATATCATTATAAAGAGCACAATTTAAGCTTTCTTTTAAGATATAATTCGTTCCTTATCTCCAAGAAATAAGCCGGAAGTGATTCATTAAAAATCACTCTCAATCAAAAATTTAATCCATTCTTTAAAATCTTTTTTTAAGGAATTTTATTTATGACGAATACGTTATGAAGTATCAGATTAAAGAGGAAATTTGAAGCTATAAATTGAGGTATAAGTCGTTTTTTAACAACCAAAATTAAATTGATACTGATTATTTTAAGATTACCCATTTAATTTTATTTTTTAGGTTAGGTTAATGTCAGGAAGTTTTCGAAAAATGCTTTTTTGAATTGAATTAAAACTAACGCAACAAAACTTGATATATCATTATAAAGAGCACAATTTAAGCTTTCTTTTAAGATATAATTCGTTCCTTATCTCCAAGAAATAAGCCGGAAGTGATTCATTAAAAATCACCCTCAATCAAAAATTTAATCCATTCTTTAAAATCTTTTTCTAAGAAATTTTCTTTATGACGAATACGTTATGATATATCAGATTAAAGAGGAAATTTGAAGCTATAAATTGAGATATAAGTCGTTTTTTAACAACCAGAATTAAAATGATAATGATTATTTTAAGATTGCCCATTTTATTTTATTTTTTAGGTTAGGTTAATGTCAGGAAGTTTTCGAAAAATGCTTTTTTGAATTGAATTAAAACTAACGCAACAAAACTTGATATATCATTATAAAGAGCACAATTTAAGCTTTCTTTTAAGATATAATTCGTTCCTTATCTCCAAGAAATAAGCCGGAAGTGATTCATTAAAAATCACTCTCAATCAAAAATTTAATCCATTCTTTAAAATCTTTTTTTAAGGAATTTTATTTATGACGAATACGTTATGAAGTATCAGATTAAAGAGGAAATTTGAAGCTATAAATTGAGGTATAAGTCGTTTTTTAACAACCAAAATTAAATTGATACTGATTATTTTAAGATTACCCATTTAATTTTATTTTTTAGGTTAGGTTAATGTCAGGAAGTTTTCGAAAAATGCTTTTTTGAATTGAATTAAAACTAACGCAACAAAACTTGATATATCATTATAAAGAGCACAATTTAAGCTTTCTTTTAAGATATAATTCGTTCCTTATCTCCAAGAAATAAGCCGGAAGTGATTCATTAAAAATCACCCTCAATCAAAAATTTAATCCATTCTTTAAAATCTTTTTCTAAGAAATTTTCTTTATGACGAATACGTTATGATATATCAGATTAAAGAGGAAATTTGAAGCTATAAATTGAGATATAAGTCGTTTTTTAACAACCAGAATTAAAATGATAATGATTATTTTAAGATTGCCCATTTTATTTTATTTTTTAGGTTAGGTTAATGTCAGGAAGTTTTCGAAAAATGCTTTTTTGAATTGAATTAAAACTAACGCAACAAAACTTGATATATCATTATAAAGAGCACAATTTAAGCTTTCTTTTAAGATATAATTCGTTCCTTATCTCCAAGAAATAAGCCGGAAGTGATTCATTAAAAATCACTCTCAATCAAAAATTTAATCCATTCTTTAAAATCTTTTTTTAAGGAATTTTATTTATGACGAATACGTTATGAAGTATCAGATTAAAGAGGAAATTTGAAGCTATAAATTGAGGTATAAGTCGTTTTTTAACAACCAAAATTAAATTGATACTGATTATTTTAAGATTACCCATTTAATTTTATTTTTTAGGTTAGGTTAATGTCAGGAAGTTTTCGAAAAATGCTTTTTTGAATTGAATTAAAACTAACGCAACAAAACTTGATATATCATTATAAAGAGCACAATTTAAGCTTTCTTTTAAGATATAATTCGTTCCTTATCTCCAAGAAATAAGCCGGAAGTGATTCATTAAAAATCACTCTCAATTAAAAACTTAATCCATTCTTTAAAATGTTTTTCTAAGAAATTTTCTTTATGACGAATACGTTATGATATATCAGCTTAAAGAGGACATTTTAAGCTATAAATTGAGATATAAGTCGTTTTTTAACAACCAGAATTAAAATGATAATGATTATTTTAAGATTGCCCATTTTATTTTATTTTTTAGGTTAGGTTAATGTCAGGAAGTTTTCGAAAAATGCTTTTTTGAATTGAATTAAAACTAACGCAACAAAACTTGATATATCATTATAAAGAGCACAATTTAAGCTTTCTTTTAAGATATAATTCGTTCCTTATCTCCAAGAAATAAGCCGGAAGTGATTCATTAAAAATCACTCTCAATCAAAAATTTAATCCATTCTTTAAAATCTTTTTTTAAGAAATTTTCTTTATGACGAATACGTTATGATATATCAGATTAAAGAGGAAGTTTTAAGCTATAAATTGAGATATAAGTCGTTTTCTAACAACCAGAATTAAAATGATAATGATTATTTTAAGATTGCCCATTTGATTTTATTTTTTAGGTTAGGTTAATGTCAGGAAGTTTTCGAAAAATGCTTTTTTGAATTGAATTGAAACTAACGCAACAAAACTTGATATATCATTATAAAGAGCACAATTTAAGCTTTCTTTTAAGATATAATTCGTTCCTTATCTCCAGGAAATAAGCCGGAAGTGATTCATTAAAAATCAATCTCAATCAAAAATTTAATCCATTCTTTAAAATCTTTTTTTAAGAAATTTTCTTTATGACGAATACGTTATGATATATCAGATTAAAGAGGAAATTTGAAGCTATAAATTGAGGTATAAGTCGTTTTTTAACAACCAAAATTAAATTGATACTGATTATTTTAAGATTGCCCATTTAATTTTATTTTTTAGGTTAGGTTAATGTGAGGAAGTTTTCGAAAAATGCTTTTTTGAATTGAATTAAAACTAACGCAACAAAACTTGATATATCATTATAAAGAGCACAATTTAAGCTTTCTTTTAAGATATAATTCGTTCCTTATCTCCAAGAAATAAGCCAGAAGTGATTCATTAAAAATCACTCTCAATCCAAAATTTAATCCATTCTTTAAAATCTTTTTTTAAGAAATTTTCTTTATGACGAATACGTTATGATATATCAGATTAAAGAGGAAATTTGAAGCTATAAATTGAGGTATAAGTCGTTTTTTAACAACCAAAATTAAATTGATACTGATTATTTTAAGATTGCCCATTTAATTTTATTTTTTAGGTTAGGTTAATGTGAGGAAGTTTTCGAAAAATGCTTTTTTGAATTGAATTAAAACTAACGCAACAAAACTTGATATATCATTATAAAGAGCACAATTTAAGCTTTCTTTTAAGATATAATTCGTTCCTTATCTCCAAGAAATAAGCCAGAAGTGATTCATTAAAAATCACTCTCAATCCAAAATTTAATCCATTCTTTAAAATCTTTTTTTAAGAAATTTTCTTTATGACGAATACGTTATGATATATCAGATTAAAGAGGAAATTTGAAGCTATAAATTGAGGTATAAGTCGTTTTTTAACAACCAAAATTAAATTGATACTGATTATTTTAAGATTGCCCATTTAATTTTATTTTTTAGGTTAGGTTAATGTGAGGAAGTTTTCGAAAAATGCTTTTTTGAATTGAATTAAAACTAACGCAACAAAACTTGATATATCATTATAAAGAGCACAATTTAAGCTTTCTTTTAAGATATAATTCGTTCCTTATCTCCAAGAAATAAGCCAGAAGTGATTCATTAAAAATCACTCTCAATCCAAAATTTAATCCATTCTTTAAAATCTTTTTTTAAGAAATTTTCTTTATGACGAATACGTTATGATATATCAGATTAAAGAGGAAATTTGAAGCTATAAATTGAGGTATAAGTCGTTTTTTAACAACCAAAATTAAATTGATACTGATTATTTTAAGATTGCCCATTTAATTTTATTTTTTAGGTTAGGTTAATGTGAGGAAGTTTTCGAAAAATGCTTTTTTGAATTGAATTAAAACTAACGCAACAAAACTTGATATATCATTATAAAGAGCACAATTTAAGCTTTCTTTTAAGATATAATTCGTTCCTTATCTCCAAGAAATAAGCCAGAAGTGATTCATTAAAAATCACTCTCAATCCAAAATTTAATCCATTCTTTAAAATCTTTTTTTAAGAAATTTTCTTTATGACGAATACGTTATGATATATCAGATTAAAGAGGAAATTTGAAGCTATAAATTGAGGTATAAGTCGTTTTTTAACAACCAAAATTAAATTGATACTGATTATTTTAAGATTGCCCATTTAATTTTATTTTTTAGGTTAGGTTAATGTGAGGAAGTTTTCGAAAAATGCTTTTTTGAATTGAATTAAAACTAACGCAACAAAACTTGATATATCATTATAAAGAGCACAATTTAAGCTTTCTTTTAAGATATAATTCGTTCCTTATCTCCAAGAAATAAGCCAGAAGTGATTCATTAAAAATCACTCTCAATCCAAAATTTAATCCATTCTTTAAAATCTTTTTTTAAGAAATTTTATTTATGACGAATACGTTATGATATATCAGATTAAAGAGGAAATTTTAAGCTATAAATTGAGGTATAAGTCGTTTTTTAACAACCAAAATTAAATTGATACTGATTATTTTAAGATTACCCATTTTATTTTATTTTTTAGTTTAGGTTAATGTCAGGAAGTTTTCGAAAAATGCTTTTTTGAATTGAATTAAAACTAACGCAACAAAACTTGATATATCATTATAAAGAGCACAATTTAAGCTTTCTTTTAAGATATAATTCGTTCCTTATCTCCAAGAAATAAGCCGGAAGTGATTCATTAAAAATCACTCTCAATCAAAAATTTAATCCATTCTTTAAAATCTTTTTTTAAGAAATTTTATTTATGACGAATACGTTATGATATATCAGATTAAAGAGGAAATTTTAAGCTATAAATTGAGGTATAAGTCGTTTTTTAGCAACCAAAATTAAATTGATTCTGATTATTTTAAGATTACCCATTTAATTTTATTTTTTAGGTTAGGTTGATGTAGGGAAGTTTTCGAAAAATGCTTTTTTGAATTGAATTAAAACTAACGCAACAAAACTTGATATATCATTATAAAGAGCACAATTTAAGCTTTCTTTTAAGATATAATTCGTTCCTTATCTCCAAGAAATAAGCCGGAAGTGATTCATTAAAAATCAATCTCAATCAAAAATTTAATCCATTCTTTAAAATCTTTTTTTAAGAAATTTTCTTTATGACGAATACGTTATGATATATCAGATTAAAGAGGAAATTTGAAGCTATAAATTGAGATATAAGTCGTTTTTTAACAATCAGAATTAAATTGATAATGATTATTTTAAGATTGCCCATTTTATTTTATTTTTTAGGTTAGGTTAATGTCAGGAAGTTTTCGAAAAATGCTTTTTTGAATTGAATTAAAACTAACGCAACAAAACTTGATATATCATTATAAAGAGCACAATTTAAGCTTTCTTTTAAGATATAATTCGTTCCTTTTCTCCAAGAAATAAGCCGGAAGTGATTCATTAAAAATCACTCTCAATCAAAAATTTAATCCATTCTTTAAAATCTTTTTTTAAAAAAATTTTATTTATGATGAATACGTTATGATATATCAGATTAAAGAGGAAATTTTAAGCTATAAATTGAGATATAAGTCGTTTTTTAACAACCAGAATTAAATTGATAATGATTATTTTAAGATTACCCGTTTTATTTTATTTTTTAGGTTAGGTTAATGTCAGGAAGTTTTCGAAAAATGCTTTTTTGAATTGAATTAAAACTAACGCAACAAAACTTGATATATCATCATAAAGAGCACAATTTAAGCTTTCTTTTAAGATATAATTCGTTCCTTATCTCCAAGAAATAAGCCGGAAGTGATTCATTAAAAATCAATCTCAATCAAAAATTTAATCCATTCTTTAAAATCTTTTTTTAAGAAATTTTATTTATGACGAATACGTTATGATATATCAGATTAAAGAGGAAATTTTAAGCTATAAATTGAGGTATAAGTCGTTTTTTAACAACCAAAATTAAATTGATACTGATTATTTTAAGATTACCCATTTTATTTTATTTTTTAGTTTAGGTTAATGTCAGGAAGTTTTCGAAAAATGCTTTTTTGAATTGAATTAAAACTAACGCAACAAAACTTGATATATCATTATAAAGAGCACAATTTAAGCTTTCTTTTAAGATATAATTCGTTCCTTATCTCCAAGAAATAAGCCGGAAGTGATTCATTAAAAATCACTCTCAATCAAAAATTTAATCCATTCTTTAAAATCTTTTTTTAAGAAATTTTATTTATGACGAATACGTTATGATATATCAGATTAAAGAGGAAATTTTAAGCTATAAATTGAGGTATAAGTCGTTTTTTAGCAACCAAAATTAAATTGATTCTGATTATTTTAAGATTACCCATTTAATTTTATTTTTTAGGTTAGGTTGATGTAGGGAAGTTTTCGAAAAATGCTTTTTTGAATTGAATTAAAACTAACGCAACAAAACTTGATATATCATTATAAAAAGCACAATTTAAGCTTTCTTTTAAGATATAATTCGTTCCTTATCTCCAAGAAATAAGCCGGAAGTGATTCATTAAAAATCACTCTCAATCAAAAATTTAATCCATTCTTTAAAATCTTTTTCTAAGAAATTTTCTTTATGACGAATACGTTATGATATATCAGATTAAAGAGGAAATTTTAAGCTATAAATTGAGATATAAGTCGTTTTTTAGCAACCAGAATTAAAATGATACTGATTATTTTAAGATTACCCGTTTTATTTTATTTTTTAGGTTAGATTAATGTCAGGAAGTTTTCGAAAAATGCTTTTTTGAATTGAATTAAAATTAACGCAACAAAACTTGATATATCGTTACAAAGAGCACAATTTAAGCTTTCTTTTAAGATGTAATTCATTCCTTATCTCCAAGAAATAAGTCGGAAGTGATTCATTAAAAATCACTCTCAATCAAAAATTTAATCCATTCTTTAAAATCTTTTTCTAAGAAATTTTCTTTATGACGAATACGTTATGATATATCAGATTAAAGAGGAAATTTTAAGCTATAAATTGAGATATAAGTCGTTTTTTAACAACCAGAATTAAAATGATAATGATTATTTTAAGATTGCCCATTTTATTTTATTTTTTAGGTTAGGTTGATGTAGGGAAGTTTTCGAGAAATGCTTTTTTGAATTGAATTAAAACTAACGCAACAAAACTTGATATATCATTATAAAGAGCACAATTTAAGCTTTCTTTTAAGATATAATTCGTTCCTTATCTCCAAGAAATAAGCCGGAAGTGATTCATTAAAAATCAATCTCAATTAAAAATTAATCCATTCTTTAAAATCTTTTTCTAAGAAATTTTCTTTATGACGAATACGTTATGATATATCAGATTAAAGAGGAAATTTTAAGCTATAAATTGAGATATAAGTCGTTTTTTAACAACCAAAATTAAATTGATACTGATTATTTTAAGATTACCCATTTAATTTTATTTTTTAGGTTAGGTTAATGTCTGGAAGTTTTCGAAAAATGCTTTTTTGAATTGAATTAAAACTAACGCAACAAAACTTGATATATCATTATAAAGAGCACAATTTAAGCTTTCTTTTAAGATATAATTCGTTCCTTATCTCCAAGAAATAAGCCGGAAGTGATTCATTAAAAATCAATCTCAATCAAAAATTTAATCCATTGTTTAAAATCTTTTTTTAAGAAATTTTATTTATGACGAATACGTTATCATATATCAGATTAAAGAGGAAATTTGAAGCTATAAATTGAGGTATAAGTCGTTTTTTAACAACCAGTATTAAATTGATAATGATTATTTTAAGATTATCCATTTAATTTTATCACAAATAGAATTAAAAACCTATTCACATTTATTGATTCAACCAGATTTTGTACAGTTCATCAAAAAATCTCTAAATATTGTCAAATATTCGATGAACGAAAACGAATAAATTAATAACGGAAAATAATTAACTATTTTTCATTGTAACATGTATAAAAAATAATTTTCTAACCACATAGAGGTGAAATACGAAAAAATTTAATAAAAAAAAGAGAACCGTGCCATCACAACCAACAATTTTAATCTTTGTGCACTATCTCGACCGTTTCGCAATCTTCCAATCATCATCCGTGAACGATTGTATCCTTTTAATCCGACTTTTCGCCCAAGCCAACCAAACAAATCCAACAACGGCACAAATCAACGTTTCAATGTAATACCCATCGATTTGTGTGACGCATTTCCCCCCTTTACTGACACAAAGTTCTTGCTCGATCGCATCCCTACACAAATTATCATATCCTTCAGTTCCTCCGACACATTCCTTCCGGGTTAAAGGATCCACAAAGAATAAAGCGACAGCAGCCGGCCAATTTCCCCCCAAATTCGTTAAAGTATTTAATAACGTCATGTAGGTTCCCCCGACAAGGGGGTCACTAATTTTCGCGAAAAATGCCATTATTGACACAAACATGCTATAAACACAAATCTGAAACAAAATTAAGATAAAAAATTGATTAAAAATTGAGGTAATTAACGAACCTGATGCAAAACGTAACAGATCAATAAAAGGGCGTAATAAATAAAAGGAATACTCTCCGTGGCGTTTGGGGCTAAAATCGGGGTGATCCAAACCAAGAAAGCACCCACAAACCCAAATAATAACCGATAAGGAATGAATTTGATAAAAATGTCCATAGGACGTGGTCCCGTTGTGTATTTAGAAATGATTAAAGGCAAAGCGATTTGTAACGGGATCAAAGGAACCGCCATCAACCCCAATCGTTCCTTTGGAATTCCAGATTCAACCAATTTTAAGGTCATAACGCTATCAGTAGCAGAAAATCCCATCTAAAAAAATTAAACGGACTTAAAATCCTTAATTAATTAACTCACCAACATCATACTTTGCTCGTTAATAATATCACAACCAATAATTGAACCGGTTTCAATTTTAGTATCTGTATCAAAAACGAATAAGCAGTCTTTATGTCTCTGTCGACTTCCCCTTGGACGTGTGCGGAATGTACACTTTGAGTTTCCTTCTTAAAAACGGCCACGATCGTTGTTATTATAATAAACACCCAACCCCAAAATAATAAAAATCCCGAAAGAGTTACAATTCCTAAAAATCTCCAACAAATTTAGATGTAAACAAATTTTTTTAAAAAATTACCTTCATCTTTCGGAATACTCCTAATATAAGTATTAGAAAAACTCGGAGACTCCAACGCCATAAACAAGACGTAACTCAAAAAAAATCCGGCCGTTTGCCCCACACTATTACAAGTCGAAGCGTGCCCCACATTGCATTTTTTTAACATGGTCAAAGCCCAACCGTCCACGGCTATATCTTGAGTGGCCGCGAGGAAATTTAACGCGAAAAAAAGCAGGGTTAAAATCCCGATGTTTGGGGTCGTCTCGTTGTCGCCTAACCACGAATCGACGTGTTGGCTCAAAAAGAGCATGAATCCCCCTATTAAGTATTGAGTCGGAATTAACCACGTTTTGCGTCTTCCTATTCTCGATGAAAACATTGAATCGACAATTGGGGCCCATAACAATTTTAAACTAAACGGCCAATTAACGAAACTGAATTCAGCCTGAAAATAAAACGATAATTATAATTAATTAATACAATTTGATTTGGAGCCACCTATCAATTAAATTAGTTTTATTTAAATTTGGTTCTTTGTACCAGGTTGATATAACATTGAGCAATATCTCGATTTGAAATTTTCCATGTAATTTTTAGAAAAAAATAGTATAAAGTAAAATGGCATGATAAAATAAATGATAATATAATTTCTATTAAAAGAAAAAGAAGAAGTACCGTTATAAAAAGTCTAAACCAGAATCATCTTTCTATTTGCTTAAAGAATGCTCGCCCCATCTTTATTTTGGCTTTTTGGATTTTTCTTTTAACCCTTTGGTCAAGAATTTGCTTTGAATGGACAACAATTTAGATTTTTAATTTGGGTTTTATTATTTTAAAGATTATTTAATGTTTTGGCAGTTTTGAAGATCTCCTCTTTTTCATTCATATCATTTCCCAAAAATCGACAATATCTCAAAAAACAAGTTGCAGAAAGCCCTATTAAACAATATTTGTTTAATAGGTTCTTTTATCATTCTTTAATAGTTAGTGAACCAGAAAAGCATAATCCGTAATCATTTACAACCTTGATACGGCAAGATAGCGGGAATAAAGAGAAAATTTTCGAAATACACAAATTTTTAAATTTATACAAAATATTGGAAAAATCTCAATTAAGTTCAGAAGATTATATCTCAAGAACTAAGTGAGATAGTTTCAAATTGACTTCACCTTTAGAAAGTAGATGCTTCAATTAGTAATTGAAACTAATTTCGTAACAATTTTCAAGAAAATCAATTTTTCAAGAATTTTAAAATTTATTCAAAACATTGAAAAAATCCCAATTAAGTTCAGCAGCTTATATCTCAAGAAGTAAGCGAGATATTTTCAAATTGACTTCACTTTTAGAAAGTAGATGCTCCAATTAGTAAATGAAAGTAATTTCATAACAATATATATATATATATACAGTACATTTATTTAGGACTCATACAGAAAACAAAGGGAAAATTACCAATATGAGGTATAACAACAAATAATACAAGTCCTAAAACGGCCATCGACCGGAGTCTTTCAGCCGGTGTAACATAATGAGAAATTATAAGAAAGAAAAAAAAACATAATAACGTATTAGTAGGTAATTAAAAAAATAACAAAAAAAATTAAATTAAATTTCGGGCACTTAAGAAATCCGCTTCATCCTTCCTATAACTTCAATGATTGGGGCGCCCGATAATGGACCAGTGGGCGACGGCGTTCTCATCATTCGATGTAATGTAGCGTTCAGGATGTTTTTGCATACTTTAGTTGTAAGCTGTAGTCCTCGTTCCGCAAATGGTGTTACGCCTGTTTTTTCGTAGAGGAGTGCGTTTGAAGGGTTGTGCAACGGGTTGTTCGGGTGCCTCAATTTAGTTATTCTCCTAAGCGCAGCCCGTTCTGCGATTTCTAGGTGGCGTCTAGTTTTTTTCGGTGGAGGAGTAAGTGAATAAAATACCGTATTCAATTAACGGTCTGCAGATAGACTTATAGATCTGGGTTGCTAACTGCAGCGATATGCCGTTACTTTTGTGTACTAAGGACTTAAAATGAGCAGCCCTAGTTTTACATTTCATCTTTGTCTTTATTGCATGGACATTAAATTTAAGTTTGTTGTCAATAACCATGCCCAAGTATTTCACCGTAGGTGAAGGAGATACATTAATACCAGAGATGAAAATGGTTGGCGATCTTTCGTGAATACGGTGAAACGGGATGAAAAACTGGGTTTTATTGGAATTCAGCTGGATTCTTCATTTTTGAAACCAGACTTCAGTCTTTTGTAACATATCTTGCATCTTGCTAATTAAGGTGTTTATGTTTTTGGCGTGAGCTATAATGGCAGTATCGTCGGCGTATTGAAGGACGTAGGAGTTGATGTCAAAAAAAGTAGGGTCGTCGTTGTAAATATCGTGACAATAAAGATTGTAGAGACAAGGGGACAAAGGGGAGCCTTGGGGGAGACCCTGCTGCATAGAAAAGGATCTAGATAGGAAATTTAGGACTCTGATTTGCGATGTGCGATTTGATAGGAATTTTTGGATTATATTAAGAAGATAAAACGGAACGTTAAGTTGAGAAAGTTTATAAATCAGTCCATGGTGCCATACTGAATCAAAAGCTTTTTTGATATCAAGGAATAAAACGGCCGACTGTAGTTTCTGTACGTGAGCAACTTGGCAGTTTGAGATTAGCACAGCTAGGGGATGGACGGTACTTTTATACGGCCGAAAGCCAAACTGGTATTCCGGAATTTTTTGTTCAATTGTTTCAAGTAGCCTTGTTTTAATGAATGACTCAAACATCTTACCTAACACTGGAAGGAGAGATATCGGACGGTAATTGGCTGGATCTTCAGGAGCACCGTCGCTCTTTGGAATACAAATAATTATAGATTTCCTCCATTCTCTTGGAAAAAGTTGTTCTTTCAAGCAATAGTTGAAGATTCCTCTGATATAATTGTGTATTTTTAAATCAAGGCTTTTTAAGAGTTTTCTAGACATATTGTCGTAACCGGGGGCGGTGTTTCTTCCGTTGTGGAGAATCTCGAAATATTCGTCTTCTTCTATAAAGGCTTCTTGAGGTGTAGGTGTTCGATTTGCAAACGCCGCTACATACCATTCGTCTACAAGATTTTTATGCGATTGATCGAAGTCCACATGATCTGAGAATGAAAATATATTTTCCAGATAATTAGCATGGATGTCGGCTATTTCTTGAGGTTGTGTATGTGACGAATTGTCGGATGTGTCTATCAACGGTGCAATCAAGGGACGACTTCTGTATTTGGATAGTTTCTTAATTTCATTCCAGTAGGTTTTTCCTTTACATCTACTGATATTGCGACAGGCCTCCAGATATTTGTCGGTTCTGTAATGGGTAACCAATTGTTGGATGTACTTATTCAGTTTGTTAAATTTTTGTTTTAATTCGAGAATTTCCGTTGTTTTAAAATCTCTATATAATCTTCTTTTTTCTTTGATCAGCCTGAGTATAAAAGGAGGAAGGGGGAAGTTGAAGTAGTGTGCTCTTTTAATTGGGCTCTCCAGTTCTATAGCATTCGTCAAACAACCGCAGAATCTAGAAATCGTCTCTTCACTGCTCAATTCATTGTTATCTATGAACTCGGCAACTCTCCTATTAACTTCTCTAATATTGCATAAATTGTAATTTCTTAATACGGGTTCGACTGATGGTCTTATAGTGTCGATATGGTCGATATGGGCCAAATTCAATACTAGTCCTAAGTGATCAGAACAAAGATCTGTAACCATGTCGACTGACGAAATTAGAGGTTTTATATTGTTAGTACAGAATACAAGGTCTGGTGTGGTGCTAGCTCTCTCGTTCATTATAAATGTGGGAGGAGTTGGGATTTGAACGAAATTAGTTCTGTCCAGGAATTGTTTTATTTGACGTCTTTTTATAGGGTTTGGGTTAAAATCGCCAATTATGATGCAATTATCAAATAATGCTGCCATAGTAAGAACATTATCTTCAATGAGACTCAGTGGGTGGATATACACCAAAAATAAGTGTGTTTTTTTTATCACCCAACATGAAGGTCGCGTGAATACAATCGTTTAATGGGTTGTTTAAACTTGGTGAATTGTACTTTCCAAGATTTATAGCAGGATGCCCCAATATCACCGATCCTCCTCTTACGTTAGCATTTACAATATTACCCAGCTTTTGTATAGTTGACCAGTTTTGATAATTAATGTGAGTATCTGATTTAGTCTCTACGAACATCGCTCCTTTAATGTCATTATTTAGAATAAAATTATTAACCAAATGAGATTTGTTTTTGATGCTGTTAATGTTGGCATACAGCAATCTTATGCTAGACATCGTCCTTATTTGCAATTGTTGTTTGAGTTCCCGTAATAGGTTCCGTAGGAGATGGAGAGTTAACGTTTAATAAGTCTATCATTATGATATACATGTAGTTGGAAGAAAATGACACAATGGTATCGACCTGATACTGTTCGATAAATCGCCGTTTCAATGAATTAATGGGTTCTTGTCGGTTTGAGATTTTAGGAGAGTTAATTTTTGTGACGTAAGTATTTATTATTTGGTCGTGAATTGTAATTGGATTGTGTATTCTGTTTATTTTGGAGTTAGTATTCGAAATTTGATCAGATTTTTTATTGGCGGACTTGATTCTGACATTAGGAATACCTTTGATTGGGGCTGTGGGTCTGTTTTTACATTTAGTGGACCAAGCCCCATGGCCAGCCATTCCGCATGATTTGCATTTTTCCGGTAGTTGAGATGTGCAATTAATGGTTTTATGCTCACCTAGACATTTGCTACAAGAAATTTTTTCGTTGCAATTATCAGTTGTGTGGGTAAACTCGCAACATCTATTGCATGGAATGGGTAAGGGGGGTGGAGGATAGCTTTCGAAAGTAGGGAAGTGGAGGTTTTTATAGAAAAGACCCTTTTGTATCAGCTTTTCGTAGGATGTGTTACAACCAGTTATTACCCTTATTTTATACGTTGGATTTCCAGTTGCTCTAGAGATAATTCTTTTGCAGAATCTGTGACTAATTTGGATAGCATTCAAGGCATCGCTTATTTCCTGATCCGTAATTTCCAAGTCCACTGATGAAATAACAGCTGAGTATGAGGGAGCTGGGTTGTTTTTAGGTTGAATGATGTTGGTTTTGGTTTCAAAAAAGTTTTTAATTATGTTTTGATTTTGCAGTTGAGTAAGAATTGCTGACTGGTCAGCTTTCGTATTTTGTGATTTGATAATAAATCCGAGTTTTGTGTTTATAATAACATCTTGTGGATTGAGTTTGTTTTTTTTCCCATATTTCCGACAGCTGAATTCGACTCATCGGTGAAGTCGTCCTGAGAGAGAAAACGGAGTTGTATGACTTGTTTTGGTACGCTGCGTGAGACGTCTTTACACTAGCGTTTGGAACACGTGGGTGCTGCGGTAATTTTCCTTTGGGAGTTGCTGGTTTACGGACGTTGGAATAAGAATCTTTAGGTGGATTTGGCATTTTAAACGAGGCATCGCTACCGCTGGTGTTCTGCTTTTTGTAGGGGCGCTCGGAGAGCGCGTGTTTTCTCGGACGGCCGCGTTTCTTATTGGTAGACTCACCGTCTTGATCGGACTCAGAGGCAGAGGCCTCTGATCCCCGGGTTTCCATGTTATTATTTTCCTTCCTCCAGAAAAAAAAGGTATAGTTCACGCTTTCACTTATAATTGTGTTAAAACAAATCACTAAAACTAGTTAAATTATCTCATAAACGATCAGAGCATAAATCACGTGTAACTCGTGCGACTGCTCGCTTGCCACTGGCAAAAAAAAAAAAAATCCATTTTTCCAGAATATTTAAATTTATACAAAATATTGGAAAAATCCCAATTGACAAAAAGTGAAGTCAATTTTGGGATCAATCTTCTATTACGTACTGCTTTTTTAATGTTGATTGTGAAAGATACGTGTTTTGATTTTTATTATTTAATTAAACAAAATACGTAAATTTGAAACCAGTAAAATATTATAAATGAATCAAAAATATGTGGATAATTTAAAAAACACAATTGTGTAATATTACACAATTTTCTTTTAAAAACTCTCAAATGATTTTTGTAGAGTTTTTAACAATTCCCCAGTTGTATATCTACGTTGCATCTGGTTATAAATTAAGCGTTTATAGTTCATTATCAACAATTTTTATTCCAAAAATATCTTTCGATCTATTTTAGGTTTTGAATTGTGATTAATTTTTGTACTGAAAATCCGAAATTATGATATTTTGAAAATATTTGTTGTACTTTTGCAAATTCTTTATTTTCAGGTTGTAATTGGTTATGAATTATGCTTTTCCATACCATTACGAACAATTTTCATGAATGAGGTCTTTGATTATCCATTTTGATTTTTGAATTATGAAAAAGTAATAACCAAATTCTAATGCGTTCTGGATTTTTAGTGTATTTCGAAAATTTTCTCTTTATTCCCGCAATCTTGTCGTATCTTGGTTGTAACTGATTAGAGTTTATGCTTTTCTGGTTCACTAACTGTTAAAGAATGAAGAAAAAACCTATTAAACAATATTCTACAACTCACTTTTTGAGATATGGTCGATTTTTGGGAAATGATATCAATGAAAAAGAGGAATCTTCAAAATAAATCTTTAAAAAAAACTTTTAAATTCTTGTCTATTCAAAGCAAATTCTTGACCAAAGGGTTAAAAGAAAAATCCAAAAAGGCAAAATAAAGGATTCTTTAAGCAAATAGAAAGATGATTAGGGTTTAGACTTTTTATAATGGTACTTCTTCTTTTTCTTTTAATAGAAATTATATTATCATTTATTTTATCGTGCCATTTTACTTTTTTGAAAAGTTATTACTTTTCATACATTGAAAGCCTCCGTCTGGCCAACCTGGTACAATACGCTTGACTGATCTTGGTTCTTTGAGAATTATTTTAATGAATTAAACTGCTTAAAAGTGGTGCAATTATAAATTAGAGATTTAGAAAGAAATAATTTACCTGTTGTTTATAACTAACCCCACGATTTTGTAAAATCATAGGAATCGCAGCACTTAACCCCAACGGGATTCCTTGTAAAGTATACAGAAAAAATAATAACGCAATATTCTGTTTATCACCTTGTAGGTTAGACCCGGTGGGTACAACTCGAGATGCGTCCCCATTTTCCATCAAAAGGGACTCGTCCTCTCGACTCTTCGCCGTCTTTCGCCTTTCCATATTTTTCCTGGTATTTTTTCGAGGAAATTTTCAGTCGAAATACGCGCTAAGTAATTTTTAAAGCCACGTCAGTGCTAAATTTTATGACACTTACCGTAATATAAAGCATCATTACGGAATTTACATATCTTTGTAACTTTTACGACGGTTTATGAATTTAAGGCGGTAATGATGATGTAGAAAAAGATAAAACGTTTTTTTTTTCGGAAAGAATTGTATGGAAATTAAAGATTTTTAATGTTCTGTCAAAAATGAATGGGTTTTTGAGGTTATGTGTACATCAGCGGTACTCAAAATGTGAAACGTCAAAGTTGTCAAAATGTGTTTTAGAAAAAAATTATTTTATTTCCTTATTTTATAATTGTTGTTCAATTTTAGTTTGATGTAAAAATTGTTGTAAATATGAAATGTATGTGAGATTTGTTTAGATTTATCTATATAAAGTAGATAATATAAAAATCGAAGTGTGTCGAGATCGAAACCGACTAAGCTATTGCATTTGTTTTGTGATTAGTTTATGTCAAATTTGAGTTTTTCAGTGATGAACTGTTTTAAAAATGGGCAGAAATATTTGGAAATATATCCAAATAGGTTGAAAAAAGTATTTAACAACGATCAACGTAAGCATATCTTATATTATTTATTACAAAATGTTAGTTAAGGAAATTTTAAACGAGGCGCGTAAACTTGCAATCGTTCTAAACCTGAATATTTAACTAAACATGTTAAATACGTTTAATGAAGTAAAAGTTATTAAAAGTTATGCGTGATATATTTAAAGCAGTAGTAATAAACCTTTTATTAACGTCTACCTTTTACAGATTATCAATAAAAAAAAAAAAAAATTATTATATTTGTTTACCTTAACAACATTCAAAAAATGAACAGCTACCTTGATTGGTATTGAAGTCTATAAATAAATTAATATTTCAACACTCCCCCTCAAGACCAATCATGGTTATAAACTTTTGTAATTTTGGTTTTGTTAATGGTTTTGTTAACATGTCCGCAATCATTTCTTCTGTTTGACAATATTTCAAATTTATAATATTGTCCTCCAGAGTTTTTCTTATAAAATGATATTTTATGTCTATGTGTTTAGTTCTACTATGATAGACATTGTTTTTTGCTAACTTTTGACAACTTTGATTGTCGTTGTATATGATAATTGGTTTTTCTGAATCAAATTTTAATTCCGATAAGAATTTTTTTTCATATAGTGCCTCTTTGGCCGCTTCTGTGAGGCTCATGTATTCTGCTTCTGTGCTTGATAAAGCAACGGTTCTTTGTTTTTTGGTTTCCCACGAAGTTGCTGCATTTGCCATTTTAAAAAGATATCCAGTATACGAACGCCGATCATCTATAGATGATCCCCAATCAGCATCCGTATAACATTCTATTTCCTTTCCTGAAGTTCTATATGTTAATTCCAAATTTATTGTTCCTTTTAAATACCTTAACACTCTTTTTGCAGCAATCCAATGGCTTTCATTGTAATTTGTGTTAAATTGGCTTAAGAAGTTAACGCTAAAAGTAATATCCGGTCTTGTACCAATTGATACATACATTAAAGTTCCGATTAAATTTTGATATGGATACTTTTTCATTATTTCTTCATTTTTTACTTTGGGTTTTTCTAAATTTGAATTTGGGTCCATTGGTGTACTAACTGGTTTTGAGTCTTCCATACCAAATCGCTGTAGAATTTCTTTTATATATTTTTTTTGTGAAATTTTAACCGTATTCTCCCCCTCGATTTGGACATGTGAAAATTCTAAACTAATACAGTAATGTATTTTTCCCAAGTCTTTCATTTCAAAGTTTTGAAATAATTTCTTTTTAAAATTTTCAATTTTTTTTAAATTTTTACAAGCTATTATTATATCGTCCACGTAGATTGCAACGAGAAGTGGCTCCTCTTCATTTCATGTGTAAATACATTGATCCGCATTGATTGGTTTTATTCCAATTTCTTTTAATATGTTATCTAATTTTTTATACCATTGTAATCCGGCTTGTTTTAAACCATATAACGCCTTTTTTAATTTACATACTTTATTTCCATTTTCCATTTCTTTTAACATTTTGGTACTCTCTCTTAAAATTTCTTCTTTCACTTCTTTATTTTTTATAATTTCTTCTAGTGTTTCTTTAAATAATGATTGTGGAAGAGATTGATAATGTGGAAGAGTTAGAGTTGTCGTTTGGAACAGTGATCGAGAAGGATTGTGTTAATAATAAAGAAGTATTATACTTGAAACAACTTTTACAATTAAAGGACGATACGATTGGTGATTTGCGTGAGTATATAGATACGTTAAAACAACAAATATCGTTGTTAAATGCCTTTGTGAAGTTAAGTGGTGCGGATATTCCAAAAATTAGTGTTGACAAAGAGAAACAAGTCAGTGAATGTTCGGGTAGCGCGGAACAGAGACAAGAACAGTTGTCGCGTGAACCTAAGCCGGTTTCTTATAGAGACGCAGTCGTTGACAAGCAGATGTCGAAAAGTAAAAAAAATAGAAAACAAACTGGGAGTGTTACAGAAAATAAAGATATAAATAAAAATAATAAACTGGTAAAATCTGTTACTGACGAGTCAAAAAACAAAATTAAAGAAGGAAGTAAAATTCGTAATAAACGTTCGTCAATAACGGGAACATCGGAAATAAACCTATCGTTGAGAGCAGCTGAAAAGAGAGCGTGGCTTTATGTTGGAAAGCTGAATAGTGACACGACGAGGGAAGACTTGGAAAAATATTTAAAAACAAAAAAATCGAATTTACGTTTTATTATAGAGGAGATACCAAAAGGTAACAATAACAAAAGCACTACTAAGTCTTTCAAAATAGGCTTCGACTTTGCTGCTTTGGATGAAATTGAGACGGAGGATTTCTGGCCAAAAGGTGTTGTTGTTAAGACTTATCGGTTTTTTCGGAAATAAAAACCAGGAGAAAAAAGTTAAAATGACCATCCTAAATGTAAATGCTCAATCATTACTTAGGAAAATGGATGCGTTTGAAATCATTCTTGATGAGCATAGCGTGGACATTGCTTGCATAACCGAACACTGGCTGCGCCAAGAGAGGTAAAAGTAAGATACATGGAGGCGTTGGCGTTCTGGTAAAAAATGGAATCGGGGCTAAGGAATTGCCGGCGTTTAAATGTTTAAGTGTGGAACTACACGTGGAAATTGTCGCTGTTGAGTTGGTCAAAAGTCATATTGTTGTAATGACAGTGTATAGGTCCCCTGACGGTAGTCTTCAAATTTTCTATGATCGACTTAGCGAAGCACTGCATATGTTGGAAAATGACTATAAAAATCATAAAATTGTTCTGGCTGGAGATTTTAATATTAACTTTATGGTGGAAAACAAGTCAAGGAATGAACTGATAGATCTGATGGAGGGCTTTGGGCTATCGTACAATTTTGTATCGCCTTCCAGGGTCACGGAAAAATCTGCAACTTGCATTGACAATATCTTCAGTAATGTATGTTCTTCAATACTGGCCGCCACAACCACGGAACTACATATCTCCGACCACCGGGGCCAGTTATTGCGGATCATGGGTGATAGGGGCACTCCTCCTGGGCAATACAAAAGCATAAAAATCAGAGCGCGAAGCGAGCGAATCTTAAATGGTTTCAAAGAAGAGTTTGCGGGGTTTCGATGGAGTCTGCTTTCTCAGAAGACCTCTGGTAATGACTGTTACAATCTATTTCATGAATGTTTTTTTTCCAACTATAACAAATTTTTCCCAGTACTTAATAAACGGGTTAAAACAAATGTAAGAAGCAGATGTAGATTATCGCAACCTGTATTAGAAAAAAAGGCTTTGTTGAATTCGCTGGGTATGATGGCTGCGAGTAAGAGAGATGCACAATCTTACGAAATTTATAATATCTGTAAGCGGGAATATTTACTACTGGTGAATAATGAAAAAAAGAAAAAGAATTCTAAAGCTATACAAAGAGCTGCCAACAAAAATAAGAAAATGTGGGAGATAATAAACACGGAAAAAGGTACTAATGAAAAGAAATCACAAGCTAATAATGATTTAGACGCTCCTGGTTTCAGTGAGCATTTTTCCACGGAAGTACAATCGCTGCTCAACATGATGACGATGTCTACGACTCATCCTGAGGATTACTTAAGAAAAGTCAACAAAAACAACCCCAATTCTTGCTTCTTTAGACCTACAGATGCTGAAGAGATCTTAAATATTATTAAAAATATGAAACAAAGCCATAGTCAAGACATATATGATTTTTCCGCGATAATGATCAAGGAAGTGGCTGAGGTAATTGCGCAGCCCCTGGCTATAATTTTCAATAAGTGTATGGACGATGGAGTGTTTCCGAGAAAACTCAAAATTGCCAAAATAACTCCGGTCTATAAGAAAGGGGACAAAAACAGTTACGGCAACTATCGCCCGATTGCACTCTTGCCGACCTTTTCTAAGGTATTTGAACAAATAATCAAGCGCCGTCTCTTAGACTATCTAGAGAAACATAACATTCTTGAGAAAGAGCAGCACGGCTATAGAACGGGAAAATCAACAACATCAGCCATTATCGAACTCATTAGTTACGTCACGCAAGCACACGATGAACATGATAGGGTCAGAATAATCTGCTGTGACCTTAGCCGAGCTTTTGATACTGTAGATCATGCCATCCTATTGTCAAAGCTTGATTATTATGGCATCAGGGGAAAAGCAAATAGATTATTAGAATCATATTTATCCGCACGATATCAGTGTGTCGGGTGGAACTCGAATCTTTCTGAGATGACAGAATGCAAATGCGGAGTTCCTCAGGGATCAATACTTGGCCCTCTTCTATTTATAGTTTACATGAATGATCTCCCAAGAAATGTAGAAAGTGCTATGTCATGTCTCTATGCGGATGATACCACTTTTGTGATTCGAGGACGAGCTGCCGAGGATATTGAGAATGGTAGTAACGATACTCTCGTCTCTGCTGGTGACTGGTTATGTTCAAATAGGTTGATAATGAATAATGAAAAGACTCAAACACTAAACATCTTCCACAAACAAGATAAGAGTGGGGTAAAGCTTCTGGGTCTGCTGTTCGATTCCTCATTAAATTGGGGGCAACATATAAGTGCGTTATGTACTCGGTTGGCGGGTGTGGTGTTCTTGGTGCGCAGATTGACACACTGTGCTACGCTGGAAGTCGCCAAAGCGGCCTATTGCAGTGTGGGGATCGGCCTCGACAATGCAGAGAATATTCTTACTTCAAAAGAGGTGTGTGCGTGCGCTTGATGGACTTGGTCAGATGGAAAGTTGTAAGCCGTCCTTCAGAAGGCATAACATTTTAACAATTCCGTGTTTGTATTTGTTGGCATGCTTAGATTTTGTGCATAAAAATAAAGCTAACTATCACAAAAACTGTCATCTGCATGACTACGATACACGTAATAGATTACTCTTTAAAGTACCGTCCCATCGTCTTAAAACCACACAACAAGGTGTTGATTATCACGGCACAAAATTTTATAATAAATTACCAAATTGTATAAAATCTTTGAATCATGTTAAATTTTACAAAGAAATTAAGCAGGAGTTCATTAATCAATGTTTCTATTCAATTGATGAAATTTTAACTTGCAAAAATCTGTTTGACTCAGTAGTATAAGCGTTTCTACATTGTTCTGTGTTTGTGTTGGTCCATTTCCTTTCTTAACGAATTGTACTACCTTTGTAGACAAAATAAATTGAATTTGAATTTGAATTTGAAAATAAATCTGGTGTTTTCATATAAATCTCTTCATTAATTTCACCGTTCAAATATGCTGTGATAACATCCATTTGATGTATGTGCATATTATGTTCTACAGCTATAGCAATTAATTTTCTTATAGAGCTTAACCTTGTTACTGGTGAATAGGTTTCATGGAAATCAATTCCTTCCTTCTGTGTGAAGCCTTTTGCTACTATTCTAGCTTTCCATTTTTCCAAAGAACCGTCTTGTTTAAATTTTTTTTTTAGTATTAATTTGCATCCGATTATGTTTTTATTTCTTGGTTTTTCAACCAATTCCTACGTCTTGTTTTTGATCAGGGCTGTTATTTCATTTCTTATTGCTTTTTTCCAATCTTTTTCATCTTCTTTTAAAGAAATTTCTCCAATATTTGCTTCCAAATTTGTATCGTCGTCTTCATCTGGTTCATTTTCTATCTTCATTTTGTAAATTTTTCTTGGTCTACCCTTTTTACCTGTTTTTTCTAATTTAGGTCTGCCTCTGCCTCTTTTCAATTCAACTTCTTTTTCTGTAGTTTCTTTTTCACATTTTTCATTTTGATTTAAGTTTATTGAATCTTCTGGGTTTAATTCCAAATGTAACGGAGTATTTTCTATTTTCTCTTGATTCATATTTTCACTAATGATTGGGAATTCTACCAATATTTCTTGTGTTTGTTTCTTTTCTTGTTTTAACAAAAAATCTTCAATATTTACATTTTCTCTTTTTAGGAATTTTACATCTCTACTGAATATTACGTTCCTTTTATTTGGAATATAAATTCTATATGCCTTCGCTGTATCGGAGTATCCGACAAATATTCTTCGTATGGATCTAGGTTCAAACTTGTTTTTATTTGGAGTTTTGTTTAGAACATATACAGGACTTCCAAAAATTTCTAAATGTTTTAAATTTAGTTTTGAATTAGTCCACTTTTCATAAGGAATTTCTCCATTAATTCCATTTGAAGGACATCGATTTCTTATGTAATTTGCTGTATTAATTGCTTCTGCCCAAAATGATGGTGGTAAGTTTGATTGAAGCAAATTACACCTGGCAGTTTCTACTAACGATCTAATTTTTCTTTCTGCTATTCCGTTTTGTTGGGGAGTATACGGAACTGTGAATCTTCGTTTTATACCATGTTTCCATAGGAATTCATCGAATTTTTTATTACAATACTCAGTTAAATTATCAGATTGTAAATTTTTAATTTTATAACCTGTATTATTTTCGACTTGAGCTTTATACATTTTGAAAATATCTATAACTTCGTTTTTATTTCGAATAAAATAAACTTCAGTATATCGCGTGTAATCATCTACAAAAATGACAAAATACTTTTTACCTCCGTTTGATTCTGTTCTCATTGGACCACATACATCGGTATGAATAATTTGTAGAGGTTGATTTGTTCTTACTTTTGTAGATGAAGGAAATTTTGTTTGCACATGTTTTCCAACGATACACCATTCACAGGGTTCCAGCTTACTCTTCTCGTTAAAATTCAGGATTTTTGTTTTCTTTAAGACTTCTTGAAGGGATTTTTGATTTAAATGTCCTAATTTATAATGCCAATCTTGAATTTTACTTCCATCTTTTATTAAATTTGTTTCTTCTTCCTTTTCAATAAAGTATAAGTCTCCTTTTCTGTCTGCTATTCCAAGTACTTTTCTGTTTCTTTTATTAATTATAAATGCTTTGTTCTTTGTAAATTTAACATTATATCCATGATCTGTAATTTTAGCTACGGATAATAAATTCGTGCGCAAATTGGGTACATATAATGTGTTTTCTAGTCGAACTTGGTCTATTGAAAAATTATTCTTAACATTTATTTTTATTTTGCCAATTCCTTCAACGGACGTTTTTTGGTTATTAGCTAATTTTAATTCTTTTGACGTTTTATATATCTTGTCAAAACTTTCTTTTTCACCAGTCATATGAGATGTACATCCGCTGTCGAGACACCAAATTTGCTTTTTCTTTTCTTCTTCATTTATCATTGCTTCTGATTCTTTAATATATAAGGTTGAATTATTAGACTGTTTGAAGACTTTCTTCTTTTGATTAAAATAACAATCAATTGATTTATGTCCTATTTTTCCACAAATATGACATTTAACCTTGAATGCTTCATTTTTAAATTTATTTTCATTTGGCTTTTGAAAATATCCCTTCTTAAATGTTTTCGGTTTATTAACATATAATACATTTCCTTCGATTTGTTTATTTTCTCTTTCTTCTCTTGCTTCATATTCTTCCAGTATCTTAATTCGCAGTACTTCAGGTTTTGGCAGATCGTCTCTAGTTTCAATAGCAATACGGAAATTTTCGAATTTTTCTGGCAGACTATATAACATGATTATTGTAAGTAGGTCTTCGTTAATTTCTAAATTCATTTCTTTTAGTTTATCTACAGTTTCAAAAAAATTATTTAAATATTCGATTATATTTTCTCCGTCCTTCATTTTTGACAACATCAATTTTTTTAATAGAAATGCCTTTTTAGCAGGTCCGCTTGATTGATGTATTGTTTCTAATTTTTTCCATACTTCATGCGATGATAAACAATATTTTATCTGTTTTAATTCTGTTGGGTCTATTGACAGTATTAAGTCTGATCGAGCTTTACTGTTTTATACCTGGGCCCATAACCTATTAAAAGTTATGCGTGATATATTTAAAGCAGTAGTAATAAACCTTTTATTAACGTCTACCTTTTACAGATTATCAATTAAAAAAAAAAATTATTATATTTGTTTACCTTAACAACATTCAAAAAATGAACAGCTACCTTGATTGGTATTGAAGTCTATAAATAAATTAATATTTCAACAAAAGTAGAACTCACATTAGACTTAGAACTGGAAATATTCGGGTTTAGCCGTCTTAAGAGACGTGTGACTAGAGCAAAATAAAGGACTTCAAAGTTATCAAAAAAAATTTTCTTAATCTTCTTTTCTTCGAAAACGCGTTAATCAACCTAAACCAGTTTTGGAGAAGTGAGTTCCTATGATCAATTAACGTCTTTTGATTAAAACAGAAATGATGAAAATTCCACGTGTTCATTGCTCATCTGAATCTACTTCTTATTCTTCCTATTCTTGTAATTTTTCTGTTCTGTCCATATCTGATTTTGTTCTTGATAGTAAGTGTGAGGCTGATGTGAATGATTTTAGTGTTCACATTGATGATTTTTTGGTCGCAATCGAATCTAACATTTTTATTATTATTATGGTCAGTGATACATGATTTAAACACGCTCTCCTCTCAGCATTTGTCTCACATCCTAATTATAATCGTTAATAATAATATAGTAGCTTTATTTAAAAAGACACCCTGCGTCCTACCATTGCACAATCCTCCGATGGAACTGAAAAGTTCATATAACAAGCTATTACTTGTCGTTTTTTACTGTTAACGTAGCATTCTTTTGATAGAAGATTTCAATATTTGTCTGCTAAAAATTGACATATGCAGTCAAAAACTTCACTTCATTGCTTCCTTTGCTCATCCTCTCCTAGCAACCAACCACAACCAACTTATCAACTTCAAGAGTACCTCAAGTTTAAATAATTTTCGTCCTATTTTTAAGACTTAAAATGTTTTCAGAAAATTTTACATATTTCCAGAAGGCTTTAACTACTTCTAAAAGATTTCATACTGCTCATTGAAGATTTAATACTGTTTCTAAAAGAATTAATATCGCTTTCAGAAGACTTGCAATGCTTCAGAAGACTTGATACTGCTTCTAGAAAAGTTGAAAATAGAATAGAAAGTGGTTAATTCGAAATCTTCTTTAATTTGATTTTTTTTCTTGGACTCTGGTATTTTTTGCACAGTCAATGCTAAAAAATCGCGGTTTATTCGAACTATATTTTGAATAATTCGAAGTTTTTATACAAAGAAATCTGTAAAAAAGCTAAACTGTCAAGCCGGGAATTCCCGGACCTACCTACTTACCTCATGCTTCGCGCGTGAAAATAAAAGTGTCAAAAGTCGAAAACTGTTGAGGGAACCAGAGAAGCCAGATTTGGACCAATGCGTATTAAAATAGTTCAACAAGAGATAAAAAGATTAGTGTTCCACTTTTAAGAAGTGAGCCTGAGCAATTTGTTGCAGATTTAGGAAAAACAAATTTTAAAGCAAACACTGAAGGGCTTGATGGTTTCAAGCAAAGAAACAAAATCTCGTTTAAGTCAATTTGTGGAGAGAGTGGAGCTATTAAGCAGCAACAAGCCGATCAGTGGACGAAGAATTTAAGACAGGAACCCAAAAGATCTCTTTAATGTTGACGAGACGGGTCTTTTTTTCAAACATACACCAAACAAAACACTCGCATTTAAAGAACGGAAAAACTTCCTCTGCTTATGGTTGCCAAATCAGCAAACTCACACAGCTTCAAAAACGTAAAATCGAAACCAGTGGATTATGTTAGCAGCTCAAGAGCGTGGATGACTGCAACTCTTTTTGAGATTGCCAAATCAGCAAACTCACACTGCTTCAAAAACGTAAAATCGAAACCAGCGGATTATGTTAGCAGCTCAAGAGCGTGGATGACTGCAACTCTTTTTGAGATTGCCAAATCAGCAAACTCACAATGCTTCAAAAACGTAAAATCGAAACCAGCGGATTATGTTAGTAACTCAAGAACGTGGATGACTGCAACTCTTTTTGAGAATTGGTTATGGACCAGGATATAATAAAGAATTTAAAACATTTTTATTGACGTTTATTGGTTCAGAATATCTTTATCGGTGATGACAATGTTCTCAAAATCAAGCTTGACCTTGTTCAAGCATCACGAATGTGTAAGCAAGCTTGGGATGAAGTAACGCCATAAACAATACAGAACTGTTTCAAAAAAGCAAAGTTCATAAAAATAATAGCTTTTTCATTGACTTTTTGGCGGTATGGTATATCATGCGTAAATACACTCAGCAGCAGAAGTCTGCGTACAAAAAACTTGTAATACTTTAATTGAAAAAATAAGTCATAATCTAATGTGATAAACTTGATTTTTTTTATTTTGTATATTAACTACATATAATTCTATTAACAAAATCTGCTTCAACAAAACAGAAACAGTAGTTAGAGAAAAAAATCAAAACTAAAAATTCTACAAATAACGGGTATGCAAAAATCTGCGTACAAGTCAGGACAGTATTTATAAAAAATTCATAAATGAGATCATTGTTTCTATATTAATATGAGGTCGGATAACCTTTACTTTCGGTTTAATGACCTCCCTTAAACGTTTAGGCATGGAGTGCACTAATTTCTTCGTTTCGTCCGAACTGATTTTGGCCCATTCCTCAATCATAACATTTTTTAACGTTTCTTTCGACGTTATGTTGTGTTGCCGAATCCTGCGTTCCAGTAAATCCCAGAGGTGTTCGATGGGATTCAAGTCCGGCGATTGTGGAGGTGTTTTAAGTTGCTTTGGGGTATTGTATAGTAGCCAAAGCTTAGTGTAAAAAGTATTCGGGCCCCAAGCCCAAGTTTTCGATGCTAGGCTTCAAATTTTCTTTTAAAATGTCTATATACATTTTATGCTCCATTGTCGATGTTATGAAAACCAACCTTCCCACCCCTTTGGTGCACATACACCCCCAAACCATAACTCCACCACCTCCGTGTTTTACAGTCGCTTTCAAATTTTCGGGATTAAGGGCAGTATTAGGTTTTCTCCATACAAGTTCATCTGTAAAGAGAACTTTCTCCCAGAATTCAATGGGCTTGTCTAAAAGTTTTTTTGCAAAGGCGATCCGCTTCTGACGATTGACCTCTGACACAAATGGCTTTTTTCGTGCAACGCGACTGTGATAGTTAGCTTTTTTTAACGTCCTTCTCACCGTATCTTTGCTGATAGTTTTATGAAATTCTTCTTGTATATTTTCTACTATTTTTTTTGCCGTCAGCCTAGGTTCTTTTCTAACCTGGTGTACAATTTTTCGCTTCTCTCGGTTTGTTAAAAGGGGTCGCTTCTTTCGGTCAGATCGCGGATGTGAGAGGTAATCTTCAGTGTCTTTATAATTATTAATTACTCTTTGAATGGAAGAGTGTGACCTGCCGACAGTTTCTCCTATTTTTCGAAAAGATTTTCCCTCTTTCCATAACTTTACAATAATTTTTCTCTCTCCTAATTCAATTTCCTTTCCTTTCGTGTCCATTCTAACTTTTAGCTTCTAAGCCTCTGCTAATATAATTGACACCGATTATCTTTTATTTAAATCGGAAAGCGTACATCGCCAACTACGTATTTAAGTAAATAAGTATATTTTGGAGAAGGCGTCTTTATTTGTACGCAGATTTTTGCATACGCATTATTTGGAGAATTTTTAATTTTAATTTTTTTTAGAACTAATATTTCTGTTTTATTGATGCATATTTTGTTAATAGAATTATATGTAGTTAATACACAAAATAAAAAAAAATTGAAGTTTATCACATTAGATCATGACCCTTATTTTTTCAGTTAAAGTGTTAGAAGTTTTTTGTATGCAGACTTCTGCTGCTAAGTGTACGTCATTTGAATCCTTCCATAAAAATAAAAAGGCCAAGTATGCAACGCATTTTAAGGACAGTTGGAGACAAAATCCGCTATACAAAAGTTGGTTGGTGAAAATAGATGAGTTTACAGCTAAATGTAATATCTGCAATATAAAATTTGCTGTTCAACATGATGGTGAAAAATCTTTAAAAACTCATTTAAATAGTAAAGGTCATTCTAAGATCGCTAACACATTGTCAAAAATACACTACTTACAGCGTTTTTACCAAACAAACATTCCAACGAAGATAACTATGTAACCATAATTGAAGTGTCTCAAATTTATCACGCCGTAAATCATCATCATAGTTATTTGAGTACTGATTGCGGCATTAAATTAAATTCTTATGTTTATCGTGATTCTGATTTGGCAAAGAAGGTTCATTGCGGTCGAACAAAAGCGGAAGCAATAATTGCAAATAGTTTGGGCCCTAAAAGTGTTGAACGTGTATTGGAAGAAATGGGCGTCGGTACGCCCAACTCTATAGCATTTTCAATTATGTGTGATGCTTCAAATAAGGGCAGTCAAAAGCTCTTTCCAATAGCAGTCAGATATTTCAGTCTCAAGAATGGTGTAGTAAACAAACTTTTAGACTTTATTGAAAATAATGATGAATCTTCTTTATCAATTAATAATAGTATACTGAAAACATTGGAGATGTTTTCACTAAAAGCATCCGATATAAGCGCATACAGTGCGGATAATGCATCTGTAAATTATGGCATTCATAACTCTGTTTACCAAAAATTGAGCGCTGAGAACAAGGGAATTGTAAGGGCTAATTGTAACTGCCACGTTATACATAATGCTGGTAGAAATGCTTGTAAAGTATTATCTTTTGATGTTGAAGACTTAATATTAAAAATTTATGCAGAATTTTCAAATAGTGCTAAAAAAACAGAATCTCTAAAAGAGTGTTTTGATTATTTGGACATTGAATATCAAAAAATGATAAGGCATGTTACAACAAGATGGCTTTCCCTATATGCTGCTCTTGAACGTATAATACGATGTTAGCCAGCAGTTAAAAAATACTTTTTAGAGTTAGGCGAAGAAAATTGTCATAAAAACATATGGAGTTTTTTTAGTAGTCAAGAACATGAAATGGATAATGACTTAAAACCTGATATTTCATTTTCAGAATGTTATGTTTATTTCTTGCATCATTATATGCATATGTTGAACGTGCATATAATGAAACTGTAGAGTAATTATATAACAAGCTTAGAGTTACATAATATAATGTTAGACTTAAAGGAACAAATAGAAAGCCGACTGGAAGATCAATTTTTTGGAAGCAAAATATCAATGGCTTTGGGATATTTTACACCATCTCAAAAACAAACATTTATAAAAGAAGCTATATTAGTTTATCAAAGAACTTTAAATTACTTAAACCAGTATTATGATTTTGAAAACTCACCTTTTAAATATTTTGAATGCTTAAATTAAAAAAAAATAAAAGTATTGAGTATCAAAAGATATTAGAAGCTAAAAATGTTATCAAAGTAAATATGGATGAAGATCGATTTTATGATGAAGTACTTCTTCTTAGAAAAACTCTTAAAACTCTACAAAATAATGCGGTTACTTTGGAATTGGGCATAGACAAAATATGGTGTCAGATATTTGAAACTGCAGATATGCCACAATTGACGAAAATTGTCATTAAAATTTTATCGATACCCGTAAGCAATGAAAGAATATTTTCGTTAATGAAAAACTTGTGGACTGACGAACGTAATCGCATGAGCGTGGCTTTGGTAAAGGCAGAATTATGTACAAAATTAAATTTCAATATGTCATGCCGACAATTTGCTGAATATTTAGAAAAACGCGAACAAAATAATTTATTAAAAATATGCCAAAGTAACAGCAAATATAAGTTTCAAAAACGTAACTAAACTAAGTTACAAATAATGTCATGCTTTATTTATGTAATATAAAGTTGTACAGTTTTAGTGGAAATTTATAACATTTTTGTTTTATTTTTACGTACATTATGTTTAAATTGTTGTTTTTTTTTTAAATTATTATTCAAAGTAAGAAAATGAAATGCAATGTTTTATTTTAGAATATTTTTTTGGAACAAACTTTTGTTGTTTAGACTATTTGGTTTCTTTTTCGAAAAAAATTAAAAGTTTATTATCCAAACTGAGGGAATGAAAATTTTATTTGCAATTTCTTTTTTTTTTGGTCGTCAGAATCTCAGGGTGAGGTCATTTTTAAATCTGGCAACCTTATTTCTTTGCCAAATAAGAGCTTTGTATTAAACTCCCTAGATTACTAAAGTACCGCGGTTCATGATATCTATGTATTCAAACGATTCGAGCCAAAATGGTGATTTGACAGCATGTCAGTGACCAGGTGTACGAATAGGGAGTTTATGTGTGAACTTCACCTTTCGTTTCTTCGGTGGCTGATACTGCTTAAAACAAACTTGATAAGCTACCAGGAGCCTTGAACTGCTTTCAAAAATGTTGATACTACCTCTGCAAGACTTGATAATGCTTCTAGAAGCCTTAACATAGCTTTCAGAAGGCTTGAACTGCTTCCACAAGATTTTATACTGCAGCTGAAAGACTTGATACTATTTCTAGAAGATTTTAAATGATTCCAAAAGACTTGATACCGTTTGTAAAACTACTGGCAAAAAAATGTTTGAAAATGCAAAGTCTTAAAGAAGACATTTTTATTGCAAAAGACGCGAAATTGTTAATACAATTTGATTTTGCTTCCAAAATACCAAATACTGCTAGGATACAAAATGTTCATTTCAAAAGTTGAAAAAATTTCAATTATAGACCAAATATTGCTTGTGAAGGTGTAAGCACTGTTGATATAAGGCATTTCTATTGCAAATTAACCATAGGCGCCAGATACATGGACGTTTTTCATGTCACTTTTGTTTTGAGAACAGTCATTCGTCGTTTGAATCTTTTCCCAATTCAGTTTTTTCACTATCCAGCACCCATACTTATTTTCAAAAACCTGCGCTTATGAAGCTAAGAAGATTGTGTTAGATGTACCACTGACGATCTAAAGATAAATCAGTTAGCTGCAGAATTCTTCGAATCTTCTATTTGGGCATCGTAAATCTTACACAAATTGCTGGTTCTGGTCCTAAAAACGCTTTAGCACTAGCTCATCTGCCGTTTCATTGGCAGCACTTCCAGAGTGACCTCAGTGTAGTTAAAACGACGAACCGTTTGAGCCATCTGTATTTCCACATAAATTTTGATAATCCTCTACTTGATTTCGAACTTTGTGGAGATGAGTTACTCAGCTTGTGTTCTCATTTAATCCCAAGATTATTCCTCACTTGCGCAATCAGTAATAAAATGTCCAATATAATTATATTTACAAACTCACTTCTACAGTATTATATATTTAGAAATCTGAAACTAGCAACTAACGCCATTAACAACGACAACATTCTGATCTGAAATAATACTTTGACGTCCTTCAACATCGGCAAATACAGAAAAAAGGGATTAACTAACTAGAAACTGACGAAATGACCTATTTACCTTTATTAGCTGTTTCCACCAAAACTTATTTTCGAAAGTAAGTCCTTTTTTCGTAGACAAGAACGGATATATTAAAAAAAATGTTAACTTGAATGGTTGCGGTCCGCTGAACCAGCGGTTGCAAATTGCTAAAAGACTCTGTAAGTCGATAGTTAAACTTGCAGGAAAAGATTTTATTAATCATAAAATCGTGGCTAAGAGAAAATACTGAAAATTATTTGACAGCAGACTTGCAGGAAAAAACTTTATGACTAAAGTGGCTAAGAGAAAATACAGGAAATTATTTTCAGGATTCTGAGATGACCGCTAGGAGGTGCAAATACCATCTTTAATGCCTTGAAATCTTAACAATTAAACAATTAGTCATCTTAGGAATGGTATCTCAATTTTAAGATACTTGTACATTTCAGTTTCAGTCCAGTCCCAGTATATTCCGGGTTCATCATAATCCGGAATATAGAAGAAAGATTTGCAATGAAAATACGATTGGCACCAAATAAATTAATTTTCTGGAAGCATTTCAAACCTTATAGACACAATGTTAAGTATTCTGACAGCAATATCAAATCTTTTGTTAGCATTCCAAATGTTTTAGAACCATTTTAAATCTTCCAGAAGTAGTATCAAGTCTTCTGGAATCTTCTCGAGTCTTCTGAAAGCATTTCAAATCTTCCAGAAACAGTATAAAGTCTTACAGGGGCTATATCTAATCTTTTGGAAGCATTTTAAAATATCTAGAAGCAGTATCATGTCTTAATTATTAAAATCTTCTAGAAGCAGTATCAAGTCTTTTGGAAACTTCTCAAGTCTTCTGAAAGCATTTGAAATCTTCTGGAAGCAGTATAAAGTCTTACAGGGACAGTATCAAGCCTTTAGGAAGTATTTTAAAACATCTAGAAGCAGTATCAAGTCTTCTGCAATCTTCTCGAGTCTTCTGAAAGCATTTCAAATCTTCCAGAAACAGTATAAAGTCTTACAGGGGCTATATCTAATCTTTTGAAAGCATTTTAAAATATCTAGAAGCAGTATCGATTCTTAATTATTAAAATTTTCTAGAAGCAGTATCAAGTCTTTTGGTAACTTCTCAAGTCTTCTGAAAGCATTTGAAATCTTCTGGAGGCAGTATAAAGTCTTACAGGGACAGTATCAAGCCTTTAGGAAGTATTTTAAAACATCTAGAAGCAGTATCAAGTCTTCTGGAATCTTCTCGAGTCTTCTGAAAGCATTTCAAATCTTCCAGAAACAGTATAAAGTCTTACAGGGGCTATATCTAATCTTTTGGAAGCATTTTAAAATATCTAGAAGCAGTATCATGTCTTAATTATTAAAATCTTCTAGAAGCAGTATCAAGTCTTTTGGAAACTTCTCAAGTCTTCTGAAAGCATTTGAAATCGTCTAGAAGCAGTATAAAGTCTTATAGGGGCAGTATCAAAGCTTTAGGAGGCATTTTAAAATATCTAGAAGCAGTATCAAGTCTTCTGGAAGTAGTATCCAGTCTTTTGGAAGCACTTCAAGTAATTTTGAAGTATTTCAAGTCTTCTAAAAGTAAGTATAAGGTCTTCTGGAAACATTGTAAGTCGTCTGGAAGTATTGTAAGTCATCTGGAAATATTTTAAGTCTTCTAGAAGCAGTATCAGTCTTCTGGAAACATTCCAAATATTCTAGAAACCATATCAAGTTTCTTAGATACAATATCAAGCCTTCTGGAAGCATCTTCAGTCTTCTAACAGCGACATAAAGTACTTTGGAAGCATTGTAGGTCGTCTGAACACACTTCAAGTCCTCTAGATGCAATATCAAGGCTTCTAAAAGCGTTGTAAGTCATCTGTAAGCATTGTAAGTCGTCTGGATGCATTGTAAGACATCTGTAAATTCATCATTTTAAGTCTTCTAGAAATATCAGTCCAGAAATTCAAGTCTTCTGAAAGCAATATAAAGTTTTCTTAAAACAGTATCAAATCATCTAGAGGTAACAACATCAAGTCTTCTGGAAACATTTTAAGTTTTCTAGATGCTATATCAAGTTATCTGAAAGCATTGTAAGTCGTCTGGAAGTATTTTAAATCCTCTAGAAGCAGTAACAGTCTTCTGGAAGCCGCGGTACTTTATAAATCTAGAGACTTTAATTTGTATTCTTTTTAAGACAATAATTAAAAAAATTTTTTTGTTATCATAAAATTTGCGGTAGGCAAATAAATGCCCGCGTTGAATATGCTGCACATTTTTCGGGGCATTTATGTTCTACAGCTTTCATTATCTTCTTCGTTTCTTCTAATCAGATAAGAAGCCATTTTGAACGGGAAAAAAACATCTTACCGTCTGCAAAATTTTTTGAAAAACTTCAGTCTTCACCTTCAAAGAGTATTTTTCTTCGCTATCGTTCTCATATTCGTATTTTACTGTGTTGTACACTAAGAAATTTTTGACACTAAAATGACATAATTATGTCGGTAAAAATGTTGCCTTTTCTGTTAAACAATAGAGGGTGCAGAACCCGGAGTGAGAGTCCGGTGCGTGTACCGAAAGGTTAAAGCAACGTTCACAGTCCCTTGACTAACGAACGACTCATAAAAAGTCAAATATTTATTATATTTCTACTGCTGCAAATTATTTTGAGTACTTTAAAGCTGATTTTCTCGAGTATTTTTGAGCATTGCATCGTACTGCTTCAGGAAAGTGATGTCCGAGTAGTCATCTTCAATCCTTGCAAATATGAACAATATCGATGATGCCGAACCCGTAAGGTCCCCTTGTTAGAACTAGAAACATTCGGGTTTAGCCTTCTTAACCCTCCGTCTGTCGGGCTCGCTTTCTTAACATTTTCGATCGGGTGTGGTCTGTGGAGTCCAAAATAGAAAAAACTCTAAAGGACGCCAACGTGTCCTCCACTGCTAATTTCTCATAAATATGTTTTATATGATGCTTGTACTATATAATAGCCTAATACAGGGCTAATTCCAAACTCACGTTTTATGTTCATTTGATGTAAAGAAAATGCTTACAATTTAATCACATATTTTTCAAAATTTGGAAACAACGCCTAAATAAAGGAAAAGAAAATCGATCTATAATAATATTTATTTAAAAATGTATAAAGTGTTATAAAAAAATGTCTTAACTAAAGAATAATATTCTATGCACAAACTGAAGGGCTTCAAACTGTGGTCTCCATATTTCCCAAACAATCATTGCAGCACGCTGTTATGTGCTCCGTGCACAACCAACATTTACAAATTTTGCAAAAATAACGAGTTTTTCGTCTTTTGCAATATTTACAGTTTCCTCTTTTCCTTGGTTGTGGCTCTGGAATAATCTCCTCTTCAATACCTGAGAGCCTCAAGGCAAAAGTACGCACACTTTTGGTCAAGTGCTTATCAACGGCTCTTCTTTGCATGTTATTTTTCATTAACTCCATACCAAGATTTTTTTGAAACAGTCTGCCAGTTTTAGCAAATTCACCATCTGCTATGTTGCCTTTGTAGATAACAAAAGCGTTAATTGCTGCTATATTATAATAATAATAATATATTTATTAGTGTTAACATCAAATTAGTTTACACATGTCATATAAAGTGAATACAGGTGGTGAGACGAGAAATATACAAACATGCAAAAAAATACGCAATATATGTACACTCTAAAAGGACAAGGATCATCGTCGACCGTCGGGAGGGTGCACTATAAAGTCATAAAAGGCTTTATCCAATAGATAATTTTTAATTAACAGGCAAAACTTGTTGTAAGGTAGATCACGAATGCTGCATGGTAGTGCATTGAAAAATCTAATGCTGTGGTGGTTAACCGCATAACGATGTGGTGAGGCCATCACTGAAACGACTTCAACCTCTGGTAATTATCGCTGCCACCAGAAACAGTATTTCGCGCTACCTAATTCTTAGTCTGAAGGACTCCTACCTGATCCTATCTATTCAAACAAGATTAAATGGCAAGCGCGCGGTCACTATTTCAGAACCGTGGGTTCTTCCACTAAGATTCTCAGGAAGGGAGTGGTATCTAGTTTTCTAGAACCAGTATGAAGTCTTCCAGGGGCAGTATCCAGTCTTCTGGAAGCAATTCAAATCTTCTGGAAGCATTTCAAGTCTTGTGGAAGTAGTACCAAGTCTTCTAGAAGCAGTATCAAGTCTTCCGCGGACAGTATCCAGTCTTCTGGAACCAATTCAAATCTTCTGGAAGTAGTACCAAGTCTTACAGAAGCAGTATCAAGACTTTTGGAGCAATTCGAGCCTTCTGAAATCATTTCAAGTCTTTTAAAAGCAGTATCAAGTCTTCCAGAGGTAGTATCGAGTCTTCATTTTAAGTTTTTTGGAAACATTTCAAGTCTTTTGGAAGCAATATCAAGTTTTCTAGAAGCAGTATCAAGTCTTCCAGGGGCAGTATCCAGTCTTCTGGAAGCAATTCAAGTTTTCTGGAAGCATTTCAAGTCTTCTGGAAATAGTACTAGGTCTTCTAGAAGCAGTATCAAGACATCCAAGGGCAGTATCCAGTCTTCTGGAAGTATTTCAAATCTTCTGGGAGTAGTATCTAGTCTTCTAGAAGCAGTATCAAGTTTTCCGGGACAGTATCCAGTCCTTTGGAAGCAATTCAAGTCTTCTGGAAGTAGTACTAAGTCTTCTAGAAGCAGTATCAAGTCTTCCGCGGACAGTATCCAGTCTTCTGGAACCAATTCAAATCTTCTGGAAGTAGTACCAAGTCTTACAGAAGCAGTATCAAGACTTTTGGAGCAATTCAAGCCTTCTGAAATCATTTCAAGTCTTTTAAAAGCAGTATCAAGTCTTCCAGAGGTAGTATCGAGGCTGCATTTTAAGTTTTTTGGAAATATTTCAAGTCTTTTGGAAGCAATATCAAGTTTTCTTGAAGCAGTATCAAGTCTTCTAGAAGCATTGCGAGTCTTCTAGAAACAGTTTTAAGTCTTCCATGGACAATATCAAGTCTTCTGGAAGCAGTATCAAGTTTGAGGAAAAAAGCCTTTTTTAAAAAATAGCAAATGTGGATTTGAAGATAGACGAGGATAGGGGTTTTTAGTGTTTAACCCCACACTATTTGGGTGCCCATTATCATGATGCAATTTTTTTAGTACAATTTATTTTCCAACTTATTCCATCGTGTGATAATAATACAATCATAATACATAAAACATTTAAACTCGATTTATGATACATTTACATCAATAGATACGTTTATTCTCGTCTAACACCCAATCGTTCCTTTAAGTTTAATGATACAAAATGAAGATTAACCTAATTACATTTTATTTTGCGCAAAAAAATAGGATCCGCGTCTTCTTCATCAAAATGATTTTTATCCAATTCTAAGTGATTTTCCGAGACGCCCTCTTTACACGTTAACCAAAAAGTATCCATTAATCCCTTTCCCTGTTGCAACAAAATCATTTTTTATTCTCTTAATTTAATCGGGAATTATTAAGTATTAACCTTAACATCGACTAATCCTCGGTGTTCGCATTTAAACCCTCCGATCGCGTCTAAAGCGGTTTTCATTTCCAAGCTAATATGGATTTTGGACGCCTCCCCAGTCGATTCCATTCTTGAAGCTGTGTTAACCGTATCTCCAAATAAGCAATATCTCGGCATTTTCGTGCCAACGATCCCCGCCACGACCGGGCCGGTATGAATTCCACATCGAATTTGGAGCTTTTCCGATTTCGAATGGGGTATTTTAAAGATTGAGGAGCCCGCCAATAAATCTAGGGCCATACTGGAAATTTCGCTGACGTGTTTATTACCTATAACGATAAAAATGAGTCGGATAAAGATACGGATTTATTATAAAACCGTTTTTGACGGGTAATCCGGATGCGACCATGTAAGAATCGCCGATAGTTTCCACTTTATAAACGTCGTAACACTCGATTCGTTCATCGAAGAGTTTGTAGATTTTATTTAGAAACGTAACAACCTAAAATTAATTAATTTTTAATTAATTTTTTTTTATATAAAATTATTTTTAATACCTCCAAAGGTGTACTAATCGCTGCAATTTCTGTAAACCCGACGATATCGCTAAAATAAATCGTAACTGAGGCGTAATACTCAGCGGGGACCTTTTCGATTCCAACCCAAATTAATTAATTAATTAATTAAAAAAATTAATTAATAATTTACCTGCTTAGTTTGTTTTAGTTGCATCGCAACGCTTGGTGGTAACATTTGGAACAGCAAAGTGTCGCTTTTTTGCTTCTCAATCTTTAATTCCTTCGCTTTCATCGCTAAATTAGCAGCGTACAACTTAAGAAATACTCCTTTAAAAAGGTTATTATAACAAAATAAAGATAAATAAATAAATAAAATTTATCAAAAAAATTATTTTAAAAAAACATATACCTGTATCGTTTTAACCGCGTTTCTTACGAGCCATATTATTAAAGGCGAAACCACCAAAACCACCACCAATATAACGATTCCGATCGCTTCGGTACTCGCCGCTTCGTTTAAATTTCTTTTAACGTAATCCCTTTGATTTCAAAAACTTTTAAATTAATAGATACAAAGTAAATTTGTTCTTACCTGATTTGGTGTCTTAATTCGTTTTGTAACTTTCTTAATTCGTCGGTGTAATCGGCTAACGAATCGAAATATTCGATGGCTTCTCCTAAATTAGCCTCGCGCTGTTTATTTTCAAGGATAATGTTTCGTCTGAAATTTACAAAAAAATTTTAATTGGTTAGGAAACAAAATTTCCTTTAATTTGATACCAAACACGAGCAAGTTTCGATTTAAAGTCGAGGAGATATCGATGTTTTTAATTTTTTTAAATTAAATTATTTTTTTAATTAATTAAATTATTTTTTTTAATTAATTTTAATTTTAATCATAAATATATCGTGTTTGGTGTCAAATTAAAGGGAATTTGATGAATTTTTTGAAAATAATGCTTAAAATTAATTTTATTTTATTATTACTTTGTTACTATTAGTTCTAAACTGTGTTTACAATTTTAATATTTGTATAGGTGCGGGATACGTGGATGCTTAGAGATTGAAATGCTTCTAGAAGACTTTAAATGGTTCTAGAATACTTGATATTGCTTCTAGAAGATTAGAAATACCTTTAGAAGATTTGATATTGTTTCCAGAATACTGGATATTGCCCCTGGAAAACTTGATACTGCTGCTAGAAGGCTTGGTACTACCTCCAGAAGATTTGATATGCTTCCAGAAGACATGAATTGCTTCCAGAAGACTGGATACTGCCCCTGGAAGACTTAATACTGCTTCTAGAAGACTAGGTACTACTTCCAGAAGCCTTGAAATGCTTCCAGAAGACTTGAATTGTGTCCAGAAGACTGGATACTGCTCCTGGAAGACTTGATACTGCTTCTAGAAGACTAGATACTAATTCCAGAAGACTTGAAATCCTTCCAGAAGACTGGACACTGCCCCTGGAAGATTTGATACTGCTTCTAGAAGATTAGGTACTATTTCCAGAAGACTTGAAATGCTTCCAGAAGACTTGAATTGCTTCCAGAAGACTGGATATTGCTCCTGGAAGACTTGATACTGCTTCTAGAAGACTAAATACTACATCCAGAAGACTTCAATTGCTTCCAGAAGACTGTATACTGCTCCTGGAAGGCTTGATACTGCTTCTAGAAGGCTAGATACTACTCCCAGAAGAATTGGAATGCTTCCAAAAGACTGGATACTGCTCCTGGAGGACTTAATACTGTTTCTAAAAGATTAGGTACTATTTCCAGAAGACTTGAAATGCATCCAGAAGACTTGAATTGCTTCCAGAACACTAGATACTGCTCCTGGAAGACTTGATATTGCTTTTAGAAGACTTGCAATGCTTCCAGAAAACTTTAATTGCTTCCAGAAGATTGGATATTTCTCCTGGAAGACTTGATACTGCTTCTAGAAGACTAAATACTATTTCCAGAAGACTTGAGATGCTTCCAGAAAACTAGATACTACCCCTGGAAAACCTAAAACTGCTTCTAGAAGACTAAATACTACTCCCAAGAGACTTGAAATACTTCTGAAGATTGGATACTTCCCCTGGAAGACTTGATACTGCTTTTCGAATACTTGTAATGCTTCCAGAAGACTGAATACTGCCCTTAGAAGACTTAATACTACTTCTAGAAGACAAAGTACTATTTTCAGAAGACTTGAAATGCTTCCAGAAGACCTGAATTGCTTCCAGAAGACGAGATACTGCTCCTGGAAGTCTTGATATTGCTTTTAGAAGACTTGCGCTTGCTTCCAGAAAACTTTAATTGCTTCCAGAAGACTGGATATTGCTCCTGGAAGACTTGATACTGCTTCTAGAAGACTAAATACTATTTCCAGAAGACTTGAGATGCTTCCAGAAAACTAGATACTGCCCCTGGAAAACCTAAAACTGCTTCTAGAAGACTAAATACTACTCCCAAGAGACTTGAAATACTTCTGAAGACTGGATACTTCCCCTGGAAGACTTGATACTGCTTTTCGATGACTTGTAATGCTTCCAGAAGACTGAATACTGTCCTTAGAAGACTTAATACTGCTTCTAGAAGACAAAGTACTATTTTCAGAAGACTTGAAATGCTTCCAAAAGATTTGAATTGCTTCCTGAAGACTGGATACTGCCCTTGGAAGACTTGATACTGCTTTTGGCAGACTTGCAATGCTTCCGGAAGACTGAATACTGCCCTTAGAAGACTTAATACTGCTTCTAGAATGTAAAGTACTATTTTCAGAAGACTTGAAATGCTTCTAGAAGATTTGAATTGCTTCCTGAAGACTGGATACTGAACTTGGAAGACTTGATACTGCTTTTGGAAGACTTGCAGTGCTTCCGGAAAACTGAATACTGCCCTTAGAAGACTTAATACTGCTTCTAGAAAGTAAAGTACTATTTTCAGAAGACTTGAAATGCTTCCAGAAGATTTGAATTGCTTCCTGAAGACTGGATACTGCCCTTGGAAGACTTGATACTGCTTTTGGAAGACTTGCAATGCTTCCGGATGACTGAATACTGCCCTTAGAAGACTTAATACTGCTTCTAGAAAGTAAAGTACTATTTTCAGAAGACTTGAAATGCTTCCAGAAGATTTGAATTGCTTCCAAAAGACTCGAAACTACCTGTGGAAGACTTGATACTTTTCTCAAAAGACTTGAAATATTTTTAGAAGGTTTTATCTGTTTCCAGAGAACTTGACCTGTTTTCAGAAGACTTGATACCACCCCTGGAAGACTTGCTACTGCTTCTAAAAGATTTAATATTGTTTCCAGAAGACTTGTACTGCTTCCAGAAGATTTGGCATAGTCTCTTGCGGACTTGAAATACCTCCAGAAGACTTGACTCTGGTTCCTGATGTAATGGAGACTCCAGAAGGTCAAATATTTATAATAAAGAATCAGGAAGACAATACAATAAAGAACTGCACAAGGTGAAGAAAGTTTAATGGAAAGTCAGGAAGGTGTAATGGAGAATTTAAAAGGTCCATGCTACTTCCAGAAGACTTGAAATGTTATGTTCCACCACTGGAAGACTTGCTACTGTTTCTAGAAGACTTGATATTGCTTCCAGAAGATTTGAACTGTTTCCACCTTCCCAAAACCTTGATATTGCCTCTTGAAGATTTGAAAGATTTCCAATAGACTTAACACTGGTTCTAGAAGACTTGGTATTATTTCCAGAAGACTTGTACTGCTTCCAGACAACTTAAGATTGCCTCTTGAATACTTGAAATACCTTCAGAAGACTTGACACTGGTTCTAGAAAACTTGATATAGTTTCCAGAAGGTTTAAAATACTTCTAAAATACTTGGTATTACTTCCAGAAAACTTTAAATGCTTCCAGAAGGTTTGATACCGTCCCTGGAAAATTTGCTACTGCTTCTAGAAGATTTAATATTGCTTCCAGAAGACTTGAACTGCTTTCGAAAGACTTGCTACTGCTTCTAGAAGATATGATATTGCTTCCAGAAGACTTGATACCATCCTTGCAAGACTTGCTACCGCTTCTAGAAAATTTAATACTGCTTCCAGAAGACTTGAATTGCTTCCAGAAGACTTGAAATGCTTCCAGAAGACTTGATACCGTCCTTGAAAGACTTGCTACTGCCTCTAGAAGATTTGATATTGCTTCCAGAAGACTTGAAGTGCTTCTAGAAGACCTTATATTGCTTCCAGAAGATTTGTACTGGTTCTAGAAGACTTGATATAGTTTCTAGAATGCTTAAAATACTCCTAAAAGATTTGATTTTAATTCCAGAACTCTTAAAATCCTTCCAGAAAACTTGATGCAACCCATGGAAGACCTGCCACTATTTCTAAAAGACTTGATATTGTTTCCAGAAGATTTGTACAGCTTCCAGGAGACTTGACTCTGGTTCCTGATGTAATGGAGAAGGTCAAATATTTATAATAAAGAATCAGGAAACTACAATAAAGAACTCCAGAAGGTCAAAGAAATTTAAAGGAAACTCAGGAGAATTTAAGATATTATGCAATTATAATAGAGAGTCATGAAGATGTAGTAGAGAGTTCAGAAGGATTAAAAAATTTAATGGAGAGCGAAAAAAATGTAATGGGTGTCTAGAAGTCTCTAATGGATGTAATGGGAGTCTAAAAACCTAAAAATTTATAATAGAGTCAAGAAGTTGTACTGAATTCTAGAGTCCAGAAGGTGAAACAGTTATAATAGACAATTAGAAAGGTGTAATGAAGATTCCAGAAAGTCGGAAATATTTAAAGACTTGATATTCTTTCCAGAAAACTTGAAATACCTTCAATAGGCTTCTGGAGATTGTTTCCAGATGCTTCCAAAAGACTTGATACTACATCTAGAAGACTTGGTATTGCTTGTAAAGATGCTGGAAGAAAATATTTTCATTTCGGGGAAATTTCAAAATCTTGACGTAAGTAGTCCACCAAGTATTAATTAAAAACTTCTCCACCAGTATGGCAGAAAACATTTTTATTGCAAAATGCAAAAAATTGTTAACAAAGTTTGATTTTGAAAAAGAAGATTTCTCCACATTTTTTATGAATCATTGTTTGTTCGAGTCAGTTCAAATTTGAATTGATAACATACTTAAGTTTAATAGATCCATAATTAGGCATATTCCTCGTTAAATTCCTATAAATAGCCTTCAATTTAGGCACGTAATTTAACGATCCATTTAACAGATCTTTCGCGATGGCGTCGTGTTTTATATAATTACTATAAGTGGTTCCATTTAAATATCCCTTCCCGAAATAATGGACCCCGTAAACACTTGATATCCCCGTGCTCTCAATGCTCCTCAATAAATTTTTAAACGCAATCAAATATCTAAAAAAACAATCAAAATAATTTAATTAAAACTTGATTAAATCGTATTTAGCACCTCCAAACTCCGCTGCTATCAGCTTCTTTAATCTGATTGGTTAGATGGTTTAACATCGCTTCGTTAACGGAGGTGTACCAACGGAACACGTCGGGCATGTTATTCGATTCGAGCTGAATTTTTTGGCTAGAAATCAAAATGAATTATTAATATAACGCATCGTTTGTAAATCGAATCAATTTTCGCTTCAAGTTAAACGTGCGTTAGGGAGAAAGTCGAAACCACTCTGGTTGAGTACCAATTAATTTTATTATGATTGATGATCGCGAACGAGAGGAGTGTTGAATTACTGCGTGATCATTTTCTGAAGCGATTCATATTCGATGGGAAATAATACAAATTAAGAATTAAATCTCACCGAAATTCGTGCAATCTCTTTTGAAACGTTTCTTTATCTGTGTACACTTCCTGTTCGCCTTCTTCGTTTGGTAACCTAACGGTGGGCCAACTACTCATATTTTCTAAGGCTAAATCGGTTAATACAAAAGTTTGGGTTAAATTTAATCTAAAAAAAACGAAATTTTAAAAACTTTGTAACTAAATTAAGTTCGCTAAGAAACTTTCAAACATTTATTAAGATTAATTAATAATTTTTTTTACCTTAATGGCGATTCCGTGTTATTCGTATAAACGTAAAAGGCAACTTCGGATCTTTCCAATTGAATTTTTGTTACCACTTTGCCTAATTCCGTTGCAATCGTGACCTAAAAATTAATTGATAATTTTTTCTTCTTGTTTTCTTTTCTTTGTTTAATATAAAGAGGTCGGCGTAACCTCGGGAGTCGTAACACCCTGAAGGGACACTTTTACGGATCTCGTCGAATCATGAGATCCTTTCGAAGACAAAAACGGGCTTAAGATCCGGTAATTTCGCCCAGGTTTCGCTCGTTTACGACGGGTTCGCCCTCGGAGACCAATATTGAGCGAAAAATACTGACTTAAAGGTCGTAAACAATTCTGGGTTTTCAATTCAATCGTTTTAACTCAGCAACAAATTTTTAATCTTATTTAAATATAATTTGCAAGCAGATATCTTCGTTGTCTTTAAAGATGGGGAAATAATAAATACATTATTAGAAAGCTTGAGCTTTTTTTGATCTAAATTGATGATTTAGTATTAATATCAATCGATGGGGACAAACAACCCCATGCAGGGAAGGGTGTATTGACTCTTTTTTATTCTAGTTGTAGGTACTATTATTTATTAGGAATTAAAGTTATTTAATTATTGGTACATAACAAGAATCGAAATTTAAAAAAAAAATTCACTTTCGGGTTGATAACTTTTTGATATGATACGTACAAAACTCTGTAATCATGATCATAAAAAATTTTCGTTTTCATATAATAATATGTAGTTGAGGTTATGCAAGCATTTATCTCCCAAAAAGTTACTTATAACACCAAAATATGCAGGAAAATTGCAAATAATTACCTTGATTATGGAATCTTTATGATCGGTAATTTATTCGGATGTATGATTTAACTTGAAATTTGTAATTTAAATTTCTCCTGATTAAAAATTATCGAAATTTTTAAAATATAATTTGTAATTTTAATGTTTCTTTGCTTTGTTTTGCAGATTTCGGAATATTTCTTTTAAATTTCAACGTCCAACTTCAAAAATATATTCAAACATTGAGATTATGGATCTAATTCTTCATCAAATCTCACGAATAATTGGAATGATTGATGTTTTTATATTCGGGGTAAATACACAAGAATCTGACTTTTAATCGGATAATTTTATGTATACGGCCCATAATACATAAGAAGTTCTATCAGGTTAGTTACATTTTATTAATACAAACGTATTTTTTATGATTATTAGTCGTAACATCTCTTACGATCAATATGATTATATTAAAGTTCAAAGTGATGATTAATTTGGTTGCATTAATGGTCATACAAGTATTTATCTAAAAAAATCCCGAATAATTATCGTGTATAAATGTTTACGGAGTCATAACTTTTTTATATCATACACACCACACTCTATGATTATAAAAAATTTGAAGGGAATTTTTTTCCTTATACGATGGTAAACAACTGTAGTGGAAATTTGCAAAAATCGCTTTTAATACCGCATACACACTTTTACGGTTTTGATGCGAAATCATTCATTGTATACCGATAAGACGATTTTACTCTCACTTAGCCAAGGTCGCGAAGCGGGCGACGCGCAACATTTTTCCAAAATGGACAATTTTATGTAAATATTTCAAACTCTGTGCCTCGCCCGTAAGCGTCCTCGACGATTTGTGGCGAAATCGTTCCTTCTATACCTTAGTAAAGATATAAAGTCTCCTATAAGACGATTTTATACTCACTTAGCCGAAGTCGCTTGCGGGCGAGGCGCAAAATTTTTTCAAAATGGACGATTTTGTATGAATATTTCAAACTCTGTGCCTCGCCAGCAAGCGACCTCGGCGATTTTAGACGAAATCGTTCCTTGTATATCTTAGTAAATATATAAAATCTCCTATAATACGATTTTATTTTCGCTCCACCAAGGTCGCTTGCGGACGGGGCATTACAATCGTCAAAACTGGACGATTTTATGTAAATATTTCAAATCCAGCGCCTCGCCCGCAAGCGACCTCGGCGATTTGAGGTGAAATCGTTCATTGTATACCTTAATAAAGATATAAAGTCTCACATAAAACGATTTTATTCTCACTTAGCCGAGGTCGCTTGCGGGCGAGGCTCTACAAATTTCCAAACTGGACGATTTTATGTAAATATTTCAAATCCAGCGCCTCGCCCGCAAGCGACCTCGGCGATTTGAGGTGAAATCGTTCATTGTATACCTTAATAAAGATATAAAGTCTCATATAAAACGATTTTTTTATTCTCACTTAGCCGAGGTCGCTTGCGGGCGAGGCTCTACAAATTTCCAAACTGGACGATTTTATGTAAATATTTCAAATCCAGCGCCTCGCCCGCAAGCGACCTCGGCGATTTGAGGTGAAATCGTTCATTGTATACGTTAGTAAATATACAGTAATAAAGCTTGAGCTTTTTTTGATCTAAATTGATGATTTAGTATTAATATCAATCGATGGGGACAAACAACCCCACGCAGAGAAGTGTGTATTGACTCTTTTTTATCCTAGTTATAGCTATTTTATTTGTTGGGAATTAAAAATTAAAGGAATATCAAGACAATAACAATAACAAGAATCGAGATTTTTAAAACAATCTCTTTTTATAAAAGCAGCTTTCACTTTCAGGTTGATAATTTTCTGATATAATACTTTCTTAATCAAATGATCACACAAACATTTATATCCTAAAAATATGCAAATAATTACCTTAATTATGAGATATTCTGATAGGATTAGAATATTTCTTTACAAATATACCATTTGGAAATCATCGCAATCAGAAATCAAGAATTTGATTTTAATTCCAATCAATCTTCTTTCTTTGTTAAAAATATTATAATTATCTTTTTGAGTTTATGTCAATATGATTTAACTTGAAATTTGTAATTTAAATTTTTCCTGATTAAAAATTATCGAAATTTTTAAAATGTAATTTGTAATTTTAACGCTTCTTTACTTTGTTTTGCAGATTTCGAAACATTTTCATTTAAATTTCAACGTCCAGCTTCAAAAACATATTCAAACATTGGATTTATGGATCCAATTTTTCATCAAATCTCACGAATGATTGATGTTTTTTTTTAATAAATATCAATGCAATAAAAAACGTATATGGCCAATAATACATAAGGATTTCTGTCAGGTTAGTAACATTTTATTAATACAAATGTATTTTTTATAATTATTGATTGTAATATCTCTTACGATTAATATGATTGTGTTAAATTTAAATGTAATGATTGATTTGGATGCATTATTATAATATGTACGAATTTTTGTGTTGTTTACGGTGGTATATAACTTTAATTATTGGATCGTATGGTAATAGAAGTATTTATCTCAAAAGAAATTTAAAAATCCCGATTCATTTCGTATACAAATGTTTACGGAATCATAACTTTCTTATATGATACACACCAAACTCTATGATCACAAAAAAATTGTAGGGAATTTTCTTCTCTATACAACATTCCTTTATGATATTTGCAAAGCTCCGCGATCATATAAAATATGTAGAAAATGGTTCATTGCATACTTTAGTAAATATATACAGTCTCCGATAAGACGATTTTACTCTCACTTAGCCAAGGTCGCGTAGCGGGCGAGGCACTACATTCTTCCAAAATGAACGATTTCGAATGAATAAATCCTGCGCCTCGACCGCAAGCAACCTCGGCGATTTGAAGCGAAATCGTGTTTTGTATATTTTAGTAAACATATACAGTCTTCTATAAGACAACTTTATTCTCACTCAGCCGAGGTCGCTTGCGGGCGCGGCGCTACAATCTTTCAAAATAGACGATTTTATGTAAACATTTCAAATTGAGTGCCTCGCCTGCAAGCGACCTTGGCGATTTAAGGCGAAATCGTTCATTGTATATCTTAGTAAAGATATAAAGTCTCCTATAAGACGATTTTATTCTCATTTGGCCGAGTTCGCTTGCGGGCAACGCGCTACAATCTTTCAAAATGGACGGTGTTATGTTAATATTTCAATTCCAGCGCCTCGCCCGCAAGGGACCTCGGCGATTTGAGGCGAAATCGAAATCGCGAGGCACTACGATCTTCCAAAATGGACGATTTTATGTAAACATTTCAAATCCTGACCTTGTCGATTTAAGGCAAAATCGTTCATTGTATACCTTAATAAATATATAAAGTCTCCTGTAAGACGATTTTATTCTCACTCTGCCGAGGTCGCTTGCGGACGAGGCGCTACAATCTTCCAAAATAGACGATTTTATATAAATATTTCAAATCCAGCGCCTCGTCCGCAAGCGACCTCGGCGATTTGAAGCAAAATTGTTCATTGTATACCTTAGTAAATGTAAAGTTTTCTAAAAGACGATTTTATCCTCACTTAGCCGAGGTCGCGTAGCGGACGAGGCACTACGATGTTCCTAAATGTAAATGTTTTTATAAAATTTTATGTAATATACAGTGCGTTTCAAAAGTAACAAACAATTTATAAAAAAATCGCTGAAACTGGTCTAAAGATTTAAATTTTTTTCAACTTTCTGGTGTGCATTTTATTTTTTCTACCATTTTTAAACAAATTATGAAGTTTTTTTCATCGAAGTTTTTTTTAATGGAACATATTTTGACCCCATTTTTTATATTGGAATATAAAAGAGGATTTTTCTTCTGAATTATGTACAGGGTGGGCAAATTTTGGTGTTATTATAGGCTATCTCAGAAACTATAAGAGATACTAAAAAGTGTTCCATGTTCCGGTCGCTTTTTCCGGTCCTTTGTTTTTAAGTTATAGCCAAAAAGTCACATTTTTACTATTTCTAGAAATGTTGGTGTTATTATAACATCAAACTTTGCCCACACTATTCAATAAATATTAATATCAGTTATATAAGAAAATTGTCGAGAAAAATTGATTTAAAGTTTCATTATTTCTATTTTTTGGTGTAAAAAATAGCAGTAGCAGTGCGTAACCATGGCAACCAATTGTTTTGATTTGACATTTCCAAGTGTCAAAATTCAATTTGAATTGAATCACCTATTTAAATTAATTATTATTGTACTTGAAATACAAAACTCTTCAAAGTTTTTAGTACAATTATAATAATAATAATAGTTAATTTAAATTAATAATTCAATTCAAATTGAATTTTGGCAATTGGAAATGTCAAATCAAAACAATTGGTTGCCATGGTTACGCACTGCTACTGCTATTTTTGTATCAAATGAATGGGATGTAATGAAACTTTAATGAAATTTTTTCAAAAATTTTCTTATTTAGACTCGTTTTAGCGGTTTTTTCATAAATTGTTTGTAATGACTTTATCGAATTTATCCGTTACTTTTGAAACGCACTGTATATAAAGTCTTCTATAACACGATTTTATTCTTATTTAACCCAGGTCTGTTGCGGGCGAGGTGCTACAATCTTTCAAGATAAACGATGTTACGTAAATATTTCAGATCCAACGCCTCATAAAATCGTCTATTTTCGAAGATTGTAGCGCCTCGCCCGCAAGCGACCTCGGCGGAGTGAGGATAAAATCATCTTATAGGAGGGTTTGTATATTTACTGGGTTATACAAAGAACGATTTCGCCTCAAATTGCCGAGGTCGCTTGCGGGCGAGGCACTTGGTATGAAATATTAAAGATTGTAGCGCCTCGCCCGCAGGCGACCTCGGTGGAGGGAGGGTAAAATTGTCGTATAGGAGGGTTTTTGTATTTACTAAGATACACAAGGAACGATTTCACTTCAAATCGCCGAGGTCGCTTGCGGGCGAGGCACTTGATATGAAATATTAAAGATTGTAGCGCCTCGCCCGCAGGCGACCTCGGCGGAGTGAGGATAAAATTGTTTTATAGGAGAGTTTGTATATTTACTGGGATATACAAGGAACGATTTCACCTCAAATCGCCGAGGTCGCTTACGGGCGAGGCACTTGATATGAAATATTAAAGATTGTAGCGCCTCGCCCGCAGGCGACCTCGGCGGAGGGAGGGTAAAATTGTCGTATAGGAGGGTTTTTATATTTACTAAGATACACAAGGAACGATTTCACTTCAAATCGCCGAGGTCGCTTGCGGGCGAGGCACTTGATATGAAATATTAAAGATTGTAGCGCCTCGCCCGCAGGCGCCCTCGGCGGAGTGAGGATAAAATCGTCTTATAGAAGGGTTTGTATATTTACTGGGTTATACAAAGAACGATTTCGCCTCAAATTGCCGAGGTCGCTTGCGGGCGAGGCACTTGGTATGAAATATTAAAGATTGTAGCGCCTCGCCCGCAGGCGCCCTCGGCGAAGTGAGGATAAAATCGTCTTATAGGAGGGTTTGTATATTTACTGGGTTATACAAGGAACGATTTCGCCTCAAATTGCCGAGGTCGCTTGCGGGCGAGGCACTTGGTATGAAATATTAAAGATTGTAACGCCTCGCCCGCAAGCGACCTCGGCGGAGGGAGGGTAAAATTGTCGTATAGGAGTGTTTTTATATTTACTAGGATATACAAGGAGCGATTCGTTGCATTTGAGGTGTTTACATAACGTCGTCCATTTTGGAAGATTGTAGTGCCTCGCCCGCACGCGACCTCGGCAGAGTGAGGATAAAATTGTCTTATAGGAGGGTTTATATATTTATTGGGATATACAAGGAACGATTTCACTTCAAATCGCCGAGGTCGCTTGCGGACGAGGCGTTGCATTTTAAATGTTAACATAAAGTCGTCCATTTTGGAAAATTGTAGCGCCTCGGCCGCAAGTGACCTCGGCGGAGTAAGGATAAAATTGTCTTATAGGAGAGTTTGTATATTTACTGGGATATACAAGAAACTGAAGGATATGATTACTTTTATGATTACTAAAGCATACAATGCACGATTTCGTCTCAAACTTGTGATATTTCGTTATCTCCAAAAGTAAATGAGATATCGGCTTACAAAGTAGTTTTATTTTTTATTTGTATCAATTCCACCTCGATTAGATTTTAGATAGGGGCGGTTTCAGTTGAGTCGGGTTCTATTAAGTTTTACTGGCTCGATAAGCCGTCGAGAAATAAAAAGAAAACAATCGACATTCGTCTGAATTAAAACGGAACAGGTTGAAGTGGTAATAGTGGTCACCATTTATCTTTCGAACGCAGTTTCTGTCAGTCAAAATTAAATTATCGACCAATTTAACCGATAAAACCTCCCTTTTTTTTGTTCTATTCAAATAAAGGGTAATTTTTACTCATTGTATTAATTGTTTAATAATCGCGTGTTCTAATTAATCGAGACTTTCAAATGGAATCAACACGCAACAAGATTCGAGCTCGAAATGAATTGGTGATGGTATATTACGTTCGATCGTGCTTTGAATAAATTCTTAAAGTCGAGGTGAAGCTTCATTTGCATAGCAATAAAATTGGCTAAAATTTAAACGTACCTGAGCGTCAATATCCATGACTTCTTGCCGCTCCAAAACGATTTTGTGCAAGATGAGGGATGTTTGTAAAATGAGCGCTAAAATGGGGATGAATGGTAAGACGAGCATTTGAAATAAGTGTATTTTGCGTCCCGTGCCGTGAGCGGGATTCGATTTTGTGCAGCAATAATTTTTGGAAAGTTGCGAAACGTCGTCGGAACTTATCGTTCTTAATGAATCATCGCCCTCGCTGTTTTTCCTTATCTTCTTGGACATTTTCTTTTAAGCTAAAAATAAATTTTAATGCACTTTTCGAATAATAATCACAAATTTTAAATAAATTTTGATAAAATCTCGTTATAAAAACCTCAAAAGACGCTTCATTTTCCCAGTCTTTAAACACAATGAATCCAAAATTGTTTTTGGTGTTATTTGCGTTATTTGCAATGGCTGCATCGCAAGAATTGTGCGCTTGTAGTCACGTTTATAATCCAGTTTGTGGAAGCGATGGGGTCACTTACGGCAATATGTGCATGTTTAATTGTGCCAAGAAATCGAACCCCGATTTGAAAGTGGAATACTTTGGACCGTGCTTTTTGCGAAATAAATTTAATTAATCGATTGATAATTGTTAACAATTTGAAATAAAATTGATCGGCATGGAAAATCCAATTCCATTTTATTATTTCCATTCAATCATCCCCGCAACAACTCGTTTTCCCAACAAATCGACTGTCTCAAATCATTTAACCCCGCTTCATTGAGTTTGCAAAATAAGACGAAACAAATTTGTAATCTTCAAAACAATGATAAAATTTAATTTGGAAATTTTAATCATCTAAACTATATGGGTATCAATAAGAGCTTTTGATCATCCGTGGAAGTGATCCGGAACGTAAACAGAGATCAAATCGAAGGCCATATTTCCGGTAGAAAAGATATTGAGGTCAGTTTCGAACTGCTTCCGTGACAACAATCGTTTGTGGCAAAACGATGTGTGGATGTAAATTGCGTCTAATTGGATCGTTTTATTGTGTGAGATGCGAAATTAAGTCATGCTCAAAATAATAAAAGTAATGAGATTATTAAAGTAGGGGAAGATAATTTGATGAGGACAGAAATCAAGATAGTTTTGTTGATACAATAAAAATGTTTAAAACAAAAGTTGTTGCAAATTTAATGGTTTCTTGTACTTTTGTTAATTTAATCCAACCCAGTCGAAGCTAATTCAATCCAATTCGATCAACGCAATTTGACTAAGGTTAACTTAAACCTAAAAGACAACCCAATCCAGCTCAACACAACCCAATAACAAACCGCTTTTAAATTAGCAATAAAGTTATTATTGAACTTATTAACTTGTCTATTTTAACAATTCTAAGAAAACTGCCTAAGTCTTAAAAAGTCAGTAAGGATGAGATGATTCATGAAAATCTGAATTAAGGAGGAAATAAAACTTACGTTTTTTTTCTTGATAAATATTACGTTGACTTCGAAGAGGCGGTTTTTATCATGGAAATCGTGCGTGGTACACTGCGCGTAGTCTTGTAAGCGACTGAAACGCATTTCAGCAGGGTCCAATTAATTTCAGCTTTCCTGCGCGTGAACTGACACCTGTTCAACAACTCGCATATCGAAATAGAAAATAAACAGGGAAGCCAAAATGCTTTCTTATTTATGATTTTGTTCACAATATTTTGAAAATAAAATTAATGGAGCAAAAACATCGATAAAGCGGGTGAATGAAATATTGCTAACACAAAATGGATAAAATTTGAAATGAAATCGTTTTCTAAACGTCTTGGTAAAGACAGAAATTTACTGTAAGAAGATTTTTACTCCCTTTGTCGAGGTGCTAATATCTTCCAAAATGAACGATTTCCTATGAATATTCCATACCCAGCGTCTCGCTGGATACGGAGTAGGCGAAATCGTTCCTTGTGTATTTTAGTAAATATATAAAGTTTCCTATAGACGATTTTATACTCGCTCCGCCGAGGTCGCGTAGCGGGCGAGGCGCAATATTTTTCCGAAATGGACGATTTTGTATACATATATCAAATACTGCGCCTCGGCCGCAAGCGACCTCGGCGATTTGAGGCGAAATCGTTCCTTGTATATCCTAGTAAATATATAAAGTCTCCTATAGACGATTTTATTTTTACTCTGCCGAGGTCGCGTAGCGGGCGAGGCACAACATTTTTCCAAAAAGGACGATTTTATACAAATATTTCAAATACTGCGCCTTGGCCGCAAGCGACCTCGGCGATTTGAGGCGAAATCGTTCCTTGTATATCTTAGTAAATATATAAAGTCTCCTAAAGACGATTTTATCCTCACTTAGCCGAGGTGCGTAGCGGGCGATGCGCAACATTTTTGCAAAAGGACGATTTTATACAAATATTTCAAATAGTGCGCCTTGGCTGCAAGCGACTTCGGCAATTTGAGGCGAAATCGTTTCTTGTATATCTAGTAAATATATAAAGTCTCCTAAAGACGATTTTATCCTCACTCCGCCGAGGTCGCGTAGCGGGCGAGGCACAACATTTTTCTAAAAAGAACGATTTTATACAAATATTTCAAATACTGCGCCTTGGCCGCAAACGACCTCGGCGATTTGAGGCGAAATCGTTCCTTGTATATCTAATAAACATATAAAGTCTCCTAAAGACGATTTTATTTTCACTCCGCCGAGGTCACGTAGCGGGCGAGGTACAACATTTTTCTAAAAAGGACGATTTGATACAAATATTTCAAATACTGCGCCTTGGCCGCAAGCGACCTCGGCGATTTGAGGCGAAATCGTTCCTTGTATATCTTAGTAAATATATAAAGTCTCCTATAGACGATTTTATTTTCACTCTGCCGAGGTCGCGTAGCGGGCGAGGCACAACATTTTTCTAAAAAGGACGATTTTATACAAATATTTCAAATACTGCGCCTTGGCCGTAAGCGACCTCGGCGATTTGAGGCGAAATCGTTCCTTGTATATCTTAGTAAATATATAAAGTCTCCTATAGACGATTTTATTTTCACTCTGCCGAGGTCGCGTAGCGGGCGAGGCACAACATTTTTCTAAAAAGGACGATTTTATACAAATATTTCAAATACTGCGCCTTGGCCGTAAGCGACCTCGGCGATTTGAGGCGAAATCGTTCCTTGTATATCTTAGTAAATATATAAAGTCTCCTATAGACGATTTTATTTTCACTCTGCCGAGGTCGCGTAGCGGGCGAGGCACAACATTTTTCTAAAAAAGACGATTTTATACAAATATTTCAAATACTGCGCCTTGGCCGTAAGCGACCTCGGCGATTTGAGGCGAAATCGTTCCTTGTATATCTTAGTAAATATATAAAGTCTCCTATAGACGATTTTATTTTCACTCTGCCGAGGTCGCGTAGCGGGCGAGGCACAACATTTTTCTAAAAAGGACGATTTTATACAAATATTTCAAATACTGCGCCTTGGCCGTAAGCGACCTCGGCGATTTGAGGCGAAATCGTTCCTTGTATATCTTAGTAAATATATAAAGTCTCCTATAGACGATTTTATTTTCACTCTGCCGAGGTCGCGTAGCGGGCGAGGCACAACATTTTTCTAAAAAGGACGATTTTATACAAATATTTCAAATACTGCGCCTTGGCCGTAAGCGACCTCGGCGATTTGAGGCGAAATCGTTCCTTGTATATCTTAGTAAATATATAAAGTCTCCTATAGACGATTTTATTTTCACTCTGCCGAGGTCGCGTAGCGGGCGAGGCACAACATTTTTCTAAAAAAGACGATTTTATACAAATATTTCAAATACTGCGCCTTGGCCGTAAGCGACCTCGGCGATTTGAGGCGAAATCGTTCCTTGTATATCTTAGTAAATATATAAAGTCTCCTATAGACGATTTTATTTTCACTCTGCCGAGGTCGCGTAGCGGGCGAGGCACAACATTTTTCTAAAAAGGACGATTTTATACAAATATTTCAAATACTGCGCCTTGGCCGCAAGCGACCTCGGCGATTTGAGGCGAAATCGTTCCTTGTATATCTTAGTAAATATATAAAGTCTCCTAAAGACGATTTTATCCTCACTTAGCCGAGGTGCGTAGCGGGCGATGCGCAACATTTTTCTAAAATGAACAATTTTATACAAATATTTCAAATACTGCGCCTTGGCCGCAAGCGACCTCGGCGATTTGAGGCGAAATTGTTCCGTGTATATCTTAGTAAATATATAAAGTCTCCTAAAGACGATTTTATCCTCACTCCGCCGAGGTCGCCTGCGGGCAAAGCGCTACAATCTTTAATATTTCATATCAAGTGCCTCGCCCGCAAGCGACCTCGGCGATTTGAAGTGAAATCGTTCCTTGTATATCTTAGTAAATATATATAGTCTCCTATAGACGGTTTTATTTTCACTCCGCCGAGGTCGCGTAGCAGGCGAGGCACAACATTTTTGCAAAAGGACGATTTTATACAAATATTTCAAATACTGCGCCTTGGCCGCAAGCGACCTCGGCGATTTGAGGCGAAATCGTTCCTTGTATATCTAATAAACATATAAAGTCTCCTAAAGACGATTTTATCCTCACTCCGCCGAGGTCGCGTAGCGGGCGAGGCACAACATTTTTCTAAAAAGAACGATTTTATACAAATATTTCAAATACTGCGCCTTGGCCGCAAACGACCTCGGCGATTTGAGGCGAAATCGTTCCTTGTATATCTAATAAACATATAAAGTCTCCTAAAGACGATTTTATTTTCACTCCGCCGAGGTCGCGTAGCGGGCGAGGCATAACATTTTTCTAAAAAGGACGATTTGATACAAATATTTCAAATACTGCGCCTTGGCCGCAAGCGACCTCGGCGATTTGAGGCGAAATCGTTCCTTGTATATCTTAGTAAATATATAAAATCTCCTATAAAACGATTTTATCCTCACTCCGCCGAGGTCGCCTGCGGGCGTGGCGCTACAATCTTTAATATTTTATATCAAGTGCCTCGCCCGCAAGCGACCTCGGCGATTTGAGGTGAAATCGTTCCTTGTATATCTTAGTAAATATATATAGTCTCCTATAGACGGTTTTATTTTCACTCCGCCGAGGTCGCGTAGCGGGCGAGGCACAACATTTTTGCAAAAGGACGATTTCATACAAATATTTCAAATACTGCGCCTTGGCCGCAAGCGACTTCGGCAATTTGAGGCGAAATCGTTTCTTGTATATCTAGTAAATATATAAAGTCTCCTAAAGACGATTTTATCCTCACTCCGCCGAGGTCGCCTGCGGGCAAAGCGCTACAATCTTTAATATTTCATATCAAGTGCCTCGCCCGCAAGCGACCTCGGCGATTTGAAGTGAAATCGTTCCTTGTATATCTTAGTAAATATATATAGTCTCCTATAGACGGTTTTATTTTCACTCCGCCGAGGTCGCGTAGCAGGCGAGGCACAACATTTTTGCAAAAGGACGATTTTATACAAATATTTCAAATACTGCGCCTTGGCCGCAAGCGACCTCGGCGATTTGAGGCGAAATCGTTCCTTGTATATCTAATAAACATATAAAGTCTCCTAAAGACGATTTTATCCTCACTCCGCCGAGGTCGCGTAGCGGGCGAGGCACAACATTTTTCTAAAAAGAACGATTTTATACAAATATTTCAAATACTGCGCCTTGGCCGCAAACGACCTCGGCGATTTGAGGCGAAATCGTTCCTTGTATATCTAATAAACATATAAAGTCTCCTAAAGACGATTTTATTTTCACTCCGCCGAGGTCGCGTAGCGGGCGAGGCATAACATTTTTCTAAAAAGGACGATTTGATACAAATATTTCAAATACTGCGCCTTGGCCGCAAGCGACCTCGGCGATTTGAGGCGAAATCGTTCCTTGTATATCTTAGTAAATATATAAAATCTCCTATAAAACGATTTTATCCTCACTCCGCCGAGGTCGCCTGCGGGCGTGGCGCTACAATCTTTAATATTTTATATCAAGTGCCTCGCCCGCAAGCGACCTCGGCGATTTGAGGTGAAATCGTTCCTTGTATATCTTAGTAAATATATATAGTCTCCTATAGACGGTTTTATTTTCACTCCGCCGAGGTCGCGTAGCGGGCGAGGCACAACATTTTTGCAAAAGGACGATTTCATACAAATATTTCAAATACTGCGCCTTGGCCGCAAGCGACTTCGGCAATTTGAGGCGAAATCGTTTCTTGTATATCTAGTAAATATATAAAGTCTCCTAAAGACGATTTTATCCTCACTCCGCCGAGGTCGCCTGCGGGCAAAGCGCTACAATCTTTAATATTTCATATCAAGTGCCTCGCCCGCAAGCGACCTCGGCGATTTGAAGTGAAATCGTTCCTTGTATATCTTAGTAAATATATATAGTCTCCTATAGACGGTTTTATTTTCACTCCGCCGAGGTCGCGTAGCAGGCGAGGCACAACATTTTTGCAAAAGGACGATTTTATACAAATATTTCAAATACTGCGCCTTGGCCGCAAGCGACCTCGGCGATTTGAGGCGAAATCGTTCCTTGTATATCTAATAAACATATAAAGTCTCCTAAAGACGATTTTATCCTCACTCCGCCGAGGTCGCGTAGCGGGCGAGGCACAACATTTTTCTAAAAAGAACGATTTTATACAAATATTTCAAATACTGCGCCTTGGCCGCAAACGACCTCGGCGATTTGAGGCGAAATCGTTCCTTGTATATCTAATAAACATATAAAGTCTCCTAAAGACGATTTTATTTTCACTCCGCCGAGGTCGCGTAGCGGGCGAGGCATAACATTTTTCTAAAAAGGACGATTTGATACAAATATTTCAAATACTGCGCCTTGGCCGCAAGCGACCTCGGCGATTTGAGGCGAAATCGTTCCTTGTATATCTTAGTAAATATATAAAATCTCCTATAAAACGATTTTATCCTCACTCCGCCGAGGTCGCCTGCGGGCGTGGCGCTACAATCTTTAATATTTTATATCAAGTGCCTCGCCCGCAAGCGACCTCGGCGATTTGAGGTGAAATCGTTCCTTGTATATCTTAGTAAATATATATAGTCTCCTATAGACGGTTTTATTTTCACTCCGCCGAGGTCGCGTAGCGGGCGAGGCACAACATTTTTGCAAAAGGACGATTTCATACAAATATTTCAAATACTGCGCCTTGGCCGCAAGCGACTTCGGCAATTTGAGGCGAAATCGTTTCTTGTATATCTAGTAAATATATAAAGTCTCCTAAAGACGATTTTATCCTCACTCCGCCGAGGTCGCGTAGCGGGCGAGGCGCAACATTTTTCCAAAATGGATGATTTTATATAAATATTTTAAATCTTTAAATACTTTAAATCGTCTATAGAAGACTTTATATATTTACTAAGATATACAAGGAAAGATTTCGTCTCAAATCGCCGAGATCGCTTGCGAGCGAAGCACAGAGTTTGAAATATTTGTATAAAATCGTCCTTTTGGAAAAATATTGTGCCTCGCCCGCTACGCGACCTCGGCGGAGTGAAAATAAAATCGTCTTTAGGAGACTTTATATATTTACTAAGATATATAAGGAACGATTTCGCCTCAAATCGCCGAGATCGCTTGCGGGCGAGGCACAGAATTTGAAATATTTATATAAAATCGTCCTTTTGGAAAAATATTGTGCCTCGCCCGCTACGCGACCTCGGCGGAGTGAAAATAAAATCGTCTTTAGGAGACTTTATATATTTACTAAGATATACAAGGAACGATTTTGCCTCAAATCGTCGAGATCGCTTGCGGGCGAGGCACAGAATTTGAAATATTTATATAAAATCGTCCATGTTAGAAAAATGTTGTGCCTCGCCCGCTACGCGACCTCGGCAATTTGAGGCGAAATCGTTATTCTCACTTAGCCGAGGTCGCTAGCGGCCGAGGCGCTACATGTTTTCAAAATGGGCGATTTTGTTTAAATTTTCATTTATGAAAACTGGCCCAATGATTTAATTTGCATGATTCCTGCTCATAGCATTTAGTTTTTGTAGGTATTGTGTTGTCGTTGGAATATTCAAATAAAAGTTTTCAAGGTATCAATACCGACAAATTCTTGAATTATGACGACCATGTAAATAAAGCGTTGTTTAAAAATAATTCATTTTGATCATGTTAGTTCATAATTATTTCGCAAAAATTATCCGGAAAAAGTAGCTAAGATGTTGAGATTTTATAAGATCGGTATTTTCTTTACCGCTAAACCTAAAACTTAACCCATAAAACTTTCATTTTTAATAAAAGTGGAAAGATACATTTCCAATTTGTATAAAATCCGGCCGATTAGAGTTGATATGTATCTTTTTATCTAACTCATTAAAATTCAATGCCTTATCTAACCCATTGAAAGTTCTAAGTACGGAAGAACCGCCCTATGTATGACTATTACGGCTAATATGGTGCAATTGATTAGGTCCGTCTCCGTCACACTACGAAAGAAATCGAGAAATAAGGAACGAGAAATCGTTCCTTATTTACTTTGGTTATTATACACAGTCTTTTATAAGACGATTTTATTCTCATTTAGCCGAGATCGCTTGCGGGCGAGACGCTACAATCTTCCAATGGGCGATTGAAATGGGCGATTTTATGTCAACATTTCAAATTCAGCGCCTCGCCCGCTACGCGACTTCGGCGATTTGAAGCTGAATCGTTCATTGTATATCTTAGTAAATATATAAAGTCTCCTATAAGATGAATTCGAGGATTTGAGGCAAAATACCTTAGTTGTGTTGGGGTCACAACGTCATAAAACTAAAAAAAAAGGAAGTGGGACATAACTCTGGGATTTTATTTCCAACTCGGGGAATACCCAGTGTAAATGTAGTACCTTAATTTTCCTATACTTATTTGAATAAAAAAATATTTATTTAAATAAAAAAGGAATTAATTATTCTTTAAATACATCATTATTAATTATGTTAATTAATCTCTTCAAAACGTTAATTTCATCCTTGGTCAACATTGGCGATTTTGAAAGTTTCCGGAGATGTTCTTCAGCTAAAAGAAGTTGTTGGCTCTTCTCCGGAATTAATCTCAAATAAACTTTTTGGATGTTAATTTTTAAGAGGTCCTCATACGAATTAACGCAATCAATCAACAACGTTAGATCTGATTTTTCCATTATCGAACAAAGATGTCCTATCGATAAACAAATCTGAAAGAAAATTAATTCAAAATAAATCCAAATCGATTTAATTTAAATAATTACTTGATCCACCAAATGATCCCTGTGTTTGTACTCGGTGAAATCCTCCATTCTTTCCGAGTTTTCCAACGCCTCCAACAATTTTTTCCAGGTTTTTCCGTAAAAATCGCCGTAATTTTTTCGCGTTATAAAGCAAGATAACGCGGAGGCGGCGTTTATCCGCACTTTAAAGTTTTTGTAATCAACCACTAAATCTAAAAGAACTTGAAAAACTTTTTCCTGCCACGTATTATCGGAGTGAAGCGTTTTATTCTTGGCTAATTTTCCTAAACCGTAACAGGCGTTCCATTTAATTTTCGCATTTTCGCCTCTTTTCGCACAATCAACGATACATTCGATACTTTTAATCACCAAAGCTTTATAATCTGCATCTACATCGATATCATTTCGGATAAAAATAAAATTTCCCAACGCTCTCACTGCATACGATTTATTTTTGTAATGACCGGAAGCGCCTTTAATACCGCATTCGAACAATTTAATCCAAATTGATTTGGGTAACGGTTCGATTTGGTAAATCTGATCGGTTTCATTTTCAATTAAAGCGTCGCTCACGTTCCCAAACGCCCAATATGCGCTGATATGGACTCCAACGTTCTCGTTTTCGGTGGCTTTTACCACCACTTCGATCGTATCGATTAAAAATCCGAAATCGCCTCTTAACGATGGGTAAGAAATGCAAACGCTTAAAGCTCTTAAAGCGGTTGTGGTTACGTAAATTCCCGATTCTTTGCTTGATGCTAACAGGGTCATCATAACCAACATTTTTTTGGGCTTTGATAAGCACTCGAAAATATGTTTGCCGATGTTTTCTAAGCATTGGCAAGCGACTGCTTGGTGAGATTCGCTTTCGAATTCGATTAAATGCGAAAATGGGCCGGATAATAAGGTGTTCCAAAAGAATAAGCCTTGCTCGATTGTGATGTGGGTTTTATCGGTGTTATTTGATAGATACTCGCTTATTGCGTAACCAATGAAATGGGTGGCCCTCCCAGCGTGTAAAACAACATCGGATGTCTTACTTTCTAAGGATAATTCTAAAGCTTTTAAGATGTAATTGAGATATGGCGTTATAAAAGTTGTGAAATAATTGTTCGACATCACCGTGAATATCTTCAAAGATTCCAGCTTTTCCGTTGTGATCACCCCGGTTTGTTGTAGGACACATTCTCCGCTCTCATCGATGAGCACCCCTAAATTCCCCAAACAATATTGAACCAACCACGGGATTTTTAACCCGAAAGTTTTCATTTCCTCATCTTCATCGGAAGAAAACCCGGCGTAATCTATCTCGGCGTCTTGAGACGCCGAGGAAGATGTCTCAACATTTTCAACAACAACATTGTTTGAAAAAACATTAATCGCTTCAGAAAGCACAGGATACGATGATAACATACAACTGAAGACAATCAATGTCAAGCTTTTACTCGCAGGATCTAAAAATTTTAAATTAAGATTTGATTAATTTAATTAAATTAAGGCGGTGGTATACAAGAGAAAGTGAAGTCTTAAATTCCGAAATTCTCACTCCGCCGAGGTCACTTGCGGGCGAGGCACTACATTCTTCCAAAATGAACGAATTCATCTTATAAAAGACTGTATATCTATTAAGGTGTACAAGGAATGATTTCGACTTAAATCGCCGAGGTCGCTTGCGGCCGAGGCGCTGGATTTTTATGTTTATATAAAATCATCGCTTATTTGGACGATTTTATATTCACTCCGCCGAGGTAGCTTACGGCCGAGGCGCTGGATTTTTATGTTTATATAAAAGGCCTTAGAATCTCTCAAAATGAATGGTTTTATGTTCCCTGTATATCTACGTAAATATATAAAAAGTCCTAGTTGACGATTTTATTCTCATTTCGACGAGGTCGCGTAACGGACGAGGCCCTACAATTTTCCAAAATGAACGGTTTTATATTTCCTGTAGCGTCTGTGCGAGACGCTACATTCTTTGAAAATGAACGATTTTATGGAAACATTTCAAATCCAGCACCTCGTCCGCAAGCTACCTCGGCGATTTTAGGCGAAATCATTCCTTGTATATGTTAGCGAATATATAAAGACTCCTAAAGGCTATGTTATTATCACTTTGCCGAGGTCGCGTAGCGGGCGAGGCATAACAATTTTCCAAAATGAACGATTTCGTGTTTATATTTCAAATTTAGTGCTTCACCCGCAAGCGATTTCGGCGACATGCAGCGAAATCGTTCCTTGTATATCTTAGTAAATATACAGGCTGCCTCACGTAACTGGTTCCTTAGAACTTTTTTAGGTTTCACTATTCGTAAAGACTTGAAATTTTGGATTGTTCATTCTGATCTTTTAATTTAAAATAATTTCAAGATGGCCACCACTTCCGGTCTACCGGAAGTAGACCTCAACTTCGTTATTTTAAATGGAATGCTACAGTTTTTATTACACCATTCAATTATACATAAGAAAATATGTTGACTTTGATAACAGTTGATGGTGCCTACCGTTTTTTGTTTTCGAGTTATTTTGATTTTAAGTGTTTTTTGTCAAATATCACCATGCTCTTTAAGAACACATATCTCAGCCAACGTTAATTCAAAAACGTTTTGCATCGGTGTGATAACTCTTCATATGCTGTCAAATAGATTGTCACTTGTTATATCAGTTTACCTTATACAGCGTGGTCAAAAATTGAATTACCATTTTGTTGTATTCAATCGCGGTAAAGTCGAAAATTTTAAATTGAACGGCACATATCTATTTAGCCTATCAAAAGGGGAATTTAATTCTCTACAAATTATCTATAAACATTGCTATCCCTATTAATTATAGTTTTCTTCATATGGAGTATTTTATCAAAATCCTATACAAAATGCTGGAAGCCGATCGTGTTTTTATTAGAAAACTGTGATATTTTGACAGTTTATACTTTAATTTATGTAAATTATCATTGATATTATGTCTAAAAAGATCTATGATTGAATAAACTTTAGTTTGTTAGCTTTTATTTACAAAAATAACCAGCAGAAGAACGCATAAATGAAACAATGAAAAACAACAATATGGTGTAATATTCCACGTAATGATGGGCGAGATATTTCTAGAGAGCTTAGTTTATTTATTAACTGTGTTTTCTTGGAAAATATTATTCATCTAAATCGACCGAAGCACCTCTTACCGAAGAATTTGGTAAAGCAATAAAATATCACAAAACATTGATTCCATTGTCTTAATCTGCTGGTGATAGAAATTTGTGGTTTCTTGTTATTTTGATCTTTCCAAAACTAAGAAACAGATCGTATCCAAAACTTTTTTACATCCGCCATGAATATAAAACGAATTTAAAATGTTGTTGTTGGAATAATTCGCCATGATATTCAAAGACATTAACAGAAGTAAATGATGACACAACTAATTAATGACAACAATAACATAAATATGGATGAAAATCTGTCAAAACTCCATGACTCTTAGGTAAAATCAGAAGCTTTACAACATTGCATACTTCCATTAATTTCCAAATATGAGGGCAACTAGAACAAATAGGCATTTATTTTTATAATTTTTAGTTTTTCATTCTTTTATGTTATTGATTTTAATTTTTGTCATTAAATTGTTGTTTTCCATTGTTTCATTTATTCGGTTTTCTTTTGTTAAGTTTGTTTCTTTTTTCCATCTTTTCAGTAATAGATAAATGTTTGTTGTTTTTGTACTTTATTTAAAGAATGGTATAAATTATTTTCGTTCTACCGGTTTCGATCTCGATCAGATCATCATCAGGAACTCCCGAGAAAAACAAACGTTTTTCGAAGCTATTCAACAAACAATAACTAAAATTAATTTCTCATAGAATAGAAGAATTTCATGAAATGCTCTGATAACAGCAATAGACGTGTTCTCGGGAGTTCCTGATGATGATCTGATCGAAATCGAAACGTAGAACAAAAATAATTTATACCATTCTTTAAATAAAGTACAAAAACAACAAACAATTATCTACGGTTTTCTTTTGGTTATTTTTGGTAAATAACAACTTGCAATCCATAGTTTATTCAATCGCAGTTCATTGTAGAAATAATACTAATAATAATTTAAATAAATTAAACAAAAAACTGTCAAAATGTCATGGTCTTCTAACAAAAACACAAACGGTCTCTAGCACTTTTGTTTGATTTTGATAAATTCCTCAATAGCAAAAAAACTATAATAAATAGGTATAGGAATACTTATAGATAATTTGTAGAGAATTAAATTCCCGTTTAGATAGGCTAAAAAGATATGGGGCGTTCCATTTAAAATTTTCGACTTTCACACAATTGAATACACAGAAACGGTAACTCAATTTTTGACCAGCCTGTACAAGATATACTGATACAGCAAGTGACAATCTATTCAACAGCATATGAAGAGTTATCGTATCAATGCAAAACGTTTTTGAATTAACATTGGCTGAGATATGGGCTTGTAAAGAGCACGATGATGTTAGACAAAAAACACTTAAAATCAAAATAATTCGAAAACAAAAAACGCTAGGTACCAATAACTGTTATGAAAGTCAACATATTTTCTTGCGTATAATTGAATGGTGTTGTAAAAACTATAGCATTCCATTTAAAATAACGAAGTTCAGGTATACTTCCGGTAGACCGGAAGTGGTGGCCATCTTGAAAATATTTTAGATTAATAGATCGGAATGAACAACCCATGTTACCAAAATTTTAAGCCTCTACGAATAGTGTAACCCAAAAAAGTTCTAATGAACCAGTTACGTGAGTCACCCTGTATATTGACTAAAATATACAGGAAATATAAAACCGTTCATTTTGGAAAATTGTAGGGCCTCGCCCGCTACGCGACCTCGGCGAAGTGAGAATAAAATCGTTTAATAGGACTCTTTATATATTTACTAAGATATACAGGGAACATAAAACCGTTCATTTTGGAAGATTGGGGCCTCGGCCGCAAGCGACCTCGGCGGAGTGAATATAAAATCGTCTAAATAAGCGACGATTTTATATAAACATAAAAAACCAGTGCCTCGGCCGCAAGCGACCTCGGCGGAATGAATATAAAATCGTCTAAATAAGCGACGATTTTATATAAACATAAAAAACCATCGCCTCAGCCGCAAGCGACCTCGGCGATTTAAGTCGAAATCGTTTGTTGTATACCTTAGTAGATATACAATCTTGTATAAGATGAATTCGTTCATTTTGGAAGAATGTAGCGCCTCCCCCGCAAGCGACCTCGGCGATTTGAAACGAAATCGTTCCTTGTATACCTTAGTATATATACAGTCTTTTATAAAATGAATTCGTTCATTTTGGAAAAATGTAGTGCTTCGCCTGCAAGCGACCTCGGCGGAGTGAGAACAAAATTGTCTTAATAAGCGACGCTTTTATGTAAACATATCAAATCCAGCGCCTCGCCCGCTACGCGACCTCGGCGACCTGAGATTAAAATCGTCTTATAGGACACTTTATATATTTACTAAAATATACAGGAAATATAAAACCGTTCATTTTGGAAAATTGTAGGGCCTCGCCCGCTACGCAACCTCGGCGAAGTGAGAATAAAATCGTCTAATAGGACTCTTTATATATTTACTAAAGTATACAGGGAACATAAAACCGTTCATTTTGAAACAATCTAAGGCCTCGGCCGCAAGCGACCTCGACGGAGTAAATATTAAATCGTCTAAATAAACGACGATTTTATATAAACATAAAAAACCAGCGCCTCAGCCGCAAGCGACCTCGGCGATTTAAGTCGAAATCGTTTGTTGTATACCTTAGTAGATATACAATCTTGTATAAGATGAATTTGTTCATTTTGGAAGAATGTAGCGCCTCCCCCGCAAGCGACCTCGGCGATTTGAAACGAAATCGTTCCTTGTGTACCTTAGTATATATACAGTCTTTTATAAAATGAATTCGTTCATTTTGGAAAAATGTAGTGCTTCGCCTGCAAACGACCTCGGCGGAGTGAGAACAAAATTGTCTTAATAAGCGACGCTTTTATGTAAACATATCAAATCCAGCGCCTCGCCCGCTACGCGACCTCGGCGACCTGAGATTAAAATCGTCTTATAGGACTCTTTATATATTTACTAAAATATACAGGAAATATAAAACCGTTCATTTTGGAAAATTGTAGGGCCTCGCCCGCTACGCGACCTCGGCGAAGTGAGAGCAAAATCGTCTTATTGGACTGTATATATTTACTAAAATATACAGGAAATATAAAACCGTTCATTTTGGAAAATTGTAGGGCCTCGCCCGCTACGCGACCTCGGCGAAGTAAGAATAAAATCGTTTAATAGGACTCTTTATATATTTACTAAGGTATAGAGGGAACATAAAACCGTTCATTTTGAAACATTCTAGGGCCTCGGCCGCAAGCGACCTCGGCGGAGTAAATATTAAATCGTCTAAATAAGCGACGATTTTATATAAACATAAAAAACCAGCGCCTCAGCCGCAAGCGACCTCGGCGATTTAAGTCGAAATCGTTTGTTGTATACCTTAGTAGATATACAATCTTGTATAAGATGAATTCGTTCATTTTGGAAGAATGTAGCGCCTCCCCCGCAAGCGACCTTGGCGATTTGAAACGAAATCGTTCCTTGTATACCTTAGTATATATACAGTCTTTTATAAAGTGAATTCGTTCATTTTGGAAAAATGTAGTGCTTCGCCTGCAAGCGACCTCGGCGGAGTGAGAACAAAATTGTCTTAATAAGCGACGCTTTTATGTAAACATATCAAATCCAGCGCCTCGCCCGCTACGCGACCTCGGCGACCTGAGATTAAAATCGTTTTATAGGACTCTTTATATATTTACTAAAATATACAGGAAATATAAAACCGTTCATTTTGGAAAATTGTAGAGCCTCGCCCGCTACGCGACCTCGGCGAAGTGAGAATAAAATCGTTTAATAGGACTCTGTATATTTACTAAAATATACAGGAAATATAAAAATGTTCATTTTGGAAAATTGTAGGGCCTCGCCTGCTACGCGACCTCGGCAAAGTAAGATTAAAATCGTCTTATAAGACTGTATATATATTTACTAAAATATACAGGAAATATAAAACCGATCATTTTGGAAAATTGTTGGGCCTCGCCCGCTACGCGACCTCGGCGAAGTGAGAATAAAATCGTCTAATAGGACTCTTTATATATTTACTAAGGTACACAGGGAACATAAAACCGTTCATTTTGAAACATTCTAGGGCCTCGGCCGCAAGCGACCTCGGCGGAGTAAATATTAAATCGTCTAAATAAGCAACGATTTTATATAAACATAAAAAACCAGCGCCTCAGCCGCAAGCGACCTCGGCGATTTAAGTCGAAATCGTTTGTTGTATACCTTAGTAGATATACAATCTTGTATAAGATGAATTCGTTCATTTTGGAAGAATGTAGCGCCTCCCCCGCAAGCGACCTCGGCGATTTGAAACGAAATCGTTCCTTGCATACCTTAGTATATATACAGTCTTTTATAAAATGAATTCGCTCATTTTGGAAAAATGTAGTGCTTTGCCTGCAAGCGACCTCGGCGGAGTGAGAACAAAATTGTCTTAATAAGCGACGCTTTTATGTAAACATATCAAATCCAGCGCCTCGCCCGCTACGCGACCTCGGCGACCTGAGATTAAAATCGTCTTATAGGACTCTTTATATATTTACTAAAATATACAGGAAATATAAAACCGTTCATTTTGGAAAATTGTAGGGCCTCGCCCGCTACGCGACCTCGGCGAAGTGAGATTAAAATCGTCTCATAAGACTGTATATATATTTACTAAAATATACAGGAAATATAAAACCGTTCATTTTGGAAAATTGTAGGGCCTCGCCCGCTACGCGACCTCGGCGCAGTGAGAATAAAATCGTTTAATAGGACTCTTTATATATTTACTAAGATATACAGGGAACATAAAACCGTTCATTTTGGAAGATTGGGGCCTCGGCCGCAAGCGACCTCGGCGGAGTGAATATAAAATCGTCTAAATAAGCGACGATTTTATATAAACATAAAAAACCAGCGCCTCGGCCGCAAGCGACCTCGGCGATTTAAGTCGAAATCGTTCCTTGTATACCTTAGTAAATATACAGTCTTCTATAAGATGAATTCGTTCATTTTGAAAGTGATATTAAAATCGTCTTATAAGGGAGCTATATGTAAACAGTTCAAATCTAGATTTCAAAAGAAACTAATTATAAATTATAGACTTCATCACTTTCTCTTATATACCGCCATTATCTTAATTTACCTTTCCCAGTAAGGAACCGCTTTAAACTGCGCACATTTCGCGTTAAAAGTCCCGGTCGTAACCTATGATACGGTGTGGCTTGGACCAAAGCGGCGAAACATTTCAAAACTTGCCGTTGCACATTCGCCGAAACATCATTTAGGGCTAATCGAAGAGTTCGATGTAATTCGACGACGATCGAGCCCAAAGTGACTGAATACGTTGTAAACGGGGTGTTTTTGTCGTCTCGTTCGGCTTGGAGCAAAAACGTTTTTAACTCGACCAACAACGCTTGCAAAACATGCAAAGCGGCCGCTCGGCAAGTTCTCGACGGATCTCTTAAAATGACCGAAGATAAGCTGTGAGTTCCGGCCGGCCAACCGTCCGGAATAAAATTCACCGAGTATGAAAATAAAGTTCGGCGATCTATCGATAATATCGTATCATAAAAAATATTCAAAGATCTCAGCCTAACTTTAGTTTGGAATTGAAATAATTTCGAGATGTTGGAGTCGATTTCTGACATTTCTGAGTCACTTGTAAATCGATTTTTTGTTTCTTTCCCGTTTAACCCAAAATTTAAAGGATTATTTTTATTGTTTGAATCGTTTAAATCGTCGATATCGCTTTTATTTTGTTGCCCCTTTTTCCAAGCGACGTTTTTGTGCTTTCTCTGTTTTGCAAGATGACCTCCTCTTCGTTCGGTTAACGCTGTGGGGTCGGGAACGCTTGAAACGGAAGGAAGTAACTTTTGGGGCGCGATAAATTCGACGTCTTTCACACCGTAAAGCATGTAACTACGAACGATTCCCAAAATCGAACCGATTTCGCTTTTTAAGTAACCCACATCGTGATTTATAACGTTTTGTAACCCCCCTAAGCAAGATATTAATAATTTGCTTCGATATGGTTCATCAAATTCGGTGTTGTTTGATAAATAGTTATTGAAAATGACCCAACATGATTCAAATCCTTTCTTAATTCGTTTCATATCTTTCGAATAAGCTGTTGAAGCCTCTAAGCACTGCACAGCTAATATTAATTGATCAGGGTTGGTTTTATCTTCGCTTAATTTTGTTATGATGCTGTTTTTGTTGATGATGTCTTGAGTGTACTAAAAAATTATAAGTTAATTATTTTTTTTTATTTAATTAATTAAATTTAATACGTACATCGTGGACGTTGCTACCATTAGCTTTTAAAATCATCTCTAAAGTTGACAATACATCTATAACACCATTTTTATTTTGCCGCAACGCCTCTAAGCACCAAGATATTAGTATTGAACAAGTTTTTCCCTCGATAATTACGTCGTGCTTTTTGATGAAGTTTTGAATCAACTTGCAACATTTTGAGACTAAACTTTCGTTGTCCGGTTGGATTAGTGTGCAGCATTGGTTGACTAAAAGGGTTGTTTTCTGAAATTTTCGATGTATTCATATAAATATTGATGGATTTTTTTAATTGTGGGGATGAATGTACTTTAAAAACATCAAGCAATAGCGCTTTGCCCGCAAGCAAATTCGATCATTTGAGGCGAAATTTCTTATACTTAATTTCTTACTTGAAATTTTAAACACAGTGCCTCGTCCGCAAGCGACCTCGGCAATTTGAGGCGATATTGTTTCTTGTATATTTTAGTAAATACATAAAGTCTTCTATAAGACGATGTTTTTGTTACTCTGCCGAGGTCGCTTGCGGCCGAGGCCCCACAAAATTTTAAAATGAACGATTTTGATTTAATATTTCAATACAGCGCCTCGCCTGCAAGCGACCTCACCGGTTTGAGACGATATCGTTCTTTGTATATCTTAGTAAACATAAAAAGTCTCCTAAAAGACGATTTTATTGTATTTGTGTTTTTGTTTTCTCATGGCACACTTGGGAATGGAAAACGTTTCCCAACATTTGCGATGAAATTCCTTTTTTCCCCGAAATTTTGTAATGCAATGTGTGATTTTTTTTATACCAACAGAAAATTTAGAGTTTTGGCTGTACAACGTGGTAATTTTTTTAGGGGGGTGCCATTTGAAATTTTCGAAAAAAATGACAACATGCGAAGATCAATCAAAAATTCTTTTTTCCATAAATTACCTAAAAAAGAATTATTTTAAGGTATACGAGGTCTTAACCTGTACCTCAATTCAAAATTTAGGCGCAGACCTCGGCGATATGAGGCGATATTGTTCCTTATATATCTTAGCAAATACATAATCTCCTATAAGACGATTTTATTGTCACTTTGCCGAGGTCGCTTGCGGCCGAGGCCCTATAATCGTCCAAAATGAACGATTTTCACTTGATATTTCAAACACAGCGTCTCGTCTACAAGCGACCTCGGCGATTTGAGGCGAAATCGTTCCTTGTATATCTTAGTAAACATATAAAGTGTCTTATAAGTCGATTCTTATTATCACTCTGCCGAGGTCGCTTGCGGCCGAGGCCCTACAGTTTACTAAAATGAACGATTTTATATAAACATTTCAAATGCAGCGCCTCGCCCGCAAGCGACCTCGGCGATTTGAGGTGAAATCGTTCCTTGTACATCTTAGTAAATATATAAAGTCTCTTATAAGACTATTTTATTGTCACTCTGTCGAAGTCGCTTACGGCCGAGGCTCTGTAATCTTCCAAAATGAATGATTTTCATTTCATATTTCAAACACAGCGCCTCGTCCGCAAGCGACCTCGGCGATTTGAGGCGATATCGTTTTTTGTATATCTTAGTAAACATATAAAGTGTCCTATAAGACGATTTTATTTTCACTCCGCCGAGGTCGCTTGCGGACGAGGCGCTGGATTTGAAATATGAAACGAAAATCGTTCATTTTAAAAGATTGTAGGGCCTCGGTCGCAAGCAACCTCGGCGGAATGACAACAAAATCGTTTTATAAGAAACTTTATACGTTTATCAAGATATACAAGGAATGATATCGCCTCAAATCGCCGAGGTCGTTTGCGGGCGAGGCTTTCTGTTTAAAATTTCAAATGAAAATCGTTCATTTTGGAAGATTGTAGGTCCTTGGACGCAAGCGGCCTCGGCAGAGTGACAATAAAATCGTCATATAGGAGACTTTATACGTTCACTAAGATATACAAGAAACGATATCGCCTCAAATCGCCGAGGTCGCTTGCGGGCGAGGCGCTGGATTTGAAATATTTACATAAAATCGTTCATTTTGGAAGGTTGTAGGGCCTCGGCCGCAAGCGACCTCGGCAGAGTGACAATGAAATCGTTATATGGGAGACTTTATATAGTTACTAAGATATACAAGGAACGATATCGCCTCAAATCGCCGAAGCCGCTTACGGGCGAGACGCTGGATTTGAAATATTTACATAAAATCGTTCATTTTCGAAGGTTTTAGGGCCTCGGCCGCAAGCGACCTCGGCAGAGTGACAATGAAATCGTTATATGGGAGACTTTATATAGTTACTAAGATATACAAGGAACGATATCGCCTCAAATCGCCGAGGTCGCTTGCGGGCGAGGCGCTGGATTTGAAATATTTACATAAAATCGTTCATTTTGGAAGGTTGTAGGGCCTCGGCCGCAAGCGACCTCGGCAGAGTGACAATGAAATCGTTATATGGGAGACTTTATATAGTTACTAAGATATACAAGGAACGATATCGCCTCAAATCGCCGAAGCCGCTTACGGGCGAGACGCTGGATTTGAAATATTTACATAAAATCGTTCATTTTCGAAGGTTTTAGGGCCTCGGCCGCAAGCGACCTCGGCAGAGTGACAATGAAATCGTTATATGGGAGACTTTATATAGTTACTAAGATATACAAGGAACGATATCGCCTCAAATCGCCGAGGTCGCTTGCGGGCGAGGCGCTGGATTTAAAATATTTACATAAAATCGTTCATTTTGGAAGGTTGTAGGGCCTCGATCGCAAGCGACCTCGACAGAGTGACAATGAAATCGTTATATGGGAGACTTTATATAATTACTAAGATATACAAGGAACGATATTGCCTCAAATCGCCGAGGTCGCTTGCGGGCGAGGCGCTGGATTTGAAATATTTACATAAAATCGTTCATTTTGGAAGGTTGTAGGGCCTCGGTCGCAAGCGACCTTGGCAGAGTGACAATGAAATCGTTATATGGGAGACTTTATATAGTTACTAAGATATACAAGGAACGATATCGCCTCAAATCGCCGAGGTCGCTTGCGGGCGAGGCGCTGGATTTAAAATATTTACATAAAATCGTTCATTTTCGAAGGTTCTAGGGCCTCGGCCGCAAGCGACCTCGGCAGAGTGACAATAAAATCGTCATATGGGAGACTTTATATAGTTACTAAAATATACAAGGAACGATATCGCCTCAAATCGCCGAGGTCGCTTGCGGGCGAGGCGCTGGATTTGAAATATTTACATAAAATCGTTCATTTTGGAAGGTTGTAGGGCCTCGGCCGCAAGCGACCTCGGCAGAGTGACAATGAAATCGTTATATGGGAGACTTTATATAGTTACTAAGATATACAAGGAACGATATCGCCTCAAATCGCCGAGGTCGCTTGCGGGCGAGGCGCTGGATTTGAAATATTTACATAAAATCGTTCATTTTGGAAGGTTGTAGGGCCTCGGCCGCAAGCGACCTCGGCAGAGTGACAATGAAATCGTTATATGGGAGACTTTATATAGTTACTAAGATATACAAGGAACGATATCGCCTCAAATCGCCGAGGTCGCTTGCGGGCGAGGCGCTGGATTTGAAATATTTATATAAAATCGTTCATTTTGGAAAGTTGTAGGGCCTCGGCCGCAAGCGACCTCGGCAGAGTGACAATGAAATCGTTATATGGGAGACTTTATATAGTTACTAAGATATACAAGGAACGATATCGCCTCAAATCGCCGAGGTCGCTTGCGGGCGAGGCGCTGGATTTGAAATATTTACATAAAATCGTTCATTTTGGAAGGTTGTAGGGCCTCGGCCGCAAGCGACCTCGGCAGAGTGACAATAAAATCGTCATATGGGAGACTTTATATAGTTACTAAAATATACAAGGAACGATATCGCCTCAAATCGCCGAGGTCGCTTGCGGGCGAGGCGCTGGATTTAAAATATTTACATAAAATCGTTCATTTTCGAAGGTTCTAGGGCCTCGGCCGTAAGCGACCTCGGCAGAGTGACAATAAAATCGTCATATGGGAGACTTTATATAGTTACTAAAATATACAAGGAACGATATCGCCTCAAATCGCCGAGGTCGCTTGCGGGCGAGGCGCTGGATTTGAAATATTTACATAAAATCGTTCATTTTCGAAGGTTGTAGGGCCTCGGCCGCAAGCGACCTCGGCAGAGTGACAATAAAATCGTCATATGGGAGACTTTATATAGTTACTAAGATATACAAGGAACGATATCGCCTCAAATCGCCGAGGTCGCTTGCGGGCGAGGCGCAGGATTTAAAATATTTACATAAAATCGTTCATTTTGGAAGGTTGTAGGGCCTCGATCGCAAGCGACCTCGACAGAGTGACAATGAAATCGTTATATGGGAGTCTTTATATAGTTACTAAAATATACAAGGAACGATATCGCCTCAAATCGCCGAGGTCGCTTGCGGGCGAGGCGCTGGATTTAAAATATTTACATAAAATCGTTCATTTTCGAAGGTTCTAGGGCCTCGGCCGCAAGCGACCTCGGCAGAGTGACAATAAAATCGTCATATGGGAGACTTTATATAGTTACTAAGATATACAAGGAACGATATCGCCTCAAATCGCCGAGGTCGCTTGCGGGCGAGGCGCTGGATTTGAAATATTTACATAAAATCGTTCATTTTCGAAGGTTGTAGGGCCTCGGCCGCAAGCGACCTCGGCAGAGTGACAATGAAATCGTTATATGGGAGACTTTATATAGTTACTAAGATATACAAGGAACGATATCGCCTCAAATCGCCGAGGTCGCTTGCGGGCGAGGCGCTGGATTTGAAATATTTACATAAAATCGTTCATTTTGGAAGGTTGTAGGGCCTCGGCCGCAAGCGACCTCGGCAGAGTGACAATAAAATCGTCATATGGGAGACTTTATATAGTTACTAAGATATACAAGGAACGATATCGCCTCAAATCGCCGAGGTCGCTTGCGGGCGAGGCGCAGGATTTAAAATATTTACATAAAATCGTTCATTTTGGAAGGTTGTAGGGCCTCGATCGCAAGCGACCTCGACAGAGTGACAATGAAATCGTTATATGGGAGTCTTTATATAGTTACTAAAATATACAAGGAACGATATCGCCTCAAATCGCCGAGGTCGCTTGCGGGCGAGGCGCTGGATTTAAAATATTTACATAAAATCGTTCATTTTCGAAGGTTCTAGGGCCTCGGCCGCAAGCGACCTCGGCAGAGTGACAATAAAATCGTCATATGGGAGACTTTATATAGTTACTAAGATATACAAGGAACGATATCGCCTCAAATCGCCGAGGTCGCTTGCGGGCGAGGCGCTGGATTTGAAATATTTACATAAAATCGTTCATTTTCGAAGGTTGTAGGGCCTCGGCCGCAAGCGACCTCGGCAGAGTGACAATGAAATCGTTATATGGGAGACTTTATATAGTTACTAAGATATACAAGGAACGATATCGCCTCAAATCGCCGAGGTCGCTTGCGGGCGAGGCGCTGGATTTGAAATATTTACATAAAATCGTTCATTTTGGAAGGTTGTAGGGCCTCGGCCGCAAGCGACCTCGGCAGAGTGACAATAAAATCGTCATATGGGAGACTTTATATAGTTACTAAGATATACAAGGAACGATATCGCCTCAAATCGCCGAGGTCGCTTGCGGGCGAGGCGCTGGATTTGAAATATTTACATAAAATCGTTCATTTTGGAAGGTTGTAGGGCCTCGGCCGCAAGCGACCTCGGCAGAGTGACAATAAAATCGTCATATGGGAGACTTTATATAGTTACTAAAATATACAAGGAACGATATCGCCTCAAATCGCCGAGGTCGCTTGCGGGCGAGGCGCTGGATTTAAAATATTTACATAAAATCGTTCATTTTCGAAGGTTCTAGGGCCTCGGCCGCAAGCGACCTCGGCAGAGTGACAATAAAATCGTCATATGGGAGACTTTATATAGTTACTAAAATATACAAGGAACGATATCGCCTCAAATCGCCGAGGTCGCTTGCGGGCGAGGCGCTGGATTTGAAATATTTACATAAAATCGTTCATTTTGGAAGGTTGTAGGGCCTCGGTCGCAAGCGACCTCGGCAGAGTGACAATGAAATCGTTATATGGGAGTCTTTATATAGTTACTAAGATATACAAGGAACGATATCGCCTCAAATCGCCGAAGCCCCTTACGGGCGAGACGCTGGATTTGAAATATTTACATAAAATCGTTCATTTTCGAAGGTTTTAGGGCCTCGGCCGCAAGCGACCTCGGCAGAGTGACAATAAAATCGTCATATGGGAGACTTTATATATTTACTAAGATATACAAGGAACGATATCGCCTCAAATCGCCGAGGTCGCTTGCGGGCGGGGCGCTGGATTTGAAATATTTACATAAAATTGTTCATTTTGGAAGGTTGTAGGACCTTGGCCGCAAGCGACCTCGGCAGAGTGACAATAAAATCGTCATATGGGAGACTTTATATAGTTACTAAAATATACAAGGATCGATATCGCCTCAAATCGCTGAGGTCGCTTGCGGGCGAGGCGCTGGATTTGAAATATTTACATAAAATCGTTCATTTTGGAAGGTTGTAGGGCCTCGGCCGCAAGCGACCTCGGCAGAGTGACAATAAAATCGTCATATGGGAGACTTTATATAGTTACTAAAATATACAAGGAACGATATCGCCTCAAATCGCCGAAGTCGCTTACGGGCGAGACGCTGAATTTGAAATATTTATATAGAATCGTTCATTTTCGAAGGTTTAAGGCCTCGGCCGCAAGCGACCTCGGCAGAGTGACAATAAAATCGTCATATGGGAGACTTTATATAGTTACTAAAATATACAAGGAACGATATCGCCTCAAATCGCCGAGGTCGCTTGCGGGCGAGGCGCTGGATTTGAAATATTTACATAAAATCGTTCATTTTGGAAGGTTGTAGGGCCTCGGCCGCAAGCGACCTCGGCAGAGTGACAATGAAATCGTTATATGGGAGACTTTATATAGTTACTAAGATATACAAGGAACGATATCGCCTCAAATCGCCGAGGTCGCTTGCGGGCGAGGCGCTGGATTTGAAATATTTACATAAAATCGTTCATTTTGGAAGGTTGTAGGGCCTCGGCCGCAAGCGACCTCGGCAGAGTGACAATGAAATCGTTATATGGGAGACTTTATATAGTTACTAAGATATACAAGGAACGATATCGCCTCAAATCGCCGAGGTCGCTTGCGGGCGAGGCGCTGGATTTGAAATATTTATATAAAATCGTTCATTTTGGAAAGTTGTAGGGCCTCGGCCGCAAGCGACCTCGGCAGAGTGACAATGAAATCGTTATATGGGAGACTTTATATAGTTACTAAGATATACAAGGAACGATATCGCCTCAAATCGCCGAGGTCGCTTGCGGGCGAGGCGCTGGATTTGAAATATTTACATAAAATCGTTCATTTTGGAAGGTTGTAGGGCCTCGGCCGCAAGCGACCTCGGCAGAGTGACAATGAAATCGTTATATGGGAGACTTTATATAGTTACTAAGATATACAAGGAACGATATCGCCTCAAATCGCCGAGGTCGCTTGCGGGCGAGGCGCTGGATTTGAAATATTTACATAAAATCGTTCATTTTGGAAGGTTGTAGGGCCTCGGCCGCAAGCGACCTCGGCAGAGTGACAATAAAATCGTCATATGGGAGACTTTATATAGTTACTAAAATATACAAGGAACGATATCGCCTCAAATCGCCGAGGTCGCTTGCGGGCGAGGCGCTGGATTTAAAATATTTACATAAAATCGTTCATTTTCGAAGGTTCTAGGGCCTCGGCCGCAAGCGACCTCGGCAGAGTGACAATAAAATCGTCATATGGGAGACTTTATATAGTTACTAAAATATACAAGGAACGATATCGCCTCAAATCGCCGAGGTCGCTTGCGGGCGAGGCGCTGGATTTGAAATATTTACATAAAATCGTTCATTTTGGAAGGTTGTAGGGCCTCGGTCGCAAGCGACCTCGGCAGAGTGACAATGAAATCGTTATATGGGAGTCTTTATATAGTTACTAAGATATACAAGGAACGATATCGCCTCAAATCGCCGAAGCCCCTTACGGGCGAGACGCTGGATTTGAAATATTTACATAAAATCGTTCATTTTCGAAGGTTTTAGGGCCTCGGCCGCAAGCGACCTCGGCAGAGTGACAATAAAATCGTCATATGGGAGACTTTATATATTTACTAAGATATACAAGGAACGATATCGCCTCAAATCGCCGAGGTCGCTTGCGGGCGGGGCGCTGGATTTGAAATATTTACATAAAATTGTTCATTTTGGAAGGTTGTAGGACCTTGGCCGCAAGCGACCTCGGCAGAGTGACAATAAAATCGTCATATGGGAGACTTTATATAGTTACTAAAATATACAAGGATCGATATCGCCTCAAATCGCTGAGGTCGCTTGCGGGCGAGGCGCTGGATTTGAAATATTTACATAAAATCGTTCATTTTGGAAGGTTGTAGGGCCTCGGCCGCAAGCGACCTCGGCAGAGTGACAATAAAATCGTCATATGGGAGACTTTATATAGTTACTAAAATATACAAGGAACGATATCGCCTCAAATCGCCGAAGTCGCTTACGGGCGAGACGCTGAATTTGAAATATTTATATAGAATCGTTCATTTTCGAAGGTTTAAGGCCTCGGCCGCAAGCGACCTCGGCAGAGTGACAATAAAATCGTCATATGGGAGACTTTATATAGTTACTAAAATATACAAGGAACGATATCGCCTCAAATCGCCGAGGTCGCTTGCGGGCGAGGCGCTGGATTTGAAATATTTACATAAAATCGTTCATTTTGGAAGGTTGTAGGGCCTCGGCCGCAAGCGACCTCGGCAGAGTGACAATGAAATCGTTATATGGGAGACTTTATATAGTTACTAAGATATACAAGGAACGATATCGCCTCAAATCGCCGAGGTCGCTTGCGGGCGAGGCGCTGGATTTGAAATATTTACATAAAATCGTTCATTTTGGAAGGTTGTAGGGCCTCGGCCGCAAGCGACCTCGGCAGAGTGACAATGAAATCGTTATATGGGAGACTTTATATAGTTACTAAGATATACAAGGAACGATATCGCCTCAAATCGCCGAGGTCGCTTGCGGGCGAGGCGCTGGATTTGAAATATTTATATAAAATCGTTCATTTTGGAAAGTTGTAGGGCCTCGGCCGCAAGCGACCTCGGCAGAGTGACAATGAAATCGTTATATGGGAGACTTTATATAGTTACTAAGATATACAAGGAACGATATCGCCTCAAATCGCCGAGGTCGCTTGCGGGCGAGGCGCTGGATTTGAAATATTTACATAAAATCGTTCATTTTGGAAGGTTGTAGGGCCTCGGCCGCAAGCGACCTCGGCAGAGTGACAATGAAATCGTTATATGGGAGACTTTATATAGTTACTAAGATATACAAGGAACGATATCGCCTCAAATCGCCGAGGTCGCTTGCGGGCGAGGCGCTGGATTTGAAATATTTATATAAAATCGTTCATTTTGGAAAGTTGTAGGGCCTCGGCCGCAAGCGACCTCGGCAGAGTGACAATGAAATCGTTATATGGGAGACTTTATATAGTTACTAAGATATACAAGGAACGATATCGCCTCAAATCGCCGAGGTCGCTTGCGGGCGAGGCGCTGGATTTGAAATATTTACATAAAATCGTTCATTTTGGAAGGTTGTAGGGCCTCGGCCGCAAGCGACCTCGGCAGAGTGACAATGAAATCGTTATATGGGAGACTTTATATAGTTACTAAGATATACAAGGAACGATATCGCCTCAAATCGCCGAGGTCGCTTGCGGGCGAGGCGCAGGATTTAAAATATTTACATAAAATCGTTCATTTTGGAAGGTTGTAGGGCCTCGGCCGCAAGCGACCTCGGCAGAGTGACAATAAAATCGTCATATGGGAGACTTTATATAGTTACTAAAATATACAAGGAACGATATCGCCTCAAATCGCCGAAGCCCCTTACGGGCGAAACGCTGGATTTGAAATATTTACATAAAATCGTTCATTTTCGAAGGTTTTAGGGCCTCGGCCGCAAGCGACCTCGGCAAAGTGACAATGAAATCGTTATATGGGAGACTTTATATAGTTACTAAGATATACAAGGAACGATATCGCCTCAAATCGCCGAGGTCGCTTGCGGGCGAGGCGCTGGATTTGAAATATTTACATAAAATCGTTCATTTTGGAAGGTTGTAGGGCCTCGGCCGCAAGCGACCTCGGCAGAGTGACAATGAAATCGTTATATGGGAGACTTTATATAGTTACTAAGATATACAAGGAACGATATCGCCTCAAATCGCCGAGGTCGCTTGCGGGCGAGGCGCTGGATTTGAAATATTTACATAAAATCGTTCATTTTAAAAGATTGTAGAGCCTTGGTCGCAAGCGACCTCGGCGAAGTGGGAATAAAATCGTTTTATAGGAGATCTTATGTATTTATTAAAGCGTATAAGGAACGATTTCGCATCAAATGGCCGAGGTTGCTTGCGGGCGAGGCGCTACATTTTTCCAAAATGAACGATTTTATATAAACAGTTCAAATCCTGCGCCCTTCAAACCGCTATTTTGACGGTTTGAGGCGAAATCGTTCTTTGTATATCGACGATTTTATTGTGGCTTTGAGATCGACTCCAGGTCTAATGATGACATTTTGAAGTGTTTAGAGGTTTAAAAAATTTACTTTTGATGATATTAATTATATTTATTTATTCCAAACTAGTTTCGAGCTTTGCTCTTCTCCAGTAGGAACGTAATTATTTGGTTATAGTTCGATTTTTAAGGAATCAAAAAAATTAATTGAGTTTTCGAAATATACGTCAAACGTTATTTTATATTTTGAAAACTCAATTTTTCTAATTCTTTAAAAATTTAATTATAACCAAGTAATTACGTTTTTACCGAAGAAGAGCAAGGCTCGAAACTAGTTTGGAATAAATAAATATAACTAATATCATCAAAAGTAAATTTTTTAAACCTCTAATCAATAATTGGTGAAAGAGAAGGATCCCAAAAGTTATTTATATTTTAAAGCGACAATTTTGACGTTTCAATTTTGAAAATAACTCCAACTACAAATGTTTTTTATATTTAAAGTGTTTTGATGCAACTTCTTATTAATTCACACAAAGTTGAAAGAAATAATCTTTTGCAAACATAAAACCACAACGCGGTGACATTTATGAAGCAACATTGTTAGGAAATACCAACATAAAAAAAAATGTTGCATGATTATAAATATCAATTTTGACGTTGTCATAATTTAATTTATTGATGTTTTTAACCCTCCAGTACACGCGCATTTTTTTTTTGACGTGAGTGCTCGCACCGGACTGAGAGTCCGGGTTTCTTTGCCAAATAAGAGATTTGTATTAAACTCCCTAGATTACTAAAGTACCGCGGTTCATGATATCTATGTATTCAAACGATTCGAGCCAAAATGGTGATTTGACAGCATGTCAGTGACCAGGTGTACGAATAGGGAGTTTATGTGTGAGAAAAACGTTTTGCTCCGCCCCCGATTCGAGAACATTATTAAAGTTCACCTTTCGTTTCTTCGGTGGCTGATACTGCTTAACACAAACTTGATAAGCTACCAGGAGCCTTGAACTGCTTTCAAAAATGTTGATACTACCTCTGGAAGACTTGATAATGCTTCTAGAAGCCTTAACATAGCTTTCAGAAGGCTTGAACTGCTTCCACAAGATTTTATGCTGCAGCTGAAAGACTTGACACTATTTCTAGAAGATTTTAAATGATTCCAAAAGACTTGATACCGTTTGTAAAACTACTGGCAAAAAAATGTTTGAAAATGCAAACTCTTAAAGAAGACATTTTTATTGCAAAAGGCACGAAATTGTTAATACAATTTGATTTTGCTTCCAAAATACCAAATACTGCTAGGATACAAAATGTTCATTTCAAAAGTTCAAAAAATTTCAATTATAGACCAAATATTGCTTGTGAAGGTGTAAGCACTGTTGATATAAGGCATTTCTATTGCAAATTAACCATAGGCGCCAGATACATGGACGTTTTTCATGTCACTTTTGTTTTGAGAACAGTCATTCGTCGTTTGAATCTTTTCCCAATTCAGTTTTTTCACTATCCAGCACCCATACTTATTTTCAAAAACTTGCGCTTATGAAACTACGAGGATTGTGTTAGATGTACCACTGACGATCTAAAGATAAATCAGTTAGCTGCAGAATTCTTCGAATCCTCTATTTGGGCATCGTAAATCTTACACAAATTGCTGGTTCTGGTCCTAAAAACGCTTTAGCACTAGCTCATCTGCCGTTTCATTGGCAGCACTTCCAGAGTGACCTCAGTGTAGTTAAAACGACGAACCGTTTGAGCCATCTGTATTTCCACATAAATTTTGATAATCCTCTACTTGATTTCGAGCTTTGTGGAGATGAGTTACTCAGCTTGTGTTCTCATTTAATCCCAAAATTATTCCTCACTTGCGCAATCAGTAATAAAATGTCCAATATAATTATATTTACAAACTCACTTCTACAGTATTATATATTTAGAAATCTGAAACTAGCAACTAACGCCATTAACAACGACAACATTCTGATTTGAAATAATACTTTGACGTCCTTCAACATGGGCAAATACAGAAAAAAGGGATTAACTAACTAGAAACTGACGAAATGACCTATTTACCTTTATTAGCTGTTTCCACCAAAACTTATTTTCGAAAGTAAGTCCTTTTTTCGTAGACAAGAACGGATATATTAAAAAAAATGTTAACTTGAATGGTTGCGGTCCGCTGAACCAGCGGTTACAAATTGCTAAAAGACTCTGTAAGTCGATAGTTAAACTTGCAGGAAAAGATTTTATTAATCATAAAATCGTGGCTAAGAGAAAATACTGAAAATTATTTGACAGCAGACTTGCAGGAAAAAAACTTTATGACTAAAGTGGCTAAGAGAAAATACAGGAAATTATTTTCAGGATTCTGAGATGACCGCTAGGAGGTGCAAATACCATCTTTAATGACTTGAAATCTTAACAATTAAACAATTAGTCATCTTAGGAATGGTATCTCAATTTTAAGATACTTGTACATTTCAGTTTCAGTCCAGCCCCAGTATATTCCGGGTTCATACCGGGATTTCATGAAAGAAGATTTATCGTTTAGAAGTCTGGGAGCATTAAGAAAGATTTGCAATGAAAATACGATTGGCACCAAATAAATTAATTTTCTGGAAGCATTTCAAGAATTATAGACGCAATGTTAAGTATTCTGACAGCAATATCAAATCTTTTGTTAGCATTCCAAATGTTTTGGAAGCAATTTAGATCTTCTAGAAGCAATATTAAGCCTACCTGAGCCAATATCGGGACTTTTGTAACTATTTTAAATCTTCTAGAAGTAGTATCAAGTCTTCTGGAATCTTCTCGAGTCTTCTGAAAGCATTTCAAATCTTCCAGAAACAGTATAAAGTCTTACAGGGGCTATATCTAATCTTTTGGAAGCATTTTAAAATATCTAGAAGCAGTATCATGACTTAATTATTAAAATCTTCTAGAAGCAGTATCAAGTCTTTTGGAAACTTCTCAAGTCTTCTGAAAGCATTTGAAATCTTCTGGAAGCAGTATAAAGTCTTACAGGAACAGTATCAAGCCTTTAGGAAGCATTTTAAAACATCTAGAAGCAGTATCAAGTCTTCTGGAATCTTCTCGAGTTTTCTGAAAGCATTTCAAATCTTCCAGAAATAGTATAAAGTCTTATAGGGGCTATATCTAATCTTTTGAAAGCATTTTAAAATATCTAGAAGCAGTATCGATTCTTAATTATTAAAATTTTCTAGAAGCAGTATCAAGTCTTTTGGAAACTTCTCAAGTCTTCTGAAAGCATTTGAAATCGTCTAGAAGCAGTATAAAGTCTTATAGGGGCAGTATCAAAGCTTTAGGAGGCATTTTAAAATATCTAGAAGCAGTATCAAGTCTTCTGGAAGTAGTATCCAGTCTTTTGGAAGCACTTCAAGTAATTTTGAAGTATTTCAAGTCTTCTAAAAGTAAGAATAAGGTCTTCTGGAAACATTGTAAGTCGTCTGGAAGTATTGTAAGTCATCTGGAAATATTTTAAGTCTTCTAGAAGCAGTATCAGTCTTCTGGAAACATTCCAAGTATTCTAGAAACCATATCAAGTTTCTTAGATACAATATCAAGTCTTCTGAAAGCATCTTCAGTCTTCTAACAGCGACATAAAGTACTTTGGAAGCATTGTAGGTCGTCTGGACACACTACAAGTCCTCTAGATGCAATATCAAGGCTTTAAAATCTAGAGACTTTAATTTGTATTCTTTTTTAGACAATAATTTAAAAAAAATTTTTATTATCATAAAATTTGCGATAGGCAAATAAATGCCCGCGTTGAATGCGCTGCACATTTTTCGGAGCATTTATGTTCTACAGCTTTCATTATCTTCTTCGTTTCTTCTAATCAGATAAGAAGCCATTTTGAACGGAAAAAAAACATCTTACCGTCTGCAAAATTTTTTGAAAAACTTCAGTCTTCACTTTCAAAGAGTATTTTTCTTCGCTATCGTATTCATATTCGTATTTTACTGTGTTGTACACTAAGAAATTTTTAACACAAAAATGACATAATTATGTCGGTAAAAAAGTTGCCTTTTCTGTTAAACAATAGAGGGTGCAGAACCCGGAGTGAGAGTCCGGTGCGTGTACCGAAAGGTTAAATACATTCGTTTAAATCGTACTGAAAAAGTCGAATTTGTTGGTTAATTAAATTATTATCGAGTACAAATAAAATTAAGTAAGAAAAATTTTAGGTTATGTCACTTACATGTGGTGGTATCAAAAAGTAAGAAAACTCCATGTTATTTAATTCATCTATCGTTTTTTCTATAAGTTTCACATCCCCTTGACTCCTCCGATACGTTAAATTAGTAAGTTGAGTTAATAAATCATCGAATATATTCATAGATAAATTAGCCATTTTGATAATTATTTCTGTAACAAATTAAAATTGATTATAACGACGTTTTTGTTAGATTAATTCTATTCTTAATAATAACCTTTGATTTTTTTTCACCAATTTATATTTCTGTACGGTATGTTGATTTATCTGATTCAATCTGATTATAGTGATTTTGTGATTATCAAGTTGGCGTGTTTGATATCAGCTGTTTTTAGCGGAAAACAGCTGTTTGTCGGAAATCCCCGATCGCGTTCGGATTCGATCCGAATCGAAGGACCAATCGGAAAGTTTCTTGATTTCAGTGCGACGCCGACTTAGTTCCGTTCGTTTGCATCCGCCGCAAACGTTCGCAAACGTTCGCGATAGCCGCTTGCGCACGGAGGTTCGAAACCGAAACCGAAACCGAAACGTTTAATACCAGCAGATACACTTTGGCCTCCCCAAAAACTCGCAAAGCGTACGATGTAAGTGACGACGCCCCTTAAGCCGGCGGTCTTTAAAATCGCGAACGTCAAATAGATTGTGATCGGTGCGCGATTGTTGGTATATTTTTGGGGTGCGGGCGCCCGAGTATTATGTGTGTTAGAGGTTGGTGTTAGGGTCGGGACTCGGGACTCGGGATTCGGGAACGTGTGCTGAGAGAGACCGCGAGGAGAGGAGAGCGGCGTCAAAATGGCGGATTTAGAAGCCGTGCTGGCGGACGTCAGCTATTTAATGGCTATGGAAAAGAGCAAATGCACGCCGGCGGCGAGGGCTAGCAAGAAAATCATTTTACCCGATCCCAGGTAAGGGGTCATCGCAACGCCACTATTTCTGCCTACAACGTCATCGATCGTTGTATCCACCCCCCAACAAACCACTCCTCCTTGGATTTCCCCCAAAATCAACGACTCTTCATAATATCGATTCATAAATGATGGAATGAATGAGATCTTTTTTACCATTTTATCATAGAATGTCAACCTTTTTTGTTTTTTTTTGTTTTTTTTTTGTTTTCTGTTTTTTTATGTTTCAGATAAGATCTTAATATAAAACATCACAAATATCAGATTTAATCTTCTCGGCAAACTCTCCAAAAATTAATTCATTATCCCCACAAAATATTTATTTAAAAACTGCCTTGTTTGAGGATAACATTGAAAACAATTAAGAGCGCATTTGTTTTTATGCAAATATATTACTCAACGTCGAGTAAACATCGGGATTATCTACAAAAATTAGCTGATTATAACATTATCAAATAATATGCAGATATTATTAATAATTAGAATGATTAAATTGAAAATTTTGAAACGTCAAATATGACATTTATAGATTTTTGACGTTTATCTGTCAATGTCAATTTTGTCTCAATCATTTAAACGATATTTTAATATAAATTATACAATCAAATGGAGTATTAATCATTTTTATGTAAGCAAAAATCAAATTTCATGACGTCTTGTTGTTTAACTGTCAGTTTTGATGCATCACTGTTAATGTTGGGAACAAATAACTCGTCTCCAAGTTAAACTCAATTTTTAGAAGAAATCGAAACTTTTTTTGGAAATTTTTCAAATTCAATTTATGATATGTAACCAAAAAACCTATAAAATTAAGTTTTTCCATACAGCGGCGATATCTTTCCTTGTATATCTTAGTAAGCATATATAGTCTACAAGACGATTTTATTCTCACTTTGCCGAGGTCGCTTGCAGGCGAAGCCCTAGAATCTTTCAGAATTGACAATTCCAGTGCCTCGCCCGCAAGCGACCTCGGTGATTTGAGGGCGAAATCATTCCTTGTATATCTTAGTAAATATATGAAGTCTCTTATAGAACGATTTTATTGTCACCCTACAGAAGGTCGCTTGCGGCCGAGGCCCTACAATCGTCCAAAATGAACGACTGTTATTTCATATTTCAAATACAGCGTCTCGCCTGCACGCAATCTCGGCTATTTGAGGCGATATCGTTCCTTGTATATCTTAGTAAATATATAATGTCGCTTATAGGACAATTTTATTGTCATTTTGCCGAGGTCGCTTGCGGCCGAGGCCCTACAATCGTCCAAAATGAACGATTTCCATTTCATATTTCAAATCAAACGCCTCGCCCGTAAGCAACCTCGCCGATTTGAGCCGATATCGTTCCTTTTATATCTTAGTAATCATATAAAGTCTTCTATCTGACAATTTTATTGTTACTCTGCCGAAGTCGCTTGTGGCCGAGGCCTTACAATCTTCTAAAATGAACGATTTTCATTTAACCCTCTATTGCATATTGTTCCCAATCGGGAACATACATTTTAAATATATCTAATATCGCAATCTTACGCATTTTTAGCAAATTACATGATTGGCGTTGTGTACTGCATACTATCAGATATCCGTGAATAAAAGTTGAAATACAAAGTGATGTAGGTGATGTGAAGTTATCCGGAAGGTTACTTTTTTTTATTTTTTTATTCAAAAATAAAGATTTGTGATTATTGTTGTTTTTGCTAATTCTCATCTATATTAAACGCAAAAATACAGAAAAACAACTTTTTTGTAAAATATAGTAAATCGTGCAATAGAGGGTTAATATTTCAAATACAGCGCCTCACCCGCAAGCGACCTCAGCGATTTGAGGCCATATCGTTCCTTGTATATCTTAGTAAATATATAAAGTCTCTTACAGGACGATTTTATCGTCACTCTGCCGAGGTCGCTTGCGGCCGAGGCCCTACAATCGTCCAAAATGAACGATTTTTATTTGAAATTTCAAATACAACACCTCGTCTACGAACGACCTCGGCGATTTGAAATCATATCGTTCTTTGTATATATTAGTAAATATATAAAGTCTCTTATAAGATGATTTTATTGTCACTCTGCCGAGGTCGCTTGCGGCCGAGGCCTTACAATCTTCTAAAATGAACGATTTTCATTTAATATTTCAAATACAGCGCCTCGACCGCAAGCGACCTCAGCGATTTGAGGCCATATCGTTCCTTGTATATCTTAATAAATATATAAAGTCTCTTACAGGACGATTTTGTCGTCACTCTGCCGAGGTCGTTTGCGGCCGAGGCCCTACAATCGTCCAAAATGAACGATTTTTATTTGAAATTTCAAATACAACACCTCGTCTACGAACGACCTCGGCGATTTGAAATCATATCGTTCTTTGTATATATTAGTAAATATATAAAGTCTCTTATAAGATGATTTTATTGTCACTCTGCCGAGGTCGCTTGCGGCCGAGGCCTTACAATCTTCTAAAATGAACGATTTTCATTTAATATTTCAAATACAGCGCCTCGACCGCAAGCGACCTCAGCGATTTGAGGCCATATCGTTCCTTGTATATCTTAATAAATATATAAAGTCTCTTACAGGACGATTTTGTCGTCACTCTGCCGAGGTCGTTTGCGGCCGAGGCCCTACAATCGTCCAAAATGAACGATTTTTATTTGAAATTTCAAATACAACACCTCGTCTACGAACGACCTCGGCGATTTGAAATCATATCGTTCTTTGTATATATTAGTAAATATATAAAGTCTCTTATAAGATGATTTTATTGTCACTCTGCCGAGGTCGCTTGCGGCCGAGGCCTTACAATCTTCTAAAATGAACGATTTTCATTTAATATTTCAAATACAGCGCCTCACCCGCAAGCGACCTCAGCGATTTGAGGCCATATCGTTCCTTGTATATCTTAGTAAATATATAAAGTCTCTTACAGGACGATTTTATCGTCACTCTGCCGAGGTCGCTTGCGGCCGAGGCCCTACAATCGTCCAAAATGAACGATTTTTATTTGAAATTTCAAATACAACACCTCGTCTACGAACGACCTCGGCGATTTGAAATCATATCGTTCTTTGTATATATTAGTAAATATATAAAGTCTCTTATAAGATGATTTTATTGTCACTCTGCCGAGGTCGCTTGCGGCCGAGGCCTTACAATCTTCTAAAATGAACGATTTTCATTTAATATTTCAAATACAGCGCCTCGACCGCAAGCGACCTCAGCGATTTGAGGCCATATCGTTCCTTGTATATCTTAATAAATATATAAAGTCTCTTACAGGACGATTTTGTCGTCACTCTGCCGAGGTCGTTTGCGGCCGAGGCCCTACAATCGTCCAAAATGAACGATTTTTATTTGAAATTTCAAATACAACACCTCGTCTACGAACGACCTCGGCGATTTGAAATCATATCGTTCTTTGTATATATTAGTAAATATATAAAGTCTCTTATAAGATGATTTTATTGTCACTCTGCCGAGGTCGCTTGCGGCCGAGGCCTTACAATCTTCTAAAATGAACGATTTTCATTTAATATTTCAAATACAGCGCCTCGACCGCAAGCGACCTCAGCGATTTGAGGCCATATCGTTCCTTGTATATCTTAATAAATATATAAAGTCTCTTACAGGACGATTTTGTCGTCACTCTGCCGAGGTCGTTTGCGGCCGAGGCCCTACAATCGTCCAAAATGAACGATTTTTATTTGAAATTTCAAATACAACACCTCGTCTACGAACGACCTCGGCGATTTGAAATCATATCGTTCTTTGTATATATTAGTAAATATATAAAGTCTCTTATAAGATGATTTTATTGTCACTCTGCCGAGGTCGCTTGCGGCCGAGGCCTTACAATCTTCTAAAATGAACGATTTTCATTTAATATTTCAAATACAGCGCCTCGACCGCAAGCGACCTCAGCGATTTGAGGCCATATCGTTCCTTGTATATCTTAATAAATATATAAAGTCTCTTACAGGACGATTTTGTCGTCACTCTGCCGAGGTCGTTTGCGGCCGAGGCCCTACAATCGTCCAAAATGAACGATTTTTATTTGAAATTTCAAATACAACACCTCGTCTACGAACGACCTCGGCGATTTGAAATCATATCGTTCTTTGTATATATTAGTAAATATATAAAGTCTCTTATAAGATGATTTTATTGTCACTCTGCCGAGGTCGCTTGCGGCCGAGGCCTTACAATCTTCTAAAATGAACGATTTTCATTTAATATTTCAAATACAGCGCCTCACCCGCAAGCGACCTCAGCGATTTGAGGCCATATCGTTCCTTGTATATCTTAGTAAATATATAAAGTCTCTTACAGGACGATTTTATCGTCACTCTGCCGAGGTCGCTTGCGGCCGAGGCCCTACAATCGTCCAAAATGAACGATTTTTATTTGAAATTTCAAATACAACACCTCGTCTACGAACGACCTCGGCGATTTGAAATCATATCGTTCTTTGTATATATTAGTAAATATATAAAGTCTCTTATAAGATGATTTTATTGTCACTCTGCCGAGGTCGCTTGCGGCCGAGGCCTTACAATCTTCTAAAATGAACGATTTTCATTTAATATTTCAAATACAGCGCCTCGACCGCAAGCGACCTCAGCGATTTGAGGCCATATCGTTCCTTGTATATCTTAATAAATATATAAAGTCTCTTACAGGACGATTTTGTCGTCACTCTGCCGAGGTCGTTTGCGGCCGAGGCCCTACAATCGTCCAAAATGAACGATTTTTATTTGAAATTTCAAATACAACACCTCGTCTACGAACGACCTCGGCGATTTGAAATCATATCGTTCTTTGTATATATTAGTAAATATATAAAGTCTCTTATAAGATGATTTTATTGTCACTCTGCCGAGGTCGCTTGCGGCCGAGGCCTTACAATCTTCTAAAATGAACGATTTTCATTTAATATTTCAAATACAGCGCCTCGACCGCAAGCGACCTCAGCGATTTGAGGCCATATCGTTCCTTGTATATCTTAATAAATATATAAAGTCTCTTACAGGACGATTTTGTCGTCACTCTGCCGAGGTCGTTTGCGGCCGAGGCCCTACAATCGTCCAAAATGAACGATTTTTATTTGAAATTTCAAATACAACACCTCGTCTACGAACGACCTCGGCGATTTGAAATCATATCGTTCTTTGTATATATTAGTAAATATATAAAGTCTCTTATAAGATGATTTTATTGTCACTCTGCCGAGGTCGCTTGCGGCCGAGGCCTTACAATCTTCTAAAATGAACGATTTTCATTTAATATTTCAAATACAGCGCCTCACCCGCAAGCGACCTCAGCGATTTGAGGCCATATCGTTCCTTGTATATCTTAATAAATATATAAAGTCTCTTACAGGACGATTTTGTCGTCACTCTGCCGAGGTCGTTTGCGGCCGAGGCCCTACAATCGTCCAAAATGAACGATTTTTATTTGAAATTTCAAATACAACACCTCGTCTACGAACGACCTCGGCGATTTGAAATCATATCGTTCTTTGTATATATTAGTAAATATATAAAGTCTCTTATAAGATGATTTTATTGTCACTCTGCCGAGGTCGCTTGCGGCCGAGGCCTTACAATCTTCTAAAATGAACGATTTTCATTTAATATTTCAAATACAGCGCCTCACCCGCAAGCGACCTCAGCGATTTGAGGCCATATCGTTCCTTGTATATCTTAATAAATATATAAAGTCTCTTACAGGACGATTTTGTCGTCACTCTGCCGAGGTCGTTTGCGGCCGAGGCCCTACAATCGTCCAAAATGAACGATTTTTATTTGAAATTTCAAATACAACACCTCGTCTACGAACGACCTCGGCGATTTGAAATCATATCGTTCTTTGTATATATTAGTAAATATATAAAGTCTCTTATAAGATGATTTTATTGTCACTCTGCCGAGGTCGCTTGCGGCCGAGGCCTTACAATCTTCTAAAATGAACGATTTTCATTTAATATTTCAAATACAGCGCCTCGACCGCAAGCGACCTCAGCGATTTGAGGCCATATCGTTCCTTGTATATCTTAATAAATATATAAAGTCTCTTACAGGACGATTTTGTCGTCACTCTGCCGAGGTCGTTTGCGGCCGAGGCCCTACAATCGTCCAAAATGAACGATTTTTATTTGAAATTTCAAATACAACACCTCGTCTACGAACGACCTCGGCGATTTGAAATCATATCGTTCTTTGTATATATTAGTAAATATATAAAGTCTCTTATAAGATGATTTTATTGTCACTCTGCCGAGGTCGCTTGCGGCCGAGGCCTTACAATCTTCTAAAATGAACGATTTTCATTTAATATTTCAAATACAGCGCCTCGACCGCAAGCGACCTCAGCGATTTGAGGCCATATCGTTCCTTGTATATCTTAATAAATATATAAAGTCTCTTACAGGACGATTTTGTCGTCACTCTGCCGAGGTCGTTTGCGGCCGAGGCCCTACAATCGTCCAAAATGAACGATTTTTATTTGAAATTTCAAATACAACACCTCGTCTACGAACGACCTCGGCGATTTGAAATCATATCGTTCTTTGTATATATTAGTAAATATATAAAGTCTCTTATAAGATGATTTTATTGTCACTCTGCCGAGGTCGCTTGCGGCCGAGGCCTTACAATCTTCTAAAATGAACGATTTTCATTTAATATTTCAAATACAGCGCCTCACCCGCAAGCGACCTCAGCGATTTGAGGCCATATCGTTCCTTGTATATCTTAGTAAATATATAAAGTCTCTTACAGGACGATTTTATCGTCACTCTGCCGAGGTCGCTTGCGGCCGAGGCCCTACAATCGTCCAAAATGAACGATTTTTATTTGAAATTTCAAATACAACACCTCGTCTACGAACGACCTCGGCGATTTGAAATCATATCGTTCTTTGTATATATTAGTAAATATATAAAGTCTCTTATAAGATGATTTTATTGTCACTCTGCCGAGGTCGCTTGCGGCCGAGGCCTTACAATCTTCTAAAATGAACGATTTTCATTTAATATTTCAAATACAGCGCCTCGACCGCAAGCGACCTCAGCGATTTGAGGCCATATCGTTCCTTGTATATCTTAATAAATATATAAAGTCTCTTACAGGACGATTTTGTCGTCACTCTGCCGAGGTCGTTTGCGGCCGAGGCCCTACAATCGTCCAAAATGAACGATTTTTATTTGAAATTTCAAATACAACACCTCGTCTACGAACGACCTCGGCGATTTGAAATCATATCGTTCTTTGTATATATTAGTAAATATATAAAGTCTCTTATAAGATGATTTTATTGTCACTCTGCCGAGGTCGCTTGCGGCCGAGGCCTTACAATCTTCTAAAATGAACGATTTTCATTTAATATTTCAAATACAGCGCCTCGACCGCAAGCGACCTCAGCGATTTGAGGCCATATCGTTCCTTGTATATCTTAATAAATATATAAAGTCTCTTACAGGACGATTTTGTCGTCACTCTGCCGAGGTCGTTTGCGGCCGAGGCCCTACAATCGTCCAAAATGAACGATTTTTATTTGAAATTTCAAATACAACACCTCGTCTACGAACGACCTCGGCGATTTGAAATCATATCGTTCTTTGTATATATTAGTAAATATATAAAGTCTCTTATAAGATGATTTTATTGTCACTCTGCCGAGGTCGCTTGCGGCCGAGGCCTTACAATCTTCTAAAATGAACGATTTTCATTTAATATTTCAAATACAGCGCCTCACCCGCAAGCGACCTCAGCGATTTGAGGCCATATCGTTCCTTGTATATCTTAATAAATATATAAAGTCTCTTACAGGACGATTTTGTCGTCACTCTGCCGAGGTCGTTTGCGGCCGAGGCCCTACAATCGTCCAAAATGAACGATTTTTATTTGAAATTTCAAATACAACACCTCGTCTACGAACGACCTCGGCGATTTGAAATCATATCGTTCTTTGTATATATTAGTAAATATATAAAGTCTCTTATAAGATGATTTTATTGTCACTCTGCCGAGGTCGCTTGCGGCCGAGGCCTTACAATCTTCTAAAATGAACGATTTTCATTTAATATTTCAAATACAGCGCCTCACCCGCAAGCGACCTCAGCGATTTGAGGCCATATCGTTCCTTGTATATCTTAATAAATATATAAAGTCTCTTACAGGACGATTTTGTCGTCACTCTGCCGAGGTCGTTTGCGGCCGAGGCCCTACAATCGTCCAAAATGAACGATTTTTATTTGAAATTTCAAATACAACACCTCGTCTACGAACGACCTCGGCGATTTGAAATCATATCGTTCTTTGTATATATTAGTAAATATATAAAGTCTCTTATAAGATGATTTTATTGTCACTCTGCCGAGGTCGCTTGCGGCCGAGGCCTTACAATCTTCTAAAATGAACGATTTTCATTTAATATTTCAAATACAGCGCCTCGACCGCAAGCGACCTCAGCGATTTGAGGCCATATCGTTCCTTGTATATCTTAATAAATATATAAAGTCTCTTACAGGACGATTTTGTCGTCACTCTGCCGAGGTCGTTTGCGGCCGAGGCCCTACAATCGTCCAAAATGAACGATTTTTATTTGAAATTTCAAATACAACACCTCGTCTACGAACGACCTCGGCGATTTGAAATCATATCGTTCTTTGTATATATTAGTAAATATATAAAGTCTCTTATAAGATGATTTTATTGTCACTCTGCCGAGGTCGCTTGCGGCCGAGGCCTTACAATCTTCTAAAATGAACGATTTTCATTTAATATTTCAAATACAGCGCCTCGACCGCAAGCGACCTCAGCGATTTGAGGCCATATCGTTCCTTGTATATCTTAATAAATATATAAAGTCTCTTACAGGACGATTTTGTCGTCACTCTGCCGAGGTCGTTTGCGGCCGAGGCCCTACAATCGTCCAAAATGAACGATTTTTATTTGAAATTTCAAATACAACACCTCGTCTACGAACGACCTCGGCGATTTGAAATCATATCGTTCTTTGTATATATTAGTAAATATATAAAGTCTCTTATAAGATGATTTTATTGTCACTCTGCCGAGGTCGCTTGCGGCCGAGGCCTTACAATCTTCTAAAATGAACGATTTTCATTTAATATTTCAAATACAGCGCCTCGACCGCAAGCGACCTCAGCGATTTGAGGCCATATCGTTCCTTGTATATCTTAGTAAATATATAAAGTCTCTTACAGGACGATTTTATCGTCACTCTGCCGAGGTCGCTTGCGGCCGAGGCCCTACAATCGTCCAAAATGAACGATTTTTATTTGAAATTTCAAATACAACACCTCGTCTACGAACGACCTCGGCGATTTGAAATCATATCGTTCTTTGTATATATTAGTAAATATATAAAGTCTCTTATAAGATGATTTTATTGTCACTCTGCCGAGGTCGCTTGCGGCCGAGGCCTTACAATCTTCTAAAATGAACGATTTTCATTTAATATTTCAAATACAGCGCCTCGACCGCAAGCGACCTCAGCGATTTGAGGCCATATCGTTCCTTGTATATCTTAATAAATATATAAAGTCTCTTACAGGACGATTTTGTCGTCACTCTGCCGAGGTCGTTTGCGGCCGAGGCCCTACAATCGTCCAAAATGAACGATTTTTATTTGAAATTTCAAATACAGCACCTCGTCTACGAACGACCTCGGCGATTTGAGATCATATCGTTCTTTGTGTATCTTAGTAAATATATAAAGTCTCTTATAAGACGATTTTATTGTCACTCTGCCGAGGTCGCTTGCGGCCGAGGCCTTACAATCTTCTAAAATGAACGATTTTCATTTAATATTTCAAATACAGCGCCTCGACCGCAAGCGACCTCGGCGATTTGAGGCCATATCGTTCCTTGTATATCTTAGTAAATATATAAAGTCTCTTACAGGACGATTTTATCGTCACTCTACCGAGGTCGCTTGCAGCCGAGGCCCTACAATCGTCCAAAATGAACGATTTTTATTTGAAATTTCAAATACAGCACCTCGTCTACGAACGACCTCGACGATTTGAGATCATATCGTTCCTTGTATATCTTAGTAAATATATAAAGTCTCTTATAAGACGATTTTATTGTCACTCTGCCGAGGTCGCTTGCGGCCGAGGCCTTACAATCTTCTAAAATGAACGATTTTCATTTAATATTTCAAATACAGCGCCTCGACCGCAAGCGACCTCAACGATTTGAGGCCATATCGTTCCTTGTATATCTTAGTAAATATATAAAGTCTCTTACAGGACGATTTTATCGTCACTCTGCCGAGGTCGCTTGAGGCCGAGGCCCTACAATCGTCCAAAATGAACGATTTTTATTTGAAATTTCAAATACAGCACCTCGTCTACGAACGACCTCGGCGATTTGAGATCATATCGTTCTTTGTGTATCTTAGTAAATATATAAAGTCTCTTATAAGACGATTTTATTGTCACTCTGCCGAGGTCGCTTGCGGCCGAGGCCTTACAATCTTCTAAAATGAACGATTTTCATTTAATATTTCAAATACAGCGCCTCGACCGCAAGCGACCTCAACGATTTGAGGCCATATCGTTCCTTGTATATCTTAGTAAATATATAAAGTCTCTTACAGGACGATTTTATCGTCACTCTGCCGAGGTCGCTTGAGGCCGAGGCCCTACAATCGTCCAAAATGAACGATTTTTATTTGAAATTTCAAATACAGCACCTCGTCTACGAACGACCTCGGCGATTTGAGATCATATCGTTCTTTGTGTATCTTAGTAAATATATAAAGTCTCTTATAAGACGATTTTATTGTCACTCTGCCGAGGTCGCTTGCGGCCGAGGCCTTACAATCTTCTAAAATGAACGATTTTCATTTAATATTTCAAATACAGCGCCTCGACCGCAAGCGACCTCAACGATTTGAGGCCATATCGTTCCTTGTATATCTTAGTAAATATATAAAGTCTCTTACAGGACGATTTTATCGTCACTCTGCCGAGGTCGCTTGAGGCCGAGGCCCTACAATCGTCCAAAATGAACGATTTTTATTTGAAATTTCAAATACAGCACCTCGTCTACGAACGACCTCGGCGATTTGAAATCATATCGTTCTCTGTATATCTTAGTAAATATATAAAGTCTCTTATAAGATGATTTTATTGTCACTCTGCCGAGGTCGCTTGCGGCCGAGGCCTTACAATCTTCTAAAATGAACGATTTTCATTTAATACTTCAAATACAGCGCCTCGCCCGCAAGCGACCTTAGCGATTTGAGGCCATATCGTTCCTTGTATATCTTAGTAAATATATAAAGTCTCTTGCAGGACGATTTTATCGTCACTCTGCCGAGGTCGCTTGCGGCCGAGGCCCTACACTCGTCCAAAATGAACGATTTTTATTTGAAATTTCAAATACAGCACCTCGTCTACGAACGATCTCGGCGATTTGAGATCATATCGTTCTTTGTATATCTTAGTAAATATATAAAGTCTCTTATAAGACGATTTTATTGTCACTCTGCCGAGGTCGCTTGCGGCCGAGGCCTTACAATCTTCTAAAATGAACGATTTTCATTTAATATTTCAAATACAGCGCCTCACCCGCAAGCGACCTCAGCGATTTGAGATCATATCGTTCTTTGTATATCTTAGTAAATATATAAAGTCTCTTACAGAACGATTTTATCGTCACTCTGCCGAGGTCGCTTGCGGCCGAGGCCCTACAATCGTCCAAAATGAATGATTTTTATTTGAAATTTCAAATACAGCACCTCGTCTACGAACGACCTCGGCGATTTGAGATCATATCGTTCTTTGTATATCTTAGTAAATATATAAAGTCTCTTACAGGACGATTTTATCGTCACTCTGCCGAGGTCGCTTGCGGCCGAGGCCCTACAATCGTCCGAAATGAACGATTTCCATTTCATATTTCAAAGCAAACGCCTCGCCCGCAAGCAACCTCGCCGATTTGAGCTGATATCGTTCCTTTTATATCTTAGTAATCATATAAAGTCTTCTATCTCACAATTTTATTATTACTCTGCCGAGGTCGCTTCCGGCCGAGGCCTTACAATCTTCTAAAATGAACGATTTTCATTTAATATTTCAAATACAGCGCCTCGACCGCAAGCGACCTCGGCGATTTGAGGCCATATCGTTTCTTGTATATCTTAGTAAATATATAAAGTCTCTTACAGGACGATTTTATCGTCACTCTGCCGAGGTCGCTTGCGGCCGAGGCCCTACAATCGTCCAAAATGAACGATTTTTATTTGAAATTTCAAATACAGCACCTCGTCTACGAACGACCTCGGCGATTTGAGATCATATCGTTCTTTGTATATCTTAGTAAATATATAAAGTCTCTTATAAGACGATTTTATTGTCACTCTGCCGAGGTCGCTTGCGGCCGAGGCCTTACAATCTTCTAAAATGAACGATTTTCATTTAATATTTCAAATACAGCGCCTCGACCGCAAGCGACCTCAACGATTTGAGGCCATATCGTTCCTTGTATATCTTAGAAAATATATAAACTCTCTACAGGACGATATTATCGTCACTTTGCCGAGGTCGCTTGCGGCCGAGGCCCTACAATTGTCCAAAATGAACGATTTTTATTTGAAATTTCAAATACAGCACCTCGTCTACGAACGACCTCGGCGATTTGAGATCATATCGTTCTTTGTATATCTTAGTAATATATAAAGTCTCTTATAAGACGATTTTATTGTCACTCTGCCGAGGTCGCTTGCGGCCGAGGCCTTACAATCTTCTAAAATGAACGATTTCCATTTGAAATTTCAAATGCAGTTGAAAAATTCCAAATGACCTCGGCGATTCGGGATCATATCGTTCCTTATATATCATAGTAAACATATAAAGTCCCCTATCAGACGATTTGATTGTTACTATGCCGAGGTCGCTTGCGGCCGAGGTCTTACAATCTTGTAAAATGAACGATTTTTATTTCATATTTCAAATACAGCTCCTCGCCTGCAAGCGACCTCGACGATTTGAGACCATATCGTTCCTTGTATATCTTAGTAAACATATAAAGTCTCCTATAAGACGATTTTATCGTCACTCTGCCGAGGTCGCTTGCGGCCGAGGCCCTTAATAATAATAATAATATTTATTGATGTACCTCAAAATAACATGATACAATATATAAAAAAAAGAGAAGAGAGATAGAGGTCATCAAAAGGGGTTGAGTCAATGCACCTGTAAGCAGGCATATTGTTTTTCATCAACCCCTCGAGCAACCAAAAAACGAAACAAAAAAAAATAAATAAACAAATTATATAACCTAAAAACCAAACATAAACTAAATTAAATTAAATTACACCTTATTATAGCCGCACAACTTATAAATAATAATTTTAATATAAAAAAGAAACACAAAAAGTAAATATATAAATTAAATATTAAATTCCAAAGAGGTAAACAACAAGATGAGGCATACTAAACAGCGCCTCGCCCGCATGCGACCTCGGCGATTTGAGGCGATATCGTTCCTTGTATATGTTAGTAAATATATACAATTTCCTATAAAACGATTTTATCCTCACTCCGTCGAGGTCGTGCAGCGGGTGAGGCATACAATCTTCCAAAATCGACGATTTTATATAAATATTTCAAATCCAGCGCCTCGCTCGCAACCGACCTCGGTGATTTGAGACGGAATCGTTCCTTGTATGTGTTAGTAAATATATACAGTCTCCTATAAGACGATTTTATTATCACTCTGCCGAGGTCGCTAGCGGCCGAGGCCCTACAATTTTCTAAAACGAACGATTTGCATTTGATATTTCAAATACAGCGCCTCGCTCGCAAGCGAGCGACCTCGACGATTTGAGGCGATTATCGGCGATAATGATTTTATTCTCACTCCGCCGAGGTCGCGTAGCGGGCGAGGCTTACAATCTTCTAAAATTGACGATTTTGTATAAATATTTCAAATTCAGCGCCTCGCCCGCAAGCGACCTCGGCGATTTGAGGCGATATCGTTCCTTGTATATGTTAGTAAATATATACAGTTTCCTATAAGACGATTTTATTCTCACTCCACTACTTTGGTGTCAATATCCTCAGTGATTTGATACCAAATCGTTTCTTCTATACTTTACTAAAGATACATAGACATCTATAAGGCAATTTCTGAAAATTTCATGTTAATATTTTAAATACAATGCCTAACCCACAAGCGACCACCGTGTTTTATGGCAAAATCGTTTCTTGCATATACCAGTAAATATACAGGGTGAGTTATTAATATCGGCGGACAATAGTCACTAAACCGTTTGAGGAAGAACAAAATGTGTAAATACCTATACACTTTCTGTTAGATGTAACAGAAAGTATGTCAATTTTTTTAATGGAACATCCTGCATATTTGATTATATTATAAATATTATTAAATTTTTATAGGATCTTCTTAAAAACGATGTAAAAATGACATTTTATTCGATCATACTTGGTATATTGCCTGTACATTGTATGCTGGTTGAATGGGTAACTCAACCAGCATACAATATACAGGTGTTCCATTTCAAAAATTTAAGATAAATTCATTTGATAAACATCAAAAGTAGTGAAGCTTATGAACACGCTGATAAGCTATCAGCTATCCATTGGCTTTGACTATTATCTGGCATAGAGTCAAAGCAAAATCTAAAAAAATATCGTCTTTACATCATCTTTAAAAAGATACTACAATGGGCACATTTTGGAACAATAATTGAATATCTCAGGAACCATAAACATTATGAGTTAGTAACATATAGTGTTGTATTAACAAATTTAGTAGTAATCCTAATATTATAAAATATATTGAATGTTTCACTTTACAAAATTGATATACTATCCGTTACGCCTAAATAGAGCATGTTGTATAAGTGAAAATAATTTTAAATAATGGAAGGTTAAAAACGGTTAAGTCTTCTATAACACGATATAGACGATAAAGTCTTCTATACGACGATTTATTCTCACTCCGCCGAGGTCGCGTAGCGGGCGAGGAGCGCTACATCTGCCAAAAAGAACGATTTTGCCCCAAAACACCGAGATCGCTTGCGGACGAGGCACCGTATTTGATATATATTGACAAGAAGTCGTTCATTTTGGAATATGTAGGGCCTCGATCGCAAGCGACCTCGGCAGTGTAAAAATAATATCGTCTTATAGAAGAGTGTATATATTTACTGGGATATATAAGAAACGATTCCATCCCAAATCGCCGAGGTCGCTTGCGGGGGAGGCCCAGAGTTTGAAATATTTATATAAAATCATCCATTTTGGAAAAATACAGCGCCTCGCCCGCGGGTGACCTCGGCGGAATGAGAATAAAATCGTCTTATAAGAGACTTTTTATATTTACTAAGATATGCAAGAAACGATTCCGTCTCAAATTGCCGAGGTCGCTTGCGGGCGAGGCGCTATATTTGAAATATTAACACGAAATCGTCTATTTTGGAAGAATGTAGCGCCTCGCCCGCTACGCGACCTCGGCGAAGTGAGAATAAAATCGTTTATAGAAGACTTTATATATTTACTGGGATATACAAGGAACGATTTCGCCTCAAATCGCCGAGATCGCTTGCGGGCGAGGCGCTAGATTTGAAATTTTTGCGTAAAATCGTCCATTTTAGAAGCAGCGCCTCGCCCGCAAGCGACCTCGGCGGAGTGAGAATAAAATCGTCTTATAGAAGACTTTATATATTTACTGGGATATGTAAAGAACGATTTCTTCCCAAACCGCCGAGGTCGCTTGCGGGCGAGGCGCAGAGTTTGAAATATTTATATAAAATCGTCCATTTTGGAAAAATACAGCGCGTCGCCCGCGGGTGACCTCGGAGGAATGAGAATAAAATCGTCTTATAAGAGACTTTATATATTTACTAAGATATGCAAGAAACGATTCCGTCTCAAATCGCCGAGGTGACTTGCGAGCGAGGAGCTGGATTTGAAATCTTTACATAAAATCGTCCATTTTCAAAGAAATAGCGCCTTGCCTGCAAACGACCTCGGCGGAATGAGAATGAAATCGTCTTATAGGAGACATTATATAATTACTAAGATATACAATGAACGATTTCTTCCCAAATTGCCGAGGTCGCTTGCGGGCGAGGCGCTATATTTGAAATATTAACACGAAATCGTCTATTTTGGAAGGATGTAGCGCTTCGCCCGCAAGCGACCTCGGCGAAGTGAGAATATAATCGTCTTATAGAAGACTTTATATATTTACTGGAATATACAAGGAACGATTTCGCCTCAAATCGCCGAGATCGCTTGCGGGCGAGGCGCTGGATTTGAAATTTTTACATAAAACCGTCCATTTTAGAAGAAGTAGCGCCTCGCCCGCAAGCGACCTCGGCGGAGTGAGAATAAAATCGTCTTATAGAAGACTTTATATATTTTGAAATGAGCTCCATTGTTTAACCAGTTATAGGATTAGATTAGTTTAATTAAGTTTATACTACTCTGCAAAGGACTCCTCAACAAAGGATACAAATACGCAATACCAAGGATACCTACACTAAGTCACCTGACCATAGAACTGGAAGCAGCAACAAGATATAACTCCTACGAAAAAGACCTACGACTCGACCTCACTGATTTCATAAGAAAATCAACAGAAAAACATTCACAACATAAAACCAACGATAACGCTGTTGTTAGCCAAGAAGTAAAAACCATCAAATCCATTAGAGAAAAATTAAAAATACATAACATCGTAATCACAAAAGCAGATAAAAACGCAGGAATGGTTATCATACATAAGAACGTCTATAAACAAAAGACTGAATCCTTCCTAATTAACAATAATTTCATCGAAATAAAAAATAACCCTATTAACACGTTGCAGATCAAAACCAAAAAGGCTCTCACTAACTCCAAGACATTCCTAGAAAAATATAACATTAAATTATCTAACATATTACCAATGAACCCAAGATGTCACACTCTCTATTCCCTTATCAAATTACATAAACCTGATAACCCTATTAGACCGATCATTTCTTCTATTGGTTCAAGCACCCACAAATTAGCGAAGATCATCAATCAATTTATATTAACCACCTTAGACTTCAGACCTTCACACACCATAAAGAATCGCCAACAATTTATTGAAGAACTGACGAACCTAAACATTTCCAGCAAATTTGAATTAATCTCATATGACATCACCAATTTATACACAAACATCCCAGTTTCTGAAACCCTTGAAATCACATACAAATTTTTTCAAGACAAACTCCATCTAGAAGACGCCAATCATTTACACAATCTTTTAAAAACCTGCCTAGCCCAAAATATCTGTCGTTTCGACAACAAATTATACAAATATACAGAAGGTCTACCTATGGGTTCTCCTTTAAGCGGAATACTAGCAGATTTTTTCCTAGATAAACTTGAAAATGAATTACTCCAAAAAAGAAATGAAGTAACCAAAAACATCATCTTCTGGAAGAGATACGTAGATGACATCCTGATCATTTGGAACACTAACATACAAAGCAATCCTGAAGATCTACATATTCTACTTAATGATCTTCATCCGAATATACACTTCACAATGGAACATGAACAAGATAATACTCTACCTTTTTTGGACCTAAAATTAATTAACAGGAATGATAATATAGAATTTGACATCTACAGGAAGAAAACACAAACTGACGTTATAATCCCTCATGATTCATATCATCATCACTCGCATAAAACCGCAGCATTTCACGCATACATTAATAGATTATTAACAACTCCTATGAACGAAGTTAATAAAAACAAAGAAATAACAACAATCAAAACAATAGCTTACAATAACGGTTTCCCAAAAAACTTCATTACGAAACTGATAAGAAAGCTGCAAACAAGAAACATCAATAAACAAATGACAGCACTCAATAATAACATAATAAAATCAGAACCAACATATAGATCAATCTCATTCCCAGGGAAACTAGCAGCTCCAATTCAAAAGATCTTTAGAAGATACAATATAGATATCAGTTTCAAAACCAACACCTCCATTCTAAATCTTCTAAAACACAAAGATGAATATACAAACCACCTTACTAATAGCGGCATTTACAAACTAAATTGCGACACTTGCGGTGCGGTATATATAGGAGAAACGGGAAGATCTATCAAACAAAGGGTTAAAGAACATATCAACAACGACCGGTCTAATTTCGGCAGACACCTCCTAAATACATCACACAAATTTGACCAAGAAACAGGCATAAAAATTCTACATAAAATGGATAAAAGCATAAGAATGTCCATCACCGAAGCTTATGAAATAGAAAAATTCAAATATCAAATAAGCACATCGAATGCCTTAATGATCAAATAGACTTACTTACACCACCACTATACAGGACTCTAAAACAACCTTTCCCAACAGAACCTACTTAACATAACTATGAAATAACCCACTTGCATCCATTTTCCCTCACCCTTTTCCTCAACAGAAGAGAGCTCTAACTAAAGATTGTATACTTGGAGCTGCACTGATTGAGTTCCTTGACAATCAAATTCCTTTCTATATTTCTTTCACGACATATTTTTCCGTTTTCTCCTTTTCCCTATTCCTCTTTATCCTATACTGATATTTTAAATTTAAAATTTTCCCTACCCCGTTCTTTAACCACATGATATGAACATGCGCACAAGACATAACCTTAATGCTCAACAGCCACATTGCTGATGATAATAAGTGTATTCCATCAGAGTAAAATTACATTCATTCTGTTATTGTAAAATCAACACATCAATACCTAACATCATTTTTACTGTCGACAAATTTTGTAATGTTATTTCGCTTTTCATTAATTTAATACTGACGCTGTGAGTATTGTTTCTTTTTAAGATCTAACTATATTCGATATTCACTAACTTTTATTATACTTATTTTTATGTGTGTTTTATTGATTTCACAACCATGTTAATTGTTTGTAGGCCTCCGATGATGGCTCCTATGCCGAAACTAGTCAGGCAACAATAATAAAAATTAAAAACAAAACCAGCGTAGTATAAACTTATTTAAACTAATCTAACTTTATATATTTACTGGGATATGTAAAGAACGATTTCTTCCCAAATCGCCGAGGTCGCTTGCGGGCGAGGCACAGAGTTTGAAATATTTATATAAAATCGTCCATTTTCGTCGCCCGCGGGTGACCTCGGCGGAATGAGAATAAAATCGTCTTATAAGAGACTTTATATATTTACTAAGATATGCAAGAAACGATTCCGTCTCAAATCGCCGAGATGACTTGCGAGCGAGGAGCTGGATTTGAAATCTTTACATAAAATCGTCCATTTTCAAAGAAATAGCGCCTCGCCCGCAAACGACCTCGGCGGAATGAGAATGAAATCGTCTTATAGGAGACATTATATATTTACTAAGATATACAATGAACGATTTCTTCCCAAATTGCCGAGGTCGCTTGCGGGCGAGGCGCTATATTTGAAATATTAACACGAAATCGTCTATTTTGGAAGAATGTAGCGCCTCGCCCGCAAGCGACCTCGGCGAAGTGAGAATATAATCGTCTTATAGAAGACTTTATATATTTACTGAGATATACAAGGAATGATTTCGCCTCAAATCGCCGAGATCGCTTGCGGACGAGGCGCTGGATTTGAAATTTTTACATAAAATCGTCCATTTTAGAAGTAGCGCCTCGCCCGCAAGCGACCTCGGCGATTTGGGAAGAAATCGTTCTATCGTATCTCGGCTCTATATTTGAAATATTAACACGAAATCGTCTATTTTAGAAGAATGTAGCGCCTCGCCCGCTACGCGACCTCGGCGGAGTGAGAATAAAATCGTCTTATAGAAGACTTTATATATTTACTGGGATACATAAGGAACGATTTCGCCTCAAATCGCCGAGGTCCCTTGCGGGCGAGGCGCTGGATTTGAAATTTTTACATAAAATCGTCCATTTTAGAAGAAGTAGCGCCTCGCCCGCTACGCGACCTCGGCGGAGTGAGAATAAAATCGTCTTATAGAAGACTTTATATATTTACTGGGATATGTAAAGAACGATTTCTTCTCAAATCGCCGAGGTCGCTTGCGGGCGAGGCGCAGAGTTTGAAATATTTATATAAAATCGTCCATTTTGGAAAAATACAGCGCCTCACCCGCGGGTGACCTCGGCGGAATGAGAATAAAATCGTCTTATAAGAGACTTTATATATTTACTAAGATATGCAAGGAACGAGTCCGTCTCAAATCACCGAGGTCGCTTGCGGGCGAGGCGCTGGATTTGAAATTTTTACATAAAACCGTCCATTTTAGAAGAAGTAGCGCCTCGCCCGCAAGCGACCTCGGCGGAGTGAGAATAAAATCGTGTTATAAGAGACTTTATATATTTACTAAGATATACAATGAACGATTTCTCCCAAAATCGCCGAGATCGCTTGCGGGCGAGGCGTTATATTTGAAATATTAACACGAAATCGTCTATTTTGGAAGAATGTAGCGCCTCGCCCGCTACGCGACCTCGGCGGAGTGGGATTAAAATCCTTTTATACAAGACTTTGTTATCTTTTGTAATACACACAAAGAAATCGTTCATTTTGGAAGATGTAGCGCCTCGTCCGTTACGCGATCTCAGCGGAATGAGAATAAAATCCTCTTAATACAAGACTTTGAATCTTTTCGTAATATACACAAAGAAATTTGACTTTAAGGATATTATTAATCTTTAGTATCATAGTTTTACTTTGCTTTTATGATTAATATTATAAGAAAAACTGAAATTGTGACTCAAAATACACGGTATTTACAAAAACACATTTTAATTTATCTTAGATTAGATAAATTTATCACACCATTTATTAGTCATATCCTTCGCCAATCTTAATCGTTGAATTCCTCTATTTAAGTGCAGAAAAAAGGTAATTTTTTCTAATCGCATGCAAATTGCCCAAAAACGTGTGCATTTCTGCCTTAACGACGTGATTGTCCATAAACTGAGAACTAACAAGATAATTTATGTCAGGATTTATTCGCTGGATAAATATTATTTCGATTATAAGATAAATGGTATTTTACACGTGCTCGGCTGCAGAATTATTTATTATATAAAAATGGCCCGATTTATTGTCACTAATCGTTGTAGAGTTAATAAACTATTTTTATTCACACTTATAAATCAATCAATTCACACCAATCACAAGTGTTGATATTGACAATTAAAAGTGTTACGGAAAGTAATAAATTTTATGACGCTTTGATATCAATCGTTCTATTTACATCTTTTATGTCTATTATTTTTTTTTTCGTCCAAACTAGAAATTTATTGCGCCATAATTCCGACATCGGAATGACCATATGTCTTTTAACTCGCTATAATTTTAAGTTTCTATCATGTACTACATGATGTAAATTCTTTTAGTTTCAAGTTTTTCTTTACCTTTACATTTTGATAAGCACAATGCAAACGAAGCCCTCCCTCCCCCACATCCCGAAAATGAGTAAATAAACAATGCACGTTAATTGGGGCAATAAATCTACCGGCGCCCAGTTCGCGCGGATTATATTCCTCGACGAGTAAAATTGAACGAACAAAGGACATGAAACCACCAACTGTGATATAATGTTTTAATGTCGGCTCCATAAAGCCTCCAGTTACGGACCAACGACGTTGTTGTAATCAGAGCGCATGTTACCGTCGGCTTATTTCTATTTCGAATTGCCTTCCATATTCACTGCTATTTCATTTAAATTTTATTAATACAATCTATGTTTGTGTTGTAATTTTTTTTAAAGACTGGAATATATTTGTCCATTTTGATCAAAAATTATCGTAAATATCGCCAGTTTTCAGAAAACTTAAAAATTAATGAACTTCTATTTATAAACATTGCTGGTCATAATAATGAAAAAACAAAAAATCCAGGAAGGATGATAAAATTTCGAAAAAATATAATTGCATGTTTTTGGTAAAATTCGAACATCTTCCCACTGAATTGAATTCACAACGAAAAATCGAATTGAATATCTTAATGAACTATTCATGATTTACAAAGGGAATTGTTTATTTGCTTGTGATGAAAGCGGATCTTGAAAATATTTATTCGTTTTTAAGATATAAATGATTAAATTCAACGTGAACATTTATGGCTATCTCAAGTTAATTAAAAATCACCAAAAATCGAATTCTTGAGATATTTTAATGATACATTTAAAATTTATAGAGGTGAGTGCCTATTTTGTCATGGTGACAACCAAATTAGAACATCTTTGTTCGTTTTTGAGATAAAAATTATTTAAGTTAACCTAATTTTTTTATGATTTTTTTGAAATTTTTAAAAAATTTTAAAAAATCACGAAAATTCGAATTCTTAAGATATCTTAATGAACTATTCATGATTTACACAGGGAATAGTTTATTTTCTTGTGATGAAAGCGGATCTTGAAAATATTTATTCGTTTTTGAGATACAAATCATTAAATTGAACGTGAACATTTATGGCTATCTCAAGTTAATTAAAAATCACCAAAAATCGAATTCTTGAGATATTTTAATGAAACATTCAAAATTTATAAAGGTGGGTGCCTATTTTGTCATGGTGACAACCAAATTAGAAAATCTTTATTGGTTTTTGAGATAAAAATTATTTAAGTTAACCTATTTTTTTAAAGATTTTTTGAAATCAATAATCTTGTTTAAAAAAATCACGAAAAATCGAATTCTTAAGATATCTTAATGAACTATTAATGATTTACAAAGGAAATTGTTTATTATCTTGTGATGAAAGCGGATCTTGAAAATATTTATTCGTTTTTGAGATATAAATCATTAAATTGAAAGTGACCATTTATGGCTATCTCAAGTTAATTAAAAATCACCAAAAATCGAATTCTTGAGATATTTTAATGAAACATTCAAAATGTATAGAGGTGAGTGCCTATTTTGCCATGGTGAGAACCAAATTAGAAAATCTTTATTCGTTTTTGAGATAAAAATTATTTAAGTTAACCTAATTTTTTATGACTTTTTCAAATTAATAATCTTGTTTTAAAAAATCACGAAAAATCGAATTCTTAAGATATCTTAATGAACTATTAATGATTTACAAAGGAAATTGTTTATTATCTTGTGATGAAAGCGGATCTTGAAAATATTTATTCGTTTTTGAGATATAAATCATTAAATTGAAAGTGACCATTTATGGCTATCTCAAGTTAATTAAAAATCACCAAAAATCGAATTCTTGAGATATTTTAATGAAACATTCAAAATTTATAAAGGTGGGTGCCTATTTTGTCATGGTGAGAACCAAATTAAAAAATCTTTATTCGTTTTTGAGATAAAAATTATTTAAGTTAACCTATTTTTTTTATGATTTTTTGAAATCAATAATCTTGTTTAAAAAAAATCACGAAAAATCGAATTCTTAAGATATCTTAATAAACTATTCATGATTTACAAAGGAAATTGTTTATTTTCTTGTGATGAAAGCGGATCTTGAAAATATTTATTCGTTTTTGAGATACAAATCATTAAATTGAACGTGAACATTTATGGCTATCTCAAGTTAATTAAAAATCACCAAAAATCGAATTCTTGAGATATTTTAATGAAACATTCAAAATGTATAGAGGTGAGTGCCTATTTTGCCATGGTGAGAACCAAATTAGAAAATCTTTATTCGTTTTTGAGATAAAAATTATTTAAGTTAACCTAATTTTTTATGACTTTTTCAAATTAATAATCTTGTTTTAAAAAATCACGAAAAATCGAATTCTTAAGATATCTTAATGAACTATTAATGATTTACAAAGGAAATTGTTTATTATCTTGTGATGAAAGCGGATCTTGAAAATATTTATTCGTTTTTGAGATATAAATCATTAAATTGAAAGTGACCATTTATGGCTATCTCAAGTTAATTAAAAATCACCAAAAATCGAATTCTTGAGATATTTTAATGAAACATTCAAAATGTATAGAGGTGAGTGCCTATTTTGCCATGGTGAGAACCAAATTAGAAAATCTTTATTCGTTTTTGAGATAAAAATTATTTAAGTTAACCTAATTTTTTATGACTTTTTCAAATTAATAATCTTGTTTTAAAAAATCACGAAAAATCGAATTCTTAAGATATCTTAATGAACTATTAATGATTTACAAAGGAAATTGTTTATTATCTTGTGATGAAAGCGGATCTTGAAAATATTTATTCGTTTTTGAGATATAAATCATTAAATTGAAAGTGACCATTTATGGCTATCTCAAGTTAATTAAAAATCACCAAAAATCGAATTCTTGAGATATTTTAATGAAACATTCAAAATTTATAGAGGTGAGTGCCTATTTTGCCATGGTGAGAACCAAATTAGAAAATCTTTATTCGTTTTTGAGATAAAAATTATTTAAGTTAACCTAATTTTTTATGACTTTTTCAAATTAATAATCTTGTTTTAAAAAATCACGAAAAATCGAATTCTTAAGATATCTTAATGAACTATTAATGATTTACAAAGGAAATTGTTTATTATCTTGTGATGAAAGCGGATCTTGAAAATATTTATTCGTTTTTGAGATATAAATCATTAAATTGAAAGTGACCATTTATGGCTATCTCAAGTTAATTAAAAATCACCAAAAATCGAATTCTTGAGATATTTTAATGAAACATTCAAAATGTATAGAGGTGAGTGCCTATTTTGTCATGGTGAGAACCAAATTAAAAAATCTTTATTCGTTTTTGAGATAAAAATTATTTAAGTTAACCTATTTTTTTTATGATTTTTTGAAATCAATAATCTTGTTTTAAAAAATCACGAAAAATCGAATTCTTAAGATATCTTAATGAACTATTCATGATTTACAAAGGAAATTGTTTATTTTCTTGTGATGAAAGCGGATCTTGAAAATATTTATTCGATTTTGAGATATAAATGATTAAATTGAACGTGAACATTTATGGCTATCTCAAGTTAATTAAAAATCACCAAAAATCGAATTCTTGAGATATTTTAATGATACATTTAAAATGTATAGAGGTGAGTGCCTATTTTGTCATGATAAGAACCAAATTAGAAAATCTTTATTCGTTTTTGAGATAAAGATTATTTAAGTTGACCAAATTTTTTTGATTTTTGAAAATTAATAATAAATATAATTTACCTAAACTGTTCTCTGTGTAATTGAGCTTTTAAAAAGTTTTCTTATTTGTTAATTATATTCTTTTACTAAGAATATTCGTTATTATTTGATTTCCTTTTGTTAATTTTCATTATTATTAATTCCTTGTTCAGCAATTTTTTATTTTTGTTAAGAAATTATTTATTTATTGTGATTTATTACTGGATGCTTCGCTGGGATGAGTAAGTTTGCTTAAAATAATGTTGAATATTAGTATGTGTTAAAAAGAAGAGATGAATTTAAAATACCGGATAACGGATATCCGGTAATATTAATCAAGAAAGTCATTAATCAATGGATTTTAATTGAACGCTATTTTTATCATTCGCAAATAATATAACAATCAATGAAGTGATGACTTAAAACATATTGGTGCCTAAATATGAAAACGATATCTTAATATCGATGTTTTGCTGTAATAAGTAAAAGAAATCAGGATTAATTCAAGCAAAAGAAAAGCGGATTCACCAACATTTGCAAAGATGTCCCACTTTTGTGTTTTCTCCGTATACTCGGAAATTGAACGTAGCGAATGCGGCTTTAACGACTTCATTAAGTGCACAACCGGTGAAATACGACATTTTTCTCTTTCTTTCTTTGTCGCAGCTGCTCCAGACAACAATGTTCCATAAACCGGAATGCAGACGCGTGCAATATAAATTTTTGATGGTTTAATAAAACATTTAACCTTGCACTAAAAAAGAATGTTTTCTTTTTAAAGAGATTTTCCCCAAAATAAAAAAAATGGTTAAATTGAAAAACCACTCGATGAGAAGAATGATGACGAATCCCCTTTTCCAATAAAACACGTTTCGGATAATATTAAACGGCGTCGGTTTTGCGAGAGATGAAAAATTCGAACTTTTCCCCAATTCGATGCCAGAACAGAAGTCGATAAAGCAATCACATACGAGAAAAGAGGATGATAAAAAAAAGATCGCTCCCCCGGGATGATTCTACTCTCGCAGACCGATTTCCGGTAATTGCGATTGCTTCTGATGCGAGTTCTTTGAACGAATTAAAAAGGAATAGACGAACCTAAAACGAAAACACAGAGGGAAAGTTTATTCACAAAGAAATCAAAATATCAATTTGATTTGAGGAAAACTTTATGACGGAAAGTTGATCATAATTAATCAGAATATATCAGCTGATTCGCTTTAGCTATCTCCGTTTTGAATATATCACCATTACATCAAAATCAACAACTTTATTTTAAAGAATCGTCGTTAGTCGAAAGATAAAATATATAGAGGAAGGATTTATGGAAGAAAGTTGTTTGTAATGAATCAGAAAAACCTAAATCATAAGCTGATTAGGCTTGCTTATCTCCATTTTGCAGGAATAAAGTTTAAATCAGCAAATTGATAAAATAGACGATTTTATTTTAAAGAATCAATTAGTACATAAAGATTAAACGAGATGGAGGAAAACTTTATGCAGGAAAGTTGGTTATAATTAATCAGAATATATCAGCTGATTCGCTTTAGCTATCTCCGTTTTGAATATATCACCATTACATCAAAGTTAATAACTTTATTTTAAAGAATCACCGTTACTCGAAAGATAAAATATATAGAGGAAGAATTTATGGAAGAAAGTTGTTTGTAATTAATCAGAAAAACCTAAATCATAAGCTGATTAGGCTTGCTTATCTCCATTTTGCAGGAATAAAGTTTAAATCAACAAATTGATAAAATAGACGATTTTATTTTAAAGAATCAATTAGTACATAAAGATTAAACGAGATGGAGGAAAACTTTATGCAGGAAAGTTGGTCATAATTAATCAGAATATATCAGCTGATTCGCTTTAGCTATCTTCGGTTTGAATATATCATCATTACGTCAATATTAACAATTTTATTTTAAAGAATCATCGTTACTCGAAAGATAAAATATATAGAGGAAGGATTTATGGAAGAAAGTTGTTTGTAATGAATCAGAAAAACCTAAATCATAAGCTGATTAGGCTTGCTTATCTCCATTTTGCAGGAATAAAGTTTAAATCAGCAAATTGATAAAATAGACGATTTTATTTTAAAGAATCAATTAGTACATAAAGATTAAACGAGATGGAGGAAAACTTTATGCAGGAAAGTTGGTTATAATTAATCAGAATATATCAGCTGATTCGCTTTAGCTATCTCCGTTTTGAATATATCACCATTACATCAAAGTTAATAACTTTATTTTAAAGAATCACCGTTACTCGAAAGATAAAATATATAGAGGAAGAATTTATGGAAGAAAGTTGTTTGTAATTAATCAGAAAAACCTAAATCATAAGCTGATTAGGCTTGCTTATCTCCATTTTGCAGGAATAAAGTTTAAATCAACAAATTGATAAAATAGACGATTTTATTTTAAAGAATCAATTAGTACATAAAGATTAAACGAGATGGAGGAAAACTTTATGCAGGAAAGTTGGTCATAATTAATCAGAATATATCAGCTGATTCGCTTTAGCTATCTCCGTTTTGAATATATCACCATTACATCAAAGTTAATAACTTTATTTTAAAGAATCACCGTTACTCGAAAGATAAAATATATAGAGGAAGAATTTATGGAAGAAAGTTGTTTGTAATTAATCAGAAAAACCTAAATCATAAGCTGATTAGGCTTGCTTATCTCCATTTTGCAGGAATAAAGTTTAAATCAACAAATTGATAAAATAGACGATTTTATTTTAAGGAATCAATTAGTACATAAAGATTAAACGAGATGGAGGAAAACTTTATGCAGGAAAGTTGGTCATAATTAATCAGAATATATCAGCTGATTCGCTTTAGCTATCTCCGTTTTGAATATATCACCATTACATCAAAATCAACAACTTTATTTTAAAGAATCGTCGTTAGTCGAAAGATAAAATATATAGAGGAAAGATTTATGGAAGAAAATTGTTTGTAATGAATCAGAAAAACCTAAATCATAAGCTGATTAGCTTTGCTTATCTCCATTTTGTAAAAATAAAGTTTAAATCAGCAAATTGATAAAATAGACGATTTTATTTTAAAGAATCAATTAGTACATAAAGATTAAACGAGATGGAGGAAAACTTTATGCAGGAAAGTTGGTCATAATTAATCAGAATATATCAGCTGATTCGCTTTAGCTATCTTCGGTTTGAATATATCATCATTACGTCAATATTAACAATTTTATTTTAAAGAATCATCGTTACTCGAAAGATAAAATATATAGAGGAAGGATTTATGGAAGAAAGTTGTTTGTAATGAATCAGAAAAACCTAAATCATAAGCTGATTAGGCTTGCTTATCTCCATTTTGCAGGAATAAAGTTTAAATCAGCAAATTGATAAAATAGACGATTTTATTTTAAAGAATCAATTAGTACATAAAGATTAAACGAGATGGAGGAAAACTTTATGCAGGAAAGTTGGTCATAATTAATCAGAATATATCAGCTGATTCGCTTTAGCTATCTTCGGTTTGAATATATCATCATTACGTCAATATTAACAATTTTATTTTAAAGAATCATCGTTACTCAAAAGATAAAATATATAGAGGAAGGATTTATGGAAGAAAGTTGTTTGTAATGAATCAGAAAAACCTAAATCATAAGCTGATTAGGCTTGCTTATCTCCATTTTGCAGGAATAAAGTTTAAATCAGCAAATTGATAAAATAGACGATTTTATTTTAAAGAATCAATTAGTACATAAAGATTAAACGAGATGGAGGAAAACTTTATGCAGGAAAGTTGGTCATAATTAATCAGAATATATCAGCTGATTCGCTTTAGCTATCTCCGTTTTGAATATATCACCATTACATCAAAGTTAATAACTTTATTTTAAAGAATCACCGTTACTCGAAAGATAAAATATATAGAGGAAGAATTTATGGAAGAAAGTTGTTTGTAATTAATCAGAAAAACCTAAATCATAAGCTGATTAGGCTTGCTTATCTCCATTTTGCAGGAATAAAGTTTAAATCAACAAATTGATAAAATAGACGATTTTATTTTAAAGAATCAATTAGTACATAAAGATTAAACGAGATGGAGGAAAACTTTATGCAGGAAAGTTGGTCATAATTAATCAGAATATATCAGCTGATTCGCTTTAGCTATCTCCGTTTTTTGGTTTAGCCATGCGTTTAAAGACATAAGAAGACGTTTTATATTATTCTACTTTAATTTTATTATTCGTGTTTGCACCCAAAAAAATATTGGTCCTTATTAGATAATAAAAGTCAATTTTAACGTTTCAATGTCATACTTAAACACTTAATTTGTTGTAATCAGAAATTTGTTATAAATCTTATTCAAATTGATATAACTAACGTAATCCAGTCGAATTTCACACTCTTATCGCTTTATTTCTCGTAAAACATTTTAGAAAACCATTTTTGTTGATATCGCTGTTCACGTGGCGGTTTATTAGTTATTTATTGCAAACTTGAATTGGAATAGCGTCGTTTTATCTTAAGCCGATGAATATTAATTATATTTAACTCCATCCAAATTTACGTAATATTTTCCTCTCTCCACTATAATATGTATTATTAGCTCTTTTGTTCGCCAGTTTTAGCGCAATGTTTCTGCGAGGTTTAGGTACAGTACACACCAGTTTATTTGATGTTGTCTTATTGTTTATTTTTGATGCTAAAACGGCCCTTCTTGCCTCATACTTTTTATAGTAGTAACAAGTAATAATTATGATGTTGTTTTCTAATGTATTATTTAACGTTTCTTTGTAGTCAACTTCATTGCGATGTTTAATTTGTTAGAAATTGTTTTTTTAGTTTTTTTTTGCGCAAGACGAATTTATTAAAATTAATGATTTAATTATTATTAATATTAATAAATTAAATCAAGCGCGAATTTAAGTTGATTTTCTTTTCCTTGCTATATATTTTCTATTTATATTGTTTTTAGATCGCATTGAAACTTTGCAATTAAAATATGTAGGTGTATTGTGGTAAATTAATTAAAGATAGTTCGCTAAGTTACTTAAATAAGGCGATAATTGCTCAAAACGATCTAAAACAGGAAATTTTAGCACGATTTTTACAAGTTATTCAAACATATCTGTATCGATTCATATCCCTTTTTCAAGACCCTTTTTTTACCATGTCTCTAAAAACTTCTTTCAACCTCTTCCAGAACTAATACTAGATCTAGAGTTAACACTAAATCTAGAATTAGAAACATTCGGTTTGGCCGACTTTTGAATTAAATCTGAATGTTTATAGTTCAAAAGCCAGTTAAATTTGATGTTTCTGCTTCTAGATTTAGTATGAACTCTAGATCTCGCATTAATTCTTGAATTCAGTATAGAATCAACAATAAAACGAGAACTAACACTAGATCTAGAAGTAGGAAGTTTCAGAGTGTAGACCACCCTTACATATAAGTGCTTCTAGAAAACTTGAAGAACTTTCAAGAGACTTAATATTGCTTCTATAAGACTCGAAGTACTCTTAAAAGGCCTAATTGTGCTTCTAGAAGACTTGATATTACGTCTAGAAGTTGTTGATATTACTTCTAGAACACTTGAAATGTTTTCAGAAGACATAATACTGCTTCTAGAAGACTTGATATTGCTTCCAAAAGGCCTGATACTGATTCTAGAATACTTGATATAGCTTTCGGGAAACTGACAAATTTTTTATTAAAGACTAAATACTGCTGACAGAAGACAGTTTTATTGCAAAAGGCAAGAAACTGTTAATAAAATTTGATTTTCTTTCCAAAACACTAAATACTACTAGAAAGATTAAAAATCAACATGTTAAAAATTTAAAAACTGTTAATTAAAGACTAGATATTACTCATAATAGTGTAGACATTTTTGGTAAAAGATATTTTCATTGCAAATGAACCAAAGACGCCAGATACATGGCTGTTTTTATCACTTTTCTTTAAAGAACCTAGATTTTCAGTATCCAGCACCTGGTATTATCAAAAGCCGACGCCTACCTTCGTAGTTAAGGTTTAATTTTGGTCTTATTCTTAAGCGATGAATAATGGATAAAACTAAAACTAACTCCCAGTTCTAGGTTTAGCAAGACCACGGTTCTTGTTCTGCTTGACTTCTCCAAGGCATTTGATACGGTACGCCATAGAACGCTTTTGGCAATTCTTTGGAATTCCGGTCTATCGCGCAATGCCTGTGCTTTTTTTGAGCATTACTTAATGAATCGCAAACAGAGAGTTTCTTTCGATGGTAACTGGTCTGATGAAGCTGTTGTGCTGTAATTTATACAAGTAATCTTTTTGGTATGTTGCATCACTGCAATATATTCCTTTGATCCTGCTCAAATGCATATTGCTCAGAATTATATTAATTTTGATTTAGACAAATTAATTCATCGTGCTTCCCAACTGTGCCTAAATATTAATCCGAGTAAGTCATCCATGATGGTTTTTGGGAATCAGAGTGTAGTTGCCCATGTTCGAGAGTCCTTTGACATTAGTGTTTGTGGTGTTAATTTACAGTTCAGCAATGAGGCAAAGAACTTGGGTGTTACCATCGATTCATCATTAAGATTTCGTGCACATATATCCAATTTACTTAATCGCAACTTATTGAATCGGCGTCTAAGAATGCAACTTTGTGATTCAATTGTTTTGTCCTTACTCAACTATTGCGACGTAATTTATGATTCTTGTCTTGATGTAGCTACTACCCTCCAAATTCAACGTTTGCAAAACGCTTGTCTAAGATATATATATGGTATAAAAAGAAGAAACAGGATTTCTCATACACTTGTTTGGGCTAACTGGTTGAACATGTCACAGCGTAGGAGGTTACATTCTGCTTGTTTTTTTCATAGATTAGTTTTATCTGGAACACCTCCTTATTTCTCCACTAGAATTCGCTACCGTTGTGATGTACATAACATTAATGTTCGACTTTCCATTCCTAGATATCGTACACAACTGTTTAAACGCTCTTTTTCTTATGTTATTTGCAGTGTTTATAATAGCATCCCATTGAACATTTTGCAGCGAAGTGAGCTTGGCTTTAAGACGGCTTTTAAGATGTACTTGCCTTCAGTGACGGGCTGTTTAGTATACCTCATCTTGTTGTTTACCTCTTTGGAATTTAATATTTAATTTATATATATACTTTTTGTGTTTCTTTTTTATATTAAAATTATTATTTATAAGTTGTGCGGCTATAATAAGGTGTAATTTAATTTAATTTAGTTTATGTTTGGTTTTTAGGTTATATAATTTGTTTATTTATTTTTTTTGTTTCGTTTTTTGGTTGCTCGAGGGGTTGATGAAAAACAATATGCCTGCTTACAGGTGCATTGACTCAACCCCTTTTGATGACCTCTATCTCTCTTCTCTTTTTTTTATATATTGTATCATGTTATTTTGAGGTACATCAATAAATATTATTATTATTATTAAGGGCCTCGGCCGCAAGCGACCTCGGCAGAATGACGATAAAATCGTCTTATAGGAGACTTTATATGTTTACTAAGATATACAAGGAACGATATGGTCTCAAATCGTCGAGGTCGTTTATAGACGAGGTGCTGTATTTGAAATTTCAAATAAAAATCGTTCATTTTGGACGATTGTAGGGCCTCGGCCGCAAGCGACCTCGATAGAGTGACGATAAAATCGTCCTGTAAGAGACTTTATATATTTACTAAGATATACAAGGAACGATATGGCCTCAAATCGCTGAGGTCGCTTGCGGGTGAGGCGATGTATTTGAAATATTAAATGAAAATCGTTCATTTTAGAAGATTGTAAGGCCTCGGCCGCAAGCGACCTCGGCAGAGTGACAATAAAATCGTCTTATAAGAGACTTTATATATTTACTAAGATATACAAAGAACGATATGGTCTCAAATCGCCGAGGTCGTTCGTAAACGAGGTGCTGTATTTGAAATTTCAAATAAAAATCGTTCATTTTGGACGATTGTAGGGCCTCGGCCGCAAGCGACCTCGGCAGAGTGACGATAAAATCGTCCTGTAAGAGACTTTATATATTTACTAAGATATACAAGGAACGATATGGCCTCAAATCGTTGAGGTCGCTTGCGGTCGAGGCGCTGTATTTGAAATATTAAATGAAAATCGTTCATTTTAGAAGATTGTAAGGCCTCGGCCGCAAGCGACCTCGGCAGAGTGACAATAAAATCGTCTTATAAGAGACTTTATATATTTACTAAGATATACAAAGAACGATATGATCTCAAATCGCCGAGGTCGTTCGTAAACGAGGTGCTGTATTTGAAATTTCAAATAAAAATCGTTCATTTTGGACGATTGTAGGGCCTCGGCCGCAAGCGACCTCGGCAGAGTGACGATAAAATCGTCCTGTAAGAGACTTTATATATTTACTAAGATATACAAGGAACGATATGGCCTCAAAGCGCTGAGGTCGTTTGCGGTCGAGGCGCTGTATTTGAAATATTAAATGAAAATCGTTCATTTTAGAAGATTGTAAGGCCTCGGCCGCAAGCGACCTCGGCAGAGTGACAATAAAATCGTCTTATAAGAGACTTTATATATTTACTAAGATATACGAAGAACGATATGATCTCAAATCGCCGAGGTCGTTCGTAGACGAGGTGCTGTATTTGAAATTTCAAATAAAAATCGTTCATTTTGGACGATTGTAGGGCCTCGGCCGCAAGCGACCTCGGCAGAGTGACGATAAAATCGTCCTGTAAGAGACTTTATATATTTACTAAGATATACAAGAAACGATATGGCCTCAAATCGCTGAGGTCGCTTGCGGTCGAGGCGCTGTATTTGAAATATTAAATGAAAATCGTCTCTTATAAGACGATTTTATTCTCATTCCGCCGAGGTCACCCGCGGGTGAGGCGCTGTATTTTTCCAAAATGGATGATTTTATATAAATATTTCAAACTCTGGGCCTCGCCCGCAAGCGACCTCGGCGATTTGGGATGGAATCGTTTCTTATATATCCCAGTAAATATATACACTTTTCTATAAGACGATATTATTTTTACTCTGCCGAGGTCGCTTGCGACCGAGACCCTACATATTCCAAAATGAACGACTTCTTGTCAATATATATCAAATACGGTGCCTCGTCCGCAAGCGACCTCGGTGTTTTGGGGCAAAATCGTTCTTTTTGGCAGATGTAGCGCTCCTGCCCGCTACGCGACCTCGGCGGAGTGAGAATAAATCGTCGTATAGAAGACTTAACAGTTTTTAACCTTCCATTATTTAAAATTATTTTCACTTATACAACATGCTCTATTTAGGCGTAACGGATAGTATATCAATTTTGTAAAGTGAAACATTCAATATATTTTATCATATTAGGATTACTACTAAATTTGTTAATACAACAGTATATGTTACTAACTCATAAAGTTTATGGTTCCTAAGATATTCAATTATTGTTCCAAAATGTGCCCATTGTAGTATCTTTTTAAAGATGATGTAAAGACGATATTTTTTTAGATTTTACTTTGAATCTATGCCAGATAATAGTCAAAGCCAATAGGTACATTACACTATCCAAAGATATTGGATAGCTGATAGATTATCAGCGTGTTCATAAGCTTCACTACTTTTGATGTTTATCAAATGGATTTATCTTAAATTTTTTATGATCGAATAAAATGTCATTTTTACATCGTTTTTAAGAAGGTCCTATAAAAATTTAATAATATTTATAATATAATCAAATATGCAGGATGTTCCATTAAAAAAAATTGACATACTTTCTGTTACATCTAACAGAAAGCGTATAGGTATTTACACATTTTGTTCTTCCTCAAACGGTTTAGTGACTATTGTCCGCCGATATTAATAACTCACCCTGTATATTTACTGGTATATGCACGAAACGATTTTGCCATAAAACACGGTGGTCGCTTGTGGGTTAGGCATTGTATTTAAAATATTAACATGAAATTTTCAGAAATTGCCTTATAGATGTCTATGTATCTTTAGTAAAGTATAGAAGAAACGATTTGGTATCAAATCACTGAGGTTGCTTGGTTGTGAGGCGCTGTATTTGGGATATTGACACCAAAGTAGTGGAGTGAGAATAAAATCGTCTTATAGGAAACTGTATATATTTACTAACATATACAAGGAACGATATCGCCTCAAATCGCCGAGGTCGCTTGCGGGCGAGGCGCTGGATTTGAAATATTTATACAAAATCGTCAATTTTAGAAGATTGTAAGCCTCGCCCGCTACGCGACCTCGGCGGAGTGAGAATAAAATCATTTTATAGGAATCTGTACATATCTACTAAGATATACGAGGAACGATATCGCCTCAAATCGTTGAGGTCGCTCGCTTGCGAGCGAGGCGCTGTATTTGAAATATCAAATGCAAATCGTTCGTTTTAGAAAATTGTAGGGCCTCGGCCGCTAGCGACCTCGGCAGAGTGATAATAAAATCGTCTTATAGGAGACTGTATATATTTACTAACACATACAAGGAACGATTCCGTCTCAAATCACCGAGGTCGGTTGGGAGCGAGGCGCTGGATTTGAAATATTTATATAAAATCGTCGATTTTGGAAGATTGTATGCCTCACCCGCTGCGCGACCTCGATTGAGTGAGGATAAAATCGTTTTATAGGAAATTGTATATATTTACTAACATATACAAGGAACGATATCGCCTCAAATCGCCGAGGTCGCATGCGGGCGAGGCGCTGGATTTAAAATATTTATATAAAATCGTCAATTTTGGAAGATTGTATGCCCCGCCCGCTACGCGATCTCGGCGGAATGAGGATAAAATCGTTTTATAGGAAACTGTATATGTCTACTAAGATATACGAGGAACGATATCGCCTCAAATCGCCGAGGTCGCTCGCTTGCGAGCGAGGCGCTGTATTTGAAATATCAAATGCAAATTGTTCATTTTAGAAAATTGTACGGCCTCGGCCACAAGCGACCTCGGCAGAGTGATAATAAAATCGTCTTATAGGAGACTGTATATATTTACTAACACATACAAGGAACGATTCCGTCTCAAATCACCGAGGTCGGTTGCGAGCGAGGCGCTGGATTTGAAATATTTATATAAAATCGTCGATTTTGGAAAATTGTATGCCTCACCCGCTGCGCGACCTCGACGGAGTGAGGATAAAATCGTTTTATAGGAAATTGTATATATTTACTAAGATATACAAGAAACGATATCGCCTCAAATCGCCGAGGTCGCATGCGGGCGAGGCGCTGGATTTAAAATATTTATATAAAATCGTCAATTTTGGAAGATTGTATGCCTCGCCCGCTACGCGATCTCGGCGGAATGAGAATAAAATCGTTTTATAGGAAACTATATATGTCTACTAAGATATACGAGGAACGATATCGCCTCAAATCGTCGAGGTCGCTCGCTTGCGGGCGAGGCGCTGTATTTGAAATATGAAATGCAAATTGTTCGTTTTAGAAAATTGTAGGGCCTCGGCCGCAAGCGACCTCGGCAGAGTGATAATAAAATCGTCTTATAGGAGACTGTATATATTTACTAACACATACAAGGAACGATTCCGTCTCAAATCACCGAGGTCGGTTGCGAGCGAGGCGCTGGATTTGAAATATTTATATAAAATCGTCGATTTTGGAAGATTGTATGCCTCACCCGCTGCGCGACTTCGACGGAGTGAGGATAAAATCATTTTATAGGAAATTGTATATATTTACTAACATATACAAGGAACGATATCGCCTCAAATCGCCGAGGTCGCATGCGGGCGAGGCGCTGGATTTAAAATATTTATATAAAGTCGTCAGTTTTGGAAGATTGTATGCCTCGCCCGCTACGCCATCTCGGCGGAATGAGGATAAAATCGTCTTATAGGAGACTGTATATATTTACTAACACATACAAGGAACGATTCCGTCTCAAATCACCGAGGTCGGTTGCGAGCGAGGCGCTGGATTTGAAATATTTATATAAAATCGTCGATTTTGGAAGATTGTATGCCTCACCCTCTGCGCGACCTCGACGGAGTGAGGATAAAATCGTTTTATAGGAAATTGTATACATTTACTAACATATACAAGGAACGATATCGCCTCAAATCGTCGAGGTCGCATGCGGGCGAGGCGCTGGATTTAAAATATTTATATAAAATCGTCGATTTTGGAAGATTGTATGCCTCACCCGCTGCGCGACCTCGACGGAGTGAGGATAAAATCGTTTTATAGGAAATTGTATATATTTACGAACATATACAAGGAACGATATCGCCTCAAATCGCCGAGGTCGCATGCGAGCGAGGCGCTGGATTTAAAATATTTATATAAAATCGTCAATTTTGGAAGATTGTATGCCTCGCCCGCTACGCGATCTCGGCGGAATGAGGATAAAATCGTTTTATAGGAAACTGTATATGTCTACTAAGATATACGAGGAACGATATCGCCTCATATCGCCGAGGTCGCTTGCGAGCGAGGCGCTGTATTTGAAATATCAAATGCAAATCGTTCGTTTTAGAAAATTGTAGGGCCTCGGCCGCAAGCGACCTCGGCAGAGTGATAATAAAATAGTCTTATAGGAGACTGTATATATTTACTAACATATACAAGGAACGATTCCATATCAAATCATCGAGGTCGGTTGCGAGCGAGGCGCTGGATTTGAAATATTTATATAAAATCGTCGATTTTGGAAGATTGTATGCCTCACCCGCTGCGCGACCTCGACAGAGTGGGGATAAAATCGTTTTATAGGAAATTGTATATATTTACTAACATATACAAGGAACGATATCGCCTCAAATCGTCGAGGTCGCATGCGGGCGAGGCGCTGGATTTAAAATATTTATATAAAATCGTCAATTTTGGAAGATTGTATGCCTCGCCCGCTACGCGATCTCGGCGGAATGAGGATAAAATCGTTTTATAGGAAACTGTATATGTCTACTAAGATATACGAGGAACGATATCGCTTCAAATCGCCGAGGTCGCTTACTGGCGAGGCGCTGTATTTGAAATATCAAATCAAAATCGTTCATTTTAGAAGATTTTAGGGCCTCGCCCGCTACGCAACCTCGGCGGGGTGAGGATAAAATCGTTTTATAGGAAATTGTATATGTCTACTAAGATATACAAGAAACGATGTCGCCTAAAATCGCCGTGGTCACTTCCGGGCGAGGCGCTGTATTTGAAATATCAAATCAAAATCGTTCATTTTAGAAGATTGTAGGGCCTCGGCCGCAACCGACCTCGGCAAAGTGATAATAAAATCGTTTTATAGAAGACTACTAACATATACAAGGAACGATATCGCCTCAAATTCAATCTAACACTGCGATGATTGTAATAATTTCTTAGAAAATAATTAACAAAAAAGAAACTGACTACTAAGTTACAAAAGTAAATGCGTCGTAAACGTAATGATGAGCCCATTAAAAGACACAAAGTAACGCGTTGTATTTCCCCCCGTTTTATCTACGTTAATAAAGTTTTCCTCGTAAATGTTTTAGGTAGTCGATAATGGGAGTTGAATATTTGTAGTATTTTGTTTAAACGCTATCACATTTTATAATATATACTTTTAAAAATGTATTTGAAGAAAAAATAAACTAATCCAGATGTTAGTTAACGTTAATGTCAACGATTCGATATATAAACAAATACGTTTGAGTAAACTTAACTGACCTATATAACTAAATCGCTTATTGGTTTCAAATTGATTTTTCTTCAGTTCATTATCGTCAATACAATACAAAGAGTTTTTTAAGAAGTGATTGGAAAAATTCTAGGTGAATGTAGGAAATAGCAACAAAACCAGAACCCGAATCGCCCATTGACGTCAAAGTTAACATTGAGTGTCACGTTTCATAATAAACACAACTTTACGCCTTCCTTGAGGGTCGCCTCCATTAAACATGTGTGTGTCGTTTAATATTATATATGTTTGTTGATTTTTCTATCAAATTCACTGAGAACCTACTTCGGTCTTGAGTACTTTTTTTTAATATTAATCATCCCTTAAATCACAAAATATCTTCGTTTATGGGTTTGAGTGGATTCCGTTTGAGTTATATTCAAACTTATTCCCATTAAGAGGGTAATTTAACTGAACCCCCCTCATTTCCGGGGGACCATAAAGAACGGTAACCAGTATAAATGTAAATCGCTTTATCATCGTACGATATCACCTGGATTCCGCACCTTAAAAGTTAAAAGCTCCCCGGGTCGCTAACGTATCTAATCAATAATTATTTAGATCGCTTCGAAAGTGGAATGAAACGTTTTCGCACGTTTTGAATTAACGGCCTCTTTAGACCGCCGTAATTGGTTCTAACTATTGGTTAATTGTTAATTGTCCGGTAATTATTTGTTGAAACGCCCGTTAATTGGTAATTGATTTGTTACAGCGTACGGAGTGTCATGCATAAGTACTTGGAAAAGAAGAATGAAGTGAGTTTCGATAAAATTTTCCACCAAACTTTAGGTAAGATCATTTTTAGTTAATTTAAATGTATTTAAAGTACGTTTAATTTAGTATAGCAGCAGGAAATGTGTTATACTGAAACTACGTAGCTGTTTAAAGGGGGCGTGCGTATCGGTTGTTTCGCGTATCCCACTGGAGTCGATAATAATAGCCTCTGGGGGAAGTGATTGTCTGCAAAGTTAAACATCTGGTAGCATTGTCGTGGTGTACGGTGACATTTTGGACAAGCGGAGGCGGCCTCATCAAAAGAACGTTTGTTTCAGTCACGGTCTATTGATATCAAGCGAATCTTTACAATGTTGAAATTGATTAAATTCGTCTTTCGGAGTGTATCCCCTGATGATGGCTTAGTTGCCGAAACCGGTAAAGTTATGTTTAAAAATCGAACGAAAAAAATCTGTTGTTTTTCGTTGTTTTAGGAGCTTTTCGAACTCAATTTTGAGATTAATTTAACTCAATCGTAATTTTTTATTTTATGTGACGATCCACTAATCTATCAAACATACTATATGAGCTCTAAAATCGATTTTTTAACGAAATAATTTAATTTTAACGAAAACTAATCAACTAAAGTGTGTTCTTTTCAATAAATTAATCGATTCTGAAAAAGCACTTTTAGTTTTCGAGATAAAATTTTTTTGTTTACCCCATTTTGTGTAGGTTTTTGAATTAACTTTAAAAAATCTGCCAAAAATCGATTTTTTAATTAAATACTTTAATTTTAACCAAAACTAATCAATTAAGGTGTGTCCTTTTCAATAAATCAATCGATTTTGAAAAAACACTTTTAGTTTTTGAAATAAATATTTTTTGTTTACCCCATTTTGTGTAGGTTTTTGAATTAATTTTAAAAAATCTGCCAAAAATCGATTTTTCAACGAAACCTTTAATTTTAACCAAAACTTATCAATTAAAATGTGTCCTTTTCAATAAATCAATCGATTTTGAAAAAACACTTTTAGTTTTTGAAATAAAATTTTTTTTGTTTACCCCATTTTGTGTAGGTTTTTGAATTAACTTTAAAAAATCTGCCAAAAATCGATTTTTTAATGAAATACTTTAATTTTAACCAAAACTTATCAATTAAAATGTGTCCTTTTCAATAAATCAATCGATTTTGAAAAAACACTTTTAGTTTTCGAGATAAAATTTTTTTGTTTACCCCATTTTGTGTAGGTTTTTGAATTAACTTTAAAAAATCTGCCAAAAATCGATTTTTTAATGAAATACTTTAATTTTAATCAAAACTTATCAATGAAAGTGTGTCCTTTTCAATAAATCAATCGATTTTGAAAAAACACTTTTAGTTTTCGAGATAAAAATTTTTTGTTTACCTCATTTTGTGTAGGATATTGAATTAACTTTAAAAAATCTGCCAAAAATCGATTTTTTAATGAAATACTTTAATTTTAATCAAAACTTATCAATGAAAGTGTGCCCTTTTCAATAAATCAATCGATTTTGAAAAAACACTTTTAGTTTTTGAGATAAAAATTTTTTTGTTTACCCCATTTTATGTAGGATTTTGAATTAACTTTAAAAAATCTGCCAAAAATCGATTTTTTAATGAAATACTTTAATTTTAATCAAAACTTATCAATGAAAGTGTGTCCTTTTCAATAAATCAATCGATTTTGAAAAAACACTTTTAGTTTTTGAGATAAAAATTTTTTTGTTTACCCCATTTTATGTAGGATTTTGAATTAACTTTAAAAAATCTGCCAAAAATCGATTTTTTAATGAAATACTTTAATTTTAATCAAAACTTATCAATGAAAGTGTGTCCTTTTCAATAAATCAATCGATTTTGAAAAAAACACTTTTAGTTTTTGAGATAAAAATTTTTTTGTTTACCCCATTTTATGTAGGTTTTTGAATTAACTTTAAAAAATCTGCCAAAAATCGATTTTTTAATGAAATACTTTAATTTTAATCAAAACTTTTCAATTAAAATGTGTCCTTTTCAATAAATCAATCGATTTTGAAAAAACACTTTTAGTTTTCGAGATAAAAATTTTTTGTTTACCCCATTTTGTGTAGGTTTTTGAACTAACTTTAAAAAATCTACCAAAAATCGATTTTTTAATGAAATACTTTAATTTTAATCAAAACTAATCAATGAAAGTGTGTCCTTTTCAATAAATCAATCGATTTTGAAAAAACACTTTTAGTTTTCGAGATAAAAATTTTTTGTTTACCCCATTTTGTGTAGGTTTTTGAATTACCTTTAAAAAAATCTGCCAAAAATCGATTTTTTAATGAAATACTTTAATTTTAATCAAAACTTATCAATTAAAATGTGTCCTTTTCAATAAATCAATCGATTTTGAAAAAACACTTTTAGTTTTTGAGATAAAAATTTTTTTGTTTACCCCATTTTATGTAGGTTTTTGAATTAATTTTAAAAAATCTGCCAAAAATCGATTTTTTAATGAAATACTTTAATTTTAATCAAAACTTATCAATGAAAGTGTGTCCTTTTCAATAAATCAATCGATTTTGAAAAAACACTTTTAGTTTTTGAGATAAGAATTTTTTTGTTTACCACATTTTATGTAGATTCTTGAATTAATTTTAAAAAATCTGCCAAAAATCGATTTTTTAATGAAATACTTTAATTTTAATCAAAACTTATCAATTAAAATGTGTCCTTTTCAATAAATCAATCGATTTTGAAAAAACACTTTTAGTTTTTGAGATAAGAATTTTTTTGTTTACCACATTTTATGTAGATTCTTGAATTAATTTTAAAAAATCTGCCAAAAATCGATTTTTTAATGAAATACTTTAATTTTAATCAAAACTTATCAATTAAAATGTGTCCTTTTCAATAAATCAATCGATTTTGAAAAAACACTTTTAGTTTTTGAGATAAAAATTTTTTTGTTTACCCCATTTTATGTAGGTTTTTGAATTAATTTTAAAAAATCTGCCAAAAATCGATTTTTTAATGAAATACTTTAATTTTAATCAAAACTTATCAATGAAAGTGTGTCCTTTTCAATAAATCAATCGATTTTGAAAAAACACTTTTAGTTTTTGAGATAAAAATTTTTTTGTTTACCACATTTTATGTAGATTCTTGAATTAACTTTAAAAAATCTGCCAAAAATCGATTTTTTAATGAAATACTTTAATTTTAACCAAAACTAATCAATTAAGGTGTGTCCTTTTCAATAAATCAATCGATTTTGAAAAAACAGTTTTAGTTTTTGAGATAAAAATTTTTTTGTTGACCCCATTTTATGTAGGTTTTTGAATTAATTTTAAAAAATCTGCCAAAAATCGATTTTTTAATGAAATACTTTAATTTTAATCAAAACTTATCAATGAAAGTGTGTCCTTTTCAATAAATCAATCGATTTTGAAAAATCACTTTTAGTTTTCGAGATAAAAATTTTTTTGTTTACCCCATTTTATGTAGGTTTTTGAATTAACTTTAAAAAATCTGCCAAAAATCGATTTTTTAATGAAATACTTTAATTTTAATCAAAACTTATCAACTAAAGTGTGTTCTTTTCAATAAATCAATCGATTTTGAAAAAACACTTTTAGTTTTCCAGATAAAAATTGTTTTGTTTACCCCATTTTGTGTAGGTTTTTGAATTAACTTTAAAAAATCTGCCAAAAATCGATTTTTTAATGAAATACTTTAATTTTAATCAAAACTTATCAATTAAAGTGTGTCCTTTTCAATAAATCAATCGATTTTGAAAAAACACTTTTAGTTTTCGAGATAAAAATTTTTTGTTTACCCCATTTTGTGTAGGTTTTTGAATTAACTTTAAAAAAATCTGCCAAAAATCGATTTTTTAATGAAATACTTTAATTTTAATCAAAACTTTTCAATTAAAATGTGTCCTTTTCAATAAATCAATCGATTTTGAAAAAACACTTTCAGTTTTTGAGATAAAAATGTTTTTGTTTACCACATTTTATGTAGATTCTTGAATTAACTTTAAAAAATCTGCCAAAAATCGATTTTTCAACGAAATCTTTAATTTTAACCATAACTTATCAATTAACATGTGTCCTTTTCAATAAATCAATCGATTTTGAAAAAACACTTTTAGTTTTCGAGATAAAAATTTTTTGTTTACCCCATTTTGTGTAGGTTTTTGAATTAACTTTAAAAAATCTGCCAAAAATCGATTTTTTAATGAAATACTTTAATTTTAACCAAAACTAATCAATTAAGGTGTGTCCTTTTCAATAAATCAATCGATTTTGAAAAAACAGTTTTAGTTTTTGAGATAAAAATTTTTTTGTTTACCCCATTTTATGTAGGTTTTTGAATTAATTTTAAAAAATCTGCCAAAAATCGATTTTTTAATGAAATACTTTAATTTTAATCAAAACTTATCAATTAAAGTGTGTCCTTTTCAATAAATCAATCGATTTTGAAAAAACACTTTTAGTTTTCGAGATAAAAATTTTTTGTTTACCCCATTTTGTGTAGGTTTTTGAATTAACTTTAAAAAATCTGCCAAAAATCGATTTTTTAATGAAATACTTTAATTTTAATCAAAACTTATCAATGAAAGTGTGTCCTTTTCAATAAATCAATCGATTTTGAAAAAACACTTTTAGTTTTCGAGATAAAAATTTTTTGTTTACCCCATTTTGTGTAGGTTTTTGAATTAACTTTAAAAAATCTGCCAAAAATCGATTTTTTAATGAAATACTTTAATTTTAATCAAAACTTATCAATGAAAGTGTGTCCTTTACAATAAATCAATCGATTTTGAAAAAACACTTTTAGTTTTTTAAATAAAAATTTTTTTGTTTACCCCATTTTGTGTAGGTTTTTGAATTAACTTTAAAAAATCTGCCAAAAATCGATTTTTTAATGAAATACTTTAATTTTAATCAAAACTTATCAATGAAAGTGTGTCCTTTTCAATAAATCAATCGATTTTGAAAAAACACTTTTAGTTTTCGAGATAAAAATTTTTTGTTTAGCCCATTTTGTGTAGGTTTTTGAATTAATTTTAAAAAATCTGCCAAAAATCGATTTTTTAATGAAATACTTTAATTTTAACCAAAACTTATCAATGAAAGTGTGTCCTTTTCAATAAATCAATCGATTTTGAAAAAACACTTTTAGTTTTCGAGATAAAAATTTTTTGTTTACCCCATTTTGTGTAGGATTTGAATTAACTTTAAGAAATCTGCCAAAAATCGATTTTTTAATGAAATACTTTAATTTTAATCAAAACTTATCAATTAAAGTGTGTCCTTTTCAATAAATCAATCGATTTTGAAAAAACACTTTTAGTTTTCGAGATAAAAATTTTTTGTTTACCCCATTTTGTGTAGGTTTTTGAATTAACTTTAAAAAATCTGCCAAAAATCGATTTTTTAATGAAATACTTTAATTTTAACCAAAACTTATCAATGAAAGTGTGTCCTTTTCAATAAATCAATCGATTTTGAAAAAACACTTTTAGTTTTCGAGATAAAAATTTTTTGTTTACCCCATTTTGTGTAGGATTTGAATTAACTTTAAAAAATCTGCCAAAAATCGATTTTTTAATGAAATACTTTAATTTTAATCAAAACTTATCAATTAAAGTGTGTCCTTTTCAATAAATCAATCGATTTTGAAAAAACACTTTTAGTTTTCGAGATAAAAATTTTTTGTTTACCCCATTTTGTGTAGGTTTTTGAATTAACTTTAAAAAATCTGCCAAAAATCGATTTTTTAATGAAATACTTTAATTTTAACCAAAACTTATCAATGAAAGTGTGTCCTTTTCAATAAATCAATCGATTTTGAAAAAACACTTTTAGTTTTCGAGATAAAAATTTTTTGTTTACCCCATTTTGTGTAGGATTTGAATTAACTTTAAAAAATCTGCCAAAAATCGATTTTTTAATGAAATACTTTAATTTTAATCAAAACTTATCAATTAAAGTGTGTCCTTTTCAATAAATCAATCGATTTTGAAAAAACACTTTTAGTTTTCGAGATAAAAATTTTTTGTTTACCCCATTTTGTGTAGGTTTTTGAATTAACTTTAAAAAAATCTGCCAAAAATCGATTTTTTAATGAAATACTTTAATTTTAATCAAAACTTTTCAATTAAAATGTGTCCTTTTCAATAAATCAATCGATTTTGAAAAAACACTTTTAGTTTTCGAGATAAAAATTTTTTGTTTACCCCATTTTGTGTAGGTTTTTGAATTAACTTTAAAAAATCTGCCAAAAATCGATTTTTTAATGAAATACTTTAATTTTAATCAAAACTTATCAATGAAAGTGTGTCCTTTACAATAAATCAATCGATTTTGAAAAAACACTTTTAGTTTTCGAGATAAAAATTTTTTGTTTACCCCATTTTGTGTAGGTTTTTGAATTAACTTTAAAAAATCTGCCAAAAATCGATTTTTTAATGAAATACTTTAATTTTAATCTAAACTTATCAATGAAAGTGTGTCCTTTTCAATAAATCAATCGATTTTGAAAAAACACTTTTAGTTTTCGAGATAAAAATTTTTTGTTTACCCCATTTTGTGTAGGTTTTTGAATTAACTTTAAAAAATCTGCCAAAAATCGATTTTTTAATGAAATACTTTAATTTTAATCTAAACTTATCAATGAAAGTGTGTCCTTTTCAATAAATCAATCGATTTTGAAAAAACACTTTTAGTTTTCGAGATAAAAATTTTTTGTTTACCCCATTTTGTGTAGGTTTTTGAATTAACTTTAAAAAATCTGCCAAAAATCGATTTTTTAATGAAATACTTTAATTTTAATCAAAACTTATCAACTAAAATGTGTCCTTTTCAATAAATCAATCGATTTTGAAAAAACACTTTTAGTTTTTGAGATAAAAATTTTTTGTTTACCCCATTTTGTGTAGGTTTTTGAATTAACTTTAAAAAATCTGCCAAAAATCGATTTTTCAATGAAACCTTTAATTTTAACCAAAACTTATCAATTAAAATGTGTCCTTTTCAATAAATCAATCGATTTTGAAAAAACACTTTTAGTTTTCGAGATAAAAATTTTTTGTTTACCCCATTTTGTGTAGGTTTTTGAATTAACTTTAAAAAATCTGCCAAAAATCGATTTTTCAATGAAACCTTTAATTTTAACCAAAACTTATCAATTAAAATGTGTCCTTTTCAATAAATCAATCGATTTTGAAAAAACACTTTTAGTTTTCGAGATAAAAATTTTTTGTTTACCCCATTTTGTGTAGGTTTTTGAATTAACTTTAAAAAATCTGCCAAAAATCGATTTTTTAATGAAATACTTTAATTTTAATCAAAACTTATCAACTAAAATGTGTCCTTTTCAATAAATCAATCGATTTTGAAAAAACACTTTTAGTTTTTGAGATAAAAATTTTTTGTTTACCCCATTTTGTGTAGGTTTTTGAATTAACTTTAAAAAATCTGCCAAAAATCGATTTTTCAATGAAACCTTTAATTTTAACCAAAACTTATCAATTAAAATGTGTCCTTTTCAATAAATCAATCGATTTTGAAAAAACACTTTTAGTTTTCGAGATAAAAATTTTTTGTTTACCCCATTTTGTGTAGGTTTTTGAATTAACTTTAAAAAATCTGCCAAAAATCGATTTTTTAATGAAATACTTTAATTTTAATCAAAACTTATCAACTAAAATGTGTCCTTTTCAATAAATCAATCGATTTTGAAAAAACACTTTTAGTTTTTGAGATAAAAATTTTTTGTTTACCCCATTTTGTGTAGGTTTTTGAATTAACTTTAAAAAATCTGCCAAAAATCGATTTTTCAATGAAACCTTTAATTTTAACCAAAACTTATCAATTAAAATGTGTCCTTTTCAATAAATCAATCGATTTTGAAAAAACACTTTTAGTTTTCGAGATAAAAATTTTTTGTTTACCCCATTTTGTGTAGGTTTTTGAATTAACTTTAAAAAATCTGCCAAAAATCGATTTTTTAATGAAATACTTTAATTTTAATCAAAACTTATCAACTAAAATGTGTCCTTTTCAATAAATCAATCGATTTTGAAAAAACACTTTTAGTTTTTGAGATAAAAATTTTTTGTTTACCCCATTTTGTGTAGGTTTTTGAATTAACTTTAAAAAATCTGCCAAAAATCGATTTTTTAATGAAATACTTTAATTTTAATCAAAACTTATCAACTAAAATGTGTCCTTTTCAATAAATCAATCGATTTTGAAAAAACACTTTTAGTTTTTGAGATAAAAATTTTTTTGTTTACCCCATTTTATGTAGGTTTTTGAATTAACTTTAAAAAATCTGCCAAAAATCGATTTTTTAATAAAATACTTTAATTTTAATCAAAACTTATCAATGAAAGTGTGTCCTTTTCAATAAATCAATCGATTTTGAAAAAACACTTTTAGTTTTCGAGATAAAAATTTTTTGTTTACCCCATTTTGTGTAGGTTTTTGAATTAACTTTAAAAAATCTGCCAAAAATCGATTTTTTAATGAAATACTTTAATTTTAATCTAAACTTATCAATGAAAGTGTGTCCTTTTCAATAAATCAATCGATTTTGAAAAAACACTTTTAGTTTTCGAGATAAAAATTTTTTGTTTACCCCATTTTGTGTAGGTTTTTGAATTAACTTTAAAAAATCTGCCAAAAATCGATTTTTTAATGAAATACTTTAATTTTAATCAAAACTTATCAACTAAAATGTGTCCTTTTCAATAAATCAATCGATTTTGAAAAAACACTTTTAGTTTTTGAGATAAAAATTTTTTTGTTTACCCCATTTTATGTAGGTTTTTGAATTAACTTTAAAAAATCTGCCAAAAATCGATTTTTTAATAAAATACTTTAATTTTAATCAAAACTAATCAATGAAAGTGTGTCCTTTTCAATAAATCAATCGATTTTGAAAAAACACTTTTAGTTTTCGAGATAAAAATTTTTTGTTTACCCCATTTTGTGTAGGTTTTTGAATTAACTTTAAAAAATCTGGCAAAAATCGATTTTTTAATGAAATACTTTAATTTTAACCAAAACTAATCAATTAAGGTGTGTCCTTTTCACTAAATCAATCGATTTCGAAAAAACACTTTTAGTTTTTGAGATAAATATTTTTTTGTTTACCACATTTTATGTAGATTCTTGAATTAACTTTAAAAAATCTGCCAAAAATCGATTTTTTAATGAAATACTTTAATTTTAATCAAAACTTATCAATGAAAGTGTGTCCTTTTCAATAAATCAATCGATTTTGAAAAAATACTTTTAGTTTTCGAGATAAAAATTTTTTGTTTACCCCATTTTGTGTAGGTTTTTGAATTAACTTTAAAAAATCTGCCAAAAATCGATTTTTTAATGAAATACTTTAATTTTAATCAAAACTTATCAATGAAAGTGTGTCCTTTTCAATAAATCAATCGATTTTGAAAAAACACTTTTAGTTTTTGAGATAAAATTTTTTTGTTTACCCCATTTTATGTAGGATTTTGAATTAATTTTAAAAAATCTACCAAAAATCGATTTTTTAATGAAATACTTTAATTTTAATCTAAACTTATCAATGAAAGTGTGTCCTTTTCAATAAATCAATCGATTTTGAAAAAACACTTTTAGTTTTCGAGATAAAAATTTTTTGTTTACCCCATTTTGTGTAGGTTTTTGAATTAACTTTAAAAAATCTGCCAAAAATCGATTTTTTAATGAAATACTTTAATTTTAACCAAAACTAATCAATTAAGGTGTGTCCTTTTCAATAAATCAATCGATTTTGAAAAAACACTTTTAGTTTTCGAGATAAAAATTTTTTTGTTTACCCCATTTTATGTAGGATTTTGAATTAATTTTAAAAAATCTACCAAAAATCGATTTTTCAATGAAACCTTTAATTTTAACCAAAACTTATCAATTAAAATGTGTCCTTTTCAATAAATCAATCGATTTTGAAAAAACACTTTTAGTTTTCGAGATAAAAATTTTTTGTTTACCCCATTTTGTGTAGGTTTTTGAATTAACTTTAAAAAATCTGCCAAAAATCGATTTTTTAATGAAATACTTTAATTTTAATCTAAACTTATCAATGAAAGTGTGTCCTTTTCAATAAATCAATCGATTTTGAAAAAACACTTTTAGTTTTTGAGATAAAAATGTTTTTGTTTACCACAATTTATGTAGATTCTTGAATTAACTTTAAAAAATCTGCCAAAAATCGATTTTTCAACGAAATATTTTAACATTAACCATAACTTATCAATTAAAGTGTGTCTTTTTCACTAAATCAATCGATTTTGAAAAAACACTTTTAGTTTTTGAGATAAAAATTTTTTGTTTACCCCATTTTGTGTAGGTTTTTGAATTAACTTTAAAAAATCTGCCAAAAATCGATTTTTTAATGAAATACTTTAATTTTAACCAAAACTAATCAATTAAGGTGTGTCCTTTTCAATAAATCAATCGATTTTGAAAAAACACTTTTAGTTTTTGAGATAAAATTTTTTTTGTTTACCCCATTTTGTGTAGGTTTTTGAATTAACTTTAAAAAATCTGCCAAAAATCGATTTTTTAATGAAATACCTTAATTTTAATCAAAACTAATCAATGAAAGTGTGTCCTTTTCAATAAATCAATCGATTTTGAAAAAACACTTTTAGTTTTCGAGATAAAAATTTTTTGTTTACCCCATTTTGTGTAGGTTTTTGAATTACCTTTAAAAAATCTGCCAAAAATCGATTTTTTAATGTAATACTTTAATTTTAACCAAAACTTATCAATGAAAGTGTGTCCTTTTCAATAAATCAATCGATTTTGAAAAAACACTTTTAGTTTTCGAGATAAAAATTTTTTGTTTACCCCATTTTGTGTAGGATTTGAATTAACTTTAAAAAATCTGCCAAAAATCGATTTTTTAATGAAATACTTTAATTTTAATCAAAACTTATCAATTAAAGTGTGTCCTTTTCAATAAATCAATCGATTTTGAAAAAACACTTTTAGTTTTCGAGATAAAAATTTTTTGTTTACCCCATTTTGTGTAGGATTTGAATTAACTTTAAAAAATCTGCCAAAAATCGATTTTTTAATGAAATACTTTAATTTTAATCAAAACTTATCAATGAAAGTGTGTCCTTTTCAATAAATCAATCGATTTTGAAAAAACACTTTTAGTTTTCGAGATAAAAATTTTTTGTTTACCCCATTTTGTGTAGGTTTTTGAATTAACTTTAAAAAATCTGCCAAAAATCGATTTTTTAATGAAATACTTTAATTTTAATCAAAACTTATCAATGAAAGTGTGTCCTTTTCAATAAATCAATCGATTTTGAAAAAACACTTTTAGTTTTCGAGATAAAAATTTTTTGTTTACCCCATTTTGTGTAGGTTTTTGAATTACCTTTAAAAAATCTGCCAAAAATCGATTTTTTAATGTAATACTTTAATTTTAACCAAAACTTATCAATGAAAGTGTGTCCTTTTCAATAAATCAATCGATTTTGAAAAAACACTTTTAGTTTTCGAGATAAAAATTTTTTGTTTACCCCATTTTGTGTAGGATTTGAATTAACTTTAAAAAATCTGCCAAAAATCGATTTTTTAATGAAATACTTTAATTTTAATCAAAACTTATCAATTAAAGTGTGTCCTTTTCAATAAATCAATCGATTTTGAAAAAACACTTTTAGTTTTCGAGATAAAAATTTTTTGTTTACCCCATTTTGTGTAGGATTTGAATTAACTTTAAAAAATCTGCCAAAAATCGATTTTTTAATGAAATACTTTAATTTTAATCAAAACTTATCAATGAAAGTGTGTCCTTTTCAATAAATCAATCGATTTTGAAAAAACACTTTTAGTTTTCGAGATAAAAATTTTTTGTTTACCCCATTTTGTGTAGGTTTTTGAATTAACTTTAAAAAATCTGCCAAAAATCGATTTTTTAATGAAATACTTTAATTTTAATCAAAACTTATCAATTAAAATGTGTCCTTTTCAATAAATCAATCGATTTTGAAAAAACACTTTTAGTTTTTGAGATAAAAATTTTTTTGTTTACCCCATTTTGTGTAGGATATTGAATTAACTTTAAAAAATATGCCAAAAATCGATTTTTCAACGAAACCTTTAATTTTAACCAAAACTTATCAATTAAAATGTGTCCTTTTCAATAAATCAATCGATTTTGAAAAAACACTTTTAGTTTTTGAAATAAAAATTTTTTTGTTTACCCCATTTTGTGTAGGATTTGAATTAACTTTAAAAAATCTGCCAAAAATCGATTTTTTAATGAAATACTTTAATTTTAACCAAAACTAATCAACTAAGGTGTGTCCTTTTCAATAAATCAATCGATTTTGAAAAAACACTTTTAGTTTTCGAGATAAAAATTTTTTGTTTACCCCATTTTGTGTAGGATTTGAATTAACTTTAAAAAATCTGCCAAAAATCGATTTTTTAATGAAATACTTTAATTTTAATCAAAACTTATCAATTAAAGTGTGTCCTTTTCAATAAATCAATCGATTTTGAAAAAACACTTTTAGTTTTCGAGATAAAAATTTTTTGTTTACCCCATTTTGTGTAGGTTTTTGAATTAACTTTAAAAAATCTGCCAAAAATCGATTTTTTAATGAAATACTTTAATTTTAATCAAAACTTATCAATGAAAGTGTGTCCTTTTCAATAAATCAATCGATTTTGAAAAAACACTTTTAGTTTTTGAGATAAAAATTTTTTTGTTTACCCCATTTTGTGTAGGATATTGAATTAACTTTAAAAAATATGCCAAAAGTCGATTTTTCAACGAAACCTTTAATTTTAACCAAAACTTATCAATTAAAATGTGTCCTTTTCAATAAATCAATCGATTTTGAAAAAACACTTTTAGTTTTTGAGATAAAAATTTTTTTGTTTACCACATTTTATGTAGATTCTTGAATTAACTTTAAAAAATCTGACAAAAATCGATTTTTTAATGAAATACTTTAATTTTAATCAAAACTTATCAATGAAAGTGTATCCTTTTCAATAAATCAATCGATTTTGAAAAAACACTTTTAGTTTTCGAGATAAAATTTTTTTGTTTACCCCATTTTATGTAGGTTTTTGAATTAACTTTAAAAAATCTGCCAAAAATCGATTTTTTAATGAAATACTTTAATTTTAATCAAAACTTATCAATGAAAGTGTGTCCTTTTCAATAAATCAATCGATTTTGAAAAAACACTTTTAGTTTTCGAGATAAAATTTTTTTGTTTACCCCATTTTGTGTAGGTTTTTGAATTAACTTTAAAAAATCTGCCAAAAATCGATTTTTTAATGAAATACTTTAATTTTAATCAAAACTTATCAATGAAAGTGTGTCCTTTTCAATAAATCAACCGATTTTGAAAAAACACTTTTAGTTTTTGAGATAAAAATTTTTTTGTTTACCCCATTTTATGTAGGATTTTGAATTAACTTTAAAAAATCTGCCAAAAATCGATTTTTTAATGAAATACTTTAATTTTAATCAAAACTTATCAATGAAAGTGTGTCCTTTTCAATAAATCAATCGATTTTGAAAAAACACTTTTAGTTTTTGAGATAAAAATTTTTTTGTTTACCCCATTTTATGTAGGATTTTGAATTAACTTTAAAAAATCTGCCAAAAATCGATTTTTTAATGAAATACTTTAATTTTAATCAAAACTTATCAACTAAAGTGTGTCCTTTTCATAAATCAATCGATTTTGAAAAAACACTTTTAGTTTTTGAGATAAAAATTTTTTTGTTTACCCCATTTTGTGTAGGATATTGAATTAACTTTAAAAAATATGCCAAAAATCGATTTTTCAACGAAATATTTTAATTTTAACCAAAATTTATCAATTAAAGTGTGTCCTTTTCAATAAATCAATCGATTTTGAAAAAACACTTTTAGTTTTTGAGATAAAATTTTTTTTGTTTACCCCATTTTGTTTACACAAATTTTTGAATTAACTTTAAAAAATCGATTTTTTAACCAAATACTTTAGTTTTAACCAAAACTTATCAATTACTCGCTCTATTATCTTTTCCATCTCACCTTCCTCCTAATTTTTTTAATTAAAATCCATCAATATAACATAATCAATATCCACAAATCTTCAAAGATAATATCAAAACAAAAAAGCGAAAATTTCTTATCACCAAATAACCCCCAAAATTTCTCTGAAACCGTTTGAATGAAAAAAAAGAAACAAGATGTTCAGTAAACCGGAAAAACCTAGAGCACCGGAACTCGCCTCTGAATTTTAGATGAGCAATTACCCGAGCAGATGGAAAACTGATGATAGGCACGATGGAGAAAACCGCTTTTAAAATCAACTTTCATGTGGACGTTAATGAAGAAGACATCGTCGATTTTTGTTCTTTTTAAATATTGTATATACAAAGAAGTAATTTTCTTGCAACGTCGTTCGACGCCCTCCCCATACCATATTGATCTCAATCGGGCGACAAAGAACGAAGCAGAACGTCCATTCTCGTAAATTTCCCGTTCGCGACGCGAATTACCCTCTTAAATGGTGCCATTGTGGTCTGAGAATTGCGTGCGAAATGTCCTAAATGAAGGATTTCCATTAATTTTTATAAGATGTTTGAATATGAAGAGACATTCGAGATATAACAAAAAAATGGAAAAGATAAACCATCCAAGTCGATGTTTCATGTTTATTTTCTCATTTAGTTTCTTGCAAAACCGAGACGTTCGATCAATAACATCCTGTAGCACTCAACTTTATGACCTCTCAAGTTATTGCGCTTCCATGTAAAGCACGGTTTAGCTATGCATATTGCATATAGATGCAACTTGGTACACAACTTTATTGAAAGTATTAAAATAATTGTTGCGTTTAAAAACTTGAATGTTACGCGCTTTTTCTTCTTCTTTTTTAACTTGCTCTAAAAAGCTAGTTCATTTCCAATTCAAATCGAGCGGCGTTATAAAATTCGCTTTTAAGACGACTTCTACGTCGACGCTTAAATTGAATTTTCGTCGTAAATTCCGCCCTTACCGTGCATTTTCGTACACGTATTTCCCATTCCTTTCGATGGCCACCTTTTAAACTCGATATTTCTTCCTGTTTCAGGTTACCGATTATTCAAGGAATATTGCGAATCCGTGTCGGATGTTGCCGTGCCCCAACTTCAATTTTACGATGAGGTAAATTTGTGATTCACAAACATTTATTTTTGATATAAATGTTTCATGTTTCGAATCGTATTATACAGTGTGTCCCAAATATTAAAAAAGATTATAAAAAACTGAAAAATTGCGAAAGCGATAAAACACGAATACCTCATTTATTAACAAAGATGGCAGTTTTTATATCGTCAATTTTTCAGTGTAATTACTCTCCTGATTGTTTTTCTTATTTAGATTGTTTTTGTAATAAGACACTTTATTGTAGCTATTTTAGCGGCTTCCTGTAATATGCGTAACGACATCTACGTCATCTAATTAATATTAAGCGGGATAAAGAGAAAATATATGTATAATGATGTAATGATAAGAGGTAGCGACGCTGCGTTTGATATAAAATGCGCCTCTTGGAAGATATCGGATATATAAATAACGATCTTAGTAGAAATCGCCAAGGTCGGTTGCGGCCGAGGTGCTGAATTTTAAATGTTTAAACAAAATCTTCCTAAATATATAAAGTCTCTTATAAACGATTTTATTCTTATTCCGCCGAGATCGCGTACCGGGCGAGGCCCAACATTTTTCTAAAATGGACGATTTTATATTAATATTTCAAACTCTGCACCTCGCCCGCAAGCGACCTCGGCGATTTGAGGCGAAATCGTTCCTTGTATATCTTAGTAAATATATATAGTCTTCTATAGACGATTTTATTCTCACTTCGCCGAGGTCACGTAGCGGGCGAGGCCCAATATTTTTCCAAAATGGATGATTTTATATAAATATTTCAAACTCTGCGCCTCGCCCGCAAGCCACCTCGGTGATTTGAGGCGATATCGTTCCTTGTATATCTTAGTGAATATATAAAGTCTCCCATATAACGATTTCATTGTCACTCTGCCGAGGTCGCTTGCGACCGAGGCCCTACAACCTTCCAAAATGAACGATTTTATGTAAATATTTCAAATCCAGCGCCTCGCTCGCAAGCGACCTCGGCGATTTGAGGCGATATCGTTCCTTGTATATCTTAGTAAATATATAAAGTCTCCTATAAACGATTTTATTCTCATTTCGCCGAGGTCGCGTAGCGGGCGAGGCCCAACATTTTTCCAAAATGAACGATTTTGTACAAATATTTCAAACTCTGCGCCTCGCCCGCAAGCGAATTCGGCGATTTGAGGCGAATTCGTTCCTTGTATATCTTACTAAATATATAAAGTCTCTTATAAACGATTTTATTCTTATTCCGCCGAGATCGCGTACCGGGCGAGGCCCAACATTTTTCTAAAATGGACGATTTTATATTAATATTTCAAACTCTGCACCTCGCCCGCAAGCGACCTCGGCGATTTGAGGCGAAATCATTCCTTGTATATCTTAGTAAATATATATAGTCTTCTATAGACGATTTTATTCTCACTTCGCCGAGGTCACGTAGCGGGCGAGGCCCAATATTTTTCCAAAATGGATGATTTTATATAAATATTTCAAACTCTGCGCCTCGCCCGCAAGCCACCTCGGTGATTTGAGGCGATATCGTTCCTTGTATATCTTAGTAAATATATAAAGTCTCCCATATAACGATTTCATTGTCACTCTGCCGAGGTCGCTTGCGACCGAGGCCCTACAACCTTCCAAAATGAACGATTTTATGTAAATATTTCAAATCCAGCGCCTCGCTCGCAAGCGACCTCGGCGATTTGAGGCGATATCGTTCCTTGTATATCTTAGTAAATATATAAAGTCTCCTATAAACGATTTTATTCTCATTTCGCCGAGGTCGCGTAGCGGGCGAGGCCCAACATTTTTCCAAAATGAACGATTTTGTACAAATATTTCAAACTCTGCGCCTCGCCCGCAAGCGAATTCGGCGATTTGAGGCGAATTCGTTCCTTGTATATCTTACTAAATATATAAAGTCTCTTATAAACGATTTTATTCTTATTCCGCCGAGATCGCGTACCGGGCGAGGCCCAACATTTTTCTAAAATGGACGATTTTATATTAATATTTCAAACTCTGCACCTCGCCCGCAAGCGACCTCGGCGATTTGAGGCGAAATCGTTCCTTGTATATCTTTGTAAATATATATAGTCTTCTATAGACGATTTTATTCTCACTTCGCCGAGGTCACGTAGCGGGCGAGGCCCAATATTTTTCCAAAATGGATGATTTTATATAAATATTTCAAACTCTGCGCCTCGCCCGCAAGCCACCTCGGTGATTTGAGGCGAAATCGTTCCTTGTATATCTTAGTAAATATATAAAGTCTCCTATAAACGATTTTATTCTCACTTCGCCGAGGTCGCGTAGCGGGCGAGGCCCAACATTTTTCCAAAATGAACGATTTTGTACAAATATTTCAAACTCTGCGCCTCGCCCGCAAGCGACCTCGGCAATTTGAGGCAGAATCGTTCCTTGTATATCTGAGTAAATATATATAGTCTTCTATAAACGATTTTATTCTCACTTCGCCGAGGTCACGTAGCGGGCGAGGCCCAACATTTTTCCAAAATGAACGATTTTGTACAAATATTTCAAACTCTGCGCCTCGCCCGCAAGCGACCTCGGCGATTTGAGGCGAATTCGTTCCTTGTATATCTTACTAAATATATAAAGTCTCCTATAAACGATTTTATTCTCACTTCGCCGAGGTCGCGTAGCGGGCGAGGCCCAACATTTTTCCAAAATGAACGATTTTGTACAAATATTTCAAACTCTGCGCCTCGCCCGCAAGCGACCTCGGCAATTTGAGGCAGAATCGTTCCTTGTATATCTGAGTAAATATACAAAGTCTTTTATAGACGATTTTATTATTACTCCGCCGAGGTCGCTTGCGGCCGAGGCGCTACAATCTTCCAAATGAACGATTTTAAGGCAAATAGACGATTTGAGGCCAAATCGTTCCTTGTATATCTGAGTAAAGATACAAAGTCTCTTATAGACGATTTTATATTGTCATTTTGCCGAGGTCACTTGCGGACAAGGCACTACACTCTTTCGAAATGAACGATTTTAAGGCAAATAGACGATTTGAGGCGAAATCGTTACTTGTATATCTTAGTAAAGATACAAATTCTCCTATAGACGATTTTATCCTCATTCCGCCGAGGTCGCGTAGCGGGCGAGGCACAACATTTTTCCAAAATGGACGATTTTATATAAGTATTTCAAACTCTGCGCCTCGCCCGCAAGCGACCTCGGCGATTTGAGGCAAAATCGTTCCTTGTTTATCTGACAAGGGGACCTTACGGGTTCGGCATCACCGATTTTGTTCATTTTTGCAGGGGTTGAAGATCAGTACTCGGACATCACTTTCCTGAAGCAGTACGATGCAATGCTCAGAAATACTTGAGAAAATCGACTCAAGTAATCGACAAGTCGGTAGGGATTCAAACTGCTTGCGTTTACAAAGTAAGGTCCATATTCATTTTCAGAAGAGAATACAGGCGTTTACAGATATGCGATAACGAAAAAATTATATTTTCTATAAAGTTCTGTCTTTCAAAATATTGTACCCAAACCACTAACAATAATCTAAACGTTTTGCTTCATCGCATAATTCGATAGTGTGGTTAAAGTTTGGTTTATACGGCAATACCATATTTTCTCAACAAATTCTTTTTAAAAGGGATTTACTTATACTTATTGATTACGATTTTAAATGTTAACATGAAATCATCCATTTTGGATCATTGTAGCGCCTCGCCCGCAAACGACCTCGGCGGAGTGAGAATAAAGTTGTCTATAAGAGGCTTTGTATATTTACTCAGATATACAAGGAACGATTTCGCCTCAAATCGCCGAGGTCGCGTAGCGGGCGAGGCGCAGAGTTTGAAATATTTATATAAAATCGTCCATTTTGGAAAAATGTTGTGCCTCGCCCGCTACGCGACCTCGGCGAAATGAGAATAAAATCGTTTATAGGAGACTTTATATATTTACTAAGATATACAAGGAACGATTCTGCCTCAAATTGCCGAGGTCGCTTGCGGGCGAGGCGCAGAGTTTGAAATATTTGTACAAAATCGTTCATTTTGGAAAAATGTTGGGCCTCGCCCGCTACGTGACCTCGGCGAAGTGAGAATAAAATCGTTTATAGAAGACTTTATATATTTACTAAGATATACAAGGAACGATTTCGCCTCAAATCGCCGAGGTGGCTTGCGGGCGAGGCGCAGAGTTTGAAATATTTATATAAAATCATCCATTTTGGAAAAATATTGGGCCTCGCCCGCTACGCGACCTCGGCGAAATGAGAATAAAATCGTTTATAGGAGACTTTATATATTTACTAAGATATACAAGGAACGATTCTGCCTCAAATTGCCGAGGTCGCTTGCGGGCGAGGCGCAGAGTTTGAAATATTTGTACAAAATCGTTCATTTTGGAAAAATGTTGGGCCTCGCCCGCTACGCGACCTCGGCGATTTGAGGCGAAATCATTCCTTGTATATCTTAGTAAATATATAAAGTCTTCTATAAACGATTTTATTCTCACTCCGCCGAGGTCGTTTGCGGGCGAGGCGCTACAATGATCCAAAATGGATGATTTCATGTTAACATTTAAAATCGTCGTAATCAATAAGAATAAGTAAATCCCTTTTAAAAAGAATTTGTTGAGAAAATATGGTATTGCCGTATAAACCAAACTTTAACCACACTATCGAATTATGCGATGAAGCAAAACGTTTAGATTATTGTTAGTGGTTTGGGTACAATATTTTGAAAGACAGAACTTTATAGAAAATATAATTTTTTCGGACGAATACTTCACATTATCGCCTTACTTTGTAAACGCAAGCAGTTTAAATCCCTACCGACTTGTCGATTACTTGAGTCGATTTTCTCAAGTATTTCTGAGCATTGCATCGTCCTGCTTCAGGAAAGTGATGTCCGAGTACTGATCTTCAATCCCTGCAAAAATGAACAAAATCGGTGATGCCGAACCCGTAAGGTCCCCTTGTCAGATAAACAAGGAACGATTTTGCCTCAAATCGCCGAGGTCGCTTGCGGGCGAGGCGCAGAGTTTGAAATACTTATATAAAATCGTCCATTTTGGAAAAATGTTGTGCCTCGCCCGCTACGCGACCTCGGCGGAATGAGGATAAAATCGTCTATAGGAGACTTTGTATCTTTACTAAGATATACAAGTAACGATTTCGCCTCAAATCGTCTATTTGCCTTAAAATCGTTCATTTGGAAGATTGTAGCGCCTCGGCCGCAAGCGACCTCGGCGGCGTAATAATAAAATCGTCTATAAGAGACTTTGTGTATTTACTCAGATATACAAGGAACGATTTCGTCTCAAATCGTCTATTTTCCTTAAAATCGTCTATTTGAGAAGATTGTAACGCCTCGGCCGCAAGCGACCTCGGCGGAGTAATAATAAAATCGTCTATAAAAGACTTTGTATATTTACTCAGATATACAGGGAACGATTTCGTCTCAAATCGTCCATTCACCTTAAAATCGTCCATTTGGGAAGATTTTAGCGCCTCACCTGCAAGCGACCTCGGCGGAGTGAGAGGAATAAAATCGTCTGTAAAAGTCTTTGTATATTTACTCAGATATACAAGTAACGATTTTGCTTCAAATCGGCTATCTGCCTTAAAATCGTCCATTTCGAAAGAGTGTAGTGCCTCGTCCGTAAGCGACCTCGGCAAAGTGACAATATAAAATCGTCTATAAGAGACTTTGTATCTTTACTCAGATATACAAAGAACGATTTGACCTCAAATCGTCTATTTGCCTTAAAATCGTTCATTTGGGAAGATTTTAGCGCCTCGGCCGCAAGCGACCTCGACGGAGTGAGAATAAAATCGTCTGTAAGAGTCTTTGTATATTTACTGAGATATGTAAGGAACGATTTCGCCTCAAATAGCCTTAAAATCGTCCATTTGGGTAAAAATCATCTTATACAGGGTATTTTAACATAATGTTTAAATATTTATTGGGTGTCTGGGCGGCTTTTTTGGATAAAATTTTTAATTTTCTTCTTTATTTAAGAATATTGTATGACAATAGTAGAAAATATTTTGCTGTATTTGTTTTCCCTTCGGCCGTTGTATTAAGGAGTTCTTAAAATAAAAATAGATTGAAAGCGGTCACGGAAATAGACTAAAACCGTATCATAAAAAAAACAATAACTTGACGTGTTTCGGCGCGAATACATCGTTCATATTACATGGGGAAAATAATATTGAAACGTTGACCAAAAGGAATAATATAGAAACGCCCGATTTCCGATTCGCTGCTTCGATTCGGATATTTATATATAAACCGAAGTGTAAATATTTAGAATAGGCACTCTAAAAGACGCCATTCCATTGCGACGTAATCGTCATCGTTTTTATTTTTCTTTTCGTTTAATCAATCTCATTTAATTACAATTTTATCTATATAAATTGTTTTAAGAATTTTATCTATATTATTCGGTTGCTTCTCCGCCCTCTTCGCCACCTTCACTTTCTTCTAAAGGATCCGGACATTCGTATCCTTCCGAAAGGGCGTTGTACCTCGGATTATGAAACAACGATTTATCGCCATCCCCCCAAGGGAACCTCTTCGATCTAATCCTCATGTGAGGATATTTAACAAATTTAATCCTTTTTTTCTCTTCTTTATACACCACTAAAAGTACCGTTAAACCGATGATGACCGGAACGGCTATAAGCGAGATTATCCGAAATTTATTTCCTTTCCCTTCGCCTTAAATTACAACAAAAACGATTAAAATTAATTTTAATAAAAGTATAAAGCTCACCTTCGTGATGACATACCGGGCGTTGTTCGATTCCTTTATAAGATGTTGTGCTTACGAATCGTGAGCATCCGATGTAGGTTAGAATCCTATTCATTTGTGATGATATTAAAAAAAATAGATCAATAAATTAACTAAGTCTGAAAGAAAAATGTTAAAATGACAAATTGTTTTTGACGCATCAAAAAAAAATTTGTCGGGGAATATTTTTTTAATGATTGTTTTTTTGTTAATTTGAATTTAATAATTCGAGAGACAAAATGAGACGCGGAAGTACCGATAAATTGTTGTTGCATGCCATTTTTAAAACACAATGGTCCGTTGTGACGTGAACGGCAAGTTCATGCCGTGGTTCATACGGCTAATTGAGTAATCGGTGGCTCGACGTACACAGTATTACACACATTGTAAACAATAAAAATTTGTATATGGGATTATACAAATAAGTCGCGTTGTTGTCAACACATAATAATTCCCATCGAATTATTAAGCCCATCAAATTACGCCGACGCGTAATTAGAATTCAATTAGGACTTAAAACCGGGTCAAGTACTTCGATCTAATAATTCCAACAAAAAACATTTTTTTTAATAAAAAAAATTCTTTCTCTAATATTTTCTTGTTTTTATTTTCCAGATAAAGCAATACGAGAAAATAGACAACGCGGAGGAGCGCCTGAAGGCGGCAAAGGATATATACGATAACTTTATCATGAAGGAACTTTTGTCTAGGTCACACGTAAGTCGTCTTCCTTTTCTTTTGCGACCCTTTTGAAACTCTACAAACGAGGGTTTCTGCTGTTAGTTGTTCTAAAAGAGCGCGGAGACGTGTTAAGTCGGTTGTTTATCGCAAATAATTCTTGTATAAAGACGGTTATTAAGAAAGAACTTGAAATAGATGAAGATAAAATATATGGAATTATTCACCAAATGAGTGTTGAAAATAGAATGTTTTAATCTAAATACTTTGATTAATTGTTGGGTTCTAAGAAGCACCTATGGAGAGTTGAGCATGCACAGTTACTTATCTTGAGATACGACATTTTAAAGTTAACGTTTCAACAAACATACAACGTTGGAATTAAAAAATTATGGCAACAAATTTTATGATAACCAAGAAATTATTAAAAAGACACCTATCCTTAATGAAATTGCTTTTTTAATACGCCATATCTCATTGTTATATCTCAATTAGTTCTTAAGATAGGATCTTATAAAGATTATGTTTTATCAATAATAATTATTAACGATACAGGGCTGGATTCAAAAAATCATGACGTCAAAATTTATAGAATCGAAGAAATAATCTTTAGTGCCTATAATCTACATTAAATTTGCTTTAAAATGAATTTTATTTCATGGCGATATCTCAATTCGTTTTTGAGATACGACCTTGTAAAAATTATGTTTCATCAATAATAATTATTAACGATATAGGGTGGATTCAAAAAATCATGACGTCAAAGTTTATAGGAACGAAGAAATAATCTTTAGTGCCTATAATCTACATTAAATTTGCTTTGAAATGAATTTTATTTTATGGCGATATCTCAATTCGTTTTTGAGATACGATCTTGTAAAAATTATGTTTTATCAATAATAATTATTAACGATACAGAGCTGGATTCAAAAAATCATGACGTCAAAATTTATAGAATCGAAGAAATAATCTTTAGTGCCTATAATCTACATTAAATTTGCTTTGAAATGAATTTTATTTCATGGCGATATCTCAATTTGTTTTTGAGATACGATCTTATAAAAATTATGTTTTATCAATAATAATTATTAACGATACAGGGGTGGATTCAAAAAATCATGACGTCAAAGTTTATAGGAACGAAGAAATAATCTTTAGTGTCTTGAGATACGACATTTTAAAGTTAACGTTTCAACAAACATACAACGTTGGAATTAAAAAATCATGACAACAAATTTTATGGTAACTAAGAAATTATTAAAAATACATCTATTCTTAATGAAATTCCCTTTTTAAAACGCTGTATCTCATTGTTATATTCCAATTCTTCCTTGAGATACAATTATTAAAAGATTAAGTTTTATGGATAACAAGCAAACATGAGATAGATATAAAAATTATAACATCGGTGTGTTTGTAAAGCAAGAAATTATCTATGAAACACCAAAACTTTATTAATTCTCTTCAAAATGTGCTAAATCCCATAATTATATCTCAATTCGATCTCAAGATACGATTACTTGAAGAATATGGTTTATTGATTAGAATCAAATTTGAGCTTGATTTAAAAAATGATAATATCGGTGTTTATGGAAAGTAAGAAATGATTCATATCTCAGGATTATACCTAGATTCGTTTTTGAGATATTTATTATACTTTTCATTATTCACTAAGGCATACAATGAGCGATTTTATCTCAAATAAACCGCCGAGGTCGCTTGCGGGCGAGGCGCTGGATTTAAAATGTTTATATAAAATCATCCAATTTGGAAGATTGTAGCATGTTTGATTCTTATTGATACATTAGATTTAAATATAATTATCTTAAGAACGAATTGAGATATTACCATGAAATAATGTTCATTTTAAAGAAAAATTAATCTAGATTAAAGGCACCAAAGATAATTCTTTCCCTTCTATATACTTCGACGTGGTGAGTTATTAAATCCAGCTCTGTATCACTAATAATTATTATTGATAAAACATAATTTTTACAAGATCCTATCTCAAGAACGAATTGAGATATCGTCATGAAATAAAATTCATTTTAAAGCAAATTTAACGTAGATTATAGGCACTAAAGATTATTTCTTCGTTCCTATAAACTTTGACGTCATGATTTTTTGAATCCACCTCTATATCGTTAATAATTATTATTGATAAAACATAATTTTTACAGGGTCGTATCTCAAAAACGAATTGAGATATCGCCATGAAATAAAATTTATTTTAAAGCAAATTTAATGTAGATTATAGGCACTAAAGATTATTTCTTCGTTCCTATCAATTTTGACGTCATGATTTTTTGAATCCAGCCCTGTATCGTTAATAATTATTATTGATAAAACATAATTTTTACAAGGTCGTATCTCAAGAACGGATTGAGATATCGTCATGAAATAAAATTCATTTTAAAGCAAATTTAACGTAGATTATAGGCACTAAAGATTATTTCTTCGTTCCTATAAATTTTGACGTCAAGATTTTTTGAATCCACCCCTGTATCGTTAATAATTATTATTGATGAAACATAATTTTTACAAGATCGTATCTCAAAAACGAATTGAGATATCGCCATAAAATAAAATTTATTTTAAAGCAAATTTAATGTAGATTATAGGCACTAAAGATTATTTCTTTGTTCCTATAAATTTTGACGTCATGATTTTTTGAATCCACCCCTGGTATCGTTAATAATTATTATTGATGAAACATAATTTTTACAAGATCGTATCTCAAAAACGAATTGAGATATCGCCATAAAATAAAATTCATTTCAAAGCAAATTTAATGTAGATTATAGGCACTAAAGATTATTTCTTCGTTCCTATAAATTTTGACGTCATGATTTTTTGAATCCACCCCTGTATCGTTCATAATTATTATTGATAAAACATAATGTTACAAGATCGTATCTTAAGAACTAATTGAAATATAACAATGAGATATGGCGTATTAAAAAGAGAATTTCATTAAGAATAGATGTATTTTTAATAATTTCTTGGTTACCATAAAATTTGTTGTCATGGTTTTTTTAACTCCAACGTTTTATGTTTGTTTAAACGTTAACTTTAAAATGTCGTATCTCAAGAATAAATTGAGATATTGCAATGTAATGAAGGACGTTTTAAAGGAATAATAATAATAATTTCTTCGTTTCTATAAGCATCGATCTTGTGATCATTTAAATCAAACTCTGCAAGTTGGATTCTTATTGATGTTGATATCGAGGCGCTGGATTTTAATGTTAACATAAAATCATCCATTTTAGAAGATTGTAGCGCCTCGCCCGCAAGTTAACTCGGCGGAGTGGCGATAAAATCGTCTTATAGGCGATTTTGTATATTTACTAAGATATACAAGGAACGATTTCGACTCAAATGGCCGAGGTCGCGTAGCGGGCGAGGCGCTGGATTTTAAATGTTAACATAAAACTGTCCATTTTGGAATATTATAGCGCCTCGTCCGCAATCGACCTCGGTAGAGTAACCATAAAATCGTCTTATAGGAGATTTTGTATATTTACTAAGGCATACAAGGAACGATTTCGCCTCAAATCGCCGAGGTCGCGTAGCGGGCGAGGCGCTGGATTTTCAATGTTAACATAAAGTTGTTCATTTTGGAAGATAGTGCCTCGCCCGCTACGCGACGTCGACAAACTGAGAATAATTTTATTCTCGTCTTATAGGATACTGTGTATATTTACTAAGGTATACAATGAACGATTTCGCCTCAAATCGACCTCGGCGGAATGACGATGAAATCGTCTTATAGGAGATTTTGTATATTTACAAAGGCATACAAGGAACGATTTCGCCTGAAATCGCCGAAGTCGCTTGCGAGCGAGGCACAGGATTCTCAATATTAACATAAAGTTATCCATTTTAGAAGATATTAGCTCCTCGCCCGCTACGCGACCTCGACAAACTGAGAATAAAATCGTCTTATAGGAGATTTTGTACATTTACTAAGGCATACAAGGAACGATTTCGCCTCAAATCGCCGAGGTCGCGTAGCGAGCGAGGCGCTGGATTTTCAATGTTAACATAAAGTTGTCCATTTTGGAAGATATTAGTGCCTCGCCCGCTACGCGACCTCGGCGGAGTGACGATGAAATCGTCTTATAGGAGATTTTGTACATTTACTAAGGCATACAAGGAACGATTTCGCCTCAAATCGCCGAGGTCGCGTAGCGGGCGAGGCGCTGGATTTTCAATGTTAACATAAAGTTGTCCATTTTGGAAGATATTAGTGCCTCGCCCGCTACGCGACCTCGGCGGAGTGACGATGAAATCGTCTTATAGGAGATTTTGTACATTTACTAAGGCATACAAGGAACGATTTCGCCTCAAATCGCCGAGGTCGCGTAGCGGGCGAGGCGCTGGATTTTCAATGTTAACATAAAGTTGTCCATTTTGGAAGATATTAGTGCCTCGCCCGCTACGCGACCTCGACAAACTGAGAATAAAATCGTCTTATAGGATACTGTGTATATTTACTAAGGTATACAATGAACGATTTCGCCTCAAATCGCCGAGGTCGCGTAGCGGGCGAGGCGCTGGATTTCCAATGTTAACATAAAGTTGTCCATTTTGGAAGATATTAGTGCCTCGCCCGCTACGCGACCTCGGCGATTTGAGGCGAAATCGTTCCTTGTATGCCTTAGTGAATGTACAAAATCTCCTATAAGACGATTTCATCGTCACTCCGCCGAGGTCGCGTAGCGGGCGAGGCACTAATATCTTCCAAAATGGACAACTTTATGTTAACATTGGAAATCCAGCGCCTCGCCCGCTACGCGACCTCGGCGATTTGAGGCGAAATCGTTCATTGTATACCTTAGTAAATATACACAGTATCCTATAAGACGATTTTATTCTCAGTTTGTCGAGGTCGTGTAGCGGGCGAGGAGCTAATATCTTCTAAAATGGATAACTTTATGTTAATATTGAGAATCCAGTGCCTCGCTCGCAAGCGACTTCGGCGATTTCAGGCGAAATCGTTCCTTGATGCCTTTGTAAATATACAAAATCTCCTATAAGACGATTTCATCGTCATTCCGCCGAGGTCGCGTAGCGAGCGAGGCACTAATATCTTCTAAAATGGACAACTTTATGTTAACATTGGAAATCCAGCGCCTCGCCCGCTACGCGACCTCGGCGATTTGAGGCGAAATCGTTCATTGTATACCTTAGTAAATATACACAGTATCCTATAAGACGATTTTATTCTCAGTTTGTCGAGGTCGTGTAGCGGGCGAGGAGCTAATATCTTCTAAAATGGATAACTTTATGTTAATATTGAGAATCCTGTGCCTCGCTCGCAAGCGACTTCGGCGATTTCAGGCGAAATCGTTCCTTGATGCCTTTGTAAATATACAAAATCTCCTATAAGACGATTTCATCGTCATTCCGCCGAGGTCGCGTAGCGAGCGAGGCACTAATATCTTCTAAAAAGGACAACTTTATGTTAACATTGGAAATCCAGCGCCTCGCCCGCTACGCGACCTCGGCGATTTGAGGCGAAATCGTTCATTGTATACCTTAGTAAATATACACAGTATCCTATAAGACGATTTTATTCTCAGTTTGTCGAGGTCGCGTAGCGGGCGAGGCACTAATATCTTCCAAAATGGACAACTTTATGTTAACATTGAAAATCCAGCGCCTCGCCCGCTACGCGACCTCGGCGATTTGAGGCGAAATCGTTCCTTGTATGCCTTAGTAAATATACAAAATCTCCTATAAGACGATTTTATTCTCAGTTTGTCGAGGTCGCGTAGCGGGCGAGGAGCTAATATCTTCTAAAATGGATAACTTTATGTTAATATTGAGAATCCTGTGCCTCGCTCGCAAGCGACTTCGGCGATTTCAGGCGAAATCGTTCCTTGTATGCCTTTGTAAATATACAAAATCTCCTATAAGACGATTTCATCGTCATTCCGCCGAGGTCGATTTGAGGCGAAATCGTTCATTGTATACCTTAGTAAATATACACAGTATCCTATAAGACGAGAATAAAATTATTCTCAGTTTGTCGACGTCGCGTAGCGGGCGAGGCACTATCTTCCAAAATGAACAACTTTATGTTAACATTGAAAATCCAGCGCCTCGCCCGCTACGCGACCTCGGTGATTTGAGGCGAAATCGTTCCTTGTATGCATTAGTAAATATACAAAATCTCCTATAAGACGATTTTATGGTTACTCTACCGAGGTCGATTGCGGGCGAGGCGCTATAATATTCCAAAATGGACAGTTTTATGTTAACATTTAAAATCCAGCGCCTCGCCCGCTACGCGACCTCGGCCATTTGAGTCGAAATCGTTCCTTGTATATCTTAGTAAATATACAAAATCGCCTATAAGACGATTTTATAGGAGATTTTGTACATTTACTAAGGCACACAAGGAACGATTTCGCCTCAAATCGCCGAGGTCGCGTAGCGGGCGAGGCGCTGGATTTTCAATGTTAACATAAAAGTGTCCATTTTGAAATATTGTAGCGCCTCGCCCGCAATCGACCTCGGCGGAGTAACCATAAAGTCGTCTTATAAAAGATTTTATACATTTATTAAGACATACAAAGAACGATTGACCTCAAAACGCCGAGGTCGCTTGGCGGGACGCTAAATTTTAAATGTTAACAGAAAATCGTCCACTTTGGAAGATTGTACTGCCTCGTCCGCAAGCGACCTCGGCGGAATGAGAATAAAATCTTCTCTAAGAGACTAAGATATGCAAGGAACGATTTCGACTCAAATCACGAAATTATTATTACTATTATCACGAAACCGTTCATTTTGAAGGCACAGTAAGAATAAAACCAACACTTGCGTTCACTTCATTTAATGACATCGTTTAATCAAAAAAATTGAGTGAAAGCAAGATTAATAAAAAAAATTAATGAATAATAAACAACATCCCACAAATTTGATCGCATTTTAATTGAAGCACAAACATTTCGTGCTTTTAAAACGCTATACTTTACATATTTACCGTGATAATTCGAAAATTGAACGCGCACAAACGTCCCTTTGATATCTAGGTATCATCAATAAAGTCTACTTTTTCAAAACGAAACGAGAATATTATTTTATCAAACTGTTTGTTTTTGAGGTTGCAATTAACTACGCTTTTGAAATCATGTCCTAATCTTCAAACACTTGAATTTAAATCAACAATATCGTTGTTATCAAGATTCTGTTAGATTTCATCGCAAAAACGACTTGGTTTTTTAAATTTTTAAATGATGTATAAGACAAATCCTAATTTTAAGACAAATTCTAGTTTTATTGGTTTTAATTACTTAATTTCTATTGCAGGATTATTCCAAAGAATGTTTACAACATGTACAAAACCACATAACTAGAACAGATGTGCCAGTTACTCTTTTTGAGGTGAGAATATAACAAATTATTTTTTCATAGAAAAACATTTATTTTCAAAAAAAAAAAATCAAATTTTCTCGTGAAAAGAAGATGTATTATGAAAAGAGGACCCGTTTACTCAAATAAAATTCCGTTGCACATTTCAAAGCGACTTTATTACGCAACGCGAGACGCTCGCTCACCGGAAACGGTAAACAAAAATGCACAAAGCCCGTTAAGTAATTAAATTCGGTTACACAACCGATTTATTTGAATAAGATGAAAATTTTGTCTGTTTGGAATTAAAGTTGAAATGAATGCAAGTTTTATTTATAAGCATAAGGAGATAACGAAAATTAGCTATTTTTTATGCGGTTTTTTCTTGAGTCTGACGTCATAGTTTTCTTATCGAAGTGGATTAAATGCGGTGAATTTTAATTTAATGGAGAAATTATTTACTTAATAAATTTAATATTAAAATAAATAAACAATATTTTACGTAAATCGCACGAAATCCTTGAAAGAAGAACGTCAACGCTTTCTATTTTTTTATTATTATTTTTTAAAATTATTATTGTTACTGGATGGATTCATTCTTTTCTTATTGAATACGGAGAAGTCCCCGTCATCGTTGGTGAGCGTCAGAGTATTAACTCACCTTTCCCATTGACGTCAAACACTTTTGGAAACCCAAACTTTATCGGAAACTTTCTAAAAATGGTTTTACAATAAACGCATTATTATTAATTAATTAAATTAACGCAATTATTTATTTATTTTTAGCCTTATATAGAAGAAATATACAATCATTTACGAGATGAACCGTTCAGGAAGTTTTTAGAGAGGTGAGCCGACCGAATCGAAAAATGAAGTTGGAAGCAGCATTTATTTGCTCGAAACGTAGTGAAATTTACATCGAAATTTACGATAGTGACGTCAATCGACAATCTAAATACCTACATGTGCTTCTAATTACATCGTTCGACGTTACATTCCCATTTTTCCATCGAAATCGTTTTTTTTAATTATTAATTTTTCCCTTTGTTCCAGCGAGAAGTACACGAGATTTTGTCAATGGAAAAATTTAGAACTTAATATACAGGTAATTAAATTAAATTAAATTAACTAGTCCTAAAATTTTAATCCTCTTTGAATTAGCTTTGTGTGTGCAACATACAAAGGACGTTATAATGTTTATGCAGTAAAACCTCATTATAATGGACCTCGTTAGTGCGGATTATAATTGAGTAAATATTTTTTTTAGTTTATTTAATGAAGGAATTCCCAAAGTTAATTTATTCCATGTTTATGAATAAATTTGGGGTATTCCTTGAGGGAATAAGAAATATTCGGGCTTAGATTTCAGCTGATCCCAAAAGTTTCTAATACCATCAAGTCAAGTTAGCTTATTTAGCTCAAAGTTTTTCTTCTAGATTTATCTCAACTCAAATATCACTGATATACCATTTTTAAATAATATGCATTTGATTTTGACGATATTAAATGAAATTGATGTTAAATTTTGATAATATCTATTAATTTATGATCGTTTGGAATGATATTATTGAAATTTATGATAACTTTAAATGATTTTTATCATGTTTTCATCAGCTTTTAGTGATATAAATCACTAAAAGTGCTATGATATATCTTTAATATTACCACGATATTCGAAGATTAGATTTATGAAGACCGATATTTATGGTTATTTCAAATGATATATATCCACTTTTGATGATATTAATCAAAATTAATCAATTTTATGTCGAGCTCTCTTCAAATTCTTCAGAATAGCACCATTTTATGGCCAAGAATTACTCCAAACATCCTTCATTTTTATTTAAAATAGTTCTCAAAATTCCCAATTACTCCTAATGACCTAGGATTATTCCCGATGTTTTTCATTTATATTCAAAATAGCGCTCAAAGTTAATAATAAGATGGAATCACTCTCAATATGTTTCATTTTTACTCAAAACAATACCCAAATATTCCCAATTACTCCGAATGGCCTAGAATAACTCCTAATCTTTTCATTTTTATACAAAATCAACTCTTAAAGGAATTTTAAGGAACTTTTAATTACTCCGAATGGCCAAGAATTATTTCCAACGTTTTTCATTTATACTCAAAATAGCGCTCAAAGTTCCTAATGAGATGAAATCACTCTAAATATCTTTCATTTCTACTCAAAACAGCACTCAAACATTCCCAATTACTCCGAATGGCTTAGAATAATTCCTAATATTTTTCATTTCTATTCAAAACAGTTCTCAAAGTTCCTAATTACTCCGAATGGCCAAGAATTGCACCAAACATCCTTCATTTCTATTTAAAATAGCTCTCAAAATTCCTAATTACTTTTAATGACCTAGAATTATTCCCAATGTTTTTCATTTATACTCAAAATAGCGCTCAAAGTTCCTAATGAGATGAAATCACTCGCAATATCTTTCATTTCTACTCAAAACAGCACTCAAACATTCCCAATTACTCCGAATGGCTTAGAATAATTCCTAATATTTTTCATTTTTATTCAAAACAGTTCTCAAAGTTCCTAATTACTCCGAATGGCCAAGAATTGCTCCAAACATCCTTCATTTCTACTTAAAATAGCTCTCAAAATTCTTAATTACTTCTAATGACCTAGAATTATTCCCAATGTTTTTCATTTATACTCAAAATAGCGCTCAAAGTTCCTAATGAGATGAAATCACTCTAAATATCATTCATTTCTACTCAAAACAGCACTCAAACATTCCCAATCACTCCGAATGGCTTAGAATAATTCCTAATATTTTTCATTTTTATTCAAAGCAGTTCTCAAAGTTCCTAATTACTCCGAATGGCCAAGAATTGCACCAAACATCCTTCATTTCTATTTAAAATAGCTCTCAAAATTCCTAATTACTTTTAATGACATAGAATTATACCCAATGTTTTTCATTTATACTCAAAATAGCGCTCAAAGTTCCTAATGAGATGAAATCACTCGCAATATCTTTCATTTCTACTCAAAACAGCACTCAAACATTCCCAATTACTCCAAATGGCTTAGAATAATTCCTAATATTTTTCATTCTTATTCAAAACAGTTCTCAAAGTTCCTAATTAGTCCGCATGGCCAAGAATTGTACCAAACATCCTTCATTTCTACTTAAAATAGCTCTCAAAATTCCTAATTACTTTTAATGACCTAGAATTATTCCCAATGTGTTTCATTTATACTCAAAATAGCGCTCAAAGTTGCTAATGAGATGAAATCACTCTAAATATCTTTCATTTCTACTTAAAACAGCACTCAAACATTCCCAATTACTCCGAATGGCCTAGAATAACTCCCAATATTTTTCATTTTTATTCAAAACAGTTCTCAAAGTTCCTAATTACTCCGAATGGCCAAGAATTGCTCCAAACATCCTTCATTTCTGCTTAAAATAGCTCTCAAAATTCTTAATTACTTCTAATGACCTAGAATTATTCCCAATGTTTTTCATTTATACTCAAAATAGCGCTCAAAGTTGCTAATGAGATGAAATCTCTCTAAATATCTGTCATTTCTACTCAAAACAGCACTCAAATATTCCCAATTACTCTGAATGGCTTAGAATAATTCCTAATATTTTTCATTTTTATTCAAAACAGTTCTCAAAGTTCCTAATTACTCCGAATGGCCAAGAATTGCTCCAAACATCCTTCATTTCTACTTAAAATAGCTCTCAAAATTCTTAATTACTTCTAATGACCTAGAATTATTCCCAATGTTTTTCATTTACACTCAAAATAGCGCTCAAAGCTCCTAATGAGATGAAATCACTCTAAATATCTTTCATTTCTACTCAAAACAGCACTCAAACATTCCCAATTACTCCGAATGGCTTAGAATAATTCCTAATATTTTTCATTTTTATTCAAAATAGTTCTCAAAGTTCCTAATTACTCCGAATGGCCAAGAATTGCTCCAAGCATCCTTCATTTCTACTTAAAATAGCTCTCAAAATTCTTAATTACTTCTAATGACCTAGAATTATTCCCAATGTTTTTCATTTACACTCAAAATAGCGCTCAAAGCTCCTAATGAGATGAAATCACTCTAAATATCTTTCATTTCTACTCAAAACAGCACTCAAACATTCCCAATTACTCCGAATGGCTTAGAATAATTCCTAATATTTTTCATTTTTATTCAAAACAGTTCTCAAAGTTCCTAATTACTCCGAATGGCCAAGAATTGCTCCAAACATCCTTCATTTCTACTTAAAATGGCTCTCAAAATTCTTGATTACTTCTAATGACCTAGAATTATTCCCAATGTTTTTCATTTATACTCAAAATAGCGCTCAAAGTTCCTAATGAGATGAAATCACTCGCAATATCTTTCATTTCTACTCAAAACAGCACTCAAACATTCCCAATTACTCCGAATGGCTTAGAATAATTCCTAATATTTTTCATTTTTATTCAAAATAGTTCTCAAAGTTCCTAATTACTCCGAATGGCCAAGAATTGCTCCAAACATCCTTCATTTCTATTTAAAATAGCTCTCAAAATTCCTAATTACTTTTAATGACCTAGAATTATTCCCAATGTTTTTCATTTACACTCAAAATAGCGCTCAAAGTTCCTAATGAGATGAAATCACTCGCAATATCTTTCATTTCTACTCAAAACAGCACTCAAACATTCCCAATTACTCCGTATGGCTTAGAATAATTCCTAATATTTTTCATTTCTATTCAAAGCAGTTCTCAAAGTTCCTAATTACTCCGAATGGCCAAGAATTGCTCCAAACATCCTTCATTTCTATTTAAAATAGCTCTCAAAATTCCTAATTACTTTTAATGACCTAGAATTATTCCCAATGTTTTTCATTTACACTCAAAATAGCGCTCAAAGTTCCTAATGAGATGAAATCACTCGCAATATCTTTCATTTCTACTCAAAACAGCACTCAAACATTCCCAATTACTCCGTATGGCTTAGAATAATTCCTAATATTTTTCATTTCTATTCAAAGCAGTTCTCAAAGTTCCTAATTACTCCGAATGGCCAAGAATTGCTCCAAACATCCTTCATTTCTATTTAAAATAGCTCTCAAAATTCCTAATTACTTTTAATGACCTAGAATTATTCCCAATGTTTTTCATTTATACTCAAAATAGCGCTCAAAGTTCCTAATGAGATGAAATCACTCTAAATATCTTTCATATCTACTCAAAACAGCACTCAAACATTCCCAATTACTCCGAATGGCTTAGAATAATTCCTAATATTTTTCATTTCTATTCAAAGTAGTTCTCAAAGTTCCTAATTACTCCGAATGGCCAAGAATTGCACCAAACATCCTTCATTTCTACTTAAAATAGCTCTCAAAATTCTTAATTACTTCTAATGACCTAGAATTATTCCCAATGTTTTTCATTTATACTCAAAATAGCGCTCAAAGTTCCTAATGAGATGAAATCACTCTAAATATCTTTCATTTCTACTCAAAACAGCACTCAAACATTCCCAATTACTCCGAATGGCTTAGAATAATTCCTAATATTTTTAATTTTTATTCAAAACAGTTCTCAAAGTTCCTAATTACTCTGAATGGTCAAGAATTGCACCAAACATCCTTCATTTCTACTTAAAATGGCTCTCAAAATTCCTAATTACTTTTAATGACCTAGAATTATTCCCAATGTTTTTCATTTATACTCAAAATAGCGCTCAAAGTTCCTAATGAGATGGAACCACTCTCAATATCTTTCATTTCTACTCAAAACAGCACTCAAACATTCCCAATTACTCCGAATGGCTTAGAATAATTCCTAATATTTTTCATTTTTATTCAAAACAGTTCTCAAAGTTCCTAATTACTCCGAATGGCCAAGAATTGCACCAAACATCCTTCATTTCTATTTAAAATAGCTCTCAAAATTCCTAATTACTTTTAATGACCTAGAATTATTCCCAATGATACTCAAAATAGCGCTCAAATTTCCTAATGAGATGAAATCACTCGCAATATCTTTCATTTCTACTCAAAACAGCACTCAAACATTCCCAATTACTCCGAATGGCTTAGAATAATTCCTAATATTATTCATTTTTATTCAAAACAGTTCTCAAAGTTCCTAATTATTCCGAATGGCCAAGAATTGCTCCAAACATCCTTCATTTCTACTTAAAATAGCTCTCAAAATTCTTAATTACTTCTAATGACCTAGAATTATTCCCAATGTTTTTCATTTACACTCAAAATAGCGCTCAAAGCTCCTAATGAGATGAAATCACTCTAAATATCTTTCATTTCTACTCAAAACAGCACTCAAACATTCCCAATTACTCCGAATGGCTTAGAATAATTCCTAATATTTTTCATTTTTATTCAAAACAGTTCTCAAAGTTCCTAATTACTCCGAATGGCCAAGAATTGCTCCAAACATCCTTCATTTCTACTTAAAATAGCTCTCAAAATTCTTAATTACTTCTAATGACCTAGAATTATTCCCAATGTTTTTCATTTATACTCAAAATAGCGCTCAAAGTTGCTAATGAGATGAAATCACTCGCAATATCTTTCATTTCTACTCAAAACAGCACTCAAACATTCCCAATTACTCCGTATGGCTTAGAATAATTCCTAATATTTTTCATTTCTATTCAAAGCAGTTCTCAAAGTTCCTAATTACTCCGAATGGCCAAGAATTGCTCCAAACATCCTTCATTTCTACTTAAAATAGCTCTCAAAATTCTTAATTACTTCTAATGACCTAGAATTATTCCCAATGTTTTTCATTTATACTCAAAATAGCGCTCAAAGTTCCTAATGAGATGAAATCACTAGAAATATCTCTCATTTCTACTCAAAACAGCACTCAAACATTCCCAATTACTCCGAATGGCTTAGAATAATTCCTAATATTTTTCATTTTTATTCAAAACAGTTCTCAAAGTTCCTAATTACTCCGAATGGCCAAGAATTGCTCCAAACATCCTTTATTTCTACTTAAAATAGCTCTCAAAATTCTTAATTACTTCCAATGACCTAGAATTATTCCCAATGTTTTTCATTTATACTCAAAATAGCGCTCAAAGTTCCTAATGAGATGAAATCAATCGCAATATCTTTCATTTCTACTCAAAACAGCACTCAAACATTCCCAATTACTCCGAATGGCTTGGAATAACTAACCAAATAATATTTATTTTTATTCAAAACAGTTCTTAAAGTTTTTAATTACTCCGAATGGCTTGGAATAACTCCTAAGATTTTTCATTTTTATTCAAAACAGTTTAAAACAACATTTTAAATCATCAGAAAATCATGTGATATCATTCAATATGACTCAGTATTATCAGATTTCGATATGATTGTAATTAATTTTATTTAAGATTGTCAAACATGGATATATATCATTTAAAATTGTGATTACAGTGATAAATATCATTGAAAATTGTTAAGACACGATATACACCATTTTAAATCCTCATAAAACCGCTTTATTTTAATAAAAATAGTGATGTAAGATATGAGCATAACGCGACATAAAATATATCATTAAAAGTTGTTGAAAACATGATAAATATCATTTAAACTTGTGATAAATTTCATTAATATCATTCCAAATGATCATAAATTAATAGTTAATGTTACCAAAATTCAATATAAATGTGATTGATTTCATTTAATATCGTCAAAATCAAACTTATATTATTTGAAAATGATATGTTAATGATATATTTCGTTTTATATAATAGAAATTTATTAACATCATTTGAAATTGGAGTCAAATTGATATTTTATACTCAAAATCACAGTATTATTAATAGATATCATGAATTTAATTGTAGGTAAAATCAAAATCAATTTTTTGTAAATTATTATTTTTTCAGCTCACAATGAACGACTTCAGTGTACACCGGATAATCGGAAGGGGAGGATTTGGCGAAGTGTACGGCTGCCGAAAAGCGGATACCGGTAAAATGTACGCAATGAAATGTCTGGATAAGAAACGAATCAAAATGAAGCAGGGCGAAACGTTAGCGTTAAACGAACGCATAATGCTTTCGTTGGTCAGCACCGGAATCGACTGCCCGTTCATCGTCTGCATGACGTACGCCTTCCATACGCCCGACAAACTCTGTTTCATACTCGATTTAATGAACGGCGGCGATCTTCATTACCACCTCAGTCAGCACGGCGTTTTTAATGAGTCTGAAATGAAGTTTTACGCGGCCGAAGTTATATTAGGTAATTAAATAACAATAACAAATAATAATCAATTACAATGTTTTATTCGCTTTATTCGTATTAGGATTAGAACACATGCATCGGAGATACATAGTTTATCGAGATTTAAAACCTGCCAATATATTATTAGACGAGCACGGTCACGTACGGATATCGGATCTCGGTTTGGCTTGTGATTTTTCCAAAAAGAAGCCTCACGCTAGTGTGTAAGATACCCAAACTTTTTATTAAACATTTAAATCGTGAGATATCTTCTATAATCTCAAACCGATTTGATTAATCTTGATTAATTTATTTTTTTTTAGGGGAACTCATGGTTACATGGCGCCGGAAGTTCTCTCAAAAGGTACCGCGTACGATTCGAGCGCCGATTGGTTCAGCTTCGGTTGTATGCTTTATAAATTACTAAAGGGACATTCTCCTTTCCGCCAGCACAAAACCAAGGATAAACACGAAATTGATCGAATGACGCTAACCATGAACGTCGAGTTACCGGATACGTTTAGTAAAGAATTAAAATCGTTATTAGAAGGGCTCCTTCAACGCGACGTTGATAAACGATTAGGATGTAAAGGCAATGGGTAAATTTTAAAATAGTTATTTTTGATTCTAGATAGCGAAATGACCCAAAAAATCGTTCGAGAATGCAAAAGAATTTCGCTATCGTGTATCAACAAGATTTTTTCGAAAATTATTTTGAAATTATCATCATTTATTAATCAAAACATCCCCTTTTTAGAAATTTTATCCGTTTTTAAAAATCTTATTTCGTTCTCGAGATATCCCATACAATGATGAGGATATTTTTAATTTTTTTTCGACTAATTTCAAAAAATTGAGAAAAATCGATTTTTTTGGAAAATTATTTTGAAATTATCAAAATTTATTAATCAAAACATCCCCTTTTTAGAAATTTTATCCGTTTTGTAAAATCTTATTTCGTTCTTGAGATATCCCATACAATGATGAGGATATTTTTAATTTTTTTTCGATTAATTTCAAAAAATTAAGAAAAATCGATTTTTTTTATAAAATTATTTTGAAATTATCAAAATTTATTAATCAAAACATCCCCTTTTTAGAAATTTTATCCGTTTTGAAAAATCTTATTTCGTTCTTGAGATATCCCATACTTTGATGAGGATATTTTTAAATTTTTTTCGATTAATTTCAAAAAATTGAGAAAAATCGATTTTCTTGGAAAATTATTTTGAAATTATCAAAATTTATTAATCAAAACATGCCCTTTTTAGAATTTTTATCCGTTTTGAAAAATCTTATTTCGTTCTTGAGATATCCCATACTCTGATGAGGATATTTTTAATTTTTTTTCGATTAATTTCAAGAAATTGAGAAAAATCGATTTTCTTGGAAAATTATTTTGAAATTATCAAAATTTATTAATCAAAACATCCCCTTTTTAGAAATTTTATCCGTTTTGAAAAATCTTATTTCGTTCTTGAGATATCCCATACAATAATGAGGATATTTTTAATTTTTTTTCGATTAATTTAAAAAAATTGAGAAAAATCGATTTTCTTGGAAAATTATTTTGAAATTATCATCATTTATTAATCAAAACATCCCCTTTTTAGAATTTTTATCCGTTTTGAAAAATCTTATTTCGTTCTTGAGATATTCCATACAATGATGAGGATATTTTTAATTTTTTTTCGATTAATTTCAAGAAATTGAGAAAAATCGATTTTCTTGGAAAATTATTTTGAAATTATCATCATTTATTAATCAAAACATCCCCTTTTTAGAATTTTTATCCGTTTTGAAAAATTTTATTTCGTTCTTGAGATATCCCATACAATGATGAAGATATTTTTAATTTTTTTTCGATTAATTTCAAGAAATTGAGAAAAATCGATTTTCTTGGAAAATTATTTTGAAATTATCAAAATTTTTTAATCAAAACATCCCCTTTTTAGAATTTTTATCCGTTTTGAAAAATCTTATTTCGTTCTTGAGATATCCCATAATATGATGAAGATATTTTTAAATTTTTTTCGACTAATTTCAAAAAATTGAGAAAAATCGATTTTTTTGGAAAATTATTTTGAAATTATCAAAATTTATTAATCAAAACATCCCCTTTTTAGAATTTTTATCCGTTTTGAAAAATCTTATTTCGTTCTTGAGATATTCCATACAATGATGAGGATATTTTTAATTTTTTTTCGATTAATTTCAAGAAATTGAGAAAAATCGATTTTCTTGGAAAATTATTTTGAAATTATCAAAATTTATTAATCAAAACATCCCCTTTTTAGAAAATTTATCCGTTTTGAAAAATCTTATTTCGTTCTTGAGATATCCCATGCAATGATGAGGATATTTTTAATTTTTTTTCGATTAATTTCAAGAAATTGAGAAAAATCGATTTTCTTGGAAAATTATTTTGAAATTATCAAAATTTATTAATCAAAACATCCCCTTTTTAGAAATTTTATCCGTTTTGAAAAATCTTATTTCGTTCTTGAGATATCCCATGCAATGATGAGGATATTTTTAATTTTTTTTCGATTAATTTCAAGAAATTGAGAAAAATCGATTTTCTTGGAAAATTATTTTGAAATTATCAAAATTTATTAATCAAAACATCCCCTTTTTAGAAAATTTATCCGTTTTGTAAAATCTTATTTCGTTCTTGAGATATCCCATACAATGATGAGGATATTTTTAATTTTTTTTCGATTAATTTCAAGAAATTGAGAAAAAACGATTTTCTTGGAAAATTATTTTGAAATGATCAAAATTTATTAATCAAAACATCCCCTTTTTAGAAATTTTATCCGTTTTGTAAAATCTTATTTCGTTCTTGAGATATCCCATACAATGATGAGGATATTTTTAAATTTTTTTCGATTAATTTCAAAAAATTGAGAAAAATCGATTTTCTTGGAAAATTATTTTGAAATTATCAAAATTTATTAACCAAAACATCCCCTTTTTAGAAATTTTATCCGTTTTGAAAAATCTTATTTCGTTCTTGAGATATCCCATACTCTGATGAGGATATTTTTAATTTTTTTTCGACTAATTTCAAAAAATTGAGAAAAATCGATTTTCTTGGAAAATTATTTTGAAATTATCAAAATGTATTTATCAAAACATCCCCTTTTTAGAAATTTTATCCGTTTTGAAAAATCTTATTTCGTTCTTGAGATATCCCATACTCTGATGAGGATATTTTTAATTTTTTTTCGACTAATTTCAAAAAATTGAGAAAAATCGATTTTTTTGGAAAATTATTTTGAAATTATCAAAATTTATTAATCAAAACATCCCCTTTTTAGAATTTTTATCCGTTTTGAAAAATCTTATTTCGTTCTTGAGATATCCCATACAATGATGAGGATATTTTTAATTTTTTTTCGATTAATTTCAAGAAATTGAGAAAAATCGATTTTCTTGGAAAATTATTTTGAAATTATCAAAATTTATTAATCAAAACATGCCCTTTTTAGAATTTTTATCCGTTTTGAAAAATCTTATTTCGTTCTTGAGATATCCCATACTCTGATGAGGATATTTTTAATTTTTTTTCGATTAATTTCAAGAAATTGAGAAAAATCGATTTTCTTGGAAAATTATTTTGAAATTATCAAAATTTATTAATCAAAACATCCCCTTTTTAGAAATTTTATCCGTTTTGAAAAATCTTATTTCGTTCTTGAGATATCCCATGCAATGATGAGGATATTTTTAATTTTTTTTCGATTAATTTCAAGAAATTGAGAAAAATCGATTTTCTTGGAAAATTATTTTGAAATTATCAAAATTTATTAATCAAAACATCCCCTTTTTAGAAAATTTATCCGTTTTGAAAAATCTTATTTCGTTCTTGAGATATCCCATACTCTGATGAGGATATTTTTAATTTTTTTTTCGATTAATTTCAAGAAATTGAGAAAAATCGATTTTCTTGGAAAATTATTTTGAAATTATCAAAATTTATTAATCAAAACATCCCCTTTTTAGAAATTTTATCCGTTTTGAAAAATCTTATTTCGTTCTTGAGATATCCCATGCAATGATGAGGATATTTTTAATTTTTTTTCGATTAATTTCAAGAAATTGAGAAAAATCGATTCTCTTGGAAAATTATTTTGAAATTATCAAAATTTATTAATCAAAACATCCCCTTTTTAGAAAATTTATCCGTTTTGTAAAATCTTATTTCGTTCTTGAGATATCCCATACAATGATGAGGATATTTTTAATTTTTTTTCGATTAATTTCAAGAAATTGAGAAAAAACGATTTTCTTGGAAAATTATTTTGAAATGATCAAAATTTATTAATCAAAACATCCCCTTTTTAGAAATTTTATCCGTTTTGTAAAATCTTATTTCGTTCTTGAGATATCCCATACAATGATGAGGATATTTTTAATTTTTTTTCGATTAATTTCAAGAAATTGAGAAAAATCGATTTTCTTGGAAAATTATTTTGAAATTATCAAAATTTATTAATCAAAACATCCCCTTTTTAGAATTTTTATCCGTTTTGTAAAATCTTATTTCGTTCTTGAGATATCCCATACTCTGATGAGGATATTTTTAATTTTTTTTCGACTAATTTCAAAAAATTGAGAAAAATCGATTTTTTTGGAAAATTATTTTGAAATTATCAAAATTTATTAATCAAAACATCCCCTTTTTAGAATTTTTATCCGTTTTGAAAAATCTTATTTCGTTCTTGAGATATCCCATACAATGATGAGGATATTTTTAAATTTTTTTCGATTAATTTCAAAAAATTGAGAAAAATCGATTTTCTTGGAAAATTATTTTGAAATTATCAAAATTTATTAACCAAAACATCCCCTTTTTAGAAATTTTATCCGTTTTGAAAAATCTTATTTCGTTCTTGAGATATCCCATACTCTGATGAGGATATTTTTAATTTTTTTTCGACTAATTTCAAAAAATTGAGAAAAATCGATTTTCTTGGAAAATTATTTTGAAATTATCAAAATGTATTTATCAAAACATCCCCTTTTTAGAAATTTTATCCGTTTTGAAAAATCTTATTTCGTTCTTGAGTTATCCCATGCAATGATGAGGATATTTTTAATTTTTTTTCGATTAATTTCAAGAAATTGAGAAAAATCGATTTTCTTGGAAAATTATTTTGAAATTATCAAAATTTATTAATCAAAACATCCCCTTTTTAGAAAATTTATCCGTTTTGTAAAATCTTATTTCGTTCTTGAGATATCCCATACAATGATGAGGATATTTTTAATTTTTTTTCGATTAATTTCAAGAAATTGAGAAAAATCGATTTTCTTGGAAAATTATTTTGAAATTATCAAAATTTATTAATCAAAACATGCCCTTTTTAGAATTTTTATCCGTTTTGAAAAATCTTATTTCGTTCTTGAGATATCCCATACTCTGATGAGGATATTTTTAATTTTTTTTCGATTAATTTCAAGAAATTGAGAAAAATCGATTTTCTTGGAAAATTATTTTGAAATTATCAAAATTTATTAATCAAAACATGCCCTTTTTAGAATTTTTATCCGTTTTGAAAAATCTTATTTCGTTCTTGAGATATCCCATACTCTGATGAGGATATTTTTAATTTTTTTTCGATTAATTTCAAGAAATTGAGAAAAATCGATTTTCTTGGAAAATTATTTTGAAATTATCAAAATTTATTAATCAAAACATCCCCTTTTTAGAAATTTTATCCGTTTTGAAAAATCTTATTTCGTTCTTGAGATATCCCATGCAATGATGAGGATATTTTTAATTTTTTTTCGATTAATTTCAAGAAATTGAGAAAAATCGATTTTCTTGGAAAATTATTTTGAAATTATCAAAATTTATTAATCAAAACATCCCCTTTTTAGAAATTTTATCCGTTTTGAAAAATCTTATTTCGTTCTTGAGATATTCCATACAATGATGAGGATATTTTTAAATTTTTTTCGATTAATTTCAAGAAATTGAGAAAAATCGATTTTCTTGGAAAATTATTTTGGAATTATCAAAATTTATTAATCAAAACATCCCCTTTTTAGAAATTTTATCCGTTTTGAAAAATCTTATTTCGTTCTTGAGATATCCCATACAATGATGAGGATATTTTTAAATTTTTTTCGATTAATTTCAAAAAATTGATTTTTTTGGAAAATTATTTTGGAATTATCAAAATTTATTAATCAAAACATCCCCTTTTTAAAAATTTTATCCGTTTTGAAAAATCTTATTTCGTTCTTGAGATATTCCATACAATGATGAGGATATTTTTAATTTTTTTTCGATTAATTTCAAGAAATTGAGAAAAATCGATTTTCTTGGAAAATTATTTTGAAATTATCAAAATTTATTAATCAAAACATCCCCTTTTTAGAATTTTTATCCGTTTTGAAAAATCTTATTTCGTTCTTGAGATATCCCATACAATGATGAGGATATTTTTAAATTTTTTTCGATTAATTTCAAAAAATTGATTTTTTTGGAAAATTATTTTGGAATTATCAAAATTTATTAATCAAAACATCCCCTTTTTAAAAATTTTATCCGTTTTGAAAAATCTTATTTCGTTCTTGAGATATTCCATACAATGATGAGGATATTTTTAATTTTTTTTCGATTAATTTCAAGAAATTGAGAAAAATCGATTTTCTTGGAAAATTATTTTGAAATTATCAAAATTTATTAATCAAAACATCCCCTTTTTAGAATTTTTATCCGTTTTGAAAAATCTTATTTCGTTCTTGAGATATTCCATACAATGATGAGGATATTTTTAATTTTTTTTCGATTAATTTCAAGAAATTGAGAAAAATCGATTTTCTTGGAAAATTATTTTGAAATTATCAAAATTTATTAATCAAAACATCCCCTTTTTAGAATTTTTATCCGTTTTGAAAAATCTTATTTCGTTCTTGAGATATCCCATACAATGATGAGGATATTTTTAAATTTTTTTCGATTAATTTCAAAAAATTGAGAAAAATCGATTTTCTTGGAAAATTATTTTGAAATTATCAAAATTTATTAACCAAAACATCCCCTTTTTAGAAATTTTATCCGTTTTGAAAAATCTTATTTCGTTCTTGAGATATCCCATACTCTGATGAGGATATTTTTAATTTTTTTTCGACTAATTTAAAAAAATTGAGAAAAATCGATTTTCTTGGAAAATTATTTTGAATTTATCAAAATTTATTAATCAAAACATCCCCTTTTTAGAAATTTTATCCGTTTTGTAAAATCTTATTTCGTTCTTGAGATATCCCATACAATGATGAGGATATTTTTAAATTTTTTTCGATTAATTTAAAAAAATTGATTTTTTTGTTGGTGTAAATTTATTTGAATTAAATTAATAGGGCCGATGAAGTAAAGGAGCACCCTTTCTTCGGTGGTATCGACTGGCAACAAGTATACATGCAAAAATATAGCCCCCCATTGATGCCACCAAGAGGGGAAGTCAACGCGGCCGATGCTTTCGATATTGGCTCGTTCGACGAGGAAGACACCAAAGGTATTAAGGTAAAACCACCAAAATCGATCCAATTAACAAAATAAATCAAGAAATTTATCCCAGCTTACAGAAGCTGATCAAGAACTGTACAAAAACTTCCCTCTAGTCATTTCCGAACGTTGGCAAAACGAAGTTGCTGAAACGGTCTTCGATACGATTAATTTCGAAGCGAACAAAGCCGAAAACAAGAAAAAGGCCAAGCAAAAAATGAAATTTGATTTAGACGAAAAAGGTAATGTTTTAATTTCAATCATTAATCATTTCAATTTCAAATCGATTAAATTTTAATCAATTAAATTTTAATAAATTAAATTTTAATAATAGAATCAGATTGCATCCTGCAAGGGTACATAAAAAAACTTGGCGGCCCTTGGACGTCCAGCTGGCAAATGCGCTACGCGAAGCTTTATCCGAATCGGATAGAGCTCCATCCGGAATCTGCGAAACCCGAAATGTTCTTTATGGATCAAGTCGAGGAGGTTAGCCCCGATTTGGTTCAAGTCAAAAACGAGAATTGTATAGTTATCAGGATGAGAGATGGAAAAATTGTTCTAACCTATCCTGTAAGTACATTTTAAGTTTTATCATTAACCGAAAAAAAAAGAAATCGATAAAAGTAATGTTAAAAACTGGAATGTAAGAAAGAAATGGTTAAAAATTTAATTAATAGGCGCCGGTTTTATTACCAGAATACTTTAAATGCTTCCAAAAGATTTTTTTTTCGTTAAATCCTCGAATAAAAGCTTTTCACAGTCTAAGACATAAATCGTTGATGAACGCCAGGAAAAATAGTGGTCTAAGGTTAGAACACCTGAAGTCTACTGACGACTCAGTAAATAAGATTTCATTAACAGTACCAGTGTTGCACCAAATCCAAGATTATGTAGCTTGTTAAGCAAGATGAAATGGTCCGGTTGATTCTGAAATCCTAGCATCAACGACATCTGCCGTGTATTAAGTGAGGCAGGAAAGATTTGTGACGATAGAACATCCAGAAGCAAAACCATGATGGAAGGGGCTTAACCAGGTTTTTAAGTGGAATGAGATATGCTTGAAGAAAATATTCTCAAAAATCTTGGCAAAGTCGCACAGCAACGAAATATATCTGTAGTTCACTATTTCCAAGGCATTGCTTCAGAAATAGCACGAAAGATTGCTTCCACGTGGATGGAAACGTAGTGGTAACCAATATTAAGTTGAACCAAACGGGCCATCGGTGACTTGAAGATCGTTTTATGGTCTACTATGGCATCGAATACATTTCTAAACCTTTTATAGAAAAGCGAACACTTGACTTCCACATTTTTGGAATATTCAAGGCAAGATCAATTCATATCTATCAGGAATTGATGCAGTAGTGGATAATTAGCTCGTTTAAAATTGTAAGCACTTGAAAATTGGAAGTCTTGAAATGCTCCCAGAAAACTTGATACTTCTCCTGGAAAACTTGGTACTGCTTCTAGAAGACTTGCAATGCTTCTAGAAGATTTGCTACTGCCTCTGGAAGACTTGAAATGTTCTCAGAAAACTTGGCACTTCTTCTAGAAGACTTGCTACTGTCTTTGGAAGACTTAAAATGCTTCTTCCCCCGGAAAACTTGATACTGCTTCTAGATGACTTGCAATTACTGCCTCTGGAAGACTTGAAATGCTTCCAGAAAACTTGATACTGTTCCTATGAAACTTGACATGCTTACAAACTACTTGATGTTACCTCTGGAAGACTTGATATTATCTCTGGAAGTCTTGAAATGCTCCCAGAAAACTTGGTACTGCCTCTGGAAGACTTGAAATACTCCCAGAAAACTTGGTACTGCTTCTAGAAGACTTGCCACTGTCTCTGGAAGACTTGAAATGCTTCCAGAAGACTTGATGTTACCTCTGGAAGTCTTAATATTATCTCAGGAAGTCTTGAAATGCTCCCAGAAAACTTGTTACTGCTTCTAGAAGCCTTAAAATACCTCCAGAAAACTTGATGTTGCTTCTGGAAAATTTGGTACTGCTTCTAGATGACTTGGTGCTGCTTCTAGATGTCTTGTTACTATTCCTAGAAGATGTTGCATTACTTCTAGAACAGGAGTTCTCAACCACCGGTCCATGAACCGGCATCGATCCGCAGGAAGATTTTTCGGTTCCTGGACAATTTGTAAAGTTGAGTAGTATGTCTTAAGCACAATTCATTACTTTTACTTTTGATTCCCAAAGTCGTAAGTTAACGCAGGTGGCCTTTTTTTTAGTCGCAAGAACTATGAGAAGATTAATGATTAATAAGTTAATATTAACCTTTCAGCAGTGGCGTATGTCAGGTAGAATACAGCGTTCAGGTAAAAAGTCAGTCTGCGAGACTACTTAAGACTACCGAGTACGCCACTAGAGGAAGGTTAATTGAGGAGCTCGCGTGCAAAACCGGTTATATCCACATTTTGACGAAATTTACTTGGCATATATGACTCTAGAAGACCTGATATTGCCTCTGGAAGACTTGAAAAGCTCCCAGTAAACTTGATACTGCTTTTGCAAAACTTGGTACTGCTTCTAGAAGACTTAATATTGCCTCTCAAATTTCAAGTATTTGAGAGGCTTATGCTTCCAAAAGACTTGCTACTGTTTCTAGGAAACCTTCTACTTGCTCTAGAAGATTAACAATTGCTTCTGGAAGACTTGAAATGCTTTCAGAAAACTTGATACTGCCTCTGGAAGACTTGAAATGCTTCCAGAAGACTTGATACTGCCTCTGGAAGACTTGAAATGCTTCCAAAAGACTTGCTACTGTTTCTAGGAAACTTGCTACTTGCTCTAGAAGATTAACAACGCTTCTAGAAGACTTGAAATGCTTCCAGAAAACTTGATACTGCCTCTGGAAGACTTGACATGCTTCCAGAAGACTTGATACTGCCTCTGGAAGACATGAAATGCTTCCAAAAGACTTGCTACTGTTTCTAGGAAACTTGCTACTTGCTCTAGAAGATTAACAATGCTTCTAGAAGACTTGAAATGCTTCCAGAAAACTTGATACTGCCTCTGGAAGAGTTGATACTGCCTCTGGAAGACTTGAAATGCTTCCAAAAGTCTTGATACTGTTTCAATAAGACTTCAAATGCTTCCAGAAGACTTGCTACTGCTCCTAGGAAATTTGGTACTGGTACTAGAAGACTAACAATGGTTCTAGAAGATTTGGAATGCTCCTAGAAAACATGATATTGTTCCTAGATAACTTTGTGCTGCTTCTAGAAGGCTTGATACTGCCTTTGGAATACTTGAAATGCTTCCAGAAGACTTAATACTGCTTCTAGAAGACTTGAAATGCTTCCAAAAGACTTGCTACTGTTTCTAGGAAACTTGCTACTTGCTCTAGAAGATTAACAATGCTTCTAGAAGACTTGAAATGCTTCCAGAAAACTTAATACTGCCTCTGGAAGACTTGAAATGCTTCCAGAAGACTTGATACTGCCTCTGGAAGACTTGAAATGCTTCCAAAAGACTTGCTACTGTTTCTAGGAAACTTGCTACTTGCTCTAGAAGATTAACAATGCTTCTAGAAGACTTGAAATGCTTCCAGAAAACTTGATACTGCCTCTGGAAGAGTTAATACTGCCTCTGGAAGACTTGAAATGCTTCCAAAAGTCTTGATACTGTTTCAATAAGACTTCAAATGCTTCCAGAAGACTTGCTACTGCTCCTAGGAAATTTGGTACTGGTACTAGAAGACTAACAATGGTTCTAGAAGATTTGGAATGCTCCTAGAAAACATGATATTGTTCCTAGATAACTTTGTGCTGCTTCTAGAAGGCTTGATACTGCCTTTGGAATACTTGAAATGCTTCCAGAAGACTTAATACTGCTTCTAGAAGACTTGAAATGCATCCAGAACATTTGATATTTCCTCTGGAAGATTTGAAATGCTCCCATAAAACTTGGTATTGCTTCTAGAAGACTTGAAATACTTTCAGAAGACTTGATATTATTTCTGGAAAACTTGGTACTACTTCTAGAAGACTTGATACCATTTCTATAAGAGTTCAAATGCTTCTAGAAGACTTGCTACTGCTCGTAGGAAACTTGATACTAGTTCTAGAAGTCAAACAATGCATCTAGAAGGCTTGAAATGCTTTCAGAAGACTTGATATTGCCTTTGGAAGACTTGAAATGTTGCCAGAAAACTTGATACTGCTCCTGGAAAACTTGATACTTCTTCTAGAAGACTTGATACTGCCTCTGGAAGACTTGAAATGCTTCCAGAAGACTTAGTACTGCTTCTAGAAGACTTACAATGCATTTACAAGACTTAATACTGCTTCTAGAAGACTTGAAATCCATCCAGAACATTTGATATTTCCTCTGGAAGATTTGAAATGCTCCCATAAAACTTGGTATTGCTTCTAGAAGACTTGAAATACTTTCAGAAGACTTGATATTATTTCTGGAAAACTTGGTACTACTTCTAGAAGACTTGATACCATTTCTATAAGAGTTCAAATGCTTCTAGAAGACTTGCTACTACTCGTAGGAAACTTGGTACTAGTTCTAGAAGTCAGACAATGCATCTAGAAGACTTGAAATGCTTCCAGAAGACTTGATATTGCCTTTGGAAGACTTGAAATGTTGCCAGAAAACTTGATACTGCTCCTGGAAAACTTGATACTGCTTCTAAAAGACTTGATACTGCCTCTGGAAGACTTGAAATGCTTCCAGAAGACTTGATATTGCCTCTGGAAGACTTGAAATGCGTCCAGAAAACTTGATACTGCCTCTGGAATACTTGAAATGCTTCCAGAAGACTTAGTACTGCTTCCAGAAGACTTAGTACTGCTTCTAGAAGACTTACAATGCATCTACAAGACTTAATACTGCTTCTAGAAGACTTGAAATCCATCCAGAACATTTGATATTTCCTCTGGAAGATTTGAAATGCTCCCATAAAACTTGGTATTGCTTCTAGAAGATTTGAAATACTTCCAGAAGACTTGATATTATCTTTAGAAAACTTGGTACTGCTTCTAGAAGACTAGCAAGACTTTTAGAAGACATGATACTGCCTCTAGAACACTTGATACCATTTCTATAAGAGTTCAAATGCTTCTAGAAGACTTGCTACTGCTCCTAGGAAACTTGGTACTAGTTCTAGAAGTCAAACAATGCATCTAGAAGACTTGAAATGCTTCCAGAAGACTTAATATTGCCTCTGGAAGACTTGAAATGTTGCCAGAAAATTTGATACTGCTCCTGGAAAACTTAATACTGCTTCTAGAAGACTTGAAACTGCCTCTGGAAAACTTGAAATGCTTCCAGAAGACGTGATACTGTTGCTACGAGACTTGGAATGTTTCCAGAAAATTTGATACTGCTCCTGGAAATCTTGGTACTGCTTCTAGAAGACTTACTATGCATCTAGAACACTTAATGCTGCTTTTAGAAGACTTGAAATGCTCCCAGAAAAGACTCTATTATAGAAAGACTTGATATTATCTGTGAAGAACTTAGTACTGCTTTAGATGACTTAGTGTTGTTTCTAGAAGACTTAATACTTCTTCTACAAGATTTGGAATTTCTCTAGAAGACTTGACACTGCTTCTAGAAGACAAAATTCTTTTTCTGGAGGACTTGAACGCTGGAACTTCAAAAACTGTCAACTAAAACTTAGATATCGCTTGTAAAATTTTAAGCAAACCTTAGGCTTTAGATATATTGGTACTTTGAAACCCATACAAAATATCTAATGGTTTTTTTATCTGGATTGAAGTCACCATTTAAGTCTCAACATATGCTGCGATCTCTTCAGAAACTTTTTTTGGTTGTTTCAGTCTTTTCTCAATTCTGTTTTTTTTTCAGTACCTGCAGTGCCTTGCAAAAGTATTCGGAAATCATAAAATAATAATAATCATAATATCGGTCCTTTCATTTTAATAAATTCTGCATCAAAAACGTTAGTTTTCGTGTTCTGTCGGCTGATATTTTTTCCCATTCTTTGACTATCGTTGTTTTAATGTTCATCTTTTGATGTAATTAATGGTACGTTCCAAATCTGCCCGCAAGTGCTCAATCAGATTGGTGTTGTACAAAAACTAAAGTTTTGTATTGTGGGTTGTACGTTTCCGAATATTTTTGTGAGGCACTGTATACATAATTTAAAAACCGGTGCCTATGAATCAAGGTATAGATTAAGTGTGGATTTGATTGTATGTTAAAAAAATGTTTGTCATGATTAAAATGTGCATATTTTTTAAGGATGAAATAAGCCTAAAAGAATGGTTGACATCGTTAAAGTCAGCTCATAAAACGTCTCAAGAATTATTGGGTTCAATGGCGAAGAAAGCGGGCAAGATATACGGTACGGAAACGAATAACCGAAACGCGATACTTGCCAACCGTAACACAAATGGTAATTAGATGCCGATCAAAAGTAAATTAATGAAGACTCTGCCCTGTACAAAAAATAATAATAATAACAAAAAAGTGTTAATTAAAAATTTAAGCTCTCGAACAATACCAAAAAGTGAAAACATTTTACGTATAAGTTGTAATATTATTAATTACGTTTTATTCCGTGCTCTCAAAAAGTTATAAATATCGATAATTATAAAGAAAAAATTATAAAATGAAAAAATAATAATAAGGGAGTATTACACGCACATAAATAAGGTATGTTCAATTAAGAAAAAACCTTCTACAGCCATTTCAGTTTAAATTGGTTACATCAACCCTGTAGAGTTTTTGCTTTTTGAACACGAATGAACTGATTTACAGTTTGTGTCTGTATAAACATTTAAAAATAATCGATTGCGAAACAATAAAAAGGTAAATTTTTAAAATAAATAATGGAATAGCTCGGGCATTCTTTCGTCGAATTTTTTTTTTATCTATCAAAAAAATTAAATTATCTAGGTGAAAAAGACGATGTGTACAGTATTAGTGCCGAATATAAAAAGGTTAAAATTTTGTTGCTCTACTCTAATATAGAATATTTTTTATTCTGTGTTTATTAATTAAAAGGAAGCTCTCTTTAAATAAAATCTGTAATAATTTGATTTAAACATTTTTTCTCCATAAAGTTTTTCCAACATTTTTAAATTATTCCTTATTTTTGAATTAAACCAAATTTTTTTGCTAATTTTGATGCGGCGTAAAGGATGGGGTCTATTCCTAATCAAAAATATTAATTAAATTAAATTTCGTTTCATATAAGCCAGTTATAATAAACTTTTCTTAGTATTTTAAATATTCTTGTTTCCGATTATGTTGGTTTTAATAAATTTCCCCCGATAAAGGGGTTAGAGTCGATTTATCACTCAAATTTATTTATTATAGAGCATTAAATAAATTTTTATTATTTTTTAGGAGTTATTTAAAAAAGTTTAAAAAAATTTAAGGTTATGTTATTGTGTCAAAATAACAACTTCACGTTAATGTGGTAATTTAATAAAAAAAAACATAATTAATTAATTAAATCGAATTGAAGCGATTAATAATTAATTAAATATGGTATATTTTAATTAATTAATTAAAATATTATCAAAATAAGTTTATTTTTTTGTCGATAACGTTTTCGATTTACCCACAAAAGATGGCGCTAATTTGTTTTAAAAAAATTTTTAATAACCGATAAAATTATTTTATTTATTTAAATAATTATTTTATTATCTTTATTATTACAGCAATTTGAGGTTATTTATAGATTTTTTATTTAATAATTAACTTTTTTATGATTAATTTTAGTACTTTGTCTGGTCACCGCGTTTAATGTGAAGTTGGATAAGTCAAATCACTTCGTGAAAATGTTTCGTGCCGTTTCGTGATAAATAATGATCGTTTTAATGAAAATGCGGGAAATTCGGTGAGTTTTTTTTTTATGTTGAATATATATTCTTCTCTATAAAAGGGTTAGAAATGGGATTTGGAAAATTACTCAGTTATAATAAACATTTCTTAGTTTTTTTTTAATATTCTTGTTTCCGATTACGTTGGTTTTAATAAATTTCCTCCGATAAAGGGGTTAGAGTCGATTTATCACTCAAATTTGTTTATTATAGAGCATTAAATACATTTTTATTACTTTTTAGGAGTTATTTAAAAATGTTTTTGAAGGTTATGTTATTATGTGTCAAAATAACAACTTTACGTTAATGTCGTGATTTAATAAAAAAAACATAATTAATTAATTAAATCGAATTAATGCGATTAATAATTAATTAAATATGGTATATTTTAATTAATTAATTAAAATAAGTTTATTTTTTTGTCGATAATGTTTTCGATTTACCTACAAAAGATGGCGCTAATTTGTTTTAAAAAAATTTTTAATAACCGATAAAATTATTTTATTTATTTAAATAATTATTTTATTATCTTTATTATTACAGCAATTTGAGCTTATTTATCGATTTTTTATTTAATAATTAACTTTTTTATGATTTATTTTAGTACTTTGTCTGGTCACCGCGTTTAATGTGAAGTTGGATAAGTCAAATCACTTCGTGAAAATGTTACGTGCCGTTTCGTGATAAATAATGATCGTTTTAATGAAAATGCGGGAAATTCGGTGAGTTTTTTTTATGTTGAATATATATTCTTCTCTATAAAAAGGTTAGAGAAATGGGATTTGGAAAATTACTCAGTTATAATAAACATTTCTTAGTTTTTTTTTAATATTCTTGTTTCCGATTACGTTGGTTTTAATAAATTTCCTCCGATAAAGGGGTTAGAGTCGATTTATCACTCAAATTTGTTTATTATAGAGCATTAAATACATTTTTATTACTTTTTAGGAGTTATTTAAAAATGTTTTTGAAGGTTATGTTATTATGTGTCAAAATAACAACTTTACGTTAATGTCGTGATTTAATAAAAAAAACATAATTAATTAATTAAATCGAATTAATGCGATTAATAATTAATTAAATATGGTATATTTTAATTAATTAATTAAAATAAGTTTATTTTTTTGTCGATAATGTTTTCGATTTACCTACAAAAGATGGCGCTAATTTGTTTTAAAAAAATTTTTAATAACCGATAAAATTATTTTATTTATTTAAATAATTATTTTATTATCTTTATTATTACAGCAATTTGAGCTTATTTATCGATTTTTTATTTAATAATTAACTTTTTTATGATTTATTTTAGTACTTTGTCTGGTCACCGCGTTTAATGTGAAGTTGGATAAGTCAAATCACTTCGTGAAAATGTTACGTGCCGTTTCGTGATAAATAATGATCGTTTTAATGAAAATGCGGGAAATTCGGTGAGTTTTTTTTATGTTGAATATATATTCTTCTCTATAAAAAGGTTAGAGAAATGGGATTTGGAAAATTACTCAGTTATAATAAACTTTTCTTAGAGTTTTTTTAAATATTCTTATTTCCGATTATGTTGGTTTTAATAAATTTCCTCCGATAAAGGGGTTAGAGTCGATTTATCACTCAAATTTGTTTATTATAGAGCATTAAATAAATTTTTATTACTTTTTAGGAGTTATTTAAAAATGTTTTTGAAGGTTATGTTATTATGTGTCAAAATAACAACTTCACGTTAATGTGGTGATTTAATAAAAAAAAAACATAATTAATTAATTAAATCGAATTAATGCGATTAATAATTAATTAAATATGGTATATTTTAATTAATTAATTAAAATATTATCAAAATAAGTTTATTTTTTTGTCGGTAATGTTTTCGATTTACCTACAAAAGATGGCGCTAATTTGTTTTAAAAAAATTTTTAATAACCGTTAAAATTATTTTATTTATTTAAATAATTATTTTATTATCTTTATTATTACAGCAATTTGAGCTTATTTATCGATTTTTTATTTAATAATTAACTTTTTTATTATTAATTTTAGTACTTTGTTCGGTCACCGCGTTTAATGTGAAGTTGGATAACTCAAATCACTTCGTGAAAATGTTTCGTGATAAATAATGATCGTTTTAATGAAAATGCGGGAAATTCGGTGAGTTTTTTTTTATGTTGAGTATATATTCTTCTCTATAAAAGGGTTTGAGAAATGGGATTTGGAAAATTACTCAGTTATAATAAACTTTTCTTAGAGTTTTTTTAAATATTCTTATTTCCGATTATGTTGGTTTTAATAAATTTCCTCCGATAAAGGGGTTAGAGTCGATTTATCACTCAAATTTGTTTATTATAGAGCATTAAATAAATTTTTATTACTTTTTAGGAGTTATTTAAAAATGTTTTTGAAGGTTATGTTATTATGTGTCAAAATAACAACTTCACGTCAATGTGGTGATTTAATTAAAAAAAAACATAATTAATTAATTAAATCGAATTAATGCGATTAATAATTAATTAAATATGGTATATTTTAATTAATTAATTAAAATATTATCAAAATAAGTTTATTTTTTTGTCGGTAATGTTTTCGATTTACCTACAAAAGATGGCGCTAATTTGTTTTAAAAAATTTTTTAATAACCGATAAAATTATTTTATTTATTTAAATAATTATTTTATTATCTTTATTATTACAGCAATTTGAGCTTATTTATCGATTTTTTATTTAATAATTAACTTTTTTATGATTAATTTTAGTACTTTGTCTGGTCACCGCGTTTAATGTGAAGTTGGATAAATCAAATCACTTCGTGAAAATGTTTCGTGCCGTTTCGTGATAAATAATGATCGTTTTAATGAAAATGCGGGAAATTCGGTGAGTTTTATTTTATGTTGAATATATATTCTTCTCTATAAAAGGGTTAGAGAAATGGGATTTGGAAAATTACTCAGTTATAATAAACTTTTCTTAGAGTTTTTTTAAATATTCTTATTTCCGATTATGTTGGTTTTAATAAATTTCCTCCGATAAAGGGGTTAGAGTCGATTTATCACTCAAATTTGTTTATTATAGAGCATTAAATAAATTTTTATTACTTTTTAGGAGTTATTTAAAAATGTTTTTGAAGGTTATGTTATTATGTGTCAAAATAACAACTTCACGTTAATGTGGTGATTTAATAAAAAAAACATAATTAATTAAATCGAATTAATGCGATTAATAATTAATTAAATATGGTATATTTTAATTAATTAATTAAAATATTATCAAAATAAGTTTATTTTTTTGTCGATAATGTTTTCGATTTACCCACAAAAGATGGCGCTAATTTGTTTTAAAAAAATGTTTAATAACCGATAAAATTATTTTATTTATTTAAATAATTATTTTATTATCTTTATTATTACAGCAATTTGAGCTTATTTATCGATTTTTTCTTTAATAATTAACTTTTTTATGGTTAATTTTAGTACTTTGTCTGGTCACCGCGTTTAATGTGAAGTTGGATAAATCAAATCACTTCGTGAAAATGTTTCGTGCCGTTTCGTGATAAATAATGATCGTTTTAATGAAAATGCGGGAAATTCGGTGAGTTTTTTTTATGTTGAATATATATTCTTCTCTATAAAAGGGTTAGAGAAATGGGATTTAGAAAATTACTCAGTTATAATAAACTTTTCTTAGAGTTTTTTTAAATATTTTTGTTTCCGATTATGTTGGTTTTAATAAATTTCCTCCGATAAAGGGGTTAGAGTCGATTTATCACTCAAATTTGTTTATTATAGAGCATTAAATAAATTTTTATTACTTTTTAGGAGTTATTTAAAAATGTTTTTAAAGTTTATGTTATTATGTGTCAAAATAACAACTTCACGTTAATGTGGTGATTTAATAAAAAAAAACATAATTAATTAATTAAATCGAATTAATGCGATTAATAATTAATTAAATATGGTATATTTTAATTAATTAATTAAAATATTATCAAAATAAGTTTATTTTTTTGTCGATAATGTTTTCGATTTACCTACAAAAGATGGCACTAATTTGTTTTAAAAAAATTTTTAATAACCGATAAAATTATTTTATTTATTTAAATAATTATTTTATTATCTTTATTATTACAGCAATTTGAGCTTATTTATCGATTTTATTTAATAATTAACTTTTTTATGATTAATTTTAGTACTTCGTGAAAATTTTTCGTGCCGTTTCGTGATAAATAATGATCGTTTTAATGAAAATGCGGGAAATTCGGTGAGTTTTTTTTATGTTGAATATATATTCTTCTCTATAAAAGGGTTAGAAATTGGATTTCGAAAATTAGTCCTTTTTATATTCCAATTACAGCGTTTAAATTTTTTTGTCTCTGTGCTCGATTTTTTATGTATTTTCATGAAGAGCTTAAAGTTTCTTAAAGTTTAAGGTTTCTAGTGATGTAATTAAAGTTATTTCTTCTATTAATTGTAAAAATTAAAGTTAAAAGCAAGTTAATACACCATGGATACCAATTCAAACAAGATTCCCCACTTATATCAGTTCTAATGAGTCAGCATAAAAAGCAAAATCAAAAGCAAAAAATCAACAGAATGCAAAGGAAACAAAGGTAGCACTCACACATAAAGAACTCTTCTCAAGCCTGAGGGTGTAGGCTCTTTACACAAAGGAAATAAAGTTGCCCCTCGATCTGGAATTAGATTGATATTTGCTTGAAATATGGAAAAAAATGCCAATTTTCGAAATCTAATCTTTCTTAAAGCTAATTTAGTTGCTGGTAATTCATTTGAGACAAATCATGTATCAGTTCTTGTCTTTGTGCGTTGTGTTGAGCACACTCAACAATTAAATGGTTAATGTCGTCAATTTCTCCATAATCACATGAAAGGTTATCTCTCTGTCTAATTTTATTTAAGTATTTTTCTTTCCTTTTCTCTGATGAACATCTCATGTAACATCTTCAGTATTTTTTTTTTGAAGATTGGGGAAAATCTGCAAACAGACATCTTGCTTTGGATGATGAGGGGCAGATATTGTGGGATTGGGGCTAATAAATTAACCCCTTTCCTCGTTTTCTGCATCAACTTTTTTCTTTCTTTCCTTCTTTTCTTCTTCTCCCTCTTCCCTCTCTTTTCCGGAATTCAAACATAGCACGTCATACTCAATTACTTCTTCAATTATAAAACTTTATACATTTATAACTTGATATGTATGGATCCTCATTTCCTCCCACATCCAATCTAAATACTGTTGTATCACCTCTTCACACTCTAGACTAACCGATAAAGGTTTCTTCACTCTCTCATTACCCTGTATCTCTCAGTATAATGGCAAAATCCTTTTCCCTGATGAACATCTCATGTAACATCTTCAGTATTTTTTTTTCTGGGAGGTTGGAGAAAATCTGCAAACAGACATCTGGCCTTGGATAATTGGCCAGATATTTTTTTTAGATTATTTATTACTGATAATATTTCATGTAATTATCATTTGTATGCTGATGACCTTGAAATTTATACTTCAACATCTATTGATAACCTTGAAGATGCTGCACTTCGTCTTAATGATGATCTTGCCAGTATTCTTGAATAGTTTAATCGTTATGAGCTTAAATAAAATCTTGATTGCTTTTGGTACTCGTCCCCTATTATCAAAGATAAATTTTCACTCTTCCCCTCAAGTGATACTTGACGGCAACGTTATTCAGTTTTCGGACATGGTTAAAAATCTTGGTTTGATTATGGATTCGACACTGTCTTGGAGACCTCAGGTACAGAGTGTAAAAGGGTTAAAAAGTAAAACTTCGGTGTTTCCTCCTGCCTGTTGTTCGCCGTGATGTGATATATCCTGATCTTTCTTTAACTCTCCAGAATAAAGTGGAAAGACTTCAGGACGATTATCCGTTTTTCACCAGAAGTGAAATCTTAGGCATTTAATTCCTTTTTGACGGCATCGCATTCCCCCGTTCCTACCGTATTCTTCATTTTGACTAGATGCCCTTCCTTTCTGCATCTATAGCACTTTTTTTTTGGTCCAGTACAGTTTCTATGTAATCGATTTTTATTTTGCTCAGAAAAGTTCCTCAGCTCCTGGATCTTTTCCTGGAAGGTCCTGGCGTCACATGATCGCCATCAGCCAATCTGAACGAAATACCCGATTCGCAAATACCCAATTCTCCCTCGCACTAAAGGCAGCTTAAGTTCGTATGTTGCTTTTATGCACAAACTAGGTATTCCGTGTGCTTCTTTATCATCTTCATGGTGGGAATGTCCACGTTATCGTATGCGGTTTGTATATCCAAAAATACTTCAACGACCAATTGCTTCTTAGCAAAAGCCAAGATTAATATTAATTGCCTTTACCCTTTCTAAAACCAAACATCAAATGGCCAAACAACAATTTTTTTTCATAAACCATTCCACTCAATAATATCACCATTCAATATTTCTCCATTCATCCGGGATTTTTCCACCATTTTGTATATTATAAACTCTTTATTAAACTCTTTTTGTAACCGTTTAAGAACATGATACGTCATTTTGTCGCCTCCTGATGCTGTGTTTCTAAAGCCTTTCAATACCTTCTTCATTTCTGTTCTGAAGAAAAGTCTCCTATTGATGATTTCCGGCCAATCTGTTGTCTCCACCAAGTCCTTTTCAATTTCCTCCTTCCTCGGAACATACAAGGGGTAAATATTACTCAAAAACAAGATTCATGCCATTTTTCATCCATTCTTTGGGTTATTCCACGATGTTCTCTAGCATTCTTCAACCCTCTGATTTTTTCCCACACATCACTAATTGGAGTATTTCTATCAATTCCACCGCAGAATTTTTTAAATTGCCTAATCAGATATTGCTGTAGTTTCACCACCTTTGAGCATTTTATGTCAGTTTTCAGATTTATGCCATTTTTTTTCATTCTTCGGGTTATTCCACGTTGTTCTCTAGCATTCTTCAAGCTTCAGATCTTTATCAGTACAGAATTTTCTAAATTGCGTAATCAGATATCGTCGCAGTTTCATCGCCTTTAAGCATTTTATGTCCTACCATGGGCAGAAATGAACCTGAGTCAATTCTTTAATCGCTAGAAGAAGTAGATATCTTCCTTGTGTCCTCGTCTGTAAGATCTGATAAAGTATTAACTTCTTCATAGGCAAAATAGTTCTTCATATATTCTTGAAATTTCATCCAATTCTTGATTGGTTTCCTACGTCGATGACCCAAATTTATTTGGCATGATTGAATAATAATCAAATGTGACCAAAACAGGGAAAAATACTTCCTTTGGCACGTCTGAGGAGCATACCGCAAGGTCTAAAATACCTGCAACCTGATTGAAGTGGCACTCTCCAAGTGTCTGTACTTCATTGTCAGTAGATGAGCATTTAAGCAACATAAATTTGGATCATTTATGCCAAAATGCACATCTGAGGGAATATATCCACCCACTATGTATTATCGAATGGAGATGATGGCCAAAAACGAAATTTAAATTCCTTGCATATCAATATTGATGAATCGTCTCTACATACAGGGTGTCTCAAGTAACTGGTTCATTGGAACTTTTTTGAGTTCGAGAGGCTTAAAATTTTGAGGCATATTTCTTTGCGTATAATTAAAAGGTGTAATAAAAACCATAGCATTACATTTAAAATAACAAAGTTGTAAGTAACTATCTTGAAGATAATTTAGATTAAAATCGAACAATCCATGTTACCAAAATTTTAAGGCTCTACGGATAGTGAACCTAAAAAAGCTCTAATGAGCCAGTTACGTGAGACATCCTGTATATAAAGGTGGGTAAATATAGGGTAGTCTTCTTTTAGCCATGTCTCTATTATAATTACTATTTCTGTATGTTGCTTTTGAAGGAAATGTCCAAGTAAACTCCAAAGAGTTTACATCTTTGTGGTATCTTCGTCTAAATATATATCTTTCAATCTTCTGTTTTTTGTTTCGTTTTTTCAAAATTACGTATCTTATTTCAATATTGATGTATGTATCATTGATGTATCAGATTCTGGTTCTTTTATTATATTGGCATAACTGTAATTTGCTGTGAACTATGCAGACTTTTTGATAGCGCTCGTCTTCAAGGGAGGATCTCTAAAGTGAGGGGCCTTAACTTTTGGCACGGACAATAGAGTCAAATAAAAAATTTTCTGATTTTCTTAATTTCAACAACACTTAATCTTTTCTGATAAACATTTCGACATATGATGTGGTCCCGTGCATTTGGCACATCTTGTTTGACCCTTACATTGATTTTTGATGTGACCATAACGACAACATTGTAACATTGAATCACAAAAACATTGAATTCTAATGTAAGAGAAGATATTTAGCAATCGATTTCGAAAATATTGATCTCTAAAGTGAGGGGCCTTGATTTTTGGCACGGACAATAGAGTCAAATAAAAATTTTTCTGATTTTCTTTATTTCTTTTCATAAACGATTGTACCGGATTCTGTATCAAATTCTGATTCCTTTATTATATCAGCATAACTAATCAGCAGCCTGTAATTTGTTGTGAACTTTGCAGACTTTTCGATAATACTGAGTATTCCTTACGTTTCGATATTTCTTAATAGCAAATTCGCCTCAAATGCACAATAATTTTTGCTTACCCTCTTTCTGTCTCAAACACTCTCATCAACTGCGGTTATTTAGGCCCACCCCCACTTCTGTTACGGTGTGATCGCCTTTACAATAACAACACTTAACTTTCTCTGATAAACATTTCGACATATGATGTGGTCACGTGCATTTGGCACACCTTGTTTGACCTTTACATTGATTTTTGGTAACATTGAATCACAAAAACATTGATTTGTAACACAAGAGAAGATATTTAGCAATCAATTTCGAAAATATTGATCTCTAAAGTGAGGGGCCTTGATTTTTGGCACGGACAATAGAGTCAAATAAAAATTTTTCTGATTTTCTTTATTTCTTTTCATAAACGATTGTACCAGATTCTGTATCAAATTCTGATTCCTTTATTATATCAGCATAACTAATCAGCAGCCTGTAATTTGCTGTGGACTTTGCAGACTTTTCGATAGTACTGAGTATTCCTTACATTTCGGGATTTTTTAATAGCAAATTCGCCTCAAATGCAAAATAATTTTTGCTTGACCTCGTTCTGTCTCAAACACATTGAGCAGCTGCGGTTATTTAGGACCACCCCCACTTCCGTTGCGGTGTGATCGCGTTTACAATAACAACACTTAACCTTTTCTGATAAACATTTCGACATATGATGTGGTCACGTGCATTTGGCACACCTTGTTTGACCTTTACATTGATTTTTGGTAACATTGAATCACAAAAACATTGAATTGTAACACAAGAGAAGATATTTAGCAATCAATTTCGAAAATATTGATCTCTAAAGTGCGGGGCCTTGACTTTCGGCACGGACAATAGAGTCAAATAAAAATTTTTCTGATTTTCTTTATTTCTTTTCATAAACGATTTTTGAGTTTATTATAACTGGATTAACTATCAGCCCCCTTTTTTAATTTGCAAAAAAAAAGCAATAACAAAGATGATTTGTGTGATAATTTTTAATACGACGATGGATCCACTTCCATTGCGGTGTAATCGCCTTTACAATAACAACACTTAACCTTTTTTGATAAACATTTCGACATATGATGTGGTCCCATGCATTTAGCACACCTTGTTTGACCGTTACATTGATTTTTGGTGTGTTCATAACGATAACATTGTAACATTGAATCACAAAAACATTGAATTCTAACACAAGAGAAGATATTTAGATATTCTTAATAGCAAATTCGCCTCAAATGCAAAATAATTTTTGCTTAACATCTTTCTATCTCAAACACTCTCGACAACTGCGGTTATTTAGGCCCACCCCCACTTCCGTTACGGTGTGATCGCCTTTACAATAACAACACTTAACCTTTTCTGATAAACATTTCGACATATGATGTGGTCACGTGCATTTGGCACACCTTGTTTGACATTTACATTGATTTTTGGTAACATTGAATCACAAAAACATTGAATTGTAACACAAGAGAAGATATTTAGCAATCAATTTCGAAAATATTGATCTCTAAAGTGCGGGGCCTTGACTTTCGGCACGGACAATAGAGTCAAATAAAAATTTTTCTGATTTTCTTTATTTCTTTTCATAAACGATTGTACCAGATTCTGTATCAAATTCTAGTTCCTTTATTATATCAACATAACTAACCAGCAGCCTGTAATTTGCTGTGAACTTTGCAGACTTTTCGATAATACTGAGTATTCCTTACATTTCGGGATTTCTTAATAGCAAATTCGCCTCAAATGCAAAATAATTTTTGCTTAACATCTTTCTGTCTCAAACACTCTCGACAACTGCGGTTATTTAGGCCCACCCCCACTTCCGTTACGGTGTGATCGCCTTTACAATAACAACACTTAACCTTTTCTGATAAACATTTCGACATATGATGTGGTCCCGTGCATTTAGCACACCTTGTTTGACCCTTACATTGATTTTTGGTGTGTCCATAACGACAACATTGTAACATTGAATCACAAAAACATTGAATTCTAACACAAGAGAAGATATTTAGCAATCAACTTCGAAAATATTGATCTCTAATGTGAGGGACCTTGACTTTTGGCACGGACAATAGAGTCAAATAAAAATTTTTCTGATTTTCTTTATTTCTTTTCATAAACGATTTTTGAGTTTATTATAACTGGATTAACTATCACCCCCCTTTTTTAATTTGCAAAAAAAAAAGCAATAACAAAGATGATTTGTGTGATAATTTTTAATACGACGATGGATCCAAGAAGTTATTATTAATTAGTGCCATTTCGTAATTTATTTCGATCCATTTAAGGCTTTTTTTTAATAATATGTAGAGTATTATTATGTAAGGTGTTATTATTATTATTAAATGTGGCTATTTTGATGTTTTTTTATTTCAACAATGCTCTCTAAATAATAGTCACATTTAACTAAAAATGTATTTAATTCCCCACCACGAAACAAATCATTTCAATTCCGATTTTTTTATTAGATGTTACTCCCGCTATCAAAAAAAAAATTATATATTTAGTCATTGTAATATAATTATTTTTGTAAATATTTTTATTGCTCCCCTTGAGTCGAGTCATCACCGTATAATAATCGTAAATGGAACCTTCGTTTAGCGTTCATTTAGTAACTACAAAAAAAAAGTTTTTAGAAAAACTTGTCTTCGTCGTAAAAAAAAATAAGAAAAGAGAAACTCGGAAATGATTATTAACAAATTAATTAACCTAAAACGATTATAAAAGAATAAATAAATAAAACAGCTTTGCGATTTGGTTGTTGTTTATGTAATAAAGCAAAACTCTCTTTAGCTATGTATAAAAGCTCTATATTAAGCGTTTTTTAATTTTTATTTTCCGATTATTTATTTGATGAATCCACGGATTAAGATATACACACACAGAAAAAAAAAAAAAGAAAAATGCGGTTTCTCTTATACTGTTTTTAGTGATAAGTACAAGGAAAACGAAAGAACCCTCTTGAGGCGTACACACGCGGGCCTCGTTACAATGTAGAAGAATTTTCTTCCTGAATTTACTAAAGTAAATGTTTCGCAGAAAATAAAAATATATGTTTGATTTCTTCCATTGGGAGTTTTATTTTAATTGTCCAAATATTATTTATTTTTCAACGAAAAAACTCTTTTTTTATTCAACGATTTTCTTTGGAAACATTTTTATCAAAACCTCCTTTTAACCTTCTTTTAAAATCTAAATTCTTAGATCTCATTCTTTAAAAATATTCGTTACAGCTTTTATAAAATTCAAATACTACAATGTTGATGTTATTTTGATCAGAGCTGGGCAGGAATTAACTACGAAATTAATTAAAAAATATTATTTTACGATAATCCCGCGTGATTTCCTACAATTTGATAATTAAGTAAAATAAAGAATACATATTTTGAATTGAGATTTGATGCTGCTTCCAGAAGACTTCAAACGCTTTCAGAAGACTTCTTATTGCTGCTAGAAGTCTTGATATTGCTTTCAGAAGTCTTGAAGTGCTTTCAAAAGACTTAAACTGATACTAAAAAAGTTTGATACTACTTCCAGAAGACTTGACATTGCTTTTAGAAGACTTTTTGATATTTCAAGAAGACTTGAAGGCGTCCAGAAGACTTCAAAAGATTCCAGAAGATTTGAAATGCTTTTAGAAAACTTGATACTGCTTTCAAAAGATTTGAAATGCTTCTACAAGACTTGATATTGCTTCCAGAAGACTTGATATTGCTTCTAGAAGACTTTTTGTTACTTCAAGAAGACTTGAAAAGCTTTTAGAAGACTTAAAATGCTTTTAGAAAACCTGATACTGTTTTCAGAAGACTTGAAATGCTTCTAGAAGACTTAATATTACTCCCAGAAGACTTGAAAAGCTTTTTAAAGAAGTTAAAGTGCTTCTAGAAAATTTGATACTACTTTCAGAAAACTTGATATTGCTCCTAGCAGACTTTTTGTTACTTTAAGAAGACTTGAAAAGCTTCCAGAAGACTTGATATTATTTCTAGAAGACTTAATACTACTTCCAGAAGACTTGAAAAGCTTTCAGAAAACTTGATTACTGCCCTTGGAAGACTTGAAATACTTCCAGAAAATGAAGTGCTTTCAAGTCTTGAATTGACACCAAAAAACTTGATACTACTTCTAGAAGACTTGATATTGCTCCTAAAAAACTTTCTGCTACTTCAAGAAGACTTGAAAAGCTTCTAGAAGACTTCAAAAACTACCAGAAGACTTGAAATACTTTTAGAAAACTTGATACTGCTTTCAGAAGACTTGATATTGTTTCTAGAAGACTTAATATTACTTCCAGAAGACTTGAAAAGCTTTCAGAAGACTTGATACTACCCTTGGAAGACTTGAAATACTTGCAGAAAAGTTGAAGTGCTTTCAAGTCTTGAATTTATACCAAAAAACTTGTTACTACTTTTAGAAGACTTGATATTGCTCCTAGAAGACTTTTTGCTACTTCAACAAGACTTGAAAAGCTTCCAGAAGACTTCAAAAGCTACGAGAAGACATGAAATACTTTTAGAAAACTTGATACTGCTTTTAAAAGACTTGAAATACTTCTAGAAGACTTGATATTGCATCTAGAAGACTTAATATTACCTCAAGACGACTTGAACAGTTTTCAGTAGGCTTGATTTTGCTCTTGGAAGATTAGAAATGCTTTCAGAAATCTTAAAATGTTTTCAAATCTTGAATTGATACCAAAAAACTTGACACTACTTTTAGAAGACTTGATATTGCCCCTAGAAGACTTTCTGCTACTTCAAGAAGACTTGAAAAGCTTCCGGAAGACTTCAAAAGCTACCAGAAGACTTGAAATATTTTTAAAAAACTTGATACTGCTTTCAGAAGACTTGAAATACTTCTAGAAGACTTGAAATACTTCTAGAAGACTTGATATTGCTTCTAGAAGACTTAATATTACTTCAAGAAGACTTGAACAGTTTACAGAAGATTTGATACTGCTCTTGGAAGACTTGAAATGCTTCCAAAAAACTTGAAGTGCTTTCAAGACTTGAATTGACACCAAAAAACTTGACATTACTTCTAGAAGACTTGATGTTGCCCCTAGAAGACTTTTTGCTATTTCAAGAAGACTTGAAATGCTTCTGGAAGACTTTAATAGCTACCAGAAGACTTGAAATATTTTTAAAAAACTTGATACTGCTTTCAGAAGACTTGAAATACTTCTAGAAGACTTGATATTGCTTCTAGAAGACTTAATATTACTTCCAGAAGACTTGAACAGTTTACAGAAGATTTGATACTGCTCTTGGAAGACTTGAAATGCTTCCAAAAAGCTTGAAGTGCTTTCAAGACTTGAATTGACACCAAAAAACTTGACATTACTTCTAGAAGACTTGATGTTGCCCCTAGAAGACTTTTTGCTATTTCAAGAAGACTTGAAATGCTTCTGGAAGACTTTAATAGCTACCAGAAGACTTGAAATATTTTTAAAAAACTTGATACTGCTTTCAGAAGACTTGAAATACTTCTAGAAGACTTGATATTGCTTCTAGAAGACTTAATATTACTTCCAGAAGACTTGAACAGTTTACAGAAGATTTGATACTGCTCTTGGAAGACTTGAAATGCTTCCAAAAAACTTGAAGTGCTTTCAAGACTTAAATTGACACCAAAAAACTTGACATTACTTCTAGAAGACTTGATGTTGCCCCTAGAAGATTTTTTGCTATTTCAAGAAGACTTGAAATGCTTCTGGAAGACTTTAATAGCTACCAGAAGACTTGAAATATTTTTAAAAAACTTGATACTGCTTTCAGAAGACTTGAAATACTTCTAGAAGACTTGATATTGCTTCTAGAAGACTTAATATTACTTCCAGAAGACTTGAACAGTTTACACAAGATTTGATACTGCTCTTGGAAGACTTGAAATGCTTCCAAAAAACTTGAAGTGCTTTCAAGACTTAAATTGACACCAAAAAACTTGACATTACTTCTAGAAGACTTGATGTTGCCCCTAGAAGATTTTTTGCTATTTCAAGAAGACTTGAAATGCTTCTGGAAGACTTTAATAGCTACCAGAAGACTTGAAATATTTTTAAAAAACTTGATACTGCTTTCAGAAGACTTGAAATACTTCTAGAAGACTTGATATTGCTTCCAGAAGACTTGATATTGCTTCTAGAAGACTTAATATTATTTCCAGAAGACTTGAACAGTTTACACAAGATTTGATACTGCTCTTGGAAGACTTGAAATGCTTCCAAAAAACTTGAAGTGCTTTCAAGACTTAAATTGACACCAAAAAACTTGACATTACTTCTAGAAGACTTGATGTTGCCCCTAGAAGATTTTTTGCTATTTCAAGAAGACTCGAAATGCTTCTGGAAGACTTTAATAGCTACCAGAAGACTTGAAATATTTTTAAAAAACTTGATACTGCTTTCAGAAGACTTGAAATACTTCTAGAAGACTTTATATTGCTTTCAGAAGACTAAATATTGCTTCTAGAAGACTTAATATTACCTCCAGACGACTTGAACAGTTTTCAGTAGACTTGATTCTGCTCTTGGAAGATTTGAAATACTTGCAGAAAACTTGAAATGCTTTCAAGTCTTGAATTGATACCAAAAAACTTGACACTACTTTTAGAAGACTTGATATTGCCCCTAGAAGACTTTTTGCTATTTCAAGCAGACTTGAAAAGCTTCGGGAAGATTTCAAAAGCTACCAGAAGACTTGAAATATTTTTAGAAAACTTGATACTGCTTTCAGAAGACTTGAAATACTTCTAGAAGACTTGATATTGCTTCCAGAAGACTTGATATTGCCCCTAGAAGACTTTTTGCTATTTCAAGCAGACTTGAAAAGCTTCGGGAAGACTTCAAAAGCAACCAGAAGATTTGAAATATTTTTAGAAAACTTGATATTGCTTTCACAAGACTTGATATTGCTCCTAGGAGACTTTTTGTTACTTCAAGAAGACTTGAAAAGCTTCCAGAAGACTTGAAAAGTGTCCAGAAGACTTCAAAAACTTGATACTGCTTCTAGAAGACTTGATATTGTTCCTAGAAAACTTTATTACTTCAAGTTTTGAAAAGTGTCCAGAAGACTTCAAAAACTTGATACTGCTTCCAGAAGACTTGAAATGCTTCTAGAAGACTTGATATTGCTTCTAGAAGACTTTTTGTTACTTCAAGAAGATTTGAAAAGCTTTCATAATATTTGCAATGCTTATAGAAAATTTGATACTACTTTCAGAAGACTAAAGATTGCTTCTAGAAGACTTAATAATGCTTCTAGAAGACTGAATATTACTCCAAGAAGACTTGAATAGCTTTCAGAAGACTTTAAATGTTTTTAGAAAACTTGACACTGCTTGCAGAGGACTTGAAATGCTTCTAAAAGACTAGCTATTGCTTTCAGAATATTTTAACTGCTTCTAGATGTCAAAAGGCTTGATATTGACTTATTTTTTAACATTTAAATGTCTTTCATCTTTTTCAATATTGATATTGAGTCTCCAAAAGATTTAAAGCAGAAGTGAAGAAACATTTAATATAGAGCAAAATTTACTCAATTCAAGAATAATATGAAAGTGGAATGTCTGGAATAACCTAAGACTTGAAGGAAGAGGAATTTGAAGTTAATTTCGTGTATTTCTTTTGTGATTTTGAAATGCTTTCACAAGAATTGATACAACTTCGATGAGTGATACTGATTCCAATGGGCTTGATTTGCTTCCAGAAGACGTGAAATTCTTCCACGAACTTAATACAGCTTTCAGAAGACTTGAAAGACTTTTAGAGAAGACATAATCTTGCTTCTAGAAGACTTGAAAAGTTTTCAGAAGACTACAAAAGCTTGCAGAAAAACTGCAATGGAAGTGAATATGCTTTGAAAATATTAATAATAATAATCTTTGAAGACATTTTTATAGTAGAAGGTAAGAAACTATTCATAAAATTTAATTTGCTTCCAAAAACACCAAATACTCTTTGCAAAATACATTATAACATTAGAAGTTTTTTTTGGAGAGTCAAAGCCAACCCAACCCATCCCATTCATATTTTTAAAAATCTGCTTCTATGCTATCAGACGAATCTGATTTAATTTCAATTAGATCAAGTTATTGCTATCAAAACCTTAAATATTATTTAGAATTTATTCTTGTATTCGTATGGTTTTTTGTATTTTTAAATTAAACTTGGTTACTTTTTTAATGGTCTTTGTGTAATTTTCAATTGAAAATAAATACCCAGGTATTTAATAACAGTTATTTCAGTACATAGAAGATAGAGAAACTAATAAAGAAATACATCAAAAGTATATGTTAATTAAATCAGCTATATTTGAATGGATGTTCATCTTTGCATCCTGGCTTAATTCATCAAAAAGGTATGTTACCTCTCCCAATCAATTATATCATTAAATCTAGAACTAGAAATATTTAGATTTAGCCATACATCTTTCTAAATATATATCCTAATGATAGGAATTTAGGATCTTTTAGCAAAATGTTAACAAAGCTAACATTCAAAAAAAAGGAAAAAAACCGTTTAATATAAAACAGAAATTATAACGTAATATTCAAATTACAAGAATGAATTAAAAAACAAACACACAAAAGAAGAAATGAAAGTTATTAAAAATTAAACACCTTTTTAATTCTCGATATCAAACCACCAGATTTAGATTCACTTTTATTTTCAGTTTTATCCACCTCATTCTCTTTTTTCTCACTCCTTTTTTCAGATTGTTTTTCGTTTTCACTCAAATTCAATTCGTTGGCACTTTGATTCGAGAACAAATTCACGCCCGAGGTGTCCCTACCGCATTCGGTGGACTCAATTTGGTAAGAACATGCGCCCCCCTATTTTTTTTGACCGGCTAATTTAGAAGATTTTTTGGTCGGTTCATCAATCTTTTTTTCAGTATGTTTGGGTTTAGTTTTGAATTGTTTCGGTTTATGAACTTCTAAAGTCGATTTTCGGACAACATTTAGGTGACCATCCTCGATCATTTTTCCCTCCCAAGCTTCCATTTCCGTTTCGTACCTCTTTTTATCATCTTCATGCATTTGGGTGTACTTTAATTTTTCCGATTCAGTCATATTCATCCATTTTCCTTTGCATTCGGCGAGTAATGTTCGTAAGGGTTGTTTTTCGGCGGTGCCTTTTTCCATTACGTACCACATGTATGCTGTTTTTGGACGTTTTGGTTTGTTGGATTCTTTAAGGAATTTGTGCATCTTTTTCGTTTCTTTAACTTGTTTTTTTTGTTTAGCGTAATCGCTCAAAATTTGTTTTTGTTGCTCCGTTAAACTCGCCATGTAATCTAAATGCTCTTTAGTGTAATTAACCATTTCGTTTTTGTACTTTTCCTCGTACGTTTTTTTAACGTTTTGATCAACATTTTTCCACTTTTCTGCTAAAATCTTCGTTATCTCTCCTAATTTAACCGTTGGATTGTTTTTTACGACTTCAGCTCGGTGATCGCTACAAAATTTTAGGAACGTTGTTTGGGGCTTTTTTGGCTTTTCCGGTAAACTATTAAACTTGGATTTAGTTTCTGAAGAGATTCCTAAAGCGGGTTGCACGCTGAGGGAAATTCTAAAATAAAAAGTGAGGTTATGTTTACTTAGTAAATTTTACAAGTTTATACCTGTTTGTTAAAATCGATCTAAAATTGTTGATAAAACCGCACAATTTCGTTTGTACAGCCATTTCAACGCCTTAATTATAATAAATAACCCAAAACGAGAAATAAGCGTCTCTTGGTATTATATTTAGATAGGAAAAGATAGGTTATGATACCACGTTAGGGGTATATTACGTTAGATGGCGCTAATCGTAATCGTTTCCGACTTTATCGGCAATGTCAGTTTTTTGTTGTAAGATAATTTTGTGAATTATTTATAATTTATTGTGTTTTAATTACAATTTGTTGATATTAACGACGTTATCTTCGACGATTTTGCGTGTGGTAAGCATATTTAATACAACCTTCCCATAAAATCGACACAAATCAAAAAATTTCATTTCAAATAATCTAGGTTAGAATTACACATAAATTATTTATTACTTCTTTTATGTGCACATAATGAATTGATGAACACATAAAAATACGAAAATAACACATACAAAAACACTACAAAATAACACAATATGTTATTTATTATCAATTTGTGTAAAAATAAATGTACTTTTCTTTTTTTAAGTTGTGCCTATATAATCAAAGTCATATTCAGCCTCTTCGAGGTTTATGATGAATCAAAGAAAATCTTTTAAGCTTTATTATCAATGTTATTACCCATTTTATTTTTATTATTAAATTTTTAACTTCTCAAATAATGAAATAGTTTGAAAAACCACAATAAGATGGCGCCACATATCCCCATGAAATTTAAAATATTTTTAATTTTAGTTTTATTGCTTTAAAGATTATTTAATATTTTGGCAGTTTTGAAGATTTATTTTGAAGATTCTTCTTTTTCATTCATACCAGTTACAACCTGAAGATAAAGAATTTGCAAAAATTTGCTGTATTTTTGCAAATTCTTTATCTTCAGGTATCCTCAAAATATCATCATTTCGGATTTTCAGTATAAAAATTAACACAATTTAAAACCTAAAATAGATAGAAAGATACTTTTTGCATAAATATTGTTGATAATGAACTATAAGCACTTAATTCATAACCAGATGCAACCTAGATATACAAAAAATTGAAAAATAATGCTTATTTTCCGCAGTAACACCATACATGCGATACATCATTGGAAAGCTAAAAATGTGCTCTTCTTGGTAACACTATAATCAACTGGTGGTTGTATTTAAAAAAACACAACTTTGTGTTATATCTCAAAAATAATAAACTTTATTTAAAATTTTTCAACGGCATCACATTCTACTCAAAAAAGTGTCTTAAGAATGTATTAACTGCGTTTCTTCAATTTCAAAAATAAACGAAATAGGAGCATTTTTTGAAATGGCGAAAATATGACTTTTTGGCTATAACTTAAAAACAAAAGAAGATAGAGGTTTTGTCTTTGCGGGATTGAATATTTCTCGAAAAAAGAGATCGGGACATGGCACCTATTTTACTCGTATCTCTTATAGTTTTAGAGATACCCTATCATAACACCAAAATTTGCCCAAACTGTACATAATGGAAGATAAATTAAATTGATTCAACTTCTAAGGCACGTTTACTACCATCTTCTGCTTAGTAAAAATCGAGTTTTCAAGAATTTTAAAATTTATACAAAATATCGGAAAAATACCAATTAAGCTCAGCAGCTTATATCTCAAGAACTTTCAAATTGAAAATATCTTTCTTCACTTTTAGAAAGTAGATGCTCCAATTAGTAATTGAAAGTAATTTCGTAACAATTTTCCTAAACAATCGTATTTACAAGAATAATTAAATTTATACAAAATATTGGAAAAATCTCAATTAAGTTCAGAAGATTGTATCTCAAGAACTAAGTGAGATATTTTCAAATTGACTTCACTTTTAGAAAGTAGATGCTTTAATTAGTAATTGAAAGTAATTTCATAACAATTTTTCAAAAAATCAATTTTTCAGGAATTTTTAAAGTTATTCAAAATATTAGAAAAATCCCAATTAAGTTCAGCAGCTAATATCTCAGGAACTAAGTGAGATATTTTCAAATTGACTTCACTTTTAGAAAGCAGATGCTTTAATTAGTAATTGAAAGTAATTTCATAACAATTTTTCAAAAAATCAATTTTTCAGGAATTTTTAAAGTTATTCAAAATATTGGAAACATCCAAATTAAGTTCAGCAGCTAATATCTCAGGAACTAAGTGAGATATTTTCAAATTGACTTCACTTTTAGAAAGCAGATGCTCTAATTAGTAATTGAAAGTAATTTCATAACAATTTTTCAAAAAATCAATTTTTCAGGAATTTTTAAAGTTATTCAAAATATTGAAAAAATCCCAATTAAGTTCAGCAGCTAATATCTCAGGAACTAAGTGAGATATTTTCAAATTGACTTCACTTTTAGAAAGTAGATGCTCTAATTAGTAATTGAAAGTAATTTCATAACAATTTTTCAAAAATTCAATTTTTCTGGAATTTTTAAAGTTATTTAAAATATTGGAAAAATCCTAATTAAGTTCAGCAGCTAATATCTCAGGAACTAAGTGAGATATTTTCAAATTGACTTCACTTTTAGAAAGTAGATGCTCTAATTAGTAATTGAAAGTAATTTCATAACAATTTTTCAAAAAATCAATTTTTCTGGAATTTTTAAAGTTATTTAAAATATTGGAAAAATCCCAATTAAGTTCAGCAGCTAATATCTCAGGAACTAAGTGAGATATTTTCAAATTGACTTCACTTTTAGAAAGTAGATGCTCTAATTAGTAATTGAAAGTAATTTCATAACAATTTTTCAAAAAATCAATTTTTCTGGAATTTTTAAAGTTATTTAAAATATTGGAAAAATCCCAATTAAGTTCAGCAGCTAATATCTCAGGAACTAAGTGAGATATTTTCAAATTGACTTCACTTTTAGAAAGTAGATGCTCTAATTAGTAATTGAAAGTAATTTCATAACAATTTTTCAAAAAATCAATTTTTCAGGAATTTTTAAAGTTATTCAAAATATTGAAAAAATCCCAATTAAGTTCAGCAGCTAATATCTCAGGAACTAAGTGAGATATTTTCAAATTGACTTCACTTTTAGAAAGTAGATGCTCTAATTAGTAATTGAAAGTAATTTCATAACAATTTTTCAAAAAATCAATTTTTCTGGAATTTTTAAAGTTATTTAAAATATTGGAAAAATCCCAATTAAGTTCAGCAGCTAATATCTCAGGAACTAAGTGAGATATTTTCAAATTGACTTCACTTTTAGAAAGTAGATGCTCTAATTAGTAATTGAAAGTAATTTCATAACAATTTTTCAAAAAATCAATTTTTCTGGAATTTTTAAAGTTATTTAAAATATTGGAAAAATCCCAATTAAGTTCAGCAGCTAATATCTCAGGAACTAAGTGAGATATTTTCAAATTGACTTCACTTTTAGAAAGTAGATGCTCTAATTAGTAATTGAAAGTAATTTCATAACAATTTTTCAAAAAATCAATTTTTCAGGAATTTTTAAAGTTATTCAAAATATTGAAAAAATCCCAATTAAGTTCAGCAGCTAATATCTCAGGAACTAAGTGAGATATTTTCAAATTGACTTCACTTTTAGAAAGTAGATGCTCTAATTAGTAATTGAAAGTAATTTCATAACAATTTTTCAAAAAATCAATTTTTCTGGAATTTTTAAAGTTATTTAAAATATTGGAAAAATCCCAATTAAGTTCAGCAGCTAATATCTCAGGAACTAAGTGAGATATTTTCAAATTGACTTCACTTTTAGAAAGTAGATGCTCTAATTAGTAATTGAAAGTAATTTCATAACAATTTTTCAAAAAATCAATTTTTCTGGAATTTTTAAAGTTATTTAAAATATTGGAAAAATCCTAATTAAGTTCAGCAGCTAATATCTCAGGAACTAAGTGAGATATTTTCAAATTGACTTCACTTTTAGAAAGTAGATGCTCTAATTAGTAATTGAAAGTAATTTCATAACAATTTTTCAAAAAATCAATTTTTCTGGAATTTTTAAAGTTATTCAAAATATTGAAAAAATCCCAATTAAGTTCAGCAGCTAATATCTCAGGAACTAAGTGAGATATTTTCAAATTGACTTCACTTTTAGAAAGTAGATGCTCTAATTAGTAATTGAAAGTAATTTCATAACAATTTTTCAAAAAATCAATTTTTCTGGAATTTTTAAAGTTATTTAAAATATTGGAAAAATCCCAATTAAGTTCAGCAGCTAATATCTCAGGAACTAAGTGAGATATTTTCAAATTGACTTCACTTTTAGAAAGTAGATGCTCTAATTAGTAATTGAAAGTAATTTCATAACAATTTTTCAAAAAATCAATTTTTCTGGAATTTTTAAAGTTATTTAAAATATTGGAAAAATCCTAATTAAGTTCAGCAGCTAATATCTCAGGAACTAAGTGAGATATTTTCAAATTGACTTCACTTTTAGAAAGTAGATGCTCTAATTAGTAATTGAAAGTAATTTCATAACAATTTTTCAAAAAATCAATTTTTCAGGAATTTTTAAAGTTATTCAAAATATTGAAAAAATCCCAATTAAGTTCAGCAGCTAATATCTCAGGAACTAAGTGAGATATTTTCAAATTGACTTCACTTTTAGAAAGTAGATGCTCTAATTAGTAATTGAAAGTAATTTCATAACAATTTTTCAAAAAATCAATTTTTCTGGAATTTTTAAAGTTATTTAAAATATTGGAAAAATCCCAATTAAGTTCAGCAGCTAATATCTCAGGAACTAAGTGAGATATTTTCAAATTGACTTCACTTTTAGAAAGTAGATGCTCTAATTAGTAATTGAAAGTAATTTCATAACAATTTTTCAAAAAATCAATTTTTCTGGAATTTTTAAAGTTATTTAAAATATTGGAAAAATCCCAATTAAGTTCAGCAGCTAATATCTCAGGAACTAAGTGAGATATTTTCAAATTGACTTCACTTTTAGAAAGTAGATGCTCTAATTAGTAATTGAAAGTAATTTCATAACAATTTTTCAAAAAATCAATTTTTCTGGAATTTTTAAAGTTATTTAAAATATTGGAAAAATCCTAATTAAGTTCAGCAGCTAATATCTCAGGAACTAAGTGAGATATTTTCAAATTGACTTCACTTTTAGAAAGTAGATGCTCTAATTAGTAATTGAAAGTAATTTCATAACAATTTTTCAAAAAATCAATTTTTCAGGAATTTTTAAAGTTATTCAAAATATTGAAAAAATCCCAATTAAGTTCAGCAGCTAATATCTCAGGAACTAAGTGAGATATTTTCAAATTGACTTCACTTTTAGAAAGTAGATGCTCTAATTAGTAATTGAAAGTAATTTCATAACAATTTTTCAAAAAATCAATTTTTCTGGAATTTTTAAAGTTATTTAAAATATTGGAAAAATCCCAATTAAGTTCAGCAGCTAATATCTCAGGAACTAAGTGAGATATTTTCAAATTGACTTCACTTTTAGAAAGTAGATGCTCTAATTAGTAATTGAAAGTAATTTCATAACAATTTTTCAAAAAATCAATTTTTCTGGAATTTTTAAAGTTATTTAAAATATTGGAAAAATCCCAATTAAGTTCAGCAGCTAATATCTCAGGAACTAAGTGAGATATTTTCAAATTGACTTCACTTTTAGAAAGTAGATGCTCTAATTAGTAATTGAAAGTAATTTCATAACAATTTTTCAAAAAATCAATTTTTCTGGAATTTTTAAAGTTATTTAAAATATTGGAAAAATCCTAATTAAGTTCAGCAGCTAATATCTCAGGAACTAAGTGAGATATTTTCAAATTGACTTCACTTTTAGAAAGTAGATGCTCTAATTAGTAATTGAAAGTAATTTCATAACAATTTTTCAAAAAATCAATTTTTCAGGAATTTTTAAAGTTATTCAAAATATTGAAAAAATCCCAATTAAGTTCAGCAGCTAATATCTCAGGAACTAAGTGAGATATTTTCAAATTGACTTCACTTTTAGAAAGTAGATGCTCTAATTAGTAATTGAAAGTAATTTCATAACAATTTTTCAAAAAATCAATTTTTCTGGAATTTTTAAAGTTATTTAAAATATTGGAAAAATCCCAATTAAGTTCAGCAGCTAATATCTCAGGAACTAAGTGAGATATTTTCAAATTGACTTCACTTTTAGAAAGTAGATGCTCTAATTAGTAATTGAAAGTAATTTCATAACAATTTTTCAAAAAATCAATTTTTCTGGAATTTTTAAAGTTATTTAAAATATTGGAAAAATCCCAATTAAGTTCAGCAGCTAATATCTCAGGAACTAAGTGAGATATTTTCAAATTGACTTCACTTTTAGAAAGTAGATGCTCTAATTAGTAATTGAAAGTAATTTCATAACAATTTTTCAAAAAATCAATTTTTCTGGAATTTTTAAAGTTATTTAAAATATTGGAAAAATCCTAATTAAGTTCAGCAGCTAATATCTCAGGAACTAAGTGAGATATTTTCAAATTGACTTCACTTTTAGAAAGTAGATGCTCTAATTAGTAATTGAAAGTAATTTCATAACAATTTTTCAAAAAATCGATTTTTCAGGAATTTTTCAATTTATACAAAATATTGGAAAAATCCCAATTAAGTTGTGAAGATTGTATCTCAAGAACTAAGTGAGATATATTCAAATTGACTTCACTTTTAGAAAGTAGATGCTCCAATTATTTATTGAAAGTAATTTCATAACAATTTTTCAAAAAATCGATTTTTCATGAATTTTTAAACTTATACAAAATATTGGAAAGATCCCAATTAAGTTCAGCAGTTTATATCTCAAGAACTAAGTGAGATATTTTCAAATTGACTTCACTTTTAGAAAGCAGATGCTCTAATTAGTAATTGAAAGTAATTTCATAACAATTTTTCAAAAAATCAATTTTTCAGGAATTTTTAAAGTTATTCAAAATATTGAAAAAATCCCAATTAAGTTCAGCAGCTAATATCTCAGGAACTAAGTGAGATATTTTCAAATTGACTTCACTTTTAGAAAGTAGATGCTCTAATTAGTAATTGAAAGTAATTTCATAACAATTTTTCAAAAAATCAATTTTTCTGGAATTTTTAAAGTTATTTAAAATATTGGAAAAATCCTAATTAAGTTCAGCAGCTAATATCTCAGGAACTAAGTGAGATATTTTCAAATTGACTTCACTTTTAGAAAGTAGATGCTCTAATTAGTAATTGAAAGTAATTTCATAACAATTTTTCAAAAAATCAATTTTTCTGGAATTTTTAAAGTTATTTAAAATATTGGAAAAATCCTAATTAAGTTCAGCAGCTAATATCTCAGGAACTAAGTGAGATATTTTCAAATTGACTTCACTTTTAGAAAGTAGATGCTCTAATTAGTAATTGAAAGTAATTTCATAACAATTTTTCAAAAAATCGATTTTTCAGGAATTTTTCAATTTATACAAAATATTGGAAAAATCCCAATTAAGTTGTGAAGATTGTATCTCAAGAACTAAGTGAGATATATTCAAATTGACTTCACTTTTAGAAAGTAGATGCTCCAATTATTTATTGAAAGTAATTTCATAACAATTTTTCAAAAAATCGATTTTTCATGAATTTTTAAACTTATACAAAATATTGGAAAGATCCCAATTAAGTTCAGCAGTTTATATCTCAAGAACTAAGTGAGATATTTTCAAATTGACTTCACTTTTAGAAAGTAGATGCTCTAATTAGTAATTGAAAGTAATTTCATAACAATTTTTCAAAAAATCAATTTTTCAGGAATTTTTAAAGTTATTCAAAATATTGAAAAAATCCCAATTAAGTTCAGCAGCTAATATCTCAGGAACTAAGTGAGATATTTTCAAATTGACTTCACTTTTAGAAAGTAGATGCTCTAATTAGTAATTGAAAGTAATTTCATAACAATTTTTCAAAAAATCAATTTTTCTGGAATTTTTAAAGTTATTTAAAATATTGGAAAAATCCCAATTAAGTTCAGCAGCTAATATCTCAGGAACTAAGTGAGATATTTTCAAATTGACTTCACTTTTAGAAAGTAGATGCTCTAATTAGTAATTGAAAGTAATTTCATAACAATTTTTCAAAAAATCAATTTTTCTGGAATTTTTAAAGTTATTTAAAATATTGGAAAAATCCCAATTAAGTTCAGCAGCTAATATCTCAGGAACTAAGTGAGATATTTTCAAATTGACTTCACTTTTAGAAAGTAGATGCTCTAATTAGTAATTGAAAGTAATTTCATAACAATTTTTCAAAAAATCAATTTTTCTGGAATTTTTAAAGTTATTTAAAATATTGGAAAAATCCTAATTAAGTTCAGCAGCTAATATCTCAGGAACTAAGTGAGATATTTTCAAATTGACTTCACTTTTAGAAAGTAGATGCTCTAATTAGTAATTGAAAGTAATTTCATAACAATTTTTCAAAAAATCAATTTTTCAGGAATTTTTAAAGTTATTCAAAATATTGAAAAAATCCCAATTAAGTTCAGCAGCTAATATCTCAGGAACTAAGTGAGATATTTTCAAATTGACTTCACTTTTAGAAAGTAGATGCTCTAATTAGTAATTGAAAGTAATTTCATAACAATTTTTCAAAAAATCAATTTTTCTGGAATTTTTAAAGTTATTTAAAATATTGGAAAAATCCTAATTAAGTTCAGCAGCTAATATCTCAGGAACTAAGTGAGATATTTTCAAATTGACTTCACTTTTAGAAAGTAGATGCTCTAATTAGTAATTGAAAGTAATTTCATAACAATTTTTCAAAAAATCAATTTTTCTGGAATTTTTAAAGTTATTTAAAATATTGGAAAAATCCTAATTAAGTTCAGCAGCTAATATCTCAGGAACTAAGTGAGATATTTTCAAATTGACTTCACTTTTAGAAAGTAGATGCTCTAATTAGTAATTGAAAGTAATTTCATAACAATTTTTCAAAAAATCAATTTTTCTGGAATTTTTAAAGTTATTTAAAATATTGGAAAAATCCTAATTAAGTTCAGCAGCTAATATCTCAGGAACTAAGTGAGATATTTTCAAATTGACTTCACTTTTAGAAAGTAGATGCTCTAATTAGTAATTGAAAGTAATTTCATAACAATTTTTCAAAAAATCAATTTTTCTGGAATTTTTAAAGTTATTTAAAATATTGGAAAAATCCCAATTAAGTTCAGCAGCTAATATCTCAGGAACTAAGTGAGATATTTTCAAATTGACTTCACTTTTAGAAAGTAGATGCTCTAATTAGTAATTGAAAGTAATTTCATAACAATTTTTCAAAAAATCAATTTTTCTGGAATTTTTAAAGTTATTCAAAATATTGAAAAAATCCCAATTAAGTTCAGCAGCTAATATCTCAGGAACTAAGTGAGATATTTTCAAATTGACTTCACTTTTAGAAAGTAGATGCTCTAATTAGTAATTGAAAGTAATTTCATAACAATTTTTCAAAAAATCAATTTTTCAGGAATTTTTAAAGTTATTCAAAATATTGAAAAAATCCCAATTAAGTTCAGCAGCTAATATCTCAGGAACTAAGTGAGATATTTTCAAATTGACTTCACTTTTAGAAAGTAGATGCTCTAATTAGTAATTGAAAGTAATTTCATAACAATTTTTCAAAAAATCAATTTTTCTGGAATTTTTAAAGTTATTTAAAATATTGGAAAAATCCCAATTAAGTTCAGCAGCTAATATCTCAGGAACTAAGTGAGATATTTTCAAATTGACTTCACTTTTAGAAAGTAGATGCTCTAATTAGTAATTGAAAGTAATTTCATAACAATTTTTCAAAAAATCAATTTTTCTGGAATTTTTAAAGTTATTTAAAATATTGGAAAAATCCCAATTAAGTTCAGCAGCTAATATCTCAGGAACTAAGTGAGATATTTTCAAATTGACTTCACTTTTAGAAAGTAGATGCTCTAATTAGTAATTGAAAGTAATTTCATAACAATTTTTCAAAAAATCAATTTTTCTGGAATTTTTAAAGTTATTTAAAATATTGGAAAAATCCCAATTAAGTTCAGCAGCTAATATCTCAGGAACTAAGTGAGATATTTTCAAATTGACTTCACTTTTAGAAAGTAGATGCTCTAATTAGTAATTGAAAGTAATTTCATAACAATTTTTCAAAAAATCAATTTTTCAGGAATTTTTAAAGTTATTCAAAATATTGAAAAAATCCCAATTAAGTTCAGCAGCTAATATCTCAGGAACTAAGTGAGATATTTTCAAATTGACTTCACTTTTAGAAAGTAGATGCTCTAATTAGTAATTGAAAGTAATTTCATAACAATTTTTCAAAAAATCAATTTTTCTGGAATTTTTAAAGTTATTTAAAATATTGGAAAAATCCTAATTAAGTTCAGCAGCTAATATCTCAGGAACTAAGTGAGATATTTTCAAATTGACTTCACTTTTAGAAAGTAGATGCTCTAATTAGTAATTGAAAGTAATTTCATAACAATTTTTCAAAAAATCAATTTTTCTGGAATTTTTAAAGTTATTTAAAATATTGGAAAAATCCTAATTAAGTTCAGCAGCTAATATCTCAGGAACTAAGTGAGATATTTTCAAATTGACTTCACTTTTAGAAAGTAGATGCTCTAATTAGTAATTGAAAGTAATTTCATAACAATTTTTCAAAAAATCAATTTTTCTGGAATTTTTAAAGTTATTTAAAATATTGGAAAAATCCTAATTAAGTTCAGCAGCTAATATCTCAGGAACTAAGTGAGATATTTTCAAATTGACTTCACTTTTAGAAAGTAGATGCTCTAATTAGTAATTGAAAGTAATTTCATAACAATTTTTCAAAAAATCGATTTTTCAGGAATTTTTCAATTTATACAAAATATTGGAAAAATCCCAATTAAGTTGTGAAGATTGTATCTCAAGAACTAAGTGAGATATATTCAAATTGACTTCACTTTTAGAAAGTAGATGCTCCAATTATTTATTGAAAGTAATTTCATAACAATTTTTCAAAAAATCGATTTTTCATGAATTTTTAAACTTATACAAAATATTGGAAAGATCCCAATTAAGTTCAGCAGTTTATATCTCAAGAACTAAGTGAGATATTTTCAAATTGACTTCACTTTTAGAAAGCAGATGCTCTAATTAGTAATTGAAAGTAATTTCATAACAATTTTTCAAAAAATCAATTTTTCAGGAATTTTTAAAGTTATTCAAAATATTGAAAAAATCCCAATTAAGTTCAGCAGCTAATATCTCAGGAACTAAGTGAGATATTTTCAAATTGACTTCACTTTTAGAAAGTAGATGCTCTAATTAGTAATTGAAAGTAATTTCATAACAATTTTTCAAAAAATCAATTTTTCTGGAATTTTTAAAGTTATTTAAAATATTGGAAAAATCCTAATTAAGTTCAGCAGCTAATATCTCAGGAACTAAGTGAGATATTTTCAAATTGACTTCACTTTTAGAAAGTAGATGCTCTAATTAGTAATTGAAAGTAATTTCATAACAATTTTTCAAAAAATCGATTTTTCAGGAATTTTTCAATTTATACAAAATATTGGAAAAATCCCAATTAAGTTGTGAAGATTGTATCTCAAGAACTAAGTGAGATATATTCAAATTGACTTCACTTTTAGAAAGTAGATGCTCCAATTATTTATTGAAAGTAATTTCATAACAATTTTTCAAAAAATCGATTTTTCATGAATTTTTAAACTTATACAAAATATTGGAAAGATCCCAATTAAGTTCAGCAGTTTATATCTCAAGAACTAAGTGAGATATTTTCAAATTGACTTCACTTTTAGAAAGCAGATGCTCTAATTAGTAATTGAAAGTAATTTCATAACAATTTTTCAAAAAATCAATTTTTCAGGAATTTTTAAAGTTATTCAAAATATTGAAAAAATCCCAATTAAGTTCAGCAGCTAATATCTCAGGAACTAAGTGAGATATTTTCAAATTGACTTCACTTTTAGAAAGTAGATGCTCTAATTAGTAATTGAAAGTAATTTCATAACAATTTTTCAAAAAATCAATTTTTCTGGAATTTTTAAAGTTATTTAAAATATTGGAAAAATCCTAATTAAGTTCAGCAGCTAATATCTCAGGAACTAAGTGAGATATTTTCAAATTGACTTCACTTTTAGAAAGTAGATGCTCTAATTAGTAATTGAAAGTAATTTCATAACAATTTTTCAAAAAATCAATTTTTCAGGAATTTTTAAAGTTATTCAAAATATTGAAAAAATCCCAATTAAGTTCAGCAGCTAATATCTCAGGAACTAAGTGAGATATTTTCAAATTGACTTCACTTTTAGAAAGTAGATGCTCTAATTAGTAATTGAAAGTAATTTCATAACAATTTTTCAAAAAATCAATTTTTCTGGAATTTTTAAAGTTATTTAAAATATTGGAAAAATCCCAATTAAGTTCAGCAGCTAATATCTCAGGAACTAAGTGAGATATTTTCAAATTGACTTCACTTTTAGAAAGTAGATGCTCTAATTAGTAATTGAAAGTAATTTCATAACAATTTTTCAAAAAATCAATTTTTCTGGAATTTTTAAAGTTATTTAAAATATTGGAAAAATCCCAATTAAGTTCAGCAGCTAATATCTCAGGAACTAAGTGAGATATTTTCAAATTGACTTCACTTTTAGAAAGTAGATGCTCTAATTAGTAATTGAAAGTAATTTCATAACAATTTTTCAAAAAATCAATTTTTCTGGAATTTTTAAAGTTATTTAAAATATTGGAAAAATCCCAATTAAGTTCAGCAGCTAATATCTCAGGAACTAAGTGAGATATTTTCAAATTGACTTCACTTTTAGAAAGTAGATGCTCTAATTAGTAATTGAAAGTAATTTCATAACAATTTTTCAAAAAATCAATTTTTCAGGAATTTTTAAAGTTATTCAAAATATTGAAAAAATCCCAATTAAGTTCAGCAGCTAATATCTCAGGAACTAAGTGAGATATTTTCAAATTGACTTCACTTTTAGAAAGTAGATGCTCTAATTAGTAATTGAAAGTAATTTCATAACAATTTTTCAAAAAATCAATTTTTCTGGAATTTTTAAAGTTATTTAAAATATTGGAAAAATCCTAATTAAGTTCAGCAGCTAATATCTCAGGAACTAAGTGAGATATTTTCAAATTGACTTCACTTTTAGAAAGTAGATGCTCTAATTAGTAATTGAAAGTAATTTCATAACAATTTTTCAAAAAATCAATTTTTCTGGAATTTTTAAAGTTATTTAAAATATTGGAAAAATCCTAATTAAGTTCAGCAGCTAATATCTCAGGAACTAAGTGAGATATTTTCAAATTGACTTCACTTTTAGAAAGTAGATGCTCTAATTAGTAATTGAAAGTAATTTCATAACAATTTTTCAAAAAATCAATTTTTCTGGAATTTTTAAAGTTATTTAAAATATTGGAAAAATCCTAATTAAGTTCAGCAGCTAATATCTCAGGAACTAAGTGAGATATTTTCAAATTGACTTCACTTTTAGAAAGTAGATGCTCTAATTAGTAATTGAAAGTAATTTCATAACAATTTTTCAAAAAATCGATTTTTCAGGAATTTTTCAATTTATACAAAATATTGGAAAAATCCCAATTAAGTTGTGAAGATTGTATCTCAAGAACTAAGTGAGATATATTCAAATTGACTTCACTTTTAGAAAGTAGATGCTCCAATTATTTATTGAAAGTAATTTCATAACAATTTTTCAAAAAATCGATTTTTCATGAATTTTTAAACTTATACAAAATATTGGAAAGATCCCAATTAAGTTCAGCAGTTTATATCTCAAGAACTAAGTGAGATATTTTCAAATTGACTTCACTTTTAGAAAGCAGATGCTCTAATTAGTAATTGAAAGTAATTTCATAACAATTTTTCAAAAAATCAATTTTTCAGGAATTTTTAAAGTTATTCAAAATATTGAAAAAATCCCAATTAAGTTCAGCAGCTAATATCTCAGGAACTAAGTGAGATATTTTCAAATTGACTTCACTTTTAGAAAGTAGATGCTCTAATTAGTAATTGAAAGTAATTTCATAACAATTTTTCAAAAAATCAATTTTTCTGGAATTTTTAAAGTTATTTAAAATATTGGAAAAATCCTAATTAAGTTCAGCAGCTAATATCTCAGGAACTAAGTGAGATATTTTCAAATTGACTTCACTTTTAGAAAGTAGATGCTCTAATTAGTAATTGAAAGTAATTTCATAACAATTTTTCAAAAAATCAATTTTTCAGGAATTTTTAAAGTTATTCAAAATATTGAAAAAATCCCAATTAAGTTCAGCAGCTAATATCTCAGGAACTAAGTGAGATATTTTCAAATTGACTTCACTTTTAGAAAGTAGATGCTCTAATTAGTAATTGAAAGTAATTTCATAACAATTTTTCAAAAAATCAATTTTTCTGGAATTTTTAAAGTTATTTAAAATATTGGAAAAATCCCAATTAAGTTCAGCAGCTAATATCTCAGGAACTAAGTGAGATATTTTCAAATTGACTTCACTTTTAGAAAGTAGATGCTCTAATTAGTAATTGAAAGTAATTTCATAACAATTTTTCAAAAAATCAATTTTTCTGGAATTTTTAAAGTTATTTAAAATATTGGAAAAATCCCAATTAAGTTCAGCAGCTAATATCTCAGGAACTAAGTGAGATATTTTCAAATTGACTTCACTTTTAGAAAGTAGATGCTCTAATTAGTAATTGAAAGTAATTTCATAACAATTTTTCAAAAAATCAATTTTTCTGGAATTTTTAAAGTTATTTAAAATATTGGAAAAATCCTAATTAAGTTCAGCAGCTAATATCTCAGGAACTAAGTGAGATATTTTCAAATTGACTTCACTTTTAGAAAGTAGATGCTCTAATTAGTAATTGAAAGTAATTTCATAACAATTTTTCAAAAAATCAATTTTTCAGGAATTTTTAAAGTTATTCAAAATATTGAAAAAATCCCAATTAAGTTCAGCAGCTAATATCTCAGGAACTAAGTGAGATATTTTCAAATTGACTTCACTTTTAGAAAGTAGATGCTCTAATTAGTAATTGAAAGTAATTTCATAACAATTTTTCAAAAAATCAATTTTTCTGGAATTTTTAAAGTTATTTAAAATATTGGAAAAATCCTAATTAAGTTCAGCAGCTAATATCTCAGGAACTAAGTGAGATATTTTCAAATTGACTTCACTTTTAGAAAGTAGATGCTCTAATTAGTAATTGAAAGTAATTTCATAACAATTTTTCAAAAAATCAATTTTTCTGGAATTTTTAAAGTTATTTAAAATATTGGAAAAATCCTAATTAAGTTCAGCAGCTAATATCTCAGGAACTAAGTGAGATATTTTCAAATTGACTTCACTTTTAGAAAGTAGATGCTCTAATTAGTAATTGAAAGTAATTTCATAACAATTTTTCAAAAAATCAATTTTTCTGGAATTTTTAAAGTTATTTAAAATATTGGAAAAATCCTAATTAAGTTCAGCAGCTAATATCTCAGGAACTAAGTGAGATATTTTCAAATTGACTTCACTTTTAGAAAGTAGATGCTCTAATTAGTAATTGAAAGTAATTTCATAACAATTTTTCAAAAAATCGATTTTTCAGGAATTTTTCAATTTATACAAAATATTGGAAAAATCCCAATTAAGTTGTGAAGATTGTATCTCAAGAACTAAGTGAGATATATTCAAATTGACTTCACTTTTAGAAAGTAGATGCTCCAATTATTTATTGAAAGTAATTTCATAACAATTTTTCAAAAAATCGATTTTTCATGAATTTTTAAACTTATACAAAATATTGGAAAGATCCCAATTAAGTTCAGCAGTTTATATCTCAAGAACTAAGTGAGATATTTTCAAATTGACTTCACTTTTAGAAAGCAGATGCTCTAATTAGTAATTGAAAGTAATTTCATAACAATTTTTCAAAAAATCAATTTTTCAGGAATTTTTAAAGTTATTCAAAATATTGAAAAAATCCCAATTAAGTTCAGCAGCTAATATCTCAGGAACTAAGTGAGATATTTTCAAATTGACTTCACTTTTAGAAAGTAGATGCTCTAATAAGTAATTGAAAGTAATTTCATAACAATTTTTCAAAAAATCAATTTTTCTGGAATTTTTAAAGTTATTTAAAATATTGGAAAAATCCTAATTAAGTTCAGCAGCTAATATCTCAGGAACTAAGTGAGATATTTTCAAATTGACTTCACTTTTAGAAAGTAGATGCTCTAATTAGTAATTGAAAGTAATTTCATAACAATTTTTCAAAAAATCAATTTTTCAGGAATTTTTAAAGTTATTCAAAATATTGAAAAAATCCCAATTAAGTTCAGCAGCTAATATCTCAGGAACTAAGTGAGATATTTTCAAATTGACTTCACTTTTAGAAAGCAGATGCTCTAATTAGTAATTGAAAGTAATTTCATAACAATTTTTCAAAAAATCAATTTTTCAGGAATTTTTAAAGTTATTCAAAATATTGAAAAAATCCCAATTAAGTTCAGCAGCTAATATCTCAGGAACTAAGTGAGATATTTTCAAATTGACTTCACTTTTAGAAAGTAGATGCTCTAATTAGTAATTGAAAGTAATTTCATAACAATTTTTCAAAAAATCAATTTTTCTGGAATTTTTAAAGTTATTTAAAATATTGGAAAAATCCTAATTAAGTTCAGCAGCTAATATCTCAGGAACTAAGTGAGATATTTTCAAATTGATTTCACTTTTAGAAAGTAGATGCTCTAATTAGTAATTGAAAGTAATTTCATAACAATTTTTCAAAAAATCGATTTTTCAGGAATTTTTCAATTTATACAAAATATTGGAAAAATCCCAATTAAGTTGTGAAGATTGTATCTCAAGAACTAAGTGAGATATATTCAAATTGACTTCACTTTTAGAAAGTAGATGCTCCAATTATTTATTGAAAGTAATTTCATAACAATTTTTCAAAAAATCGATTTTTCATGAATTTTTAAACTTATACAAAATATTGGAAAGATCCCAATTAAGTTCAGCAGTTTATATCTCAAGAACTAAGTGAGATATTTTCAAATTGACTTCACTTTTAGAAAGTAGATGCTCCAATTATTTATTGAAAGTAATTTCATAACACTTTTTCAAAAAATTGATTTTTCATGAATTTTTAAACTTATACAAAATATTGGAAAAATCCCAATTAAGTTCAGCAGTTTATATCTCAAGAACTAAGTGAGATATTTTCAAATTGACTTCACTTTTAGAAATTAGATTCTCCAATTATTAACTGAAAGTAATTTCATAACAATTTTTCAAAAAATCGATTTTTCAGGAATTTATAAACTTATACAAAATATTGGAAAAATCCCAATTAAGTGCGGCAGTTTATATCTCAAGAACTAAGTGAGATATTGTCAAATTGACTTCACTTTCAGAAAGTAGATGCTCCAATTAGTAATTGAAAGTAATTTCATAACACTTTTTCAAAAAATCGATTTTTCAGGAATTTATAAACTTATACAAAATATTGGAAAAATCCCAATTAAGTGCGGCAGTTTATATCTCAAGAACTAAGTGAGATATTTTCAAATTGACTTCACTTTCAGAAAGTAGATGCTCCAATTAGTAATTGAAAGTAATTTCATAACACTTTTTCAAAAAATCGATTTTTCAGGAATTTTTAAACTTATAATAATTAATAATAATTATCTTTATTTGTGCAAGAAAAGTACAGGCACTCTTACGCCTGTCAGAAACATATTACAATAAATAAAAAGCAGTATACAATAATTATTCTTACAAAATACTTACAATTTACAAACTACATATCATCCACACTACAAATTAAAAACTCGTTTTACTCGGAATAAAACGCGTTTTTCATTAAGAAAACCTTTAATCGAGCCTTTATCCCAGCTGGAGGTAACTCACGCAACCGTCGTGGCAACCTATTAAATAGTTTTTGGCCCATATACAAGGGACCGCCCTGGGTCTTTGTAAGCCGGAGAAAGGTTGGACGTAGATTTTCTTTCCCACGTGCATTGTGAGAATGAACATCAGAGTGCTCACTGAAAGAATTGTGATTCTCCACAATGTACATAATATAGCGCAATATATATAAACATGGTACTGTCAATATAGATAGGCGAACAAAAGCAGGCAGACAGTCGTCCCTATAAGCAATTAAAGCCAGAACTCGCACAGCTCTGCGTTGTATTTTAAACATCTGCTCACTCGCGGGATCTGCACCCCATGCAAGAATTGCATAGCTAAATAACGAATGAACAAATGCATAGTAAGCATTTTTTGCCACATTCCGTGATACACCCGCAGCGAGTCTGCGCAGTAAATAAATATTTCTACTCAGCCTGGACTCCATACAATTGAAGTGGCTAGCAAAGCGCAATGAGGGAGCAGTAATAGAAGTACCCAGAAATTTTACCTTACTTGGATTGCAACCTCAAGCATCCGCAAACCAAAAGAAAGTTGCACAGTTTTATTATCATTTAAACATAGTGCGTTCGCTATACACCAGTCACGCGCCCTCGACAACGCCTCCGCCGAAAGCCTCAATGCGTCGTTGTAATTTGATCCCCGAATCAACAACGTGGCATCATCCGCATAAAGCAAGCACTTTAGACTATTAAAGTTTTTACTTACGTAGTAAGGAAAGTCATTAAAGTATATAAAAAATAGTAAAGGGCCAAGAATCGATCCCTGTGGTACTCCTCTTGTTACATTCACGGTATCGGATGTTAATTCACCTGCTTTTACAGTTTGAGTTCTACGCATCAGAAATGATTGAATCAAATGTAAGGTAGTACAATCCATATTATATTTTTTTTTCCAATTTCTGCAAGAGTATGCGGTGAGAGACACAGTCGAAAGCGCGCGACAGGTCCAGAAACAATGCAACGCAATAATCACCACCTTCAAATGCACGATGGCAGAAATTTACAAACTCAACCACCGCATCCTCCGTGCACCGCCCCCTACGAAAACCAACTTGGCCTCCAAACAACATATCGTGCCCCTCCAGATAATCTATAATTCTATTATAGATAATCCTTTCATAGACCTTCGAGAACACTGGCAGGATGCTTATGGGACGGTAATTTTTGATATCACCTTTACTACCGTTTTTAAAGACTGGAATTACCGATGCACGCTTTAGAAGGTCAGGAAATCTCCCTTCCATAAGCGAACAATTTATAAGTTTAGTCAATGGAGAGACATATAGGTTAACAGTTCTCTTTATAAAACTGACAGAGAACCCAAAGCAGTCCCTTGCAGGGCTACTCCTTAATAAGTTAACTAAATCACGAACCTCAACTTGAGTGACAACATTTAGACTTCATTTATGTTTGGGCACACCCGGAATATCACAGATGAGTATAGGGTCATGTTTAGCAGTTGGCAAATTCTTAACTATGTCGAGAGGGGTGTTTGTAAAGAAATAATTCAGCTCATCTGCGTCCAGTAATACATTATTAGCTTCAACATTTTGGTAGGTTGAAATGATCACATTCCACATTGCACGAGATTTATTGTTTGAATTTTCAATGTATAAGGTTGTAGCTTGTACCTTTGCTTCCCGTATCGATTGTCGATACGTGGACCTAAGCCTGTTACGCATATGGAGCAAGTCATCAGATAAGTTGATCTCAAGTCAGTAATGATTGATTGAACAACTTTACTCCACAGTCAACATTTCTTACTTTATGCTGCCGGTAAGGAAAAGCCAAATTAAACGCTGTTGATATATTATCAAAGAATATATCGAATTTTTTATCAGCATCAAGGTTATTAGATGGATACCATTTTCCTTTCTATTCGTATGTTATTTTCAATGATAAGTTAATGGTAGTCAAAAACTGTCCGAAATGATCAGAAAGGCTACAGTCACCGAAAATACCCGCCTCGAAATTCGAACAAGAGAAATTTAAAAACACATTGTCAATACAATTTTTACCCCTAGTTGGCGCCTTAATTGCTCTCACATATCCAAACGAGTTGAAAATACTCACCACCCGCAGAGTATTGGCTCTTGTTGTTCCAAAATGAAGGTTAAAATCGCCGGCTATCATCATTAATCGATCGCGAAGCTTCTCCAATAAGCATGTCAGCACATGGCAAAAAGATTGATGATCATCTTCAGTTATTCCACACAAGATCTATACCACATAATTCACAGTGAATCTCAACTGATATATCACTAACATACAAAATACATATACATATACATCATATACATATACAAAATATTGGAAAAATCCCAATTAAGTTCAGCATTTTATATCTCAAGAACTAAGTGAGATATTTTCAAATTGACTTCACTTTTAGAAAGTAGATGCTCCAATTATTTATTGAAAGTAATTTCATAACACTTTTTCAAAAAATCGATTTTTCAGGAATTTTTAAACTTATACAAAATATTGGAAAAATCCCAATTAAGTTCAGCAGTTTATATCTCAAGAACTAAGTGAGATATTTTCAAATTGACTTCACTTTTAGAAATTAGATTTTCCAATTAGTAACTGAAAGTAATTTCATAACAATTTTTCAAAAAATCGATTTTTCAGGAATTTTTAAATGTATACAAAATACTGGAAAAATTCCAATTAAGCTCAGCAGCTTATATCTCAAGAACTAAGTGAGATATTTTCAAATTGACTTCACTTTTAGAAAGTAGATGGTCCAATTATTTATTGAAAGTAATTTCATAACAATTTTTCAAAAAATCGATTTTTCAGGAATTTTTAAATTTATACAAAATACTGGAAAAATTCCAATTAAGCTCAGCAGCTTATATCTCAAGAACTAAGTGAGATATTTTCAAATTGACTTCACTTTTAGAAAGTAGATGCTCCAATTATTTATTGAAAGTAATTTCATAACACTTTTTCAAAAAATCGATTTTTCAGGAATTTTTAAACTTATACAAAATATTGGAAAAATCCCAATTAAGTTCGGCAGTTTATATCTCAAGAACTAATTGAGATATTTTCAAATTGACTTCACTTTTAGAAATTAGATTCTCCAATTAGTAACTGAAAGTAATTTCATAACAATTTTTCAAAAAATCGATTTTTCAGGAATTTTTAAATTTATACAAAATACTGGAAAAATCCCAATTAAGCTCAGCAGCTTATATCTCAAGAACTAAGTGAGATATTTTCAAATTGACTTCGCTTTTAGAAAGTAGATGCTCCAATAATTTATTGAAAGTAATTTCATAACACTTTTTCAAAAAATCGATTTTTCAGGAATTTTTAAATTTATACAAAATACTGGAAAAATTCCAATTAAGCTCAGCAGCTTATATCTCAAGAACTAAGTGAGATATTTTCAAATTGACTTCACTTTTAGAAAGTAGATGCCCCAATTAGTAATTGAAAGTAATTTCAAAACAATTTTTCAAAAAATAAATTTTTCAGGAATTTTTAAATTTATACAAAATATCCGAAGAATCCCAATTAAGTTTAGCAGTTTATATCTCAAGAACTAAGTGAGATATTTTCAAATTGACTTCACTTTTAGAAATTAGATTCTCCAATTAGTAACTGAAAGTAATATCATAACAATTTTTCAAAAAATCAATTTTTCAGGAATTTTTAAATTTATACAAAATACTGGAAAAATTCCATTTAAGCTCAGCAGCTTATATCTCAAGAACTAAGTGAGATATTTTCAAATTGACTTCACTTTTAGAAAGTAGATGCTCTAATTAGTAATTGAAAGTAATTTCATAACAATTTTTCAAAAAATAAATTTTTCAGGAATTTTTAAATTTATACAAAATACTGGAAAAATCCCAATTAAGTTCATTAGTTTATATCTCAAGAACTAAGTGAGATATTTTCAAATTGACTTCACTTTTAGAAAGTAGATGCTCTAATTAGTAATTGAAAGTAATTTCATAACATTTTTTCAAAAAATCGATTTTTCAGGAATTTTTAAACTTATACAAAATATTGGAAAAATCCCAATCAAGTTCAGCAGCTTATATCTCAAGAACGAAGTGAGATATTTTCAAATTGACTTCACTTTTAGAAATTAGATGCTCCAATTATTTATTGAAAGTAATTTCATAACAATTTTTCAAAAAATCGATTTTTCAGGAATTTTTAAACTTATTCAAAATATTGGAAAAATCCCAATTAAGTTTAGCAGTTTACATCTCAAGAACTAAGTGAGATATTTTCAAATTGACTTCACTTTTAGAAAGTAAATGATCCAATTAGTAACTGAAAGTAATTTCATAACAATTTTTCAAAAAATCAATTTTTCAGGAATTTTTAAACTTATTCAAAATATTGGAAAAATCCCAACTAAGTTCAGCAGCTAATATCTCAAGAACTAAGTGGGATATTTTCAAATTGACTTCACTTTTAGAAAGTAGATGCTCCAATTATTTATTGAAAGTAATTTCATAACACTTTTTCAAAAAATCGATTTTTCAGGAATTTTTAAACTTATTCAAAGTATTGGAAGAATCCCAATTAAGTTCAGCAGTTAATATCTCAAGAACGAAGTGAGATATTTTCAAATTGACTTCACTTTTAGAAATTAGATGCTCCAATTATTTATTGAAAGTAATTTCATAACAATTTTTCAAAAAATCGATTTTTCAGGAATTTTTAAACTTATACAAAATATTGGAAAAATCCCAATTAAGTTCAGCAGTTCATATCTCAAGAACTAAGTGAGATATTTTCAAATTGACTACACTATTAGAAAGTAGATACCCCAATTAGTAATTGAAAGCAATTTCATAACAATTTTTCAAAAAATTGATTTTTCATGAATTTTTAAATTTATATGAAATACTGGAAAAATCCCAATTAAGTTCAGCAACTAATATCTCAAGAATTAAGTGAGATATTTTCAAATTGAGTTAACTTTTAGAAAGTAGATGCTCCAATTAGTAACTGAAAGTAATTTCATAACAATTTTTCAAAAAATCAATTTTTCAGGAATTTTTAAATTTATTCAAAATATTGGAAAAATCCCAATTAAGTTAAGAAGATTATATCCCAAAAACTAAGTGAGATATTTTCAAATTGACTTCACTTTTAGAAAATAGATGCTCCAATTATTTACTGAAAGTAATTTCATAACTATTTTTCAAAAAATCAATTTTTCAAGAATTTTTAAATTTATTCAAAATATTGGAATAATCCCAATTAAGTTCATCAGTTTATATCTCAAGAACTAAGTGAGATATTTTCAAATTGACTTCACTTTTAGAAAGTACATGCTCCAATTATTTATTGAAAGTAATTTCATAACAATTTTTCAAAGAATCGATTTTTCAGAAATTTTTAAACTTATACAAAATATTGGAAAAATCTCAATTAAGTTCAGCAGCTAATATCTCAAGAACTAAGTGAGATATTTTCAAATTGACTTCACTTTTAGAAAATAGATGCTCCAATTAGTAATTGAAAGTAATTTCGTAAGGATTTTCCAAAAATCCGATTTTTAAAGAATTTTTAAATTTCTACAAAATATTAAAAAAATCTCAATTAAGTTCAGCGACGTCATTTGTGGTTAAAATTAGTTAAAATGTCAAAAAAATAGACCCACCTTTTGACTATATGGTTAATAATTTAAAAATTTAACCCAAATATTATTAGAATCTTTGGATATCTCAGGGATTTTGTATCTGTTAGATAACGAAAATAACGCAATTTATGTAAAAAAAAGTACTTTTCTTTTTTTTAAGTTGTACTCGTATAATCAAAGTCATATTGAGTCTCTTCGAGGTTTATGATGAATCTAAAAAAATCTTTCAAGCTTTATTATCAATATTATTACCCATTTTATTTTTATTATTAAATTTTTAACTTCTCAAATAATAAAATAGTTTCAAAAGCCGCAATATGATGGCGCCACATACCCCCATGACATGTGTCACTGTCAAATCCGGCCAAAACATTACTTTAAGAAATTTTATATAAATCCTTCAATAACATAAAGCATTAATTTAGAACAAATTAAAAGAAAATGTCGTCTGAAGCGAGAAGAGAACGGAGAATAAGACGGGTCTTAGAACAGAGCGGTACGAGAATGGAAAAAATTCATAACATAGTTAAAGAAGCGAGTAAGATACCTTTAAATACAATTAAACATTTATATTTAGGCTATTTTATAGGTAAAGACTTAAAAAATGAATCAACTGCCTGTGAGACAATCTCACAAACGAATACATTCGTTCATCAAAACAACCAAGAGCCGGCTTTAAATGATTTAAATACGAGTTTAACCTCCCTTTTCCAAAATGGTAATTTTTCAGGCATTTCATCCCCTAGCGTAAGATCAACAGATGCTGAAACACACAACAAAAACTTACGAATAGTCGTTATATTAGCTTTGGCTACTTTTACCACAATTTTGCAATTAATTATTTTAAAATTATCCGATTCCTACGATTTTCCGTATTCCAATCACATTTTCACCCCGTTTCTTTTATACGAATTCATCAATACCTTCATGGTAAAAACAAATCCCCCCGTGAGTAATATAAGTTTCATCATAACGATGTTTGCGAGCGTTTCGCCCCAAATTTCGAGAAGAATCGTGAGTGTAATGAGTACTGTAACTATGTTTGTACAAGATTTAATGATATATTTTTTCGTGTACGTTTTTATTAATTTATTTATCGATATTGTGTGTTAAGGTGGTCTTTTTTATTCATAATTTAAAGTTATAATGGTGTAAAAGGTTTAATAATAAATATTTAAAAATTTTTTTTTGAGGTTATGTTAAAAGATTCAAGTGAAGTTAGCCACGTATAATTCAAAATCCAATTATTTATTTACTATTTATTAGTTATAAAAAACTTATTAAATTTAATTAAAATTACATTTTTAATTAATTAAATTAAATTCGTATTTTGGAATGAAATAAGTCAAAGAAAAATTTTTTTAATTAATCCTTGACATTGACTTTTCAAAATACCGACATAACCTTAATTTCGTCTCCTACGAATTTAATAAATATTCTTTTTATCGGAGATATCAAGTTTCAACTAAAAATATGAGCTTATCTTATGAATAGTTTTTTAATTTCTACTTCGGTTTTATCGCTAAAGCTGAAAGGATCGATGAATAAGCGGCGAAAAGTGCAATATCAGCAAGTTTAGGGACTTGGTTATTCAATCTTTATTCTGCAATATAAAAGTTGAAATGGGGAAGGTACGCGTTTAATTTTAATAATAATTAACTATAATTTTATTCCTTTTTTGTTTTAGAACGATAAATTGCGCTCTTTCATTCATACAAATCCAAAGAAACGTGGGCTCACCTACACCGTTGTTATGTTAATTTTTGTTGTGATTTCGTTTTTAAGTTTGTAATTACGTTATTATTCGTTGGATTAATTTATTTATTTTTAGTTGGTTGTTTTTTCCTTAAAGATGATGCTTTATTCGAATATATATGTAAGTTGGACAAATTGCAAAATTTAGGTAAAAAGTTTTTTTTTTAGGTGTATCGATTTTACTTCACTTTTTTGTATTTTTTTCTGTTATTTTTACGGAAAAGATTGGGTTATTTTGTGAGGAGATTAACCATTTGGACTTGAGATATAAGAATAATTTCTTCGTACTGCTTAAATTTATCTTTTATGGAGTTGATACTATCATTATAATCGTTTATCTCATCATAATTTTAAGCATAACCTTTTGTGGTTCGAATAATATAAGAAATCTTATTGGAGATTTTGGATTTCCGAGTAATATCTTTGCGTTATTTTCAAGTTTGCTGCTACGGGAGATTGTGCCATTAGTAATATAATTATTTATATCATAAATATTTAATATAGATATTTCAGGGGGAGTACTACTCCATAAAGTCCCAATTTCGTCTTGAGTCGCCGCTGGTTTTGATATATTGATTCAATATCATTAGTTTTGAGATTTTCAGTGCCTCGTTCGCAAGTGACCTCTTCGATTTAAGTAGAAATTGGGCCTATAAGTCATAATAAAAATGCAAACTCTCTCCAGCGAGTGAAGCACTGGAATCATCTAAAATTGGCGATTTTGTATTAATATATCTAAGCTAGCGCCTCGCCCGCAAGCGACCTCGGCGATTTGTTGCTAAATACGTTGTTATGAGACAGTTTGCATTTCTACCAAGTAATTTAGGCTCCATTTTTTCTTAAATTCCCGAGGTCGCATGTGGTCTTCCATTCTTTTCAACTCAGCTTCAAGTTCATTTTTACTTCTCTGTTAAAGTTTTAGAAGATTTGATATTGCCTCTTAAAAACTTGAAATGCTTCCAGAAGACTTAATATTCCCTTTTGAAGACTTGAAATACTTCGTTTTAAAGAATTGAAATGCTTCCAAAACACTTGATATTGTCTCGGGAAGACTTGAAATGCTTCCAGAAAACTTAATATTGTTTCTGGAAGCATTTCAAGTTTTCTGGAATCACTTCAGGTTCATTGGGAGTAATATCAAGTTTTCTGGAATCATTTCAGTTTCATTGGGAGCGATATTAAGTCTTCTGGAAGCATTTCAAGTCCTCCAGAGACAATATCAAGTCTTTTGGAAGCATTTCAAGGTTTCAAGAGGCAATATCAAGTCTTTTGGAAGCATTTCAAGTCTTTCAGAGACAATATTAAGTCTTTTGAAAGCATTTCAAGTCCTCCAGAGACTATATTAAATCTTCTGGAAGCATTTCAAGGCTTCAAGAGGCTATGTCAAGTCTTCTGGAAGCATTTCAATTCTTTCAAAGACAATATCAAGCATTTTGAAAGCATTTCCAATTTTCTAGAAGTATTTCAAGTCATCCAGAGGCAATATTAAGTCTTTTGGAAACATTTCAAGTCTTCAAAAACTTGATATTGCTTCCAAAAAACTTGAAATGCTTCCAGAAAACTTGAAATGCTTCAAGAAGCCTTAATATTGCCTTTTGAAGACTTGAAATACTTCATCTTGAAGACTTGAAATGCTTCCAGAAGATTGGAAATGCTTCCAAAACACTTGATATTGTCTCGGGAAGACTTGAAATACTTCCAGAAGACTTAATATTGCTTTTGGAATCATTTCAGGTTGATTAGAAGCAATATCAATTCTTCTGGAATCATTTCAAGTTCATTGGGAGCGATATTAAGTCTTCTGGAAGCACTTCAAGTCCTCCAGAGACAATATCAACTCTTTTGGAAGCATATCAACTCTTGCAAAGGCAATATCAAGCATTTTGAAAGCATTTCCAATTTTCTGGAAGTATTTCAAGTTGTCCAGAGGCAATATTAAGTCTTTCGGAAGCATTTCAAATCTTCCAGAGACAATATTAAGTCTTTTGAAAGCATTTCAAGTCCTCCAGAGGCTATATTAAGTCTTCTGGAAGCATTTCAACTCTTTCAAAGGCAATATCAAACATTTTGAAAGTATTTCCAATTTCCTGGAAGTATTTCAAGTCGTCCAGAAGCAATATTAAGTCCAAAAGAAACATTTCAAGTCTTCAAAAACTTGATATTGCTTCCAAAAAACTTGAAATGCTTCCAGAAAACTTGAAATGCTTCCAGAAGACTTAATATTGCCTTTTGAAGACTTGAAATACTTCATCTTGAAGACTTGAATTGCTTCCAGAAGATTGGAAATGCTTCCAAAACACTTGATATTGCCTCGGGAAGACTTGAAATGCTTCCAGAAGACTTAATATTGCTTCTGGAATCATTTCAGGTTCAATGGGAGCAATATCAAGTCTTCTGGAAGCATTTCAAGTCCTCCAGAGACAATATCAACTCTTTTGGAAGCATTTCAACTCTTTCAAAGGCCATATCAAGCATTTTGAAAGTATTTCCAATCTTCTGGAAGTATTTCAAGTCATCCAGAGGCAATATTAAGTCTTTTGGAAACATTACAAGTCTTCAAAAACTTGATATTGCCTTCAAAAAACTTGAAATGCTTCCAGAAAACTTGAAATGCTTCCAGAAGACTTAATATTGCCTTTGAAGACTTGAAATACTTCATCTTGAAGACTTGAAATACTTCCAGAAGATTGGAAATGCTTCCAAAACACTTGATATTGCCTCGGGAAGACTTGAAATGCTTCCAGAAGACTTAATATTGCTTCTGGAATCATTTCAGGTTCATTGGGAGCAATATCAAGCCTTCTGGAAGCATTTCAAGTCCTTCAGAGACAATATCAAGTCTTTCGGAAGCATTTCAACTCTTTCAAAGGCCATATCAAGCATTTTGAAAGTATTTCCAATTTCCTGAAAGTATTTCAAGTCGTCCAGAGGCAATATTAAGTCTTTTGGAAACATTTCAAGTCTTCAAAAACTTGATATTGCTTCCAGAAAACTTGAAATGCTTCCAGAAAACTTGAAATGCTTCCAGAAGACTTAATATTGCCTTTGAAGACTTGAAATACTTCATCTTGAAGACTGGAATTGCTTCCAGAAGATTGGAAATGCTTCCAAAACACTTGATATTACCTCGGGAAGACTTGAAATGCTTCCAGAAGACTTAATATTGCTTCTGGAATCATTTCAGGTTCATTGGGAGCAATATCAAGTCTTCTGGAAGCATTTCAAGTCCTCCAGAGACAATATCAAATCTTTTGGAAGCATTTCAACTCTTTCAAAGGCAATATCAAGCATTATGAAAGCATATCCAATCTTCTGGAAGTATTTCAAGTCGTCCAGAGGCAATATTAAGTCTTTTGGAAACATGACAAGTCTTCAAAAACTTGATATTGCCTCCAAAAAACTTGAAATGCTTCCAGAAAACTTGAAATGCTTCCAGAAGACTTAATATTGCCTTTGAAGACTTGAAATACTTCATCTTGAAGACTGGAATTGCTTCCAGAAGATTGGAAATGCTTCCAAAACACTTGATATTACCTCGGGAAGACTTGAAATGCTTCCAGAAGACTTAATATTGCTTATGGAATCATTTCAGGTTCATTGGGAGCAATATCAAGTCTTCTGGAAGCATTTAAAGTCCTTCAGAGACAATATCAAGTCTTTCGGAAGCATTTCAAGTCTTTAAGAAGCAATATCAAGGCTTCTGGAAGTATTTCAAGTCTTCCAGAGATAATATCAAGTCTTTTGGAAGCATTTGAAGTCCTCCAGAGGCAATATTAAATCTTCTGGAAGCGTTTCAACTCTTTCAGAGGCAATATCAAGAATTTTGAAAGCATTTCCAATCTTCTGGAAGTATTTCAAATCGACCAGAGGCAACATCAAGTCTTTTGGAAGCATTTGAAGCCTCCAAAAACTTGATATTGCTTCCTGAAAATTTGAAATGCTTCCAGAAGATTTAATATTGCCTTTTGAAGACTTGAAATACTTCTAAAAGGCATGATATTGCATCTTGAAGACTTGAAATGCTTCCAGAAGACTTAATATTGTCTTTGGACGATTTGAAATGTTTCCAGAAGATTGGAAATGCTTCCAAAACAGTTGATATTGCCTCGAGAAGGCTTGAAATGGTTCCAGAAGACTTAATATTGCTTCTGGAAGCATTTCAAGTCTTCAAAAACTTGATGTTTCTTCCAGAAAACTTGAAATGCTTCCAGAAGATTGGAAATGCCTCTGGAAGACTTGAAAGGTTGCAGAAGGCTTAATATTGCTTCTGGAAGCATTTCAAATTCATTGGGAGCAATATTAAGTATTCTGGAAGCAATATCAAGTCTTCTGGAAGTATTTCAAGTCCTCCAGATACAATATCAAGTCTTTTGGAAGCATTTGAAGTCTTCAAAAACTTGATGTTGCTTCCAGAAAACTTGAAATGTTTCCAAAGGACTTGATATTGCTTTTTGAAGACTTGAAATGCTTCCAGCAGATTTAATATTGCCTCTGGAAGACTTGAAAGGTTGCAGAAGACTTAATATTACTTCTGGAAGCATTTTAAGTTCATTGGAAGCAATATCAAGTATTCTGGAAGCAATATCAAGTCTTTTGGAAACATTTCAATTCTTCAAGACGCAATATTGAGTCTTCTGGAAGCATTTTAAGTCTTCAAGATGCAATATCAAGTCTTTAAGAAGCAATATCAATATGTTTTCTTGAATATGTCTTCTTGAAGCATTTCAAGTCTTGTAAAGGCAATATTAAGTGATCTAGAAACAATATTAAGTCTTCTGAAAATATTTTTAATCTTTTTTTAAAGTTTTTTCAAGCATTTTTTTCTGTGCATACAAATGATGTTGGTAAACAAACCGGCATACACGCGATGCGGCTTTTTTATATACAATTTGAGTACCACCCCCCCTTGAAATATCTGCACATAGTCATAAGCATTTTAATTAACACCTAGTATATTAGGGTTCCGCCTCAATTCATCGAGCGAAAATGATGGAAAAATTGGGCGGTTTAGATAGCGGTGTGTTTATGGCTTACTCATATTTCCATGGTTTTTTAAAAATCGTTCTTCCAAATACGGGCTCTGATCAAAAAGGCTTCAAAGAATTTCAAGCCGATTTCGAAAGCACGCACAACGTAAAATTCGCTTATAATAAATTGATCATTCTCGTCCCGATGTCGTTGTTTTGCCCGCCTAATTTAGAGGATAATTCGAAGTATATCAGTCTTGCGCAAGTATGATATAATTAAAAAAGTATATTTTAATTTTTTATTAACTAATTAATTTTCTGTTTAAGTCTTTAGGTACGATCGAGGTATCCCGAGGCGGGGTTCATAAAAGAGTTTATAAAAACACGGTTTATAAGCTGGAAAAGAATGGGAAACGTTATTACGTTTGCGCGGAATACGCAACCCCTTTAAGAACGATGTACGATATCGTCCACAGCAATAACCCCCACGCAGGTGAGAGATTTCTTTTCTTACCGAAATAAACAAAGTAAAGATGATTTGATCTTTTTTAAGTTTTATATGAGACGTTTCAAAACGAATTCGTAATCAACTTCTATCAAACGTTAAAAGATATTGTGGAAAACTCGGAGGAAACTCGAGATCTCTGCGATTTGGTTCTATTTACCGGTAATTAACGACAAAGATAGAAATTGTGAGTTTGAATGGATCCAATTTAATTTCTTGTTTTAGATCAAAAAGATAAAAAGATGGTCGATATTGGAGATGTGATTTTAAACCATATTAAGAAACGAAATTAATATATTTTTAAACGTTTTAATATGTTTATTAATTACCCCATGTTAAGATGTTTCCCTCTTCAATTAAACTAAATATTTTTAACAAATAAATCCATCCCACTCTTAGAAACATCAAAAACACAATGATCGAAATCTTTGCAAAAACTTAATTAATAATTAATAGATATCTCAAATTTGATTTTCTCATTTCAAATATTTACATAAAATCGCAATTAATTAATTAAAAACATTAAATAATTTGATTAATTACTTAAATTTGATTATGTAGTAATTTTAATATTTCGAGGTTGGTAGTAAATAAAACTCGACATCAACGCATAAATGTCAAAGATTATTAATTCGTTACAAATACGATTTTTACTTAAAATAATCAAAAACAAGGCGATTTTATTAAAAGAAATAAGTTAAAGTAAGTTAAATGAACTTATTTATCAACCTTATTTAGTTCAAAATATAATCGCTTTAATGCTATGAACAAAAATTAATTTTGAGGTTATGTTTACATCTTAATTTTTTCTTTTTCAGTCCCAATTCTTTAATACACGCAATTATACTAAGATATACTTGGTTTAAAGTCGTATTTAAGCAGGAATTAACCTCAATTTATAATCCTTTGGTCAAAATAAAAAATTTTAAGGATTTAGAAACAATTTATAAGGTAAGAATAAAATTTTACATTCTAATTAATAAATATATCAAGTTTGATTTTCTCATTTCAAATATTTACGTAAAATCGCAATTAATTAATTAAAAACATGAAATAATTTGATTAATTACTTAAATTTTATTACGTAGTAATTTTAATATTTCGAGGTTGGTAGTAAATAAAACTAGACATCAACACGTAAATGTCAAAGATTATTAATTCGTTATAAATACGTTTTTTACTAAAAATAATCAAAAATGAAGCGATTTTATTAAAAGAAATAAGTTAAAGTAAGTTAAATGAACTTATTTATCAACTTTATTTAGCTCAAAATGTAATCGTTTTAATGTTATAAACAAAAATCAATTTTGAGGTTATGTTTACATCTTAATTTTTTCTTTTTCAGTCCAAATTCTTTAATACACGCAATTATATTAATATATATTTGGTGAAAAGTCGTATTTAAGCAGGAATTAACCTCAATTTATAATCCTTTGGTCGAAATAAAATATTTTAAGGATTTAGGGACAATTTATAAGGTAAGAATAAAATTTTACATTCTAATTAATAAATATATCAAATTTGATTTTCTCATTTCAAATATTTACGTAAAATCGCAATTAATTAATTAAAAACATGAAATAATTTGATCAATTACTTAAATTTGATTACGTAGTAATTTTAATATTTCGAGGTTGGTAGTAAATAAAACTCGACATCAACGTATAAATGTCAAAGATTATTAATTCGTTATAAATACGATTTTTACTTAAAATAATCAAAAACAAAGCGATTTTATTAAAAGAAATAAGTTAAAGTAAGTTAAATGAACTTATTTATCAACTTTATTTAGCTCAAAATATAATCGTTTTAATGTTATGAACAAAAATCAATTTTGAGGTTATGTTTACATCTTAATTTTTTCTTTTTCAGTCCAAATTCTTTAATACACGCAATTATATTAAGATATACTTGGTTTAAAGTCGTATTTAAGCAGGAATTAACCTCAATTTATAATCCTTTGGTCAAAATAAAAAATTTTAAGGATTTAGAGACAATTTATAAGGTAAGAATAAAATTTTACATTCTAATTAATAGATATATCAAATTTGATTTTCTCATTTCAAATATTTACGTAAAATCGCAATTAATTAATTAAAAACATGAAATAATTTGATTAATTACTTAAATTTTATTACGTAGTAATTTTAATATTTCGAGGTTGGTAGTAAATAAAACTCGACATCAACGCATAAATGTCAAAGATTATTAATTTGTTATAAATACGATTTTTACTAAAAATAATCAAAAATGAAGCGATTTTATTAAAAGAAATAAGTTAAAGTAAGTTAAATGAACTTATTTATCAACCTTATTTAGCCTAAAATATAATCGTTTTAATGTTATGAGCAAAAATCAATTTTGAGGTTATGTTTACATCTTAATTTTTTCTTTTTCAGTCCAAATTCTTTAATACATGCAATTATATTAAAATATACTTGGTTAAAAGTCGTATTTAAGCAGGAATTAACCTCAATTTATAATCCTTTGGTCAAAATAAAATATTTTAAGGATTTAAAGACAATTTATAAGGTAAGAATGAAATTTTACATTCTAATTAATAGATATATCAAGTTTGATTGTATCGTTTCAAATATTTACGTAAAATCGCAATTAATTAATTAAAAACATGAAATAATTTAATTAGTTACTTAAATTTGATTACGTAGTATTTTTAACATTTCGAGGTTGGCAGTAAATAAAACTTGACATTAACGCATAAATGTCAAAGATTATTAATTCATTATAAATACGATTTTTACTTAAAATAATCAAAAACAAAGCGATTTTATTAAAAGAAATAAGTTAAAGTAAGTTAAATGAACTTATTTATCAACTTTATTTAGCTCAAAATATAATCGCTTTAATGTTATGAACAAAAATTAATTTTGAGGTTATGTTTACATCTTAATTTTTTCTTTTTCAGTCCCAATTCTTTAATACACGCAATTATATTAAGATATACTTGGTTAAAAGTCGTATTTAAGCAGGAATTAATCTCAATTTATAATCCTTTGGTCGAAATAAAATATTTTAAGGATTTAGGGACAATTTATAAGGTAAGAATAAAATTTTATATTCTAATTAATAGATATATCAAATTTGATTTTCTCATTTCAAATATTTACGTAAAATCGCAATTAATTAATTAAAAACACGAAATAATTTAATTAATTACTTAAATTTTATTACGTAGTAATTTTAATATTTCGAGGTTGGTAGTAAATAAAACTCGACATCAACGCATAAATGTCAAAGATTATTAATTCGTTATAAATACGATTTTTACTAAAAATAATCAAAAATGAAGCGATTTATTAAAAGAAATAAGTTAAAGTAAGTTAAATGAACTTATTTATCAACCTTATTTAGTTCAAAATATAATCGCTTTAATGTTATGAACAAAAATCAATTTTGAGGTTATGTTTACATCTTAATTTTTTCTTTTTCAGTCTAAATTCTTTAAAGCACGCAATTATATTAATATATATTTGGTTTAAAGTCGTATTTAAGCAGGAATTAACCTCAATTTATAATCCTTTGGTCAAAATAAAAAATTTTAAGGATTTAGAGACAATTTATAAGGTAAGAATAAAATTTTACATTCTAATTAATAGATATATCAAATTTGATTTTCTCATTTCAAATATTTACGTAAAATCGCAAATAATTAATTAAAAACACGAAATAATTTAATTAATTATTTAAATTTTATTACGTAGTAATTTTAATATTTCGAGGTTGGTAGTAAATAAAACTCGACATCAACGCATAAATGTCAAAGATTATTAATTCGTTATAAATACCATTTTTACTTAAAATAATCAAAAATGAAGCGATTTTATTAAAAGAAATAAGTTAAAGTAAGTTAAATGAACTTATTTATCAACTTTATTTAGCCTAAAATATAATCGTTTTAATGTTATGAACAAAAATCAATTTTAAGGTTATGTTTACATCTTAATTTTTTCTTTTTCAGTCCCAATTCTTTAATACACGCAATTATATTAAGATATACTTGGTTAAAAGTCGTATTTAAGCAGGAATTAATCTCAATTTATAATCCTTTGGTCGAAATAAAATATTTTAAGGATTTAGGGACAATTTATAAGGTAAGAATAAAATTTTAGATTCTAATTAATAGATATATCAAATTTGATTTTCTCATTTCAAATATTTACGTAAAATCGCAATTAATTAATTAAAAACACGAAATAATTTAATTAATTACTTAAATTTTATTACGTAGTAATTTTAATATTTCGAGGTTGGTAGTAAATAAAACTCGACATCAACGCATAAATGTCAAAGATTATTAATTCGTTATAAATACGATTTTTACTAAAAATAATCAAAAATGAAGCGATTTATTAAAAGAAATAAGTTAAAGTAAGTTAAATGAACTTATTTATCAACCTTATTTAGTTCAAAATATAATCGCTTTAATGTTATGAACAAAAATCAATTTTGAGGTTATGTTTACATCTTAATTTTTTCTTTTTCAGTCTAAATTCTTTAAAGCACGCAATTATATTAATATATATTTGGTTTAAAGTCGTATTTAAGCAGGAATTAACCTCAATTTATAATCCTTTGGTCAAAATAAAAAATTTTAAGGATTTAGAGACAATTTATAAGGTAAGAATAAAATTTTACATTCTAATTAATAGATATATCAAATTTGATTTTCTCATTTCAAATATTTACGTAAAATCGCAAATAATTAATTAAAAACACGAAATAATTTAATTAATTATTTAAATTTTATTACGTAGTAATTTTAATATTTCGAGGTTGGTAGTAAATAAAACTCGACATCAACGCATAAATGTCAAAGATTATTAATTCGTTATAAATACGATTTTTACTTAAAATAATCAAAAATGAAGCGATTTTATTAAAAGAAATAAGTTAAAGTAAGTTAAATGAATTTATTTATTAACTTTATTTAGCTCAAAATATAATCGTTTTAATGTTATGAACAAAAATCAATTTTGAGGTTATGTTTACATCTTAATTTTTTCTTTTTCAGTCACAATTCTTTAATACTCACAATTATATTAAAATATACTTGGTTTAAAGTCGTATTTAAGCAGGAATTAACCTCAATTTATAATCCTTTGGTCAAAATAAAAAATTTTAAGGTTTAGGGACAATTTATAAGCTAAGAATAAAATTTTACATTCTAATTAATAGATATATCAAATTTGATTTTCTCATTTCAAATATTTACGTAAAATCGCAATTAATTAATTAAAAACATTAAATAATTTGATTAATTACTTAAATTTTATTGCGTAGTAATTTTAATATTTCGAGGTTGGTAGTAAATAAAACTCGACATCAACGCATAAATGTCAAAGATTATTAATTCGTTATAAATACGTTTTTTACTAAAAATAATCAAAAATGAAGCGATTTTATTAAAAGAAATAAGTTAAAGTAAGTTAAATGAACTTATTTATCAACTTTATTTAGCTCAAAATATAATCGCTTTAATGTTGTGAACAAAAATTAATTTTGAGGTTATGTTTACATCTTAATTTTTTCTTTTTCAGTCCCAATTCTTTAATACACGCAATTATATTAAGATATTCTTGGTTTAAAGTCGTATTTAAGCAGGAATTAACCTCAATTTATAATCCTTTGGTCAAAATAAAATATTTTAAGGATTTAAAGACAATTTATAAGGTAAGAATAAAATTTTACATTCTAATTAATAGATATATCAAATTTGATTTTCTCATTTCAAATATTTACGTAAAATCGCAATTAATTAATTAAAAACATGAAATAATTTGATTAATTACTTAAATTTGATTATGTAGTAATTTTAATATTTCGAGGTTGGTAGTAAATAAAACTCGACATCAACGCATAAATGTCAAAGATTATTAATTCGTTATAAATACGTTTTTTACTAAAAATAATCAAAAATGAAGCGATTTTATTAAAAGAAATAAGTTAAAGTAAGTTAAATGAACTTATTTATCAACTTTATTTAGCCTAAAATATAATCGTTTTAATGTTATGAGCAAAAATCAATTTTGAGGTTATGTTTACATCTTAATTTTTTCTTTTTCAGTCCAAATTCTTTAATTCATGCAATTATATTAAAATATACTTGGTTCAAAGTCATATTTAAGTAGGAATTAACCTCAATTTATAATCATTTGATCAAAATAAAAAATTTTAAGGATTTTGAGACAATTTAAAAGGTAAGAATAAAATTTTACATTCTAATTAATAGATATATCAAGCTTGATTTTCTCATTTCAAATATTTACGTAAAATCGCAATTAATTAATTAAAAACACGAAATAATTTAATTATTTACTTAAATTTGATTACGTAGTAATTTTAATATTTCGAGGTTGGTAGTAAATAAAACTCGACATCAACGCATAAATGTCAAAGATTATTAATTCGTTATAAATACGATTTTTACTTAAAATAATCAACAACAAGCCTATTTTATTAAAAGAAATAAGTTAAAGTAAGTTAAATGAACTTATTTATCAACTTTATTTAGCCTAAAATATAATCGTTTTAATGTTATGAGCAAAAATCAATTTTGAGGTTATGTTTACATCTTAATTTTTTCTTTTTCAGTCCAAATTCTTTAATACACGCAATTATATTAAGATATACTTGGTTTAAAGTCGTATTTAAGCAGGAATTAACCTCAATTTATAATCCTTTGGTCAAAATAAAAAATTTTAAGGATTTAGAGACAATTTATAAGGTAAGAATAAAATTTTACATTCTAATTAATAGATATATCAAGCTTGATTTTCTCATTTCAAATATTTACGTAAAATCGCAAATAATTAATTAAAAACACGAAATAATTTAATTAATTATTTAAATTTTATTACGTAGTAATTTTAATATTTCGAGGTTGGTAGTAAATAAAACTCGACATCAACGCATAAATGTCAAAGATTATTAATTCGTTATAAATACGATTTTTACTAAAAATAATCAAAAATGAAGCGATTTATTAAAAGAAATAAGTTAAAGTAAGTTAAATGAACTTATTTATCAACCTTATTTAGTTCAAAATATAATCGCTTTAATGTTATGAACAAAAATCAATTTTGAGGTTATGTTTACATCTTAATTTTTTCTTTTTCAGTCTAAATTCTTTAAAGCACGCAATTATATTAATATATATTTGGTTAAAAGTCGTATTTAAGCAGGAATTAACCTCAATTTATAATCCTTTGGTCGAAATAAAATATTTTAAGGATTTAGGGACAATTTATAAGGTAAGAATAAAATTTTACATTCTAATTAATAGATATATCAAATTTGATTTTCTCATTTCAAATATTTACGTAAAATCGCAAATAATTAATTAAAAACACGAAATAATTTAATTAATTATTTAAATTTTATTACGTAGTAATTTTAATATTTCGAGGTTGGTAGTAAATAAAACTCGACATCAACGCATAAATGTCAAAGATTATTAATTCGTTATAAATACGATTTTTACTTAAAATAATCAAAAACAAAGCGATTTTATTAAAAGAAATAAGTTAAAGTAAGTTAAATGAACTTATTTATCAACTTTATTTAGCTCAAAATATAATCGTTTTAATGTTATGAGCAAAAATCAATTTTGAGGTTATGTTTACATCTTAATTTTTTCTTTTTCAGTCCCAATTCTTTAATACACGCAATTATATTAAGATATACTTGGTTTAAAGTCGTATTTAAGCAGGAATTAACCTCAATTTATAATCCTTTGGTCAAAATAAAAAATTTTAAGGATTTAGAGACAATTTATAAGGTAAGAATAAAATTTTATATTCTAATTAATACATATATCAAATTTGATTTTCTCATTTCAAATATTTACGTAAAATAGCAATTAATTAATTAAAAACATGAAATAATTTAATTAATTATTTAGATGTTATTACGTAGTAATTTTAATATTTCGAGGTTGGTAGTAACTAAAACTCGACATTAACGCATAAATGTCAAAGATTATTAATTCGTTATAAATACGTTTTTTACTAAAAATAATCTAAAATGAAGCGATTTTATTAAAAGAAATAAGTTAAAGTGAGTTAAATGAACTTATTTATCAACTTTATTTGGCCTAAAATATAATCGTTTTAATGTTATGAGCAAAAATCAATTTTGAGGTTATGTTTATATCTTAATTTTTTCTTTTTCAGTCCAAATTCTTTAATACAAGCAATTATATTAAGATATACTTGGTTCAAAGTCATATTTAAGCAGAAATTAACCTCAATTTATAATCCTTTGGTCGAAATAAAATATTTTAAGGATTTAGGGACAATTTATAAGGTAAGAATAAAATTTTACATTCTAATTAATAGATATATCAAGTTTGATTTTCTCATTTCAAATATTTGCGTAAAATCGCAATTAATTAATTAAAAACACGAAATAATTTAATTAATTATTTAAATTTTATTACGTAGTAATTTTAATATTTCGAGGTTGGTAGTAAATAAAACTAGACATCAACGCATAAATGTCAAAGATTATTAATAATAAATTTTATTATTAATCGTTTTTTCCACGAAAAATAATTCTCTTAAATAAATAATAAATACCTCAAAGCGTATTGATAAGTAAATAATTGCACTTTTCCAATAACCTCGACAAAAATCCGAATTATCTTAAACAACATCGAATGATTTTTCATTTCCGGCCTTTTACATTTACACAGCGTAACCAAATTTTCCTTCGGCACGATCCAATCGAAAATATAAAGCAGGGGAACTTCGTTTAACGGATTCACCTTCGTCTCTTTTACAACTGAACAATCTAATTTCACCTTTTTCTTCTCAACGCGCGATTTATTTTCTTTACTATCCGAGGTCGTGTAAACATCATCAACATCATCATCGGGGGTTTGATTCGAATTGGTCGAATCGTAAAATGATTTTAAAATGGAACCGATTCCGACGGGGGGGGCCGATTCGCTTCTTAAAATTTTATTTTTTTCTTCGTAGTAACGTTCTTTTTGCGACATTTGTGGGATTTTATTGATTTGGTTGATAAATTCGCGGTATTCCTCGCTGTTTATCGTTACGTTTGTGTAACAATCGCTCGAAACCGTTTCGTATTGTTTGGGATCGTTTGAAACTGAGCTAAAAGCGTTCGCAGAGTCGGTCGTTGTATCCGGCATTGAGTAATTTCTCCATCCAATCACTTCCGCTAATTAAAAATTAATTCATTAATTAATTTCTTATAAATTATTAATAAAATTTACCGGATCCTCTATTTCCTTCGGCGAAAGATTTCACGTTTGTGACCGAATGAAATTGAGTGTTTTTCGGTTCTTGTATCGATAAGGTGTAGGATTCCTCAGTTATTTTCGGCCTCATCGTTTCGATTGGGGAGGAAATCTCCTTTTTAACTACAAATTTTGACTTATTATCGCTTAAATTATTTTTATTTTGATTGTCAATCGGAAATTTGTCATTATTTGATTTTTCTTTGTTAATCGTTGAAGTATCCGATGAAATCTTGACACAATTCGCTTTTTTATTAAACTTTGTGTAATCGGGCTTCTTTAATTTCTTTTTCGTCTTCCTTCTTAACGACGTCTTAATCAAAGCGCGATGCTTTTTTGTGTTATCCCCTTCGTAATCATCCTCTACATTTTCGATTTCTTCGTTTCTCTTCCAGTAATAATTCCTTTCGTTTTGGGAGCTGTTAAAGTGTGTATTTTCGAATAGATATGTGTAAATTGGTTCTTGATACGTCATTTCACTTTCTGGGTATCTGAATTCGTAGTATTCAAATTCGTTGTAATAATTCATCATGAAAAATAATGAGAAAATTGAAAAAAGCTTTTAACTAGGAAAAAACCTTTGGCATAACTGCCAAATTTTGGCAGTTAATCATGATTCTTATTAAACTCCCTGGATAAATAAAGTTCCGCGGTTCATGAAGCCTATGTATTCAAATTATTCGATTTAAAATACTTTTTTACTAAAAATTGCGCTTGGAATTATTTATAACGATTACATAATCTTTGACATTTATGTGTTGATGTCTAGTTTTTTTTACTACCAACCTCGAAATATTAAAATTACTACGTAATAATATTTAAGTAATTAATTATTTCATGTTTTTAATTAATATTAATTAATACGTAGCGATTAATAAGCGATTGTATTTTGAGCTAAATAAAGTTGATAAATAAGTTCATTTAACTTACTTTAACTTATTTCTTTTAATAAAATCGCACTTAAATTTTATTACGTAGTAATTTTAATATTTCGAGGTTGGTAGTAAATAAAACTAGACATCAACACGTAAATGTCAAAGATTATTAATTCGTTATAAATACGATTTTTACTAAAAATAATCAAAAATGAAGCGATTTATTAAAAGAAATAAGTTAAAGTAAGTTAAATGAACTTATTTATCAACCTTATTTAGTTCAAAATATAATCGCTTTAATGTTATGAACAAAAATCAATTTTGAGGTTATGTTTACATCTTAATTTTTTCTTTTTCAGTCTAAATTCTTTAAAGCACGCAATTATATTAATATATATTTGGTTTAAAGTCGTATTTAAGCAGGAATTAACCTCAATTTATAATCCTTTGGTCAAAATAAAAAATTTTAAGGATTTAGAGACAATTTATAAGGTAAGAATAAAATTTTACATTCTAATTAATAGATATATCAAATTTGATTTTCTCATTTCAAATATTTACGTAAAATCGCAAATAATTAATTAAAAACACGAAATAATTTAATTAATTATTTAAATTTTATTACGTAGTAATTTTAATATTTCGAGGTTGGTAGTAAATAAAACTCGACATCAACGCATAAATGTCAAAGATTATTAATTCGTTATAAATACGATTTTTACTTAAAATAATCAAAAATGAAGCGATTTTATTAAAAGAAATAAGTTAAAGTAAGTTAAATGAACTTATTTATCAACTTTATTTAGCTCAAAATATAATCGTTTTAATGTTATGAACAAAAATCAATTTTGAGGTTATGTTTACATCTTAATTTTTTCTTTTTCAGTCACAATTCTTTAATACTCACAATTATATTAAAATATACTTGGTTTAAAGTCGTATTTAAGCAGGAATTAACCTCAATTTATAATCCTTTGGTCAAAATAAAAAATTTTAAGGTTTAGGGACAATTTATAAGGTAAGAATAAAATTTTACATTCTAATTAATAGATATATCAAATTTGATTTTCTCATTTCAAATATTTACGTAAAATCGCAATTAATTAATTAAAAACATGAAATAATTTGATTAATTACTTAAATTTTATTACGTAGTAATTTTAATATTTCGAGGTTGGTAGTAAATAAAACTCGACATCAACGCATAAATGTCAAAGATTATTAATTTGTTATAAATACGATTTTTACTAAAAATAATCAAAAATGAAGCGATTTTATTAAAAGAAATAAGTTAAAGTAAGTTAAATGAACTTATTTATTAACTTTATTTAGCTCAAAATATAATCGTTTTAATGTTATGAACAAAAATCAATTTTGAGGTTATGTTTACATCTTAATTTTTTCTTTTTCAGTCACAATTCTTTAATACTCACAATTATATTAAAATATACTTGGTTTAAAGTCGTATTTAAGCAGGAATTAACCCCAATTTATAATCCTTTGGTCAAAATAAAAAATTTTAAGGTTTAGGGACAATTTATAAGGTAAGAATAAAATTTTACATTCTAATTAATAGATATATCAAATTTGATTTTCTCATTTCAAATATTTACGTAAAATCGCAATTAATTAATTAAAAACATGAAATAATTTGATTAATTACTTAAATTTTATTACGTAATAATTTTAATATTTCGAGGTTGGTAGTAAATAAAACTCGACATCAACGCATAAATGTCAAAGATTATTAATTTGTTATAAATACGATTTTTACTAAAAATAATCAAAAACAAAGCGATTTTATTAAAAGAAATAAGTTAAAGTAAGTTAAATGAACTTATTTATCAACCTTGTTTAGCCTAAAATATAATCGTTTTAATGTTATGAGCAAAAATCAATTTTGAGGTTATGTTTACATCTTAATTTTTTCTTTTTCAGTCCCAATTCTTTAATACACGCAATTATATTAAGATATACTTGGTTTAAAGTCGTATTTAAGCAGGAATTAACCTCAATTTATAATCATTTGGTCAAAATAAAAAATTTTAAGGATTTTGAGACAATTTATAAGGTAAGAATAAAATTTTACATTCTAATTAATAGATATATCAAATTTGATTTTCTCATTTCAAATATTTACGTAAAATCGCAATTAATTAATTAAAAACACGAAATAATTTAATTAATTACTTAAATTTTATTACGTAGTAATTTTAATATTTCGAGGTTGGTAGTAAATAAAACTCGACATCAACGCATAAATGTCAAAGATTATTAATTCGTTATAAATACGTTTTTTACTAGAAATAATCAAAAATGAAGCGATTTTATTAAAAGAAATAAGTTAAAGTAAGTTAAATGAACTTATTTATCAACTTTATTTAGCTCAAAATATAATCGTTTTAATGTTATGAGCAAAAATCAATTTTGAGGTTATGTTTACATCTTAATTTTTTTCTTTTTCAGTCCAAATTCTTTAATACACGCAATTATATTAAGATATACTTGGTTTAAAGTCGTATTTAAGCAGGAATTAACCTCAATTTATAATCCTTTGGGCAAAATAAAAAAATTTAAGGATTTTGAGACAATTTATAAGGTAAAAATAAAATTTTACATTCTAATTAATAGATATATCAAGTTTGATTTTATCGTTTCAAATATTTACGTAAAATCGCAATTAATTAATTAAAAACATGAAATAATTTAATTATTTACTTAAATTTGATTACGTAGCAATTTTAATATTTCGAGGTTGGTAGTAAATAAAACTCGACATCAACGCATAAATGTCAAAGATTATTAATTCGTTATAAATACGTTTTTTACTAAAAATAATCAAAAATGAAGCGATTTTATTAAAAGAAATAAGTTAAAGTAAGTTAAATGAACTTATTTATCAACTTTATTTAGCTCAAAATGTAATCGTTTTAATGTTATAAACAAAAATCAATTTTGAGGTTATGTTTACATCTTAATTTTTTCTTTTTCAGTCCAAATTCTTTAATACACGCAATTATATTAATATATATTTGGTGAAAAGTCGTATTTAAGCAGGAATTAACCTCAATTTATAATCCTTTGGTCGAAATAAAATATTTTAAGGATTTAGGGACAATTTATAAGGTAAGAATAAAATTTTACATTCTAATTAATAAATATATCAAATTTGATTTTCTCATTTCAAATATTTACGTAAAATCGCAATTAATTAATTAAAAACATGAAATAATTTGATCAATTACTTAAATTTGATTACGTAGTAATTTTAATATTTCGAGGTTGGTAGTAAATAAAACTCGACATCAACGCATAAATGTCAAAGATTATTAATTCGTTATAAATACGATTTTTACTTAAAATAATCAAAAACAAAGCGATTTTATTAAAAGAAATAAGTTAAAGTAAGTTAAATGAACTTATTTATCAACTTTATTTAGCTCAAAATATAATCGTTTTAATGTTATGAACAAAAATCAATTTTGAGGTTATGTTTACATCTTAATTTTTTCTTTTTCAGTCTAAATTCTTTAAAGCACGCAATTATATTAATATATACTTGGTTAAAAGTCGTATTTAAGCAGGAATTAACCTCAATTTATAATCCTTTGGTCAAAATAAAATATTTTGAGGATTTAGAGACAATTTATAAGGTAAGAACAAAATTTTACATTCTAATTAATAGATATATCAAGTTTGATTTTCTCATTACAAATATTTACGTAAAATCGCAATTAATTAATTAAAAACACGAAATAATTTAATTAATTACTTAAATTTTATTACGTAGTAATTTTAATATTTCGAGGTTGGTAGTAAATAAAACTCGACATCAACGCATAAATGTCAAAGATTATTAATTCGTTATAAATACGATTTTTACTTAAAATAATCAAAAACAAAGCGATTTTATTAAAAGAAATAAGTTAAAGTAAGTTAAATGAACTTATTTATCAACTTTATTTAGCTCAAAATATAATCGTTTTAATGTTATGAGCAAAAATCAATTTTGAGGTTATGTTTACATCTTAATTTTTTGTTTTTCAGTCCCAATTCTTTAATATACGCAATTATATTAAGATATACTTGGTTTAAAGTCGTATTTAAGCAGGAATTAACCTCAATTTATAATCCTTTGGTCAAAATAAAAAATTTTAAGGATTTTGAGACAATTTATAAGGTAAGAATAAAATTTTACATTCTAATTAATAGATATATCAAGTTTGATTGTATCGTTTCAAATATTTACGTAAAATCGCAATTAATTAATTAAAAACATGAAATAATTTGATTAATTACTTAAATATAATTACGTAGTAATTTTAATATTTTGAGGTTGGCAGTAAAAAAAACTAGACATCAACACATAAATGTCAAAGATTATTTAATCGTTATAAATAATTCCAAGCGCAATTTTTTGTAAAAAAGTATTTTAAATCGAATAATTTGAATACATAGACTTCATGAACCGCGGAACTTTATTTATCCAGGGAGTTTAATAAGAATCATGATTAACTGCCAAAATTTGGCAGTTATGCCAAAGGTTTTTTCCTATTAAAAGCTTTTTTCAATTTTCTCATTATTTTTCATGATGAATTATTACAACGAATTTGAATACTACGAATTCAGATACCCAGAAAGTGAAATGACGTATCAAGAACCAATTTACACATATCTATTCGAAAATACACACTTTAACAGCTCCCAAAACGAAAGGAATTATTACTGGAAGAGAAACGAAGAAATCGAAAATGTAGAGGATGATTACGAAGGGGATAACACAAAGAAGCATCGCGCTTTGATTAAGACGTCGTTAAGAAGGAAGACGAAAAAGAAATTAAAGAAGCCCGATTACACAAAGTTTAATAAAAAAGCGAATTGTGTCAAGATTTCATCGGATACTTCAACGATTAACAAAGAAAAATCAAATAATGACAAATTTCCGATTGACAATCAAAATAAAAATAATTTAAGCGATAATAAGTCAAAATTTGTAGTTAAAAAGGAGATTTCCTCCCCAATCGAAACGATGAGGCCGAAAATAACTGAGGAATCCTACACCTTATCGATACAAGAACCGAAAAACACTCAATTTCATTCGGTCACAAACCTGAAATCTTTCGCCGAAGGAAATAGAGGATCCGGTAAATTTTATTAATAATTTATAAGAAATTAATTAATGAATTAATTTTTAATTAGCGGAAGTGATTGGATGGAGAAATCACTCAATGCCGGATACAACGACCGACTCTGCGAACGCTTTTAGCTCAATTTCAAACGATCCCAAACAATACGAAACGGTTTCGAGCGATTGTTACACAAACGTAACGATAAACAGCGAGGAATACCGCGAATTTATCAACCAAATCAATAAAATCCCACAAATGTCGCAAAAAGAACGTTACTACGAAGAAAAAAATAAAATTTTAAGAAGCGAATCGGCCCCCCCCGTCGGAATCGGTTCCATTTTAAAATCATTTTACGATTCGACCAATTCGAATCAAACCCCCGATGATGATGTTGATGATGTTTACACGACCTCGGATAGTAAAGAAAATAAATCGCGCGTTGAGAAGAAAAAGGTGAAATTAGATTGTTCAGTTGTAAAAGAGGCGAAGGTGAATCCGTTAAACGAAGTTCCCCTGCTTTATATTTTCGATTGGATCGTGCCGAAGGAAAATTTGGTAACGCTGTGTAAATGTAAAAGGCCGGAAATGAAAAATCATTCGATGTTGTTTAAGATAATTCGGATTTTTGTCGAGGTTATTGGAAAAGTGCAATTATTTACTTATCAATACGCTTTGAGGTATTTATTATTTATTTAAGAGAATTATTTTTCGTGGAAAAAACGATTAATAATAAAATTTATTATTAAAAAATGATTCTTATTTTGCATCGATGCTATCTGTTATTACTTTATTAAATGATTTTAATAAGATTTTGCAATGATTTTATCAAATCACGTTTGTGGGGAGTCAAAATTATATCTTAGAGTATGTAAATAAAAGAAAAAATTTATTGGTGATATAAGGAGAGGTTATTATTATTATTATTATTAAGTAAAAAACGTATTTATAACGTATTAATAATCTTTGATTATATTTAACGACTTTTCGAACCGAAATGGTGTCAAACCGCGGTGATTTTGTAATCTAGGGATTTTTATTTTTATTTGTCGTTACCGCCATCTGTTATCATGAAATTAAAATTAATTAATATTAAATGAGTAATAAATTTAATTCAATTCGTGCTAATTCTGCATTTGGTCGTCATCACCCCCAACTCGATTGATAAATTCGTTTAATTGAGCAGAAATTAATTTTAATTTATAATTTTCAAAAATCTCCAAAAAGGAAGAACAAAATTTTATAATTTAAAATCAATTTTATTGATAGATATATCAAATTTGACTTTCTCGCTTCTAATATTTACGTAAAATCGCAATTAATTAATTAAAAACATGAAATAATTTAATTAATTATTTAGATGTTATTACGTAGTAATTTTAATATTTCGAGGTTGGTAGTAAATAAAACTCGACATCAACGCATAAATGTCAAAGATTATTAATTCGTTATAAATACGTTTTTTACTAAAAATAATCAAAAATGAAGCGATTTTATTAAAAGAAATAAGTTAAAGTAAGTTAAATGAACTTATTTATCAACTTTATTGAGCTCAAAATATAATCGTTTTAATGTTATGAACAAAAATCAATTTTGAGGTTATGTTTACATCTTAATTTTTTCTTTTTCAGTCCAAATTCTTTAATACACGCAATTATATTAATATATACTTGGTTAAAAGTCGTATTTAGGCAGGAATTAACCTCAATTTATAATCCTTTGGTCGAAATAAAATATTTTAAGGATTTAAAGACAATTTATAAGGTAAGAATAAAATTTTACATTCTAATTAATAAATATATCAAATTTGATTTTCTCATTTCAAATATTTACGTAAAATCGCAATTAATTAATTAAAAACACGAAATAATTTGATTAATTACTTAAATTTTATTACGTAGTAATTTTAATATTTCGAGGTTGGTAGTAAATAAAACTCGACATCAACGCATAAATGTCAAAGATTATTAATTCGTTATAAATACGTTTTTTACTAAAAATAATCAAAAATGAAGCGATTTTATTAAAAGAAATAAGTTAAAGTAAGTTAAATGAACTTATTTATCAACTTTATTTGGCCTAAAATGTAATCGTTTTAATGTTATGAACAAAAATCAATTTTGAGGTTATGTTTACATCTTAATTTTTTCTTTTTCAGTCCCAATTTTTTAATACACGCAATTATATTAAGATATACTTGGTTTAAAGTCGTATTTAAGCAGGAATTAACCTCAATTTATAATCCTTTGGTCGAAATAAAATATTTTAAGGATTTAGGGACAATTTATAAGGTAAGAATAAAATTTTACATTCTAATTAATAGATATATCAAATTTGATTTTCTCATTTCAAATATTTACGTAAAATCGCAATTAATTAATTAAAAACATGAAATAATTTGATTAATTACTTAAATTTTATTACGTAGTAATTTTAATATTTCGAGGTTGGTAGTAAATAAAACTCGACATCAACGCATAAATGTCAAAGATTATTAATTCGTTATAAATACGTTTTTTACTAAAAATAATCAAAAATGAAGCGATTTTATTAAAAGAAATAAGTTAAAGTAAGTTAAATGAACTTATTTATCAACCTTATTTAGTTGAAAATATAATCGTTTTAATGTTATGAGCAAAAATCAATTTTGAGGTTATGTTTACATCTTAATTTTTTCTTTTTCAGTCCCAATTCTTTAATACACGCAATTATATTAAGATATTCTTGGTTTAAAGTCGTATTTAAGCAGGAATTAACCTCAATTTATAATCCATTGGTCGAAATAAAATATTTTAAGGATTTAGGGACAATTTATAAGGTAAGAATAAAATTTTACATTCTAATTAATAGATATATCAAGTTTGATTTTCTCATTTCAAATATTTACGTAAAATCGCAATTAATTAATTAAAAACATGAAATAAATTGATTAATTACTTAAATTTGATTATGTAGTAATTTTAATATTTCGAGATTGGTAGTAAATAAAACTCGACATCAACGCATAAATGTCAAAGATTATTAATTCGTTATAAATACGTTTTTTACTAAAAATAATCAAAAATGAAGCGATTTTATTAAAAGAAATAAGTTAAAGTAAGTTAAATGAACTTATTTATCAACTTCATTTAGCTCAAAATATAATCGTTTTAATGTTATGTACAAAAATCAATTTTGAGGTTATGTTTACATCTTAATTTTTTCTTTTTCAGTCCAAATTCTTTAATACATGCAATTATATTAAAATATACTTAGTTAAAAGTCGTATTTAAGCAGGAATTAACCTCAATTTATAATCCTTTGGTCAAAATAAAATATTTTAAGGATTTAGGGACAATTTATAAGGTAAGAATAAAATTTTACATTCTAATTAATAAATATATCAAGTTTGATTTTATCGTTTCAAATATTTACGTAAAATCGCAATTAATTAATTAAAAACACGAAATAATTTAATTAATTACTTAAATTTTATTACGTAGTAATTTTAATATTTCGAGGTTGGTAATAAATAAAACTCTACATCAACGCATAAATGTCAAAGATTATTAATTCGTTACAAATACGATTTTTACTTAAAATAATCAAGAACAAAGCGATTTTATTAAAAGAAATAAGTTAAAGTAAGTTAAATGAACTTATTTATCAACTTTATTTAGCCTAAAATATAATCGTTTTAATGTTATGAGCAAAAATCAATTTTGAGGTTATGTTTACATCTTAATTTTTTCTTTTTCAGTCCCAATTCTTTAATACACGCAATTATATTAAGATATACTTGGTTTAAAGTCGTATTTAAGCAGGAATTAACCTCAATTTATAATCCTTTGGTCAAAATAAAATATTTTAAGGATTTAGGGACAATTTATAAGGTAAGAATAAAATTTTACATTCTAATTAATAAATATATCAAGTTTGATTTTATCGTTTCAAATATTTACGTAAAATCGCAATTAATTAATTAAAAACACGAAATAATTTAATTAATTACTTAAATTTTATTACGTAGTAATTTTAATATTTCGAGGTTGGTAGTAAATAAAACTCGACATAAACGCATAAATGTCAAAGATTATTAATTCGTTATAAATACGATTTTTACTTAAAATAATCAAAAACAAAGCGATTTTATTAAAAGAAATAAGTTAAAGTAAGTTAAATGAACTTATTTATCAACTTTATTTAGCCTAAAATATAATCGTTTTAATGTTATGAGCAAAAATCAATTTTGAGGTTATGTTTACATCTTAATTTTTTCTTTTTCAGCCCAAATTCTTTAATACACGCAATTATATTAAGATATACTTGGTTTAAAGTCGTATTTAGGCAGGAATTAACCTCAATTTATAATCCTTTGGTCAAAATAAAAAATTTTAAGGATTTTGAGACAATTTATAAGGTAAGAATAAAATTCTACATTCTAATTAATAGATATATCAAGTTTGATTTTCTCATTTCAAATATTTACGTAAAATCGCAATTAATTAATTAAAAACACGAAATAATTTAATTAATTACTTAAATTTTATTACGTAGTAATTTTAATATTTCGAGGTTGGTAGTAAATAAAACTCGACATTAAGGCGTAAATGTCAAAGATTATTAATTCGTTATAAATACGTTTTTTTACTTAAAATAATCAAAAACAAAGCGATTTTATTAAAAGAAATAAGTTGAAGTAAGTTAAATGAACTTATTTATCAACTTTATTTAGCTCAAAATGTAATCGTTTTAATGTTATGAACAAAAATCAATTTTGAGGTTATGTTTACATCTTAATTTTTTCTTTTTCAGTCCAAATTCTTTAATACACGCAATTATATTAAGATATACTTGGTTTAAAGTCGTATTTAAGCAGGAATTAACCTCAATTTATAATCCTTTGGTCGAAATAAAATATTTTAAGGATTTAGGGACAATTTATAAGGTAAGAATAAAATTTTACATTCTAATTAATAGATATATCAAATTTGATTTTCTCATTTCAAATATTTACGTAAAATCGCAATTAATTAATTAAAAACATGAAATAATTTGATTAATTACTTAAATTTTATTATGTAGTAATTTTAATTTTTCGAGGTTGGTAGTAAATAAAACTCGACATTAACGCATAAATGTCAAAGATTATTAATTCGTTATAAATACGTTTTTTACTAAAAATAATCAAAAATGAAGCGATTTTATTAAAAGAAATAAGTTAAAGTAAGTTAAATGAACTTATTTATCAACCTTATTTAGTTGAAAATATAATCGTTTTAATGTTATGAGCAAAAATCAATTTTGAGGTTATGTTTACATCTTAATTTTTTCTTTTTCAGTCCCAATTCTTTAATACACGCAATTATATTAAGATATACTTGGTTTAAAGTCGTATTTAAGCAGGAATTAACCTCAATTTATAATCCTTTGGTCAAAATAAAATATTTTAAGGATTTAGAGACAATTTATAAGGTAAGAATAAAATTTTATATTCTAATTAATAGATATATCAAATTTGATTTTCTCATTTCAAATATTTACGTAAAATCGCAATTAATTAATTAAAAACACGAAATAATTTGATTAATTACTTAAATTTGATTATGTAGTAATTTTAATATTTCGAGGTTGGTAGTAAATAAAACTCGACATCAGCGCATAAATGTCAAAGATTATTAATTCGTTATAAATACGATTTTTACTTAAAATAATCAAGAACAAAGCGATTTTATTAAAAGAAATAAGTTAAAGTAAGTTAAATGAACTTATTTATCAACCTTGTTTAGCCTAAAATATAATCGTTTTAATGTTATGAGCAAAAATCAATTTTGAGGTTATGTTTACATCTTAATTTTTTCTTTTTCAGTCCAAATTCTTTAATACACGCAATTATATTAAGATATACTTGGTTTAAAGTCGTATTTAAGCAGGAATTAACCTCAATTTATAATCCTTTGGTCGAAATAAAATATTTTAAGGATTTAGGGACAATTTATAAGGTAAGAATAAAATTTTACATTCTAATTAATAGATATATCAAATTTGATTTTCTCATTTCAAATATTTACGTAAAATCGCAATTAATTAATTAAAAACATGAAATAATTTGATTAATTACTTAAATTTTATTACGTAGTAATTTTAATATTTCGAGGTTGGTAGTAAATAAAACTCGACATCAACGCATAAATGTCAAAGATTATTAATTCGTTATAAATACGTTTTTTACTAAAAATAATCAAAAATGAAGCGATTTTATTAAAAGAAATAAGTTAAAGTAAGTTAAATGAACTTATTTATCAACTTTATTTAGCCTAAAATATAATCGTTTTAATGTTATGAGCAAAAATCAATTTTGAGGTTATGTTTACATCTTAATTTTTTCTTTTTCAGTCCAAATTCTTTAATACACGCAATTATATTAAGATATACTTGGTTTAAAGTCGTATTTAAGCAGGAATTAACCTCAATTTATAATCCTTTGGTCAAAATAAAAAATTTTAAGGATTTAGAGACAATTTATAAGGTAAGAATAAAATTTTACATTCTAATTAATAGATATCTCAGATTTGATTTTCTCATTTCAAATATTTACGTAAAATCGCAATTAATTAATTAAAAACATGAAATAATTTGATTAATTACTTAAATTTTATTACGTAGTAATTTTAATATTTCGAGGTTGGTAGTAAATAAAACTCGACATCAACGCATAAATGTCAAAGATTATTAATTCGTTATAAATACGTTTTTTACTAAAAATAATCAAAAATGAAGCGATTTTATTAAAAGAAATAAGTTAAAGTAAGTTAAATGAACTTATTTATCAACTTTATTTAGCCTAAAATATAATCGTTTTAATGTTATGAGCAAAAATCAATTTTGAGGTTATGTTTACATCTTAATTTTTTCTTTTTCAGTCCAAATTCTTTAATACTCGCAATTATATTAAGATATTCTTGGTTTAAAGTCGTATTTAAGCAGGAATTAACCTCAATTTATAATCCTTTGGTCGAAATAAAATATTTTAAGGATTTAGAGACAGTTTATAAGGTAAGAATAAAATTTTACATTCTAATTAATAAATATATCAAATTTGATTTTCTCATTTCAAATATTTACGTAAAATCGCAATTAATTAATTAAAAACACGAAATAATTTAATTAATTACTTAAATTTTATTACGTAGTAATTTTAATTTTTCGAGGTTGGCAGTAAAAAAACTCAACGTCACGACATAAATGTCAAAAATTATTTAAACGTTATAAATACGTTTTTTTACTTAAAATAATCAAAAACAAACCGATTTTACTACAAAAATACGTAAACGTAAGTTAAATGAACTTATTTAACAACTTTTTTTAGTTCAAAAAATAATCGTATTAATTTTATGAACAAATTTACGTCTTACAACTTTTCTTCCATTCCAAATTCTTTAATCCACGTGATTATACAAAATATGTTTGTTTAAAACCGCATTTAAGGGTTCTTCGTTATATGTTTTTATAATAATCACATCAAGCAAGTGTATTTCAAATTTCATTGACACATATCACTCTTTAATCATAGCTTATAACATAGACAGTTTCAAAATTGTAAAATGCGCTCCTGAAGCCTTTCTTAATCCGGTTTTTGCACTATATTTAATAATTTCTCTGCGAAAAAGCAAAAATGAGACGTTCAACGACAACCGATCGAAACGCCCTCGCCGAGATTCGCCAAAGTTACCTTTTGCGGCAATCAATAACCGGAAATCGTTACAAAAACTACAAAAACCCCTATTTTAACATCAAACCGGATAATTACGATTACCGATTTTCCGATTTTCGAAATTATTTCGCCCCCGAACGCCCGGCTTTGCCGTATTACGTCGTCCCCGTTTTGTATGTGCCCCAAAAAGTTTTAACAACCGATGAGATCGACAATAAAAGGAGGAAAAACGAAACGAGCCAAACCCCCGAATCTTTTAAATACCCCGATTACGAGTATCGCGAAGAAGACGAAGTTAAAACGGATTTTGGCTCGAAATCAGCCGATTCTTGCACCCCCCGAACAAACAGCGAGACAACCGTTGAGATTTCATCAATTTCAACCCCAATCGAGGAGGTTGAACATTCAACATTTAAAACAAACCGATTTAAAAGAGATTATTTAGAAAATAAATACTCGATTAACGAAGATGCCGAAACGATAAAATCCGATTTTAAAAAAGATTCATTAAGAGAACAAAAAAAAACTTTTTGGAAATACAAAAATCCTTACACGATTTTTAATAAATACCCCAACGAATCTAAAATTTCTTCCCATGACGAAAACGACGATTTAGAATCGGAGGATGATAAAAAGAAACAAAAAATCTGCATGGATTGCTTAAAAGATAAATATCTCAATAAAGATGTTAAAGATGTTCGGGGTAAACGGAATTTTCAAATCGATTCGGGTGATGAACTTTATAAAAGTAGGAATTACGCGGATACCAAATCGACTCAAACTTTGACCGTTGTAAAAATAAATTCCGGTACGCAAACGGAAGTTGAAACGAAATTGCCGTATCGAAAGATGAAGGGGTCTCAAATTCCGCAGCGCACGAATGGGTTAAAAGTGTCTTATACGGAGTTGGTTAAAGGAAATGGAAATTTTTATGGGAATGCTAATAATGTTAGGAGAGATTTAAAAAATTAATATTTATTTAAAAAAAAATTTGTGTAAATTAATAATAATTATTTTTTATTTTTAATCGTTTTTTTCGTCTTAAATAACTTATTAAACTTTAATGATCAAGCTAATCAATTCTTAATCGATTAATATTTAAGTAAAATAATTCCTTAATCTGATAGAATGAAGTTTTTCAAGAATCTGTCATATTAAGCAAATATTTTGCTTAATTTTATCTAATTTTGGAAATGTTTTGCTTATTTTGAAAAGTTTTGATTAACTTTATAAGGTTTTTGATGTGTTTGCTTAATTTTATCTGATTTTAGAAATGTTTTGGTTAATTCCGACAATTTTTAATAATATTTTGCTTAATTCAATCAGTTTATGGAGGTTTTTTGGTGAATGTTGCAAGCTTTTCTTGTTATTTTGCTTAATTATGTTAGATTTTGAAATAGTTTTGGTTAATTTTGATTAACTTTCTAAGTTGTGGGAGGTATTTTATCAGATTCTGGCAATACTTTGCTTAATTCAATCAATTTTTGAATGTTCCTTTGTTCTGATAATTAATCTGATAATTTCTAAAAATATTTTTCTTAATTCTCTCATATTTTGAAATTATGTTGCTTAATTTTGCCGGTTTTTGAAAAAACTGACGAATTTCCCAAGTTTTTAGAAATAGTTGCTTAATTCTATCAGATTCTGGAAACATTTTGCTTAATTTAATCAGTTTATTGAGGTTTTTTAGTTAATATTGCAAGCTTTTCGGTGTATTTTACTTAATTATGTGAGATTTTGAAATTATTCTACTTAATTTTGGTTGTTTTTTGAAAAAATTTACCAACTTCCTAAGTCGTTGGAGGTATTTGCTTAATTCTATCAGACTCAGAGAAATATTTTGTTTATTTCGATCAGTTTTTGAATGTTCCTTTCTTAATTTTGCAAAGTTTTTCTAGGTATTTACTTAATTCTATCAATTTTTGGAAATTTCTTACATAATTCCAACAATTTTTGAAGATACTTTGCTTAATTTAATCAGTTTTTGAATGTTTCTTGTTTTTGAAGTTTTTGAAGGTATATGCTTAATACTATCAGATTCTGGAAGTATTCTGCTAAATTCAATTAGTTTTAGGAGGTTGCTTTATTTATTTTTGCAAGAGGTATTTGCTTAAATCTATCAGATGGTAATAATTTTGCAAGCTTTTGAGTTAATCCTATCAGATTCTAGAAATATTTTGCTTAATACTATCAGATTCTGGAAATATTTTGCATAATTCAAATAGTTTTTGGAAATACTTTGCCAAACTTTTCAAGTTCTTGAAAGTAATTGCTTAACTTTATCAGATTCTAGAAATATTTTGCTTAATTCAATTAGTTTTAGAAGGTCCCTGGATTAATTTTGCAAGCTTTTAAAGGTATCTGCTTAAATTTATCAGATTCTGGATATATTTTGCTTAATTCCGACAATTTCTAAAAATATTTTGCTTAATTCACAAACCTTCCCAGTTTTTGGAGATATTTTGCTTAATACTATCAGATTTTAGACATATTTTGCTTAATACTATCAGATTCTGGAAATATTTTGCGTAATACTATCAGATTTTGGAGATATTTTGCTTAATACTATCAGATTTTAGAAATAGTTTGCTTAATACTATCAAATTCTGAAAATATTTTGCGTGATACTATAAGATTTTGGAGATATTTTGCTTAATCCTATCAAATTCTGAATATATTTTGCGTAATACTATCAGATTTTGGAGATATTTTGCTTAATACTATCAGATTCTGGAAATATTTTGAGTAATACTATCAGATTTTGGAAATATTTTGCTTAATACTATCAGATTCTGGAAATATTTTGCGTAATACTATCAGATTTTGGAGATATTTTGCTTAATACTATAAGATTTTAGAAATAGTTTGCTTAATACTATCAAATTCTGAAAATATTTTGCGTGATACTATAAGATTTTAGAGATATTTTGCTTAATACTATCAAATTCTGAATATATTTTGCGTAATACTATCAGATTTTGGAGATATTTTGCTTAATACTATCAGATTCTGGAAATATTTTGCGTAATACTATCAGATTTTGGAGATATTTTGCTTAATACTATCAGATTTTGGAGATATTTTGCTTAATACTATCAGATTTTAGAAATAGTTTGCGTAATACTATCAGATTCTGAAAATATTTTGCTTAAAAAACTATCAGATTTTGGAAATATTTTTGCTTAATTTTGTCAGTTTTTGAAAAACTTTGATTAAATCTCTCAGTTTTGGATGTATTTGCTTAATACTATCAGGTACTGGAAATATTTTGCGTGATACTATCAGATTCTGGAGATATTTTGCTTAATACTATCAGATTTTAGAAATATTTTGCTTAATACTATCAAATTCTGAAAATATTTTGCGTGATACTATAAGATTTTGGAGATATTTTGCTTAATACTATCAAATTCTGAATATATTTTGCGTAATACTATCAGATTTTGGAGATATTTTGCTTAATACTATCAGATTCTGGAAATATCTTGCGTAATACTATCAGATTTTGGAGATATTTTGCTTAATACTATCAGATTTTGGAGATATTTTGCTTAATACTATCAGATTTTAGAAATAGTTTGCGTAATACTATCAGATTCTGAAAATATTTTGCTTAAAAAACTATCAGATTTTGGAAATATTTTTGCTTAATTTTGTCAGTTTTTGAAAAACTTTGATTAAATCTCTCAGTTTTGGATGTATTTGCTTAATACTATCAGGTACTGGAAATATTTTGCGTGATACTATCAGATTCTGGAGATATTTTGCTTAATACTATCAGATTTTAGAAATATTTTGCTTAATACTATCAGGTACTGGAAATATTTTGCGTGATACGATCAGATTCTGGAGATATTTTGCTTAATACTATCAGATTTTAGAAATATTTTGTTTAAGATTATCAGATTTTCGAAATATTTTTGCCTAATTTTGTCAGTGTTTGAAAAACTTTGATTAAATCTCCCAGTTTTGGATGTATTTGCTTAATACTATCAGATACTGGAAATATTTTGCGTGATACTATCAAATTTTGGAGATATTTTGCTTAGTACTATCAGATTTTAGAAATATTTTGCTTAATATTATCAGATTCTGGAAATATTTTGCGTGATACTATCAGATTTTGGAGATATTTTGCTTAGTACTATCAGATTTTAGAAATGTTTTGTTTAATACTATCAGATTCTGGAAATATTTTGCGTGATACTATCAGATTCTGGATATATTTTGCTTAATACTATCAGATTTTAGAAATATTTTGCTTAAGATTATCAGATTTTCGAAATATTTTTGCCTAATTTTGTCAGTTTTTGAAAAACTTTGATTAAATCTCCCAGTTTTGGATGTATTTGCTTAATACTATCAGATTCTGGAAATATTTTGCGTGATACTGTCAGATTTTGGAGATATTTTGCTTAGTACTATCAGATTTTAGAAATGTTTTGTTTAATACTATCAGATTCTGGAAATATTTTGCGTGATACTATCAGATTCTGGAGATATTTTGCTTAATACTATCAGGTTTTAGAAATATTTTGCTTAAGATTATCAGATTTTCGAAATATTTTTGCCTAATTTTGTCGGTTTTTGAAAAACTTTGATTAAATCTCCCAGTTTTGGGTGTATTTGCTTAATACTATCAGGTACTGGAAATATTTTGCGTGATACTATCAGATTTTGGAGATATTTTGCTTAGTACTATCAGATTTTAGAAATTTTTTGTTTAATACTATCAGATTCTGGAAATATTTTGCTTAGTACTATCAGATTTTAGAAATTTTTTGTTTAATACTATTAGATTCTGGAAATATTTTGCGTGATACTATCAGATTCTGGAGATATTTTGCTTAATACTATCAGATTTTAGAAATATTTTGCTTAAGATTATCAGATTTTCGAAATATTTTTGCCTAATTTTGTCAGTTTTTGAAAAACTTTGATTAAATCTCCCAGTTTTGGATGTATTTGCTAAATACTATCAGATACTGGAAATATTTTGCGTGATACTATCAAATTTTGGAGATATTTTGCTTAGTACTATCAGATTTACGAATATTTTGCTTAAGATTATCAGATTTTCGAAATATTTTTGCCTAATTTTGTCAGTTTTTGAAAAACTTTGATTAAATCTCCCAGTTTTGGATGTATTTGCTAAATACTATCAGATACTGGAAATATTTTGCGTGATACTATCAGATTCTGGAGATATTTTGCTTAATACTATCAGATTTTAGAAATATTTTGTTTAAGATTATCAGATTTTCGAAATATTTTTGCCTAATTTTGTCAGTTTTTGAAAAACTTTGATTAAATCTCCCAGTTTTGGATGTATTTGCTTAATACTATCAGATACTGGAAATATTTCGCGTGATACTATCAAATTTTGGAGATATTTTGCTTAGTACTATCAGATTTTAGAAATATTTTGCTTAATATTATCAGATTCTGGAAATATTTTGCGTGATACTATCAGATTTTGGAGATATTTTGCTTAGTACTATCAGATTTTAGAAATGTTTTGTTTAATACTATCAGATTCTGGAAATATTTTGCGTGATACTATCAGATTCTGGAGATATTTTGCTTAATACTATCAGATTTTAGAAATATTTTGCTTAAGATTATCAGATTTTCGAATTATTTTTGCCTAATTTTGTCAGTTTTTGAAAAACTTTGATTAAATCTCCCAGTTTTGGATGTATTTGCTTAATACTATCAGATTCTGGAAATATTTTGCGTGATACTGTCAGATTTTGGAGATATTTTGCTTAGTACTATCAGATTTTAGAAATGTTTTGTTTAATACTATCAGATTCTGGAAATATTTTGCGTGATACTATCAGATTCTGGAGATATTTTGCTTAATACTATCAGGTTTTAGAAATATTTTGCTTAAGATTATCAGATTTTCGAAATATTTTTGCCTAATTTAGTCAGTTTTTGAAAAACTTTGATTAAATCTCCAAGTTTTGGATGTATTTGCTTAATACTATCAGATACTGGAAATATTTTGCGTGATACTATCAGATTTTGGAGATATTTTGCTTAGTACTATCAGATTTTAGAAATGTTTTGTTTAATACTATCAGATTCTGGAAATATTTTGCGTGATACTATCAGATTCTGGAGATATTTTGCTTAATACTATCAGATTTTAGAAATATTTTGCTTAAGATTATCGGATTTTCGAAATATTTTTGCCTAATTTTGTCAGTTTTTGAAAAACTTTGATTAAATCTCCCAGTTTTGGATGTATTTGCTTAATACTATCAGATACTGGAAATATTTTGCGTGATACTATAAGATTTTGGAGATATTTTGCTTAATACTATCACATTCTGGAAATATTTTGCTTAAGACTATCAGATTTTGGAAATATTTTTGCCTAATTTTGTCAGTTTTTGAAAAACTTTGATTAAATCTTCCAGTTTTGGATGTATTCGCTTAATACTATCAGGTACTGGAAATATTTTGCGTGATACTATCAAATTTTGGAGATATTTTGCTTAGTACTATCAGATTTTAGAAATGTTTTGTTTAATACTATCAGATTCTGGAAATATTTTGCGTGATACTATCAGATTCTGGAGATATTTTGCTTAATACTATCAGATTTTAGAAATATTTTGCTTAAGGTTATTAGATTTTCGAAATATTTTTGCCTAATTTTGTCAGTTTTTGAAAAACTTTGATTAAATCTCCCAGTTTTGGGTGTATTTGCTTAATACTATCAGATACTGGAAATATTTTGCGTGATACTATCAAATTTTGGAGATATTTTGCTTAGTACTATCAGATTTTAGAAATATTTTGCTTAATATTATCAGATTCTGGAAATATTTTGCGTGTTACTATCAGATTTTGGAGATATTTTGCTTAGTACTATCAGATTTTAGAAATGTTTTTCTTACAATGTTTACAATGTTTTAAAAGATATACAATGAACGATTTCGCCTCAAATCGCCGAGGTCGCTTGCGGGCGAGGCAGTGGATTTGAAATGTTAACATAAAATCGTCTATTTTGGAACATTGTAGGGCCTCGCCCGCTACGCGACCTCGGCGGAGTGAGAATAAAATCGTCTTATAGGAGATTTCATACATTTATAAAGATATACAAGGAACGGTTTTGCCTAAAATTGTCGAAGTTGCTTGCGGGCGAGACGCTAAATATGAAATGTTTACATAAAATCGTCCATTATGGAAGATGTAGGGCCTCGGCAGTTTGAGGCGAAATCGTCCATTTATCAACCAAAATAGTTGTTTTAAAAAAATGTTTTGAATGAATAAATCTAGATTGTATACGTTTTAACCTCAAACCTGAAAAGTTCGTATTTCCAGCAAAAAAACATCAACGATCTGACAAAAATTGTCAAAAATTTTTCAATAACTGACATTCGGATTTTCGCAAAGCGTTATTTTTTTATATCAAAATTTCGGTATCTGTTATGACCATTAAATCCCCAAGAAAAACTTGTCCGTTATGTCCGAAGCCGGCGTGCAATCCCCGACGGGGGGGTCCCCAAAACCGCAGGAATTCACCGAAAATTTCGACTTTTACGTTCGTTTCGCCAAACCGTTAGTTTTAAACCTTTCGGCGCCAAATGGTTCGTTAAACAATTAATTAAACTATTAATAAATAAAAGCATTTATTTCAAAAAGAAAGAGTTTTGGCTGCCGCTTGGGTCCAAAAACTCTCCGACACAGCAACCGGAGATGAAAAAACTCGCACGGATTACCTTAAACTGCTCCTTTTCGTTTTGCAAAAAGGAAGATTATTCGGCCCTTTCGCTCGTAACCCAGCCACGGTCGAATTAGACGATTTAGGAATGAGAGTTAGAAATGATTTGGTTAAATTTGAGATGTAATTATTGTTTTTATTGGGTTTTAGCTCATCGACGTTGCAAAATGTTGGTTAGAAACGGAAGAAAATTTGAAGAAGCGCCGCTTCATCCTCGGGTTATCATCGGAATACCCCGTTATAAACGCGGAATGTTCCGGGGATTTAAAAGAGTACGCAGCATCTCAGGATATCCCCAATTTCGGGATTCACGCTTATTACGCCTTTTCAAACGACCCAATCACCGAGTGGAATAACATCGAAAAGGGGATTTTCCCGAAAGGGGCTTTAAGCGCCATTAAAAAAGCTGATTCATTAAGCGCCGTTAGCGAGCACACCAGAAAATCAAGGACCAAATCTAAAGAAAAATCGGTCGAGGCTATCATCAAAGGGCGATCAAAATCAAAGACGAGATCTAGGTCGGCTTCAAGATCGAGAGTCGAGGGGGTTAAAGGAAGCGCGGGGGATATGACCGGTTTAATTTAATTATTTTTTTTTAATCAATTTCTTAATTAATTTTTCCTTTTTAGATCAATCGTTTAAAAAAGTTTCTTTCGGCCCTGACGATGAAAAATCGCGATTAAAAACGTTCCCAAAAAGTTCTTCCCCGTTGGGATCTCCACTTCCCGCGGAAACGAGAAGCCCTCCAACGTGGGGTTCTAACTTAATCAGCGTGAGCGACCCACCCCCCGCAGAAGGGGTCCTTGCAACATCGTTCGACGACACCGAGTTGAAATGTCCGTCAAAAGACATTTTTCAAGTCACATCCAAACGAGATCTCTTCGGGGCTATGCCCCCAGAAGATCGTTCACCGATTTTTTACGAATCATCCCCCTCCTACCACGACGTCAGCGACATTGAAATCCCGCCGTTAAGAAAACCATCCACACCAACACCACCACGACCAAAGCGACCTTACGATTCAGCCGAGTTTATCCGGCGAAGAAAAATCATTCGGAGACCCTTCGATTCCGCCCCGCGATTAAAATATAACGAATGGGGGCTTCCCGTACAAGATTTAACCCCAATGTCGGCTCCTAGCCTCCCTTATTTAACCCCGCCGCGATTTTACGACGAAGCTCCGAGCTTACCTTATTTAACGCCACCACAATACTACGATGAAGCGCCGAGTTTGCCTTATTTAACACCACCGGGACGTCCGCCTTCATCGAGCGACGAAGTGGACGAGGCGATGCGGAAAATCAACGAGCAATATCAACAATTATTTTCTGTCAGTTCATTTTTTGGTTATCGCAATGTCGTAAAATTGTCAAAAATATTCGAATTGTTTCTGTTTAAAAAATTCTTAGTAAAATTTTCCTTCGTCTTTTTAGCCACCGGAAAAATCGGATTCGCCCGTTGCGGAAACCGCGGAAGATATCGAAATGAAGCGGCGTCTTGATGCGAGAGCGGCTTTGCTCGCGCAGCGCAGAGTTCAGATGCTTGCACAACAACAACAACAACAACAAGCGGCTGCTTTACAGGTATTTAATATCTAATTTTGTTATGATTTTATATTTGTTTAAGTAGGGATCTTTTATTGTTTAGATATATAATAATAATAATAGTGCGTCAAACTGCCATAGCTCCTATATCAATAATATATCAATAATAAGTTTTCAAGCGCAGATTTGTACTATACAGGGTGTTCATTTCAAAGCTTCTCACCTCAATTTAAGTAAATCCGGAAGTTTAAAAAGAAAATCGCTGAAATAGGTAAAAAATAAAACCAAGGGGGACAACTTTTTATGCAAAAATTGATTAACTCACTTCCACCTCCCGTCGCCAGAAACCAACCCCTTAAAAATCTTAAATGGAAGTAATACCTCATTTTAAAGTACTACATGTTCCCGTCTTTATTAATATTAATAACTTTAATAAGCTTCTTAAAAACAAGAATAAGTAATTTTTTATTATTAATATATAAAACTAAGTTAGAATGTCCGTTTTTACAACGAACATCCTTTTTATAACATCTATTATTTCGGAGCAATCCAAAATCTTGAATTTATTGTGACCAAAGTCCGTAAAGCGTATTGTACCAGGTTCGCCACACAGAGGCTTTTTAATTTTGGTTTTATTATTTTAAAGATTACTAAATATTTTGAAAATTTTGAAAATTTATTTTGAAGATTTCTCTTTTTTATTCATATCATTTCCCAAAAATCGACCATATTTCAAAAAACAAGTTGCAGAAAACCCTATTAAACGAATATTGTTTAATAGGTTCTTTTTTCCTTCTTTAATAGTTAGTGAACCAGAAAAGCATAATCCGTAATCAGTTACAACCTAGATACAAGATTCGGGAATAAAGAGAAAATTTTCGAAATACATACTAAAAATCCAGAACGCATTAGAATTTGATTAACACATTTTAACGTCAAAATCTCTAAAACATCATAATTGATGATTTTTATTGCAAAACTTTTTCATAATTCAAAAATCAAAACGGATAATCAAAGACCTGATTCGTGAAAATTATTCATAATGGAGTGGAAAAGCATAATTCATAACCAGTTACAACCTGAAAATAAAGAATTTGCAAAAATACAGCAAATATGATGCTCCAATTAGTAACTGAAAGTAATTTCATAACAATTTTTTAAAAAATCGATTTTTCAGGAATTTATAAATTTATACAAAATATCGGAAGAATCCCAATTAAGTTCATCAGTATATATCTCAAGAACTAAGGGAGATATTTCTAAATTGACTTCACTTTTAGAAAGTAGATGCTTCAATTAGTAATTGAAAGTAATTTCATAACAATTTTTCAAATAATGGATTTTTCATGAATTTTTAAATTTATTCAAAATACTGGAAAAATTCCAATTAAGCACAGCAGTTTATATCTCAAGAATTAAGTGAGATATTTTCAAATTGACTTCACTTTTAAAAAGTAGATACTGCAATTAGTAATTAAAAGTAATTTTATAACAATTTTTCAAAAAATCGGTTTTTCAGGAATTTTTAAATTTATACAAAATACTGGAAAAATTCCAGTTAAGCTCAGCAGCTTATATCTCAAGAACTAAGTGAGGTATTTTTAAATTGACTTCACTTTTAGAAAGTAGATGCCCCAATTAGTAATTGAAAGTAATTTCATAACAATTTTTCAAAAAATCGATTTTTCAAGAATTTTTAAATTTATACAAAATACTGGAAAAAATCCAATTAAGCTCAGCGGCTTATATCTCAAGAATTAAGTGAGATATTTTCAAATTGACTTCACTTTTAGAAAGTAGATGCTCCAATTAGTAATTGAAAGTAATTTCATAACAATTTTTCAAAAAATCGATTTTTCAGGAATTTTTAAATTTATACAAAATACTGGAAAAATTCCAATTAAGCTCAGCAGCTTATATCTCAAGAATTAAGTGAGATATTTTCAAATTGACTTCACTTTTAGAAAGTAGATGCTCCAATTAGTAATTGAAAGTAATTTCATAACAATTTTTCAAAAAATCCATTTTTCAGGAATTTTTAAATTTATACAAAATACTGGAAAATCCCAATTAAGCTCAGCAGCTTATATCTCAAGAATTAAGTGAGATATTTTCAAATTGACTTCACTTTTAGAAAGTAGATGCTCCAATTAGTAATTGAAAGTAATTTCATAACAATTTTTCAAAAAATCGATTTTTCAGGAATTTTTAAATTTATACAAAATACTGGAAAAATTCCAATTAAGCTCAGCAGCTTATATCTCAAGATCTAAGTGGGATATTTTCAAATTGACTTCACTTTTAGAAAGTAGATGCTCCAATTAGTAATTGAAAGTAATTTCATAACAGTTTTTCAAAAAATCGATTTTTCAGGAATTTTTAAATTTATACAAAATACTGGAAAAATTCCAATTAAGCTCAGCAGCTTATATCTCAAGATCTAAGTGAGATATTTTCAAATTGACTTCACTTTTAGAAAGTAGATGCTCCAATTAGTAATTGAAAGTAATTTCATAACAATTTTTCAAAAAATCGATTTTTCAGGAATTTTTAAATTTATACAAAATACTGGAAAAATTCCAATTAAGCTCAGCAGCTTATATCTCAAGATCTAAGTGAGATATTTTCAAATTGACTTCACTTTTAGAAAGTAGATGCTCCAATTAATAATTGAAAGTAATTTCATAATAATTTTTCAAAAAATCGACTTTTCAGGAATTTATAAATTTATACAAAATATCGGAAGAATCCCAATTAAGTTCAACAGTTTATATCTCAAGAACTAAGTGAGATATTTCCAAATTGACTTCACTTTTAGAAAGTAGATGCTGCAATTAGTAATTGAAAGTAATTTCATAACAATTTTTCAAAAAATCGATTTTTCAGGAATTTTTAAATTTATACAATATACTGGAAAAATTCCAATTAAGCTCAGCAGCTTATATCTCAAGATCTAAGTGGGATATTTTCAAATTGACTTCACTTTTAGAAAGTAGATGCTCCAATTAGTAATTGAAAGTAATTTCATAACAGTTTTTCAAAAAATCGATTTTTCAGGAATTTTTAAATTTATACAAAATACTGAAAAAATTCCAATTAAGCTCAGCAGCTTATATCTCAAGATCTAAGTGAGATATTTTCAAATTGACTTCACTTTTAGAAAGTAGATGTTCCAATTAGTAATTGAAAGTAATTTCATAACAATTTTTCAAAAAATCGATTTTTCAGGAATTTTTAAATTTATACAAAATACTGGAAAAATTCCAATTAAGCTCAGCAGCTTATATCTCAAGATCTAAGTGAGATATTTTCAAATTGACTTCACTTTTAGAAAGTAGATGCTCCAATTAATAATTGAAAGTAATTTCATAATAATTTTTCAAAAAATCGACTTTTCAGGAATTTATAAATTTATACAAAATATCGGAAGAATCCCAATTAAGTTCAACAGTTTATATCTCAAGAACTAAGTGAGATATTTTCAAATTGACTTCACTTTTAGAAAGTAGATGCTCCAATTAGTAATTGAAAGTAATTTCATAACAGTTTTTCAAAAAATCGATTTTTCAGGAATTTTTAAATTTATACAAAATACTGGAAAAATTCCAATTAAGCTCAGCAGCTTATATCTCAATAATTAAGTGAGATATTTTCAAATTGACTTCACTTTTAGAAAGTAGATGCTGCAATTAGTAATTGAAAGTAATTTCATAACAATTTTTCAAAAAATCGATTTTTCAGGAATTTTTAAATTTATACAATATACTGGAAAAAATCCAATTAAGCTCAGCAGCTTATATCTCAAGAATTAAGTGAGATATTTTCAAATTGACTTCACTTTTAGAAAGTAGATGCTCCAATTAATAATTGAAAGTAATTTCATAATAATTTTTCAAAAAATCGACTTTTCAGGAATTTATAAATTTATACAAAATATCGGAAGAATCCCAATTAAATTCAACAGTTTATATCTCAAGAACTAAGTGAGATATTTCCAAATTGACTTCACTTTTAGAAAGTAGATGCTGCAATTAGTAATTGAAAGTAATTTCATAACAATTTTTCAAAAAATCGATGTTTTATGAATTTTTAAATTTATACAAAATATCGCAAGAATCCCAATTAAGTTCAGCAGTTAATATCTCAAAATCTAAATGAGATATTTTCAAATTGACTTCACTTTTAGAAAGTAGATGCTCCAATTAATAATTGAAAGTAATTTCATAATAATTTTTCAAAAAATCGACTTTTCAGGAATTTATAAATTTATACAAAATATCGGAAGAATCCCAATTAAATTCAACAGTTTATATCTCAAGAACTAAGTGAGATATTTCCAAATTGACTTCACTTTTAGAAAGTAGATGCTGCAATTAGTAATTGAAAGTAATTTCATAACAATTTTTCAAAAAATCGATGTTTTATGAATTTTTAAATTTATACAAAATATCGCAAGAATCCCAATTAAGTTCAGCAGTTAATATCTCAAAATCTAAATGAGATATTTTCAAATTGACTTCACTTTTAGAAAGTAGATACTTCTATTAGTAATTGAAACTAATTTCGTAACAATTTTCCAAAAAAAAATCGATTTTTCAGGAATTTTTAAATTTATACAAAATACTGGAAAAATTCCAATTAAGCTCAGCAGCTTATATCTCAAGATCTAAGTGAGATATTTTCAAATTGACTTAACTTTTAGAAAGTAGATGCTCCAATTAGTAATTGAAAGTAATTTTATAACAATTTTTCAAAAAATCGGTTTTCATAAATCTCTAATCTTGAAATATCGCGGTATTATTAAAGATATAAAATTGTACGCGAACCTGATTTATATCATTAAAAGTTGTTGAAAATATGATAAATATCATTTAAAGTTGTCATAAATTTCATTCATATCATTCCAAATGATCATAAATTAATAGATATTATCAAAATTCGACGTTAATGTGATTAATTTCATTTAATATCGTCAAAATCAAAGTATATCATTTGAAATTGGAGTCAAATTGATATTTAGTTCTCAAAATCACAATATTATTAATAGATATCACGAAAATTGAAGGTAAAATTGTTCCATGTCTTTCAAACTTTGTTAAAACAATGATAAATGTTATTTTAAATCATCAGAAAATCATGTGATATCATTCAATATGACTAAGTATGATCAAAATTTGAGATTAATGTAATTAATTTTATTTGAGATTGTCAAACATGGATATATATCATTTAAAATTGTCATAACAGGGATAAATATCATTGAAAATTGTTAAGACACGATATACACCATTTTAAATCCCCATAGGTTAGATTAAAGTTAATAGATAAACCTAACCCAACTAATATTTAATGCTAATTAGTGAGTTGGGTTGGGTTAAGATTAATTAATCAACCCAACTAGCTACTTAGCATTAACAACATATATTACTTGATATTTTTTGACCAACACAACTAATATTTAGTGGGTTAATTAATTAATAGGGTTGGGTTAAGATCTTTAATTAATATTTAGTATTACCGAAAAAAAGTTACTAATTAATGCATTCCCGACGCCTAGAAGCGATCTCAGCATTCCGATTCTGTTTCGTGAGATGAACGGGTAATCTCAAATCTTATCCTACGACTTTATGGCATAATTCCTCCTACAAACGTTGGATTATTTCCTAAAACCACCATATCAGAGGTAGAGGCTAGTCAGTCTTCTAGTATCTTTCCTCCATCATTGGTGCTCGAAGAACTAATCAGGAAGGTTTTGACATTTAAATTCCCACCGGTAATGGTTGGTTTAAGGTAATGGTTTTAATGTCAAAAAATATAATTCATAAATCCAAGAAAAAGTGATGATTCCTATTAGTCAACTTAGGTAGGGTTTCTCAATTTTGGGACACCTGTACATTTTAATTTTATAACGCATTTATTTCATACTTTATGTATGCAGTAATACGCAGCCATTTATTCGAAGACAGCTGAATAGCAATGTAAGGTGTGCCACCTGGAGAATACTGAGAATTTAATGTAAAATCTATCAATCGAAATTTTGGAATAGCCGTGTATATTTCAATGTTACCTTAAAAAGTGCGTTTTAAAAAATAGAACATAGATATCTATGTCATTTTTTTTATAAGAATATTTAAGAATGGATTCCATACTTTATGTACACACTGTATATGCACAATATATATTCCATAACTATTATTGCTTTTAGAGTATGCCCAAATATCAGAAGATAACGCTATATATTTTGTTTTAGATGTTTTTTTTGTAATGCGTTACAAAAATCAGATATTACCGGACATCCTGTATATATAGTGCGTACAAACAGCCTGTATATTTTGAGGGTTTTTGATTACTTTTGAAAAGATCTTGCAGAACATCCTAAGCAATTCTTTAAACTGCGTAGTTTTTGAAACATTGAAACATTTATTTAAAAACATTTGACATAATGATCCAAATTATGGTGTCATTATGGGGTCGTTATGTATGGTAACGGAGGCAATTAATTATTAATTAATTAACCACTTAATCAATCGAATGAATGATGATTCAACAAATGAAGAAAAAATTTCAATTATTTCGACATTTTAATAAATCATTCTTTTTGTAGGCACCAACAACTTGTGCGGACCAAGAACTTTCCGAGTTCGAGCAATTGGAGGCTCAATTAGGTATTCAACCAACAAGGCCTAGAACGCCTTCATCGGCAGAACGAAGAGCGACCGAAATGGCAATGAGGCAAGCCGAAATAAGAGCCCAACAGCAATTCCGTACTTTAGAGCCATGCCAAATCGAGCACGAACCGAGAGTCAGAAGAAGATCGCCACCACGTCAAGTAAAAATTATTATATTAAAAACTACATTTTTAAAAAATTTCGTCTTAAATTCGAAGTAATATGATATAATAATGTTTCTACTTTAAATGTGTCTTGTCCTAGGTCGTTTGGTTTTTTTAGTACAATCTAACATTGTATAACAACTACAACTAGAATTAAAAGTTGCATTAAAATTGATTATAGATCTAGAATTAACAATATTTGGATTTAGCCGTACGTCTCTTAAGACAGCTAAATCCAAATGTGGCTAATTCTAAGTTTCTGATATTTCGGTGAAAAAAAATTTAAAATAATTCTTTTTGTAGTCACCAACTTGTATCGACCCCGACCTTGCCGAATTTGAGCAAATGGAAGCCCAACTCGGAATTCGTCCACCAACAAGTTCCAGACTTCCTACATTGGCGGAGCGAAGATCCTCTCGAACCATGCTAAGAAGAATCGAATCGAGAGCTAGAAAGCAAATGAGATCGCTACAACCTCAGGTGCAAATTACCGATCAAACTATAAGACAGGTTGTTGCTGAAGAAACTCCAGTGGTGAGTGAGCAAGCCCAAGCTATCGTTGAAGAAGCAATGGAGGATTTAGCGCAAGCTGTCGAGCCCGAACAAACTTTAGAAGAAATGTACGCGGAGCAAGATTTGAGATACCCCGATCGACGGGGTGACGTCCCGCGGACACCCCCCGTCTTTTCAAAGGTTGTTAAAATCCGCGAAGGTCCCGGGCGAAAATTAACTTACGCAGCCGCCGAATTTGGATTGAGCGAAGATGAGCAATTCGTTCCCGGGCCTGAATTTATGCGGGGAAGAACCGCGTTATCTCCAAGAGTGGACGAACGAGAGATATTGAGGCGCACGCGAGAGCCCTTCGACATCTTCGATTTAGCCGCAGAAGCCGATGACATCCTTAACGTTGATGACATAGAAGCCATTTTAGTCCCGAGCCCTAAATCGCGAAGCTTAGAAAGATCGCTTCGGGAAGCCACCACATCAAATCTCCAACAAGCCATGGAAAACATCCCCGCTTTAGGAGGCGTTCCAGCCACAATCCCAACTAAATCCCCACTCCCGTTAAGATCCCCCGACAATCTTTATTTCGAGGACGCCCCCTCATTCCTATCACCGTGCGTCACCCCCGAAGAACAAAGTATGCCATGTTTATCACCTCAAGCACCAAGATTACCATCCCCGGGTAGAGTATCACCAGTTAGATCACCACGTAGAACATCACCAGTTAGAACATCACCAATTAGAACTTCACCAGTTAGAACATCACCAGCGCTTAGGCAAACATCTCCAATGAGATTGGAATATGTACCATACGCTGATCCTTGCCCGGAGGCTGCGGCTCTTATGGAGAAGTATCAATCGCCGCCACCCCCGAGAGAGCCAACACCTCCCCCGAGACAAGTAACCCCTCCCAAACCAAAAAGAAAGGTGCTTAGACTACCAGCAAGAGCTAGACCAAAAAAGATGCTTAAGCCAACTAAACCAGTTCCGGTTCCAAAAGCTCCCGAGCCAGCCCAACCCGCCCCTAAAACTCCCCCGAAAAGAATCGAAAAAACCCTTCAAGAAAAAGTTGCCGAAATGCACGAACAATTTCAAGATCTTTATTCAAGTTTGGTTGAAGATGAAGATGATACATGCCACGGTGGGATGACACCTCAAGGGAGACCTTCGCCGTATTTCTCCCCAACGACCCCCCCTCGACGACGTTCCCCAACTCGAACCCCACCACGTGCTACAATCCCCGATGTATTCGAGCTTCCATACAGTCCCGGATGGGGTGGCGAGCCAGAATTCGTCGACGACTACAGCATCTGTTCCCCGCAAGCGTTTGAGCCAGCCGAAGACAACTTCTTTTTCACCGAAACCGAGTTAACTTACGCTAGCCCCCCGCCGTTAACACCCGAAGAAGTTCAACCCCAAGTTACGGTTGTTCCTTGCGGGAGATCTCCTTCACAACCTCAACAACTTGCGTTACCGTCACCTAGACCAAGATCTCCTCCCCAACAACTCGCATTACCCGCACCTGTACCTTGCGGTCGGCAATCATTTACCCCACCTCCCCCTATCACAGCTCCCGCCTCCGCCCCTCACGTTGTTGCTTCAGTCACATCGGTTACTTCGATAACGGTGACACCACCCCAAGCAAGATCCCCTTTACAAACAATGGAAGAGAGACAATATGCCGCTTCTTTCGCGGATCCTGAACAAGCGGCGTTAATGCAGAGGGTTTTGAAAGTCGTTAAGACCGTTCCGGGACATTCACCGATTTGCCCGGACAATTTTTTCGAGCAATATGAAGGGCAAGATGTGAATATAGTGGATACGCCACCGGATTTGATTCATGATTTGGATTTTCCCGATGCCACTCCGGATCAATCGTTTGATTTTAGGGATTTCGCACCGTCACCGGAAATTAAAGGTTGGTGCATTTTAATTAATACTATTAAAACTAGCTTAATAGATAATTAACATAAATTTAACATCATTTGGTTGTCTGAAAGGAATCTATTGTGTTCTATGGTAAAGTATCATATCTTCTGCTATCAGCAGCTATCTGCTGTCAGCAAATTTTAGTCATCTAAACGAAGCTTTTATTATCAAAATTATCTTGATCTAATACTGTTTGGTTTTCTGCCATCAATTCTCAGTCTCTTTTATAATGAAAAATGTTAAGCAGTACCATATCTTTTGTTACTAGTATCTTTCTGCCAGATATTTTCAGTTATATAAAAGAAACTAAGTAATATCTTGCCCTCTACTAACACTATTCAGGCTTCTTCAGATTAATTAAATCAACTAAATGAGCGACCTAGTCATTGTCTTGATCTAATACTATCTGGTTTCTCTACCATATCTGGACTGGAATTAACATTAGACCTAGATGTGGAAAGATTAGCGAAAATTTCATTGAAAATTTGAAAATAAGGGACCAAATTTTTGGCATTGCCAAAATTGAAATCTATGTATAAGTTGTGCTATCATTCATATTTTGCCTAATTTAAATGTAAGAGATCTTTTAATTTTGTCAAATTTGAATTGTTTGTGTCCATTGTGTTCCTTAGATCATTTGGAGCATCATAGAAATAAAAATTGAGAATGTAGAAAATGAGGACCGATTTTTTTTGGTATTGCCAAAATTGAAATCTGTGTATTAGTCGTCCTACCAATGATATTTTGTCTGATTTAAAAGAAAAAAAATTTCGAAAATGTAAAATTGCTAATTTAAAGTTAAAAGAACAACTTTTAAGCTTCTCGTAATTTTTTTGGCAACTGCCAAATTTGAATTGTTGGTACTCATTGTGTTCCTTGAACAATTTGGAACATCATACAAACAAAAATTGAAAATTTGAAAATAAGAGACCAAGTTTTTGGCATTGCCAAAATAGAAATCTAGGTATAAGTTGTGCTATCATCCATATTTTGCCTAATTTAAATGTAAGAGATGTTTTAATTGTGTCAAATTTGAATTGTTTGTGTCCATTGTGTTCCTTAGATCATTTGGAACATCATAGAAATAAAAATTGATAATGTAGAAAATGAGGACCGAATTTTTTTGGTATTGCCAAAATTGAAATCTGTGTATTAGTCGTCCTACCAATGATATTTTGTCTGATTTAAAAGAAAAAAAATTTCGAAAATGTAAAATTGCTAATTTAAAGTTAAAAGAACAACTTTTAAGCTTCTCGTAATTTTTTTGGCAACTGCCAAATTTGAATTGTTGGTACTCATTGTGTTCCTTGAACAATTTGGAACATCATACAAACAAAAATTTAAATTTTGAAAATAAGAGACCAAGTTTTTGGCATTGCCAAAATTGAAATCTATGTATAAGTTGTGTTATCATCCATATTTTTCCTAATTTAAATGTAAGAGATGTTTTAGTTGTCTCAAATTTGAATTGTTTGTGTCTATTGTGTTCCTTAGATCATTTGGAACATCATAGAAATAAAAATTGAGAATGTAAAAAATGAGGACCAAATTTTTTTGGTATTGCCAAAATTGAAATCTGTGTATTAGTCGTCCTACCAATGATATTTTGTCTGATTTATAAGAAAAAAAATGTTCGAAAATGTAAAATTGCTAATTTAAAGCTAAAAGAACAACTTTTAAGCTTCTCGTAATTTTTTTGGCAACTGCCAAATTTGAATTGTTGGTACTCATTGTGTTCCTTGAACAATTTGGAACATCATACAAACAAAAATTTAAATTTTGAAAATAAGAGACCAAGTTTTTGGCATTGCCAAAATTGAAATCTATGTATAAGTTGTGTTATCATCCATATTTTTCCTAATTTAAATGTAAGAGATGTTTTAGTTGTCTCAAATTTGAATTGTTTGTGTCTATTGTGTTCCTTAGATCATTTGGAACATCATAGAAATAAAAATTGAGAATGTAAAAAATGAGGACCAAATTTTTTTGGTATTGCCAAAATTGAAATCTGTGTATTAGTCGTCCTACCAATGATATTTTGTCTGATTTATAAGAAAAAAAATGTTCGAAAATGTAAAATTGCTAATTTAAAGCTAAAAGAACAACTTTTAAGCTTCTCGTAATTTTTTTGGCAACTGCCAAATTTGAATTGTTGGTACTCATTGTGTTCCTTGAACAATTTGGAACATCATACAAACAAAAATTTAAATTTTGAAAATAAGAGACCAAGTTTTTGGCATTGCCAAAATTGAAATCTATGTATAAGTTGTGTTATCATCCATATTTTTCCTAATTTAAATGTAAGAGATGTTTTAGTTGTCTCAAATTTGAATTGTTTGTGTCTATTGTGTTCCTTAGATCATTTGGAACATCATAGAAATAAAAATTGATAATGTAGAAAATGAGGACCGAATTTTTTTGGTATTGCCAAAATTGAAATCTGTGTATTAGTCGTCCTACCAATGATATTTTGTCTGATTTAAAAGAAAAAAAATTTCGAAAATGTAAAATTGCTAATTTAAAGTTAAAAGAACAACTTTTAAGCTTCTCGTAATTTTTTTGGCAACTGCCAAATTTGAATTGTTGGTACTCATTGTGTTCCTTGAACAATTTGGAACATCATACAAACAAAAATTTAAATTTTGAAAATAAGAGACCAAGTTTTTGGCATTGCCAAAATTGAAATCTATGTATAAGTTGTGTTATCATCCATATTTTGCCTAATTTAAATGTAAGAGATGTTTTAATTGTGTCAAATTTGAATTGTTTGTGTCCATTGTGTTCCTTAGATCATTTGGAACATCATAGAAATAAAAATTGAGAATGTAGAAAATGAGGACCGAATTTTTTTGGTATTGCCAAAATTGAAATCTGTGTATTAGTCGTCCTACCAATGATATTTTGTCTGATTTAAAAGAAAAAAAATTTCGAAAATGTAAAATTGCTAATTTAAAGTTAAAAGAACAACTTTTAAGCTTCTCGTAATTTTTTTGGCAACTGCCAAATTTGAATTGTTGGTACTCATTGTGTTCCTTGAACAATTTGGAACATCATACAAACAAAAATTTAAATTTTGAAAATAAGAGACCAAGTTTTTGGCATTGCCAAAATTGAAATCTATGTATAAGTTGTGTTATCATCCATATTTTTCCTAATTTAAATGTAAGAGATGTTTTAGTTGTCTCAAATTTGAATTGTTTGTGTCTATTGTGTTCCTTAGATCATTTGGAACATCATAGAAATAAAAATTGATAATGTAGAAAATGAGGACCGAATTTTTTTGGTATTGCCAAAATTGAAATCTGTGTATTAGTCGTCCTACCAATGATATTTTGTCTGATTTAAAAGAAAAAAAATTTCCAAAATGTAAAATTGCTAATTTAAAGTTAAAAGAACAACTTTTAAGCTTCTCGTAATTTTTTTGGCAACTGCCAAATTTGAATTGTTGGTACTCATTGTGTTCCTTGAACAATTTGGAACATCATACAAACAAAAATTGAAAATTTGAAAATAAGAGACCAAGTTTTTGGCATTGCCAAAATTGAAATCTATGTATAAGTTGTGTTATCATCCATATTTTGCCTAATTTAAATGTAAGAGATGTTTTAGTTGTCTCAAATTTGAATTGTTTGTGTCCATTGTGTTCCTTAGATCATTTGGAACATCATAGAAATAAAAATTGAGAATGTAGAAAATGAGGACCAAATTTTTTTGGTATTGCCAAAATTGAAATCTGTGTATTAGTCGTCCTACCAATGATATTTTGTCTGATTTATAAGAAAAAAAATGTTCGAAAATGTAAAATTGCTAATTTAAAGCTAAAAGAACAACTTTTAAGCTTCTCGTAATTTTTTTGGCAACTGCCAAATTTGAATTGTTGGTACTCATTGTGTTCCTTGAACAATTTGGAACATCATACAAACAAAAATTTAAATTTTGAAAATAAGAGACCAAGTTTTTGGCATTGCCAAAATTGAAATCTATGTATAAGTTGTGTTATCATCCATATTTTTCCTAATTTAAATGTAAGAGATGTTTTAGTTGTCTCAAATTTGAATTGTTTGTGTCTATTGTGTTCCTTAGATCATTTGGAACATCATAGAAATAAAAATTGATAATGTAGAAAATGAGGACCGAATTTTTTTGGTATTGCCAAAATTGAAATCTGTGTATTAGTCGTCCTACCAATGATATTTTGTCTGATTTAAAAGAAAAAAAATTTCGAAAATGTAAAATTGCTAATTTAAAGTTAAAAGAACAACTTTTAAGCTTCTCGTAATTTTTTTGGCAACTGCCAAATTTGAATTGTTGGTACTCATTGTGTTCCTTGAACAATTTGGAACATCATACAAACAAAAATTTAAATTTTGAAAATAAGAGACCAAGTTTTTGGCATTGCCAAAATTGAAATCTATGTATAAGTTGTGTTATCATCCATATTTTGCCTAATTTAAATGTAAGAGATGTTTTAATTGTGTCAAATTTGAATTGTTTGTGTCCATTGTGTTCCTTAGATCATTTGGAACATCATAGAAATAAAAATTGAGAATGTAGAAAATGAGGACCGAATTTTTTTGGTATTGCCAAAATTGAAATCTGTGTATTAGTCGTCCTACCAATGATATTTTGTCTGATTTAAAAGAAAAAAAATTTCGAAAATGTAAAATTGCTAATTTAAAGTTAAAAGAACAACTTTTAAGCTTCTCGTAATTTTTTTGGCAACTGCCAAATTTGAATTGTTGGTACTCATTGTGTTCCTTGAACAATTTGGAACATCATACAAACAAAAATTGAAAATTTGAAAATAAGAGACCAAGTTTTTGGCATTGCCAAAATTGAAATCTATGTATAAGTTGTGTTATCATCCATATTTTTCCTAATTTAAATGTAAGAGATGTTTTAGTTGTCTCAAATTTGAATTGTTTGTGTCTATTGTGTTCCTTAGATCATTTGGAACATCATAGAAATAAAAATTGATAATGTAGAAAATGAGGACCGAATTTTTTTGGTATTGCCAAAATTGAAATCTGTGTATTAGTCGTCCTACCAATGATATTTTATCTGATTTAAAAGAAAAAAAATTTCGAAAATGTAAAATTGCTAATTTAAAGTTAAAAGAACAACTTTTAAGCTTCTCGTAATTTTTTTGGCAACTGCCAAATTTGAATTGTTGGTACTCATTGTGTTCCTTGAACAATTTGGAACATCATACAAACAAAAATTGAAAATTTGAAAATAAGAGACCAAGTTTTTGGCATTGCCAAAATAGAAATCTAGGTATAAGTTGTGCTATCATCCATATTTTGCCTAATTTAAATGTAAGAGATGTTTTAATTTTGTCAAATTTGAATTGTTTGTGTCCATTGTGTTCCTTAGATTATTTGGAACATCATAGAAATAAAAATTGATAATGTAGAAAATGAGGACCGAATTTTTTTGGTATTGCCAAAATTGAAATCTGTGTATTAGTCGTCCTACCAATGATATTTTGTCTGATTTAAAAGAAAAAAAATTTCGATAATGTAAAATTGCTAATTTAAAGTTAAAAGAACAACTTTTAAGCTTCTCGTAATTTTTTTGGCAACTGCCAAATTTGAATTGTTGGTACTCATTGTGTTCCTTGAACAATTTGGAACATCATACAAACAAAAATTGAAAATTTGAAAATAAGAGACCAAGTTTTTGGCATTGCCAAAATAGAAATCTAGGTATAAGTTGTGCTATCATCCATATTTTGCCTAATTTAAATGTAAGAGATGTTTTAATTTTGTCAAATTTGAATTGTTTGTGTCCATTGTGTTCCTTAGATCATTTGGAACATCATAGAAATAAAAAGTGAGAATGTAGAAAATGAGGACCGAATTTTTTTGGTATTGCCAAAATTGAAATCTGTGTATTAGTCGTCCTACCAATGATATTTTGTCTGATTTAAAAGAAAAAAATGTTCGAAAATGTAAAATTGCTAATTTAAAGTTAAAAGAACAACTTTTAAGCTTCTCGTAATTTTTTTGGCAACTGCCAAATTTGAATTGTTGGTACTCATTGTGTTCCTTGAACAATTTGGAACATCATACAAACAAAAATTGAAAATTTGAAAATAAGAGACCAAGTTTTTGGCATTGCCAAAATAGAAATCTAGGTATAAGTTGTGCTATCATCCATATTTTGCCTAATTTAAATGTAAGAGATGTTTTAATTTTGTCAAATTTGAATTGTTTGTGTCCATTGTGTTCCTTAGATCATTTGGAACATCATAGAAATAAAAAGTGAGAATGTAGAAAATGAGGACCGAATTTTTTTGGTATTGCCAAAATTGAAATCTGTGTATTAGTCGTCCTACCAATGATATTTTGTCTGATTTAAAAGAAAAAAATGTTCGAAAATGTAAAATTGCTAATTTAAAGTTAAAAGAACAACTTTTAAGCTTCTCGTAATTTTTTTGGCAACTGCCAAATTTGAATTGTTGGTACTCATTGTGTTCCTTGAACAATTTGAAACATCATACAAACAAAAATTGAAAATTTGAAAATAAGAGACCAAGTTTTTGGCATTGCCAAAATAGAAATCTAGGTATAAGTTGTGCTATCATCCATATTTTGCCTAATTTAAATGTAAGAGATGTTTTAATTTTGTCAAATTTGAATTGTTTGTGTCCATTGTGTTCCTTAGATCATTTGGAACATCATAGAAATAAAAATTGATAATGTAGAAAATGAGGACCGAATTTTTTTGGTATTGCCAAAATTGAAATCTGTGTATTAGTCGTCCTACCAATGATATTTTGTCTGATTTAAAAGAAAAAAATGTTCGAAAATGTAAAATTGCTAATTTAAAGTTAAAAGAACAACTTTTAAGCTTCTCGTAATTTCTTTGGCAACTGCCAAATTTGAATTGTTGGTACTCATTGTGTTCCTTGAACAATTTGGAACATCATACAAACAAAAATTGAAAATTTGAAAATAAGAGACCAAGTTTTTGGCATTGCCAAAATAGAAATCTAGGTATAAGTTGTGCTATCATCCATATTTTGCCTAATTTAAATGTAAGAGATGTTTTAATTTTGTCAAATTTGAATTGTTTGTGTCCATTGTGTTCCTTAGATCATTTGGAACATCATAGAAATAAAAAGTGAGAATGTAGAAAATGAGGACCGAATTTTTTTGGTATTGCCAAAATTGAAATCTGTGTATTAGTCGTCCTACCAATGATATTTTGTCTGATTTAAAAGAAAAAAATGTTCGAAAATGTAAAATTGCTAATTTAAAGTTAAAAGAACAACTTTTAAGCTTCTCGTAATTTTTTTGGCAACTGCCAAATTTGAATTGTTGGTACTCATTGTGTTCCTTGAACAATTTGAAACATCATACAAACAAAAATTGAAAATTTGAAAATAAGAGACCAAGTTTTTGGCATTGCCAAAATAGAAATCTAGGTATAAGTTGTGCTATCATCCATATTTTGCCTAATTTAAATGTAAGAGATGTTTTAATTTTGTCAAATTTGAATTGTTTGTGTCCATTGTGTTCCTTAGATCATTTGGAACATCATAGAAATAAAAATTGATAATGTAGAAAATGAGGACCGAATTTTTTTGGTATTGCCAAAATTGAAATCTGTGTATTAGTCGTCCTACCAATGATATTTTGTCTGATTTAAAAGAAAAAAAATTTCGATAATGTAAAATTGCTAATTTAAAGTTAAAAGAACAACTTTTAAGCTTCTCGTAATTTTTTTGGCAACTGCCAAATTTGAATTGTTGGTACTCATTGTGTTCCTTGAACAATTTGGAACATCATACAAACAAAAATTGAAAATTTGAAAATAAGAGACCAAGTTTTTGGCATTGCCAAAATAGAAATCTAGGTATAAGTTGTGCTATCATCCATATTTTGCCTAATTTAAATGTAAGAGATGTTTTAATTTTGTCAAATTTGAATTGTTTGTGTCCATTGTGTTCCTTAGATCATTTGGAACATCATAGAAATAAAAAGTGAGAATGTAGAAAATGAGGACCGAATTTTTTTGGTATTGCCAAAATTAAAATCTGTGTATTTAGTCGTCTTACCAATGATATTTTGTCTGATTTAAAAGAAAAAAATGTTCGAAAATGTAAAATTGCTTATTTAAACCTAAAAGAACAACTTTAAAGCTTCTCGTAATTTTTTTAGCAACTGCCAAATTTGAATTAAGTGTGCCCATTGTGTTCCTTAAACCATTCGGAACATCATACAAATAAAAATTGAAAGTTTGGAAATAAGGGACCAAGTTTTTGGCATTGCCAAAATTGAAATCTGTGTATTAGTCGTGTTGCCAACCATATTTTGCCAGATTTAAAAGTGAAAAATGTTCGAAAATGTTAAATTTCAAATTTAATGTAATAAAAATAATTAAATAGATATAATATAGATAAAATTAGAACCCACATTAGATTTAGAACTGGAAATTGTTTAGTTTTAAGCTAAGTTCAAGAACTAATAAGTAAGTTCAGAATAAATGTAGAATCAGAAATATTACGGTTATGTTGTCAACAATTTAGCGATGAATGATAGATAAAATGAGAACTTATATTTAATCTAGAATTAGAAGGTTCTGGTTTAGCCGCACGATTTCAAACTCAGAGAATCTAGTGGCGAATGATAGATAAAGCTAGAACACCACAGAAATAAAAATTGAGAATTTGAAAATAAGGGATCAAATTTTTTTGGGATTGCCAAAATTAAAATCTGTGTATTAGTCGTGTTACCAACGACATTTTGCCTGATTTAAAAGAAAAAAGTTCGAAAATGTTAAATTTCTAATTTAAAGCTAAGAGAACGACTTTTAAGCTTCTCCCAACTTTTTTTGCTACTGCCAAATTTGAATTGTCTATACTTATCGTGTTCCTTAGCTCATTTTGAACATTTTAGCAACAAAAAATAATGAGAATAATTAAAATTACGAATTTACAACAATGTAACGATGAATAATACTTAAAATTAGGGCGCATACTAGGTTCAGAACTGGAAATTTTTATTGTTAGTTTTACACTGAGCTCAAAAACTAATACTAGATCTATTTAAGTTATTTAAGTATTTAAATTGATCGTAATCGTTTGAGTGTTGTTTTAATTAGAAATGAAAGATATTGGGAGTAATTCTAGGTCGTTAGGAGTAATTAAGAATTCTGAGAGATATTTTAAGTAGAAATGGAAGATATTAGAAGTATTTCTTGGCCATTCGGAGTAATTAGGAACTTTGAGAACTGTTTTGAATAAAAATAAAAAATATTAGGAGTTATTCCAAGCCATTCGGAGTAATTGGGAATGTTTGAGTGTTGTTTTAATTAGAAATGAAAGATATTGAGAGTGATTCCATCTCATTAGGAACTTTGAGCGCTATTTTGAGTATAAATGAAAAATATTGGGAATATTTCTAGGTCATTAGGAGTAATTAGGAATTTTGAGAGTTATTTTAAATAGAAATGAAGGATGTTTGGAGTAATTCTTGGCCATTCGGAGTAAAGGCTATTGATTTTAATTAAAATGGTGCTATTCTGAAGAATTTGAAGATAACTCTTTAACTCTTATTTTAATTTTGAGATATACAAAAAAAACATACATTGATGTATTTGATTCAATTTTTATTAGATTCAAGAATAGTAGCAACCATACAAAGTCAAGAAGCTGAATTAGGAATAGTTCCATGTCAAGCAGCAGCACCAACCCAAGCAGTGATATGCACTCCAGACGACAGTTTTGAACGTCTAGAATATGAAGCTTATAAAGAAGCGCAAGAAGAAGCGATGCAAGCCGGGCGACAAATCGAAGCACCCCCGCGATACATGAGACCCCCGGACATTTTCGATTTCGTTGCAGGAATGCCAACGGAAGGGATAGGCGGCGGATTATACGACATCGAGCAACCCGAAGACTTTGGGGACCAAGAAGTTTTGTCGCCGGCGAGGACCCCACCTTGCTCGCCACAAGATCATATTATATACGAGGGGGACGCCCCGGAATATTATTCTCCTGAGATGGTGACGACGGAACAAGTACAAGAGGTGGAAGTTAGGTATACGCCTCCGCCTCCTCCTCAACTAGAATTGCCGGGGGAACCCGAAAGAATTTGCGTTAGTCCACAACAAGTTAGTCCAGTTACTCAAGGGGTATGCCCCGGGGTGGCTCAACCTCAACGCCGACCATCAAGGCAATCATTTAGACCGTCGTATCCTGAAATTTCCCCGGATCAAGGTTTTTTTTTAATTCTAATTAATTAATTATACAAAAATTATTTTTTTAGGTCCAATTGATGAAGTGTTATTTAAATCGCGAATTTTAATGGCGGAATCCCCCGAATACAGAGAGTCGATGACGGTGCGCCCTGGCTCGATCAAAGGAAGAACTCGAGTTGTAAGACGTGGTGCGAGACCGATGTTACATCCGGATATTCCGGAGGAAGGTGAAGGGTCGTATGGACGTCCAACACTCCGCCCACGTCCAAGACGTCAACGAGAATACCAACCATGCGGAGCATATCAACCTCCAACTGGTCCCGAGACAGCCGCAGCGCAAATCGCCGCGGAAGAACAACGTCGCGCCCAAATACTTTACACTCCAACCAGGGCTGCTCCTGCTGCTACTGCTGCACCGGCGAGAAGAAGACGAAAACCAACTAGAAAAGGGAGAAAAATCGATTTTGGTGCGGTTGCGGAAGCTGAATGGTACAGTAATTTTCCTCCGGAAATCCAAGAGGCGGTTATACAACATGGTTTGAGTCCGCCTACTCCGGAAGGACTCCCAGAAAATTTATTGGGAGATGGAGGAGTGGGGCAATTTTATGCACCTAGAGGTTTGATGGACATGTCAATTGACGAAAACTTACCAAAACCGATGTCACCTGAAGAATATTACGGAGTAGTGCCGTTTAGGCGAAGAAGAGCTTCCCCTAAACCCGCACCTAAAGTTCTCTCCCCATGGCGACCCGGACTCCTAGGTCAAGGCCAAGATTTACTTATTTGTACACAACCGGTTGATTTTGCCGGAAGTCCGGAAATGGCGAGCATCCCCGATGAATATGAATCTCCCGAGGGTTTACAAACTGCCGCTCCGTGTCTCGGCGGTAATCTCATTCACCTTATATCATTTATCATCATTTATCACTTTTCCCCATCCTTAAGGTTATGTCCCGATTACTCCTCCTCCCGCTGTATCCCCATTACAACCAAGTCCCAAAAGAGTTTTTGGCCCGCAACGTCCATCCCCGGGATATAAAACACCCCCCCGACGTTTACCCCCAGCAGCCATCATTGCCGCTAATAAGCAATATCAAGATTTACTCCGAGATTCTCCTCCGGATGATTTACCACCATGTGCCATGGGAGCACCTTGCGGCGCTGCTGAGGTAGTTCGCCCATCAACCCCACCACTTCCCATGCTAGGAGCAGGAAGTCCTCGCACTCCAAGAAGAACACCACCGACCTTCTATCAAGGAATTGGAACTGCAAATATTTATGAGGATGATCCGTGTTTGGTACCTCCATCGCCTCCGTCTCCTATGACGCAAATGAGACAAGCTGTTGCTCAAGCTGTCGGAAGGAGTGGTATAAAACGAACGAGACCTCGGCGAAGACTTTCAGCACCACGTTTGAGTAGAATCGAACAAGAAGACGAAGTGATTACCCCGTCGCCTCGCATGGCCACTCCACCGCCTCGCATGGCCACTCCACCGTTAAGAGCTCCCACCCCTCCCCCTTGCGGACCAGCGCCCGTTTACGGCCCACCAACTTATTCCGAATATTTACAAGAAATGGTTACCGAAGTTAATGCGGATATATTCGATGATGACGGAGTACACCCAACAATATCACCACCCACCCAACTTGACCTCCAGTGGCAACTTCTTAAAGACCAAATGCAAGTGATGGGCGGGATTGATGACTTTGAGGATATGGCGCAATTTGCTTTGTCTCCAAGAACGCCTTCGCCTCAAGCTAGACCACCAACACCCCCGACACCCCCAACACCACCCAGTAGTCCGCGTCGTCGTTACAGTCCAGATTTTCCATGTGATGTTAGAAGTCCAATTGATGTTTTAGGTTCACCCGAGTTTATCGGTAAAAAATAAAAACCAATTATTGTTATAATTATTTAAGTTTTTCTTTTTTTAATTTTAGGTTCTCCTGAGGATCCATTCAATGAAGCTTTTCAAGGTTATTCACCTCCTGGATATGAAGGTAATGTTATAAAATATAATATTATATTTTCACTGAGATATACAAGCCGATTTGAGGCTGAGGTCGCTTGCGGCCGAGGCGCAGTTTATGAAATGTTAACATAAAATCGTCTATTTTCGTAAATTGTAGCGCCGCGCCCGCAAGTAACCTCGACGGAGTAACAATAAAATCATCTTCTAAAAGACTTTGCATATTTACTAAGATATACAAGGAACGATTTCGACTCACTTCGCCGAGGTCGCGTAGCGGGCGAGGCGCTGGAATTTCAATGTTAACATAAAATAGTCCATTTTGGAAGATTGTGGCGCCTCGCCCGCTACGCGACCTCGGCGGAGTAAAGGTAGAATCATCTTATAAGAGTCTTTGTATATGTACTAAGATGTATAAGGAACGATTTCGCCTCACTTCGCCGAGATCGCGTAGCGGGCGAGGCGCTGGAATTGAAATTAATTCATAATATCGTCCATTTTGGAAGATTTTAGGGCCTCGCCCGCAAACGACCTCGGCGGAGTGAGTATAAAATCGTCTTTTAGAAAACTACATATTTATTAAGATATACAAGGAACGATTTCGTTTCAAATCGCCGAGGTCGCGTAGCGAGCGAGGCGTTGGATTTTCAATAACAACATAAAATAGTCCATTTTGGAAGATTGTGGCGCCTCACCCGCTACGCGACCTTGGCGAAGTGAAGATAGAATCGTCTTATAGGAGACTGTGTATTTACTAATATATATAAGGAACGATTTCGGCTCACTTCGCCGAGGTCGCGTAGCGGGCGAGGCGCTGGAATTTCAATGTTAACATAAAATAGTCCATTTTGGAAGATTGTAGCGCCTCGCCCGCTACGCGACCTCGGCGGAGTAAAGGTAGAGTCATCTTATAAGAGTCTTTGTATATTTACTAAGATATATAAGAAACGATTTCGCCTCACTTCGCCGAGATCGCGTAGCGGGCGAGGCGCTGGAATTGAAATTAATTCATAATATCGTCCATTTTGGAAGATTTTAGGGCCTCGCCCGCAAACGACCTCGGCGGAGTGAGTATAAAATCGTCTTTTAGAAAACTACATATTTATTAAGATATACAAGGAACGATTTCGTTTCAAATCGCCGAGGTCGCGTAGCGAGCGAGGCGTTGGATTTTCAATAACAACATAAAATAGTCCATTTTGGAAGATTGTGGCGCCTTACCCGCTACGCGACCTTGGCGAAGTGAAGATAGAATCGTCTTATAGGAGACTGTATATTTACTAATATATATAAGGAACGATTTTGGCTCACTTTGCCGAGGTCGCGTAGCGGGCGAGGCGCTGGAATTTCAATGTTAACATATCGTCTATTTTGGTAAATTGTAGCGCCTCGCTCGCTACGCGACCACGGCGGAGTGAGGATAAAATCGTCTTATAAGAGACTTTGTATATTTACTAAGATATACAACGAACGATATTGTTTCAAATCGCCGAGGTCGCTTGCGGCCGAGGCGCAGTTTACGAAATATTAACATAAAATCGTCCAATTTCGTAAATTGTAGCGCCTCGCCCGCAAGTAACCTCGACGGAGTAACAATAAAATCATCTTATAAGAGACTTTGCATATTTACTAAGATATACAAGGAACGATTTCGCCTCACTTCGCCGAGATCGCGTAGCGGGCGAGGCGCTGGATTTTCAATGTTAACATATCGTCTATTTTGGTAAATTGTAGCGCCTCGCCCGCTACGCGACCACGGCGGAGTGAGGATGAAATCGTCTTATAAGAGACTTTGTATTTTTACTAAGATATACAACGAATGATATTGTCTCAAATCGCCAAGGTCGCTTGCGGCCGAGGCGCAGGTTATGAAATGTTAACATAAATCATCTATTTTCGTAAATTGTAGCGCCTCGTCCGCAAACGACCATGGCGAAGTGAGAATAAAATGGTCTTATAAGAAACTGTATATTTACAAAGATACCAAAATGAACGATTTTCTGTTAACATTTAAAATCTAGCGTCTCTATTTTAATGATTTTACGACCTCGGCGATTTAAGCCGGAATCGTTCCTTCTATATTTTAGTAAATATACAAAGTCTCTTATAAGATTTGATTTTCACTTCGCCGAGGTCGTGTAGCGGGCGAGGCGTTACAATTTCTTAAATTGGATGATTTTATGTTAACATTTAAAATCTAGGGTCTCGGTCGCAAGCGACCTCGGCGATTTAAAACGAAATCGTTCTTTGTATATCTTAGTAAATATACAAAGTCTCTTATAAGATTTTATTCTCATTTCGCCGAGGTCGCTTGCAAATGAGGCGCTACAATCTTCTAAACTAGACGATTTTATTAGGTAAATTAAACTAATGAAAGAACTTCTTTCTCTAAATAACTTAATTCGATGATGTTTTTATTTGTTTATCGTTCCTTACATGTTTCGGCCTTGTTCAGCCATCATCAGAGGGTTTATCGTCAAAATTTCGAGATATGGGAAATCAAATTTAAAGTTCAATATCATCACAGGAGGAATTTTGTATTTAAATGAAAAACTATTTAAAAATTATACTAAGTTAAAAACTTTTTTATGTTTAAGAGAACACTGAAAGATCAACCATGTTCTTCTCTCTTTCAAGAACATGGTTGATCTTTCAAGAACATGGTTGATCTTTCAGTGTTCTCTTAAACATAAAAAAGTTTTTAACTTAGTATAATTTTTAAATAGTTTTTCATTTAAATACAAAATTCCTCCTGTGATGATATTGAACTTTAAATTTGATTTCCCATATCTCGAAATTTTGATGATAAACCCTCTGATGATGGCTGAACAAGGCCAAAACATGTAAGGAACGATAAACAAATAAAAACATCATCGAATTAAGTTATTTAGAGAAAGAAGTTCTTTCATTGGTTTAATTTACCTAATAAACACTTATCGATGAAAGAAAATGGATTTAATTAAAAACTATAATATTATAGACGATTTTATATTAACATTAAAAACCAGCGCCTCGCTCGCTCGCGACCTCGGCGATTTGAAACGATATCGTTCCTTGTATATCTTAGTAAATATACAAGTCTCTTATAAGAAGATTTTATTCTCACTTCTCCGAGGTCGCTTGCGAGCGAGGCGCTACAATCTTCCAAAATGAACGATTTTATGTTAACATTTAAAATCTAGGGCCTCGGTCGCAAGCGACCTCGGCGATTTAAACCGAAATCGTTCTTTGTATATCTTAGTAAATATACAAAGTCTCTTATAAGAAGATTTTATTCTCATTTCGCCGAGGTTGCTTGTAAGCGAGGCGCTACAATCTTCTAAATTAGATGATTTTATGTTAACATTGAAATCCAGCGCCTCGCCCGCTACGCGACCTCGGCGAATTGAGACAATATCGTTCCTTGTATATCTTAGTAAATAACAAAGTCTCTTATAAGTAGGTTTTATTCTCACTTTGCCGAAGTCGCTTGCGAATGAGGCGCTACAATCTTCTAAATTGGACGATTTTATGTTAACATTTAAAATCTAGGGCCTCGGTCGCAAGCGACCTCGGCGATTTAAACCGAAATCGTTCTTTGTATATCTTAGTAAATATACAAAGTCTCTTATAAGAAGATTTTATTCTCATTTCGCCGAGGTTGCTTGTAAGCGAGGCGCTACAATCTTCTAAATTAGATGATTTTATGTTAACATTGAAATCCAGCGCCTCGCCCGCTACGCGACCTCGGCGAATTGAGACAATATCGTTCCTTGTATATCTTAGTAAATAACAAAGTCTCTTATAAGTAGGTTTTATTCTCACTTTGCCGAAGTCGCTTGCGAATGAGGCGCTACAATCTTCTAAATTGGACGATTTTATGTTAACATTAAAATCCAGCGCCTCGCCCGCTACGCGACCTCGGCGAAGTGAGCATAAAATCGTCTTTAGAACTTTTTATATATTTACTAAGATATACAGGGAACATGAAACCATTCATTTTAGAAGATTGTAAGGCCTCGCCCGCTACGCGACCTCGGCGACATGAGGATAAAATCGTCTTAGTTAGTGATGATTATATCTAAACATTTCAAATCCAATGCCTCGCCCGCTACGCGATCTCGGCAAAGTCGAAATAAAATCGTCCAAATAAGCGACGATTTTATGTAAACATAAAAATCCAGGGCCTCGGTCGCAAGCGACCTCGGCGATTTAATGTAAAATGGTTCCTTGCTTACTTTGATAAATATATAAATACTCTTAAAGATGATTTTATTCTCACTTCGCCGAAGTCGCTTAGCGGGCGAGGCGCTACCATCTTTTAAATTACACGATTTTATCTAAACATTAAAATCTAGCGCCTCGCCCGCTACGCGACCTCGGCGATTTGAGACGATATCGTTTCTTGTATATCTTAGTAAATATACAGTCTCTTATAAGAAGGTTTTACACTCACTTTGCCGAGGTCGCTTGCGAACGAGGCGCTACAATCTTCTAAATTGGAGGATTTTATGTTAACATTAAAATCCAGCGCCTCGCCCGCTACGCGACCTCGGCGAAGTGAGCATAAAATCGTCTTTAGAACTTTTTATATATTTACTAAGATATACAGGGAACATGAAACCATTCATTTTAGAAGATTGTAAGGCCTCGCCCGCTACGCGACCTCGGCAACATGAGGATAAAATTGTCTTAGTTAGTGATGATTATATCTAAACATTTCAAATCCAATGCCTCGCCCGCTACGCGATCTCAGCAAAGTCGAAATAAAATCGTCCAAATAAGCGACGATTTTATGTAAACATAAAAATCCAGGGCCTCGGTCGCAAGCGATCTCGGCGATTTAAAGTGAAATGGTTCCTTGCTTACTTTGATAAATATATAAATACTCTTAAAGATGATTTTATTCTCACTTCGCCGAAGTCGCTTAGCGGGCGAGGCGCTACCATCTTTTAAATTACACGATTTTATCTAAACATTAAAATCTAGCGCCTCGCCCGCTACGCGACCTCGGCGATTTGAGACGATATCGTTTCTTGTATATCTTAGTAAATATACAAAGTCTCTTATAAGAAGGTTTTACACTCACTTTGCCGAGGTCGCTTGCGAACGAGGCGCTACAATCTTCCAAATTGGACGAATTTATGTTAAGATTAAAATCCAGCGCCTCGCCCGCTACGCGACCTCGGCGAAGTGAGCATAAAATCGTCTTTAGAACTTTTTATATATTTACTAAGCTATACAGGGAACATAAAACCATTCATTTTAGAAGATTGTAAGGCCTCGCCCGCTACGCGACCTCGGCGACGTGAGCATAAAATCGTCTTAATAAGCGATGATTATATCTAAACATTTCAAATCCAATGCCTCGCCCGCTACGCGATCTCGGCAAAGTCGAAATAAAATCGTCCAAATAAGCGACGATTTTATGTAAACATAAAAATCCAGGGCCTCGGTCGCAAGCGACCTCGGCGATTTAAAGTGAAATGGTTCCTTGCTTACTTTGATAAATATATAAATACTCTTAAAGATGATTTTATTCTCACTTCGCCGAAGTCGCTTAGCGGGCGAGGCGCTACCATCTTTTAAATTACACGATTTTATCTAAACATTAAAATCTAGCGCCTCGCCCGCTACGCGACCTCGGCGATTTGAGACGATATCGTTTCTTGTATATCTTAGTAAATATACAAAGTCTCTTATAAGAAGGTTTTACACTCACTTTGCCGAGGTCGCTTGCGAACGAGGCGCTACAATCTTTTAAATTGGACGATTTTATGTTAACATTAAAATCCAGCGCCTCGCCCGCTACGCGACCTCGGCGAAGTGAGCATAAAATCGTCTTTAGAACTTTTTATATATTTACTAAGATATACAGGGAACATGAAACCATTCATTTTAGAAGATTGTAAGGCCTCGCCCGCTACGCGACCTCGGCGACGTGAGGATAAAATCGTCTTAATAAGCGATGATTATATCTAAACATTTCAAATCCAATGCCTCGCCCGCTACGCGATCTCGGCAAAGTCGAAATAAAGTCGTCCAAATAAGCGACGATTTTATGTAAACATAAAAATCCAGGGCCTCGGTCGCAAGCGACCTCGGCGATTTAAAGTAAAATGGTTCCTTGCTTACTTTGATAAATATATAAATACTCTTGGAGCTGATTTTATTCTCACTTCGCCAAAATCACGTAGCGGGTGGGGCGCTACAATTTTCTATATTACACGATTTTATGTAAACATTAAAATTTAGATATCGTCTCATCTAGATTTGAGACGATATCGTTTCTTGCATATCTTAGTAAATTTACAAAGTCTCTTATAAGAAGATTTTATTCTCACTTTGCCGAGGTCGCTTGCGAACGAGGCGCTACAATCTTCCAAATTGGACGATTTTATGTTAACATTAAAATCCAGCGCCTCGCCCGCTACGCGACCTCGGCGGAGTGATAATAAAATCGTTTTATAAGAGACTTTGTATATTTACTAAGATATACAACGACCGATTTCATTTCAAATCGAAGAGGTTGCTTACGGCTGAGGCGCTACATAAATTGTGTAAAATGTAGCGCCTTGGCGAAGTGAAATTAAAATCGTTTTCAATTATTATAACAATAATTAATTTTTTTAGGACCAATAACACCTCCAAGAATGGCTTCTCCAAAAACTCCTTCTCCAAAAATTGCTTCACCAGTCCAGCCAATTCCGGCAGCATATCCATGTGCCGATCCGAGATTGTCTCCTCCGGTAAGATATCGATCACCCTCACCACCACCAGGATCGCCTGAATTCAGGAGAAGAGTTGAACAACATGTACCAGCAAGTTACAAGAGAAAGCGTCGACGACCACCACCGCGAATTATGTCGCCTGTATTGGAAGGTTTAACACCACAGTACGAATCACCAGTGAGATCACCGTTAAGGCCACGATCATCACCTCGGTTGGTTGATAAATCACCTTAAATTGTTCTTTTAAAAACGGATTTAAATTTTTAGGTATTCGTCGTCACCGGAATCGTCTCCACGAGACATTTTCAATGAGCAAATTCGCTTTTCTGATATAGGTTCATTCTTTGATATGAACGAACCTTCGTTTATTGGAAGTCCCGATGCACCAAGTCCTGGTTATTATCCAATGGGTGAAATATTCGATGCGGAAGATATAACACAAGGTTATAGCAGTCCCGAGCCTTGCGTTCCGGAAGAAGTTTTATATTTCACTCCACCGGAATTTCCGCAATCACCTTGCCGACCTGCAGTATGCTCTCCAGCGCGTTCTTCGGCACGTTCTCCGGCACGTTCTCCAGTACGTTCTCCAGTGCGTTCTTCAGCACCAATTAGATCGCCAATAAGACAACCAATGCCGGTTGCGCCAATCGTACAAACTCCTCCAAGAGCTCGAACTCCACCTCAAGTAGCTCGTATCCCATCACCTAGATCTGCGACCCCACCACCGGCGCCACGAATTCCATCGCCAAGAGCTAGAACTCCCCCGATGATAGTTCCGTGTGGTAGTCCGGGACCGTCGCCAGATTTTATGGAAAGAGTTAGACAACATCAACCGGTACGAAGAAGGCGACCAAAACGTATGAGACAGCCGGGAATAATGGAGTCAATCACGGAAATTACGCAAGTCGAGAGGACGCCGGGATTACCAGCCGTTTTTCAAAGGAGCTCTCAAATTATTTTCACCCCTCGACAGGTTTCTCCGCCAACTCCTTCGTGGGCTCGCTCTCCCGAGGCGCCATTACCACCTTTGCCGGATTGGTTGGAAGATGTTGAACCTCCAGATGATTATGAACACACCCCGCCTTGTAGTGCACCTTGTAATGCTGTTTTAGATACCAGCCCAATTCCGGAAGATCAACCAACGTCGAATTTTGATTGGTTATGCTAATCAAGATTTTGCGATCACGTTTTTTTTATAATTTTTTTTTCTATATTTTACTACAATATGTTATTAATAAAAATATATAACGATTAATTTTTTTTAATCTTTTCAGAAAATCATAAGGAATAAATTTTGACATTAAAATTTGTTTGCTTTCCCATTAATGCATAATAAATAACCACTCTATAAAAGGAAGAAAAAGAAACATTTAACCACAACAACATTTCTATATAGACATGTTCTTTGCATTAATGTTCGTGCTATTATTAAACATAAACTATTCATCAACCATAAACACAAATTTAAACGGATTAATAATCAACATAACGATATTTCAAAGATCACCGACTGCATTTGTTAATACGAAGATTTTTGGGAAATTTTTAAAAGGCTTGGATGACGTCGTTTTTGAAAATATGGCGAAATATTTAAATTTTACCCCAAATTTTTTGCCGGTATCTGATTCGTATGATTACGGACATCGTTTATTCGACCGCTTTGTTGGAGCTTTGGGGGATGTTGTTTATAAAAGAACGAATATTGCAGGAAATGGTAAGTACAAAAATTTTTTTTTTTTCGTTTCAAATCGTTATATATTAAATGTTAACATAAAATATATTGCGAAATCTTTCTTTGTATATCTTGCATACACAGGTATATTTAAGTTATGTTTATGTTTGATTTCTTTGTCATCATTGTAATATACAGGGTGAGTCATCTTTAAAAATTTTTTCAATAATCTCAAAATTACGAATATTAATTATTTTAACTGTTGAGTCAGTAGAAATCCTAAGTAATGTATAGAATACTTATTCTATGGATTCTATGTTAACAAAGAAGCATAAATGCTTAATGAAGAAATTGATATAACTTTGTTGTATTGGTTCATAATTTTTGAAGAATGTTATGGAGTGGGTTGTGTTGGGCTGAACTCCAACTTCTGATACTATCGTCATATTGAATAGTATGAAGTTGGAGTTCAACCCAACCCAACTTAACCAAATCAACCGCAACCAACCTAACCGAACCCATAATAACATTCTTTACATTGAATGATATGAAGTTGAGCTTAACCCAACCCAATCTAATCACGAATATTCTGTTTTTTTTTCTTCTACAGTTGCATTCAATATGAGGGATAGTATATAGGATTTTTTCTATGGCTGAGTTGGGTTGAGCTCCAACTTTATACCATTCATACTTAACAATTTTAAATTGTAGCGCAACCCAACTCAACCATAGAAAAAATCCTATATACCATCTCTTATATATTGAATGGTATAAAAAGTTGGAGCTCCAAGTCCAATCTAATTATTGAAGAAAAATCACAAAATATTTAGATTTTTTCCAACCTTCAACATTATGCCATTCTCGTACAACAAAAAATAAAATCCAAAATTTGTCTGTGCTTAAGTTGCGTATGAAGTTGAAGCTTAGGTTGAGCCAACCTAAGCGAGATCACTTGCAGGCGAGGCGGTGGATATGATATGTTAACAAAAATCGTTCATTTTGGATGATTGTAGCGCCTCGCCCGCTACCGTTTTATAAGAGACTTTGTATATTTGCTAGGATATACAAGAAACGATTTCACAATCATCAAATCTACTGCCTCGGCCGCAAGCGACCTCCACAATTTGACGCGAAATCGTTCCTTGTATATCTTAATAAATATATAGCCTTCTATAAAACGATTTTGTTCCAACTCCGCCGAGGTCGCTTGCAGGCGAGACGCTACATTTTTCCAAAATGAACGATTTTATATTAAAATTTCAAACTGTGCGCTTCGCCCGCAAGCGACCTCGGCGATTTGAGGCGAAATCTTTACTTATATATCTTAGTAAATATATAGTCTCCTATAAAACGATTTTATTCTCACTCCGCCGAGGTCGCGTAGCGGGCGAGGCGCTACAATCATCCAAAATGAACGATTTATGTTAACATATCATATCCACTGCCCCGCCCGCAAGCGATCTCGGCGATTTGAGGCGAAATCGTTCCTCGTATATTCTAGTAGATATATAAAAGCTTCTATAAGACGATGGTGCCTTCACTCTGCCGAAGTCGCTTGCGGGCGAGGCGCTACAATCTTCCAAAATGAGCGATTTTACTTAAATATTTCATATCCACTGCCTCGCCCGCAAGCGACCTCGGCGATTTGAGACAAAATCGTTCTTTGTATATCCTAGTATATATAAAGGCTTCTATAACACGATGGTACCTTCACTCCACCGAGGTCGCGTAGCGGGCGAGGCGCTACAATCATCCGAAATGAACGATTTATGTTAACATATTATATCCACTGCCTCGCCCGCAAGCGACCACGGCGATTTGAGGCGAAATCGTTCCTTCTATATTCTAGTAGATATAAACGCTTCTATAAAACGATGGTACCTTCACTCCGCCGAGGTCGCTTGCGGGCGAGGCGCTACAATCTTCCAAAATGAGCGATTTTACTTAAATATTTCAAATCTACTGCCTCGGCCGCAAGCGACCTCGGCAATTTGAGGCGAAATCGTTCCTTGTATATCCTAGTATACATAAAGGCTTCTATAAGACGATGGTACCTTCACTCCACCGAGGTCGCGTAGCGGGCGAGGCGTTACAATCATCCGAAATGAACGATTTATGTTAACATATCATATTCACTGCCTCGTCCGCAAGCGACCTCAGCGATTTGAGGCGAAATCGTTCCTTGTATATCCTAGAAGATATAAAGGCTTCTATAAGACGATGGTGCCTTCACTCCGCCGAGGTCGCTTGCGGGCGAGGCGCTACAATCTTTCAAAATGAGCGATTTTACTTAAATATTTCATATCCACTGCCTCGCCCGCAAGCGACCTCGGCGGTTTGAGGCGAAATCGTTCCTTATATATCCTAGTATATATAAAGGCTTCTATAACACGATGGTACCTTCACTCCACCGAGGTCGCGTAGCGGGCGAGGCGCTACAATCATCCGAAATGAACGATTTATGTTAACATATCATATCCACTGTCTCGTCCGCAAGCGACCTCAGCGATTTGAGGCGAAATCGTTCCTTCTATATTCTAGTAGATATAAACGCTTCTATAAAACGATGGTACCTTCACTCCGCCGAGGTCGCTTGCGGGCGAGGCGCTGCAATCTTCCAAAATTAGCGATTTTACTTAAATATTTCAAATCCACTGCCTCGTTCGCAAGCGACCTCGGCGATTTGAGGCGAAATCGTTCCTTGTATATCCTAGTATATATAAAGGCTTCTATAAGACGATGGTACCTTCACTCCGCCGAAGTCGCTTGCGGGTGAGGCGCTACAATCTTCCAAAATGGGCGATTTTACTTAAATATTTCAAATCTACTGCCTCGGCCGCAAGCGACCTCGGCAATTTGAGGCGAAATCGTTCCTTCTATATTCTAGTAGATATAAAGGCTTCTATAACACGATGGTACCTTCACTCCACCGAGGTCGCGTAGCGGGCGAGGCGCTACAATCATCCGAAATGAACGATTTATGTTAACATATCATATTCACTGCCTCGTCCGCAAGCGACCTCGGCGATTTGAGGCGAAATCGTTCCTTGTATATCCTAGTATATATAAAGGCTTCTATAAGACGATGGTACCTTCACTCCGCCGAAGTCGCTTGCGGGTGAGGCGCTACAATCTTCCAAAATGGGCGATTTTACTTAAATATTTCAAATCTACTGCCTCGGCCGCAAGCTACCTCGGCAATTTGAGGCGAAATCGTTCCTTCTATATTCTAGTAGATATAAAGGCTTCTGTAAGACGATGGTACCTTCACTCCGCCGAGGTCGCTTGCGGGCGAGGCGCTACAATCTTCCAAAATGAGCGATTTTACTTAAATATTTCAAATCTACTGTCTCGGCCGCAAGCGACCTCGGCAATTTGAGGCGAAATCGTTCCTTGTATATTCTAGTAGATATAAAGGCTTCTATAAGACGATGGTGCCTTCACTCCGCCGAGGTCGCTTGCGGGCGAGGCGCTACAATCTTTCAAAATGAGCGATTTTACTTAAATATTTCATATCCACTGCCTCGCCCGCAAGCGACCTCGGCGATTTGAGGCGAAATTGTTCCTTGTACATCCTAGAAAATATATATAGTCTCCTATAGAACGATTTTGTTCTCACTTCGCCAAGGTCGCGTAGCGGGCGAGGAGCTATAATCTTCCCAAATAGGCGATTATAGTTAAATATTTCAAATCTACTGCCTCGGCCGCAAGCGCCCTCGGCCATTTGAAGCAAAATCGTTCCTTGTATATCTTAGTAAATATATAATCTCCTATAAGACGATTTTATTCTCACTCCACCGAGGTCGCTTGCGGGCGAGGCGCTACAATCATCCAAAATGAACGATTTATGTTAACATATCATATCCACTGCCTCGCCCGCAAGCGATCTCGGCGATTTGAGGCGAAATCGTTCCTTGTATATCCTAGTATATATATAGTCTCCTATAAAACGATTTTGTTCTCACTCCGCCGAGGTCGCGTAGCGGGCGAGGAGTTACAATCTTCCCAAATCGGCGATTATAGTTAAATATTTCAAATCTACTGCCTCGGCCGCAAGCGCCCTCGGCCATTTGAAGCAAAATCGTTCCTTGTATAACTTAGTAAATATATAATCTCCTATAGAACGACTTCGACCACACTCCACTGCGGCCGCGCAGCGGGCGAGGCGCTACAATCATTCAAAATGAACAATTTATGTTAACATATCATCCACTGCCTCGCCCTCAAGCAACCTCGGGGATTTTAGGCGAAATCGATCCTAGTACATATATAGTCTCCTATAAAACGATTTTGTTCTCACTCCGCCGAGGTCGCGTAGCGGGCGAGGCGCTACAATCTTCCCAAATGGGTGATTATAGTTAAATATTTCAAATCTACTGCCTCGGCCGCAAGCGCCCTCGGCCATTTGAGACAAAATCGTTCTTTGTATATCTTAGTAAATATACAAAGTCTCTTATAAGATTTTATTCTCACTCCACCGAGGTCGCTTGCGGGCGAGGCGCTACAATCATCCAAAATGAACGATTTATGTTAACATATCATATCCACTGCCTCGCCCGCAAGCGATCTCGGCGATTTGAGGCGAAATCGTTCCTTGTATATCCTAGTATATATATAGTCTCCTATAAAACGATTTTGTTCTCACTCCGCCGAGGTCGCGTAGCGGGCGAGGAGTTACAATCTTCCCAAATGGGCGATTATAGTTAAATATTTCAAATCTACTGCCTCGGCCGCAAGCGCCCTCGGCCATTTGAGACAAAATCGTTCGTTGTATATCTTAGTAAATGTATAGTCTCCTATAAAACGATTTTGATCTCACTCCGCTGAGGTCGCGTAGCGGGCGAGGCGCTACAATCATCCAAAATGAACGATTTATGTTAAAATATCATATCCAGCGCCTCGCCTGCAAGCGACCTCGGCGATTTGAGGCCAAATCGTTCCTTGTATGTGTTAGTAAATATATAAAGTCTCTTATAGGACAATTTTATCTTCACTCTGATGAGGTCTCTTGCATGCGGGGCGCTACAAACACGAAATGGACGATTTTATGTAAACATTTTAAATGCTTACATATAAAATCATCTTATAGGAGATGAAGGTAATTTAGATAACATCATTTAAATTCAAATTAAATTCAACCTTATTCTTACGATTACGGACATCGTTTATTTCACCCTTTTACTAAAATTTTAGGGGACGTTGTTTATAAAAGGCAGAATGATAGAGTACAAAGGTGTTTTTAAAAGGTGATATAACAAAAAAAAATAATAAAAACATCAATCGATTTGAGAAACTCCATTAATAATTCACCAACGAGAGCGAAGTATTAACAACAAATTCTTTTCGAGAAAGAAAACGTCAAAATGAATTTATTACCGAAAGTGTTCGGATTAATTTTAATCCCACACACAATTTTTGGGTGTTTTAACAATAATAGTAAACTAACAACATTTATCGATTATTATTTTTCGAATCAACAAATCGTAAATGTTTTGATCTCAAATTCCTCGTCTAAAAACGTTGACGTGTTTTTAAAGTTTTTGCACCGCCAATTATACAAATCTTACGTGATTAATGTGAAAGATCCAGCATCGAAAGGATTTTTGTGTTTTATAAATAATTTAAACGAGATTCAATTAAATCACGAAGAAATATTTCCCGTTTTAAACGGAGAATACATCATCTTTTACGATACTAAAAACGTTTCATGTAAAATCGTCGAAAAAATTGTTAATAAAATCTGGAAACGATTTAACATTTTAAAATTCGTTGTAATATCTTGTGGATGTTACGCTCAAAGTCCCGCTTTAAGCATAAATTTTTCAAAACGTTCTCATTTAAAGTTAACGTATAATTTGGGTGGAGAAAATGTTAAATTTACTATTTTTGAAAGGGAACCGACGGCTCTTTATGGAAAATCGCATATTCATACGGGGGAAAGTGTTAAAATTTCTGGAGGATTTGGTGGATTGGATGGGATGGTTCTTAATAATTTGGTTCAATACTTAAATTTTAGCCTCGTAATTTTACTTCCTTCTGATGGATATGGTTATGGATGGAAATCTTCAAATGGAATTTTTTTCGGGTCATTAGGGGATATTGTTTATAAAAAATCGGACATTTCAATTAATGGTTAATATTTTCGATAATCCTCGATATAATGGACTAAATAATGTTCCTAAATTGTTTAAAATAAGCTAAAGAATACGATAAGTATAGTCAATTTAAATTTGGCTGTACAATAAAAAATTACGAGAAGATTAAATTTGTTCTTTTAGCTTTAAATTTGAAATTTAATATTTTTGAATAATTTTTGCTTTTAAATGAGGCAAAACTTCCTTGATAAGACGACTAATACACAGATTTTAATTTTGGCAATGCCAAAAAAAGTTGTCCTTATTTTGTAAATTCTCAATTTTTATTTCTATGATGTTCGGAATGATCTAATTAACACGATTACGATCAATTGAAATACTTAAATAACTTAAATAGATTTAGAATTAGTTTTTGAACTCAGTGAAGAACTAATAATAAAGTTCTGAACATAGTATGCGCCCTACTTTTATGTATTATTCATCGTTACATTGTTGTAAATTCGCAATTTTAATATTTCTTATGAATTCTTATTGCTAAAATGTTCAAAATGAGCTAAGGAACACGATAAGTATTGACAATCCAAATTTAGCAGTAGTAAAAAAAATTACACGAAGATTAAGAGTTGTTCCTTTAGCTTTAAATTTCAAATTTGGCATTTTCGAACATTTTTTTCTTTTAAATCAGGCAAAATATCATTGGTAACACGACCAATACACAGATTTTAATTTTGGCAATACCAAATAAACTTGGTCCCTTACTTTCAAATTCTCAATTTTTATTTCTGTGCTGTTCCAAATAATTTAAGGAAGTCTAGTTTAGTCTAGCTTTAATTAGTTCTTGATCTTAGTGCAAAACCAAAAAATTTCCAGTTCTAAATCTAATATGCGTTCAAATTTTATCTATCATTCATCGTTGCATTGTTGTAAATTCACAATATTAAGTTTTATTATTATTTTTTGTTGCTAAAATGTTCAAAATGAGCTAAGGAACACGATAAGTATTGACAATCCAAATTTAGCAGAAGTGAAAAAAATTACACGAAGAATAAAAGTTGTTCCTTTAGCTTTAAATTTCAAATTTAGCATTTTCAAACATTTTTTTCTTTTAAATCAGGCAAATTATCATTGGTGACACGACCAATACACAGATTTTAATTTTGGCAATACCAAATAAACTTGGTCCCTTACTTTCAAATTCTCAATTTTTATTTCTGTGCTGTTCCAAATAATTTAAGGAAGTCTAGTTTAGTCTAGTTTTAATTAGTTCTTGATCTTAGTGCAAAACCAAAAAATTTCCAGTTCTAAATCTAATATGCGTTCAAATTTTATCTATCATTCATCGCTGCATTGTTGTAAATTCACAATTTTTAGTTTTATTATTATTTTTTGTTGCTAAAATGTTCAAAATGAGCTAAGGAACACGATAATTATTGACAACCCAAATTTAGAAGTAGAAAAAAAAATTACATGAAGATTAAGAGTTGTTCCTTTAGCTTTAAATTTGAAATTTAGCATTTTCAAACATTTTTTTCTTTTAAATCAGGCAAAATATCATTGGTAACACGACTAATACACAGATTTCAATTTTGGCAATACCAAATAAACTTGGTCCCTTACATTCAAATTCTCAATTTTTATTTCTGTGCTGTTCCAAATAATTTAAGGAAGTCTAGTTTAGTCTGGTTTTTATTAGTTCTTGATCTTAGTGCAAAACCAAAAAATTTCCAGTTCTAAATCTAATATGCGCTCAAATTTTATCTATCATTCATCGCAGCATTGTTGTAAATTCACAATTTTAAGTTTTCTTATTATTTTTTGTTGCTAAAATGTTCAAAATAAGCTAAGGAACGCGATAAGCATTGACAATCCAAATTTAGCAGTAGTGAAAAAAATTACACGAAGAATAAGAGTTGTTCCTTTAGCTTTAAATTTCAAATTTAGCATTTTCAAACATTTTTTTCTTTTAAATCAGGCAAATTATCATTGGTAACACGACCAATACACAGATTTTAATTTTGGCAATACCAAATAAACTTGGTCCCTTACTTTCAAATTCTCAATTTTTATTTCCGTGCTGATCCAAATAATCTAAGGAAGTCTAGTTTAGTCTAGTTTTTATTAGTTCTTGATCTTAGTGCAAGACCAAAAAATTTCCAGTTCTAAATCTAAGACGCGTTCAAATTTTATCTATCATTCATCGCTGCATTGTTGTAAATTCACAATTTTAAGTTTTATTATTATTTTTTGTTGCTAAAATGTTCAAAATGAGCTAAGGAACGTGATAAGTATTGACAATCCAAATTTAGCAGAAGTGAAAAAAATTACACGAAGAATAAGAGTTGTTCCTTTAGCTTTAAATTTGAAATTTAGCATTTTCAAACATTTTTTTCTTTTAAATCAGGCAAATTATCATTGGTAACACGACCAATACACAGATTTTAATTTTGGCAATACCAAATAAACTTGGTCCCTTACTTTCAAATTCTCAATTTTTATTTCCGTGCTGATCTAAATAATCTAAGGAAGTCTAGTTTAGTCTAGTTTTTATTAGTTCTTGATCTTAGTGCAAGACCAAAAAATTTCCAGTTCTAAATCTAATATGCGCTCAAATTTTATCTATCATTCATCGCTACATTGTTGTAAATTCACAATTTTAAGTTTTCTTATTATTTTTTGTTGCTAAAATGTTCAAAATGAGCTAAGGAACGCGATAAGTATTGACAATCCAAATTTAGCAGAAGTGAAAAAAATTACACGAAGAATAAGAGTTGTTCCTTTAGCTTTAAATTTCAAATTTGGCATTTTCAAACATTTTTTTCTTTTAAATCAGGCAAATTATCATTGGTAACACGACCAATACACAGATTTTAATTTTGGCAATACCAAATAAACTTGGTCCCTTACTTTCAAATTCTCAATTTTTATTTCCGTGCTGATCCAAATAATCTAAGGAAGTCTAGTTTAGTCTAGCTTTTATTAGTTTCTGATCTTAGTGCAAAACCAAAAAATTTCCAGTTCTAAATCTAATATACGTTCAAATTTTATCTATCATTCATCGCTGCATTGTTGTAAATTCACAATTTTAAGTTTTATTATTATTTTTTGTTGCTAAAATGTTCAAAATGAGCTAAGGAACGCGATAAGTATTGACAATCCAAATTTAGCAGTAGTGAAAAAAATTACACGAAGAATAAGAGTTGTTCCTTTAGCTTTAAATTTGAAATTTAGCATTTTCAAACATTTTTTTCTTTTAAATCAGGCAAATTATCATTGGTAACACGACCAATACACAGATTTCAATTTTGGCAATACCAAATAAACTTGGTCCCTTACTTTCAAATTCTCAATTTTTATTTCTGTGCTGTTCCAAATAATTTAAGGAAGTCTAATTTAGTCTCGTTTTTATTAGTTCTTGATCTTATTGCAAAACCAAAAAATTTCCAGTTCTAAATCTAAGACGCGTTCAAATTTTATCTATCATTCATCGCTGCATTGTTGTAAATTCACAATTTTAAGTTTTATTATTATTTTTTGTTGCTAAAATGTTCAAAATGAGCTAAGGAACGCGATGAGTATTGACAATCCAAATTTAGCAGTAGTGAAAAAAATTACACGAAGAATAAGAGTTGTTCCTTTAGCTTTAAATTTGAAATTTAGCATTTTCAAACATTTTTTTCTTTTAAATCAGGCAAATTATCATTGGTAACACGACCAATACACAGATTTTAATTTTGGCAATACCAAATAAACTTGGTCCCTTACTTTCAAATTCTCAATTTTTATTTCCGTGCTGATCCAAATAATCTAAGGAAGTCTAGTTTAGTCTAGCTTTTATTAGTTTCTGATCTTAGTGTAAAACCAAAAAATTTCCAGTTCTAAATCTAATATGCGTTCAAATTTTATCTATCATTCATCGCTACATTGTTGTAAATTCACAATTTTAAGTTTTCTTATTATTTTTTGTTGCTAAAATGTTCGAAATGAGCTAAGGAACACGATAATTATTGACAACCCAAATTTAGAAGTAGTAAAAAAAATTACATGAAGATTAAGAGTTGTTCCTTTAGCTTTAAATTTCAAATTTAGCATTTTCAAACATTTTTTTCTTTTAAATCAGGCAAATTATCATTGGTAACACGACCAATACACAGATTTTAATTTTGGCAATACCAAATAAACTTGGTCCCTTACTTTCAAATTCTCAATTTTTATTTCTGTGCTGTTCCAAATAATTTAAGGAAGTCTAGTTTAGTCTAGTTTTAATTAGTTCTTGATCTTAGTACAAAACCAAAAAATTTCCAGTTCTAAGTCTAATATGCGCTCAAATTTTATCTATCATTCATCGCTGCATTGTTGTAAATTCACAATTTTAAGTTTTATTATTATTTTTTGTTGCTAAAATGTTCAAAATGAGCTAAGGAACGCGATAAGTATTGACAATCCAAATTTAGCAGTAGTAAAAAAAATTACACGAAGATTAAAAGTTGTTCCTTTAGCTTTAAATTTGAAATTTAGTATTTTCAAACATTTTTTTCTTTTAAATCAGGCAAATTATCATTGGTAACACGACCAATACACAGATTTTAATTTTGGCAATACCAAATAAACTTGGTCCCTTACTTTCAAATTCTCAATTTTCATTTCCGTGCTGATCCAAATAATCTAAGGAAGTCTAGTTTAGTCTAGTTTTTATTAGTTCTTGATCTTAGTGCAAAACCAAAAAATTTCCAGTTCTAAATCTAATATGCGTTCAAATTTTATCTATCATTCATCGCTGCATTGTTGTAAATTCACAATTTTAAGTTTTCTTATTATTTTTTGTTGCTAAAATGTTCGAAATGAGCTAAGGAACGCGATAAGTATTGACAATCCAAATTTAGCAGTAGTGAAAAAAATTACACGAAGAATAAGAGCTGTTCCTTTAGCTTTAAATTTGAAATTTAGCATTTTCAAACATTTTTTTCTTTTAAATCAGGTAAATTATCATTGGTGACACGACCAATACACAGATTTTAATTTTGGCAATACCAAATAAACTTGGTCCCTTACTTTCAAATTCTCAATTTTTATTTCCGTGCTGATCCAAAAAATCTAAGGAAGTCTAGTTTAGTCTAGTTTTAATTAGTTCTTGATCTTAGTGCAAAACCAAAAATTTCCAGTTCTAAATCTAATATGCGCTTAAATTTTATCTATCATTCATCGCTGCATTGTTGTAAATTCACAATTTTAAGTTTTATTATTATTTTTTGTTGCTAAAATGTTCAAAATGAGCTAAGGAACACGATAAGTATTCACAATCCAAATTTAGCAGTAGTGAAAAAAATTACACGAAGAATAAGAGTTGTTCCTTTAGCTTTAAATTTGAAATTTAGCATTTTCAAACATTTTTTTCTTTTAAATCAGGCAAATTATCATTGGTAACACGACCAATACACAGATTTTAATTTTAACAATACCAAATAAACTTGGTCCCTTACTTTCAAATTCTCAATTTTTATTTCTGTGCTGTTCCAAATAATTTAAGGAAGTCTAGTTTAGTCTAGTTTTAATTAGTTCTTGATCTTAGTGCAAAACCAAAAAATTTCCAGTTCTAAATCTAATATGCGTTCAAATTTTATCTATCATTCATCGTTGCATTGTTGTAAATTCACAATTTTAAGTTTTATTATTATTTTTTGTTGCTAAAATGTTCAAAATAAGCTAAGGAACGCGATAAGTATTGACAATCCAAATTTAGCAGTAGTGAAAAAAATTACACGAAGATTAAGAGTTGTTCCTTTAGCTTTAATTTTCAAATTTAGCATTTTCAAACATTTTTTTCTTTTAAATCAGGCAAATTATCATTGGTAACACGACCAATACACAGATTTTAATTTTGGCAATACCAAATAAACTTGGTCCCTTACTTTCAAATTCTCAATTTTTATTTCCGTGCTGATCCAAATAATCTAAGGAAGTCTAGTTTAGTCTAGTTTTTATTAGTTCTTGATCTTAGTGCAAAACCAAAAAATTTCCAGTTCTAAATCTAAGACGCGTTCAAATTTTATCTATCATTCATCGCTGCATTGTTGTAAATTCACAATTTTAAGTTTTATTATTATTTTTTGTTGCTAAAATGTTCAAAATGAGCTAAGGAACGCGATGAGTATTGACAATCCAAATTTAGAAGTAGTGAAAAAAATTACACGAAGAATAAGAGTTGTTCCTTTAGCTTTAAATTTGAAATTTAGCATTTTCAAACATTTTTTTCTTTTAAATCAGGCAAATTATCATTGGTAACACGACCAATACACAGATTTTAATTTTGGCAATACCAAATAAACTTGGTCCCTTACTTTCAAATTCTCAATTTTTATTTCTGTGCTGTTCGAAATAATCTAAGGAAGTCTAGTTTAGTCTAGTTTTTATTAGTTCTTGATCTTAGTGCAAAACCAAAAAATTTCCAGTTCTAAATCTAATATGCGCTCAAATTTTATCTATCATTCATCGCTGCATTGTTGTAAATTCACAATTTTAAGTTTTATTATTATTTTTTATTGCTAAAATGTTCAAAATGAGCTAAGGAACACGATAAGTATTGACAATCCAAATTTAGCAGTAGTAAAAAAAATTACACGAAGATTAAGAGTTGTTCCTTTAGCTTTAAATTTCAAATTTGGCATTTTCAAACATTTTTTTCTTTTAAATCAAGCAAATTATCATTGGTAACACGACCAATACACACATTTTAATTTTGGCAATACCAAATAAACTTGGTCCCTTACTTTCAAATTCTCAATTTTTATTTCTGTGCTGTTCCAAATAATTTAAGGAAGTCTAGTTTAGTCTAGTTTTAATTAATTCTTGATCTTAGTGCAAAACCAAAAAATTTCCAGTTCTAAATCTAATATGCGTTCAAATTTTATCTATCATTCATCGCTGCATTGTTGTTAATTCACAATTTTAAGTTTTATTATTATTTTTTGTTGCTAAAATGTTCAAAATGAGCTAAGGAACACGATAATTATTGACAACCCAAATTTAGAAGTAGTAAAAAAAATTACATGAAGATTAAGAGTTGTTCCTTTAGCTTTAAATTTCAAATTTAGCATTTTCGAACATTTTTTTCTTTTAAATCAGGCAAAATATCATTGGTAACACGACTAATACACAGATTTCAATTTTGGCAATGCCAAATAAACTTGGTCCCTTACTTTCAAATTCTCAATTTTTATTTCTGTGCTGTTCCAAATAATCTAAGGAAGTCTAGTTTAGTCTAGTTTTTATTAGTTTTTGATCTTAGTGCAAAACCAAAAAATTTCCAGTTCTAAATCCAATATGCGCTCAAATTTTATCTATCATTCATCGCTGCATTGTTGTAAATTCACAATTTTAAGTTTTATTATTATTTTTTGTTGCTAAAATGTTCAAAATGAGCTAAGGAACGCGATAAGTATTGACAATCCAAATTTAGAAGTAGTAAAAAAAATTACACGAAGATTAAGAGTCGTTCCTTTAGCTTTAAATTTCAAATTTGGCATTTTCGAACATTTTTTTCTTTTAAATCAGGCAAATTATCATTGGTAACACGACTAATACACAGACTTCAATTTTGGCAACACCAAAAAAATTCGGTCCTCATTTTCTACTTCCTTAATTTTTATTTCTATGATGTTCCAAATGATCTAAGTAACATAATAGACACAAACAATTCAAATTTGACACAACTAAAACATCTCCTACATTTAAATTAGGCAAAATATGGATGATAGCAAAACTTATACATAGATTTCAATTTTGGCAATGCCAAAAACTTGGTCCTTTATTTTCAAATTTTCAATTTTTATTTGTATGATGTTCTAAATTGTTCAAGGAACACAATGAGTACCCACAATTCAAATTTGGCAGATGCTAAAAAAATTACGAGAAGCTTAAAAGTTGTTCTATTAGGTATAAATTTGACATTTTACATTTTCGAAAATTTTTTTCTTGTAAATCGGACAAAATATCATTGGTAACACGACTAATACACAGATTTCAATTTTGGCAATACCAAAAAAAATTACACTGAACTTAAATACATAAAATCAGATTTTGAAGACTTTATAATGGTGCTAAATCTCAAATCAAGTGTGGGCTAAACCCAAATGTTTCTAATTTTAGATTTAGTGTGAATTCTATATTTAGAATTAATTCTATCATTCATTGCTAAATTCTCCGAGTCTAAATATCCACAACTAAACCAAAAATTTCCAGTTCTAAGTCCTAATTTTATCAATCATGCTCAAAATAAGCTAAAGAACACAATAAGTACCTCCAATTCAAATTTGGCAATACCAAAAAAATTACAAAAAAGCTATAAATCCACAATTTTAATTTCTACATTAATTTTTTATTCCCAAAACATTCAAAATAAGCTAAAGAACACAACGAGTACACCCAAATCAAATTTGGCAGTATCAAAAAAATTTACACGAACCCATTATATCGAGGTTTAACTACATCCAACTAAACTTAATAATTCATATCATTTTCAGGTCGTTTTTTAATGAGCTACAAAACCGACGAAATCGAATTCACCCATTTCATTCGAAGCGATGAACTTTGCGTCATTGTACCGAAATCAAAAAAAATACCCCAATGGTTAATGATGTTTCATTGCTTCTCGGCAATAACATGGATAATAATCGTGATAATATTTCTCATCTCTTCATTCACGTGGTACTTTTTAAGGTCGCAAAAGAAAGATGTAATAATCGCGTTTATTGAAATGTTCTCGTTGATGATTTCGATCCCGATAAAACTTCGCAAAAAAATATCGGAGAGGATTTTTTTAATCGGATGTATGGGGGTTAATGTAATCACGGTGGGAATTTTCCAAGGAAGTTTGGTGACTTCGTTTAGCGTCGTTTCTTATTATTCGGATATAAATAGTTTGAATGATTTGGAAAAATCCGATTTGCCCATTTCGACGTCTTTGGATGTTTTTCGAAACGATACGAAATTGATGAGGAGTTTATCGAAAAGAACTGTTTTATCGATTTATAATAGCTCAATGGAGCGGGCCGCTTATTACGGGGATGTGGCCGCCGTTGAAAGGAGGGATGATGCAGAACTTCTTATGAAGACGGTTTATTTAAACGGCGATGGTTCGCCACTTTTGCATTTAGTTCAAGATTGCCCAACTGTTAATTATTTGGTGTACATCGTCCCGAAGGGATCTCCGTATTTACCCGCTTTTAATTTGGCCATTAATCATTTTTGGGAGGCTGGATTATTAGATAAATGGTACGATGATGCCATAGATTTTATGATCATGTTCAGTGTGTATAATAAGAAGTTTAAAATTGATGAAGAATTAGCTTTTACTATGGGGGATATGCAAACTGCCTTTTATATTTTAATTTTTGGGTTGTTTGTATCATTACTAGTTTTTATTGCTGAAATTATTATTAAAACTAATCATCAAAATAATAAAGATTAAGTGGAAATTAACCTAAAAGTTGAGTTTTAAAAGATAACATTAATACGAATATATTTTGAGCTAAAGTAGTTGTTAAATAAATGCTTTTAACTTCCGTTTGCTTATTTTGTTGTAAAATCGGTTTCTTTTTGATTATTTTAAGTAAAAAAAATATTTATAACAATTTATGCGTCTATTTTATTGCCAACTTCGGAAAATTAAAATTACTAGGCAATCAAAATTGAAGTAATTAATGAAATTATTTTGCGCCTTTAATTAATTAATTGCGGTTTTACGTAAATATTTAAAACGAGAAAATCAAATTTGATATATCTATTAATTAGAATGTAAAATTTTATTCTTACCTTATAAATTGCCCTAAATTTTAAAATATTTTATTTTTGCACAAAGGATTATAAATTGAGGTTAATTCCTGCTTAAATACGACTTTAAACCAAGTATATTTTAATATAATTGCGTATATTAAAGAATTTGGGCTGAAAAAGAAAAAATTAAGATGTAAACATAACCTCAAAATTAATTTTTGTTCATAACATCAAAATGATTATATTTTGAGCTAAATAAAGTTGATAAATAAGTTCATTTAACTTACTTTAACTTATTTCTTTTAATAAAATCGCTTTTTTTTTGATTATTTTAAGTAAAAATCGTATTTGTAACGAATTAATAATCTTTGACATTTATGCGTTGATGTCGAGTTTTATTTACTACCAACCTCGAAATATTAAAATTACTACGTAATAAAATTTAAGTAATTAATCAAATTATTTCATGATTTTTAATTAATTAATTACGATTTTGCGTAAATATTTGAAACGAGAAAATCAAACTTGATATATCTATTAATTAGAATGTAAAATTTTATTCTTACCTTATAAATTGTCTCAAAATCCTTAAAATTTTTTATTTTGACCAAATGATTATAAATTGAGGTTAATTCCTGCTTAAATACGACTTTAAACCAAGTATATTTTAATATAATTGCGTATTTAAAGAATTTGGGCTGAAAAAGAAAAATTTAAGACGTAAACATAACCTCAAAATTGATTTTTGTACATAACATTAAAACGATTACATTTTGAGCTAAATAAAGTTGATAAATAAGTTCATTTAACTTACTTTAACTTATTTCTTTTAATAAAATCGCTGTGTTTTTGATTATTTTAACTAAAAAAGTATTTATAAAGTACTAATAATCTTTGACATTTATGCGTTGATGTCGAGTTTTATTTACTACCAACCTCGAAATATTAAAATTACTACGTAATAAAATTTAAGTAATTAATCAAATTATTTCATGATTTTTAATTAATTAATTACGATTTTGCGTAAATATTTGAATCGAGAAAATCAAATTTGATATATCTATTAATTGGAATGTAAAATTTTATTCTTACCTTATAAATTGTCTCTAAACCTTAAAATTTTTTATTTTGACCAAAGGATTACAAATTGAGGTTAATTCCTGATTAAATACCACTTTATACCAAGTATATTTTAATATAATTGCGTGTTTTAAAGAATTTGGGCTGAAAAAGAAAAAATTAAGATGTAAACATAACCTCAAAATTGATTTTTGTTCATAACATTAAAACCATTATATTTTGAGCTAAATAAAGTTGATAAATAAGTTCATTTAACTTACTTTAACTTATTTCTTTTAATAAAATCGCTTTGTTTTTAATTATTTTAAGTAAAAAAACGTATTTATAACGATTAAATAATCTTTGACATTTATGTGTTGAAGTCGAGTTTTATTTACTACCAACCTCGAAATATTAAAATTACTACGTAATAAAATTTAAGTAATTAATCAAATTATTTCATGATTTTTAATTAATTAATTACGATTTTACGTAAATATTTGAAACGAGAAAATCAAATTTGATATATCTATTAATTAGAATGTGAAATTTTATTCTTACCTTATAAATTGTCCCTAAATCTTAAAATATTTTATTTTGACCAAAGGATTATAAATTGAGGTTAATTCCTACTTAAATACGACTTTAAACCAAGTATATTCTAATATAATTGCGTGTTTTAAAGAATTTGGACTGAAAAAGAAAAAATTAAGATGTAAACATAACCTCAAAATTGATTCTTGTTCATAACATTAAAACGATTATATTTTGAGCTAAATAAAGTTGATAAATAAGTTCATTTAACTTACTTTTACTTATTTCTTTTAATAAAATCACTTCATTTTTGATTATTTTTAGCAAAAAACGTATTTATAACGAATTAATAATCTTTGACATTTATGTGTTGATGTATAATTTTTTTTTTGCTACCAACCTCGAAATATTAAAATTACTACGTAATCAAATTTAAGTAATTATTCAAATTATTTTATGTTTTTAATTAATTAATTACGATTTTACGTAAATATTTGAAACGGGAAAATCAAATTTGATATATCTATTAATTAGAATGTGAAATTTTATTCTTACCTTATAAATTGTCTCTAAACCTTAAAATTTTTTATTTTGACCAAAGGATTATAAATTGAGGTTAATTCCTGCTTAAATACGACTTTAAACCAAGGATATTTTAATATAATTGCGTATATTAAAGAATTTGGGCTAAAAAAGAAAAATTTAAGACGTAAACATAACCTCAAAATTGATTTTTGTTCATAACATTAAAATGATTATATTTTGAGCTAAATAAAGTTGATAAATAAGTTCATTTAACTTACTTTAACTTATTTCTTTTAATAAAATCGCTTTGTTTTTGATAATTTTAACTAAAAAAGTATTTATAAAGTATTAATAATCTTTGACATTTCTGTGTTGATGTCTAGTTTTATTTACTACCAACCTCGAAATATTAAAATTACTACGTAATAAAATTTAAGTAATTAATCAAATTATTTCATGTTTTTAATTAATTACTTACGATTTTGCGTAAATATTTGAATCGAGAAAATCAAATTTGATATATCTGTTAATTAGAATGTAAAATTTTATTCTTACCTTATAAATTGTCTCTAAATCTTAAAATTTTTTATTTTGACCAAAGGATTACAAATTGAGGTTAATTCCTGCTTAAATACGAGTTTAAATCAAGTATATTTTAATATAATTGCGTGTTTTAAAGAATTTGGGCTGAAAAAGAAAAAATTAAGATGTAAACATAACCTCAAAATAGATTTTTGTTCATAACATTAAAACGATTATATTTTGAGCTAAATAAAGTTGATAAATATGTTCATTTAACTTACTTTAAATTATTTCTTTGAACAAAATCGCTTAGTTTTTGATTATTTTAACTAAAAAAGTATTTATAACGAATTAATAATCTTTGACATTTATGTGTTGATGTCTATTTTTATTTACTACCATTTACTACCAACCTCGAAATATTAAAATTACTACGCAATAAAATTGAAGTAATTAATCAAATTATTTCATGTTTTTAATTAATTAATTGCGATTTTACGTAAAAATTTGAAATGAGAAAATCGAATTTGATATATATTAATAAAATTGATTTTAAATTGTAAAATTTTTTTGACGTTTTGAAATGTCACTAAATCTTAATTAAATTTTAATTTAAACGAAATTATAAATTAATTTCTGCTTTTGTATGCAAATTATTTAAATTGTCTTATCCTAACGGTCTTTATGAAGCAGTATCTTAGGTTTAATTTGCAATTTTTTAACTTTTGAGATGAAGATATTGTATTATGTATACCAACAGTATTTGGTATTTTGGGAGCAAAATCAAATTTTATTAACAACTTCTTGCCTTTTGTATTTAAAATATCTTCTTCCAACAATATTTAGTGTTTAATTAACAGTTTCTGTACCACTTTCGTCAGAATTTTGCATTTTGTCCAATAATATTTAATATTTTCGTTAAATAAAGTCAAATGGTTTATGCCAGAATTATTCTAGAAACAATATCCAGTCTTTTTGAAGTATTTCAAGTATTGTAAGTTTTCTAGAAACAGTAGTAACTCTTCCAGAAGGATTATTAAATGTTCTGTAAGCACTCTAAGACTTGTAGAAGTAATTCAAGTCTTCCAGAGATAATGTCAAGTCTTTAAAAGTTTTCTACAACCAGTATCAAGTCTTCTAGGGGAAGTACCGAATCTTCTAGAAATATTTAAGGTCTTTTGGAAGACTTAAGCTTTTTTGGAAGCTCAATGGTACATTAAAATTTAAAAAAATAATGGAAGAAGATGATAATCTTCAATCCAAATAAACCATCAACAATTTCAACAAGTAATTTCACATCTACACCATTAATATTTTCAAATAAATGTTCTGTTAATTCCACCATTCTGTCAAACACTATTAAGTAATATCACCCGATCGAGCGTGAGTCACGTGAATAGACGTGACCCACGCGTGACTTACGTAATTTATGCGTCAATTCAGTATTAATTATGTGATTCACTCACGCGAATATCTCTACATTCAAGACTATTGAAAGGTTATTAATAGAGTCACCCCCCCACAAATCCCCCCATGGATCAACCACCGATTGATATGATGTGACATGTCTAAACATGTTTCGGTAAAAATTAAAAATTTGTAAACGACTCACCGAACGGATGTTGTTTTCCCCGGTTTCCTCCGCACAACTCCACTGAAAAAGATCAACAATTTATTTTATTAAATCAAAAATTAAATTAATACTATTTAATGTACCGTTTAACATCCGTAAAATAACAATCCGATGACTCCATCAACATCACAAGAATAATCTTAACATCAATCACATAAAACACAGATAAACACCAACTAAAAACATTTTTTTTTAAATCACGCACTGAATTTGAATTAAAAACGGAACTAAAATCACAAACGAAAGTTTAATTCGCGTAATAAATTTATTTTTAACAAACAACGCGATCGGTCAAAGCCCGCACTTGAACTAAATCGTGATAATAGGGTATCAACGTCTTAACATCCCCTCTTTAATTTATTGTGTGGAAAACGGAAAGTGGAGGTGAAATGACAAAAAAACGTTAGGATGAAAAGCCAACTGGTGGTTTTACGACAAAAAAACAATTTATACCTGCTTTTGCAACGTTTATTTCCTCGTTTGATTTTTAAAACGTTTTATTTTAAATTTCAAATATATACAATAAATTGTATTATATTTAGTTTAATATAAATTAAAAGATTTATTCGAGTTTTATTTATTTTTTTTTGTCTTATTTGCCCTTATTTATTAATAATTACAACCTTTTTCGTTTATTTCCTAATTCTACTAATATTATCTTTTGCGTTTTGACGTCGTAACGACATCGCTTTTTTTTTGAGTTTTTCCAGATGTGACTTGCCGCTGGCGAATTTACCTGGCAATAAAAATTTACTCGTTTTATCGAAATATTTCAACTTGTTCTGTTAAAATAAAATTAACAATTATTTAAAAAATATATTGTTATGCCCTTATCTTGTACGATGATGACAATAATAATGATCTTAATGATGATGATCACACAAAGATTTAACTTTTAGTTCAGGAGATTATGTTGATTTTTACTTCATATAGCTAGCTATTCCTGCTTTTGATACAATCTTATGATAGAATTGCAGATAAATAGTATGCCAATGAGATTTGTTTGACTTGAAAACAAATGGATATTTGCTATATTTAATAAACGTACAATTTTAAGTTTGTAGGGAATTAACCACCTACACTTTCAACTCTATTCAGTCTAATATCATTAATTAGATAAAGTCGATATTATAGATCTAGATAAGGCCTATCGAATCGACCTCGTCGAAAATAATTAAAATATTTTCATAAAATCGTCAATTTTGAAAGATGGGTGGGAATAAAATCGTCTTATAGAAGACTTATATATTTACTGAAATATACAAGGAACGATTTCACCTCAAATAGCCGAGGTCGCTTGCGGGCGAAGCCCTAGATTTGAAATGCTTACATAAAATCGTCTATTTTAGAAGATTGTAGTGCCTCGCCCGCAAGCGTACTCGGCTGAATGGGAATAAAATCGTCTTATAGGAAACTTATATATTTACTGAGATATACACGGAACGATTTCGCTTCAAATAGCCAAGGTCGCTTGCGGGCGAGGCGCTGAATTTTTGAATATTAAGAAAATCGACCATTTTGGAAAGTTGTGGGGCCTCGCCCGCAAGCGACCTCAGCGGAGTAAAGGTAAAATCGTCTTATATGGGCCTATGTATATTTATTAAGATATACAAGGAACGATTTCACTTCAAATCACCGAGGTCGCTTGCGGGCGAGGCGCTGCAATCTTTCAAAATTGACGATTTTATGAAAACATTTTAATTCCAGCGCCTCGCCCGCAAACGACCTCGGCGATTTGAAGCAAAATCGTTCCTTGCATATCTTAGTAAATACAAAAAGACTCCTATAAGACGATTTTACCCTCACCTCGCCGAGGTCGCTTGCGGGCGAGGCCCCACAACCTTCCAAAATGGTCAATTTTGTTAACATTGAAAAATTCGGTGCCTCGCCCGCAAGCGACCTCGGCTATTTGAGGAGAGATCGTTCGTTGTATATCTTAGTAAATACAAAAAGGCTCCTTAAGACGATTTTATCTTCACTAAGCCGAGGTCGCTTGCGGGCAAGGCGCTGCAATCTTTCAAAATTGACGATTTTATGAAAACGTTTTAATTCCAGCGTCTCGCCCGCAAGTGACCTCGGCGATTTGAGGCGAAATCGTTCCTTGCATAACTTAATAAATACACAAAGGCTCATATAAGACGATTTTACCCTCACTTCGCCGAGGTCACTTGGGGGCGAGGCCCCACAACCTTCCAAAATGGTCGATTTTGTTAATATTGAAAAATTCGGAGCCTCGCCCGCAAGCGACCTCGGCTATTTGAGGCGAGATCGTTCCTTGTATATCTTAGTAAATACAAAAAGGCTCCTTAAGATGATTTTATCTTCACTAAGCCGAGGGCGATTGCGGGCGAGGCGCTGCAATCTTTCAAAATTGACAATTTTGTGAAAACGTTTTAATTCCAGCGTCTCGCCCGCAAATGACCTCGACGATTTCAGGTGAAATCGTTCCTTGCATATCTTAATAAATATACAAAGGCTCATATAAGACGATTTTACCCTCACTTCGCCGAGGTCACTTGCGGGCGAGGCCCCACAACCTTCCAAAATGGTCGATTTTGTTAATATTGAAAAATTCGGTGCCTCGCCCGCAAGCGACCTCGGCTATTTGAGGCGAAATCGTTCCTTGTATATCTTAGTAAATACAAAAAGGCTCCTTAAGACGATTTTATCTTCACTAAGCCGAGGTCGCTTGCGGGCGAGGCGCTGCAATCTTTCAAAATTGACGATGTTTTGAAAACATTTTAATTCCAACGCCTCGCCCGCAAGTAACTTCGATAATTTGAGGAGAAATCGTTCCTTGCATATCTTAGTAAATACACAAAGGCTCATATAAGACGATTTTACCCTCACTTCGCCGAGGTCGCTTGCGGGCGAGGCCCCACAACCTTCCGAAATGGTCGATTTTGTTAATACTGAAAAATTCGGTACATCGCCCGCAAGCGACCTCGGCTATTTGAGGCGAGATCGTTCCTTGTATATCTTAGTAAATACAAAAAGGCTCCTTAAGACGATTTTATCTTTACTAAGCCGAGGTCGCTTGCGGGCGAGGCGCTGCAATCTTTCAAAATTGACGATTTTATGAAAACGTTTTAATTCCAGCGTCTCGCCCGCAAGTGACCTCGACGATTTGAGGCGAAACCGTTCCTTGCATATCTTAATAAATACACAAAGGCTCATATAAGACGATTTTACCCTCACTTCGCCGAGGTCGCTTGCGGGCGAGGCCCCACAACCTTCCAAAATGGTTGATTTTGTTAATATTCAAAAATTCGGTGCCTCGCCCGCAAGCGACCTCGGCTATTTGAGGCGAGATCGTTCCTTGTATATCTTAGTAAATACACAAAGGCTCCTCAAGACGATTTTATCTTCACTAAGGCTCGTTACTACCACCTTCTGGTTAAGCTATCTAAAAGATTGTTGCCATAGTTACGGCTATTTTACGCATTCTGATTGGCTAGTGGATGGGTTTATCTATAAGATAAATTTAACTAAAAGATGGTAGTAATGAGCCTAAGCCGAGGTCGCTTGCGGGCGAGGCGCTGCAATCTTTCAAAATTGACGATGTTTTGAAAACATTTTAATTCCAACGCCTCGCCCGCAAGTAACTTCGATAATTTGAGGAGAAATCGTTCCTTGCATATCTTAGTAAATACACAAAGGCTCATATAAGACGATTTTACCCCCACTTCGCCGAGGTCGCTTGCGGGCGAGGCCCCACAACCTTCCAAAATGATTGATTTTGTTAATATTGAAAAATTCGGTGCCTCGCCCGCAAGCGACCTCGATTATTTGAGGCGAGATCGTTCCTTGTATATCTTAGTAAATACAAAAAGGCTCATATAAGACGATTTTACCCTTACTTCGCCGAGGTCGCTTGCGGGCGAGGTCCCACAACCTTCCAAAATGGTTGATTTTGTTAATATTGAAAAATTCGGTGCATCGCCCGCAAGCGACCTCGGCTATTTGAGGCGAGATCGTTCCTTGTATATCTTAGTAAATACAAAAAGGCTCCTTAAGACGATTTTATTTTCACTAAGCCGAGGTCGCTTGCGGGCGGAGCGCTGCAATCTTCCAAAATTGACGAAATCGTCAATAAAATATGAAAACGTTTTAATTCCAGCGTTTCGCCCGCAAGTGACCTCGACGATTTGAGGCGAAATCGTTCCTTGTATATCCTAGTAAACATACAAAGGCTCCTTAAGACGATTTCACCTTCACTCCGCCGAGGTCGCTTGCAGGCGAGGCCCCACAACCTTCCAAAATTGACGATTTTATGTTAACATTCAAAAATCCAGCGCCTCGCCTGCAAGCTACCTCGGCGATTTGAGGCGAAATCGTTCCTTTTATATCAGAATGAATACACAAAGACGATTTTATCATCAATCCGCCGAGGTCGCTTGCGGGCGAGGCCCAAAAACATTCCAAAATGGACGATATTATATTAATATTCAAAATCCAGCGCCTCGTCTGTAAGTAAACCCGGCGATTTGAGGCAGAAACGTTCTTTGTATATCTTAGTAAATATACAAAGGTCAATATGAGACGGTTTTAACCTCACCCTGCCGAGATCGCTTGCAGGCGAGGCCCTACAACTTTCCACATTAGACGATTTTATTTAAACATACAAAAAACCAGCGCCTCGCCCGCAAGCGACCCCGGCAATTTGAGGCGAAATCGTTTCTTGTATATCTTAGTAAACACACAAAGACCCCTATAAGACGATTTTATACTCACTTCGCCGAGATCGCTTGCGGGCGAAGAACCACGACCTTCCAAAATGGGCGATTTTATACTAATATTCAAAAATCCAGCGCCTCGCCCGCTACACGATCTCGGCGATTTGGGTGAAATCGTTCTTTGTATATCTTAGTAAATATGTAATGTAATAAGACAGCACTTGCAGAGGTTGTGACTGAATTATATTATGCGTGGTTGCAGAGTAAAGTACTCCCCGGAGGATGAGAGAAAAAATCAAATTTTCTTTTCAAAATTCACAAATTACACACAAATTAAACCCTCACCCTGCATCTCCATCACTACTCGCTGAGTGAAGCACTCCTCGGGGGTTGAGAAAAAAAATCTAAAATTTGCTCTACAAAATCCCCATCCCTACACTCAGAGATTCTGGTCGCCTAAAGGTTTTCTAGAGAGTTTGGCGTAATTACTTAGAGTGATTTTAAACTAAGATGGGTGCGAAAAGCTGTTTAAGTTTTAAATAGAATTTTAGGATCTGTACTTGTTTGGTCGACTACTAATATTCGAATCTTTGTCTGGCGAGTGAATGGCACGTTTCAAAAGATGATCCAAGAGATGGCTTATCATTTACAATCTGTGCAAAGATTGCAACTAGGCGATTACGTCAGTGGATTGCTAATGCAATAGGCAATCATCGGAATTTTTAAATAATCTTTCGATAATGGAAGATTATTAATAATAAGATATGGTATTGTTAACTTCCGTAACTGACGTGTTTGGACGTATGAAAATCCCCACGAAATTTTCTGGATTGAGGTTTGTAATAATCATATTTACTTCTAGGAATATTTGGAAGGCAACATGTCACTGATATTGATTTAAATTTAAGCAGGAAATCCTAGTTTCAATTTGATGATGTACAGATCATCATGGTCGGGTGGTAAGAAAGACTACTATTTGGTTGGACAACCTATTCCTGCAAGATGGATTGGTCGTGAACCAATTTTATGGTCGCCACAATCTCCAGATCTTAGTCTTTTCCATTTTTTGTGTGAGGGTAATTTGAAAGAAAAAGTGTATGAGACACCTGTTCCAATATTAGGTCGTTCTTAAACACTTTCATGATTTATATTATCACAATTCCTTTAATTTTTTACTTGTAACATTAATTAATGCACCTACATTGTTTCCATCATACACATTATTATACTTAGCTTTAACAATTCTGTTAAGAAATTGGTCTGTATCGATTAATAAAAAGCGGATTATCTTGAAAACGATCAACTTTTTCACACTTTTTTTAAGAATTTTTATTCAAAAAGTCAAGAAGACTTCATAATCGTCTTTCTCATGTTGCTGGCATGAGGAAGGCCTTCATATACATTAAAAAATTTGAACTGAACACCCTGTATCTCCGAAACAAAGCGTTTGTCTACCTATATATCAACTGTTAAAATCTTGCTACAAAAATCTGAAACACCCTGTATACAGAAGCATTATAGGAACATTTCAATTTTTCTGGAAGCAATATCAAGTCTTGCAACAACAACAACATTAAGTCTTCTGGAAGCATTTCAAGTTTTCTAGATACAATATCCTCATTTAACTCTTATTTCAATATTGCAGTATATTGAGTTCTTACCGTTAACTGTTTGTGTGATAAGAAACTACTTACACCATCGATCTCAGTTCGTAAAAGTAAATGACAAATCTTTTGAGACTATCCCTTTGATATCCTGTGTGTCTATTCTTGGTCCTATATTGTATTTGATCTCAATAGTCAATTAAAATTCTGCAAAAGTCATATGTATGGAGATGATACACTCGGAGATGTATGTATTAATAGTGAGCTTGATAGACTGTTTGAGTATTTAAAGCCTTACTATTAATTCTATAAAGTAGTGATTATGTGTATTATAAATTTTGGACTGAAAAAGAAAAATTAAGATGTAAACATAACCTCAAAATAGATTTTTGTCCATAACATTAATTTGATTATATTTTGAAGTAAAAAAAGTTAATAAATAGATGCATTTAACTTACCTTTACTTATTTCTTTAGTAAAATCGGTTTGTTTTGGATTATTTTAAGTAAAAAACTTATTTATAACGTTTAAATAATCTTTGACATTTATGTGTTGATGTTAAATCTTTTCTAGTGCCAACCTCAAAAAAATGAAAATTAAATCAAATTGAAGTAATTAATTGAATTATTTAGGGTTTTTTAATTAATTATGATTTTATGTAAATATTTGAAATGAGAAAATCAAATTTGATATATCTATTAATTAGAATGTAAAATTTTAATTGTCCCTAAATCTTAAAATATTTTATTTTTGCCCAAAGGATTATAAATTCAAGTTAATTCTTCCTTAAATATAATTTTAAACCAAGTATATTTTAATATAATTGCGTGTTTTCAAGAATTTGGGCTGAAAAAGAAAAATTAAGATGTAAACATAACCTCAAAATTGATTTTTGTTCATAACATTAAAACGATTATATTTTGAGCTAAATAAAGTTGATAAATAAGTTCATTTAACTTACTTTAACTTATTTCTTTTAATAAAATCGCTGTGTTTTTGATTATTTTAACTAAAAAAGTATTTATAAAGTATTAATAATCTTTGACATTTCTGTGTTGATGTCTAGTTTTATTTACTACCAACCTCGAAATATTAAAATTACTACGTAATAAAATTTAAGTAATTAATCAAATTATTTCATGATTTTAATTAATTAATTACGATTTTGCGTAAATATTTGAAACGAGAAAATCAAATTTGATTTATCTATTAATTAGAATGTAAAATTTTATTCTTACCTTATAAATTGTCTCCAAATCTTAAAATTTTTTATTTTGACCAAAGGATTACAAATTGAGGTTAATTCCTGCTTAAATACGACTTTAAACCAAGTATATTTTAATATAATTGCGTGTTTTAAAGAATTTGGGCTGAAAAAGAAAAAATTAAGATGTAAACATATCCTCAAAATTGATTTTTGTTCATAACATTAAAACGATTATATTTTGAGCTAAATAAAGTTGACAAATATGTTCATTTAACTTACTTTAACTTATTTCTTTCAATAAAATCGCTTTGTTTTTGATTATTTTTAGTAAAAAACGTATTTATAACGAATTAATAATCTTTGACATTTATGTGTTGATGTCTAATTTTTTTTACTACCAACCTCGAAATATTAAAATTACTACGTAATAAAATTTAAGTAATTAATCAAATTATTTCATGATTTTAATTAATTAATTACGATTTTGCGTAAATATTTGAAACGAGAAAATCAAATTTGATTTATCTATTAATTAGAATGTAAAATTTTATTCTTACCTTATAAATTGTCTCCAAATCTTAAAATTTTTTATTTTGACCAAAGGATTACAAATTGAGGTTAATTCCTGCTTAAATACGACTTTAAACCAAGTATATTTTAATATAATTGCGTGTTTTAAAGAATTTGGGCTGAAAAAGAAAAAATTAAGATGTAAACATAACCTCAAAATTGATTTTTGTACATAACATTAAAATGATTATATTTTGAGCTAAATAAAGTTGACAAATATGTTCATTTAACTTACTTTAACTTATTTCTTTCAATAAAATCGCTTTGTTTTTGATTATTTTTAGTAAAAAACGTATTTATAACGAATTAATAATCTTTGACATTTATGTGTTGATGTCTAATTTTTTTTACTACCAACCTCGAAATATTAAAATTACTACGTAATCAAATTTAAGTAATTATTCAAATTATTTCATGTTTTTAAGTAATTAATTACGATTTTACTTAAATATTTGAAACGAGAAAATCAAATTTGATATATCTATTAATTAGAATGTAAAATTTTATTCTTACCTTATAAATTGTCTCCAAATCTTAAAATTTTTTATTTTGACCAAAGGATTACAAATTGAGGTTAATTCCTGCTTAAATACGACTTTAAACCAAGTATATTTTAATATAATTGCGTGTTTTAAAGAATTTGGGCTGAAAAAGAAAAAATTAAGATGTAAACATAACCTCAAAATTGATTTTTGTTCATAACATTAAAACGATTATATTTTGAGCTAAATAAAGTTGACAAATATGTTCATTTAACTTACTTTAACTTATTTCTTTCAATAAAATCGCTTTGTTTTTGATTATTTTTAGTAAAAAACGTATTTATAACGAATTAATAATCTTTGACATTTATGTGTTGATGTCTAATTTTTTTTACTACCAACCTCGAAATAATAAAATTACTACGTAATCAAATTTAAGTAATTATTCAAATTATTTCATGTTTTTAATTAATTAATTACGATTTTACGTAAATATTTGAAACGAGAAAATCAAATTTGATATATCTATTAATTAGAATGTAAAATTTTATTCTTACCTTATAAATTGTCTCTAAATCTTAAAATTTTTTATTTTGACCAAAGGATTACAAATTGAGGTTAATTCCTGCTTAAATACGACTTTAAACCAAGTATATTTTAATATAATTGCGTGTTTTAAAGAATTTGGGCTGAAAAAGAAAAAATTAAGATGAAAACATAACCTCAAAATTGATTTTTGTTCATAACATTAAAACCATTATATTTTGAGCTAAATAAAGTTGATAAATAAGTTCATTTAACTTACTTTAACTTATTTCTTTTAATAAAATCGCTTTGTTTTTGATTATTTTAACTAAAAAACGTATTTATAACGAATTAATAATCTTTGACATTTATGTGTTGATGTCTAGTTTTATTTACTACCAACCTCGAAATATTAAGATTACTACGTAATAAAATTTAAGTAAATAATCAAATTATTTCATGTTTTTAATTAATTATGATTTTTGAAATGAGAAAATCAAATTTGATATATCTATTAATTAGAATGTAAAATATTATTCTTACTTAAATCTTAAGATATTTCTATTAATTTAAACAAAAATTTATAAATTGAGGTTAATTTCTGTTTAAATTATATCTGTGTGTAGATATCGACTTAAATTGTTGGTTCGTTGCTGAATTAGTTCAAAGTATATTTGTATAATTTCTTAATCAGGCATCAATTTGGTGCATATTAATTCTCATTAATTAATTGGTTCATTAATTGATTTCCAGATTAGCTAAAAATAAGAATAAAATAATTAATAAAGTAAAAAAGATGCTAATTAAGTTGCCTACCTTGCGTTAATTGCAACAAAAATCTCAATGAAACATAACCAAAAAATAAACTTTTCTTCCTCAAATAGACTTTAACCACCCCATTTATATTTATTTACATACATTTAAAAGCCACTTATACGAAAACAAGAAGGGTGATGGGCATTCAGATGTGAACCACGGGCGGGCATCAAAACACGAGTGCCCCCTTTTGTTTGAAGACGTTCGAAAAAAAAGGGGGTGAAAAGTTTAAAAATCTTTTAAGCCCGGGGGGGTTGGAGAGTTTAATTGCCCCCCTCCCGCAAAACAAAAAGAAATAAATAAATAAAACGGTCGTGTCTCGTTCTAGGGGGGAAGAACACCCAAGATAGAGAATTGTCAACAACACATTCAACGTTTTACCTCGCTGCCTAAAGGTAGCGCTGTTTCAGTCCCGCTGATGGCGACCGTCGAATAACAACCGAGAGTCGAAAGGGACCAATATATTTTTTTTCATTTTATTTATCCCTCCAACCAAAATTTTAAAAATAAATAATAACCAGAAAAAAACCGGGCAAAAGGGGTCTATTTCAAGTGCAGTTTCGGTGCGGGTTTATTATTATTTTCAAAGTGCTTCGAAAAAAAATTCTTGCTACGTTTCATCGTAAATCCTCGAGGAGCGATGTCCCCAATGTGAAACCAGTACCCGTGTGTTTATGTTTTCCCGTACGAAAATAGAGTATTTCGGATACTTATCGTCTTATTACCACGAACCGAGGATTTAAAAGTAAGTACCCCCTTTTAATGGGGCCCCATTATCATTTACGAATCAATTCGGTTTTAAAATTGTTTTTAGTAAAATTGTTGTTTTTTTTTCGTCGCTCTACATAAACGCTTGGTAATTGTGAGGTTATGGTCGATAACGAGGCGAGTTTAAACTTGGTTTTTAATCGCCCGATTGCGTGTACAGAAGCGCGAAACTAAATAGGAAACAATCTTATGTTAATCAGTTGATATGCAAATTTTATGTCTTATGTCTTCTTGTTACTTTGTTATTTTGAGGTTAGATTTATTATTAAACCACTTAAAATGAATCTTTTTTGTTATTATTATTATTAAAAATAGAATTAATTTAATTAATTGATTAATCATTTTTTGATTTTTATTAAAAAAAAATTTGAGGTTATGTTTGATATTAATGTGTCATTTATTAGTCAAATTAGCATTCATAAAAAATATTTTATTAATTTATATTAACCGGATTTTAATTAAAATTATTTAATTAATTCTAAATTTATTAATAAAAATGTTTTATTACGATAAATATTTTTAAATTAATTAATTTTAATTTAAAAAAAGATTTATTCGAACACCAATTTGACTTTTAATTCTTTTAACGTCAAATTTTTATGTCAATGTCATCTACTCTAATTTAACTAACCTTACTTTTTCGTGTTTGTGTTATTTATTTTGTGTTTATTGGAAGTTTGGGTAATTTCTTTTTGTTGGGACCCCTTTTTTGTTGCATTTAAACGATCGAAATTTCATTCAAATCCATGGTATGTAAATTTTATATCTTATGTCCTCTTCTTACTTTATTATTTTAAGGTTAGATTTATTTTTAAACCACTCAAAATTAATCTTTTTTGTTATTATTATTATTATTAAAAATCGAATTAATTTAATTAATTGATTAATCATTTTTTGATTTTTATTAAAAGAAAAATTGAGGTTATGTTTGATATTAATGTGTCATTTATTAGTCAAATTAGCATTCATAAAAAAAAATTTATTAATTTATTTTAATCGGATTTAAATTAAAATTATTTAATTAATCCTAAATTTATTAATACAAATGTTTTATTACGATAAATATTTTTAAATTAATTAATTTTAATTTAAAAAAGATTTGTTTAATCACTAATTTGACTTTTAATTCTTTTAACGTCAAAGGTGTCGTTGTCAATTTAATTTTTACCATTTTTATTTTATTTTTTATTATTTTAACTTTAATTTAAAATATAAATCGTTGCTTAACTCTTAAAATTAATTGATTTAAGATATAATAAAATAATTATTACATCTCCTAACTTAATTGATTAATTAATTATATTTTGGGACGTTTATTTCATTTTGAGGTTATGTTCATTCCTTTATTAGAGTTAAATTAGTATCCACAAAAAAAAATTTATCAATCATTTTAATGTAATTTAAATTACAATTAATTTAAGCGATTCTAAATCGATTAAAAATGTTTTAATTTAATAAAAGGAATTAATTTTTAATTTAATTAAGAATAATTTAAATGCTAATTTGACTTTTAATTCTTTTAACGTCAAATGTTTACGTCAAAGTCATTTAGTCTAATTTACCTAACCTTACTTTTTCGTGTTTGTGTTATTTATTTTGTGTTTATTGGAAGTTTGGGTAATTTCTTTTTGTTGGGACCCCTTTTTTGTTGTATTTAAACGATCGAAATTTCATTCAAATCCGTGGTATGTAAATTTTATATCTTATGTCCTCTTCTTACTTTATTATTTTAAGGTTAGATTTATTTTTAAACCACTCAAAATTAATCTTTTTTATTATTATTATTATTAAAAATCGATGATTTAATTTAATTAATTGATTAATCATTTTTTTATTTTTATTAAAAAAAAAATTGAGGTTATGTTTAATATTAATTTGTCATTTATTAGTCAAATTAGCATTCATAAAAAAAATTTTATTAATTTAATCGGATTTTAATTAAAATTATTTAATTAATTCTAAATTTATTAATAAAAATGTTTTAATACGATAAATATCTTTAAATTAATTAATTTTAATTTAAAAAAGATTTGTTCGAACACCAATTTGACTTTTAATTCTTTTAACGTCAAATGTTTATGTCAATGTCATTTAGTCTAATTTAACTAACCTTACTTTTTCGTGTTTGTGTTATTTATTTTGTGTTTATTGGAAGTTTGGGTAATTTCTTTTTGTTGGGACCCCTTTTTTGTTGTATTTAAACGATCGAAATTTCATTCAAATCCGTGGTATGTAAATTTTATATCTTATGTCCTCTTCTTACTTTATTATTTTAAGGTTAGATTTATTTTTAAACCACTCAAAATTAATCTTTTTTATTATTATTATTATTAAAAATCGAATCAATTAATTAAATTGATTAATCATTTTTTGATTTTTATTAAAAGAAAAATTGAGGTTATGTTTGATATTAATGTGTCATTTATTAGTCAAATTAGCATTCATAAAAAAAATTTTATTAACTTATTTTAATCGGATTTTAATTAAAATTATTTAATTAATTCTAAATTTATTAATAAAAATGTTTTATTACGATAAATATTTTTAAATTAATTAATTTTAATTTAAAAAAGATTTGTTTAAACACCAATTTGACTTTTAATTCTTTTAACGTCAAATTTTTATGTCAATGTCATCTACTCTAATTTACCTAACCTTACTTTTTCGTGTTTGTGTTATTTATTTTGTGTTTATTGGAAGTTTCGGTAATTTCTTTTTGTTGGGACCCCATTTTTGTTGCATTTAAACGATCGAAATTTCATTCAAATCCGTGGTATGTAAATTTTATGTCTTATGTCTTCTTGTTATTTTGTTATTTTGAGGACATTTTGAAGAAAACATTGGGGTTGGATCATAAAACTTTCGCAAAAAGATAATTTTAAGGGAGAAAATCAAATAAACAAAATTGATTTAGATAAGAAACGAATTATATCTTAAATTAAAGATATAAAATTCATCATCATAAGAGAAATCATAAGAATTTCATTAAAATAAAGTCCAACCCAACCCTGCTCAATCTGCAGTATCATATCAAACTATCACTCGTTGATAATTTTGCTTAATTTAGCTTCTGGAAGCAACGTTTTAAAATGAAATCGAGTTTTCAAACATATTGTAGCGTTAATATAAGAAGAAAAGAAGATGAGCAAACTTTTTATTTATATTTCAATGCACTTCCACCATCCCAATCATGTCCACATGTATCTTTATCAGTACTTATCACTTATCTTAACACATTACTAAGCGAAACATTACGTTCCAACAAATTCCATCATCTCGCCGAACGGCGTTGACATCTAATTTCATAACCAACAGCGAATTTTGTGTTGTAAATTTTCTATATGAATATCATTACTTAAAAGATTGTTCAAGATTACCAATTCCACTCCACATTAAAATCGATGTTCATTTCGATAAACAATTTTTTTCTCGCACGTTTATTTATTGAAGCGGTATTTTGAAAGTGTCGGTAAAGATCAAAAGACGACGTCTCAAGGTTAATTCGCCGCTTTTATCAATTGCATATACGCGGAGGACTCCGCCTATAGTGTTTTTTGCGTCCAACTAATTTTAGATGGCGGCTACGTTCTCGTCTTATCTCCTGCTCAAACCCAACCACCGCTTGCCTTCTCGTCCTTCCTTCTCCATCAATTCGAATACCGAACGGCGCCATCCGCCGATGCGATTTATCAATGAATACTCGATACATGTTTTGAAATGAGAAAAAAAATTGATTAAACAAAAGTATTTTGAGGAAAAACAATTGATAAATATTGATAGATGTCGATTAAAAACTGTCAAATAGTGTAAAATAAAAAATGAGAAAATGAGAAAGAAAAAATTGAATATTGTGTACGAGCGTGTTTGCCAAATATAAACGCGATAGCGGTGCCTTTGATCTTCAAGGAGCGAAGGTCGTCGGAGTGATTTGTTTTAAGAGAAGCGACTCGATCGTTTATTTGAAGGCGAGAACTTACAATATACATTCAACAAATGGGTTGGATCGGTGTAAAATTAAAGCGAAACCGAAACACCCTGTATTTAATATCGCGTTTGGATGTTTTGAAAAGATTTAAAAAGTTTTGAGAGAGAAAACTTTTGAGGGGCGCTGGTGTTCTCGAAGCCTCTTAGGCGGGCTGGTTCCGTCTCTTTCTTTCTTGAGCGGCAGCAACAAAAAGAAACCGACCGGCGATGTATAACTTTTTTTCCGAGAAAGAGAACAAAAAGGCCAAAACTCCTCCTTTTACCTACCGCCCGAGGTACGCCGCGCCGACAAAATAAACAGCTGCGGTCGAAATTTAAAAATTTTTCGAGAGTCGCATACCACGGATTCAAACGAAATTTCGACCGTTTAAATACAACAAAAAGAAGGGGTCCCAACAAAAAGGAATTACCTAAACTTCCAATAAACACAAAATGAATAACATAAATATAAACGCGAAAAAGTAATGTTAGTTAAATTGACGTTTATTAAGTTTTCTAAGTACTAGATTCTAGAATCTAACTAGAACTAGAGAAATTAAAAAAACTCGCAGTTCAACGCAACAAGTGCAACTCAGAATCAAGATGTCGTATCTGCCATAAACCACAACATACGTTACTTCATAGAGATGAGAACAAGCAGTCTTATCAAAAATCTAATTAGATTATCAAATAATCTAATATGAAGAAAAGAAACAAATTCCAACAAGTGAGCTAGAAAGTCCCCTGGAACAAGTTAAGATAGTTGCAAATCCAGGATCTCGAGCCTCTTTCATCACGGAAGAAGCAGCGACCTTACTACCCATCCAAGACAAAAAATATCTGGACGAGAAAATGTTCGTTCAACCTCATTTTCCCAGCAACTTTAACCTCAATACCACTTTCCTAATTCTACCTAAGATCACTGCCTAATTGCCGCTGGATTTGAATTGTATACATAAAATCATCAATTTTAGAAGGATGTAGCGCCTCGCCCGCAAGCGACCTCCGCGGAGTGAGAGTAAAATCGCTTTTAGGAGGCTTTATGTATTTACTAAGATATACAAGAAATGATTTCGCCTCAAATCGACGAGGCGTTGGATTTGAATTGTATACATAAAATCGTCAATTTTGCAAGGATGTAGCGCCTCGCACGCAAGCGACCTCGGCAGAGTGAGAATAAAATCGTTTTTTAGGACGCTTTATGTATTTACTACGATATACAAGAAACGATTTCGCCTCAAATCACCGAGGTCGCTTGCGAGCGAGGTGCTGGATTTGAATTGTATAGATAAAATCGTCAATTTTGGAAGGATGTAGCGCCTCGCCCGCAAGCGTCCTCGGCGGAGTGAGAATAAAATCGTTTTTTAGGACGCTTTATGTATTTACTAAGATATACAAGGAACGATTTCGCCTCAAATCGTCGAGGTCGTTGCGGGTGAAGCGCTGGATTTGAATTGTATACATAAAATCGTCCATTTTAGAAGGATGTAGCACCTCGCCCGCTACACGACCTCGGCGGAGTGAGAATAAAATCGTTTTTTAGAAGGCTTTATGTATTTACTAAGATATACAAGGAACGATTTCGCCTCAAATCGCCGAGGTCGCTTGCAGGCGAGGCGCTGGATTTGAAATGTTCACATAAAATCGTCAATTTTGGAAGGATGTAGCGCCTCGCCCGCGGGCGACCTCGGGGTAGTGAAAGTAAAATCGTTTTTTAGGAGGCTTTATGTATTTACTAAGATATACAAGGAACGATTTCGCCTTAAATCGTCGAGGTCGTTGCGGGTGAAGCGCTGGATTTGAATTGTATACATAAAATCGTCCATTTTAGAAGGATGTAGCGCCTCGCCCGCTACGCGACCTCGGCGGAGTGAGAATAAAATCGTTTTTTAGGAGGCTTTATGTATTTACTAAGATATACAAGGAACGATTGCGCCTCAAATCGCCGAGGTCGCTTGCGGGCGAGGCGCTGGATTTGAAATGTTCACATAAAATCGTTAATTTTGGAAGGATGTAGTGCCTTGCCCGCAGGCGATCTCGGGGGAGTGAGAGTAAAATCGTTTTTTAGGAGGCTTTATGTATTTACTAAAATATACAAGGAACGATTTCGCCTCAAATCGTCGAGGTCGTTGCGGGTGAAGCGCTCGATTTGAATTGTATGCATAAAATCGTCCATTTTAGAAGGATGTAGCACCTCGCCCGCTACGCGACCTCGGCGGAGTGAGAATAAAATCGTTTTTTAGGAGGCTTTATGTATTTACTAAGATATACAAGGAACGATTGCGCCTCAGATCGTCGAGGTCGTTGCGGGTGAAGCGCTGGATTTGAATTGTATACATAAAATCGTCCATTTTAGAACGATGTAGCGCCTCGCCCGCTACGCGACCTCGGCGGTGTGAGAATAAAATCGTTTTTTAGGAGGCTTTATGTATTTACTAAGATATACAAGGAACGATTGCGCCTCAAATCGTCGAGGTCGTTGCGGGTGAAGCACTGGATTTGAATTGTATACATAAAATCGTCCATTTTAGAACGATATAGCGCCTCGCCCGCTACGCGACCTCGGCGGAGTGAGAATAAAATCGTTTTTTAGGAGGCTTTATGTATTTACTAAGATATACAAGGAACGATTTCGCCTCAAATCGCCGAGGTCGCTTGCGGGCGAGGCGCTGGATTTGAAATGTTAACATAAAATCGTCAATTTTGGAAGGATGTAGCGCCTCGCCCGCTGGCGACCTCGGGGTAGTGAAAGTAAAATCGTTTTTTAGGAGGCTTTATGTATTTACTAAGATATACAAGGAACGATTTCGCCTTAAATCGTCGAGGTCGTTGCGGGTGAAGCACTGGATTTGAATTGTATACATAAAATCGTCCATTTTAGAAGGATGTAGCGCCTCGCCCGCTACGCGACCTCGGCGGAGTGAGAATAAAATCGTTTTTTAGGAGGCTTTATGTATTTACTAAGATATACAAGGAACGATTGCGCCTCAAATCGTCGAGGTCGTTGCGGGTGAAGCACTGGATTTGAATTGTATACATAAAATCGTCCATTTTAGAACGATATAGCGCCTCGCCCGCTACGCGACCTCGGCGGAGTGAGAATAAAATCATTTTTTAGGAGGCTTTATGTATTTACTAAGATATACAAGGAACGATTTCGCCTCAAATCGCCGAGGTCGCTTGCGGGCGAGGCGCTGGATTTGAAATGTTCACATAAAATCGTCAATTTTGGAAGGATGTAGCGCCTCGCCCGCAGGCGACATCGGGGGAGCGAGAGTGAAATCGGTTTTTAGGAGGCTTTATGTATTTACTAAGATATACAAGGAACGATTGCGCCTCAAATCGCCGAGGTCGCTTGCGGGCGAGGCGCTGGATTTGAAATGTACACATAAAATCGTCCATTTTAAAACGCTGTAGCGCCTCGCCCGCTGCGCGACCTCGGCGGAGTGAGAATAAAATCGTTTTTTAGGAGGCTTTATGTATTTACTAAGATATACAAGGAACGATTTCGCCTCAAATCGCCGAGGTCGCTTGCGGGCGAGGCGCTGGATTTGAAATGTTCACATAAAATCGTCAATTTTGGAAGGATGTAGCGCCTCGCCCGCAGGCGACCTCGGCAGAGTGAGAGTAAAATCGTTCTTTAGGAGGATTTATGTATTTACTAAGATATACAAGGAACGATTTCGCCTCAAATCGCCGAGGTCGCTTGCGGGCGAGGCGCTGGATTTGAAATGTTCACATAAAATCGTTAATTTTGGAAGAATGTAGTGCCTTGCCCGCAGGCGATCTCGGGGGAGTGAGAGTAAAATCGTTTTTTAGGAGGCTTTATGTATTTACTAAGATATACAAGGAACGATTTCGCCTCAAATCGTCGAGGTCGTTGCGGGTGAAGCGCTCGATTTGAATTGTATGCATAAAATCGTCCATTTTAGAAGGATGTAGCACCTCGCCCGCTACGCGACCTCGGCGGAGTGAGAATAAAATCGTTTTTTATAAGGCTTTATGTATTTACTAAGATATACAAGGAACGATTTCGCCTCAAATCGCCGAGGTCGCTTGCGGGCGAGGCGCTGGATTTGAAATGTTCACATAAAATCGTCAATTTTGGAAGGATGTAGCGCCTCGCCCGCAGGCGACCTCGGGGGAGTGAGAGTAAAATCGTTTTTTTAGGAAGCTTTATGTATTTACTAAGATATACAAGGAACGACTGCGCCTCAAATCGCCGAGGTTGCTTGCGGGCGAGGTGCTGGATTTGAAATGTACACATAAAATCGTCCATTTTAAAACGATGTAGCGCCTCGCCCGCTACGCGACCTCGGCGGAGTGAGAATAAAATCGTTTTTTAGGAGGCTTTATGTATTTACTAAGATATACAAGAAACGATTGCGCCTCAAATCGTCGAGGTCGTTGCGAGCGAAGCGCTGGATTTGAATTGTATACATAAAATCGTCCATTTTAGAAGGATGTAGCGTCTCGCCCGCTACGCGACCTCGGCAGAGTGAGAGTAAAATCGTTCTTTAGGAGGCTTTATGTATTTACTAAGATATACAAGAAACGATTTCGCCTCAAATCGCCGAGGTCGCTTGCGGGCGAGGCGCTGGTTTGAATTGTATACAAAATATCGTCAATTTTGGAAGGATGTAGCGCCTCGCCCGCAAGCGACCTCGGCAGAGTGAGAGTAAAATCGTTCTTTAGGAGGCTTTATGTATTTACTAAGATATACAAGGAACGACTTCCCCTCAAATCGCCGAGGTCGCTTGCGGGCTTTATTCGAAATGTTGAGGCTTTATATATTTACTAAGAAATATAAACTCGATATCGTTCATTTTGGAAGATTCAAGCGCCTCGCCCGCAAGCGATCACGACGGGGTGAGTATAAAATCGTCGTAAATATAAATTCGTTATCGTTCATTTTAAAAGATTCTATAAAATCGTCTTAGAGTACAATCGCGATTACAATCACAGTGATCACTGGGCCATACCTAAATTCGAGTTGAATTATTAAATCAGAATTTCTCCATTCCCCACAAAATATTAAATTTTATTTATCGAATTGAAATTTTTATGCCAATATCTATCTCTTGTGGTCAACCGTAAACCGAAAGTTTATTAAATTCCGATCTGGTCGTCGGTGAAAATGTTTTACGATTTTCCCCTTTTCCGCTTGAGAAAATTTCTTCCGCCGTCACCTCGCGCTTCAACTCCCGCAGGAGTCAAGTGTCCCGGAAAGCCCTCGAGCTCACTCACCCTCATGAATAGTGAAAAAGAGCCGAGCGACACCGCTCTAAATAATTAATTTGCCCCCGATTCCCCCCCAACGCCCGTTCAAAGTGCGAAACGGTGTTAACCGGTAAAAACTATGCATCTCTTTCACACGCGCGAAGACAAAAATAAAAAAACATAAGAAAGGAATTTTTTTTCGATTTGTTTGAATAAAATTTGTAAAATCTTTATTACGGCCCTGTTTTAGAGGCGGCAAACGGCCTCTTTGGTCTGACCTCGCGGCACTTCACAACGAACATCTGCCCGCGGGAGGGCGCGGGGCGGAGTCCCCCACCTTCTTCAGCGGCTTCTTTGGTGCCATCCGGATGAAAAGGAAAGAACAAAAAAAAATACCTTCGACTTACGATCGAAAAATCTACTTCTACAACGGATAGGTTAATTCTTCGGGGTCTGCCTTCGACAGCCCAATAACAACCGGGATGCATTTCCTACTTAAATTAACCCCAAAAACCACTTCTTTATCCGACAGCTGACGAAAATGTTTGAATTCACCAAAACGATTTTTATTTTTATTTTAAACAAATTTATTTAAAAATTATCCAGCGCTTAACATTTCTTTTAAGTATTGTATAGAAGATGTTATCTCGTTCCGTTTGATTCGGGTTAAAATAATGGAATAACTTGGTTCCTCATTCTCCTAAAAATATAAATTAAAAGTCAAAAATGTTTAATTAATAAGAATTTTCTTACCACATTTTGTAATGTAATAACGGGATAACAAATAATTGGAGTTACAACGATTAGATACAATATAACCCAGTGGCGTAACATGTTCCTTTCAAAGTTGGAGTACAAGTGCGATTCCTTGAGGAAAAATCGATTTATAAAAACGCCAAGGGGGGTTTAATTAAGAGCCGTGATTTGTTTTCAAAGGGTAAATGAAACGGGGTAAACTTTATTTATTTGTTACGAGGTAAACCTATAAAGATTAAATTGAATGTTTTAATATGTTTAATTGAAATTAAATAATAATTTACCTTCGCTTTGATGAAGTTAATAACAAAGTCGCAAATTTTATGAATAACTTAGCAAGTAGTAAGTGTCATTGATTACTATTTCAAAATAAACAAAGTAGTGGTTTTATAGATAAAAAATCATCGGTGATTCATCGATGTATACTATTGATAACGAAAAATTATGAAAGATTCATTTTGGATTATAAATACAATAAGTATTGTTACTAAATTCTAACGACACGTTTTTATTTGTTTCAGGCTCTGCATTAATTTCAAAAAAACCCATCGGTGACAACAATTTTATTGTAAGTATTATGGGCAATCGATTATTAATTAATTATCTAGGTAGATAAAATTAGAAATTCTTCGCTTATTGTTTGGTAACGAAAAGAATTTTATAAAATTTCAACTTGGAAGTGAAAAGAGAGAGAGTTCTCCTTTTTAATTCACGGGTTGGCCATTACATAAACCTCCGCAGGTAAAATTAGTGCTCCTCGTCACGCTTTAACGCCCAAATGAATGGCCCCGCATCCGTTACAGTTTCAAAATCGCCGCGAGGTTAACCTCGAAGGGGCTAACTTCGCATCGGTCACGGAAGGTGTGGCGGCTGCTATATAATTATGATTTCGCGTTCTTCTCCGAAGCCGTCGTCGTCTCAGCTTACAACTTAATTCCCATCTCTTCTTCTTCTTCATAAAAAAAAATCTCATTTATACTTGAAAACAAAAAAGAACTGTTCCAATCGGATTCTTTGTGTACCGTTAAGTAGTTGTTTGGTTTTTAAATGCCGATTAAAAGAGATTTTTAGTTTTTTCGATCTTGACTTGACTTGACTTGACCGGTAGTCAAGGTGGTTGGTTCTTCTACTGCTTCTTCGTTGCGTTGTTCTTCTACATCTTGTGTTCTCATCTTTCTTCGTTCATCTTCTTCTGCTTCTCCTGTCCGTCTCGTTCGTCTTTCCGTATACGGCCGGCGGCACATTAAACATGAACCGGAGACATCGGGCGGCTTCGCCCTTTGATGCTTCGCACTGGAAGACGCCCGTGAAGGTCTATGACCTTCTCTCTTCGCCGCCAGAGAAACAACCAAACCCTACCAGTAGTACTAAACATAACATTTAACTATTAGTTACATATTAAAACTTTATACAATTATTAACAACTTTGACGTTTGCATCTTTATTAATTAATTAACATTCTTTTTGGAAGTTAGTCTTTTCCCTAGCTGTTAATTATTGTATTACTCATCAATGTATTTGGTACTTTGAAGTCATAATTTAGATATACCTAAGTCCTTTAAATCCAGGAACAACGCCCACACAGAATATTTTTTAAGAAAATCCAACCCATTGTGATTTCAAATCCAAATTGTGTCTCCTCCTACCTTGTTATGTTCCAAATCAGTTGGTGGTTCTCAAAGACTTTCCTATGTGACTACATACAACTGTGTAAACAGCACTGGCTGAATACAACATACGCTTTCTTTACTCTATTGTCTAGGTGAGCTTTGCATGTCATTTTGATGACATGGTGATATTTGACTTCTTTTGACAAAACTAATGGAGCAAAGGATGGCAAACTGGGCTTGCCAACCTTTCTCAATCGTGTGAAAAGAATCAACTCTGTCTTCCGAGGATTCGGTCACCCCAAGACTCAATCAACTTGAGAGCCACTTGCATCCTATCAAAAAGTACATTTATGTGCTTACCTCTGACAATGATGGTTAGATCATCTGCATAACTAACTGTTGTGAAGTTGGCTTTACCGAGGGATTTCAAGAGGTTGTCCAGGGTGAGATTCCTTGTGAACAGCCTCGAGTAACTCCTCCATGAAGACTGACATCGCCAGCCCTAATCTTAACTATCCTATATTTGAGAGCGTTCTCAATCCAACCACAAAGATTCCGTGGAACTTTATGCTCAAGCAAGGCATCGTTAATACCAGAGAAAGTTGTTTTATCAAAAGCTCCCTCTATATCTATGCCCCCACCAACAAAGCTGGTCACCGAGTGAAGAGCCGCTAGTGTGGACTTGTCCTGAGTGTAGGCATGCTGATTAGGCTGATTTATTGACAAAGTTTTCAAAAGAATGGAGGAGAGGCTGATAGGGTTTGATAGGGCGATTTTGGTATCAAGTTTACCGTAACCTTACGCCATCGATTGGGTATATAGCGTAGCGCCAGAGAGACCTGGAGAATTCTCACCAGATGAGGTACAAGATCCTGCAAGCCTCATTGTAGAAGGGCTGGTATGATACAATCTGGTCTTGGTGTTTTGAACGGCGAAAAACTACCGTATCCTTTCCTCCCTGCAAATTTCTTCGGCTAAGATCCTAATCATCTGCAGTATGGACACATAGTTGGTGTCCTGAAGTGATCATATGGGACTTCTGAAACCTGAAAAATGCAACTCCATTTCATAGATGAAGAAAAAGGTTTTCGGTAAAAGAACCATCAGCCTTTTTTAATAAGCCAATTCATCGTTCAGGCTCTGAAGAAAGTATCCGATTTAGGCAAGAGATTTCGAGATTCATCACAGAATTTCCTTCACATTTCTCACCTTCTATGACGAACGCTTTTTTTAAATTCCGCTAACTAAAACTAGAATTAAAAACTAAAATTTTGAGTTTTTAGATCTATTAAGGCTGTCCTTGCTTCTTGTTTGAGCTTGCCGAGTTTGGGGCACCACCAAACGGTAACACGCCCCGAAACGGCCTCAGATCGAAGAGCAAATGGTATTTAAGTACTCAACAACCTCAAAGGTTTTAGTTATCTTAAGCAAACCGATTTGGTTCAAATTCCCAGTTAGCATAGATCTGAACTCGTCCACATTCGTCCTTCTGGGGTTACGCTTTAGGTTCTTTCCAATCTTTAAGGTATCAAGATCAAACGTGATCCACTTAGACATTAAAACTTGGTCAGAAACAGTGCAGTTGCGGATCGAGGACGAGATACTCATCGAAGCGAGAGTGATGTCGATAACTGATTGACCTCTAGCTGTTATAAAGGTCGGCTCAGAGCCTCGATTAAGTTACCTCTTCCATTATCATCAGCGCTACCCCAAGCAGTAGAATGTGCGGAGTCACAAGATTCCAGTTTCCTTTTCTAGCGTCCTCGGACAGCCTTTCAAACCCTTGCGATAGAGGCTGTATGATATTCATTCTAGGGATGATTTAAAATGTTTTTGACTCAAAAGATTCTTTCCATCATTTTTAATTCATCAGATACAATCCTTTTTTTATATGAAATAAGTCAAATTTGCTGTTTTTTAATAAATTTCGAATCTTGGATTGGTAACAATGAATAATATGCCAATGTTATTAATGATATGCATTCTAGGGATGATTTAAAATGTTTTTGTCTCAAAAGATTCTTTCCATCATTTTTAATTTATCAGATACAATCCTTTTTTTATGAAATAACTCAAATTTGCTGATTTTAACAAATTTCGAATCTTGGCTTGGTAACATTGAATAATATGCCAATATTATTAATGATATGCATTCTAGGGACGATTTAAAATGTTTTTGACTCAAAAGATTCTTTCCATCATTTTTAATTTATCAGATACAATCCTTTTTATATGAAATGAGTCAAATTTGCTGTTTTTTGACAAATTTCGAATCTTGGATTGGTAACAATGAATAATATGCCAATGTTATTAATGATATGCAATCTAGGGACGATTTAAAATGATTTTGTCTCAAAAGATTCTTTCCATCATTTTTAATTTATCAGATACAATCCTTTTTTATATGAAATGAGTCAAATTTGCTGTTTTTTTAACAAATTTCGAATCTTGAGTTGGTAACATTGAATAATATGCCAATATTATTAATGATATGCATTCTAGGGACGATTTAAAATGTTTTTGACTCAAAAGATTCTTTCCATCATTTTTAATTTATCAGATACAATCCTTTTTTTATATGAAATGAGTCAAATTTGCTGTTTTTTAATAAATTTCGAATCTTGGGTTGGTAACAATGAATAATATGTCAATATATTTGCATTTTAGGGACCATTTAAAATGTTTTTGACTCAAAAGATTCTTTCCATCATTTTTAATTTATCAGATACAATCCTTTTTTATATGAAATGAGTCAAATTTGCTGTTTTTTTAACAAATTTCGAATCTTGAGTTGGTAACATTGAATAATATGCCAATATTATTAATGATATGCATTCTAGGGACGATTTAAAATGTTTTTGTCTCAAAAGATTCTTTCCATCATTTTTAATTTATCAGATACAATCCTTTTTTATATGAAATGAGTCAAATTTGCTGTTTTTTAATAAATTTCGAATCTTGGGTTGGTAACAATGAATAATATGTCAATATATTTGCATTCTAGGGACGATTTAAAATGTTTTTGACTCAAAAGATTCTTTCCATCATTTTTAATTTATCAGATACAATCCTCTTTTATATGAAATGAGTCAAATTTGCTGTTTTTTAATAAATTTCGAATCTTGGGTTGGTAACAATGAATAATATGTCAATATATTTGCATTCTAGGGACGATTTAAAATGTTTTTGACTCAAAAGATTCTTTCCATCATTTTTAATTTATCAGATACAATCCTTTTTTATATGAAATGAGTCAAATTTGCTGTTTTTTAACAAATTTCGAATCTTGGATTGGTAACAATGAATAATATGCCAATGTTATTAATGATATGCATTCTAGGGATGATTTAAAATGTTTTTGTCTCAAAAGATTCTTTCCATCATTTTTAATTTATCAGATACAATCCTTTTTTTATGAAATAACTCAAATTTGCTGATTTTAACAAATTTCGAATCTTGGCTTGGTAACATTGAATAATATGCCAATATTATTAATGATATGCATTCTAGGGACGATTTAAAATGTTTTTGACTCAAAAGATTCTTTCCATCATTTTTAATTTATCAGATACAATCCTTTTTATATGAAATGAGTCAAATTTGCTGTTTTTTGACAAATTTCGAATCTTGGATTGGTAACAATGAATAATATGCCAATGTTATTAATGATATGCAATCTAGGGACGATTTAAAATGATTTTGTCTCAAAAGATTCTTTCCATCATTTTTAATTTATCAGATACAATCCTTTTTTATATGAAATGAGTCAAATTTGCTGTTTTTTTAACAAATTTCGAATCTTGAGTTGGTAACATTGAATAATATGCCAATATTATTAATGATATGCATTCTAGGGACGATTTAAAATGTTTTTGACTCAAAAGATTCTTTCCATCATTTTTAATTTATCAGATACAATCCTTTTTATATGAAATGAGTCAAATTTGCTGTTTTTTGACAAATTTCGAATCTTGGATTGGTAACAATGAATAATATGCCAATGTTATTAATGATATGCATTCTAGGGACGATTTAAAATGTTTTTGACTCAAAAGATTCTTTCCATCATTTTTAATTTATCAGATACAATCCTTTTTATATGAAATGAGTCAAATTTGCTGTTTTTTGACAAATTTCGAATCTTGGATTGGTAACAATGAATAATATGCCAATGTTATTAATGATATGCAATCTAGGGACGATTTAAAATGATTTTGTCTCAAAAGATTCTTTCCATCATTTTTAATTTATCAGATACAATCCTTTTTATATGAAATGAGTCAAATTTGCTGTTTTTTGACAAATTTCGAATCTTGGATTGGTAACAATGAATAATATGTCAATATTATTTGCATTTTAGGGACGATTTAAAATGTTTTTGTCTCAAAAGATTCTTTCCATCATTTTTAATTTATCAGATACAATCCTTTTTATATGAAATGAGTCAAATTTGCTGTTTTTTGACAAATTTCGAATCTTGGATTGGTAACAATGAATAATATGCCAATGTTATTAATGATATGCATTCTAGGGACGATTTAAAATGTTTTTGACTCAAAAGATTCTTTCCATCATTTTTAATTTATCAGATACAATCCTTTTTATATGAAATGAGTCAAATTTGCTGTTTTTTGACAAATTTCGAATCTTGGATTGGTAACAATGAATAATATGCCAATGTTATTAATGATATGCAATCTAGGGACGATTTAAAATGATTTTGTCTCAAAAGATTCTTTCCATCATTTTTAATTTATCAGATACAATCCTTTTTATATGAAATGAGTCAAATTTGCTGTTTTTTGACAAATTTCGAATCTTGGATTGGTAACAATGAATAATATGTCAATATTATTTGCATTTTAGGGACGATTTAAAATGTTTTTGTCTCAAAAGATTCTTTCCATCATTTTTAATTTATCAGATACAATCCTTTTTATATGAAATGAGTCAAATTTGCTGTTTTTTGACAAATTTCGAATCTTGGATTGGTAACAATGAATAATATGCCAATGTTATTAATGATATGCATTCTAGGGACGATTTAAAATGTTTTTGACTCAAAAGATTCTTTCCATCATTTTTAATTTATCAGATACAATCCTTTTTATATGAAATGAGTCAAATTTGCTGTTTTTTGACAAATTTCGAATCTTGGATTGGTAACAATGAATAATATGCCAATGTTATTAATGATATGCAATCTAGGGACGATTTAAAATGATTTTGTCTCAAAAGATTCTTTCCATCATTTTTAATTTATCAGATACAATCCTTTTTTATATGAAATGAGTCAAATTTGCTGTTTTTTTAACAAATTTCGAATCTTGAGTTGGTAACATTGAATAATATGCCAATATTATTAATGATATGCATTCTAGGGACGATTTAAAATGTTTTTGACTCAAAAGATTCTTTCCATCATTTTTAATTTATCAGATACAATCCTTTTTATATGAAATGAGTCAAATTTGCTGTTTTTTGACAAATTTCGAATCTTGGATTGGTAACAATGAATAATATGCCAATGTTATTAATGATATGCAATCTAGGGACGATTTAAAATGATTTTGTCTCAAAAGATTCTTTCCATCATTTTTAATTTATCAGATACAATCCTTTTTTATATGAAATGAGTCAAATTTGCTGTTTTTTTAACAAATTTCGAATCTTGAGTTGGTAACATTGAATAATATGCCAATATTATTAATGATATGCATTCTAGGGACGATTTAAAATGTTTTTGACTCAAAAGATTCTTTCCATCATTTTTAATTTATCAGATACAATCCTTTTTATATGAAATGAGTCAAATTTGCTGTTTTTTGACAAATTTCGAATCTTGGATTGGTAACAATGAATAATATGCCAATGTTATTAATGATATGCATTCTAGGGACGATTTAAAATGTTTTTGTCTCAAAAGATTCTTTCCATCATTTTTAATTTATCAGATACAATCCTTTTTTTATATGAAATGAGTCAAATTTGCTGTTTTTTTAATAAATTTCGAATCTTCGGTTGGTAACAATGAATATTATGTCAATATTATTTGCATTTTAGGGACGATTTAAAATGTTTTTAACCCAAAAGATTCTTTCCATCATTTTTAATTTATCAGATACAATCCTTTTTTATATGAAATGAGTCAAATTTGCTGTTTTTTTAACAAATTTCGAATCTTGAGTTGGTAACATTGAATAATATGCCAATATTATTAATGATATGCATTCTAGGGACGATTTAAAATGTTTTTGTCTCAAAAGATTCTTTCCATCATTTTTAATTTATCAGATACAATCCTTTTTTATATGAAATAACTCAAATTTGCTGTTTTTTAACAAATTTCGAATCTTGTTTTGGTAACAATGAATAATATGTCAATATTATTTGCATTTTAGGGACGATTTAAAATGTTTTTGACTCAAAAGATTCTTTCCATCATTTTTAATTTATCAGATACAATCCTTTTTTATATGAAATGAGTCAAATTTGCTGTTTTTTTAACAAATTTCGAATCTTGAGTTGGTAACATTGAATAATATGCCAATATTATTAATGATATGCATTCTAGGGACGATTTAAAATGTTTTTGTCTCAAAAGATTCTTTCCATCATTTTTAATTTATCAGATACAATCCTTTTTTTATATGAAATGAGTCAAATTTGCTGTTTTTTAATAAATTTCGAATCTTGGGTTGGTAACAATGAATAATATGTCAATATATTTGCATTTTAGGGACCATTTAAAATGTTTTTGACTCAAAAGATTCTTTCCATCATTTTTAATTTATCAGATACAATCCTTTTTTATATGAAATGAGTCAAATTTGCTGTTTTTTTAACAAATTTCGAATCTTGAGTTGGTAACATTGAATAATATGCCAATATTATTAATGATATGCATTCTAGGGACGATTTAAAATGTTTTTGTCTCAAAAGATTCTTTCCATCATTTTTAATTTATCAGATACAATCCTTTTTTTATATGAAATGAGTCAAATTTGCTGTTTTTTAATAAATTTCGAATCTTGGGTTGGTAACAATGAATAATATGTCAATATATTTGCATTTTAGGGACCATTTAAAATGTTTTTGACTCAAAAGATTCTTTCCATCATTTTTAATTTATCAGATACAATCCTTTTTTATATGAAATGAGTCAAATTTGCTGTTTTTTTAACAAATTTCGAATCTTGAGTTGGTAACATTGAATAATATGCCAATATTATTAATGATATGCATTCTAGGGACGATTTAAAATGTTTTTGTCTCAAAAGATTCTTTCCATCATTTTTAATTTATCAGATACAATCCTTTTTTTATATGAAATGAGTCAAATTTGCTGTTTTTTAATAAATTTCGAATCTTGGGTTGGTAACAATGAATAATATGTCAATATATTTGCATTCTAGGGACGATTTAAAATGTTTTTGACTCAAAAGATTCTTTCCATCATTTTTAATTTATCAGATACAATCCTCTTTTATATGAAATGAGTCAAATTTGCTGTTTTTTAATAAATTTCGAATCTTGGGTTGGTAACAATGAATAATATGTCAATATATTTGCATTCTAGGGACGATTTAAAATGTTTTTGACTCAAAAGATTCTTTCCATCATTTTTAATTTATCAGATACAATCCTTTTTTTTATATGAAATGAGTCAAATTTGCTGTTTTTTAACAAATTTCGAATCTTGGATTGGTAACAATGAATAATATGCCAATATTATTAATGATATGATAAAACCCAATCCATTGTGATTTCTTAATCCAAATTCTCTTCACCTTGTAATGTTTCAAATCATGAGATAAGATGTATTAGTCTAAGAAAGTTTTTTGAATTTAAGAATTCAAAAAATTCTTTCTCCAAATCTCCCATCAAAATTCGATTGATATGGTTTATTATGACTAAGTTTTTTGCTTTCCTTTCATATCCTTCGTCATTATATATCTTATAGTATCATTTCGAAACGATAAATCTTTTAAATCATCAATAACCTTCCTAAATTCCTCCAAAATTGTAGATATTTCATCGGACTCATAACTTATTTTTACTATTTTGGATTCTTACTCCATGTTTTAATACATTTAAATAAACAATTCCCATATTACCTGAAAAATATATCACATTATTTATAATTTAATTAATATTAATTATTTGTTAATTTTTTTAAATTCTGTCAAAAATTTTTACAGGAATCTACAAATAATCGGTGGCGCCATCTTTTGGGCGTCCCCCAAAGTGAAGTTAAGATTCCTTTTTGACAGTTATTCATTCAGCTTTGTTTATAAGCTATTTTCAAACTTTTCAAGAAATTGTTTATAATTTAAAGCATTTTAACCTCATTATTGTTTATTAAACATAATTTGTTATATTTGAAAAGTTCTACGTAATCTTTTCGCACCGAAAAAGCCAAAAAAGTAAAGTTAGGTTATCCAAATATTGGTTTATTTTTATATTGCAAAATCTTATTTATTGCTAATAGAATCATGAAAATTAACGGAATCTCCTTTATTATCATCATCCCTTTCCGGTGAGTGTTGTTATTTTTAATAACTTTTTTATGTTTGCAGATTATCGATACAACAAAAACCCTCCGGAGTTATTATATTATTATGTGGTATTATAGATATTAAAAAGCATAAAGAGGGTTGTATGAAATAAGGGTGACTCATGATGCAGCAATTGATCCTACCCAGCATCTTGCGCAGTTGAAATCAACCCCGTAGGTTCATTCTCGATCACGGTCTCTAAACCCGTGCACGGTTTCTGCCTCCAAAGTGAATTTTTGGGCGAGATTATTGTATTATTTGACTTTAAATTTTCTCATATAATAGTCTAATCTTTTATTATAAACATAATAAGTTTATTATAAAGGAATATTCTTTTGGGAGGTGTTTCGGAGAGTATATCGTGGCACGATGGTATGTATAGGGAAGTTTTTAAGAAGAATAGAGGGTTTTGTTGCGTTTAAATCACGGTTTATGAGTTTAATTACTTATGACGGGCTTGTCAAAACAGGTATAGAAATAATTCAGGTAAAAAAAATGATTTAACAAAGGAAATATGGTGGGTATATAAATATCGAGTGTGTTCGGGCTTCACCGGGCTCTTCGGAGAGTGTGCTTTTAGGGAATAGTATTGATCGTTTATTTTGAATGGAAATGGAAGGAGGGATTAAATTCTTTTTGTTATCAAATTTTAATAAAGTTTATTTATTTCTAATTGTTCTTTTTTTAATTTTTTTAGTGCACCACAGTTCGAAATGAAGAGTAGTTCGTCGAGAGAACCCGCGATTAAGCACGGACTCGACCGCAGAGACAAAGTAGCGCCCCTTGGCCCTTACCCCATTTAACATGACCGAGCGGGAGGCGAGGAGCCACCATCGGAGACACACAGCGCACGATGACGGTTTCGACCATAACTTGCCAAGGCCCCCGGTGCCCGGAGAAGAACGGGAACTACGCGTGGCCCCCGAATGGTCATGTGCGGATCATCGGATCACCACTATGCCTCCCTATCGACAAAATTATGGTAATCCAAATCATTTTTAATTGAAAAGGATGATTTAAAAGGTTTTTTGTCTCAAAAGATTCATTCTATCATTTTTTATTTTAGAGATATAATCCATTTTGATGTGAAATGTCTCAAATTTGATGTTTTGAAGGTTTTGAGGTTGAATAATATGGGAAAATTGTTAATGATATATATTCTTGGGACGATTTAAAAAGTTTTTGCCTCAAAAGATTCTTTCCATCATTTCTAATTTTTAAAATATAATCCTTTTTGGTGTGAAATATGTCAAATTTGATCTTTTTAACAATTTTGGGCTATTGGGTTGATAACAATGAATGATGTGCCAATATTATTAATGATAAGTATTGTAGGGATAATTTAAAATGTTTTTGTCTCAAAAAAATTCCTTCCATCATTTTTAATTTGTCAAATACAGTCCCTTTTTATGTAAAATATCTCAAATTTGCTTTTTTTTATCAATTTTCGAATCTTGGGTTGGTAACAATAAATAGTATTCCAATATTTTTAATGATATGCATTCTAGGAATGATTTAAAAAGTTTTTGTCAGAAAAGATTCTTTCCATCATTTCTAATTTTTAAGATATAACTTCTTTTGATGTGGAATATGTCAAATTTGCTGCTTTTTAACAATTTTCGGATCTCGGGTTGGTGACAATGAATAATACAAGAATATTATTAATGATATACATTCTAGGGATGATTTAAAATGTTTTTTCTCAAAAGATTCCTTCCATCATTTTTAATTTGTCAAATACAATCCCTTTTTATGTAAAATATCTCAAATTTGCTTTTTTTTATCAATTTTCGAATCTTGGGTTGGTAACAATAAATAATATTCCAATATTTTTAATGATATGCATTCTAGGAATGATTTAAAAAGTTTTTATCAGAAAAGATTCTTTCCATCATTTCTAATTTTTAAGATATAACCTCCTTTGATGTGGAATATGTCAAATTTGCTGCTTTTTAACAATTTTCGGATCTCGGGTTGGTGACAATGAATAATACAAGAATATTGTTAATAATATACATTCTAGGGATGATTTAAAATGTTTTTGTCTCAAAAGATTCCTTCCATCATTTTTAATTTGTCAAATACAATCCCTTTTTATGCGAAATATCTCAAATTTGCTTTTTTTTATCAATTTTCGAATCTTGGGTTGGTAACAATAAATAATATTCCAATATTTTTAATGATATGCATTCTAGGAATAATTTAAAAAGTTTTTGTCAGAAAAGATTCTTTCCATCGTTTCTAATTTTTAAGATATAACCTCTTTTGATGTGGAATATGTCAAATTTGCTGCTTCTTAACAATTTTCGGATCTCGGGTTGGTAACAATGAATAATACAAGAATATTGTTAATGATATACATTCTAGGGATGATTTAAAATGTTTTTGTCTCAAAAGATTCCTTCCATCATTTTTAATTTGTCAAATACAATCCCTTTTTATGCGAAATATCTCAAATTTGCTTTTTTTTATCAATTTTCGAATCTTGGGTTGGTAACAATAAATAATATTCCAATATTTTTAATGATATGCATTCTAGGAATAATTTAAAAAGTTTTTGTCAGAAAAGATTCTTTCCATCGTTTCTAATTTTTAAGATATAACCTCTTTTGATGTGGAATATGTCAAATTTGCTGCTTCTTAACAATTTTCGGATCTCGGGTTGGTAACAATGAATAATACAAGAATATTGTTAATGATATACATTCTAGGGATGATTTAAAATGTTTTTGTCTCAAAAGATTCCTTCCATCATTTTTAATTTGTCAAATACAATCCCTTTTTATGCGAAATATCTCAAATTTGCTTTTTTTTATCAATTTTCGAATCTTGGGTTGGTAACAATAAATAATATTCCAATATTTTTAATGATATGCATTCTAGGAATGATTTAAAAAGTTTTTGTCAGAAAAGATTCTTTCCATCATTTCTAATTTTTAAATAAAACCTCTTTTGATGTGGAATATGTCAAATTTGCTGCTTCTTAACAATTTTCGGATCTCGGGTTGGTGACAATGAATAATACAAGAATATTATTAATGATATACATTCAGGGGACGATTTAAAATGTTTTTGTCTCAAAAGATTCCTTCCATCATTTTTAATTTGTCAAATACAATCCCTTTTTATGCGAAATATGTCAAATTTGTTTTTTTTTATCAATTTTCGAGTCTTGGGTTGGTAACAATAAATAATATGCCAATATTTTTAATGATATGCAATCTAGGAATGATTTAAAAAGTTTTTGTCAGAAAAGATTCTTTCCATCGTTTCTAATTTTTAAGATATAACCCCTTTTAATGTGGAATATGTCAAATTTGCTGCTTTTTAACAATTTTCGGATCTCAGGTTGGTGACGATGAATAATACAAGAATATTGTTAATAATATACATTCTAGGGATGATTTAAAATGTTTTTATCTCAAAAGATTCCTACCATCATTTTTAATTTGTCAAATACAGTTCCTTTTTATGTAAAATATCTCAAATTAGCTTTTTTTAACAATTTTCGAATCTTGGGTTGGTAACAATAAATAATATTCCAATATTTTTAATGATATGCAATCTAGAGATGATTTAAACAGTTTTTGTCAGAAAAAATTCTTTCCATCATTTCAAATTTTTAAAATATAATCTTGATTCCAACATTTTTTTCATTCAATTTTCTAATTTCCCCATTTACTGGGATTTAGTTACCTTATTTAATTAAATTTTAATTAATTTATTTAATTCTAGATGGTTGTTACGACTTGGAGCCATCATACAAACCCACTTTGGTTCCAATTAAACCAGAAAAGGGTTCCGAAACTTCTCCCGGTTGTTTACGATGGGCGAAATCGTTACATAAATTATTGGATGATCCGGATGGAGTAGCCGAGTTTCGAAAATATTTAGAAGCGGAAGGTGGACATCACGCGGACGCTTTAGATTTTTGGTTTGCATGTAACGGGTTAAGAATGGTACGGGAATATGACAGGAAAAGTCAACTAGTTAAAGTTATTTATAGGTAATATATTTTACAATTACCATTTAATTAAATTAAATTAAATTTAAATTTTTTTTAGAAAATACTTTGGGAAATTTCTTCTCCCGATTCCCGACGAGATCCGTCGCGAAGTGACTCGCCGTGTGAAATCGTCGTGTCCTTCCGAATTGGGGGCCGAAATTTTCGACGAATCGCAATTTCACATAGAAAACTTAATAAACAATACGACCTATCCGAACTTTTTGAAAAGCGACGCGTATTTACAATTAGTACAACTTGTTCAAAATCCGATTGGTGGGAGCAGCAGTGAGTTTAGTAGCGAATCTAGCTCATCGAGCAGCTCGGCCAGTTTACGAGAAGTTTCTAACCTTCAAACGGGACCTGATCCACTTCCCATTATCTATGAAGATTCCGAATTTCGTTCAGTTTCATCGGCGCCGCTCGGTTTAACTCCGGGAACCGGATGTATGAGTACTGGCTATCAAACCCCAAATTTCCGATTAACGAAAGATAACTTATTGGTGACGCAAAAGCATCGCGCGATGGATGTAAGACCGAAGCCCGAAGCTTACGTTGAGTAAGTTTACTTCAATTAGAATTAAATTTTAATTTTATTCCTTTATAATTTTGATTGTGAATTGCTTGAAAGATTTTTTTTATTTCCCTGTTTTTGCGTGTGGCGTTTTAGTTCGTTTATTTACCGCGGCATGGCTGTGCAACATTCACTCTACAGCTCGTACAACCCGGTTTCAAGACAGCACAGCGAAAGGCAATCATTAAGCAGTCATTCGGACGCCCGAACCGAATCTGATAACCTCTCAATGACCGATAGCTCAATGTAAGTATTAATTAAAACTTCCCAAAAAAAATTAACAACAAAACCGTATTAATAAACTTAATTAAAAGGTAAGAAAAGAAAACCGAAGGGACGCATGGCGCATGTATTTTTTCTTTTTTTGATTTAATTCGTGTTACGGTTTGTTGATGAGGGATTAATGATTTTTCGTTTATTTAGTGATGGGAGATCTTTGGGGCGCTCTAGAAGAAAAACGAATTCCGACGCGAGGCAAGCGAGGGAATCGGCCGCTTTAAACAAAGAAACCCATCTTCATCAAGCTGTTATCCCGAGGACGCAACGAATCGATACGAGACAATATATGTTAAACCCCGAGGAATTTGCAGCTATTTTAATCGAAAAATTAAAATGTGTCAAAAAAGAACAGGATTCCCAAGAATTATTAGACAGGAAATTAAAAGAGGTTAATTTTTTGCTTTTTTTTTAGTACACATACATTTCTAGAAGACATTCTTTTTATAACTTAAGTGACCTCGACGATTTGAGGCTATCTCTATGTCTATGTCTGTCGGTTTTATGTACACCCTGCCGAGGTCGCTTGCGGCCGAGGCACTCCAATCTACCAGAATGAACGATTTTATGTTAATATTTAAAATGTAGCGTCTCGGCCGCAAGCGACCTCGGCGATTTATCGATTATAGTCCCTTATAAAACGATACTGTTCACACCCCGCCGAGGTCGCGTAGCGGGCGAGGCGCTCCAACTTACCACAATGGACGATTTTATATAAATATTTCAAACTCTGCGCCTCGAACGCAAGCGACCTCGGCGATTTACCGATTATAGTCCCTTATAAAACGATATTGTTCACACCTCGCCGAGGTCGCGTAGCGGGCGAGGCATAACATTTTTCCAAAACGGACCATTTTATATAAATATTTCAAACTCTGCGCCTCACCCGCAAGCGACCTCGGCGATTTGAGGTGAAATCGTTCCTTGTATACCTTAGTAAATATACAGTCTCCTATAGACGATTTTATTCTCACCCCGCCAAGGTCGCGTAGCGGGCGAGGCATAACATTTTTCCAAAATGGACGATTTTATACAGGGTGTTCCCGTGACTCGGGGCATAAAATTAACCACATATACTAGAGCAAAAATGATGACGATTCGCGAAAAAAATTATTATAAAAGTCTTTAAATGGCCAAGATATGGGCCATCAAAGTTCAGAAATTTTAACACATTTTTCTAAATATTTTCAAAACCATTTATGGTAGAGGGTTGAAATTTGGTACAGAGTAAACAAACATCATGTAAAATCATTGAACCAATTTTGACTTTGATCGGATGACGGCAACCATGTTACACAGGTGTTCCTAAAATTTGTTTGCTCAGAACTTTTTTGTTTGTTCGTAACCCTAATTTTTTTTTTGTACTTTTTAATAGAAAATTTATTTTCGAAACTTTTTTCACTCTTTGAAAATTTTGATAACATTAACCGTTTGCGAGTTAAACGCGAAAATATTAAGCTTACCATTGAAATCGAATGGTAACACTAAACACAATAATTTTCGAAAAAGTTGGCCATGGCAATTAAAAAAAAAACAAATTGAGCCGTCAACTTGCTTATGTAGTTTAAACATAAAGTTGTTTGTTAATGAAGTTTTTATTAATTTTGCGTGTTCAAAATGGACAATTACACATTTAGTGAACAAACTGACATGATTTTGACATTGGGAGAATGTCATGGAAACGCCGTAGCAGCCGCTAACCGTTATCGGGAGAAATTTCCGAACCGCAGAGCGCCCAATCGAAAAACATTTTTAAGAATTGAAACCCGTTTAAGGGAAAATGGGACGTTTAAGCCGAATTTTAGTAACAACGGTAAAGTCAGATCAGTCCGAACAACCGAACTAGAAGAAGATATTCTAGACTACGTACAAGAAAATCCTACAGCTAGTACTTTGGATATGGCGAGGCATTTTTTAACGTCAAAAACAACTATCTGGCGTGTTCTTCACGAGCAACAGCTTTATCCATATCATAGTTATAAAGTTCAGGAAGTTCGACAGGCTGATTACCCACTACGACTGCAATATTGTCAAATAATGCAGCACCAAATTGCAGCCAAATTGATGATCAATTTTTAGAAAAAATACTTTTTGCAGATGAATCGACATTTTCTAAAGATGGAATCATCAATTTGAGAAATTCACATAGTTGGGCGGACGAAAATCCAAGATTTAAGAAAGCTTGGAAATCGCAATGGAGGTTTTCTCTTAACGTTTGGGCTGGCATTGTGGGCGATGTCATTATAGGACCCGTTTTCTTGCCGTCAAGGCTGGATGGCCATACATACAGGGGACATTTAGAGCAATTAAATGATTTTTTAGATGACGTTCCTTTAAACACAAGACAAGAAATGTGGTATATGCATGATGGTGCTCCTGCGCATAGTACACATGCTGTCCAAGAATTTCTATGTGAACGGTTTCCGGAACGGTGGATCGCCGGATCTTACACCTCTAGATTTTTATTTATGGGGACGCATTAAATCGCTTGTATACTGCGTTGAAATAACTTCAGTTGATCAACTGAGGTTACGAATTGTTGATTCATTTGATCAACTTCGAACTGAAATCAACGTCCTCAGCAGAGTGCGCTTTAATTTAAGACGGCGATATCAGGCGTGCATTGAAGCCGGCGGGAGTGTTTTTGAACATCTGCTTTAGTATTTTTTTTTGTTCTGTTTTATTTATTACCATTTGTTTATAATTTTATTGTTCTTGTTCATATTTTTGTTAGAATTTTTATTATGTTCTTGTTTGTTGTTACCGCGAAAATTAAATTTATTGTTTTGGAAATTACATTCTTTTATTCAATTAAAATAAATTAACACTGGATTTAACTAAATCTACACTGAGAAATTTATGCAAATAATGGTTATTAGATCAGTTCGTTTTTCAATTGTCATCGCCTTCTCAGATCTTGCGGAATATGTTTTATTTGTTACGATTGAAATCAAAGCTTAACAGTTTCGCGTATAACTCGAAAACAGTCAATGTTATCAAAATTTTCAAAGAGTGAAAAAAGTTTCGAAAATAAATTTTCTATTAAAAACTACAAAAATAAATGTAGGGTTACGAACAAACAAAAAAGTTCTGAGCAAACAAATTTTAGGAACACCCTGTATAACATGGTTGCCGTCATCCGGCCAAAGTCAAAATTGGTTCAATGATTTTGCATGATGTTTGTTTACTCTGTACCAAATTTCAACCCTCTACCATTAATGGTTTTGAAAATATTTAGAAAAATGTGTTAAAATTTCTGAACTTTGATGGCCCATATCTTGGCCATTTGAAGACTTTTATAATAATTTTTTTTTCACGAATCATCATCATTTTTGCTCTAGTATATGTGGTTAATTTTATGCCCCGAGTCACGGGAACACCCTGTATAAATATTTCAAACTCTGCGCCTCGCCCGCAAGCGACCTCTGCGATTTGAGGCGAAATCGTTCCTTGTATACCTTAGTAAATATACAGTCTCCTATAGACGATTTTATTCTCACCCCGCCGAAGTCGCGTAGCGGGCGAGGCACAACATTTTTCCAAAATGGACCATTTTATATAAATATTTCAAACTCTGCGCCTCACCCGCAAGCGTCCTCGGCGATTTGAGGCGAAATCGTTCCTTGTATACCTTAGTAAATATACAGTCTCCTATAGACGATTTTATTCTCACCCCGCCGAGGTCGCGTAGCGGGCGAGGCATAACATTTTTCCAAAACGGACCATTTTATATAAATATTTCAAACTCTGCGCCTCACCCGCAAGCGTCCTCGGCGATTTGAGGCGAAATCGTTCCTTGTATACCTTAGTAAATATACAGTCTCCTATAGACGATTTTATTTTCACCCCGCCGAGGTCGCGTAGCGGGCGAGGCATAACATTTTTCCAAAATGGACGATTTTATATAAATATTTCAAACTCTGCGCCTCGCCCGCAAGCAACCTCGGCGATTTGAGCCGAAATCGTTCCTTGTATACTTTAGTAAATATACAGTCTTCTATAGACGATTTTATTTTTACTCCGCCGAGGTCGCGTAGCGACCGAGGCACAATATTTTTCCAAAATGGACGATTTTATATAAATATTCCAAACTCTACGCCTCGCCCGCAAGCGACCTCGGCGATTTGAGGCGAAATCGTTCCTTGTATGCCTTAGTAAATATACAGTCTCCTATAGACGATTTTATTCTCACCCCGCCGAGGTCGCGTAGCGGGCGAGGCATAACATTTTTCCAAAATGGACGATTTTATATAAATATTTCAAACTCTGCGCCTCGCCCGCAAGCAACCTCGGCGATTTGAGCCGAAATCGTTCCTTGTATACTTTAGTAAATATACAGTCTTCTATAGACGATTTTATTTTTACTCCGCCGAGGTCGCGTAGCGACCGAGGCACAATATTTTTCCAAAATGGACGATTTTATATAAATATTCCAAACTCTACGCCTCGCCCGCAAGCGACCTCGGCGATTTGAGGCGAAATCGTTCCTTGTATACCTTAGTAAATATACAGTCTCCTATAGACGATTTTATTCTCACTTCGCTGAGGTCGCGTAGCGGGCGGGGCACAACATTTTTCCAAAATGGACGATTTTATATAAATATTTTGTTCAATCCTACCTTTGAAATTGCCAGTTTCTAGCGTAGATACGAGTGTTGATAGTTGTTATTTTCACTCACTCTGCTAACATTCATAGCAACGGGTGAGTAAAAATATTTTTCACTCACTCTAATTTTCTTCATATACTGTTAGCGAAATTTAAACCTTTAAAGGTACAACTCTTTGTTTAAACGTAGCGGATGTGAACTAAAAAACGGTAGAGACCACACAAGGTTAATTAAATGAAGTATTTCAGTTGTATAAATTATTAATCTTAATTAATTTGCGTAATGATGACAATTAACAATTTGACACAATTGGTTGTTTATCAATCAATTAAGAGTATGACGACGTCAAAAAGTCTCACAATTTGACACAACTGGTTGTTTATCAATCAATTACCAGGATAAGAATATAAAAAAGGGTCGTCTCCGACATATCGACATGACATTAGCCAAGAATTAACAAATTTTAAGATCGAATTTTCTTTAAATAGTAGGATTGAATAATACGCTATACAGCATACATGAGAAACCAATATTTTCCACTCACTTGTATGTCTTCCTTTAATCTGACATACGCGTGAGTGAAAAACCTTAGTTTCCTCACTTGTACTGTAATATACTATTAAATACTGCGCCTTGTATACTTTAGTAAATATATAGTCTTCTATAGACGATTTTTTTTCACTCCGCCGAGGTCGCGTAGCGGGCGAGGCGCAACATTTTTCCAAAATTTACGATTTTATATAAATATTTTAAATACTGCGCCTCGTTCGCAAGCGACCTCGACGATTTAAGGCGAAATCGTTCCTTGTATACTTTAGTAAATATACAGTCTCCTCCTATAGACGATTTTATTCTCACCCCGCCGAGGTCGCGTAGCGCGCGAGGCACAACATTTTTCCAAAATGGACGATTTTATATAAATATTTTAAATACTGCGCCTCGTTCGCAAGCGACCTCGACGATTTAAGGCGAAATCGTTCCTTGTATACTTTAGTAATTATATAGTCTCCTATAGACGATTTTTTTCACTCCGCCGAGGTCGCGTAGCGGGCGAGGCGCAACATTTTTCCAAAACGGACGATTTTATATAAATATTTTAAATCCAGCGCCTCGCCCGCAAGCGACTTCGGCGATCTGAGGCGAAATCGTTCCTTGCATATCTTGGTAAATATATAGTCTCCTATAGACGATTTTTTTTCACTCCGCCGAGGTCGCGTAGCGGGCGAGGCGCAACATTTTTCCAAATGGACGATTCTATTTCAATCTTCTCCAAAAATGAAAATCCATAATTGTAAAATCAGGACTAAAGATGCCTTTAGTGCGACGGAGATCCCCAAATTTCGGAGATTGGGGATTTGTTCGGATTGGCTGATGGCCAAGTTTCTGACATCACGTGGCCGCTAACAACCAATCCGAACGGAATACCCGATACACAAATACCCATATCTCCATCGCACTAAAGGTAGCTTAACATAGTATCAGTTAGCATAACTGACATAAGTTGTAACTTTCAAAGTTAGAACAACTTTCAAGATTTCTATGGCTACATAGTATAAATTGAAATTGTAAATTTTTTAAAAAGTTAAATATATAAGTTAATATATTAAAGTGGGAAGAATTAATTAACTTTTATAGTTAGAATATAAAAGTTATGCGATTTGGTAGTTTGAACATGTCCGACGCATTATTTATGCTGAGATTTAACTGAACTTTAAAAAAATTAGTAGTAAAAATTTTTTTTCTTTGTAACTCCATCCGGGGATATTCTGTATAAAGTTTCCAATAAGGCGATTTTATTTTCACCCTACCGAAATCGCTTGCGAGAGAGGCGTTATAATCTTCCGAAACGGAAGATTATGGAAGTTAACTTTTAAAATACAGCGCCTCGTCCGCAAGCCACCTTGGGAGGGTATGAATAAAATCGTCTTATAAGGGACTTTGTATGTTTACTAAAATATGCGGGAAACGATTTCGCTTCAAATCGCCGAGATTGGTTGTTCGCGACGCGCTTCATATTAAATCGTCCATTGTGGTAAATTGGAGCGCCTCACCCGCAAGCGACCTCGGCGGGGTAAGAATAAAATTGTCTTATACGGGGACTTTATATATTTACTGTGATATACAGGGACTGATTTCGCTTCAAATCGCCGAGGTCGCTTGTGGGCGCTGGAATTGAAATATTTGCATAATATCGTCCATTCTGGAAGAATCCAGGGCCTCGCCCGCAAGCGACCTCAGCTGAGTGGGAATAAAATCGTCTTATAGAAGACTTATTTGTTTACTAAAATATACAAAGAACGATTTCGCCCCAAATCGCCAAGGTCGTTTGTGGGCGAGACGCTGGAATCGAAATTTTTTCGTAATATCATGCATTCTGGAAGATTCTAGGGCCTCGCCCGCAAGCGACCTCGGCAAAGTGAGAATAAAATCGTTTTATAAGGGACTTTGTATATTTACTGTGATATACAGGGAACGATTTCGTCTCAAATCGCCGAGGTCGCTTGTGGGCGAGGAATTGAAATGTTTGCATAATATCGTCCATTCTCGAAGATTCTAGGGCCTCGCCCGCAAGCGACCTCGGCAAAGTGAGAATAAAATCGTTTTATAAGGGACTTTGTATATTTACTGTGATATACAGGGAACGATTTCGTCTCAAATTGACGAGGTCGCTTACAGGCTAGACTCTACATTTTAAATGTTAATATTAAATCGTCCATTGTGGTAAATTCGAGCGCCTCGCCCGCAAGTGACCTCGGCAGAGTGAAAATAAAATCGTCTTATAAGAGACTTTATATATTTAATAAGGGAAAAACCATAAACATTACAACTAAGAATTTATTAATTTAGATTAACTCAATATCGAACAAACATTACTAACACGAAACATTTCAACAATTTCTTCCCTTTTTCTACTATAATTTCGTTCGAGATAACATTTTCTTAAATTCGGCTCTGAAAACCCATCAGAATCCTCGCGTACTTTTTCTTTGACTTTCTTTTTTTGCGGTTTGAGCCGGATCAAATGCGAAAACGTCGGGGAACATAACGACCAAAAAACTTGCACGATCCCCCACACGCACAAATACACACATTTAAAGTTCCACGAAAAATTCGTCGCCGTTAATAATTCCAAAAATGTTTGCTTGTAAGACTCGAAGAGGCGATAAATCCCGTTTAGACGATCCCTCGGATCGAACGGGAGACTTTTTTCGATTTTTTTGTTGGTTAATTTGCAATCGAGCGCGATGTCATTGGAAGCGTCGGATAAACAGATTTTTATCATGATTAATTTATTGGAAAAGTTGCTTAATTCCGTGCTGCAACTGTAAAAGCTGTCTCCGACGCTCTCAATAAATTGAACGGATGGGATCATAATCGGTTCTTGATGCGCTATCAACATCGTCGTGGGTTCTGATGAATTCGCGCTCGATTTGCGCTTGATCCATTTTATAGACGACTCCGAATTTTTATCTTCGGGGAAACTTGTAGCAACATCAACCAAGTTAATACAACTTGTATTAACGGATTTATAAGAAATTTTATGATTGGAAGTTTGGGATTCGTTGCATTTCGTCGAGATTAATTTTTTCTCAACATCTTGATTCGAACTTTCGATTTTTATTTGTTTATAAGGCGTTAAAGTGCTCCAAGTTTCCTCGTCGCTTTTAATCATCGAAAGGTTGCTAAAAATCTCCGTAACATCGTCTTCTTTATTTTTCTTCGCTTTTTTATCCTCAACTTTGGGGGGTTTCGGGAAACACTCGTCGTGTTTCGTTTTGATTTGATCGATAAGATGTTCTAATCGTTGTACGTGGGTTCGATCGAGCGTTTTAAAATGATCTTTTAACACCCCCGATACGACGTGTATATTCGGCAAAGCTAAGTATTCTAAATGCTTATTACTTCGGGAAGTCTTTTTCGTACCGCGGCGTTTCGAAGAATCGCTACAAACGGATTTTGTTGTATTTTCGGATGCCACTGAAGCCGAAGTATTCCAATTTCGACCCCATTTTTTCCCACCCATTTCGTTTTGCGACTACAATTTCGATCAATTATATTTTGACAAGAAACATCAATTAAATTATACCGCCATCTCTTATTTGATGATTAATTTATTTCTTTTAATTAATTAATTAATTTATTTATTTATTTATTTTAGAGCGAATCGACAAGTTCGTTACATTTGGCGAATGCGATTTGTGCTAAATTACAATTGGAGGATGATAATGATCAGGATATTTTGGATCAGCACGTTTCGAGAGTTTTCAAGGATTTAACACCAACGAAAAGTCCAAGATCGCATTCACCAACAAGGAATCGGTAATTTAAAAATTTGCTATAATAATTAATATTAATATATTTAATTTTTTTATAGATGGGCTCTTGGTTATCGACAACGAAGGAAAGAAAAAGATGGTTTTTCGACGTTTAGCAGCGACTCAGGAAACGTTCACGATTACGCCCTCGATACTCTGTCGGATCACAAAATGGTTAAATCGAAAAGTACCCCCGAATATTCGGATGAACGCTTTACGAGGGGCGTCCCCGGGAGGCGGTAATTTGTTCAAACCTCTCTTAATTGAAATCGCATTTTAATTATAACCATGTTTCGATTTAGATCGTCTAAGAAAACGTTGACCGATTTAACGGATAGCGGAGTTTCCGTGGTGTCGGATAATTCGCAAAGTTGTCACGCGTTACCCGCGAAAGACACGCGAGTTATCGCGTGGTTGATGGAGTCGGATAAAGGGGCCAGAACGACCGCCGCTTACACGCACAGCGAGTTGTCCGGGAAATATCGCGGGCATCGTCCTCCAAGCGCCGTTAGCCCTGGAGCAGGGAGACATCGGAAAGGACACGGATCGAGGTCGAGTTCTTTGGAGCGGGCTGCTGCGGGCCCCGCGCAACCTTTCGTCGCCGATCCGAATATGCCCCCGCTTCCTATCCCCAATACAGCCATACAATTAGAAGAAGCTCGAAGGAGGCTTTTAGAGGAAGATGTTAGAACCAAATCGAGGCAAAGGTAAATAATTAGCCGTGAAGGCGGTTATTTTGAAAAATTGGTAGTTTAATGATTTTAATATTAAAATTGTTAAAACTGTTTTTTAATGCACATACAACATTGTATCGTATTTCGAAATAACGATTTTCTGTTGATTGAGAAAATCAAATGATTTGAGGCGATATCGTTCTTTACACCGCCTTGTTGTATAAGACGATTTTATCATCACTTAGCCGAGGTCGCGTAGCGGGTGAGGCGCCGGATTTTTAATATTTAACATAGAATCGTTCATTTTGGAAAGTTGTAGCGCCTCGTCCGTAAGCGACCTCGGCGGAGTGAGCGTAAAATCGTTTTATAGGAGACTACACATTTACTAAGATATACAAAGAACGACTTTGTCTCAAATGGCCGAGGGCGCTTGCGGCCGAGGCAGTAGATTTGAAATATTTAACTATAATCACCCATTTGGGAAGATTGTAGCGCCTCGCCCGCTACGCGACCTCAGCGGAGTAAAGGTAGAATCATCTTATAAGAGTCTTTGTATATTTACTAAGATATGCAAGAAACGATTTCGCTTCAAATCGCCGAAGTCGCTTGCGGGTGAGGCAGTGGATATGATATGTTAACATAAATTGTTCATTTTGGATGATTGTACAGCCTCGCCCGCTACGCGACCTCGGCGGAGTGAAAATAAAATCCTGTTATAAGAGCCTTTGTATATTTACTAAGATTTACAAGGAATGATTTCGCCTCACTTCGCCGAGGCCGCGTAGCGGACGAAGCGCTGGAATTGAAATGTTTGCATAATATCGTCCACTCTGAAAGATTCTAGGGCCTCGCCCGCTACGCGACCTCGGCGGAGTGAGAATGAAATCGTTTTATAGGAAGCTTTATATATTTACTAAGGTATACAAGGAACGATTTCGTTTCATTTTGCCGAGGTCGCTTGCGGGCGAGGCGCTGGAATTGAAATATTTGCATAATATCGTCCATTCTGGAAGATTCTAGGGCCTCGCCCGCAAGCGACCTCGGCTAAGTGGGAATAAAATCGTCTTATAGAAGACTTATTTGTTTACTAAAATATACAAAGAACGATTTCGCCCCAAATCGCCAAGGTCGTTTGTGGGCGAGACGCTGGAATCGAAATTTTTTCGTAATATTATCCACTGTGGAAGATTCTAAGGCCTCGCCCGCTACGCGACCTCGGCGGAGTGAGAATAAAATCGTTTAATAGCAGGCTTTATATATTTACTAAGGTATACAAGAAACGATTTCGTTTCATTTTGTCGAGGTCGCTTGCGGTCGAGGCGCTGGAATTGAAATATTTGCATAATATCGTCCATTCTGGAAGATTCTAGGGCCTCGCCCGCTACGCGACCTCGGCGGAGTGAGAATGAAATCGTTTTATAGGAAGCTTTATATATTTACTAAGGTATACAAGGAACGATTTCGTTTCATTTTGCCGAGGTCGCTTGCGGGCGAGGCGCTGGAATTGAAATATTTGCATAATATCGTCCATTCTGGAAGAATCCAGGGCCTCGCCCGCAAGCGACCTCGGCTGAGTGGGAATAAAATCGTCTTATAGAAGACTTATTTGTTTACTGAAATATACAAAGAACGATTTCGCCCCAAATCGCCAAGGTCGTTTGTGGGCGAGACGCTGGAATCGAAATTTTTTCGTAATATTATCCACTGTGGAAGATTCTAAGGCCTCGCCCGCTACGCGACCTCGGCGGAGTGAGAATAAAATCGTTTAATAGCAGGCTTTATATATTTACTAAGGTATACAAGGAACGATTTCGTTTCATTTTGCCGAGGTCGCTTGCGGGCGAGGCGCTGGAATTGAAATATTTGCATAATATCGTCCATTCTGGAAGAATCTAGGGCCTCGCCCGCAAGCGACCTCGGCTGAGTAGGAATATAATCGTCTTATAGAAGACTTATTTGTTTACTAAAGTATACAAAGAATGATTTCGCCCCAAATCGTCAAGGTCGTTTGCGAGCGAGGCGCTGGAATCGAAATTTTTCGTAATATTATCCACTGTGGAAGATTCTAGGGCCTCGCCCGCTACGCGACCTCGGCGGAAAGAGAATGAAATCGTTTTATAGGAAGCTCTATATATTTACTAAGGTATACAAGGAACGATTTCGTTTCATTTTGAAGAGGTCGCTTGCGGGCGAGGCGCTGGAATTGAAATATTTGCATAATATCGTCCATTCTGGAAGAATCCAGGGCCTCGCCCGCAAGCGATCTCGGCTGAGTGGGAATAAAATCGTCTTATAGAAGACTTATTTGTTTACTAAAATATACAAAGAACGATTTCGCCCCAAATCGCCAAGGTCGTTTGCGACCGAGGCGCTGGAATCGAAATTTTTCGTAATATCATCCATTGTGGAAGATTCTAGGGCCTCGCCCGCTACGCGACCTCGGCGAAGTGAGAATAAAATCGTTTCATAGCAGGCTTTATATATTTACTGAGATATGCAAGGAAGGATTTCGCCTCAAATCGCTGAGATCGCATAGCGTGCGAAGCGCTGGATTTTAAATGTTAACATAAAATCATTCATTTTGAAAGGATGTAGCGCCTCGTTATTGTAAAACGGAATATTAGAAAAAGATTTTCAAGAAAAAACTCACTTTTCCTTTTTATTAATTATAACAATAACAAAAATTTTATCTTAATCAACTTTTGTTGTACATGGCTCAGAAAGATCACAACTTTTTGCGATAACTTGGGCACTTTGAGGACATTTGACGTAAAACTTGGTTATATTTCGTTTTATGACACCCAGACTTTCATTGCAAAAGATGGAATTTGAATTCAAAATTTATCGTCAATTGCTACAACCTTCCAAAACGGACGATTTTATGCTAACATTTCAATTCCAGCGCCTCGCCCGCTACGCGACCTCGGCGATTTGAGGCGAAATCGTTCCTCGTACATCTTAGTAAATATATAGGCTTCTATAAAACGATTTTATACTCACTCCGCCGAGGTCGCGTAGCGGGCGAGGCCATAGAATCTTCCAGAATGGACGATATTATCAATTAATTTCAGTTCCAGCGCCTCGCCCGCTACGCGACCTCGGCGAATTGAGAGGAAATCGTTCCTTGTATATCTCAGTAAATATACAAAGGCTCCTATAAGTCGATTTTATTCTCACCCCGCCAAAATCGCGTAGCGGGCGAGATGCTACAACTTTCCAAAATGGACGATTTTATGCTAACATTTCAATTCCGGCGCCTCGCCCGTTACGCGACCTCGGCGATTTTAGGCGAAATCGTTTCTCGTACATCTTAGTAAATATATAGGCTTATATAAAACGATTTCATACTCACTCCGCCGAGGTCGCGCAGCGGGCGAGGCCATAGAATCTTCCAGAATAGACGATATTATGAATTAATTTCAATTCCAACGCCTCGTCCACAAGCAACCTCAGAGATTTGAGGCGAAATCGTTCCTTGTATATCTTAGTAAATATACAAAAACTCATATAAGACGATTTTATCTTCACTTCGCCGAGGTCGCGCAGCGGGCGAGGCGCCACAATTTTCTAAAATGGACTATTTTATGTTAATAAGACGATTTTACCTTCACTCCACCGAGGTCGCTTGCGGGCAAGGCGTTGGACTTTAATGTTAACATAAAATTATCCATTTTGAAAAATTGTAGCGCCTCGCCCGCTACGCGACCTCGGCGGAGTAAAGATGGGATCATCTTATGGGAGTCTTTGTATATTTACTAAGATATACAAGGAACGATTTCGCCTCACTTCGCCGAGGTCGCGTAGCGGGCGAGGCGCTGAATTTTCAATGTTAACATATTGCCCATTTTGGAAAATTGTAGCGCCTCGCCCGCTACGCTACCTCGGCAGAGTAAACATGGGATCATCTTATGGGAGTCTTTGTATATTTACTTAGATATACAAGGAACGATTTTGCCTCACTTCGCCGAGATCGCGTAGCGGGCGAGGCGCTGGATTTTCAATGTTAACATACTGCCCATTTTGGAAAATTGTAGCGCCTCGCCCGCTACGTGACCTCGGCGAAGTGAAGATGGAATAGTTTTATAGAAGTCTTTATACATTTACTGAGATATATAAGAAACGATTTCCTCTCAATTCGCCGAGGTCGCGTAGCGGGCGAGGCGCTGGAATTGAAATTAATTAATAATATCGTCCATTCTGGAAGATTCTATGGCCTCGCCCGCTGCGCGACCTCGGCGGAGTGAGTATGAAATCGTTTTATATAAGCCTATACATTTACTAAGATATACAAGGAACGATTTCCTCTCAATTCGCCGATGTCGCGTAGCGGACGAGGCGCTGGAATTGAAATTAATTGATAATATCGTCCATTCTGGAAGATTCTATGGCCTCGCCCGCTGCGCGACCTCGGCGGAGTGAGTATGAAATCGTTTTATATAAGCCTATATATTTACTAAGATGTACGAGGAACGATTTCGTCTAAAATCGCCGAGGTCGCGTAGCGGGCGAGGCGCTGGAATTGAAATTAATTGATAATATCGTCCATTCTGGAAGATTCTATGGCCTCGCCCGCTACGCGACCTCGCGTAGCGGGCGAGGCGCTGGAATTGAAATTAATTGATAATATCGTCCATTCTGGAAGATTCTATGGCCTCGCCCGCTGCGCGACCTCGGCGGAGTGAGTATGAAATCGTTTTATATAAGCCTATACATTTACTAAGATATACAAGGAACGATTTCCTCTCAATTCGCCGATGTCGCGTAGCGGACGAGGCGCTGGAATTGAAATTAATTGATAATATCGTCCATTCTGGAAGATTCTATGGCCTCGCCCGCTGCGCGACCTCGGCGGAGTGAGTATGAAATCGTTTTATATAAGCCTATATATTTACTAAGATGTACGAGGAACGATTTCGTCTAAAATCGCCGAGGTCGCTTGCGGGCGAGGCGCTGGAATTGAAATTAATTGATAATATCGTCCATTCTGGAAGATTCTATGGCCTCGCCCGCTGCGCGACCTCGGCGGAGTGAGTATGAAATCGTTTTATATAAGCCTATATATTTACTAAGATGTACGAGGAACGATTTCGTCTAAAATCGCCGAGGTCGCGTAGCGGGCGAGGCGCTGGAATTGAAATTAATTGATAATATCGTCCATTCTGGAAGATTCTATGGCCTCGCCCGCTACGCGACCTCGCGTAGCGGGCGAGGCGCTGGAATTGAAATTAATTGATAATATCGTCCATTCTGGAAGATTCTATGGCCTCGCCCGCTGCGCGACCTCGGCGGAGTGAGTATGAAATCGTTTTATATAAGCCTATATATTTACTAAGATGTACGAGGAACGATTTCGTCTAAAATCGCCGAGGTCGCGTAGCGGGCGAGGCGCTGGAATTGAAATGTTAGCATAAAATAGTCCATTTTGGAAAGTTTTGGCATCTCGCCCGCTACGCGACCTTGGCGGGGTGAGAATAAAATCGATATATATTTACTAAGATACACAAGGAACGATTTCGCCTCAAATCGAAATGTTTGCATAATATCGTCCATTCTGGAAGATTCTAAGGCCTCACCCGCTACGCGATCTCAGCGGAGTGAAAATAAAATCGTCTTATAGGAGACTTTTATTATATTATTATTTACTAAGATAGCATACATTGCCTAAAATGCAGTGTGTTAATTAATTATATTGCAACGCGACGAATATTCCTATTATTTGAAATAATTTTTTCGAAAAATGCTATTAAAAGTTGACTTTTGTGTAGCAATTAACAACTGTAAAAACGTGTTTCCTATGCTTAAAAGCGTTATAATCAACGTCGTGCCATTAAAATAAAGGCATCATGTTCCGGTGTGAACGTCATAACGAAAGAAATAAAAATCTGAAAGAAATTCTCATTGAACGTTTTCGTTATTTTAATTTGTTTATTGACTTACCGCTTAAATCAATCGCTAGAAACAACGATAGCTCTAGAAATGTTTGGAGAAATATTAAGGCAGCAAAAAATGGTTAAAGAATAAAGAAAATCCGGAAACACACAAAGCATACTACTAATAATTTTCGATCTGCTGTCAATATCTGGTTAAAATCTGGTTACTAATTTAAAAATATCGCCGTTATCACTACACAATGAGATAGATAACCAACATTACAACATGACGTAGGTTACGATAATTATTTAACACAGTGTTATTAAAATATTAAACATGCCAATATCATTTTTGTTTTTGTGAATTTCCATCTCATTTTAGATTATTATTTTATTTCGAGCTAGAATTGATCATTTTTTTTTATATTTACAGAAATTCGAGTAAATACCCTACAGAGATGTCCCAAAGTACTCAATCAACGTTAAGAAAGTCGACGAGGAGTTCAAAACCTATAACATCCGGCGTATCGAATCCGGAAGATATAACAATTGTTGTTTATTCGTTTTATGACGAAAAGGTGCCTTATCGGACAAAAATACCCGGAAGGCAAATTACATTGAGGCAATTCAAAGATTTCTTACCGAAAAAAGGCAATTTTAGGTAAACAATTAATTTTTAATAATAATTAATTTTTAAAAATATTTTTTTATTAATTAGGTATTTCTTTAAAACGGAATGTGAAGAATTGGATAATCAAGTAATACAAGAAGAGATTAGTTTAGATAACGAAGTGCTGCCAACGTTCGATGGGAAAATAATGGCCCAAATAAAGCCGTTAGACTGAAAAATTAATAAAAAAAATAAGAATAAAGTTAAAGAGAAATGAAAAAATTAATAAATTAACGATTTTAGCTTTAAATAATTTAAATAATCTTCGGATATTATCCATAAATATTTAATTTTTATAACGAATATTTATGGATTTATATCGGAAAATGACGAAAAAGTTTTTGTATATAAATAAAAATGTTTGCACATAAATCGACTTAATTAATTATTTAATTAATTAATAATATCAAAAATGTTTCAATTGAGGAGTCGATCGTTTCCGCTTTCTTGTGTACAGTATTTCATTGTAAATACTTTTTTTATTTTTTAATCCTTATTATTTATTTTTAACCATCCTGAATCGATGATGTATTAAGTAAATCAACAATCTCCCTAAAACCAGCATTAAAACAAAAAAAATTTTTTTTTTAATTAAAATTTTGTTTTATTATTGATTTTAGAAAATAATTTTTCGCCAATTCGAGATTAATTCAACTTGGAAATGAGTAAAATGAATACATCTCTCCAATAATGTGTAGGTCACACGTCCGTTCGCGTCCATTCGACTACAACTACTACTATTTACTATTGTATTACGTATTGTAGGGTGCAAAGAAGTGCCTTCGCTCGTTCACTCGACGAATTAATCGAGTATATAACACGTAGAAGCTGCTATTTTTTTAAAATAATAAAAAATAAATACATAATGTTAATAAAACCGAAAGCAAGAACCCAAACGAGATGCGTTTCTTGATTTTATTATTATTTTTTTGTAATGTACAGAAATACCTCATTTCGTTTGTAAAACGCGCCGTTTTTTTATTGTACAACATCGTCTTGGCACGAGTTAATAAAGAAAAAAAATTGTGACGACAGCTATTAAAAAAAGAAAAAAAAAAAACGTTTTTTTGAATCACCCTGTATTAATATCCAATTTGTAATCACCATAGAAACAAAACCGGAAGTAAACAAGCCACCCTTTTCCTTTTTCTGAGTGCTTTGAGTCGAATAAGGTTAAAGTAAAAGAGAACGTCATCGAATGACATGAAACGGTGATGGAAACGACAGAAAAAGACCTCGTTAACGGTAATTTAAATTAATTTGAACTAATTAATTATTTAATTAAACGAAATTTGTTATAGCCGTGAGGGATTCTTTAAAAAACGATGGACATTTGGGCCGAGTTAAAGCCGAATTGAGATCGGCGATTATGTCAGTGTTGAATAAAAATTGCAAAGAGGACAATTTACCTCAATTACCCGACGAAACGAAACTGATCAACGATTTAATACGGGAATATTTAGCCTGGAACGGATACGTTTACTCGGAACAGGTGTTGGCGGCCGAATCGAGCCAACACGCCGAAAGACTTCCGAGGGACCATTTAGCCGCTAAATTGAACGTGGCCGACGACGAGAGGACCGCCAAAATCCCCCTTTTGTATTACGTCGTGGCGGCGTTTCAAAATCAGGAAAGTGACGGATCATAAGAATCTTTTTATTTATTCACGACGCATGTATGAATCAAAAAAATCTCTATTGAAACGATTAAAAATTATTTATTAAAAAAAATGTGCTTTCTTATTTCGTTATCGATTCGAATTTTCCATGTTTATCGGCGAATACCTTTACGACTACGTATGTTAAAAAAAAAACGTTAAAAATGTGCTGAGCTTATCTTTTACTCCGGTCAGTTAAAGTTTTGCATTTACGCGTGAACGTTTTCTTTGTAATGAGTGCGCATAAAATTGGAGAGTGTGCGAAATTTTTTTATTAAAATTTGATATACCAAATTAAAGTAAGCGAATTTTAATCAATTTAAATCTTCAAATGAAATTTAACTCAAATTAACGTAAAGATACATCCCAATTATTATTTTTATTATTATATTTTTAGTTCTAGAAGAATTTACAACGATTTAGAGTTAAATAAAAATTAAAACTAGAACTAACACTAGACCTAGAACTAGAAACATTTAGGTTTAGCCGTGCGTCGAAGACGCACGGCTAAACCTTAATCTTTCTAGTTCTAGGTCTAGTGTTAGTTCTAGTTTTATTTTGATATGAATAAACGATAATTTAAGACTGAATAACAACTCAAAATAGAACTAAAACTAAACCTTTACTTAAATTCTCTAATTGAACTTTAAAATTTATATTGTTGGAAATCTTATAATGCACGTCGTTATCATATACGACGATGTCGAGGTTGTGACTTAAGATCTTCCAACAATTTGACGATAAACCCTCTGATGATGGCTAAAAACAGCCGAAACATGTAAGGGATGAAAAATAATAAAAACATACATCGATTAAAAGCTAAAAAGCGAAGAAATTCATTTCAATTTCAATTTGAATGGAAATCAATTCAAAATATAATTATATTTGTAAAATATATTGCTATTTGTATAATAAGAATGTGAGTTTCTTTTGAGTTGGGTTGATTTGTAATTAAATTTGAGGTAAATTCCTTTTGGACTGGAGTACATGGGTTGTATTCTTGTTGATTTTTTTTGGGTTAGTAACCTACCTCATGACTACTATCAGGTTGAGTTCTTTTTATGTTGTATTGGATTGAGTTGAATTGGATTGGGTGATTTTGGAAAAGAGGAGAAGACAACTTAATGATTTTAAAGATTTAGATTAGTCTCAACAATTTTCTGAGTGCAAAGGGTGAAGTTTTCGGGGTGGAGTTTCAGAATACAAATATCAACCATTGGAGACTGGATTTTTACAGCCCTGGAGCTTTAAGGCACAAATGTCAACAGTTGGAGACTCAATGTTTTACAATATAAAGCCGAGGTCGCTTGCGGCCGAGGCCCTGGAGCTTTAAGTACAACTATCACCCATTAGAGATTGAATATTTGACAATACAAGGCTGAGGTCGCTTGCGGGCGAAGCCCTGGAGCTTTAAGGCACAAATGTCAACAGTTGGAGACTCAATCTTTTACCATATAAGACCTAGGTCGCTTGCATGCGAGGCCCTAAAGTTTCAGAGTACAAATATCAATCATTGGAGACTCAATGTTTACAATATAAGGCCGAGGTCGTTTGCGGCCGAGGCCCTGGAAATTTAGAACACACATATCAACTATTAAAAATTCAGTTTTTATAATACAAGGCCGAGATCGCCTGCGGGCGAGGCTGTGGAGCTTTAGAGCACAAATATCAACCATTGGAGACTCAATATTATACATCACAAGGCCGAGGTCCTGGATTGCAAAATATTGAGCGTCCAATAGTTGATATTTGTGCTCTAAAGCTCCTGAGTGACCTCGGCCTTATATGGCAAAATAATGAGTTTCCAATTGTTGATAGTTATGCCTTAAAGTTCCAGATTTATTTTAAATAAAGAGAAAAGGGATTTCCAATATCAGTTTTCTAAAGTTGATACCTCATAATGGACACTCAGCTTTCTAAATTTTTATATATTATTATACATCAATCCAATGGTTGATACTAATGCTGTGATACAGTTCCAGGGTCTCGCCCGCAAGCGACCTCGGCCTTATATTATAAAAACTGTGTCTGACATAAAAATTATGTGTTGATATTTGTGGTCTACAGCTCCAGGGCCTCGCCCGCAAGCGACCTCGGCCTTGTATAATCAAACATTCAGTCTCCAATGATTGATATTTGAGCCTTAAAGTTCCAGGGCTTCGTCCGCAAGCGGCTTCAGCCTTGTGATGCTAAATATTGAGTCTCTAATGGTTGATATTTGTGCTCTACATCTCCTGGGCTTCGCCCGCAAGCGACCTCGGCCTTATATTGTAAAACATTGAGTTTTCAACTGTTGACATTTGTGCCTTAAAGTTCGAGGGCTTCGCCCGCAAGCGATCTCGGCCTTGTATTGTAAACATTAAATCTCCAATGGTTGATATTTGTACTCTGAAGCTTTAGGGCCTCGCCCGCAAGCGATCTTGGCCTTATATTGTAAAACATTGAGTCCCCAACTATTGATGTTTGTGCCTTAAAGTTCCAGGGCTTCGCCCGCAAGCAACCTCAACCATGTATTGTCAAATATTGAGTCTCCAATGGGTGATAATTACACTTAAAGCTCCAGGGCCTCGGCCGCAAGCGACCTCGGCCTTATATTATAAAACATTGAGTCTCCAACTGCTGATGTTTGTGCCTTAAAGTTTCAGGGCTTCGTCCGCAAGCATCCTTAGCCTTGTATTATCAAATATTGAGTCTCCAATGGGTGCTAGTTACACATAGTTGTACTTAAAGCTCCAGGGCCTCGGCCGCAAGCGACCTCGGCTTTATATTGTAAACATTGAATCTCCAATGGTTGATATTTGTACTCTGAAGCTTTAGAGCCTCGCCCGCAAGCGACCTCGACCTTATATTATAAAATATTGAGTCTCCAACTGTTGACATTTGTGCCTTAACGTTCAAGGGCTTCGCCCGCAAGCAACCTTAGCCTTGTATTGTCAAATATTGAGCCTCCAATGAGTGATATTGTAAACATTGAATCTCCAATGGTTAATATTTGTACTCTGAAGCCTTAGGGCCTCGCCCGCAAGCGATCTTGGCCTTATATTGTAAAACATTGAGTCCCCAACTATTGATGTTTGTGCCTTAAAGTTCCAGGGCTTCACCCGCAAGCGACCTCAGCCTTGTATTGTCAAATATTGAATCTCCAATGGGTGATAGTTGTACTTAAAGCTCCAAGGCCTCGGCCGCAAGCGACCTCGGCCTTATAATATAAAACATTGAGTCTCCAACTGCTGATGTTTGTGCCTTAAAGTTTCAGGGCTTCGCCCGCAAGCATCCTTAGCCTTGTATTATCAAATATTGAGTCTCCAATGGGTGCTAGTTACACATAGTTGTACTTAAAGCTCCAGGGCCTCGGCCGCAAGCGACCTCGGCTTTATATTGTAAACATTGAATCTCCAATGGTTGATATTTGTACTCTGAAGCTTTAGAGCCTCGCCCGCAAGCGACCTCGACCTTATCTTATAAAATATTGAGTCTCCAACTGTTGACATTTGTGCCTTAAAGTTCAAGGGCTTCGCCCGCAAGCAACCTTAGCCTTGTATTGTCAAATATTGAATCTCCAATGGGTGATAGTTGTACTTAAAGCTCCAGGGCCTCGGCCGCAAGCGACCTCGGCCTTATATTATAAAACATTGAGTCTCCAACTGCTGATGTTTGTGCCTTAAAGTTTCAGGGCTTCGCCCGCAAGCATCCTTAGCCTTGTATTATCAAATATTGAGTCTCCAGTGGGTGTTAGTTACACATAGCTGTACTTAAAACTCCAGGGCCTCGGCCGCAAGCGACCTCGGCCTTATATTGTAAACATTGAATCTCCAACTATTGATGTTTGTGCCTTAAAGTTCCAAGGCTTCGTCCGCAAGCGACCTCAGCCTTGTATTGTCAAATATTGAGTCTCCAATGGATGATAGTTGTACTTAAAGCTCCAGGGCCTCGGCCGCAAGCGACCTTGGCCTTATATTGTAAACATTGAATCTCCAACTATTGATGTTTGTGCCTTAAAGTTCCAAGGCTTCGCCCGCAAGCGACCTCAGCATTGTATTGTCAAATATTGAGTCTCCAATGGATGATAGTTGTACTTAAAGCTCCAGGGCCTCGGCCGCAAGCGACCTCGGCCTTATATTGTAAAACATTGAGTCCCAACTATTGATATTTATGCTTTAAAGTTCCAGGGCTTCGCCCGCAAGCGACCTCAGCCTTGTATTGTCAAATATTGAGTCTCCAATGGGTGATAGTTACACTTAAAGCTCCAGGGCCTCGGCCGCAAGCGACCTCGGCCTTATATTGTAAACATTGAGTCTCCAATGATTGATATCTGTACTCTGAAGCTTTAGGGCCTCGCCCGCAAGCGACCTCGGCCTTATATTATAAAACATTGAGTCTCCAACTGTTGACATTTGTGCCTTAAAGTTTCAAGGCTTCGCCCGCAAGCAACCTTAGCCTTGTATTTTCAAATATTGAGTCCCCAATGAGCGATAGTTGCACTTAAAGCTCCAGGGCCTCGCCCGCAAGCGACCTGGGCTTTATGTTATAAAATATTGAGTCTCCAACTGTTAATTTTTATGCTTTAAAGTCCCAGGGCTTCGCCCGCAAGCGACCTCAACTTTATATTGTTAAATATTCAGTCTTCAATGGTTGATTGTGCTCAATTCAATTCAAACGCACCCCAATTCAAAAGCGGCACCATTTAAACACTAACTTGTAACTTAACTAATCCAATCCATAAGAAACTTAATTTAAACGCAACGTCCAAGCAAACCATTCCGAAAGGAACTCAACCTAACTCAATAACCTTGAAAAAAAAATCTACTTAAACTGAGTCATAAAACAATTCAATTTGAAAAGAACCCAACTTAAATGCAACCCAACCCAAAATCAACATTATTTGTAACAAAATTGAATTAAAATTGTCATTATTTAAAATCAATTTCATTGTACCTTTATAGATTTAACAACTTCTTTTATAAAAAGAATCTTAAAATCACTCAATATAAAATTTAAACTACATACGAAAAAAGTAATAAAATCTCATAACTTAACAATCTTTTGTGTGATTACAATTGCTTCAAGGACAAATTTCTTACATAACATTTTTTCTTATTCTTCATTTTATGATTTTTCATTTTCAATTTTTTATTTTCAATTTTTCATTTTCAATTTCCAGTTTATTTGTAACCCAACCAAGAGGACATGCACAAAAAACCTTTAAATTTCGTCATAAAATCGATCCCAATTTTAGGATGGATCGGGAAATATAACGGAGAAAAAGCCGTTGCAGATTTTATCGCAGGAGTTACAGTTGGGTTAACACTCATACCCCAAACTATGGCCTATGCTGCTTTAGCCGGATTAGACCCACAAGTAAGAAATTATCTTTTTCTTTATTTATTTTAAATTAATTAATAATTTTAGTATGGATTGTATTCCTCGCTTTGCGGTGGGATCATTTATGCGATTTTCGGGACGATCCCCCAACTCAGCATCGCCCCAACGGCGTTACTTTCTTTATTAACGATGACTTATACGAGTCAAATCAGTTTTGGACGGGTTCAAGCAACAATTTTATTATGCTTTTTTTCGGGACTTATCGAATTATTATGCGGGATTTTCCATTTAGGATTTTTGGTCGATTTCGTTTCAACCCCCGTTGTGGTTGGGTTAACATCGGCTGGGGCGATTCTTATCGCTTCGGCTCAAATTAAAAGTGTTTTGGGGTTGCAGTATCGAGCGGAAAAGTTTCTTGATATTTGGGGGAAAATTTTTAAACATATTGGGGAAACTAATTATTATGATGCCGCTTTAAGTCTGATTTGTTGCTGTTTGTTGTTGTTGTTAAGGGTAATTTATGATTTATTACTTTGATCAGGTTGATTTATTTTATTTTTGTAGCAATTAAAACATTTTTCTTCATCTCCTGGTGAAATGAAGGGAAATCGTCAAAGATCTTACAAAGTGGTTTTATGGTTTATTTGCGTTAGTAGGAACGCTATTGTTGTTATAACTAGTTCCGTTATTGCTTATTTTTGGTGTGTTGATGACCAAAAACGTTTTACATTCTCAGGTAAATTAATTTTTTAATTATTAATAATTTAAATTTTTAATTTCAAATTAGCGCCATCTATTGTTGGACAATCAAATTTTAGTTATCTAAAATTTCATGATTATTAATTAATTATGAAATTTTATTAAAATAAACGTTTCATTTAAATAAAAAATGTTTCAAAATTGATTTTTAAACACCTAAATTAATTATTTAAAATAATTTTGGATAAATTTAGAAATGACGTTTGCGTAACCAAAATTTTTTCTTACTAATTTATATTTTTTGATTGTTTTAACGGCGATTTAAAAAATAAAGATATGGTGAATAATTATTATTAAGTAATAAGACATAATTATTTAGATAAATCATTATTTTAAAACATTAAAAATTATTTATTTCTAAATAGCGCCATCTAACGTCAATTAGTTTAATTAAATAGTGTTGTGACTTAATGATTGCATATTTCGAAAAAATATTTAAATTTAAGAAAAATTTGTTTAATGGAATCAAGAAATGCTTTAAAAGTGATCAAAAATTGCTTAATTAAAGCGATTTTAGGTTCTATACAATTTTTTTTCGTTTAATTAACGAGTGACGTTTCGCATAACCTAACTTTTTATTTTATAAATATACATTTTTGGCACATTTTAACGACGATTTATTAAACAAAGGTATGATAAATAACGTTTATTAAGACATTAAGCCATTTTTTTTATTTATTTATGTGAAAAATATCTTTAAAAATATATTTCTTCACAACTAGCCCCATCTAACTTCAATTAGTTTAATTAAATAGCGTTGGGACTTAATGATTGCATATTTCGAAAAAAATATTTAAATTTAAGAAAAATATGTTTAATTGAATCAAGAAATGTTTTAAAAGTGATCAAAAATTGCTTAATTAAAGCGATTTTTGGTTCTATAAATTTTTTTTCGTTAAATTAACGAGTGACGTTTCGCATAACCTAACTTTTTATTTTATAATTTTACATTTTTGGCTCATTTTAACGACGATTTATTAAACAAAGGTATGATAAATAACGTTCATTAAGGCATTAAGCCATTTTTTAAATTTATTTATGTAAAAAAAACTTTAAAAATTTATTTCTTCCCAACTAGCTCCATCTAACATCAATCGCCCGAATTAAATATTGTTGTGATCATTATGATAATTACATTATATATCATAAAAATGTTTAAATTAACGAAGAATATATTAAATAGAATCGAAAAATGTATCAAAAGCGATTTATATATACTCAAGCTACTTAATTGGAGTGATTTTAGATTCTACAGAAAAATCATTAAGGAATGACGTTTGACATAACCTAACTTTTTTATTTTATCAATTTAAACGTTTTAGATCATTTTATAAATGATTTATTAAACGAGGAGTAAGTAACGTTCATCAAATAACTATAATATCCGTTTGGGCCAAAATGAAATTAAAATTTTATCAATCCTTCCAGTTTAGAAGTCTCGAGAGATGCTACGACTAAACCCCAATGTTTCTAGCCCTAAAACTAGACCTAACATTACAAATTTTATTTCTAGGTGAAGTCCCTTCCGGTTTACCATCAATTTCTCTCCCCCCTTTTCAAATAACAACCAACAATCACACCTTAACTTTTCGAGAGATAATCGGAGAACTAGGAACTGGGATTTTGGTGATGCCGGCTTTAGCAATTTTGGCGAATATAGCAGTCGCTAAAAGCTTTTGTAACTTTATCATCAATTTAAATTATATCTTTTTAATGGCAATATTTTTTTTTTCAGGTAAAGGAAAAGTGGTGAACGCATCCCAAGAAATGACGGCAATCGGAATTTGCAACTTAACAAGTTCTTTGTTAAGTTCAATGCCGATTAATGCTTCATTTTCCCGGGCTGCCGTTACAAACGCAAGCGGGGTTAAAACCCCATTTTCGGGGGTTTATTCGTCGATAATTGTGTTGTTATCCCTCACTTTTTTAACTCCATATTTTTCGTACATCCCGAAAGCCGCTTTAGCTTCAGTTATAATTTGCGCCGTTATTTTTATGATCGAGACAACGATAACACATAATATTTGGAAATTACATAGTAAGTTAAAATTTATTTTTAACTTAAAATTAATTATTTTTTTGTTGCAGAAATCGATATGATTCCGTTAGTATTGACTTTTTTTGCTTGTTTATGCCTTGGGATTGAAATAGGGATAATAATTGGGATTTTCGTCGATTTATTGATGTTATTGTTTTATATTTCGAGGCCTAAATTGGAAGCGCATCGAGTTATTGTAAGAAATTTTTTTAAATTAATTAATTTATTGATTTATTTTTTGTAGATTGAGGGAAACGAGTATTTAAAAATCGTCCCTTCTTCGTCTATTTATTACCCCTCGGCTGAATACATGAGGAATCGAATCATAAAAAGTGGAGTTTTAATCGAAAAAAATAAAGGAGGGAAAGTTGTGATTATTGATTGTTCGAGAATAAGCAAAACTGATTATACAACGGCTAAAGTATTAAAATCAACCAAATCAATTTGATTTAATTTTTTTTTGTCGTAGTGTTTGGGGTCTTTAGCCGATGATTTGCAAAAAGATGGCAAAACGATCGCGTTTTTGAAACTTGAGCCCCATTTGACTAAGATGTTATCGAAAACTTGCCGAAATTGCATTTTTGCGTTTACGGACGATGTTTTGGCAGAAATTTTAAAAGGTGATATTACCCAAAGTCCGTAAAGGTCCGTAAAGCGGGAAAATTGTTTATAATGGTGTGAAAAAAAAAATATCATCATTTCCGATTTTGAGTACAAAAATTAATCACAATTCAAAACCTAAAATAGATAGAAAGATACTTTTTGCATAAATTATTAGGTAGGTGATTATATACTTTGATACAAAAATGAATTGTACTTTTCTGCACTTTTGTAAATTGAGTTTTAGATGGTAGCAAATAACACTTTTCTATATCGCTTGTTCCATAACAATGCTGAAAAAAAATTATAGTTATTCTTTACAAACATTGCAGACTCAAGGATAATAATTAAACCTAAGAAAGCAGTACATAATAGAAGATAAATTAAATTGATTCAACTTCTAAGGCTCATTTACTACCTTCTGCTTAGTAATTGAAAGTAATTTCATAATAATTTTTCAAAAAATCGATTTTTCATGAATTTTTAAATTTATACAAAATACTGGAAAAATCCCAATTAAGCTCAGCAGCTTATATCTCAAGAACTAAGTGAGATATTTCCAAATTGACTTCACTTTTAGGAAGTAGATGCTCTAATTACACAATCATTCAATATCCCCAAACTCTCATTCACCTGCATATTTCTCACTCTCTTAATGTACATTTTCTCCACAGCCAGACGGTTGTCGTTATACACCCCATACACACCCTTCTCTCTTTCTCTTACCCATTCAAACCCCATCCTCAACGCCTCGATCTCCACCTGCAATATCGTTGCATGTCTGCTGATCACCCTTGTTCCTTCTCCAATCGTCACTCCCTCCCTTCTCGTCACAAATCCCGCTCTTGATCCATCCGTTCCTCTTCTTCCATCAGTATACACTTCAACCCTTTCCTCACTTCTCCCTATATCATCACACCTCCTGTTCACACTCCCAAACCATTCATTACCCTTACAATTCATCTCGCACACACCACTAACCTGTTTCATCCATTTCTCCCTTCCATACTTCACCAGTAAATTCATCGCCTCCGTTGCGGTTGTCCTGTACGCCCCCGACGCCCACAGCAGAAACGGCCTAATCGCTGCATCCAGGCACTTCTTAATTCGGGAATCCCTCGCCCTTTCGCCCCACACCTCCATTCCATACAACAGCCCCGGGATAATCACTCTCTCAACTATTACCTTTCTCAATTCCATGCTCACTCCCCAATCTTTACCTGCAATCACAGACAATCTTCCTAACATTCCAACTACTCTCCCCCTCACATACCTCACATGTTCAACAAACAATAACGCTGGGTCAATCAACACCCCCAAATACTTTATGCACACATTCATCCTCACCAACTCCCCATCCATTTTCAGCACTGGCCCACGAATTTTCTTCTTAGAAAAGAATATCCCCTCCATCTTGTCCCTAGAATACTCCACCTTGCACTCCTCCGCCCATTCTCTACACACCTTCCATACCCTTTCCCACCTCATCTCGATCTTCTTTACCGATACATCCCCTATCAAAACGATCTGGTCATCGGCGTATGCCTGTACCAGATCGCTTTCCTCATCTAACACACTCCTCACTTTCTCAAACCATTCATTCATCCCACAAATCCATAAAATAGGCCCTAAGCTAGATCCCTGTGGACCACCTCTATTCACACATACTTCCACATCCTCACACCTCAATATCCTGTCACTCAAGAAGCTTTCCACAGCACACACTAAATATTCTGGTACACCCATCCTCATCAACCCTTTTAGCAACCCTGGTATCCAGATGGCATTAAATGCATTCGAGATATCCAGGGCTACCACCACTCCATGCCATCCACGCACTTTACACTTATTCATTCCACACACCAAACTGTCCAACGCCTGCATTGTACCCCTACCTTTCCTAAATCCATACTGCCTCACATCCAATTTTCCATTACTCTCCACGAAACTTAAAATCCTCTCAGCCAATACTCGGTCCAGAACCTTACCTAGCGAGGAAGCAAGGCAGATAGGTCTTATCCCTCCATTTGGCTTGGGAAGCCATACCACTCTTGCTTGCTTCCACACTTCCGGAAACACCCCCTCATCCAAACATTTCTGAATAACTCCCATCCATTCATCCATAAACCTTTTCCAACTCTCCTTTACGACCACACTCTTCATTCCATCACATCCCGGGGCTTTTCCTTCTCCCATTCCACCAATTATCACTTCCAGCTCACCAACACTTAACTTTTCACCCTTTCTAACCTCACATCCTCTAACACATTCCCTCATCCTACTTCTCGTCTCTTCCCTTATCTCACCCTGTCTCATCGTATCCTCCTGTTCGTAATCCGGTGGAAAGTACCTGTCAAATTGCCTCCTTACCTCCTCCTTACGCCCTATCACCTCTCCACGTTCACTCCTTCCTACCATCATTGCTCTCCTTCCATACCCTTTGCACTCCTTCCATACTTCATACCATTCATTCATTTTCACCCTCTCCCCCAGTTCCTCCACCCATCTTCTCTTTGCCTCCAAAATACCCTTTTTGTAAAGCCTCCTCTTCTCCATGTAAATATCCTTCTTTTCATTCACGTTCACCCCATTCCTCCTACATTCCTGATAACACCGTCTGGCTACTCTCACTTCCTTCCTCATCGCATTCAGCCTTCCATTCCACCACTTCCTAGATCCATTACCCCTACGTCCTTTCCCTCTCACACCTCCAACTAACTCTTCACATACTCCCACTACCGATTCACTCCAAAACCTCGCATGATCCTTCCCTGTAGCCCCGTCCACGTTCTTCCCCGCTAATTTCTCCTTCATCTTATCCTCAAACCTATCCGAGTCCATTTTCCTGAATTTAAATACCTTTTTCCCTACTCCCCACTCACTCCCTATCATTTCTATCTTCCATTCAACCATCTTGTGATCACTCAACGACTCCTCCTCCATTACCTTCCAGTCCTGTACTTGTAGCCCTTTCGCCAGAGTTAGGTCCACCCAGCTACATCCATTGGCAGTCTCAAAGGTCGGCCCCCCTGTGTCATCGTTGAGTAGATCCCACCCATTCACTCATGCACTCCCCTCTCGCCTCAAACATCCTATCCCCCCACATCGGGTGTCGCGCATTGAAGTCGCCCCCTACAACGCATCTCTGGACGTCCCGGACCGCCGACTCCAGTTTCTCCAACGCCCCCAGCAAGTCCCCAGTTGGTTTAGCATACACACATCCTATCCTCATCCTCTCCACACCTTTACCACACTCCATTACCACACATTCCTCATCATCCAACACTCCCACTACCTCTCCCTCTTCAAATACCCCATCCTTCAAAATCACAATCACACATTTACCCTTTCCCAATACCACGTCTCCCTTCTCCCATACCTCCCCTCTCATAAACGGTTCCTGTCATCAACACATCCACTCTCGATTCTCTCGCTATCCTAATCAGGTTCAGCATGGCGGCTTTACCCCTACCCACGTTCACCTGCAGCCCTTTAATTACCTTTATCCCCCTATCCATAGGAGGATATTAGCTAAGATTTCTTTCCCGCCTTTGGTATCATGGTTACCTGTGCCACCTTCCATTGACATGGAAAATATTTTAGTCTTAACACAGCATTGAAGATCTGCACTACTGATACTAACGCTTTTCTCGGTAGCTTTTGAAGTACCTGTCCAGTAATAAGATCATATCCTGGTGATTTATGCGGGTTGATTTCCTTTGTTATGACCATGCTAACTTTCTTAAAGGTAAACGGTTTAATTGGAAATTCCATCTGAAACGGTTCCGCCAGGCCATTTTCTATTTCTTGTTTATCTTCTATTGTTTCCGGTATTTGATACGGTGTTAATACCATAGCTAGATGATCAGCAAATTTTTCTGTGTCATTTCTAGCCCATGTTCCAGCGCTTAGCTTTAGTGGTGGTATATGTTGTTGCGGTTTTTTTAAATAATTAGTTGCTCTCCAAAGCGAGTATTCAGTATCACCAGTTGCAGATAATCCTTCCAAGTATGTTTGCAAGGACTGGTTTTTTAACGTTTTTGTTGCTTTGTTATACATTTGTTTATCCCTTTCCGTTCTCGTTCGCTGCCACCTTTTCCGTAGTCGACGCTTTTCTTCAATTTTGTCCTTGATAATCACAGGGAACCTGTCCTGGTACGATGCTCTACTCTCGCCTTGGGTAGTTGCGTTCCTCGCTGCTGGTTTCCCTCTCTATGTCCTCTCCAGCTTTAAGAGGTACTTGAAGTTCAATTTCATCCAGAGTGAGATATTTTCAAATTGACTTCACTTTTAGAAATTATATTCTCAAATTAATAATTGAAAGTAAATGCATAACATTTTTTAAAAAAATCGAGGTTTCAGGAATTTTTAAATTTATACAAAATATCGGAAGAATCCCAATTAAGTTTAGCAGTTTATATCTCAAGAACTAAGTGAGATATTTTCAAACTGACTTCACTTTTAGAAAGTAGATGCTCCAATTATTTATTGAAAGTAATTTTATAACAATTTTTCAAAAAATCGATTTTTCACGAATTTTTAAATTTATACAAAATATTGGAAAAATCCGAATTAAGTTTAACATCTTATATCTTAAGAACTAAGTGAGATATATTCAAATTGACTTCATTTTCGGAAGGTAGATGCTCCAATTAGTAATTGAAAGTAATTTCGTAACAATTTTCCAAAAAGCCGATTTTTAAAGAATTTTTAAATTTATACAAATTACTTAATTACGTCTCGCGATGTCATTTGTGGCTAAAATTAGTGTCAAAATATTAGGCCTTTTGACTGTATCAGCCATGTCCAACCCAAATTACTCTTCGGGCCAAAATTTAGGACAAGGCACTGGGCCGCCACCCACCTGAACAAGAAAATTTCAATTCTAGCGCACACTCGCGCTCAAATGAGATACGTATACACAAACTAGCATGTACACAGATATACACAATAATATATAGGTATTTTAGTAAATTACAACAGATATTTTATGTGAAACTTGTTTATTTATTTTATTTGAAATTTTTTTAATATCAACTTCTAATTTTGTTGTGGATTCGTCAAATTTGCGTCGGCGAGCCTGTTACGGTCTTTGGTTTTGACTAATTTTAATCTAGAAAAAAATGACTCACAGAGATATGTTGTGCCGTTTGCTGCCACAATACACATAGCTATTTTTTTCAAATTAGGAAATTTATCTTCCTGGATATATTTTCCATAAAAGTCGACTATATTGATGTCCTCAAACCTTAATTTCATTTCTGAGCTGAACTACAGATCGATAAGTTCCAGTTGTAAATAACCTGGAGCTGAATTCACATCAATATTAAATGAACAATTAAAAATATTGAACATTTGTTCAAATTTTTCTAGGTATATTATGCGAATATTCGGAAATGGGTTTATTTTCCATTTCGAAATCATTTAAGTGAGGGAAATGGGTGGTTATTCGATTTCAGTTGATTTTGAAAATATTTTAATTTAGCAATGAATGTCTTTATGTCTCCAACAACCATTTTTCATCGTATAATTGTGGAACGTCTTCGCCATTTCGTTCTCATTCATGAAAATTCTAATTTCTTCCCTGAGGTTCCATAATCTCAATAAACATTTTCTACGACTCAACCATCGTATTTTGGCGTAATATATTAGGTCACAGTACTCAGACTCCAGTTCGCGAAGGTATTCTTGAAACTGGCGGTGTTTTAATGAATTATTTTTTATTTTGTTAATAATATTAATAACAACTGACATCACGTGAGACATATTTAATGACTGAGCACATAGATTTTCTATATGTAAAAAATAAATAAATCCAATCATCCCAAGCTTTCAATATCTTTGCAAATTAAAGTAACTGCTCCTATGTTTTTCCTATCATTGATGGTGCTCCATCGGTTCTAATACCAATAAGTTTTTTTAAATATAATTGTCGATCTTCCGCGCTTTTTAAAGCAGCATCTTTAATATCTCTGCCCGTTGTTGTATCCTTCAGACTCACAAGATCAAGGAGTTCTTCTGTTACTTTCAGCTTATTATCAACTCCGCGTATAAATATAGCAAGTTGTGATGTATCCTTGATATCGGTTGTTTCATCCAAAGCTAATGAGTAGTACACAAATTGTTTGGTATGTTCATTGAGGTTTAGGGAAATTTCATTGGAAATATCATCAACTCTACGTGCATCATTATTTGTTTATAAATATGAACTTTTTCCGGGCTAATATCTTCAGCTGCAGCAATTAAACATTCTTTGATGTATTCTCCATCCGAGAAAGGTTTCATTTTTTTAGCAATAATTTGAGAAATTTTTAAACTTGTACTGACAATGTCGTTTGATTGTTGATTTTGTTTTTGAAACACATTTTGTTGAGACTTTAAGTTAGCTTTAAGTAAGTGTAATTTGGTCTTGCGTTCACCACCAGAAAGTACAGAAAGTTCCGTATGTTTTTCATAATGTCTTCGTATGTTATAAGTTTTAGCAGTAATCGTTTCACTACAAACTAAGCATACAGAACGTCAACAATACTTACAAAGCTACAGAAACTTAAAGGATCAATATAAGCTCATGCTACAAGAGGAAAAGGAAAAATGCATAGAGGCATTTGTACAAAAACACCTCGAGCTGGATCCCTGGGGAATTCCTTATAAAATAATAAGCAACAAAGTAAGAGCACCCACAACGTTCTCGACGCTTAGAACACCAAGCGGAGAATATACAAATGATTGGGAAAATACTGCAAAAGTACTTCTACACTCACTACTCCCAGACGATGAAGATCATAGCGAAACACCGGAACAGAGCCAACTACGAGAGAAGTTGAGAGAGCGGTGCGCATCAACGGGAGAGGTAGAGTACTTTTCAGATCGAGAAATACTAGAACAAATAAATTTGCTCAAAAATAATAAATCCCCAGGACCAGATAATATAACAGCAGAGGTCATAAAAACATTAAAATTCAAATTAACACCAGTACTGAAAGTTCTGTTCAATGGCTGCCTGACACAGGGAAAGTTTACAAACATTTATAAGCAAGCAGAAGTAATCATTTTGCAGAAGGGAAACGACAAAGACCCTCTGGATCCAAAATCCTACAGACCAATATGTCTGCTAAACATCCTGGGTAGAGGTCTCGAGAAATTAATCTGCCGCAGGTTACAAACGCATAGAACAACAACAGGATCGATGCACCCGAACCAATTTGCTTATAAGAAGGGCAGATCAACTGAAGACGCCATAAATGAAGCAACACAAACAACGATGCAAATCAAAAGCAAATATGGTATAGGTATCTTTGTAGATATCTCCGGGGCATTCGACAATATGTGGTGGCCAGCATTATTTCAGCAATTAAAGTCAATAAACTGTCCGATTCCCCTGTACAAGATCTTCAGGAGCTACTGCCAAAATAACAAACGACCAGAACCTTCAAATAGAGAAACATCTTACAAAAGGGTGCCCGCAGGGGTCGGTCTGTGGTCCGATTTTCTGGGACGTGGTACTGGAGAACCTTCTTCATAAATTGCAATTGGAAGAATGCATAACGAAAACTGTAGCTTATGCAGACGATCTATTGATCATAATTGAAGGAAATAACAGGAATGAAATTGAACAACGGGCAAAAATTGCAATGAATTTAACTGCAGAATGGAGCCACTTAAATAAACTAAAACTGTCCCAGGAAAAGACCACATATATGATGCTGAAAGGCACCCTGAAACGAGACCCAACAGTGAAGGTAGAAGGTGTTACCATCAAGTGGAAAAAGGTTGTGAAATATCTAGGAGTATACATCGGGGAAAGGCTAGATTACAAGACCCATGTCAAAAAGATAACTGAAACAGCTACAAAAGCTATCGCAAGTCTTGCCCAGAGAAAATATAAGTTGAATATTAAACTTATACAGACATACATGAGAAGTGTAATGGTTGCGATAATAACCCATGCAGCTAGCGTCTGGGCAGACAAAGCATTACAAGTGAAGGCAAGGGAATCTCTGAATAGAGCACAGAGGAACATACTACTTCGTTTAACGGGTGCCTACAGGACAACAGCAACTGATGCTCTAACAACGTTAACGGGAAACTTGCCGATGGACTTAGAGGTGCGAAAAAGAGCAGCATGCTATTGGCTAAAAAAGGTAGGCAGGATAAAATCGAACAGCTATTAGGAAAACAAATTGAATCAGCAAAGCAGGCAAAAGACATAGTACTTCAGCTATGGCAAGACAGATGGGAGACCTCCACAACAGGTAGAAGACTCTTTGGATTTTTTCAAAAAGATAACTGAAACAGCTACAAAAGCCATGCATGCTATCGCAAGTCTTGCCCAGAGAAAATATAAGTTGAATATTAAACTTATACAGACATACATGAGAAGTGTAATGGTTGCGATAACAACCCATGCAGCCAGCGTCTGGGCAGACAAAGCATTACAAGTGAAGGCAAGGGAATCTCTGAATAGAGCACAGAGGAACATACTACTTCGTTTAACGGGTGCCTACAGGACAACAGCAACTGATGCTCTAACAACGTTAACGGGAAACTTGCCGATGGACTTAGAGGTGCGAAAAAGAGCAGCATGCTATTGGCTAAAAAAGGTAGGCAGGATAAAATCGAACAGCTATTAGGAAAACAAATTGAATCAGCAAAGCAGGCAAAAGACATAGTACTTCAGCTATGGCAAGACAGATGGGAGACCTCCACAACAGGTAGAAGACTCTTTGGATTTTTTCAAAAAGATAACTGAAACAGCTACAAAAGCCATGCATGCTATCGCAAGTCTTGCCCAGAGAAAATATAAGTTGAACATTAAACTTATACAGACATACATGAGAAGTGTAATGGTTGCGATAACAACCCATGCAGCTAACGTCTGGGCAGACAAAGCATTACAAGTGAAGGCAAGGGAATCTCTGAATAGAGCACAGAGGAACATACTACTTCGTTTAACGGGTGCCTACAGGACAACAGCAACTGATGCTCTCACAACGTTAACGGGAAACTTGCCGATGGACTTAGAGGTGCGAAAAAGAGCAGCATGCTATTGGCTAAAAAAGGTAGGCAGGATAAAATCGAATAGCTATTAGGAAAACAAATTGAATCAGCAAAGCAGGCAAAAGACATAGTACTTCAGCTATGGCAAGACAGATGGGAGACCTCCACAACAGGTAGAAGACTCTTTGGATTTTTTCAAAAAGATAACTGAAACAGCTACAAAAGCCATGCATGCTATCGCAAGTCTTGCCCAGAGAAAATATAAGTTGAACATTAAACTTATACAGACATACATGAGAAGTGTAATGGTTGCGATAACAACCCATGCAGCCAGCGTCTGGGCAGACAAAGCATTACAAGTGAAGGCAAGGGAATCTCTGAATAGAGCACAGAGGAACATACTACTTCGTTTAACGGGTGCCTACAGGACAACAGCAACTGATGCTCTAACAACGTTAACGGGAAACTTGCCGATGGACTTAGAGGTGCGAAAAAGAGCAGCATGCTATTGGCTAAAAAAGGTAGGCAGGATAAAATCGAATAGCTATTAGGAAAACAAATTGAATCAGCAAAGCAGGCAAAAGACATAGTACTTCAGCTATGGCAAGACAGATGGGAGACCTCCACAACAGGTAGAAGACTCTTTGGATTTTTTCAAAAAGATAACTGAAACAGCTACAAAAGCCATGCATGCTATCGCAAGTCTTGCCCAGAGAAAATATAAGTTGAACATTAAACTTATACAGACATACATGAGAAGTGTAATGGTTGCGATAACAACCCATGCAGCTAGCGTCTGGGCAGACAAAGCATTACAAGTGAAGGCAAGGGAATCTCTGAATAGAGCACAGAGGAACATACTACTTCGTTTAACGGGTGCCTACAGGACAACAGCAACTGATGCTCTAACAACGTTAACGGGAAACTTGCCGATGGACTTAGAGGTGCGAAAAAGAGCAGCATGCTATTGGCTAAAAAAGGTAGGCAGGATAAAATCGAACAGCTATTAGGAAAACAAATTGAATCAGCAAAGCAGGCAAAAGACATAGTACTTCAGCTATGGCAAGACAGATGGGAGACCTCCACAACAGGTAGAAGACTCTTTGGATTTTTTCAAAAAGATAACTGAAACAGCTACAAAAGTCATGCATGCTATCGCAAGTCTTGTCCAGAGAAAATATAAGTTGAACATTAAACTTATGCAGACATACATGAGAAGTGTAATGGTTGCGATAACAACCCATGCAGCCAGCGTCTGGGCGGACAAAGCATTACAAGTGAAGGCAAGGGAATCTCTGAACAGAGCACAGAGGAACATACTACTTCGTTTAACGGGTGCCTACAGGACAACAGCAACTGATGCTCTAACAACGTTAACGGGAAACTTGCCGATGGACTTAGAGGTGCGAAAAAGAGCAGCATGCTATTGGCTAAAAAAGGTAGGCAGGATAAAATCGAACAGCTATTAGGAAAACAAATTGAATCAGCAAAGCAAGCAAAAGACATAGTACTTCAGCTATGGCAAGACAGATGGGAGACCTCCACAACAGGTAGAAGACTCTTTGGATTTTTTCAAAAAGATAACTGAAACAGCTACAAAAGCTATCGCAAGTCTTGCCCAGAGAAAATATAAGTTGAACATTAAACTTATACAGACATACATGAGAAGTGTAATGGTTGCGATAACAACCCATGCAGCCAGCGTCTGGGCAGACAAAGCATTACAAGTGAAGGCAAGGGAATCTCTGAATAGAGCACAGAGGAACATACTACTTCGTTTAACGGGTGCCTACAGGACAACAGCAACTGATGCTCTAACAACGTTAACGGGAAACTTGCCGATGGACTTAGAGGTGCGAAAAAGAGCAGCATGCTATTGGCTAAAAAAGGTAGGCAGGATAAAATCGAACTGCTATTAGGAAAACAAATTGAATCAGCAAAGCAGGCAAAAGACATAGTACTTCAGCTATGGCAAGACAGATGGGAGACCTCCACAACAGGTAGAAGACTCTTTGGATTTTTTCAAAAAGATAACTGAAACAGCTACAAAAGCCATGCATGCTATCGCAAGTCTTGCCCAGAGAAAATATAAGTTGAACATTAAACTTATACAGACATACATGAGAAGTGTAATGGTTGCGATAACAACCCATGCAGCTAGCGTCTGGGCAGACAAAGCATTACAAGTGAAGGCAAGGGAATCTCTGAATAGAGCACAGAGGAACATACTACTTCGTTTAACGGGTGCCTACAGGACAACAGCAACTGATGCTCTAACAACGTTAACGGGAAACTTGCCGATGGACTTAGAGGTGCGAAAAAGAGCAGCATGCTATTGGTTAAAAAAAGGTAGGCAGGATAAAATCGAACTGCTATTAGGAAAACAAATTGAATCAGCAAAGCAGGCAAAAGACATAGTACTTCAGCTATGGCAAGACAGATGGGAGACCTCCACAACAGGTAGAAGACTCCTTGGATTTTTTCCAAGAGTAAAGGAAAGACTAGAAAATCGTAAACAAATCCAAAGAGAGACGATACATTTTCTGACAGGACACGGTCCTTATGAATCGTACCTGTCAGAAAGGAAAATCATAAACTCTAACCTGTGTGAATGTGGAGAAATTGGAACCCCGGAACACAAAGTTTTTATGTGCAGACTACTAGAAGAGGAACTTGAAGAGCATAGAACTCAAATAAGAGACAAGTCAATAACGGAGATGTTACTCTCGGAAAATCTGGAAAAACACCTAAACTGAAACCGAAAGAAACCGAACAACGACCAAAGACAAGTCATGAAAAATAATATAAATCCCGAGACCAGAAGAACAGGTCAGATTCGAGCAATGTCAGGATACCGGATAAATCCGATGAACCGACATACAACAGACGAAAGACATTTATACCGATCATGACAGCGCAAATAAGGCGCAAAGCTTTTTGCTTTAGTTTTTAAGTTAATTTAATTTTAAGTTTTAGATAGTAGCTTAGATTAATTTAATTTTAGTTTAGTTTAAGTTAGTTAGGATTTTCTATGAATTTAGGGCCAAGTTTTCTAAAAAATGCAATGATCGGAGAACAACAAAGTGCGCCTCCCCGAAGTTAGGGACGGAAACGAAGCAGGGGTAACTGTCTCGACAGCAATAAAAATCCCCTGCACGGCCAAAGCACACAAATTAAGGTAAATAACAACAAATCCTTAAAACAACTAATAAAATTGCATGAAAACTAACGCATAATCTAATATATAATCGTAAGTCGGGTTTACGTAGATGGGGGTATTTACTGTATTCGTAAACGCCATACATCGGGATTCGCTATTGTATGGTTACCAATTTAAAACTTTAACCCAAATATAATTTGAGATAGGTTACCATCTCCTGATTAAGATATCTAAGGAATTGTGACCATGGTTACATCTATTTTACGCATTCTGAAATTTACCTAAAAGATGATAGTAATGGATCAGTCTCTGGCCAACCTGATACACTACAATACGCTTTACGGACCTTGATATCACCTTAATTTGATTATTAAAAAAAAATCTAATTTATGTTTTAGAACGAAGAAACTCCGATATTTTAAACAGCTACAAAAGCATACAAATAACAAACGGAGATTTACCAGCGATTTTCGAGACGGTCGAGACGAAAATGTGACTCAATAAAATTTTATAAAAAATAATTGATTAATTTAATCAAAATCTATCTAATCCTGACTCACCTAACGCTTCCATTTTCAGCCTTACCATAAAAACGAATAAGGTCCATTTTCCTGCGTCAAGATCGGATCGATACCTCATATATCCTCGTATTTATATCGGGTTAGTTCGCTGAAAATCCAACGGAGCCAGCATCGTTTTGTTTATTCGTTCGATTTGTGCCGAAAATGTAAGGTTAAAGCTGAAACGAAGATAAGTATCGGATAAAAAAACGTAAGTTTTTCAATTTATTTTTCTAATCTAAGCGTAACGTTTTTAATTCGATCAAAATGAATTTAAATCAATCAAAATGAAGAGATGTGTTTGTAAACGGAGCCAGCTGTGACGTAAAAAACAAAAAAAGGTTGATTTAAAGGGCGGGAGATTTAATTATCTCAAAAAATTTGATTATGGATTGTTGAAAAAAATGTGTTAAAACTGGTTTAATGATGCAATCATTATTCCTCGGGTATGTCTTAATACGCACCGTTGAACGTGAAAATCTGGGTTAAACATTGCTTAATAAACGATTTGTTTCCTCGTGACCAACAAGAACTGTATGGGATTGTTTAAAAAAAATGATTCGATTAAAATTATTTCTTAAGGTTATCAAGAAATTATTTGAAATAATAAGATAATTTATGTCGAAATGTATTCTCTTCTTTAATGAGGAGTTATTTATGTTGGTACTAAAAATTAATTTATTTTTTAAATTAATAAAGGCTAAATCCGAATGATTCTAGTTCTAGATCTAATGATATAAAACTAGCACTAACACTAAACTTTGATGTGGAGAGTTTTGGGTTTAACCGTGCATCTAAAGACGAATCTTTCCACTTCTAGGCCTATTCAAATATACAGGTTGCTAAATAGTATCTAAAATAGAACACTCTATAACCAGATTTAGTAATCATGTACCTTGAATGGAAGTAAAACTAGAACTAAAACTAAACCTAGAACTGGAATGTTTTGGGTTTAGCAAAAAAATGTTCGTTTTCATACAAAATTCAATGCCAAAAAGAGATCCGCATCTCAAAGACACTGGTACACAAAGGTACATATATAATAGGGACACCAGAACTGATGACACCACCCTAGAACTGTACCCCTATTAGCTTTTAGATTTAGGACGACGTTAAACACAAATATTCAACTCCTGTACATGCTCAAAAATAATTAATACCAATTTATTAAAACATTGTTTAAAATGTACTTGAAATAGCAACGCTGTAACAAGTTTGAACGTTATCATTTGGTCTAAATCAGTTTTTTCAGCATTTTTCTTTGCCAAAACGGAAATGTGTGTGTTAGTTGTGTTACAAAGGATATTTTACACGATGTAGAAGAAAAAAAATCATTTGAAAATGAAAATTTTAGATTTAGGTCTAAGGAACGACTTTCAATACAATCAGTTTTTTCAGTATTTTTCATTGCCAAAACCGAAATGTGTGTGTTAGTTGTGTTACAAAGGATGTTTTACACGATGTAGAAGAAAAAAAATATTAAAAAATGAAAATTTTGAAATTTAAGTCTAAAGGAACGATTTTGTTGGAGCCGGGTAATCTTTTTTTCAACTGCCAAATTTGAATTGTAGGTGCTTATTGTGTTCCTTAGATTAATCTGAACACTTTAAGAACAAAATAAAATGAAAAAATCATCTTACACCATTACAATACAATTTCATTTCAAAAATAGTCACCCCCCAAGAGATGCCACCCTAGAACTGTACCCCTATTAGCCTCCAGATTTAGGACGACAATAATAATAACAATGCTGCTTCAAGCTTGTTAATTGAACGTTATCATTTGATCTATGATTCCAAAAGTACACTTTTTTCAGCATTTTTTTTTTGCCAAAACCGAAATGTGTGTGTTAGTTGTGTTACAAAGGATATTTTACACGATGTAGAAGAAAAAAAATATTAAAAAATGAAAATTTTGAAATTTAAGTCTAAAGGAACGATTTTGTTGCAGCCGCGTAATCTTTTTTCAACTGCCAAATTCGAATTGTAGGTGCTTATTGTGTTCCTTAGATTAATCTGAACACTTTAAGAACAAAATAAAATGAAAAAATCATCCTACACCATTCCAATACAATTTCATTTTCAAAAATAGTCACCCCCCAAGAGATGACGCCCTAGAACTGTACCCGTATTAGCCTTTAGATTTAGGTCCACAATAACAATAACAACGCTGCTTCAAGCTTGTTATTTGAACGTTATCATTTGATCTATGATTCCAAAAGTACACTTTTTTCAGCATTTTTCTTTGCCAAAACTGAAATGTGTGTATTAGTTGTATTATAAAGGATATTTTATATGACCTAGATGAGAAAAAACGTTTAAAAATGAAAACTTTTAATTCAGGTCTAAAGGAACGAATTTTTGCAATCGCGTAATTTTTTTTTCAACTGCCAAATTTGAATTGTAGGTGCTTATTGTGTCCCTTAGATTAATCTGAACACTTTAAGAACAAAATAAAATGAAAAAATCATCCTACACCATTCCAATACAATTTCATTTCCAAAACAGTCACCCCCCAAGAGATGACGCCCTAGAACTGTACCCGTATTAGCCTTTAGATTTAGGTCGACAATAACAATAACAACGCTGCTTCAAGCTTGTTATTTGAACGTTATCATTTGATCTATGATTCCAAAAGTACACTTTTTTCAGCATTTTTTTTTTGCCAAAACCGAAATGTGTGTGTTAGTTGTGTTACAAAGGATATTTTACACGATGTAGAAGAAAAAAAATCATTTGAAAATGAAAATTTTAGATTTAGGTCTAAGGAACGACTTTCAATACAATCAGTTTTTTCAGTATTTTTCTTTGCCAAAACCGAAATGTGTGTGTTAGTTGTGTTACAAAGGATGTTTTACACGATGTAGAAGAAAAAAAATATTAAAAGCCAAAAATTTTGAAATTTAAGTCTAAAGGAACGACTTTTTTGCAACCCCGTAATCTTTTTTTCAACTGCCAAATTTGAATTGTAGGTGCTTATTGTGTCCTTTAGATTAATCTGAACACTTTAAGAACAAAATAAAATGAAAAAATCATCCTACATCATTCCAATACAATTTCATTTCCAAAACAGTCACCCCCCAAGAGATGACGCCTTAGAACTGTACCCCTATTACCCTTTAGATTTAGGTCGACAATAACAATAACAACGCTGCTTCAAGCTTGTTATTTGAACGTTATCATTTGATCTATGATTCCAAAAGTACACTTTTTTCAGCATTTTTTTTGCCAAAACCGAAATGTGTGTGTTAGTTGTGTTACAAAGGATATTTTACACGATGTAGAGGAAAAAATCATTTGAAAATGAAAATTTTAAATTTAGGTCTAAGGAACGACTTTCAACTAAATCAGTTTTTTCAGTATTTTTCTTTGCCAAAACCGAAATGTGTGTGTTAGTTGTGTTACAAAGGATGTTTTACACGATGTAGAAGAAAAAAAATATTAAAAACCAAAAATTTTGACATTTAAGTCTAAAGGAACCACTTTTTTGCAACCCCGTAATCTTTTTTTCAACTGCCAAATTTGAATTGTAGGTGCTTATTATGTTTCTTAGATTAATCTGAACACTTTAAGAACAAAATAAAATGAAAAAATCATCTTACACCATTACAATACAATTTCATTTCAAAAATAGTCACCCCCCAAGAGATGACGCCTTAGAACTGTACCCCTATTACCCTTTAGATTTAGGTCGACAATAATAATAACAATGCTGCTTCAAGCTTGTTATTTGAACGTTATCATTTGATCTACGATTCCAAAAGTACACTTTTTTCAGCATTTTTCTTTACCAAAACTGAAATGTGTGTATTAGTTGTATTATAAAGGATATTTTATATGACCTAGATGAGAAAAAACGTTTAAAAATGAAAACTTTTAATTCAGGTCTAAAGGAACGAATTTTTGCAATCGCGTAATTTTTTTTTCAACTGCCAAATTTGAATTGTAGGTGCTTATTGTGTCCCTTAGATTAATCTGAACACTTTAAGAACAAAATAAAATGAAAAAATCATCCTACACCATTCCAATACAATTTCATTTCCAAAACAGTCACCCCCCAAGAGATGACGCCCTAGAACTGTACCCGTATTAGCCTTTAGATTTAGGTCGACAATAACAATAACAACGCTGCTTCAAGCTTGTTATTTGAACGTTATCATTTGATCTATGATTCCAAAAGTACACTTTTTTCAGCATTTTTCTTTGCCAAAACTGAAATGTGTGTATTAGTTGTATTATAAAGGATATTTTATATGACCTAGATGAGAAAAAACGTTTAAAAATGAAAACTTTTAATTCAGGTCTAAAGGAACGAATTTTTGCAATCGCGTAATTTTTTTTTCAACTGCCAAATTTGAATTGTAGGTGCTTATTGTGTCCCTTAGATTAATCTGAACACTTTAAGAACAAAATAAAATGAAAAAATCATCCTACACCATTCCAATACAATTTCATTTCCAAAACAGTCACCCCCCAAGAGATGACGCCCTAGAACTGTACCCGTATTAGCCTTTAGATTTAGGTCGACAATAACAATAACAACGCTGCTTCAAGCTTGTTATTTGAACGTTATCATTTGATCTATGATTCCAAAAGTACACTTTTTTCAGCATTTTTTTTTTGCCAAAACCGAAATGTGTGTGTTAGTTGTGTTACAAAGGATATTTTACATGATGTAGAAGAAAAAAATCATTTGAAAATGAAAATTTTAAATTTAGGTCTAAGGAACGACTTTCAAGTCAATCAGTTTTTTCAGTATTTTTCTTTGCCAAAACCGAAATGTGTGTGTTAGTTGTGTTACAAAGGATGTTTTACACGATGTAGAAGAAAAAAAATATTAAAAACCAAAAATTTTGAAATTTAAGTCTAAAGGAACGACTTTTTTGCAACCCCGTAATCTTTTTTTCAACTGCCAAATTTGAATTGTAGGTGCTTATTATGTTTCTTAGATTAATCTGAACACTTTAAGAACAAAATAAAATGAAAAAATCATCTTACACCATTACAATACAATTTCATTTCAAAAATAGTCACCCCCCAAGAGATGACGCCTTAGAACTGTACCCCTATTACCCTTTAGATTTAGGTCGACAATAATAATAACAATGCTGCTTCAAGCTTGTTATTTGAACGTTATCATTTGATCTACGATTCCAAAAGTACACTTTTTTCAGCATTTTTCTTTACCAAAACTGAAATGTGTGTATTAGTTGTATTATAAAGGATATTTTATATGACCTAGATGAGAAAAAACGTTTAAAAATGAAAACTTTTAATTCAGGTCTAAAGGAACGAATTTTTGCAATCGCGTAATTTTTTTTTCAACTGCCAAATTTGAATTGTAGGTGCTTATTGTGTCCCTTAGATTAATCTGAACACTTTAAGAACAAAATAAAATGAAAAAATCATCCTACACCATTCCAATACAATTTCATTTCCAAAACAGTCACCCCCCAAGAGATGACGCCCTAGAACTGTACCCGTATTAGCCTTTAGATTTAGGTCGACAATAACAATAACAACGCTGCTTCAAGCTTGTTATTTGAACGTTATCATTTGATCTATGATTCCAAAAGTACACTTTTTCAGCATTTTTTTTTTGCCAAAACCGAAATGTGTGTGTTAGTTGTGTTACAAAGGATATTTTACATGATGTAGAAGAAAAAAATCATTTGAAAATGAAAATTTTAAATTTAGGTCTAAGGAACGACTTTCAAGTCAATCAGTTTTTTCAGTATTTTTCTTTGCCAAAACCGAAATGTGTGTGTTAGTTGTGTTACAAAGGATGTTTTACACGATGTAGAAGAAAAAAAATATTAAAAACCAAAAATTTTGAAATTTAAGTCTAAAGGAACGACTTTTTTGCAACCCCGTAATCTTTTTTTCAACTGCCAAATTTGAATTGTAGGTGCTTATTGTGTTCCTTAGATTAATCTGAACACTTTAAGAACAAAATAAAATGAAAAAATCATCCTACACCATTCCAATACAATTTCATTTTCAAAAATAGTCACCCCCCAAGAGATGACGCCCTAGAACTGTACCCGTATTAGCCTTTAGATTTAGGTCGACAATAATAATAACAATGCTGCTTCAAGCTTGTTATTTGAACGTTATCATTTGATCTATGATTCCAAAAGTACACTTTTTTCAGCATTTTTCTTTGCCAAAACTGAAATGTGTGTATTAGTTGTATTATAAAGGATATTTTATATGATCTAGATGAGAAAAAACGTTTAAAAATGAAAATTTTTAATTCAGGTCTAAAGGAACGAATTTTTGCAATCACGTAATTTTTTTTTCAACTGCCAAATTTGAATTGTAGGTGCTTATTGTGTTCCTTAGATTAATCTGAACACTTTAGGAACAAAATAAAATGAAAAAATCATCTTATACCATTACAATACAATTTCATTTCAAAAACAGTCACCCCCCAAGAGATGACGACTTAGAACTGTACCCCTATTACCCTTTAGATTTAGGTCGACAATAACAATAACAACGCTGCTTCAAGCTTGTTATTTGAACGTTATCATTTGATCTATGATTCCAAAAGTACACTTTTTTTAGCATTTTTTCTTGCCAAAACCGAAATGTGTGTGTTAGTTGTGTTACAAAGGATATTTTACACGATGTAGAAGAAGAAAATCATTTGAAAATGAAAATTTTAAATTTAGGTCTAAGGAACGACTTTCAACTCAATCAGTTTTTTCAGTGTTCTTCTTTGCCAAAACCGAAAAGTGTGTGTTAGTTGTGTTACAAAGGATATTTTACACGATGTAGAAGAAAAAATCATTTGAAAATGAAAATTTTAAATTTAGGTCTAAGGAACGACTTTCAACTCAATCAGTTTTTTCAGTATTTTTCTTTGCCAAAACCGAAATGTGTGTGTTAGTTGTGTTACAAAGGATATTTTACACGATGTAGAAGAAAAAATCATTTGAAAATGAAAATTTTAAATTTAGGTCTAAGGAACGACTTTCAATACAATCAGTTTTTCCAGTATGTTTCTTTGCCAAAACCGAAATGTGTGTATTAGTTGTATTACAAAGGATATTTTACACAATGTAGAAGAAAAAAAATATTAAAAAATGAAAATTTTGAAATTTAAGTCTAAAGGAACGATTTTGTTGCAGCCGCGTAATCTTTTTTTCAACTGCCAAATTTGAATTGTGAGTGCTTATTGTGTTCCTTAGATTAATCTGATTAATTTAGGAACAAAATGAAATAAAAAAATCGAAATTACTAATTTAAAGGTAAAGATATTCTTCTCAGAACTGCTCTCTCAAAGGTTAATTTGGGTGCCAAATCAATTTGTAAAGTACTCTATTTTAGAAATTATTCATTGTGGAGGTTTTTTGTCTTCATCTAGGGTTTTCTTCAGTGTTATCCTTCATCTCATCCCTGTCTTCCCTCTTCCCGCGTTATGTCATCGGACTCTTCTTTCTTCCCTCGTCCAGGCCACATAACCATGAAACAGTAACACTTAATTACTCTAATTCTAGTCTCTCACTCTTAGTCTTTCTTATTTTGTTTCAAATCCCTTCCTCCTCCCATTGTCCTATGGCTAAATCTCATTTTATCTCATTCTGCCATCCCATAAAACACATTAACTTAAAATAGAATAAATGTTGATGTCATTTCCTCCTCTAATTCTTTTTTTTTTTCATCTTTCTTCTCTTGCAATTATTCTTAATTCTTCTTTTTCGACGACCTCAAATGCGTTCATCGATGTTGTGATGCTGTCGAGGGTGACGCTTAGGGTCTTTTTGGTTGTGTTACGGTGATGACTTTTTCCATGGATTAACTGCTTACCATATAAATTCGCAAAGTTTAAACGCACATATTGATGATTTCTTTGTAACATTTGAATCTAGTATCTTCGATGTTGTAATGATGAGCGAAATATGGCTTAAATCGTCCTTTCTTCAGAAACTGGTTCGAAGTGGTCACTGAACCAGTTTCTGGAGAAGGTTGCAACATGGCGTCCGAAACGTCAAACATTTTTTTCAAAAGGTGCAAGACAAAACTTGAAAGTTTCTAGTGTTAGATAATCTTCGAATCTCCCAGATGCTTTGTTGCGTCTTGGACTGGTCTAGACGTCATGGACTTAACCTGAATCCAGGTAAATCGTAAACCATTATGTTTGGCAATCGCCCCTTAATGGCACAATTTAATTCTTTAACTTCAACTCAATTGAGACTCGGTGATGTAGTTATTCCGTTTCCTAATACGGTCAGAAAACTTGGTATGATAATGGATTCGGGGGTGTCTTGGAGGTCACAAGTTCAAGGAGTGTATAACTCTTGTTTCTATATTTTGGGAAAATTTTGATGCTACTTTCCTCCTGCTCCTTTCCACTCAAAGAAAGTGTACTCAGCGTCGTCTCGTTTGTCGCAGTACATACATCGTTATGCCTTAAAGTATCCATGTCTACAGATGAATTTTTTCTGTATCCAAAGTCCATCTATCTTTCTATTATCTCGGTTTTATTACAATTTTCCTTCTCTTTTTGTACTCTGTGGATCTCGTTTTGTATGCACTGCTCATCTGGATCAAGATACTTTCCTTGGATTTTGATTAATGTCTCCAGGTATTTCTCTGCGTGCGTAGAAGAGGAGTTTTTTCAGGTCCATTAGGTCTCTTCCAACCATTACCCCCAAATTCTTCAGTAATTTTTTCGATTCTTCCACTCTGACTGGTGCTTCTTCTCTGCTTCTCATAACCATTACCTCAGCTTTCTCCGGGGCAACTGCCGGGTCTATCTCTTACATCTTTCTCATTATGTTGTTTATTATGAGCTGTGTTATTTCAATATCTTCGATTTCCCAGCCACTAACCACGATTGCATGCGTAATTAGTTTAACATCATTATTGTCTATGTTTATATTCAAAATTTGATCTTTCGTAGCTATTTAGCAGACTCTAAATAGCTCTTCCTTTTTCTACATATTCGGGAAGATGTTTTCCTTTATTAAATTACTGTATAGCCTGGCTTTTCTACTTCTATAGTGTCGTTTATCAGAGATTGCACCTCTTCATCTGAAACTTCAGATATTTCCGCGACTATATATCCTTTTGGAATATTATTCCTCTTCCTTCTGGAAATCGATCATTTAGGTTCTTCAATTTAAATGTCTGATGAGATGACGCTCTAGAACTGTACCCCTATTAGGTTTCAGGTTTAGGACGATAATAACAATAACAACGCTGCTTCAAGCTTGCTATTTAAACGTTATCATTTGATCTATGATTCCAAAAGTACAGGTTTTTCAGCATTTTTCTTTGCCAAAACCGAAATGTGTGTGTTAGTTGTGTTACAAAGGATATTTTACATGATGTAGAAAAAAAAAATCATTTGAAAATGAAAATTTTAAATTTACGTCTAAGGAACGACTTTCAACTCAATCAGTTTTTTCAGTATTTTTCTTTGCCAAAACTGAAATGTGTGTGTTAGTTGTATTACAAAGGATATTTTGCACGATGTAGAAGAAAAAAAATATTAAAAAATGAACATTTTGAAATTTAAGTCTAAAGGAACGATTTTTTTGCAGCCGCGTAATTTTTTTTTCAACTGCCAAATTTGAATTGTAGGTGCTTATTGTGTTCCTTGGATTAATCTGATTACTTTAGGAACAAAATAAAATAAAAAAAAATCGATATTACTAATTTAAAGGTAAAGATATTCTTCTCAAAACCGCTCTTGATTTTAGTTCTAGATTTAGAGTTCGATGTAATGATATGAAAGATTTATCTAGAAGATCTATTTTAAAAGTTATTCATTGTAGAGGAAATTCACTCTCATACATTTTCTTCAGTGTTATCCCGCCTTATGTTATCGAACTCTTCTTTCTTCCTTTGTCTAGGCCACATAACCATGAAACTGTAACACCATCCTTTTAGTTTTTAAACCAAAGGACCCCCTTGTCTTTCTTATTTTCTTCCAAGTCCCATCCTCGAGACTCCTATGGCTCATCCTCATTTACTATCTCACAGTATATTGATTGGTCTTGACCAAAATGGTTCTAATGTGCTAAATGCAGTTTTGAAAACTTAATCAATGTTGAAAAACTTTAAACAATTGTCAACAGCTGAAAAAGCCGCGTTGAGTGAGTAATTGTGCAAAACAATTAAGAAACACTAAATGAGATGTTTTTTAAAAAAATGCAAAAAAAAAATGATTGACTACCAACAGTGATCATATTGATTCTAAAGCACTAAAAATATCTGTGTGATACTTGATTAAAGTCGAAAAATTGAAAATAATAGATTTTGATGTTTTTGAGAGTGCCAAAAATGTCAAAAATATCAAAAGTTGGAAAACGATTACAATACATCTTCGTTTAATGTACGTAAACTAATTTTATAAATAGTGAATGGGACACTTTCCAGAAAATAAAAAGAAATATTGTGAAATATATTAATGAAAACGGTTCTAATGCACCAAAAACAGTTTTCTAATGCACATCTAAACCCGCATGTTTCTAGTTCTATCTAGTATTAGTTCTAATGATAGTTGTTTTCAAATGATTTAAAAAATTTATTTATCATCACGCATGTTCACGTGAATGGTACAAAAATGTATACTCGCTCACGGTGGGTCACGCATGATCTCTAATCCTCAGTGGCGGCTCGTGAGGGAGGACTTTCCCGCCCCACTTTCCCCTGCAAATCTAAACCATTGTATTTGGCAATCGCCCGGATTATATATTGTTGGAGAGTAAACAAAAGCAATATTTAAGCTTCTCAAAGTAGTATTTAGTGTTTAGGCAGCAGTATTATACTTCTATAAACAATGTTTAGGTTTTTGAAAACATGTTTTATTCTTCTAGAGCAATATTTAGTATTTTGGCAGAAATATTATACTTTCTGAAGCAATATTTAGGCTTCTGAAAGCAATATTTAGTCTTCTAGAGCAATGTCTAGTCTTTTGGCAGCAGTATTATACTTCTATAAGCAATGTTTAGGTTTTTGAAAACATGTTTTATTCTTCTAAAGCAATATTTAGTATTTTGGCAGAAATATTATACTTTCTGAAGCAATATTTAGGCTTCTGAAAGCAATATTTAGTCTTCTAGAGCAATGTCTAGTCTTTTGGCAGCAGTATTATACTTCTATAAGCAATGTTTAGGTTTTTGAAAACATGTTTTATTCTTCTAAAGCAATATTTAGTATTTTGGCAGAAATATTATACTTTCTGAAGCAATATTTAGGCTTCTGAAAGCAATATTTAGTCTTCTAGAGCAATGTCTAGTCTTTTGGCAGCAGTATTATACTTCTATAAGCAATGTTTAGGTTTTTGAAAACATGTTTTATTCTTCTAAAGCAATATTTAGTATTTTGGCAGAAATATTATACTTTCTGAAGCAATATTTAGGCTTCTGAAAGCAATATTTAGTCTTCTAGAGCAATGTCTAGTCTTTTGGCAGCAGTATTATACTTCTATAAGCAATGTTTAGGTTTTTGAAAACATGTTTTATTCTTCTAAAGCAATATTTAGTATTTTGGCAGAAATATTATACTTTCTGAAGCAATATTTAGGCTTCTGAAAGCAATATTTAGTCTTCTAGAGCAATGTCTAGTCTTTTGACAGCAGTATTATACTTCTATAAGCAATGTTTAGGTTTTTGAAAACATGTTTTATTCTTCTAGAGCAATATTTAGTATTTTGGCAGAAATATTATACTTTTTGAAGCAATATTTAGGCTTCTGAAAGCAATATTTCGTCTTCTGATAGCAATATTTAATCTTCTAGAGCAGTATCTAATCTGTTGGCAGCACTGTTATACTGTCAGAAGTAATAATTATTTTTCTCAAAGTAGTATTTAGTCTTCTAGAGCAATATCTAGTCTTTTGGCAGTGGTATTATACTGCTGAAAGCAATATTTAGTCTTCTGATAGTAATATTTCGTCTTCTGATAGCAATATTTCGTCTTCTGATAGCAATATTTAATCTTCTAGAGCAGTATTTAATCTTTTGGCAGCACTGTTATACTGTCAAAGGCAATAAGTAGTTTTCTCAAAGTAGTATTTAGTCTTCTAGAACAATATCTAGTTTTTTGGCAGTGGTATTATACTGCTGAAAGCAATATTTAATCTTCTGATAGCAATATTTCGTCTTGTGATAGCAATACTTAATCTTCTAGAGTAGTATCTAATCTTTTGGCAGCACTGTTATACTGCCAGAAGCAATAATTAATTTTCCCAAAGTAGTATTTAGTCTTCTAGAGCAATATGTAGTCTTTTGGCAGTGGTATTATATTGCTGAAAGCAATATTTTGTCTTCTGATAGCAATATTTAGTCTTCTTGAGCAGCATCTGGTCTTTTGGCCTCAGTACTATACTTCTGGAAATAATATTTAGGCTTCTCAAAGTAGCGTTTAGTCTTTTGGCAGTAATATTATACTTCTGTAAGCAATATTTTGTCCTCTGATAGCAATATTTAGTCTTCTGATAACAATATTTCGTCTTCTGATAGCAATATTTAATCTTCTAGAGCAGTATCTAATCTTTTGGCAGCACTGTTATACTGCCAGAAGCAATAATTAGTCTTCTCAAAGTAGTATTTAGTCTTCTAGAACAATATCTAGTTTTTTGGCAGTGGTATTATACTGCTGAAAGCAATATTTAATCTTCTGATAGCAATATTTCGTCTTGTGATAGCAATACTTAATCTTCTAGAGTAGTATCTAATCTTTTGGCAGCACTGTTATACTGCCAGAAGCAATAATTAATTTTCCCAAAGTAGTATTTAGTCTTCTAGAGCAATATGTAGTCTTTTGGCAGTGGTATTATATTGCTGAAAGCAATATTTTGTCTTCTGATAGCAATATTTAGTCTTCTAGAGCAGCATCTGGTCTTTTGGCCTCAGTAATATACTTCTGGAAATAATATTTAGGCTTCTCAAAGCAGCGTTTAGTCTTTTGGCAGTAGTATTATACTTCTGTAAGCAATATTTTGTCCTCTGATAGCAATATTTAGTCTTCTGATAACAATATTTCGTTTTCTGATAGCAATATTTAATCTTCTAGAGCAGTATCTAATCTTTTGGCAGCACTGTTATACTGCCAGAAGCAATAATTAATTTTCCCAAAGTAGTATTTAGTCTTCTAGAGCAATATGTAGTCTTTTGGCAGTGGTATTATATTGCTGAAAGCAATATTTTGTCTTCTGATAGCAATATTTAGTCTTCTTGAGCAGCATCTGGTCTTTTGGCCTCAGTACTATACTTCTGGAAATAATATTTAGGCTTCTCAAAGTAGCGTTTAGTCTTTTGGCAGTAATATTATACTTCTGTAAGCAATATTTTGTCCTCTGATAGCAATATTTAGTCTTCTGATAACAATATTTCGTCTTCTGATAGCAATATTTAATCTTCTAGAGCAGTATCTAATCTTTTGGCAGCACTGTTATACTGCCAGAAGCAATAATTAATTTTCCCAAAGTAGTATTTAGTCTTCTAGAGCAATATGTAGTCTTTTGGCAGTGGTATTATATTGCTGAAAGCAATATTTTGTCTTCTGATAGCAATATTTAGTCTTCTTGAGCAGCATCTGGTCTTTTGGCCTCAGTACTATACTTCTGGAAATAATATTTAGGCTTCTCAAAGTAGCGTTTAGTCTTTTGGCAGTAATATTATACTTCTGTAAGCAATATTTTGTCCTCTGATAGCAATATTTAGTCTTCTGATAACAATATTTCGTCTTCTGATAGCAATATTTAATCTTCTAGAGCAGTATCTAATCTTTTGGCAGCACTGTTATACTGCCAGAAGCAATAATTAGTCTTCTCAAAGTAGTATTTAGTCTTCTAGAACAATATCTAGTCTTTTGGCAGTGGTATTATACTGCTGAAAGCAATATTTAGTCTTCTGATAGCAATATTTCGTCTTGTGATAGCAATACTTAATCTTCTAGAGTAGTATCTAATCTTTTGGCAGCACTGTTATACTGTCAGAAGCAATAATTAATTTTCCCAAAGTAGTATTTAGTCTTCTAGAGCAATATGTAGTCTTTTGGCAGTGGTATTATATTGCTGAAAGCAATATTTTGTCTTCTGATAGCAATATTTAGTCTTCTAGAGCAGCATCTGGTCTTTTGGCCTCAGTAATATACTTCTGGAAATAATATTTAGGCTTCTCAAAGCAGCGTTTAGTCTTTTGGCAGTAGTATTATACTTCTGTAAGCAATATTTTGTCCTCTGATAGCAATATTTAGTCTTCTGATAACAATATTTCGTCTTCTGATAGCAATATTTAATCTTCTAGAGCAGTATCTAATCTTTTGGCAGCACTGTTATACTGCCAGAAGCAATAATTAGTCTTCTCAAAGTAGTATTTAGTCTTCTAGAACAATATCTAGTCTTTTGGCAGTGGTATTATACTGCTGAAAGCAATATTTTGTCTTCTGATAGCAATATTTAGTCTTCTAGAGCAGTATCTGGTCTTTTGGCCTCAGTATTATACTTCTGGAAATAATATTTAGGCTTCTCAAAGCAGCGTTTAGTCTTTTGGCAGTAGTATTATAGTTCTGTAAGCAATATTTTGTCCTCTGATAGCAATATTTAGTTTTCTGATAACAATATTTCGTCTTCTGATAGCAATATTTAATCTTCTAGAGCAGTATCTAATCTTTTGGCAGTACTGTTATACTGCCAGAAGCAATAATTAGTTTTCTCAAAGTAGTATTTAGTCTTCTAGAGCAATATGTAGTCTTTTGGCAGAAATATTATACTTTCTGAAGCAATATTTAGGCTTCTGAAAGCAATATTTAGTCTTCTAGAGCAATGTCCACCTCTACAGTGTCCTTCACTACCTCAGGAGTAATTCTATTTGGACACGGGGCCCATCCATTTTTCATTCTTACCATCTGAATCTTCATCTGAAACTTTAGATTTTGCACGTTTTCGCGACTATATTCCCTTTTGGAATGTTATTTCTCTTCCTTCTGGAAATCGGTCATTTAGGTTCTTCAACCTAAATATCTCATCACAAATGCGGACGATCCGGTTTTTCCTACCCTTCAACATATTAATCTTCATACTCTTGGGGTGACAGGAGAAGAAATTGATAAAGGGTGAATAGGTCGGTTTCCGGTACCAATCCAACATAATCGACTGATCAGAGCTACACACAACAAGTTCACAAAGGTGAACTGTGTGTGAAGAGAAACTTGAATGGGAGAGCCAGTATACAAAGGATTAAATCTGTTTAAATTTCCAAATTTCTGTTTAAATACTATCCCATCTCCATTCGATAATCATACTTAGTAGTTATCAGTAAAACAAAACCTCTGCTTCTTGTAACAAAACTGAAGGAATCCCTGATGTTGCACTCAATCCACTTTGAGAAGACCTTGGTAAGAATTTAGCCAAAAAGGCAGACATGGCATAACTTGAGGAGCTAATCAAGGAAATGATCGGCAGTAATGGGACATCATCTTTGTGGATATGAAATGATGTTTTGATGTTTTGAAATGAGATTCTCATCTAAAAGATCTTTGCAAATCGAATTAAATTTTCTTTGGATAGAAGAGGTTGGGGTCTGTTGAGTGAGTGTGTCATCCAAAAGTTGGAGGGATTTAGAAATATATTGGGATCTTCTCGTTGAGACTTCAGAAACAGGTTGTTCTCATGGTAAAGTTTCCCAATTAATTGATTCACAATGAACCACAAAGCTATTTTCATCTATTTGCCTTGCCTTAATCTTTATATGCAGCATTTTTGTTTCTAACATCTCATCCCTATCCTTTTCTTCAAAAAATATATTTTAAGTTTTATTCTTTCTAACATTCCTAAACCCGCCCTAATTTATCATCGTTATCAGATATTACATAAGATTACTTAATCAAATACAAAATGATCGATAACTTACTAAAAAAAAAAGTTTCAAATTCGCATTAAACAAACAAACAGAGTCAAAACAAACTTATCTTTTAATAAGATTAACCCGAAACTTACAACTAAAGAAATCGATTCAAAATGAATCACACCAATTTCGCGATAAATCGAACTTAATAATGCAAATCGCGTCGTAAAAATTTAATAAACACCGTTCAATTGATAATTTTATCAATCATTTTTTTTTGTTCGTTTCGCGGACGTGATTTAAATACTTAATACTGCTTCGACGTCGATTTTATTCTGCGCAAAATCTCGCGGTCGTTTTCGCCCCCCGCGGCTATAAAAACCGAAAACGGAAGAAGAAACGGTTTCAGTCGATTTTAACACTTAAAAAGTGACAAAGACGATTTTTTTTTATCGGTAAGTTTCTCTTTCTCGGCGAAATTTTATTTGAAAGTTTAACTCGCGTTTGTTATTCAGTGTCAAGGTTATTAACAATTTCTTTTTCGCTTAATTAAGATTAAGATTTTACGATTAGTATGAAATGATTGGGTGTTTGTGTTATTCAGGATGGGATTTATAATTATATCTAGACTAAACAAGACTTGTTTTCTTAATTATTTTGATCAATTTTGATATCTAAAATTAAATAATTTTTTTTTTGAATTGGCGCCTATTCGATTTTAGTTTGATTAAGCGTCGTTAGATGGCGCAATTTTGAAATGATTGAGATTAAAGTATAATTTTTAATCTTAAATCTAATAATAAATAAATATTGTATATCGAAATCGTGCTCAATAATACAAAGTCGAATTAACAATAATCGTTATATATAACGATTAAAACAATATATAAAACAAATCTCACCTTGTCCAATTTTTTTCACAAACACCTTATTTAATTAACGTTACATACTTCGGTTATTCACCTTTTTGGTTCTAAAAATAATTTTTGCGCTTCTTTTACATCATATTTAACCCTCCAACACACGCGCATTTTTTTTTTGACGTGAGTGCTCGCACCGGACTGAGAGTCCGGGTTTCTTTGCCAAATAAGAAGTACCGCGGTTCATGATATCTATGTATTCAAACGATTCGAGCCAAAATGGTAATTTGACAGCATGTCAGTGACCAAGTGTACGAATAGGGAGTTTATTAAAGTTCACCTTTCGTTTCTTCCGTGGCCTTGAACTGCTTTCAAAAATGTTGATACTACCTCTGGAAGACTTGATAATGCTTCTAGAAGCCTTAACATAGCTTTCAGAAGGCTTGAACTGCTTCCACAAGATTTTATGCTGCAGCTGAAAGACTTGATACTATTTCTAGAAGATTTTAAATGATTCCAAAAGACTTGATACCGTTTGTAAAACTACTGGCAAAAAAATGTTTGAAAATGCAAAGTCTTAAAGAAGACATTTTTATTGCAAAAGGCACGAAATTGTTAATACAATTTGATTTTGCTTCCAAAATACCAAATACTGCTAGGATACAAAATGTTCATTTCAAAAGTTGAAAAAATTTCAATTATAGACCAAATATTGCTTGTGAAGGTGTAAGCACTGCTGATATAAGGCATTTCTATTGCAAATTAATCATATGCGCCAGATACATGGACGTTTTTCATGTCACTTTTGTTTTGAGAACAGTCATTCGTCGTTTGAATCTTTTCCCAATTCAGTTTTTTCACTATCCAGCGCCCATACTTATTTTCAAAAACCGGCGCTTATGAAGCTACGAAGATTGTGTTAGATGTACCACTGACGATCTAAAGATAAATCAGTTAGCTGCAGAATTCTTCGAATCCTCTATTTGGGCATCGTAAATCTTACACAAATTGCTGGTTCTTGTCCTAAAAACGCTTTAGCACTAGCTCATCTGCCGTTTCATTGGCAGCACTTCCAGAGTGACCTCAGTGTAGTTAAAACGACGAACCGTTTGAGCTATCTGTATTTCCACATAAATTTTGATAATCCTCTACGTGATTTCGAGCTTTGTGGAGATGAGTTACTCAGCTTGTGTTCTCATTCAATCCCAAGATTATTCCTCACTTGCGCAATCAGTAATAAAAGAGTCCAATATAATTATATTTACAAACTCACTTCTACAGTATTATATATTTAGAAATCTGAAACTAGCAACTAACGCCATTAACAACGACAACATTCTGATCTGAAATAATACTTTGACGTCCTTCAACATCGGCAAATACAGAAAAAAGGGATTAACTAACTAGAAACTGACGAAATGACCTATTTACCTTTATTAGCTGTTTCCACCAAAACTTATTTTCGAAAGTAAGTCTTTTTTTCGTAGACAAGAACGGATATATTAAAAAAAAATGTTAACTTGAATGGTTGCGGTCCGCCGAACCAGCGGTTGCAAATTGCTAAAAGACTCTGTAAGTCGATAGTTAAATTTGCAGGAAAAGATTTTATTAATCATAAAATCGTGGCTAAGAGAAAATACTGGAAATTATTTGACAGCAGACTTGCAGGAAAAAAATTTTATGACTAAAGTGGCTAAGAGAAAATACAGGAAATTATTTTCAGGATTCTGAGATGACCGCTAGGAGGTGCAAATACCATCTTTAATGCCTTGAAATCTTAACAATTAAACAATTAGTCATCTTAGGAATGGTATCTCAATTTTAAGATACTTGTACATATCAGTTTCAGTCCAGTCCCAGTATATTCCGGGTTCATGCCGGGATTTCGTGAAACAAGATTTATCGTTTAGAAGTCTGGGAGCATTAAGAAAGATTTGCAATGAAAATACGATTAGCACCAAATAAATTAATTTTCTGGAAGCATTTCAAGCCTTATAGACGCAATATCAAGTATTCTGACAGCAGTATCAAATCTTTTGTTAGCGTTCCAAATGTTTTGGAAGCAATTTAGATTTTCTAGAAGCAATATTAAGCCTACCTGAGCCAATATCGAGACTTTTGTAACCATTTTAAATCTTCTAGAAGTAGTATCAAGTCTTCTGGAATCTTCTCGAGTCGACTGAAAGCATTTCAAATCTTCCAAAAACAGTATAAAGTCTTACAGGGGCTATATCTAATCTTTTGGAAGCATTTTAAAATATCTAGAAGCAGTATCATGTCTTCATTATTAAAATCTTCTAGAAACAGTATCAAGTCTTTTGGAAACTTCTCAAGTCTTCTGAAAGCATTTGAAATCTTCTGGAAGCAGTATAAAGTTTTACAGGGACAGTATCAAGCCTTTAGAAAGCATTTTAAAACATCTAGAAGCAGTATCAAGTCTTCTGGAATCTTCTCGAGTCTTCTGAAAGCATTTCAAATCTTCCAGAAATAGTATAAAGTCTTACAGGGGCTATATTTAATCTTTTGAAAGCATTTTAAAATATCTAGAAGCAGTATCGATTCTTAATTATTAATGTTTTCTAGAAGCAGTATCAAGTCTTTTGGAAACTTCTCAAGTCTTCTGAAAGCATTTGAAATCGTCTAGAAGCAATATAAAGTCTTAGGAGGCATTTTAAAACATCTAGAAGCAGTATCAAGTCTTCTGGAAGTAGTATTCAGTCTTTTGGAAGCACTTCAAGTAATTTTGAAGTATTTCAAGTCTTCTAAAAGTAAGTATAAGCTCTTCTGGAAACATTGTAAGTCGTCTGGAAGTATTGTAAGTCATCTGGAAATATTTTAAGTCTTCTAGAAGCAGTATCAGTCTTCTGGAAACATTCCAAGTATTCTGGAAAAAGTACTTTGGAAGCATTGTAGGTCGTCTGGACACACTTCAAGTCCTCTAGATGCAATATCAAGGCTTCTAAAAGCGTTGTAAGTCATCTGTAAGCATTGTAAGTCGTCTGGATGCATTGTAAGACATCTGTAAATTCATCATTTTAAGTCTTCTAGAAATATCAGTCTAGAAATTCAAGTCTTCTGGAAGCAATATAAAGTATCAAATCATCTAGAGGTAACAACATCAAGTCTTCTGTAAACATTTTAAGTTTTCTAGATGCTATATCAAGTTATCTGAAAGCATTGTAAGTCGTCTGGAAGTATTTTAAATCCTCTAGAAGCAGTAACAGTCTTCTGGAAGCCGCGGTACTTTATAAATCTAGGGACTTTAATTTGTATTGTATTTAAGACAATAATTAAAAAAAATTTTTTATTATCATAAAATTTGCGATAGGCAAATAAATGCCTGCGTTGAATACGCTGCACATTTTTCGGGGCATTTATGTTCTACAACTTTCATTATCTTCTTCGTTTCTTCTAATCAGATAAGAAGCCATTTTGAACGAAAAAAAACATCGTACCGTCTGCAAAATTTTTTGAAAAGCTTCAGTCTTCACCTTCAAAGAGTATTTTTCTTCGCTATCGTATTCATATTCGTATTTTACTGTGTTGTACACTAAGAAATTTTTGACACTAAAATGACATAATTATGTCGGTAAAAAAGTTGCCTTTTCTGTTAAACAATAGAGGGTGCAGAACCCGGAGTGAGAGTCCGGTGCGTGTACCGAAAGGTTAAAAGGGGATTATTAAATCTGCACGACAGACATCTGGCCTATTGGTTTAAAACGGCCAAATAGTGTCGGGTCCTTCCTCCTCTTTTCCTGGTACCGCCCATCTGGGCATTTTATCGGGGAAAAATCCTCTTCTTCCTTTCTTCCTCTGGTTGGTCCTCTGGAATTATTATGGAATATTTATAGACCATTCGATAGCCCACTCATTCTTGGATAGGCCTCTCTCCCAGAAAATTCTATACTAAAATTCTTTTTCTTTCATTATCGTCCTGCACATTATCGTAATTGCCTCTCATACCTCTTTACCACACAAAATGAGTGTGCAAGCACAAAAAACACCATGACTGGTATGAGTACTTTTGTCAAGTCGCTGTAACCATCCCATCTTTCCTGCCACAGCTCCTCCGTTCTAAGTCTGAGTTCATTTTCCGCATCTCTTCCTCTTTTATACAATAGGCTTCCTTCCTCTACCAGCAAGTCAAGAGGAGGTATATGAGCAATGACTTTTGTAGCATCATTCAACGCCGTCCTTCTATTCACTGCCCTAATCATCCCATACAATATCACCAACACAACTGCCAAGACAATAAACTTCCTCTTGCTTGCCATCTGTCCTCCACATTGGGCATTAACCTCTTTAGTAGATTTGTCATGCAAGTCACATTCTTTATCGTCTTCCTTACATGCACCGTCATACCCATGTCCTTATCTCGAAATGGAACCCCCAAATATCTAGCACTTAGCACTGTCCCGATGTCCCGACTCCTATTTATCATGATAGACATCGTTGATATCTTCCTCCTTCCTTGTAGAAGGATAGGTCTACAAGGAATCATCTACGATGCCCTTTACTCTCTGCATGGCTTGAATCGAGGATCTTCCTTTTCTAAACCCGTATTGCATTTTGTGTTATAGTTCTCTCTCCTCCGATTCCTGATGTAGTCTTTCCCTTATGAGTATCTCAAACAATTTACTTATATTAATTATAAATAATTTACTTATGGTATTGCAATTTCGGTTATTTTCTTCTTTAGCTTCTCAATGGTCTTGGGAATTGTCCAGTATTAAGACATCCGTTATACAAATTCACGAAAGTTTTCCTATTTCCCAGAACTGTTTCAATAAAAATATCAGGAATTATGTCGTCCGGTCCAGGAGCTTTCTGCCATCTGGTGCAGGACTTTGCTTCCTTCTATCAACACTCTATTCTTTTATTTAATTTTCGATGTTACAATTTTGTATGTTCTCCTAATTTTATTTTCAACACCGTTAATTAATAATAACATAAACCAGGTCAGTTTAACTAACCCATCTTTACTTACAACTGAACCTATCATTTACAAAAAACTACCTTATATCGAGAAGTGATTCTTTGCAAAAAACATTATCAGTGATTGACAATTTAAAAGTAGTTGAGCGCTACGATAACAAACTTGGTAACCATTTCACAAAACTTAAAGACGCTACAGAAAACAAATTTAAATCCAATTTAATTTATTGCATTTCATGCAACGATTGTAGTGGAAAATATGTTGGTCAGACTTCTCAATGGCTTAAAAGTAGAATTTCTAAACATAAAAGTAACTGCCGGTTGAATAAGACCGTTTGTGCATTATCCCAACATGTTCAGGATTGCAACCACACTTTCGATTTTGATAACGTTAAAATTTTGGATGTTGAATCTAATTACTACAATAGAATTTTCTTAGAGATGGTCCATATAAATTACACTAATAATACGGTTAACAGTTCGGTACACGCACCGGACTCTCACTCCGGGTTCTTCACCCTCTATTGTTTAACAGAAAAGGCAACTTTTTTACTGACATAATTATGTCATTTTTGTGTCAAAAATTTCTTAGTGTACAACACAGTAAAATACGAATATGAATACGATAGCGAAGAAAATTACTGTTTAAAGGTGAAGACTGAAGCTTTTCAAAAAATTTTGCAGACGGTACGATGTTTTTTTTCCGTTCAAAATGGCTTCTTATCTAATTAAAAGAAACGAAGAAGATAATGAAAGCTGTAGAACATAAATGCCCCGAAAAATCAACGCGGGCATTTATTTGCCTATCGCAAATATAAGCAAATATAGATAATAAAAAAATTTTTTAAATTATTGTCTTAAAAAGAATAATAAATAATTAAAGTCCTTAGATTTATAAAGTATCGCGGCTTCCAGAAGACTGTTACTGCTTCTAGAGGATTTAAAATACTTCCAGACGACTTACAATGCTTTCAGATAACTTGATATAGCATCTAGAAAACTTAAATGTTTCCAGAACACTTGATGTTGTTACCTCTAGATGATTTGATACTGTTTTAAGAAAACTTTATATTGCTTTCAGAAGACTTGAATTTCTAGACTGATATTTCTAGAAGACTTAAAATGATGAATTTACAGATGTCTTACAATGTATCCAAACGACTTACAATGCTTACAGATGACTTACAACGCTTGTGGAAGCCTTGATATTGCATCTAGAGGACTTGAAGTGTGTCCAGACGACCTACAATGCTTCCAAAGTACTTTATGTCGCTGTTAGAAGACTTAAGATGCTTCCAGAAGACTTAATATTGTATCTAAGAAACTTGATATGGTTTCCAGAATACTTGGAATGTTTCCAAGACTGATACTGCTTCTAGAAGACTTAAAATATTTCCAGATGACTTACAATACTTCCAGACGACTTACAATGTTTCCAGAAGACCTTATACTTACTTTTAGAATACTTCAAAATTACTTGAAGTGCTTCCAAAAGACTGGATACTACTTCCAGAAGATTTGATACTGCTTCTAGATGTTTTAAAATGCTTCCTAAAGCTTTGATACTGCCCCTATAAGACTTTATACTGCTTCTAGACGATTTCAAATGCTTTCAGAAGACTTGAGAAGTTTCCAAAAGACTTGATACTGCTTCTAGAAGATTTTAATAATTAAGAATCGATACTGCTTCTAGATATTTTAAAATGCTTTCAAAAGGTTAGATATAGCCTCTGTAAGACTTTATACTATTTCTGGAAGATTTGAAATGCTTTCAGAAGACTCGAGAAGATTCCAGAAGACTTGATGCTGCTTCTAGATGTTTTAAAATGCTTCCTAAAGGCTTGATACTGTCCCTGTAAGACTTTATACTGCTTCCAGAAGATTTCAAATGCTTTCAGAAGACTTGAGAAGTTTCCAAAAGACTTGATACTGTTTCTAGAAGATTTTAATAATGAAGACATGATACTGCTTCTAGATATTTTAAAATGCTTCCAAAAGATTAGATATAGCCCCTGTAAGACTTTATACTGTTTTTGGAAGATTTGAAATGCTTTCAGTAGACTCGAGAAGATTCCAGAAGACTTGATACTACTTCTAGAAGATTTAAAATGGTTACAAAAGTCTCGATATTGGCTCAGGTAGGCTTAATATTGCTTCTAGAAGATCTAAATTGCTTCCAAAACATTTCGACTGCTAACAAAAGATTTGATATTGCTGTCAGAATACTTGACATTGCGTCTATAAGGCTTGAAATGCTTCCAGAAAATTAATTTATTTGGTGCCAATCGTATTTTCATTGCAAGTCTTTCGTAATGCTCCCAGACTTCTAAACGATAAATCTTCTTTCACGAAATCCCGGCATGAACCCGGAATATACTGGGACTGGACTGAAACTGAAATGTACAAGTATCTTAAAATTGAGATACCATTCCTAAGATGACTAATTGTTTAATTGTTAAGATTTCAAGACATTAAAGATGGTATTTGCACCTCCTAGCGGTCATCTCAGAATCCTGAAAATAATTTCCTGTATTTTCTCTTAGCCACTTTAGTCATAAAATTTTTTTCCTGCAAGTCTGCTGTCAAATAATTTCCAGTATTTTCTCTTAACCACGATTTTATGATTAATAAAATCTTTTCCTGCAAATTTAACTATCGACTTACAGAGTCTTTTAGCAATTTGCAACCGCTGGTTCGGCGGACCGCAACCATTCAAGTTAACATTTTTTTTAATATATCATCCGTTCTTGTCTACGAAAAAAGGACTTACTTTCAAAAATAAGTTTTGGTGGAAACAGCTAATAAAGGTAAATAGGTCATTTCGTCAGTTTCTAGTTAGTTAATCCCTTTTTTCTGTATTTGCCGATGTTGAAGGACGTCAAATTATTATTTCAGATCAGAATGTTGTCGTTGTTAATGGCGTTAGTTGCTAGTTTCAGATTTCTAAATATATAATACTGTAGAAGTGAGTTTGTAAATATAATTATATTGGACTCTTTTATTACTGATTGCGCAAGTGAGGAATAATTTTGGGATTGAATGAGAACACAAGCTGAGTAACTAATCTCCACAAAGCTCGAAATCAAGTAGAGGATTATCAAAATTTGTGTGGAAATACAGATGGCTCAAACGGTTCGTCGTTTTAACTACACTGAGGTCACTCTGGAAGTGCTGCCAATGAAACGGCAGATGAGCTAGTGCTAAAGCGTTTTTAGGACCAGAACCAGCAATTTGTGTAAGATTTACGATGCCCAAATAGAGGATTCGAAGAATTCTGCAGCTAACTGATTTATCTTTAGATCGTCAGTGGTACATCTAACACAATCTTCGTAGCTTCATAAGCGCCGATTTTTGAAAATAAGTATGGGTGCTGGATAGTGAAAAAACTGAATTGGGAAAAGATTCAAACGACTAATGACTGTTCTCAAAATAAAAGTGACATGAAAAACGTCCATGTATCTGGCGCATATGGTTAATTTGCAATAGAAATGCCTTATATCAACAGTGCTTACACCTTCACAAGCAATATTTAGTCTATAATTGAAATTTTTTGAACTTTTGAAATGAACATTTTGTATCCTAGCAGTATTTGGTATTTTGGAAGCAAAATCACATTGTATTAACAATTTTGTGCCTTTTGCAATAAAAATGTCTTCTTTAAGACTTTGCATTTTCAAACATTTTTTTGCCAGTAGTTTTACAAATGGTATCAAGTCTTTTGGAATCATTTAAAATCTTCTAGAAATAGTATCAAGTCTTTCAGCTGCAGCATAAAATCTTGTGGAAGCAGTTCAAGCCTTCTGAAAGCTATGTTAAGGCTTCTAGAAGCATTATCAAGTCTTCCAGAGGTAGTATCAACATTTTTGAAAGCAGTTCAAGACTCCTGGTAGCTTATCAAGTTTGTTTTAAGCAGTATCAGCCACCGAAGAAACGAAAGGTGAAGTTCACACATAAACTCCCTATTCGTACACCTGGTCACTGACATGTTTCAAATCACCATTTTGGCTCGAATCGTTTGAATACATAGATATCATGAACCGCGGTACTTTAGTAATCTAGGGAGTTTAATACAAATCTCTTATTTGGCAAAGAAACCCGGACTCTCAGTCCGGGGCGAGCACTCACGTGAAAAAAAAATGCGCGTGTACTGGAGGGTTAACTATAGAACGGATACTCAGAATTTAAGTAACATATATGCTTACTTGTTTACTAGGGACAAGACTAACCATAACTATAATCCACAAACCCAACATAATCATGATATTAATAATGTTTCTACTTTCTCTAATGATATGGTTTTCTAGTTTTTAAGTTAGTAGCTTCATTTTTGATTGTTAATTGCATTTTCTTATTTACATAGTTATAGTAATTAATACAGTTATTTACACTGTATTAATTATTCTGATTACGTTTTATTGTTTTTATTTGATAAATCGTTTCTTTGGTTTGAATTTTTGAAATTTAAATTTTTAAAGTTTCCGCTTTGTTTTTGGTGAATTTCGGTTTGTGCGCAGTTTCGTTTTTCGGGGTTGCGTTTGCGATCGAAAACAGATTTTTTTTTTTCATATCAATTTTTACATTTTAACGTTCTCATCGAGTCCATTTTGTATTGTTAAATTTTACACGTTCTTGTTGAACTTTTAAGTTGTTATTTTAATTTACCGATACTCAGTTTGAATGTGTTTTCTACTATGACCAAGACGATTTTTATATTTCATGCTTTTTAAAACAAGTAAGTTTAATTTCATCTTATTTTGTTCTTTGGCGTCTTCAACATATGTTGGATGCTCATGTTAAAAAAACCTTTTCATTAATTGTAATAAAAAAATCTCCATTTTAGCAACATAAATGCTCTGAAGAAGAATAAAAATACATTCTAAATATATTAGCAATTTTAAAAAGTTGTTTCATTAATTACTTTGTGGACCGTTTATCCTGAATAAATCATTTTTATACTTATTGCCCACGTACGGTCGTTGGATACTTCTTATAACCTAAAATTTTTATTTTTGTCTTATAACTTTATTATTATTAGGATATTCTTAGATTAGTCTTAGAATAACATCAATAAAATTATTATTATTGCTTAAATTGACCACATTTATGGTCATATTACCACATGGTAATAAATTTTTTATTAAATTATTTTGTTTATTTCCGACTTTTGCGTCGAATTGGCGGAGATAAAATCTATTATTAAAACTTAAATCATTAAATCAAATCAATAATCATTATAAATTAATAAATTTCTCCTTTTCAAGGTCACCCACTTGAATAAACAAACTTAACCTTGCCCAATTTCTCGACAAAACCTTACTTAACGTTACATACTTCGGTTATTCACCTTTTTGATGCTAAAAATAACGTACTTACTTTTTTTCTGCTTCTTTTAACACCATAATTAATTAAAAATTATATTTTAAAACTCACAATTTTGACAGTTCGTTTAAAATAAATGTCAACTGTCAAAACTAATTTATATATGATTTCTTTTTTAAGTTGGCAATGACTACTTTTTCTATGATTAATGATAACGAATAATAATTTAATTATTTTTTTATTTTAATGATTTAATTATTTTGGTTTAATGATTTCATTTTAATTCAGATCATTAAAATGAATCGGAAATCCACAAAATAATTAATTATGATTCGTTTATGTTGGTACGAGATGAAGTTTGGTTGAGAAATTTGACAGTGACAGCAACAATTTTTATTTTTACAAAAATTTAGTTAATAATTTGATTTTTCTTCGAATAATATCATTAAAATGATTATTATTGATTGCATTTATGTACGTATTACCACATTTTAATATTTTTTTTTAAAGATATTCTATTCCAAATAGATATTGTTGTAAAAATACTGGATGATACTGCTTGCAGAAGTTTATTTACTGATTCTAGAAGATAAAATACTGCTAATAGAAGATTAAATACTAATGTCAGAGGGTTATATGTTGTTGGTTAGTAAATAGAATAGCTAAAATATGCAATTGGTGAGATACCTTTCTTATTTAAAAAAGGATGAGGAAATCTGCACGACAGACATCTGGTCTACGTTTAACGTTGGTGACGGCTTAAAGCACTGATTCTCAACCTTTTTAAAGCTACTGCCCCTCTGAAGAGCGATTACCACGATTTGTATATACGATACCACTATTTGTCTACCACTTTTGGTTCGAACATTGTTAGTAAGAGAGTATTATTCTTTAGTATCCGAGTTTGGCTTGGAGCCTTTCATAATTGATATGGAAATAATAAGAGTTTACACATTTCAGGATCCTCTCAGACGCCCTCCTCCCCCAGGAGGGCGTTACCGCTCCGTTGAGAATCACTGCACAAGACCAAGGACTAAAAATATTCGAGTTTAGCCATGCGTCTCTGGAAACAATATTTAGGCTTTTCAAAGGAGTATTAAGTCTTTTGATAGCAGTATTATGCTTCTGGAAGCAATGCTCAGGCTTCTGAAAGTAATATTTACTCTTCCAAGGCAGTATCTAGTCTTTTGACAGTGATATTATACTGCTGGAATCAGCATTCAGACTTTTGAAAACAATATTTAGTCTGCTAGGGCAGTATCTAGTTTTTTGGCAGCAATGTTATACTGCTGAAAGCAATAATTAGGCTTTTCAAAGCAGTATTTAGTCCTCTAGAGCAGTATTTGGTTTTTTGGCAGTAATATTATATTGCTGGAATCCGTATTCAAACTTCTGAAAGCGGGGTTTAGTCTTTTAGAGCAGTATCTAGTCTTTTGGTCTCAGTATTATATCTCTGGAAACAATATTTAAGCTTTTCAAAGCAACGTTTAATCTTTTAGCAGTAGTATTATACTTCTGGAAGCAATATTTTGTCTTCTGATAACAATATTTAGTCATCTGATAGCTATATTTAGTCTTCTAGAGCAGTATCTAATCTTTTGGCAGCACTGTTATACTGTCAGAAGCAATAATTAATCTTCTCAAAGTAGTATTTAGTCTTCTAGAGCAGTATCTAGTCTTTTGGCCTCAATATTATACTTCTGGAAACAATATTTAGGCTTCTGATAGCAATATTTCGTCTTGTGATAGCAATACTTAATCTTCTAGAGTAGTATCTAATCTTTTGGCAGCACTGTTATACTGTCAGAAGCAATAATTAGTTTTCTCAAAGTAGTATTTAGTCTTCTAGAGCAATATCTAGTCTTTTGGCAGTGGTATTATACTGCTGAAAGCAATATTTAGTCTTCTGATAGCAATATTTCGTCTTCTGATAGCAATATTTAATCTTCTAGAGCAGTATTTAATCTTTTGGCAGCACTGTTATACTGTCAAAAGCAATAATTAGTTTTCTCAAAGTAGTATTTAGTCTTCTAGAACAATATCTAGTCTTTTGGCCGTGGTATTATACTGCTGAAAGCAATATTTAGTCTTCTGATAGCAATATTTCGTTTTGTGATAGCAATACTTAATCTTCTAGAGTAGTATCTAATCTTTTGGCAGCACTGTTATACTGCCAGAAGCAATAATTAGTTTTCTCAAAGTAGTATTTAGTCTTCTAGAGCAATATGTAGTCTTTTGGCAGTGGTATTATATTGCTGAAAGTAATATTTTGTCTTCTGATAGCAATATTTAGTCTTCTAGAGCAGCATCTGGTATTTGGCCTCAGTATTATACTTCTGGAAATAATATTTAGGCTTCTCAAAGCAGCGTTTAGTCTTTTGGCAGTATTATTATACTTCTATAAGCAATATTTTGTCCTCTGATAGCAATATTTAGTCTTCTGATAACAATATTTCGTCTTCTGATAGCAATATTTAATCTTCTAGAGCAGTATCTAATCTTTTGGCAGCACTGTTATACTGCCAGAAGCAATAATTAGTCTTTTCAAAGTAGTATTTAGTCTTCTAGAGCAATATCTAGTTTTTTGGCAGTGGTATTATACTGCTGGAAGCAATATTTTGTCTTCTGATAGCAATATTTAGCCTTCTAGAGCAGTATCTGGTCTTTTGGCCTCAGTATTATACTTCTGGAAATTATATTTAGGCTTCTCAAAGCAGCGTTTAGTCTTTTGGCAGTAGTATTATAGTTCTGTAAGCAATATTTTGTCCTCTGATAGCAATATTTAGTCTTCTGATAACAATATTTCGTCTTCTGATAGCAATATTTAATCTTCTAAAGCAGTATCTAATCTTTTGGCAGCACTGTTATACTGCCAGAAGCAATAATTAATTTTCCCAAAGTAGTATTTAGTCTTCTAGAGCAATATGTAGTCTTTTGGCAGTGGTATTATATTGCTGAAAGCAATATTTTGTCTTCTGATAGCAATATTTAGTTTTCTGATAACAATATTTCGTCTTCTGATAGCAATATTTAGTCTTCTAGAGCAGTATCTAATCTTTTGGCAGCATTGTTATACTGCCAGAAGCAATAATTAGTCTTCTCAAAGTAGTATTTAGTCTTGTAGAGCAGTATCTAATGTTTTGACAACACTGCTATACTGCCAGAAGCAATAATTAGTCTTCTCAAAGTAGTATTTAGTCTTCTAGAGCAGTATCCAATGTTTTGACAACACTGTTACACTGCCAGATGCAATAATTAGTCTTCTCAAAGTAGTATTTAGTCTTCTAGAGCAGTATCCAATGTTTTGACAACACTGTTACACTGCCAGATGCAATAATTAGTCTTCTCAAAGTAGTATTTAGTCTTCTAGAGCAGTATCTAATCTTTTGGCAGCACTGTTATACTGCCAGAAGCAATAATTAGTCTTCTCAAAGTAGTATTTAGTCTTCTAGAGCAGTATCTAATGTTTTGACAACACTGTTATACTGCCAGAAGCAATAATTAGACTTCTCAAAGTAGTATTTAGTCTTCTAGAGCAGTATCTAGTCTTTTGGCCTTAGTATTATACTTCTGGAAACAATATTTAGGCTTCTCAAAGCAGCATTTAGTCTTTTGGCAGTAGTATTATACTTCCGGAAGCAATATTTTGTCTTCTGATAGCAATATGTTGTCTTCTGATAGTAATATTTAGTCTTCTAGAGCAGTATCTAATCTTTTGGTAGCACGGCTATACTGTCAGAAGCAATAATTAGTCTTCTCAAAGTAGTATTTAGTCTTGTAGAGCAGTATCCAATGTTTTGACAACACTGTTATACTGCCAGAAGCAATAATTAGGCTTCTCAAAGTAGCATTTAGTCTTTTGGCAGTAGTATTATACTTCCGGAAACAATATTTTGTCTTCTGATAGCAATATTTTGTCTTCTGATAGCAATATGTTGTCTTCTGATAGTAATATTTAGTCTTCTAGAGCAGTATCTAATCTTTTGGTAGCACGGTTATACTGTCAGAAGCAATAATTAGTCTTCTCAAAGTAGTATTTAGTCTTGTAGAGCAGTATCCAATGTTTTGACAACACTGTTATACTGCCAGAAGCAATAATTAGGCTTCTCAAAGTAAAAGCATTTAGTCTTTTGGCAGTAGTATTATACTTCCGGAAACAATATTTTGTCTTCTGATAGCAATATTTTGTCTTCTGATAGCAATATGTTGTCTTCTGATAGTAATATTTAGTCTTCTAGAACAGTATCTAATCTTTTGGCAACAATGCTATATTGCCAAAAGCAATAATTAGGCTTCTCAAAGTAATATTTAGTCTTTTAGAGCAGTATTTAGTCTTTTGGCAGAAACATAACATTACTAGAAGCAGTATTTAGTCTTTTGGCAGAAATATGACATTACTAGAAGCAGTATTTAGTCTTTTGGCAGAAATATGACATTACTAGAAGCAGTATTTAGTCTTTTGGCAGAAATATGACATTACTAGAAGCAGTATTTAGGCTTCTGAAAGCAGTATTTAGGTTTTTGAATGCAGTATTTAAGTTTCTCAAAGCAATATTTAGCCTTCCAGAGCAGTGTCAGCTCTTTTGGCTTTAATATCAAACTTCTGGGAGCAATATTTAGTCTTGAAACGTACTCCTGAGTTAGCCTTCTCCCAATCTCTCGGAATGTTTCTAGTCCTAAGTCTAGTCTTAGCTGCAATCTAACATTGAATAACAACTATAATCAGAACCAACATTAGCATTAAAGCAGTCTAGTTCTAAGTCTATTCGAAATAAATTTGAAGCTAGGACAAAAATAGTGAATTTTTCTTTTTCGAATTAAATTAACTCTTAATTCTCATTTCAGATTTATCTAATCAACAGAACATGTCCAAAGAAAAACGGATCCTATTAAAATTTCTATACCAACGTTTTCCAATCATCCAATGGGCTCCAAAATACAACACATCCAAATTAACCAGCGATATAATAGCCGGGATAACCGTCGGATTAACCGTGATGCCCCAAAGCTTAGCTTACGCCACATTAGGAGGGTTAGAACCCCAAGTTAATACACAACTCATTAATTTAATAAAATTTATAATATAATAAATTGTTTTTAGTACGGTTTATACTCAGCTTTTATGGGATGCTTCATTTACGCGATATTCGGCGGATGTAAAGATATAACAATAGGCCCAACGGCGTTAATGGCATTAATGACTTATCAACAAATCGCAAATAGAAGTGTGGATTACGCGGTGTTGTTGTGCTTCATTTGCGGGTTGGTCCAATTATTTATGGCGGTTTTAAATTTGGGGGTTTTGGTCGATTTTATTTCGATCCCCGTAACCGTTGGGTTCACCTCTGCGACTTCGGTGATTATTGCGGCGTCCCAATTAAAAGGATTGTTCGGATTGAAATACTCCTCGTCAGGATTTATTGATACCCTCTCAAAAACGTTTCAAAACATCCACGAGACGAGATATCCGGATTTATTATTGGGGATAATTTGTATTATTATTTTATTACTTTTACGAGTCGGTATATGAAATGAATTCGTTTGAGTTAATTTTTTCTATTTTGTAAAATGCTTTGTTTTAGAAACTTAAGGAGGTCAAGTTTTATGGGAAAGATGAGAAACCGACGCGGACGCAAAAGTTTTTGTCGAAATTCGTTTGGTTGTTTGCGACTTCTAGGAACGCTTTGGTTGTGGTTTTTTCGTCGTTGGCCGCATTTTTGTATGAAACGAAAGGGAGTGGGTCCCCGTTTTTGTTGACGGGGAACGTTAAGGCGGGGTTGCCCCCTTTTAATCTCCCCCCGTTTGAAACTAGTTTTAATAACAAAACGATTGAGTTTACGGGGATGTTATCCGATCTCGGAACTTCCATGATTCTTGTCCCAATCATCTCGGTTTTAGGAAATGTTGCTATAGCCAAAGCTTTCGGTAAGTTTGATTTAATCCTTGTTTATAGATATACATAGTTATTCTAAGGTCCGTAAAGCGTATTGTACCAGGTTGGCCAGAGACTGAAAAACGCGTTTTGAAGGGTAAGGAGGGCGGTGACGTCTCTCAAGTTATCTCACAGATAAAAAATTCTTGAGATATCCAAAGACTCTAATAATATTTGGGTTAAATTTTTAAATTGGTAACCATATAAGTCATCGTATAAGTCAAAAGGACTAATATTTCGACATTTTAACTAATTTTAACCACAAATGACTTCGCAGAACTTAATTGAGATTTTTCTAATTTTTTGAATAAATTTAAAAATTCTTGAAAAATCGATTTTTTGGAAAATTGTTACGAAATTACTTTCAATTACTAATTGAAGCATCTACTTTCTAAAAGTAAAGTCAATTTGAAAATATCTCACATAGTTCTTGAGATATAAGTTACTGAACTTAATTGGGATTTTTCCAATATTTTGAATAAATTTAAAAATTCTTGAAAAATCGATTTTTTGGAAAATTGTTATGAAATTACTTTCAATTATTAATTGGAGCATCTATTTTCTAAAAATGAAGTCAATTTGAAAATATCTCACTTAGTTCTTGAGATATTAGCTGCTGAACTTAATTGGGATTTTTTCGATATTTTGTATAAATTTAAAAATTCCTGAAAAATCGATTTTTTGAAAAATTGTTATGAAATTACTTTCAATTACTAATTGGAGCATCTACTTTCCAAAAGTGGAGTCAATTTGAAAATATTTCACTTAGTTCTTGAGATATAAGCTACTGAACTTTAGGTTGATTTTAATAAAAATCACATTTTTAAAGATAAATGCGTCGTCTTTGGGCTCATTTTAAAGGATTTTTCGCCTTTAATGCATTGGTAATCATAAAAATTGCAAATTAGAAAAAAATGAGTACTTCCAGTTTTCAAAAATTTAAGTTTTTGGTTAAAATTCTTAATCTGTGTTAAATTTGTTATAAAATAAACCGAAACATGATCAAATTATCTTCAGAAATAACCGAAATATGATTAAAATTAAATCATTTTGACAGTTATTTGACATTTCTTTGACATTTTTAGGTTAATTTTAATAAAAATCGCATTTTTAAAGATAAATGCGTCGTGTTTGGGCTCGTTTTAAAGGATTTTTCACCCTTAATGCATTGGTTCAACTTACGATACAGTTAATGCCAAAGACGTATTTTGACCCCTTTTAATACAACACTGGTCACTGCAAATGGTCACTTCGCCGGAACTAACACTACCCCGTGGGGGCGGGGTGGCGCATACGTGTCTACCGCCGCTTTGCCCCACGTATTCCATCCCGACACCGATCCCCCAACACCACCGCCACCACCACCACCACCATTATTATTATTATTATTAGTACAACAAATCCCGTGTCTACACTGTTGCTGTTGTCCTTTCCGATGGTGATGCTGCATTGCACCGTTGCATTGCACGGCCTTTTCCTGCTGGTGAAAATAACTTTGGCACTGAATCTCCACACTTTCGCCCCCCGAATCTAGAGCTGCGTTCGTTTGACTGGTCACTGAGCTGCTCGAACTCGATCCCGGGCTGCACTTTTGAAAGTGATGCTCGTTGAATTGGTAACATTTGGGTCGGGGCGCCGGAACGTATCGCACCCTTTGGTATTGCGGCACCGGAAGTCGGTAGTGATAGGGGAGGTCCCTTCGCATGTACGGATCGCTCGAAGATGACGAATTCAATTTGTAACGATCAAACGTTTGATAGGCAGCCCCGTAATAAGTTTCGGCTTGTTGGGGTTGTGGTACGTACCGTTCAACGGGAATATGGGTGTGGGGGGGGACGTATCTCTCCGAGCTGTTTGAGCTGTTGTAATTCTGATGGTACCTGTTGTCGTAGTACCTCGTCGCATCTTTTATTCTATCGTAACTCGGTGATGAGGATGAAGAGTAATATCGCTTCTCGTACCTTTCGAGTTTCTTGGGTGAAAAATTTTCTGTTGGTGATGGGGATAAAGGTGGGGGTGGGATGAACCGTTTTGGTGGCGGGTTCGTCGCCGTTGGTGATGGGAAAGCGTTCGCCGAATAACATTCGGGGCTGGGTGTATTTGCCGGTGATAAAGGAGGCGGTGGGATGAATCGGTCGCTTGCGGGGGCGGGGGATGGTGGTTCCAAATAAGGTACCCTTTGATCCGGACAGAAGGGGTACTCGGAAAATCTTTGATACCTCCTCTCCTTAATTTTATACACTTCAGGAGGTAGCGTCTTGATAACATCACTAGAATAGCGATCCAGAATGTGGTAACTCCTCCCCCCGAACCTCTCCACGTAATGGCACCTTTCCGGCTGAAAAATTTGTTGCTGCGCCCCGCAACTCTGCATTTGGAGCCGGTCCGAGGACACCGACACCATCGTGTTTCTTTCGCCCAACGGGTACCGCTCCGAGACCCCTTGGTACCTCTCCCCGGAAGGGAGCCGATCCGAGCTGCTTCGCTCGGAGCCGAAACGATCTTGACTTCTTGAGGTAAGCTGCTCGAGCATAGCCGGGGACGCCGGGGACGTCGTCTGATGATGGATTTGCCTTCTTCCATATCCGTCTTCTTCAGTAGGCATTGTGTTGGCTCTAGGCCCGAAATTAAGACATCTAAAAAGAAGAGACCATAATTAATCGATTTAAATTTGAATTTCATTTGAAATGTTTACACAAAATCGTCTGGTCTGGAATATTGTATGGCCTCGCCCGCAAGCGACCTCGGCAATTTGAGGCGAAATCGTTCTTTGTATATCATACTAAATATACAAAGCCTCATATAAGACGATTTTATTCTCACTTCGCCGAGGTCGCGTAGCGGGTGAGGCGCAGGAGTTGAAATTTTGACATAAAATCGTCCATTCTGGAAGAAATTTAATCTAAATTTATCAAATCAAAGATTATCATTTCGATTTCATAAATCTCGATGATGCGATTTTTGAAATGCAACTCTGTCATTGTGGAGATGAAATTAGAAAAATGTCAATTAAGTATCTCGAGAACGACTTGAGATATCGAGATGAAATAAAAAGCATTGAATCTAGTTTTAACACAACAATTATAATTTAAGAAGAGGTAGTTTAAGAGATATTTTAATTATATTAAAACATCATCTAATGATTCGCGAGAAGACTCATCGGTGGATGAAGCGGATGGAATCGATTTATAATCGGCTTTACTCCCATTGGTCCATCTTACATACAAATCGGGCCTATACCCAACAGGTTCATCCCAAGATTTCCTGCAATATCTTTTGATCCATTTTTCTTCGTTCAACGAAGGTATTTTGAGAATTTTCGTCGGGTCATCCACGCTGAAAACGCACCGGATGTTGGGGTCATAAAACCCGTACCCGCAATCGTAACAACCACGAGGGATTGTCCTCGGAACGTCTTCGTTTGTTAATCGTTCTTTTCGAGCGGGGTTGAACCGCTCTTCTATGGTCGAGGAGAATCGGAGCATCTACTTTCTAAAAGTGAAGTCAATTTGAAAATATCTCACTTAGTTCTTGAGATATAAACTGTTGAACTTAATTGGGATTTTATCAATATTTTGAATAAGTTTAAAAATTCCTGAAAAATCGATTTTTTGAAAAATTGTTATGAAATTAGTTTCAACTACTAAGTGGAGCATCTACTTTCTAAAAGTGAAGTCAATTTGAAAATATCTCACTTAGTTCTTGAGATATAAGCTGTTGAACTTAATTTGGATTTTTCCTATATTTTGAATAAGTTTAAAAATTCTTGAAAAATTGATTTTTTGAAAAATTGTTACGAAATTAATTTCAAGTACTAATTGAAGTATCTACTTTTTAAAAGTGAAGTCAGTTTGAAAATATCTCACTTAGTTCTTGAGATATAAACTGCTGAACTTAATTGGGATTTTTCCAATATTTTGTATAAGTTTAAAAATTCCTGAAAAATCGATTTTTTGAAAAATTGTTATGAAATTAGTTTCAACTACTAAGTGGAGCATCTACTTTCTAAAAGTGAAGTCAATTTGAAAATATCTCACTTAGTTCTTGAGATATAAGCTGTTGAACTTAATTTGGATTTTTCCTATATTTTGAATAAGTTTAAAAATTCTTGAAAAATTGATTTTTTGAAAAATTGTTACGAAATTAATTTCAAGTACTAATTGAAGTATCTACTTTTTAAAAGTGAAGTCAGTTTGAAAATATCTCACTTAGTTCTTGAGATATAAACTGCTGAACTTAATTGGGATTTTTCCAATATTTTGAATAAGTTTAAAAATTCATGAAAAATTGATTTTTTGGAAAATAGTTACGAAATTAATTTCAAGTACTAATTGAAGCATCTACTTTCTAAAAGTGAAGTCAATTTGAAAATATCTCACTTAGTTCTTGAGATATAAGCTGTTGAACTTAATTTGGATTTTTCCTATATTTTGAATAAGTTTAAAAATTCTTGAAAAATTGATTTTTTGAAAAATTGTTACGAAATTAATTTCAAGTACTAATTGAAGTATCTACTTTTTAAAAGTGAAGTCAGTTTGAAAATATCTCACTTAGTTCTTGAGATATAAACTGCTGAACTTAATTGGGATTTTTCCAATATTTTGAATAAGTTTAAAAATTCTTGAAAAATTGATTTTTTGGAAAATAGTTACGAAATTAATTTCAAGTACTAATTGAAGCATCTACTTTCTAAAAGTGAAGTCAATTTGAAAATATCTCACTTAGTTCTTGAGATATAAGCTGTTGAACTTAATTTGGATTTTTCCTATATTTTGAATAAGTTTAAAAATTCTTGAAAAATTGATTTTTTGAAAAATTGTTACGAAATTAATTTCAAGTACTAATTGAAGTATCTACTTTTTAAAAGTGAAGTCAGTTTGAAAATATCTCACTTAGTTCTTGAGATATAAACTGCTGAACTTAATTGGGATTTTTCCAATATTTTGTATAAGTTTAAAAATTCCTGAAAAATCGATTTTTTGAAAAATTGTTATGAAATTAGTTTCAACTACTAAGTGGAGCATCTACTTTCTAAAAGTGAAGTCAATTTGAAAATATCTCACTTAGTTCTTGAGATATAAGCTGTTGAACTTAATTTGGATTTTTGCTATATTTTGAATAAGTTTAAAAATTCTTGAAAAATTGATTTTTTGAAAAATTGTTACGAAATTAATTTCAAGTACTAATTGAAGTATCTACTTTTTAAAAGTGAAGTCAGTTTGAAAATATCTCACTTAGTTCTTGAGATATAAACTGCTGAACTTAATTGGGATTTTTCCAATATTTTGTATAAGTTTAAAAATTCCTGAAAAATCGATTTTTTGAAAAATTGTTATGAAATTAGTTTCAACTACTAAGTGGAGCATCTACTTTCTAAAAGTGAAGTCAATTTGAAAATATCTCACTTAGTTCTTGAGATATAAGCTGTTGAACTTAATTTGGATTTTTCCTATATTTTGAATAAGTTTAAAAATTCTTGAAAAATTGATTTTTTGAAAAATTGTTACGAAATTAATTTCAAGTACTAATTGAAGTATCTACTTTTTAAAAGTGAAGTCAGTTTGAAAATATCTCACTTAGTTCTTGAGATATAAACTGCTGAACTTAATTGGGATTTTTCCAATATTTTGTATAAGTTTAAAAATTCCTGAAAAATCGATTTTTTGAAAAATTGTTATGAAATTAGTTTCAACTACTAAGTGGAGCATCTACTTTCTAAAAGTGAAGTCAATTTGAAAATATCTCACTTAGTTCTTGAGATATAAGCTGTTGAACTTAATTTGGATTTTTGCTATATTTTGAATAAGTTTAAAAATTCTTGAAAAATTGATTTTTTGAAAAATTGTTACGAAATTAATTTCAAGTACTAATTGAAGTATCTACTTTTTAAAAGTGAAGTCAGTTTGAAAATATCTCACTTAGTTCTTGAGATATAAACTGCTGAACTTAATTGGGATTTTTCCAATATTTTGTATAAGTTTAAAAATTCCTGAAAAATCGATTTTTTGAAAAATTGTTATGAAATTAGTTTCAACTACTAAGTGGAGCATCTACTTTCTAAAAGTGAAGTCAATTTGAAAATATCTCACTTAGTTCTTGAGATATAAGCTGTTGAACTTAATTTGGATTTTTCCTATATTTTGAATAAGTTTAAAAATTCTTGAAAAATTGATTTTTTGAAAAATTGTTACGAAATTAATTTCAAGTACTAATTGAAGTATCTACTTTTTAAAAGTGAAGTCAGTTTGAAAATATCTCACTTAGTTCTTGAGATATAAACTGCTGAACTTAATTGGGATTTTTCCAATATTTTGTATAAGTTTAAAAATTCCTGAAAAATCGATTTTTTGAAAAATTGTTATGAAATTAGTTTCAACTACTAAGTGGAGCATCTACTTTCTAAAAGTGAAGTCAATTTGAAAATATCTCACTTAGTTCTTGAGATATAAGCTGTTGAACTTAATTTGGATTTTTGCTATATTTTGAATAAGTTTAAAAATTCTTGAAAAATTGATTTTTTGAAAAATTGTTACGAAATTAATTTCAAGTACTAATTGAAGTATCTACTTTTTAAAAGTGAAGTCAGTTTGAAAATATCTCACTTAGTTCTTGAGATATAAACTGCTGAACTTAATTGGGATTTTTCCAATATTTTGTATAAGTTTAAAAATTCCTGAAAAATCGATTTTTTGAAAAATTGTTATGAAATTAGTTTCAACTACTAAGTGGAGCATCTACTTTCTAAAAGTGAAGTCAATTTGAAAATATCTCACTTAGTTCTTGAGATATAAGCTGTTGAACTTAATTTGGATTTTTCCTATATTTTGAATAAGTTTAAAAATTCTTGAAAAATTGATTTTTTGAAAAATTGTTACGAAATTAATTTCAAGTACTAATTGAAGTATCTACTTTTTAAAAGTGAAGTCAGTTTGAAAATATCTCACTTAGTTCTTGAGATATAAACTGCTGAACTTAATTGGGATTTTTCCAATATTTTGTATAAGTTTAAAAATTCCTGAAAAATCGATTTTTTGAAAAATTGTTATGAAATTAGTTTCAACTACTAAGTGGAGCATCTACTTTCTAAAAGTGAAGTCAATTTGAAAATATCTCACTTAGTTCTTGAGATATAAGCTGTTGAACTTAATTTGGATTTTTGCTATATTTTGAATAAGTTTAAAAATTCTTGAAAAATTGATTTTTTGAAAAATTGTTACGAAATTAATTTCAAGTACTAATTGAAGTATCTACTTTTTAAAAGTGAAGTCAGTTTGAAAATATCTCACTTAGTTCTTGAGATATAAACTGCTGAACTTAATTGGGATTTTTCCAATATTTTGTATAAGTTTAAAAATTCCTGAAAAATCGATTTTTTGAAAAATTGTTATGAAATTAGTTTCAACTACTAAGTGGAGCATCTACTTTCTAAAAGTGAAGTCAATTTGAAAATATCTCACTTAGTTCTTGAGATATAAGCTGTTGAACTTAATTTGGATTTTTCCTATATTTTGAATAAGTTTAAAAATTCTTGAAAAATTGATTTTTTGAAAAATTGTTACGAAATTAATTTCAAGTACTAATTGAAGTATCTACTTTTTAAAAGTGAAGTCAGTTTGAAAATATCTCACTTAGTTCTTGAGATATAAACTGCTGAACTTAATTGGGATTTTTCCAATATTTTGAATAAGTTTAAAAATTCTTGTAAAATTGATTTTTTGGAAAATAGTTACGAAATTAATTTCAAGTACTAATTGAAGCATCTACTTTCTAAAAGTGAAGTCAATTTGAAAATATCTCACTTAGTTCTTGAGATATAAGCTGTTGAACTTAATTTGGATTTTTCCTATACTTTGAATAAGTTTAAAAATTCTTGAAAAATTGATTTTTTGGAAAATAGTTACGAAATTAATTTCAAGTACTAATTGAAGCATCTACTTTCTAAAAGTGAAGTCAATTTGAAAATATCTCACTTAGTTGTTGAGATATAATCTTCTCAATTTAATTTGGAGAGAGAGAGAAACAAAATTTATTTATGCCAACAGTAACATAAAACGTAGTGTACAAAAGAGAAGAAAAAATAACAAATAAGAAGAATATATATACAGAAAAAAATATTTGTTGGCCTAAAAGGGCTATCGACCGTAGTCTTTCTGCCCGGGAAGTCTTCAGTGGAATCTTGTTCCTGGAGTTAGTTCTGTTCTAATTTGCGAAGAAGAAGAAGGAAGTCGTGCGATGATTGACTACTGATGAGTAAGTTTTTCAACAAGTTAAAAGGGAAGTTGATGGCAGCATTATGGCACAGAGATTTAAGGCGGGATTTAATTGGTGGGATCTCGGTAAAATGATACAGCAGCTCGTTGCTAGGGTTGAAGAGTGGATTTTGGGGTGCCGGATTCGGGTAATGCATCTAAAGGCAGATCTTTCGGCTACTTCCAGATGGTATAGGGCTCCTCTAGGTGCGTCGGCCAGAATCAGCGGTGCATATTCCACTATCGGTTTGCAGATGGTTTTGTAGATGTGAGCAGCGCATTTGGTTGATATGCCGCGTCCCTGGTAAGTTAACGATCTGAAGTGCTTTGCCCGAAATGTCGCTTTCATCTTAACCTTGATAGCATGTTCGGAAAATTTCAATCTTCTATCTATCGACATTCCCAGACATTTGCAGTTTATAGATGGAGTTATGACCGTGGATTGGATGGTTACGGTGGGAGAAGGAGCGTTCATGGAACGAAATGGAACGAAAAATTGTGTTTTGTGTGGGTTGAGTTGGCTTCTCCATTTTCGCAGCCAACTTTCCGTGGATTGGATTAGAGTCTGTAGCTTTTGGATTGCGGATGTGATATTTGCGCCGTGTGCCACCAAAGCTGTGTCGTCGGCGTACAAAAGAGCGTAAGAATCCAAGTTGAAGATATCTGGGTTGGGATTATAGATGTCACCATAAAATAAATTATAAAGTGTTGGAGAGATTGGGGGATCTTTGCGGAAGGCCTTTTTGGGGAGAGATTTTGCAGGAGAAGTGGTTCTTTGACCTTACTACTGAGGGGCGGTTCGAAAGAAATTGATTAAGTAGGTTAGAGACCTCGATGCCACACAGAGTCGAATGCTTTACGGATATCCAAGAACACTGCCGCAGAATGGTGCTTTTGGAAACGTGTCACTTGGAGATTGGAGATAAGCACTGCTAGAGCGTGGGATATTGACTTACCAGATTGAAAACCGAACTGGTAATTCGGTATTCTTGGAGACGGTTTCCATTAGTTTGTTCTTAATATGGGTTTCTAAAATCTTGCCGATGACGGGAAGAAGGGAGATAGACCGATAGTTGGATGGGTCGGATAGCGAAGAATCTTTTTTGGGAACGCAAATAATTACAAACGACTTCCAATCTTCAGGGAAATGTTGATTGATGAGGCAGTAGTTTAGTATTTTTATAATATAGGCATGAGAGGGAGGGTTTAGTTTCCTTAGTATATTTTTAGTAACATGATCGTATCCAGGGGCGGTGCGAAAGCAGATTCATACCAGTCGTCTATTCTCGTTTTGTTGACGGAGCAGAAGGAGGCATCCTCTGAGAATGAAAACACGCTCTGAAGGTAAGCGCTGTGGATGTTGGCAATTTCTTCTGGGTCAATGTGTGAGGTGCCATCCGAGGGATCAATAAGTTCGCGGGTTTCAGGGGACTTTTGGTATGTGGATAATTTTCGAATTTCTTGCCAGTACCTTTTGCCTTTGGACTTGTTAATATTGTCACAGGCTTCCATATATTTTTCGCATTTGAATTGTTTGATTAGGGCTCGGATATGCTTGTTGAGTTCATTGAATTTCTTTTTTAAATCAGGAATCTCCTACATTCTAAAATTCTCTTTTCCTTGATTAACCTTACGATGAACTTTGGAAGTGGAAAATTGTAGAATTTTTCGAGTTTGTTTGGGCTGGCTTGAGCAATTAATTCTCTAAGGTGTTCGTTAAATTGAGATATAGTATCGGCAGTGATTAGAGAGTTCGAGTTGATAAATTCTGAGATGCCCGAATTCACCGTTTCAATGTTACAGAGACTAAAATTCTTTATGGTTTTTGGAACCGGTCTAAAAATGGGAGTCGTCAACTGCAGGTGGATTAGAATTCCTAGGTGGTCGGAGCACAGATCGGGAGTGACTGCAACATGGGTTATCAGGGATCTTATACTTCGCGTGCAGAACAGCATGTCTGGAGTGGAACTTTGATTATTTACCATGATAAACGTTGGGGGAGTTTTAATGCGTTCAAAATCAGTCGAAGATACAAAACTGTTGATCTGCTTTATTTTAGCCAGATTTGGATTAAAGTCACCAATAATCAAACAGTTATTATATAATGAAGCCATGTTGAACATTGACTCTTCGATTCTGCTATGAGGATGCACGTCGACCAAAAATATGTGAAGTGCTTCTGAGCCGAGCGTGATAGTAAAATGCAGAGCGTTGTTTAACTCACAGTTGATTCTTGGTGGATTGAACTTTCCCATGTGTAGCACAGGGTCGTCGAAGACGACGGCTCCACCTCTCACGCCTCTTAATTTGGATTTTTCCAATATTTTGTATAAATTTAAAAATTCTTGAAAATCGATTTTTTGGAAAATTATTATGAAATTACTTTCAATTATTAATTGGAGAATCTATTTTCGAAAGAGCAAGTCAATTTGGCGATATCTCAGTAAGAACTTGAGATATAAGCTGTTGAATTTAACTGAGATTTTTCCAATATTTTGTATACATTTAAAAATTTCTGTAAACTCGATTTTTTGAAAAATTTTTATGAAATTACTTTCAATTACTAATTGGAGCATCTACTTTCTAAAAGTGAAGTCAATTTGAAAATATCTCGCTTACTTCTTGAGATATAAGCTGCTCAACTTAATTGGGATTTTTTCAATATTTTGAATAAATTTTAAAATTCTTGAATAATTGATTTTTTTGAAAATTGTTACGAAATTAGTTTCAATTACTAATTGGAGCATCTACTTTCTAAAAGTGAAGTCAATTTGAAACTATCTCACTTAGTTCTTGAGATATAATCTTCTGAACTTAATTGAGATTTTTCCAATATTTTGTACAAATTTAAAAAATCCTGAAAAAGCGATTTTTTGAAAAATTGTTATGAAATTACTTTCAATTACTAATTGGAGCATCTACTTTCTAAAAGTGAAGTCAATTTGAAAATATCTCGCTTTCTTCTTGAGATATAAGCTGCTCAACTTAATTGGGATTTTTTCAATATTTTGAATAAATTTTAAAATTCTTGAATAATTGATTTTTTTGAAAATTGTTACGAAATTAGTTTCAATTACTAATTGGAGCATCTACTTTCTAAAAGTGAAGTCAATTTGAAACTATCTCACTTAGTTCTTGAGATATAATCTTCTGAACTTAATTGAGATTTTTCCAATATTTTGTACAAATTTAGAAAATCCTGAAAAAGCGATTTTTTGAAAAATTGTTATGAAATTACTTTCAATTACTAATTGGAGCATCTACTTTCTAAAAGTGAAGTCAATTTGAAAATATCTCGCTTTCTTCTTGAGATATAAGCTGCTCAACTTAATTGGGATTTTTTCAATATTTTGAATAAATTTTAAAATTCTTGAATAATTGATTTTTTTGAAAATTGTTACGAAATTAGTTTCAATTACTAATTGGAGCATCTACTTTCTAAAAGTGAAGTCAATTTGAAACTATCTCACTTAGTTCTTGAGATATAATCTTCTGAACTTAATTGAGATTTTTCCAATATTTTGTACAAATTTAAAAAATCCTGAAAAAACGATTTTTTGAAAAATTTTTATGAAATTACTTTCAGTTACTAATTAGACCATCTACTTTCTAAAGATGAAGTCAATTTGAAGCTATCTTACTTAGTTCTTGAGATATAAACTGCTGATCTTAATTGGAATTCTTCCGATATTTTGTATAAATTTAAAAATTCCTGAAAAATTAATTTTTTGCAAAAATTGTTATGAAATTACTTTCAATTACTAATTGGAGCATCTACTTCCTAAAAGTGAAGTCAATTTGGAACTATCTTACTTAGTTCTTGAGATGTAAGCTGCTCAACTTAATTGGGATTTTTTCAATATTTTGAATAAATTTTAAAATTCTTCAATAATTGATTTTTTTGAAAATTGTTACGAAATTAGTTTCAATTACTAATTGGAGCATCTACTTTCTAAAAGTGAAGTCAATTTGAAACTATCTCACTTAGTTCTTGAGATATAATCTTCTGAACTTAATTGAGATTTTTCCAATATTTTGTACAAATTTAAAAAATCCTGAAAAAGCGATTTTTTGAAAAATTGTTATGAAATTACTTTCAATTACTAATTGGAGCATCTACTTTCTAAAAGTGAAGTCAATTTGAAAATATCTCGCTTACTTCTTGAGATATAAGCTGCTGAACTTAATTGGGATTTTTTCAATGTTTTGAATAAATTTTAAAATTCTTGAATAATTGATTTTTTTGAAAATTGTTACGAAATTAGTTTCAATTACTAATTGAAGCATCTACTTTCTAAAGGTGAAGTCAATTTGAAACTATCTCACTTAGTTCTTGAGATATAATCTTCTGAACTTAATTGAGATTTTTCCAATATTTTGTACAAATTTAAAAAATCCTGAAAAAGCGATTTTTTGAAAAATTGTTATGAAATTACTTTCAATTACTAATTAGACCATCTACTTTCTAAAGGTGAAGTCAATTTGAAGCTATCTTACTTAGTTCTTGAGATATAAACTGCTGATCTTAATTGGAATTCTTCCGATATTTTGTATAAATTTAAAAATTCCTGAAAAATTAATTTTTTGCAAAAATTGTTATGAAATTACTTTCAATTACTAATTGGAGCATCTACTTTCTAAAAGTGAAGTCAATTTGAAAATATCTCGCTTACTTCTTGAGATATAAGCTGCTGAACTTAATTGGGATTTTTTCAATGTTTTGAATAAATTTTAAAATTCTTCAATAATTGATTTTTTTGAAAATTGTTACGAAATTAGTTTCAATTACTAATTGAAGCATCTACTTTCTAAAGGTGAAGTCAATTTGAAACTATCTCACTTAGTTCTTGAGATTTAATCTTCTGAACTTAATTGAGATTTTTCCAATATTTTGTACAAATTTAAAAAATCCTGAAAAAGCGATTTTTTGAAAAATTGTTATGAAATTACTTTCAATTACTAATTACACCATCTACTTTCTAAAGATGAAGTCAATTTGAAGCTATCTTACTTAGTTCTTGAGATATAAACTGCTGATCTTAATTGGAATTCTTCCGATATTTTGTATAAATTTAAAAATTCCTGAAAAATTAATTTTTTGCAAAAATTGTTATGAAATTACTTTCAATTACTAATTGGAGCATCTACTTCCTAAAAGTGAAGTCAATTTGGAACTATCTTACTTAGTTCTTGAGATGTAAGCTGCTCAACTTAATTGGGATTTTTTCAATATTTTGAATAAATTTTAAAATTCTTGAATAATTGATTTTTTTGAAAATTGTTACGAAATTAGTTTCAATTACTAATTGGAGCATCTACTTTCTAAAAGTGAAGTCAATTTGAAACTATCTCACTTAGTTCTTGAGATATAATCTTCTGAACTTAATTGAGATTTTTCCAATATTTTGTACAAATTTAGAAAATCCTGAAAAAGCGATTTTTTGAAAAATTGTTATGAAATTACTTTCAATTACTAATTGGAGCATCTACTTTCTAAAAGTGAAGTCAATTTGAAACTATCTCACTTAGTTCTTGAGATATAATCTTCTGAACTTAATTGAGATTTTTCCAATATTTTGTACAAATTTAGAAAATCCTGAAAAAGCGATTTTTTGAAAAATTGTTATGAAATTACTTTCAATTACTAATTGGAGCATCTACTTTCTAAAAGTGAAGTCAATTTGAAACTATCTCACTTAGTTCTTGAGATATAATCTTCTGAACTTAATTGAGATTTTTCCAATATTTTGTACAAATTTAGAAAATCCTGAAAAAGCGATTTTTTGAAAAATTGTTATGAAATTACTTTCAATTACTAATTGGAGCATCTACTTTCTAAAGGTGAAGTCAATTTGAAAATATCTCACTTAGTTCTTGAGATATAATCTTCTGAACTTAATTGAGATTTTTCCAATATTTTGTACAAATTTAAAAAATCCTGAAAAAGCGATTTTTTGAAAAATTGTTATGAAATTACTTTCAGTTACTAATTAGACCATCTACTTTCTAAAGGTGAAGTCCATTTGAAGCTATCTTACTTAGTTCTTGAGATATAAACTGCTGATCTTAATTGGAATTCTTCCGATATTTTGTATAAATTTAAAAATTCCTGAAAAATTAATTTTTTGCAAAAATTGTTATGAAATTACTTTCAATTACTAATTGGAGCATCTATTTCCTAAAAGTGAAGTCAATTTGAAACTATTTTACTTAGTTCTTGAGATGTAAGCTGCTCAACTTAATTGGGATTTTTTCAATATTTTGAATAAATTTTAAAATTCTTGAATAATTGATTTTTTTGAAAATTGTTACGAAATTAGTTTCAATTACTAATTGGAGCATCTACTTTCTAAAAGTGAAGTCAATTTGAAACTATCTCACTTAGTTCTTGAGATATAATCTTCTGAACTTAATTGAGATTTTTCCAATATTTTGTACAAATTTAAAAAATCCTGAAAAAGCGATTTTTTGAAAAATTGTTATGAAATTACTTTCAATTACTAATTACACCATCTACTTTCTAAAGATGAAGTCAATTTGAAGCTATCTTACTTAGTTCTTGAGATATAAACTGCTGATCTTAATTGGAATTCTTCCGATATTTTGTATAAATTTAAAAATTCCTGAAAAATTAATTTTTTGTAAAAATTATTATGAAATGTTATGTTGTCTCATTGAAGATAATGTTCTTACTATGGCAGCATTATTTGATAACTGCATCATAATTGGCGATTTTAACCCAAACCCTATAAAAAGACGTCAAATAAAACAATTCCTGGACAGAACTAATTTCGTTCAAATCCCAACTCCTCCCACATTTATAATGAACGAGAGAGCTAGCACCACACCAGACCTTGTATTCTGTACTAACAATATAAAACCTCTAATTTCGTCAGTCGACATGGTTACAGATCTTTGTTCTGATCACTTAGGACTAGTATTGAATTTGGCCCATATCGACCATATCGACACTATAAGACCATCAGTCGAATCCGTATTAAGAAATTACAATTTATGCAATATTAGAGAAGTTAATAGGAGAGTTGCCGAGTTCATAGATAACAATGAATTGAGCAGTGAAGAGACGATTTCTAGATTCTGCGGTTGTTTGACGAATGCTATAGAACTGGAGAGCCCAATTAAAAGAGCACACTACTTCAACTTCCCCCTTCCTCCTTTTATACTCAGGCTGATTAAAGAAAAAAGAAGATTATATAGAGATTTTAAAACAACGGAAATTCCCGAATTAAAACAAAAATTTAACAAACTGAACAAGTACATCCAACAATTGGTTACCCATTACAGAACCGACAAATATCTGGAGGCCTGTCGCAATATCAGTAGATGTAAAGGAAAAACCTACTGGAATGAAATTAAGAAACTATCCAAATACAGAAATCGTCCCTTGATTGCACCGCTGATAGACACATCCGACAATTCGTCACATACACAGCCTCAAGAAATAGCCGACATCCATGCTAATTATCTGGAAAATATATTTTCATTCTCAGATCATGTGGACTTCGATCAATCGCATAAAAATCTTGTAGACGAATGGTATGTAGCGGCGTTTGCAAATCGAACACATACACCTCAAGAAGCCTTTATAGAAGAAGACGAATATTTCGAGATTCTCCACAACGGAAGAAACACTGCCCCCGGTTACGATAATATGTCTAGAAAACTCTTAAAAAGCCTTGATTTAAAAATACACAATTATATCAGAGGAATCTTCAACTATTGCTTGAAAGAACAACTTTTTCCAAGAGAATGGAGGAAATCTGTAATTATTTGTATTCCAAAGAGCGACGATGCTCCTGAAGATCCAGCCAATTACCGTCCGATATCTCTCCTTCCAATGTTAGGTAAGATGTTTGAGTCATTCATTAAAACAAGGCTACTTGAAACAATTGAACAAAAAATTCCGGAATACCAGTTTGGCTTTCGGCCGTATAAAAGTACCGTCCATCCCCTAGCTGTGCTAATCTCAAACTGCCAAGTTGCCCACGTACAGAAACTACAGTCGGCCGTTTTATTCCTTGATATCAAAAAAGCTTTTGATTCAGTATGGCACCATGGACTGATTTATAAACTTTCTCAACTTAACGTTCCGTTTTATCTTCTTAATATAATCCAAAAATTCCTATCAAATCGCACATCGCAAATCAGAGTCCTAAATTTCCTATCTAGATCATTTTCTATGCAGCAGGGTCTCCCCCAAGGCTCCCCTTTGTCCCCTTGTCTCTACAACCTTTATTGTCACGATATTTACAACGACGACCCTACTTTTTTTGACATCAACTCCTACGTCCTTCAATACGCCGACGATACTGCCATTATAGCTCACGCCAAAAACATAAACACCTTAATTAGCAAAATGCAAGATATGTTACAGAAGACTGAAGTCTGGTTTCAAAAATGGAGAATCCAGCTGAATTCCAATAAAACCCAGTTTTTCATCCCGTTTCACCGTATTCACGAAAGATCGCCAACCATTTTCATCTCTGGTATTAATGTATCTCCTTCACCTACGGTGAAATACTTGGGCATGGTTATTGACAACAAACTTAAATTTAATGTCCATGCAATAAAGACAAAGATGAAATGTAAAACTAGGGCTGCTCATTTTAAGTCCTTAGTACACAAAAGTAACGGCATATCGCTGCAGTTAGCAACCCAGATCTATAAGTCTATCTGCAGACCGTTAATTGAATACGGTATTTTATTCACTTACTCCTCCACCGAAAAAACTAGACGCCACCTAGAAATCGCAGAACGGGCTGCGCTTAGGAGAATAACTAAATTGAGGCACCCGAACAACCCGTTGCACAACCCTTCAAACGCACTCCTCTACGAAAAAACAGGCGTAACACCATTTGCGGAACGAGGACTACAGCTTACAACTAAAGTATGCAAAAACATCCTGAACGCTACATTACATCGAATGATGAGAACGCCGTCGCCCACTGGTCCATTATCGGGCGCCCCAATCATTGAAGTTATAGGAAGGATGAAGCGGATTTCTTAAGTGCCCGAAATTTAATTTAATTTTTTTTGTTTTGTTTTGTTATTTTTTTAATTACCTACTAATACGTTATTATGTTTTTTTTTCTTTCTTATAATTTCTCATTATGTTACACCGGCTGAAAGACTCCGGTCGATGGCCGTTTTAGGACTTGTATTATTTGTTGTTATACCTCATATTGGTAATTTTCCCTTTGTTTTCTGTATGAGTCCTAAATAAATGTACTGTATATATATATATATTGTTATGAAATTACTTTCATTTACTAATTGGAGCATCTACTTTCTAAAAGTGAAGTCAATTTGAAAATATCTCGCTTACTTCTTGAGATATAAGCTGCTGAACTTAATTGGGATTTTTCAATGTTTTGAATAAATTTTAAAATTCTTGAAAAATTGATTTTCTTGAAAATTGTTACGAAATTAGTTTCAATTACTAATTGAAGCATCTACTTTCTAAAGGTGAAGTCAATTTGAAACTATCTCACTTAGTTCTTGAGATATAATCTTCTGAACTTAATTGACATTTTTCCAATATTTTGTATAAATTTAAAAATTTGTGTATTTCGAAAATTTTGTCTTTATTCCCGCAATCTTGCCGTATCAAGGTTGTAACTGATTACGGAATATGCTTTTCTGGTTCACTAACTATTAAAGAATGATAAAAGAACCTATTAAACAAATATTGTTTAATAGGGGTTTCTGCAACTTGTTTTTTGAGATATGGTCGATTTTTGGGAAATGATATGAATGAAAAAGAGGAGATCTTCAAAACTGCCAAAACATTAAATATTCTTTAAAATAATAAAACCCAAATTAAAAATCTAAATTGTTGTCCATTCAAAGCAAATTCTTGACCAAAGGGTTAAAAGAAAAATCCAAAAAGCCAAAATAAAGATGGGGCGAGCATTCTTTAAGCAAATAGAAAGATGATTCTGGTTTAGACTTTTTATAACGGTACTTCTTCTTTTTCTTTTAATAGAAATTATATTATCATTTATTGTATCATGCCATTTTACTTTGTACTAATTTTTTCTAAAAATTATATGAAAAATTTCAAGTTTGTTCACCTAAAATCGATGTTGGGGGGGTTTACTTTTCATACGTTGAAAGCCTCCGTTTGGCCAACCTGGTACAATACACTTTACGGACCTTGGAGCAACCCAAGTCGACCGGTTGAATAACTATCTCTATCCATAAACAAGGATTTAATCCAATCAATTCAACCTCAAATTTTTAATTAAAGCAAGCGGCCAACAAATCGACGCAACCCAAGAACTTCTAACATTATCGTTATGCAACATTTTTGGGTCATTCTTCAGCTCAATGCCGGTTACGGGGTCTTTCTCTCGATCGGCTGTGAACCACGCAAGCGGGGTACAAACGCCTTTAGGAGGAGTCTTTACAGGTTAATTCAATTTTAATTAATTCCTTTTAATCAAACTTTCTGTTTTAGGAATCATGGTGTTATTAGCTTTAAGTTTTTTAACCCCATACTTCTCATTCATCCCCAAAACCTCATTAGCAGCCGTTATAATTTGCGCCGTAATCTTTATGATCGAATACGAAGTTGTTAAACCGATGTGGAGGTCGAATAAAAAGGATTTAATCCCCACATTCGCCACTTTTTTATTGTGCTTAATAATCGGAGTCGAATTAGGGATTTTAATTGGGGTCTCAATCAATTTAATTTTTTTATTGTACCCATCGGCGCGACCAAAATGCACCGTGGATATTTTAAGGGTACTTCTTTAATTTTATCCAAAAATTTCTTATAACAAAATCATTTTAGTCATCAACAGGAACCGAATACATCTTAATCACGCCTGGTTATAGCCTATATTTTCCTTCAATCGATTTTATTAAATCAAACATCGCAAAACAAGCTTTTAACTCTCCGCATCTCCCGGTCGTTTTAGATTGTCGATTCGTACAAAGTAATTTGCTTCAAACATCTTTATTCTTATTAACAATTTCTTTGTAGATATCGATTTCACAGCCGCTAAAGGAATAGCAAACTTAATCGAGGAATTTTCATCGAGAAATCAACGGATTCTTTTCTTAAATCCGAGCGAGGAGTTTATTTTGGTTTATCGGGGGGTTATCCATAAAGATTTCCAATATCTTTCGTCCAATGAGGAGTTACAACACGTTTTAGAAGGTGAATTATCCTTAATAATTAATTTTATTATTTAATTTTATATTAATTTAGATAATGGCCCATCGGAAAGTGACAATTTGTTGTCGAATGGGGTTACGATTGAGTTGAAGGAGATTTTATCCGGGAATCACGAACATCTCGAGAATAGTGATAAAAAATAAAGTTTTCTTAACTTATTGTATTTTTTATAATCCAGTATTTGTAAAATATATTTAATAAATAAATAAAAATTGGGCGACATCTATTGATACAACAAAGTTACAAATAAATTAGTTCAAGCTGTCCCCGTTGGTGTCATGTAGCGCTGTAATCAGCTTGTTTTGATTTAGTTTGGTTAAAATTTGATACTCTTTTTAAAAGACTGGAAATGCTTCCAGAAAATTTGATTCTGCTTTTAGAAGACTTGATGCTGCTTCTAGGAGCCTTGATATTGCTTCTAAAAAACTTGCAATGCTTTCAGAAGACTTGCAATGCTCTCAGAGGAAGTGATACAGCTTCTAAAAAACTTGGAATGCTTCCAGAAAATTTGATATTCTTTTTAGAAGACTGGAAATACTTCCAGAAAATTTGATACTGCTTTTAGAAGATTTAATGCTGCTTCCAAAAATTTGAATTGCTTCCAGATGGCTTGAAACACTTCCAAAAGACTTGATACTGTTTTTAGAAGATTTGAAGTGCTTCTGAAAGACTCTTGTACTGCCCCTGAATGACTTGGTGTTGCTTTTAACAAACTTGATATTGCTTGCAATGCCCAGAAAACTTGAAATGTTTCCAGAAAATTAATAAAGTTTCAAGTAGGCTTGATACTGCTTCTAGGAGCCTTGATATTGCTTCTAAAAGACTTGCAATGTTCTCAGAGGAATTGATACAGCTTCTGGAAGACTTGGAATACTTCCAAAAAATTTGATACTCTTTCTAAACACTTGGAAATGCTACCAGAAAATTTAATACTGCTTTTAGAAGACTTGATACTGTTTCCAAAAATCTTGAATTGCTATCAGAAGGCTTGAAACACTTCCAAAAGACTTGATACTGTTTTTAGAAGATTTGAAAAGCTTCTGAAAGACTCTATACTGCCCCTAAAAGACTTGAAATGTTTTCAGAAAATTAATAAAGCTTCAAGTAGACTTGATACTGTTTCTAGAAGCTTTGATATTGCTTCTAAAAGACTTGCAATGCTTTCAGAAGATTTGCAATGCTCTCAGAGGAATTGATACAGCTTCTGGAAGACTTGGAATGCTTCCAGAAAATTTGCAGCTGCTTTTAGAAGACTTGATACTGCTTCAAATACTCTTGAATTGTTTCCAGAAGGCTTGAAACACTTCCAAAAGACTTGATACTATTTTTAGAAGATTTGAAATGCTTCTGAAAGACTCTTGTACTGCCCCTGAAAGACTTGGTGTTGCTTCTAGCAAACTTGATATTGCTTGCAATGCCCAGAAGACTTGAAATGTTTTCAGAAAATTAATAAAGCTTCAAGTAGACTTTATACTGCTTCTAGGATCCTTGATATTGTTTCGAAAAGACTTGCAATGCTTTCAAAAGATTTGCAATGCTCTCAGAGGAATTGATACAGCTTCTGAAAGGCTTGGAATGCTTCCAGAAAATTTAATACTGTTATATAGTACTGTTACATAATTTATTTACCCTCAATAACAAGAGAGGTGATTTAAAAAAATTGTATCTTTTTAATTTATGGAATCGAAGAAATTATAATTGGTGTGTTAAAACTAGATTAAATTTGCTTCAAAATGATTTTTATTTCATAATAATATCTCAATTCAAAAAAAAAACAGTTTTTTCAAATTTTTTTTTTTAATTTTTTCAATTTTTGGAATGCGACTAAACGCATTCCAACTCAAACTAAAGTCAACCTACCTGAATCAAAAACCAACCCAAACCAAATCCATTCCAGTTGAAACTAAAGCCGATTAAAAACCTAACCCAACCCAAACGAACTGAAACAAAAACGAACCCAAAACTCAATCCAACTTAATTAAAAAAAATCCAACCCAACTCAAACCAAAGTCAACTCAACTCAAGCTGATTCGTGATAAAAAAGCGTCTAAACGCATTCCAACTCAAACTAAGGTTAACCTAAACCCAACCCAACCTAACTGAAACAAAAACCAACCCAAACCAAACCCATTCTAACTGAAACTAAAGCCGCCTAAAAACCCAACCCAACCCAAAACTCAATCCAACTTAATTAAAAAAAATCCGACCCAATTCAAACCAAAGTCAACTCAACTCAAGCTGATTCGTGATAAAAAAGCGTCTAAACGCATTCCAACTCAAACTAAGGTTAACCTAAACCCAACCTAACCTAACTGAAACAAAAATCAAACCCATTCCAATTAAAGCCGACTAAAAACCCAACCTCACCCAATCGATCTGAAATAAAAACGAACCCAAAACTCAAACCAACCTAATTAAAAAAATCCAACCCAACTCAAACCAAAGTGGACTCAACCCACGCTGATTCATAATAAAAGAGCGTCTAAAATTTGCTTCAAAATGATTTTTATTTCATAATAATATCTCAATTAAAAAAAAAACAGTTTTTTCAAATTTTTTTTTTCAATTTTTGGAATACGACTAAACGCATTCCAACTCAAACTAAAGTCAACCTGAGTCAAAAACCAACCCAAACCAAATCCATTGCAATTGAAACTAAAGCCGACTAAAAACCTAACCCAACCCAAACGAACTGAAACAAAAACGAACCCAAAACTCAATCCAACCTAATTAAAAAAATCCAACCCAACTCAAACCAAAGTCAAATCAACCCAAGCTGATTCGTGATAAAAGGGCGTCTAAACGCATTCCAACTCAAACTAAGGTTAACCTAAATCCAACCCAACCTAACTGAAACAAAAACCAACCCAAACTAAACCCATTCCAACTAAAACCGACTAAAAACCCAACCCAATACAATCGATCTGAAACAAAAACGAACCCAAAACTCAATCCAACTTAATTAAAAAAAATCCAACCCAACTCAAACCAAAGTCAACTCAACTCAAGCTGATTCGTGATAAAAAAGTGTCTAAACGCATTCGAACTCAAACTAAGGTTAACCTAAACCCAACCTAACCTAACTGAAACAAAAATCAAACCCATTCCAATTAAAGCCGACTAAAAACCCAACCTCACCCAATCGATCTGAAATAAAAACGAACCCAAAACTCAAACCAACCTAATTAAAAAAATCCAACCCAACTCAAACCAAAGTGGACTTAACCCACGTTGATTCATAATAAAAGAGCGTCTAAACGCATTTCGACTCAAACTAAAGTCAACCTAAACCCAACCCAACCTAACTGAAACAAAAACCAACACAAACCAAACCCATTCCTACTAAAGCCGACTAAAAACCCAACTCAACCCAATCGATTTGAAACAAAAACGAACCCAAAACTCAATCCAACCTAATTAAAAAAATCCAACCCAACTCAAACCAAAGTTAATACAACCCAAGCTGATTTATGATAAAAGAGCGTCTAAACGTATTCCAAGTCAAATTAAAGTTAACCTAAATCCAACCCAACCTAACTGAAACAAAAACCAACACAAACTAAACCCCTTCCAGCTAAAGCCGACTAAAAACCCAACCCAACCCAATCGATTTGAAACAAAAACGATCCCAAACCTCAATCCAAGCTAATTAAAAAAAAATCCAACCCATCTCAAACCAAAGTCAACTCAACCCAAGCTGATTCATGATAAAAGAGCGTCTAAACGTATTCCAAGTCAAATTAAAGTCAACCTAAATCCAACCCAACCTAACTGAAACAAAAACCAACAGAAATCAAACCCATTCCAACTGAAACTAAAGCCGACTAAAAACCCAACCCAACACAATCGAACTGAAACAGAAACGAACCCAAAACTCAATCCAACCTAATTAAAAAAAATCCAACCCAACCTAACTGAAACAAAAATCAACTCAAACCAAACCCATTCCAACTGAAACTAAAGCCGACTAAAAACCCAACCCAACCCAATCGACCTGAAACAAAAACGAACCCAAAACTCAATCCAACCTAATTAAAAAAATCCAACCCATCTCAAACCAAAGTCAACTCAACCCAAGCTGATTCATGATAAAAGAGCGTCTAAACGTATTCCAAGTCAAATTAAAGTCAATCTAAATCCAACCCAACCTAACTGAAACAAAAACCAACCCAAACGAAACCCCTTCCAACTAAAGCCGACTAAAAACCCAACCCAACCCAATCGATTTGAAACAAAAACGAACCCAAAACTCAATCCAACCTAATTAAAAAAAAAATCCAACCCAACCTAACTGAAACAAAAACCAACCCAACCCAAACCAATTCCAACTGAAACTAAAGCCGACGAAAAACCCAACCCAATCCAATCGAACTGAAACAAAAACGAATCCAAAACTCAATCCAACCTAATTAAAAAAATCCAACTCATTTCAAACCAAAGTCAACTCAACCCAAGCTGATTCATGATAAAAGAGCGTCTAAACGTATTCCAAGTTAACCTAAATCCAACCCAACCTAACTGAAACAAAAACCAACACAAACCAAACCCATTCCAACTGAAACTAAAGCCGACTAAAAACCCAACCTAACCCAATCGATCTGAAACAAAAGCGAACCCAAAACTCAATCCAACCTAATTAAAAAAATCCAACCCAACTCAAACCAAAGTCAACTCAACCCACGCTGATTCATAATAAAAGAACGTCTAAACGCATTCCAAGTCAAATTAAAGTCAACCTAAATCCAACCCAACTTAACTGAAACAAAAACCAACCCAAACGAAACCCCTTCCAACTAGAGCCGACTAAAAACCCAACCCAACCCAATCGATTTGAAACAAAAACGAACCCAAAACTCAATCCAACCTAATTTAAAAAAATCCAACCCAACCTAATTTAAAAAAATCCAACCCAACTTAACTGAAACAAAAACCAACCCAAACCAAAACCATTCCAACTGAAACTAAAGCCGACAAAAAACCCAACCCAACCCAATCGAACTGAAACAAAAACGAACCCAAAACTCAATCCAACCTAATTAAAAAAAAATCCAACCCAACTTAACTGAAACAAAAACCAACCCAAACCAAAACCATTCCAACTGAAACTAAAGCCGGCTAAAAACCCAACCCAACCCAATCGAACTGAAACAAAAACGATCCCAAAACTCAATCCAACCTAATTAAAAAAAAATCCAACCCAACTTAACTGAAACAAAAACCAACCCAAACCAAAACCATTCTAACTGAAACTAAAGCCGACTAAAAACCCAACCCAACCCAATCGACCTGAAACAAAAACGAACCCAAAACTCAATCCAACCTAATTAAAAAAATCTAACCCATCTCAAACCAAAGTCAACTCAACCCAAGCTGATTCATGATAAAAGAGCGTCTAAACGTATTCCAAGTCAAATTAAAGTCAACCTAAATCCAACCCAACCTAACTGAAACAAAAACCAACCCAAACGAAACCCCTTCCAACTAAAGCCGACTAAAAACCCAATCCAACCCAATCGATTTGAAACAAAAACGAACCCAAAACTCAATCCAACCTAATTTAAAAAAAAACCAACAAAATCTAACTGAAACAAAAACCAACACAAACCAAACCCATTCCAACTGAAACTAAAGCCGACTAAAAACCCAACCCAACCCAATCTAACTGAAACAAAAATGAACCCAAAACTCAATCCAACCTAATTAAAAAAATCCAACTCATTTCAAACCAAAGTCAACTCAACCCAAGCTGATTCATGATAAAAGAGCGTCTAAACGTATTCCAAGTCAAATTAAAGTCAACCTAAATCCAACCCAACCTAACTGAAACAAAAACCAACACAAACTAAACCCATTCCAACTAAAGCCGACTAAAAACCCAACCCAACCCAATCGATCTGAAACAAAAATGAACCCAAAACTCAATCCAACCCAACTAAATACTAAAACAAATCCAAACCAAACGCAATTTAACTGAAACTAAAGCCAACCTAATATATGCTGACTCATTCCTCGAGTTTCTAAATATGTCAAAATTAATTTTTATTACATTTATTACAATTTTTTGACTAAACCCAACCCAACCTAACTGAAACAAAAACCAACCCAAACCAAATCCATTAAAATTGAAATTAAAGCCGACTAAAAACCCAACCAAAAAAAATTAATTTTTATGTCAAATATAAAGGGGTATTTTTGGGATTTTTTAAATTAACTACAAAGGAATTAAATTTCGGTGTTGGTCATCTTATTAATAATCTTATTAAGCAAAAATTTGTTTGAAATGCTTCCGAAATTTGTTGATTATAAGAATGTTATTGAATCTAATCTCTTTATTAGATTAAGGGAAAAATTGCCAATTTAAAGAAGGAAGTCGAAGAGTTTTGCGAGAAATTCCCCCTTCCCGGATTACCCGAATACTAATATCTATCACATTTTGTATTTTTAACAATAAAATATCTAACTCTTTAATTTTTAAGTTTTATTTTTTAATAAAACCTCTCCCCGTTTTATATCCGATCTCGTAATGTGTTTACTGTTCGAACTAAAATCGGTTATTGGGTTTTGTAGTAATAAACATTAAACGGTTCCGTTTCGTTAAGAACGCAATAAATTTTATTGCCACCTGTTAAAATGAACTCTTCGAGGGTGTTACAATTGTTATTATTATCGCTTCGTCACATTTATTTGTATCACTCCGAGGAAGATGTATTTTCTTTTAAATTTTACGAAATGAATAAAAATCGGGACGAGTGTGAAGTTGGCAATTAATTTTAATAAACGTCGAGATGACCTTTTTTCCTTCTTTTCAACGGATTTGTCCCCCTTTTTAAAACGTCAAAATAACAAAAAGATTATCTTTATCTCCAAGGGATTCGATTTCAACTAATTCAAACTAATTCAAAATTATTAATAAAAATTAATTAATTTAAAAATTAGTTATCTTATTAATAATATTTTCGATTTATTTATTTATTAATTTAATAGAAACTGAGTGTATTTTGTAATAAATACCAATGCATAAGTACTTATTTCAATTATGATTATAATTAATCTATTTAATTGGTCGTGAACGGAAGCGATAATTATACGAAATCGATATTTATTTATTAAATCTTTTCAATTAAACATTTGCATTGGGGAATTTAATAATTTATCCAAATTTTGTGCAAATGTTTGGGTTAAATCTTTTTAATCAAAATAAAAAGGAGAGAAAAAACCGTGAGAAGTTTTCCGGTTTGTGGTGACACCCAGCCATATATTATCACGACACAATATAACGTTTTCGCATTGTGTAACGTTGAGGAGACGAGTTTGTGAATAATGAGGTTGCAGCCCACCCCACACTTTCTCATTGACGGCTAACGACGGAAAAAAATGAACGAAAACAAAAAGAAAAATTAACTAATTTAACGATTTTAGAAAATTTCCTTTTTTTTTTGTTGATTGCCAATGGATATTGCGAAATTCAATCTTGAATGTAAATTTACCTGTCTGAAAAATATATATATTTACTTGAAAGCGGAGGTGTTTGTTGGTTTATCTTTCGAGATGTATACTTTAACTTACATTTTATACCTTTTATAAATGCAACTGACACATTCTTTTATGATTTTTTTTTTTTTAATAAAAACAGTTTCTATTTGTCATCAAACCAACATAATTAATTTGTTGTTATTAATTCATTTCTAAAAGTTACCAAAATCCAAAAACATCCATTTTTAAGATGACTAAGATTTTTAGATGAAAATCAATTCAGATTGAGAAAAAAAAATTACTTACATCATACTCAAAGTCTCAGCTGTGTCATAAATCGTCCTTTATCGATTTATTTACGTCGTTTTCTATTGGATTAAGTTCAGTTTTTGAACGAATTAATATTTTCCTGGGATTTTTCTACGTCTTAGGAGTTTTTAACTTTTCTCTTAGGAGTTTGCTTATAAACACCTACATAATAAATAAAAAAAACAAATTAATATTAAAATTAAGAGAATTTTGATTAATAATTGAATTTAAAGTTGGGTTGGATTGGGCTGAGTTATCGTTTGGCTCAGTCCTGTTATGGAACATCACATTTGATGAGATGTTGCAGCTGGAATCTCAAAACGTTACGCTTATAGCTTATAACTTAGCTGTAATTGTAGTCGGAAAAACTGAGGATGAACTTAAAGAAACCATGATGGAGGAACAAGGCTTGGAACTGGCACCCCACAAGACGGAAGCGATCATTCTTATTCTCAAAATAATAAAAAAAGCTTATATCAAAAAGCAGTGAGCAAGTTTTAGAGCTGCATTAAATAAAGTAATGCTTAGAATTAAAGGCAGCAATATTCTGCTCCAGCATGGGAAGAAGCATTGAGTATTGAAATATGACTTACCCAAACGAAAGCTACAAACCTTAAATAAATAAGTATAAAAGACTGGTAATAGAGGATAAGAGTTCGAGTAGGCAAAAGAAAGATTGTGCGGAAGAAAGTTGGACTGAAAAAGAAGGTTGTAGAAGAGAAATGCTGAAGAGAAGAGTACATACTAAGAAGGAAGGTGTAGAGCTGATATCAGAAAAGGAGAAAAATAAGTAAACAAAATGGAATGGATTTAAAAACAGGCTATTGAAGGAAGGTAGAGGTCCAATCTCAACCTAATCCCAACTCAATTCCAAACTACACTCAAGATAATCTTAATCCAATCCCAACCCACACCAAACCGAATTCTAAACCAATCCAAATCCAATCTTAAATCGGGATCCTAACACAATCCCAACCAAATCTCAGGCCTCACCCAACCCAATCCTAATCTCATCCCAATCACAACGCACACCCAATCCAATCCTAATCTCATCCCAATCACAACGCACACCCAATCCAATTCTAATCCAATGCCAACTCAACCCAATCCCAATTTACACTCAACCTAATTCTCATCCAATCTTATCCCAAACCAAATAATAACCAATCCTAATCCAATCTTAAGCTGATCCTAACCCAATTCCAACCTAATTCCAGCCTCACCCAACCCAATTCTAATCCAATCCCAAGCCACACTCATCCCAATCACAACGCATACCCAATCCATCCTAATCCAATGCCAACCCAACCCAATCCCAATTTACACTCAACCTAATCCTCATCCAAGCTCATCCCAAACCAAACCAAATCCTAAACCAATCCTAATCCAATCTTAAGCCGATCCTAACCCAATTCCAACTTAATCCCAAGCCACAGCCAACCCAATCCCAAGCCACACTCATACTAATCACAAGCCAACCCTAATCCAGTGCCACCCCAACCCAATTTGAAAGTGAAATGAAACTGTATGAGAAAAGACTTGTTAACAAATGTCGTGGTTATCCAACTGAAGAAGAATTTGGTTAGGTTTGGTTAGATTTAGGATTGAGATAGAGTATCGAAAAGAAGACTAATTTCAAGTTTGGATCCAATTGAGTTGGGTAGGTTCCATTCTTAAAATGAAGATAGAGGTTGAACAAATACTGGAATAGTTAGAAAGAGATTGGACAGTAAGGATTGGGTGTCCTAATCCCAACCTAAATCCGATCCAATCTCAACCTAATCCCAACCCAATTCTAAGCTACACTCAACCTAATCCTAATCCAAACCAAACTCACAGCAAACCGAATCTTAAACCAATCCCAATCCAATCATATCCCGATCCTAACTCAATTCCAACATAATCCCAAGCCATAAACCGATCCTAACCCAATCCCAACTCAATCCCAACCAAATCTCAAGCCTTACCCAACCCAATCCTAATCTAATCCCAAGTTACACTCATCTCAATCACAACGCATACCCAATCCAAGCCTAATCCAATGTCAACCCAACCCAATCCCAATTTGCACTCAACATAATCCTCGTCCAATGTCATCCCAATCCAAACCAAATCCTAAACCAATCCTAATCCAATCTTATCCCGATCCTAACTCAATTCCAACATAATCCCAAGCCATAAACCGATCCTAACCCAATCCCAACTCAATCCCAACCAAATCTCAAGCCTCACCCAACCCAATCCTAATTTGCACTCAACCTAATCCTCGTCCAATCTCATCCTAAACCAAACCAAATCCTAAACCAATTCTAATCCAATCTTATCCCGATCCTAACTCAATTCCAACATAATCCCAAGCCATAAACTGATCTTAACCCAATCCCAACTCAATCCCAACCAAATCTCAAGCCTTACCCATCCCAATCCTAATCTAATCCCAAGTCACACTCATCCCAATCACAACGCACACGCAATCCAAGCCTAATCCAATGTCAACCCAACCCAATCCCAATTTACACTCAACATAATCCTCGTCCAATCTCATCCCAATCCAAACCAAATCCTAAACCAATCCTAATCCAATCTTATCCCGATCCTAACTCAATTCAAACATAATCCCAAGCCATAAACCGATCCTAACCCAATCCCAACTCAATCCCAACCAAATCTCAAGCCTCACCCAACCCAATCCCAATTTGCACTCAACCTAATCCTCGTCCAATCTCATCCTAAACCAAACCAAATCCTAAACCAATCCTAATCCAATCTTATCCCGATCCTAACTCAATTCCAACATAATCCCAAGCCATAAACTGATCTTAACCCAATCCCAACCAAATCTCATGCCTCACCCAACCCAATCCTAATCTAATCCCAAGTTACACTCATCCCAATCACAACGCACACCCAATCCAAGCCTAATCCAATGTCAACCCAACCCAATCCCAATTTGCACTCAACATAATCCTCGTCCAATCTCATCCTAAACCAAACCAAATCCTAAACCAATCCTAATCCAATCTTATCCCGATTCTAACTCAATTCCAACATAATCCCAAGCCATAAACCGATCCTAACCCAATCCCAACTCAATCCCAACCAAATCTCATGCCTCACCCAACCCAATCCTAATCTAATCCCAAGTTACACTCATCCCAATCACAACGCACACCCAATCCAAGCCTAATCCAATGTCAACCCAACCCAATCCCAATTTGCACTCAACCTAATCCTCGTTCAATCTCATCCTAAACCAAACCAAATCCTAAACCAATCCTAATCCAATCTTATCCCCATCCTAACTCAATTCCAACATAATCCCAAGCCATAAACCGATCCTAACTCAATCCCAACCAAGTCTCAAGCCTCACCCAACCTAATCCTAATCTAATTCCAAGTTACACTCATCCTAATCACAACGCACACCCAATCCAAGCCTAATCCAATGTCAACCCAACCCAATCCCAATTTGCACTCAACATAATCCTCGTCCAATCTCATCCCAAACCAAACCAAATCCTAAACCAATTCTAATCCAATCTTAAGCCGATCCTAACCCAATTCCAACTTAATCCCAAGCCACACCCAACCCAATCCTAACCCAATTACAACCAAATCTCAAGCCACACTCATACCAATCACAACCCAACCCTAATCCAGTGCCACCCCAATCCAATTTGAGAGTGAAATGAAACTGTATGAGAAAAGACTTGTTAAAAAAAATCATGGATATCCAACTGAAGAAGAATTTGGTTAGGTTGGGTTAGATTTAGGATTGAGACAGAGTATCGAAAAGAAGACTAATCTCAAGTTTGGATCCGATTGAGTTGTATAATTCCATTCTTGAAATGAAGATAGAGGTTGAATAAATACTGGAATAGTTAGAAAGAGGTTGGACAGTAAGGATTGGGTGTCCTAATCCAAACCAAACTCACACCAAACCGAATCCTAAACCAATCCCAATCCAATCATATCCCGATCCTAACTCAATTCCAACATAATCCCAAGCCATAAACCGATCCTAACCCAATCCCAACTCAATCCCAACCAAATCTCAAGCCTTACCCAACCCAATCCTAATCTAATCCCAAGTCACACTCATCCCAATCACAACGCACACCCAATCCAAGCCTAATCCAATGTCAACCCAACCCAATCCCAATTTGCACTCAACCTAATCCTCGTCCAATCTCATCCTAAACCAAACCAAATCCTAAACCAATCCTAATCCAATCTTATCCCGATTTTAACTCAATTCCAACTTAATCCCAAGCCACAGCCAACCCAATCCTAACCCAATTTCAACCAAATCCCAAGCAACACCCAACCCAATCCCAAGCCACACTCATACCAATCACAACCCAACCCTAATCCAGTGCCACCCCAACGATTTTTTGATCAACACTTAATCATATATTTGATTAAAAATAATCGATTTAAAAAAATCGTATCTCAAGATCTAATTGAGATATCGCAATGAAATAAAGAGCAATTTGAAGCAAATTTATTCTAAATTATGCCTTATATAAACTCTAACTCAAGTGAGATAAAGTATAAACTCTTGTTATTGAGGTTAATTAATGTAAATTATCTAATTTACATCATCATATCTCAAAAACGAATTGAGATATTATTATGAAATAAAAATCACTTTGAAGCAAATTTAATCTTGCTTTAACACATCAATTATGATTCCTTCGATTTCATAAATTAAAAAGATAAAATTTTTTTAAATCACCTCTCTTGTTATTGGCGTTAAATTGAATAATCTAATTTACATCACCATATCTCAAAGACGAATTGAGATATTGTTATGAAATAAAAATCATTTTGAAGCAAATTTAATCTAGTTTTAACACATCAATTATGATTCCTTCGATTTCATAAATTAAAAAGATAAAATTTTTTTAAATCACCTCTCTTGTTATTGAGTACGTGAGACTTGAGAATTTTATTCTCACCCCTAATTTTTAGTTTTTAAGAGCTGTAAATAGAAAAGCCAATAGTTTTTTAACTCAACAGATATCGTTTGAATTTGAATACTGCAACAGCTTTAAGCGATTAAATAAGAAACTGGTACCAGTGATCAATAATATTCGGGGATTTCCTTCGTGTTTCTTTTGTGAACGTTTTTCGTGTGAACTGAGTAGATCTGAAACCTTACATTAGTTTTAGTTTCGTTTTCGTTTGGTCTTTTTTTGAAGAAATTAAAGGACCTAACAATAAAATAAGAGCTAAATGCAACAAATGTAAAAAAAAACATTCTCGTAAATGTGCTATACGGAAAATAAATTTTCTAAACAACTAATAGACAACGTCAAGCCCTTAGCTTGGTTTAGATCAAAATAAAAATAAAACAACAGAAAAAACTGTTTAAAACAAATTTAGTTTAAAATATGTTAGGTTTTACAACCCTGTTAAAAAATAATTATTAAATGATCTAAAATTTATTATTTTTTAAATGAAGATGTTAAACTTTGATGTTTCATTTCAATGTGATGACATTAAGAAAAAAAATTATTAAATAATGACCGATAAAAGGGGCATAAAAGTGTTGCACTTCGTGTGCGTACACAAACGGTAATGTAGAAATCGTTTTATCGCAAAGTGTATAAGGATTGTCGAAGGGGATGGAAAAATCAGTTACAAAAAAAAAAAAATGGGGAAAAAGTGAAAAAAGAAAGAGACCGTGGCGACACTTAGCCGTTGTGTTTAGCGGTGCGATTGCGTTAGGGGGTAGTAGGTGGTACTTCGCCCTATATAAACTCTTCCTTTCCACCAGCAATAACATTACGGGCGTCGCTCCACCAAACCCGAACCAGAACCGCGAACAGTTACCCACCCCCAAAAGCAATTCATAAACTAATAACCGAAAATCGAATTTAAACGCGCCTAAAATATTAATCTCAATCGTAATAATGGAAAACAAAACAATTTTTTTCATAATATTCGACTTGTTTGTTTTATTTTCGATTCAAAATCGCGTTCAATGCGGCCCCGTTGAAAAAAAAAGTGCAGCCCCGGAACGAATTACCGACGATTCCGATTATATCTTCGATGTTAAATACGACGAGTATCCGGTAAGTTCATTTTATTTATTATTATTAAAACAAAAATAAAAGAAAACATGAAGAGCCGAACAAAAAAAAGTTAATCTTGATCAAATTACCATTTCAAAAGGCTCAAAAAATTGAAGGTTGAAACTCCATTAAAAAATTAAAAATTTATATTTCACTGAAATAAGAAAGTAATAACCTTAATTTTTATTCAAAATGATTAAAAGTGATGATGTGTAGTTTAGAATTTTACTTCATTTAAGTGGTAAAATGAGATTCGTTATCTCAACGTGGACAGAGACGCGCTAGTTGCGTTCATAAACAATAGTTGGGAAATGCGGCATGTAAATTATTACAATGGACCCCCCACGCTAAACGTTTCTCTGTCCCATTTCTCTTTAATATATTTATTAAAAACCACCCGAGATACGATACGATACGCAAGGTTATTTTTGGCGGATTACATATTTATGTAATAAATTGCATCGTTCGGAATTATTGAAATGTAACATTTACCTTTGATTCGAACACGCGCGTTGGCGAGTATAACACGTTATTCATCAGTTTGCCTAATTCGCGGCTCAATTGCCATTATGAATATGTATGCAATGCGTCAAGCGCATTATGTTACATCTCTGTTTGTTGAAGCTGTACAACATCAAACATCGGAGTAACACAAAATTCGAACTAATTTACTTGATTCATTTAAAGGGGAAAATTTACTTCGGATAAATCGTACTGTAAAAATGTTTTTGAAGATATTATGATAAAAAAATTATATTATTTAAGAGGAAATTTGATCCTAAAATCATAATTAATCAATCGATTAGCCCTTTTTGTTGTAAAATTTACCAAATTTTGAGATAAATTTTTAGTTAATGTTTTAATACGATTAAGTACAACTACATGGGGTTGAATTAATAATTTCAAATCAATAAAATCGACTTACTTTGTTGTCATCCCGATGAATTATCCCGAATATTAAGACTTATTTATTTCCATCCACTTAATTGACAGCATAAAAGGTTTAAATCTTCGCTTAATTTGAGGAAAAATCGCCTGGTGGATCCTAAAATCACAATAATTAGTAATCTGGATGTTCAAAAATGCATTTCGATGAAGAAAGTGTGATCTTAAACGTCAAAGTTAAATCATCGAAGTTAAAGTTAAATTGTTAAAGATGGGGTGAATAAATAACAATTTTTAAAGTCCTTAGATTAATAAAAAGCTATTCGAGCTAAAATGGCGGTTTAAGAGCATGCCACCGTTTTTCAGTATATGTCATTGATAAAACCTTGATGCACCTTGGAAGCTGAACCCTTGAAACCTCAACTCTTGTTGAAATCACCACGTAGAGTTTTAAATTAATACGGGGTTACGTTTCAAAGCCTTCATCGAAACTCGATAATTTGTTTTAATTTGTTTTAATTTTGAAGAAAGCGAAATTATGAATTGGGTTTACATAGCTAAAATCAATGAAATACTTAAAAAAACCTTTAAAAACATAATTCCATTAGAGTTCCTATTTAAGAATGTCAACTTAGGAATGGTTCAAGTATCTCAATTTTGCGATACTTGAACATTTCAATTTTATTGGTGCCAAATACCGGGAATATTTGATCCCGGGATTTCGCGAAAAAAGTGATGAGTTTAGGAGCACAAAGAAGTCTCGTAATTGAGAAAACGATTTTTCTACCGCCTGTTGATTTGCAATGAAAATACGCTCGGTATAAAATAAAATAGTCTTTTAGAAGCATTATAGGTAATATCAAGTCTTGTGGAGCAATATAATGTCTTCTGGAAGCATTCCAAGTCCTTCAGGGGCAGTATCAACTTTTCTAGAAATATTACCAATCTTTTAGAAGAAATATTAAGTCTTCTAGAAGCAGTATCAAATCTTCGGAGAGCATTTCAAGTCTTCGAGAGGCAGCATCAAATCTTCTGGAAGCAATATCATGTATTCTGGAAGCACTTTAAGTACTTCAGGGGCAATCTCCAGTTTTCTGGAAACATTACCAGTCTTCTAGAAGCAATATTAAGTCTCCTAGAAGCAATATCAAATCTTCCAGAGGTACTATCATGACTTCTGGAAGAAATGTTATGTCTTCTGGAAGCATTTAAAGTCCTCCAGGGTTAATATCAAGTTTTCTGCAAATATTACCAGTCTTCTAGAAGTAATATTAGGTCTTCTAGAAGCAGTATCAAGTTTTCGGAGAGCATTTCAAGTCTTCCAGAGACAATATCAAGCCTTCTGGAAGCAATATAATGTCTTCTGGAAGCATTTCAAGTCCTCCAGGAACAATATCAAGTTTTCTGCATACATTACGAGTCTTCTAAAAGCAATGTTAAGTCTTCTAGAAGCAGTATCAAGTTTTCGGAGAGCGTTGAAATGCGTTGAAAAGCGTTGAAATGTTTCTAGAAGACTAATACTGCTTCTAGAAGACGTCAAATGTTTCCAGATGACTTACAACGATTCCAGACTAATTTCAATGCTTCCAGAAAAATTGCAATGTCTTCAGATGACTCCTCATTGTACCTAGACGACTTGAAATGCTTCCAGATGATTAACAATGTTTCCTGCTTCCTGCTTCTAGATATTTAGATACTGTCATAAGAAAACTTGATATTGTTTCCAGAAGAGTTGAAATGTTTCCATAAGACTAATGCTGCTTCTAGAAAACGTCAAATGTTTCCAGAAGACTTGAAATGCTTCCAGATGACTTACAATGCTACCAGAGTACTTGATGTTGCTGTCAAAAGACTGGATACTGCTTCTAGATATTTAGATACTGTCATAAGAAAACTTGATATTGTTTCCAGAAGAGTTGAAATGTTTCCATAAGACTAATGCTGCTTCTAGAAAACGTCAAATGTTTCCAGATGACTTGAAATGCTTCCAGATGACTTACAATGCTACCAGAGTACTTGATGTTGCTGTCAAAAGACTGGATACTGCTTCTAGATATTTAGATACTGTCATAAGAAAACTTGATATTGTTTCCAGAAGAGTTGAAATGTTTCCATAAGACTAATGCTGCTTCTAGAAAACGTCAAATGTTTCCAGATGACTTGAAATGCTTCCAGATGACTTACAATGCTACCAGAGTACTTGATGTTGCTGTCAAAAGACTGGATACTGCTTCTAGATATTTAGATACTGTCATAAGAAAACTTGATATTGTTTCCAGAAGAGTTGAAATGTTTCCATAAGACTAATGCTGCTTCTAGAAAACGTCAAATGTTTCCAGAAGACTTGAAATGCTTCCAGATGACTTACAATGCTACCAGAGTACTTGATGTTGCTGTCAAAAGACTGGATACTGCTTCTAGATATTTAGATACTGTCATAAGAAAACTTGATATTGTTTCCAGAAGAGTTGAAATGTTTCCATAAGACTAATGCTGCTTCTAGAAAACGTCAAATGTTTCCAGATGACTTGAAATGCTTCCAGATGACTTACAATGCTACCAGAGTACTTGATGTTGCTGTCAAAAGACTGGATACTGCTTCTAGATATTTAGATACTGTCATAAGAAAACTTGATATTGTTTCCAGAAGAGTTGAAATGTTTCCATAAGACTAATGCTGCTTCTAGAAAACGTCAAATGTTTTCAGATGACTTGAAATGCTTCCAGATGACTTACAATGCTACCAGAGTACTTGATGTTGCTGTCAAAAGACTGGATACTGCTTCTAGATATTTAGATACTGTCATAAGAAAACTTGATATTGTTTCCAGAAGAGTTGAAATGTTTCCATAAGACTAATGCTGCTTCTAGAAAACGTCAAATGTTTCCAGAAGACTTGAAATGCTTCCAGATGACTTACAATGCTACCAGAGTACTTGATGTTGCTGTCAAAAGACTGGATACTGCTTCTAGATATTTAGATACTGTCATAAGAAAACTTGATATTGTTTCCAGAAGAGTTGAAATGTTTCCATAAGACTAATGCTGCTTCTAGAAAACGTCAAATGTTTTCAGATGACTTGAAATGCTTCCAGATGACTTACAATGCTACCAGAGTACTTGATGTTGCTGTCAAAAGACTGGATACTGCTTCTAGATATTTAGATACTGTCATAAGAAAACTTGATATTGTTTCCAGAAGAGTTGAAATGTTTCCATAAGACTAATGCTGCTTCTAGAAAACGTCAAATGTTTCCAGAAGACTTGAAATGCTTCCAGATGACTTACAATGCTACCAGAGTACTTGATGTTGCTGTCAAAAGACTGGATACTGCTTCTAGATATTTAGATACTGTCATAAGAAAACTTGATATTGTTTCCAGAAGAGTTGAAATGTTTCCATAAGACTAATGCTGCTTCTAGAAAACGTCAAATGTTTCCAGATGACTTGAAATGCTTCCAGATGACTTACAATGCTACCAGAGTACTTGATGTTGCTGTCAAAAGACTGGATACTGCTTCTAGATATTTAGATACTGTCATAAGAAAACTTGATATTGTTTCCAGAAGAGTTGAAATGTTTCCATAAGACTAATGCTGCTTCTAGAAAACGTCAAATGTTTCCAGATGACTTACAATGATTCCAGACTAATTTCAATGCTTCCAGAAAAATTGCAATGTCTTCAGATGACTCCTCATTGTAGCTAGATGACTTGAAATGCTTCCAGATGATTAACAATGTTTCCACAAGACTTGAAATGCTTTCAGACGACTTACAATGCTACCAGAATACTTGATATTGCTGTTGAAAGACTAAATTTGCTGTCAAAAGACTGGATACTGCCTCTAGATATTTAGATACTGTCTCAAGAAAACTTGATATTGTTTCCAGAAGAGTTGAAATGTTTCCAGAAGACTAATACTGCTTCTAGAAAACGTCAAATGTTTCTAGATGACTTACAATGATTCCAGACTAATTCCAATGCTTCCAGAAAAATTGCAATGCCTTCAGATGACTTCTCATTGTACCTAGACGACTTGAAATGCTTCCAGATGATTAACAATGTTTCCAGAAGACTTGAAATGCTTCCAGATGACTTACAATGCTACCAGAGTACTTGATGTTGCTGTCAAAAGACTGGATACTGCTTCTAGATATTTAGATACTGTCATAAGAAAACTTGATATTGTTTCCAGAAGAGTTGAAATGTTTCCATAAGACTAATGCTGCTTCTAGAAAACGTCAAATGTTTCCAGATGACTTGAAATGCTTCCAGATGACTTACAATGCTACCAGAGTACTTGATGTTGCTGTCAAAAGACTGGATACTGCTTCTAGATATTTAGATACTGTCATAAGAAAACTTGATATTGTTTCCAGAAGAGTTGAAATGTTTCCATAAGACTAATGCTGCTTCTAGAAAACGTCAAATGTTTCCAGATGACTTACAATGATTCCAGACTAATTTCAATGCTTCCAGAAAAATTGCAATGTCTTCAGATGACTCCTCATTGTAGCTAGATGACTTGAAATGCTTCCAGATGATTAACAATGTTTCCACAAGACTTGAAATGCTTTCAGACGACTTACAATGCTACCAGAATACTTGATATTGCTGTTGAAAGACTAAATTTGCTGTCAAAAGACTGGATACTGCCTCTAGATATTTAGATACTGTCTCAAGAAAACTTGATATTGTTTCCAGAAGAGTTGAAATGTTTCCAGAAGACTAATACTGCTTCTAGAAAACGTCAAATGTTTCTAGATGACTTACAATGATTCCAGACTAATTCCAATGCTTCCAGAAAAATTGCAATGCCTTCAGATGACTTCTCATTGTACCTAGACGACTTGAAATGCTTCCAGATGATTAACAATGTTTCCAGAAGACTTGAAATGCTTCCAGATGACTTACAATGCTACCAGAGTACTTGATGTTGCTGTCAAAAGATTGGATATTGCCTCTAGATATTTAGATACTGTCTTAAGAAAACTTGATATTGTTTCCAGAAGAGTTGGAATGTTTCCATAAGACTAATACTGCTTCTAGAAGACTTCAAGTGTATCCAGATGACTTACAATGGAATTTATTGGAACCTAAAATCACAATAAATTAGAATTTTTGATGTTCATGAAATCATTTCGAACAAATTTTTGGTTCAACAACCCATTTTTTTGCTAAAATACTTCCCAAATTATATATATACGATTAAATACCGCTAGATGGGGTGAGTCCCTATTGTTAGAGAAAAAATTAAATGAGTTAATGTATCAAAATCAATAAAATCAACTTACTTTGTGTATTTCGGCGAATTATCTCGAATATTAAGAATTTCCAATTACTTAAAACTAACAGCATAAAGGTTAGGTTTTATTGTCACGAAATCTTGGCCTAATTTGAGGCGAAAATCCTGAAATCACAAAAAGAATATATAAAAATACACTTCAATCAATTTCTTTTGCTATTAATTAACCAAATTAAGAATACACTTAGTAGCAGAAGTCTGCGTACAAAAAACTTCTAACACTTTAACTGAAAAAATAAGGGTCATGATCTAATGTGATAAACTTCAATTTTTTTTTGTTTTGTGTATTAACTACATATAATTCTATTAACAAAATATGCATCAATAAAACAGAAATATTAGTTCTAAAAAAAATTAAAATTAAAAATTCTCCAAATAATGCGTATGCAAAAATCTGCGTACAAATAAAGACGCCTTCTCCAAAATATACTTATTTACTTAAATACGTAGTTGGCGATGTACGCTTTCCGATTTAAATAAAAGATAATCGGTGTCAATTATATTAGCAGAGGCTTAGAAGCTAAAAGTTAGAATGGACACGAAAGGAAAGGAAATTGAATTGGGAGAGAGAAAAATTATTGTAAAGTTATGGAAAGAGGGAAAATCTTTTCGAAAAATAGGAGAAACTGTCGGCAGGTCACACTCTTCCATTCAAAGAGTAATTAATAATTATAAAGACACTGAAGATTACCTCTCACGTCCGCGATCTGACCGAGAGAAGCGACCCCTTTTAACAAACCGAGAGAAGCGAAAAATTGTACAGCAGGTTAGAAAAGAACCTACGCTGACGGCAAAAAAAATAGTAGAAAATGTACAAGAAGAATTTCATAAAACTATCAGCAAAGATACGGTGAGAAGGACGTTGAAAAAAGCTAACTATCACAGTCGCGTTGCACGAAAAAAGCCATTTGTGTCAGAGGTCAATCGTCAGAAGCGGATCGCCTTTACAAAAAAACTCTTAGACAAGCCCATTGAATTCTGGGAGAAAGTTCTTTTTACAGATGAGAGCAAATTTTGCATTTTCGGCATTAAGGGTAAACAACTTGTATGGAGAAAACCTAATACTGCCCTTAATCCCGAAAATTTGAAAGCGACTGTAAAACACGGAGGTGGTGGAGTTATGGTTTGGGGGTGTATGTGCACCAAAGGGGTGGGAAGGTTGGTTTTCATAACATCGACAATGGACCATAAAATGTATATAGACATTTTAAAAGAAAATTTGAAGCCTAGCATCGAAAACTTGGGCTTGGGGCCCGAATACTTTTTTCAACAAGATAATGACCCCAAACATTGCGCCCACAACACTAAACTTTGGCTACTATACAATACCCCAAAGCAACTTAAAACACCTCCACAATCGCCGGACTTGAATCCCATCGAACACCTCTGGGATTTACTGGAACGCAGGATTCGGCAACACAACATAACATCGAAGGAAACGTTAAAAAATGTTATGATTGAGGAATGGGCCAAAATTAGTTCGGACGAAACGAAGAAATTAGTGCACTCCATGCTTAAACGTTTAAGGGAGGTCATTAAACGTAAAGGTTATTCGACCTCATATTAATATAGAAACAATGATCTCATTTATGAATTTTTTATAAATACTGTCCTGACTTGTACGCAGATTTTTGCATACCCGTTATTTGTAGAATTTTTAGTTTTGATTATTTTCTGTAACTACTGTTTCTGTTTTGTTGAAGCATATTTTGTTAATAGAATTATATGTAGTTAATTTACAAAATAAAAAAAATCAAGTTTATCACATTAGATTATGACCCTTATTTTTTCAATTAAAGTATTACAAGTTTTTTGTACGCAGACTTCTGCTGCTGAGTGTATGCTTAAGTCAAAGTCAAATCGCCTCTTAATACGAATAATTACCACTAGATGGGGAAAAACTAATAATTAATAATTAAATTTAAAAAATCTATTAACACACAGATTCATTAATTAATTCATAAAATTTACAAATATTGCTATAGGTATAAAAAGTTAATTGATGATTTTTTATTTATATCTCAATAAAATATGTTTTAAAGGTTCTTTATAAATAAATTGGCGATGTTTAATTGACGTAAAAGTGATTTTAACGTGTTAAAAGGAGCTTTATTCAAGCGGAATTGCGTTTGATTTTACTTCCACTTGAGATGTGTTAAATTAGAGTAATTAAACGTGGTGACATTTCCATGTGAAATGTAGCTAGAAAAATCTTTATTTATCGTTTGTTTCAAGAGGGGAGATTTATCTTGGACGACAGACTCAATTTTAAGTTCTTAATGTAAGATAAAATTGGAAAAGTGCAGTTATAAAACTTTGTTTTATTAAATTCCTGCTTCTATATTTTTCTTGATATTTCCTCGTATTAATTACTACACATATAGAAATCCCATTATTGTTTTATTGCGACATTCGATTGCATATTTCTTGTTAAAAGCACGCAGTTAGTCCTTGTGTTATATCTTCGACGTCGTGCTGGGACAACAGCAAGTATTGCGTTTTTCAATTAATGGTTTCTCAGTAATAAAATCGAGAAATACTCAATAAAAACGATATTCTTTTAATCTCTTCTTTTATTAATTTTTTTATTAATAAAATTAATTTTTTAAATTAATTTTTAGATGGTTGTGCCGAGAAAACGAGCCGCATTATTAGTGGATCGTTTGATGGTGGCCCTTCAAAAAGCGATAGAAGAAGAGGACCAAAGGAACATAGAGGCGCAAAGAAAACATTCCGGTTACGGATTAAGACAAGATGATGTCCGTTCAGTAAGCGATTTAAATTAGAAATTAAATTCTCGATTTTCATTCGTCACCAGACATAATCAGTTTGACGAAACGCCGATATAAGGTTTCAAACGGATTGATTATAACACACCAACTCGGTTTGATATTACGAAATTTGATTTCGCACTTCTCGCCTTGTTCGTTCGATAATATCGTCTGGTTATGTCATCGAAACTTTATTTTATTTTATTTTGCGTGAAATAAATCAATTTTAGATTTAATTGTACGATAAAAATGTAACAAGGTTTTTTTTTATGCGCGCTGTAATATAAAGGTTGAGGGGAAATTTTTTTTTTATATTAAATAGTCAACATGAAGTTGGTTATTGCTTCGATTTTATTGGTTGGGTTTGCGTTCTTGCTCGGGGGGAGTTTTGCTAATGTGAGTAATTAAAAAATTAATTTCGAATTGAGACGAATTAATTAATTTTAGGATGCGGTCATCGAGTATGTCCAAAATACGACTAAAGAGGTTTTGAATAATTTCACGAATCAAGCTGTCGATGTTATGGGCACATTCGCCAAAATTAATCCGTTTGGGAGTTAATTTTTTTCATTTTGAAATGTCAAAATTATTATAAAAACCCGAATATTATCTATTAATTAATTAAAGCATTTTAAAAAAAATTGGCTTTGTTTATTGGAGTTAAAAGATTCATTGTTTCGGAAATATAGAAAAAAAAATATATTTAAAAATATATTCATAATGATTAAAACTTATCAGTTTTAATCATAATTTTGCTCCATTTAAGTTAAAATGTATCTTGGAATTAATTTTTTTTTAATTTGTATTAAATTTTTTGTTCAAAAATTCTTCTTTCTATTTTTGTCAAAATAGAAGTCAAATTTTAGTTATTAAACTTCCTAGATTTATAAAATACCGTGGTTTGAGGACATTTTGGCTCGAAAAGTGACGCAGTTAATTTAAAATCAAAATAATAGGATATTTAGTAAAACAACATAAAAAATCAATCAAGCAATTTCCCTGGATTCCCTAAATTACAAGTTACAATAGACTTCGACTTACAACGTCTTGGTTTAGGATGACTCGTACTTACAACGATAAACAAAATCCTGTTGTATACATATCTGTTGCATAAAAATCCTGTTGTATCTAGAAGACTAGAACTTGCTACCAAAAGACAGGATACAGCCTCTAGAAAAACTGATATTGCTTTTAGAAAACTGATGCTGCTTTTAGAAAACTTAAAATGTTGTTAAAATGATGTAAAAAAACTTGATATAGTATCTAGAAGGCTTGAAATGTTTCAAGGTGACGTGATGTTGCTGTTGGAAGACTTGAGATGCTTTCAGAAGTCTTGATACTGCATCGAAAAGATTTGATTTGCTACCAAAAAACTGGGTACTGCCTCTACATGATTTGATACTGTCTCTAGAAAACTTGATATTGCTTCCAAAAGACTTGAAATCTTTCCATAAGACTGATACTGCTTCTAGAAGACTTTAAATGTTTTCAGATGACTTACAATGATTCCAGACCAATTACAATGCTTTCAGATGACTTAACATTGTACCTAAACGACTTGAAATGCTTCCAGATGATTAACAATGCTTCCACAAAACTTGAAATACTTCCAGACGATTTACAATGCTTCTAGAGTACTTGATGTTGCTGTTAAAAGACTTGATTTGCTATCAGAAGACTGGACACTGCCTCTAAATAATTTCATACTGTCTCAAGAAAACATGGTATTGTTTCCAGAAGAGTTGAAATGTTTCCAGAAGCCTAATACTGCTTCTAGAAGACTTCAAGTGTATGCAGATGACTTACAATGATTTTAGACTAATTACAATGCTTCCAGAAAAATTGCAATGCTTTCAGATGACTTGACACTGTACCTAGACAACTTGAAATGCTTGCAGATGATTAACAATGCTTCCACAAGACTTGAAATGCTTCCAGACGACTTACAATGCTTCCAGAGTACTTGATGCTGCTATTAAAAGACTTAATTTGCTGTCAGAAGACTGGATACTGCCTCTAGATAATTTGATACTGTCTCAAGAAAACTTGATGTTGTTTCCAGAAGAGTTGAAATGTTTCCAGAAAACTAATACTGCTTCTAGAAGACTTCAAGTGTATCCAGATGACTTACAATAATTCCAGAGTAATTACAATGCTTCCAGAAAAATTGCAATGCTTTCAGATGACTTGACATTGTATCTAGACGACTTGAAATGCTTCCAGATGATTAACAATGCTTTCACAAGACTTTGAATGCTTCCAGACGACTTACAATGCTTCCAGAGTACTTGATGCTGCTATTAAAAGACTTAATTTGCTGTCAGAAGACTGGATACTGCCTCTAGGTAATTTGATACTGTCTCAAGAAAACTTGATATTGTTTCCAGAAGAGTTGAAATATTTCCAGAAGCCTAATACTGTTTCTAGAAGACTTCAAGTGTATGCAGATGACTTACAATGATTTTAGACTAATTACAATGCTTCCAGAAAAATTGCAATGCTTTCAGATGACTTGACATTGTACCTAGACGACTTGAAATGCTTGCAGATGATTAACAATGCTTCCACAAGACTTGAAATGCTTCCAAACGACTTACAATGCTTCCAGAGTACTTGATGTTGCTGTTAAAAGACTTGATTTGCTATCAGAAGACTGGATACTACTTCTAAATAATTTGATACTGTCTCAAGAAAACTTGATATTGTTTCCAGAAAAGTTGAAATGTTTCCAGAAGCCTAATACTGCTTCTAGAAGACTTCAAGTGTATGCAGATGACTTACAATGATTTTAGACTAATTACAATGCTTCCAGAAAAATTGCAATGCTTTCAGATGACTTGACATTGTACCTAGACGACTTAAAATGCTTGCAAATGATTAACAATGCTTCCACAAGACTTGAAATGCTTCCAGACGACTTACATTGCTTCCAGAGTGCTTGATGTTGCTGTTAAAAGGCTTGATTTGCTATCAGAAGACTGAATACTGCGTCTAAATAATTTGATACTGTCTCAAGAAAACTTGATATTGCTTCCAGAAGAATTGAAATGTTTCCAGAAGACTAATACTGCTTCCAGAAGACTTCAAATGTTTCCAGATGACTTACAATGATTTCAGACTGATTACAATGCTTCCAGAAAAATTGCAATGCTTTCAGATGACTTGACATTGTACCTAGACGACTTGAAATGCTTCCAGATGATTAACAATGTTTTCACAAGACTTGAAATGCTTCCAGACGACTTACATTGCTTCCAAAGTGCTTGTTGTTGCTATTAAAGGACTTGATTTGCTGTCAGAAGATTGGATATTACCTCTAAATAATTTGATACTGTCTCAAGAAAATTTGATATTGTTTCCAGAAGAATTGAAATGTTTCCAGAAGACTAATACTGCTTTCAGAAGACTTCAAATGTTTCCAGTTGAGTTACAATGATTCCAGACTAAATTCAATGCTTCCAGAAAATTGCAATGCTTTCAGATGACTTGACATTGTACCTAAACGACTTGAAATGCTTCCAGATGATTAACAATGCTTTTACAAGACTTGAAATGCTTCCAGACGACTTACATTGCTTCCAGAGTGCTTGATGTTGCTATTAAAGGACTTGATTTGCTGTCAGAAGATTAGATATTACCTCTAAATAATTTGATACTGTCTCAAGAAAATTTGATATTGTTTCCAAAAGAATTGAAATGTTTCCAGAAGACTAATACTGCTTCCAGAAGACTTCAAATGTTTGCAGTTGAGTTACAATGATTCCAGACTAAATTCAATGCTTCCAGAAAATTGCAATGCTTCCAGATGACTTGACATTGTACCTAGACGACTTGAAATGCTTCCAGATGATTAACAATGCTTTCACAAGACTTGAAATGCTTCCAGACGACTTACAATGCTTCCAGAGTGCTTGTTGTTGCTATTAAAGGACTTGATTTGCTGTCAGAAGATTGGATATTACCTCTAAATAATTTGATACTGTCTCAAGAAAATTTGATATTGTTTCCAGAAGAATTGAAATGTTTCCAGAAGACTAATACTGCTTCCAGAAGACTTCAAATGTTTCCAGTTGAGTTACAATGATTCCAGACTAAATTCAATGCTTCCAGAAAATTGCAATGCTTTCAGATGACTTGACATTGTACCTAAACGACTTGAAATGCTTCCAGATGATTAACAATGCTTTTACAAGACTTGAAATGCTTCCAGACGACTTACATTGCTTCCAGAGTGCTTGTTGTTGCTATTAAAGGACTTGATTTGCTGTCAGAAGATTGGATATTACCTCTAAATAATTTGATACTGTCTCAAGAAAATTTGATATTGTTTCCAAAAGAATTGAAATGTTTCCAGAAGACTAATACTGCTTCCAGAAGACTTCAAATGTTTGCAGTTGAGTTACAATGATTCCAGACTAAATTCAATGCTTCCAGAAAATTGCAATGCTTCCAGATGACTTGACATTGTACCTAGACGACTTGAAATGCTTCCAGATGATTAACAATGCTTTTACAAGACTTGAAATGCTTCCAGACGACTTACATTGCTTCCAGAGTGCTTGTTGTTGCTATTAAAGGACTTGATTTGCTGTCAGAAGATTGGATATTACCTCTAAATAATTTGATACTGTCTCAAGAAAATTTGATATTGTTTCCAAAAGAATTGAAATGTTTCCAGAAGACTAATACTGCTTCCAGAAGACTTCAAATGTTTGCAGTTGAGTTACAATGATTCCAGACTAAATTCAATGCTTCCAGAAAATTGCAATGCTTCCAGATGACTTGACATTGTACCTAGACGACTTGAGACGCTTCCAGATGCTTAACAATGCTTTCACAATACTTGAAATGCTTCCAGACGACTTACATTGCTTCCAGAGTGCTTGATGTTGCTATTAAAGGACTTGATTTGCTGTCAGAAGATTAGATATTACCTCTAAATAATTTGATACTGTCTCAAGAAAATTTGATATTGTTTCCAGAAGAATTGAAATGTTTCCAGAAGACTAATACTGCTTCCAGAAGACTTCAAATGTTTCCAGATGAGTTACAATGATTCCAGACTAAATTCAATGCTTCCAGAAAAATTGCAATGCTTTCAGATGACTTGACATTGTACCTAGACGACTTGAGACGCTTCCAGATGATTAACAATGCTTTCACAAGACTTGAAATGCTTCCAGACGACTTACATTGCTTCCAGAGTGCTTGATGTTGCTATTAAAGGACTTGATTTGCTGTCAGAAGATTAGATATTACCTCTAAATAATTTGATACTGTCTCAAGAAAATTTGATATTGTTTCCAGAAGAATTGAAATGTTTCCAGAAGACTAATACTGCTTCCAGAATACTTCAAATGTTTCCAGATGAGTTACAATGATTCCAGACTAAATTCAATGCTTCCAGAAAAATTGCAATGCTTTCAGATGACTTGACATTGTACCTAGACGACTTGAGACGCTTCCAGATGATTAACAATGCTTTCACAAGACTTGAAATGCTTCCAGACGACTTACATTGCTTCCAGAGTGCTTGATGTTGCTATTAAAGGACTTGATTTGCTGTCAGAAGATTGGATATTACCTCTAAATAATTTGATACTGTCTCAAGAAAATTTGATATTGTTTCCAGAAGAATTGAAATGTTTCCAGAAGACTAATACTGCTTCCAGAAGACTTCAAATGTTTCCAGATGAGTTACAATGATTCCAGACTAAATTCAATGCTTCCAGAAAATTACAATGCTTTCAGATGACTTGACATTGTACCTAAACGACTTGAAATGCTTCCAGATGATTAACAATGCTTTTACAAGACTTGAAATGCTTCCAGATGACTTACAATGCTTTCAGAGTACTTGATGTTGCTGTTAAAAGACTTGATTTGCTATCAGAAGACTGGACACTGCTTCTAAATAATTTGATACTGTCTCAAGAAAACTTGATATTGTTTCCAGAAGAATTGAAATGTTTTCAGAAGACCAATACTGCTTCCAGAAGACTTCAAATGTTTCCAGATGACTTATAATGATTCCAAACTAATTACAATGCTTCCAGAAAAATTGTAATGCTTTCAGATGACTTGACATTGTACCTAAACGACTTGAAATGCTTCCAGATGATTAACAATGCTTTTACAAGACTTGAAATGCTTCCAGATGACTTACAATGCTCCCAGAGTACTTGATGTTGCTGTTAAAAGAGTTGATTTGCTATCAGAAGACTGGATACTGCTTCTAAATAATTTGATACTGTCTCAAGAAAACTTGGTAATGTTTCCAGAAAAATTGAAATGTTTCCAAAAGACTAATACTGCTTCCAAAAGACTTCAAATGTTTCCAGATGACTTACAATGATTCCAGACTAATTACAATGCTTCCAAAAAAATTGCAATGCTTTCAGATCACTTGACATTATACCTAGACGACTTGAAACGCTTCCAGATGATTAACAATGATTTCACAAGACTTGAAATGCTTCCAGACGACTTACATTGCTTCCAGAGTGTTTGATGTTGCTGTTAAAAGGCTTGATTTGCTATCAGAAGACTGAATACTGCCTCTAAATAATTTGATACTGTCTCAAGAAAACTTGATATTGTTTCCAGAAAAGTTGAAATGTTTCCAGAAGATTAATACTGCTTCTAGAAGACTTCAAGTGTATCCAGATAACTTACAATAATTTCAGACTAATTACAATGCTTCCAGAAAAATTGCAATGCTTTCAGATGACTTGACATTGTACCTAGACAACTTGAAATGCTTGCAGATGATTAACAATGCTTCCACAAGACTTGAAATGCTTCCAGATGATTTACAATGCTTCCAAAGTACTTGATGCTGCTATTAAAAGACTTAATTTGCTGTCAGAAGACTGGATACTGCCTCTAGATAATTTGATACTGTCTCAAGAAAACTTGATGTTGTTTCTAGAAGAGTTGAAATGGTTCCAGAAAACTAATACTGCTTCTAGAAGACTTTAAGTGTATCCAGATGATTTACAATAATTGCAGAGTAATTACGATGCTTCCAGAAAATTGCAATGCTTTCAGATGACTTGACATTGTACCTAAATGACTTGAAATGCTTCCAGACGACTTACAACGCTTCCAGAGTACTTGATGTTGCTGTTAAAAGACTTGATTTGCTATCAGAAGACTGGATACTGCTTCTAAATAATTTGATACTGTCTCAAGAAAACTTGGTAATGTTTCCAGAAAAATTGAAATGTTTCCAAAAGACTAATACTGCTTCCAAAAGACTTCAAATGTTTCCAGATGACTTATAATGATTCCAGACTAATTACAATGCTTCCAAAAAAATTGCAATGCTTTCAGATCACTTGACATTATACCTAGACGACTTGAAACGCTTCCAGATGATTAACAATGCTTTCACAAGACTTGAAATGCTTCCAGACGACTTACATTGCTTCCAGAGTGTTTGATGTTGCTGTTAAAAGGCTTGATTTGCTATCAGAAGACTGAATACTGCCTCTAAATAATTTGATACTGTCTCAAGAAAACTTGATATTGTTTCCAGAAAAGTTGAAATGTTTCCAGAAGATTAATACTGCTTCTAGAAGACTTCAAGTGTATCCAGATAACTTACAATAATTTCAGACTAATTACAATGCTTCCAGAAAAATTGCAATGCTTTCAGATGACTTGACATTGTACCTAGACAACTTGAAATGCTTGCAGATGATTAACAATGCTTCCACAAGACTTGAAATGCTTCCAGATGATTTACAATGCTTCCAAAGTACTTGATGCTGCTATTAAAAGACTTAATTTGCTGTCAGAAGACTGGATACTGCCTCTAGATAATTTGATACTGTCTCAAGAAAACTTGATGTTGTTTCCAGAAGAGTTGAAATGGTTCCAGAAAACTAATACTGCTTCTAGAAGACTTTAAGTGTATCCAGATGATTTACAATAATTGCAGAGTAATTACGATGCTTCCAGAAAATTGCAATGCTTTCAGATGACTTGACATTGTACCTAAATGACTTGAAATGCTTCCAGACGACTTACAACGCTTCCAGAGTACTTGATGTTGCTGTTAAAAGACTTGATTTGCTATCAGAAGACTGGATACTGCTTCTAAATAATTTGATACTGTCTCAAGAAAACTTGATATTGTTTCCAGAAGAGTTGAAATGTTTCCAGAAGACTAATACTGCTTCTAGAAGACTTCAAATGTTTGCAGATGACTTACAATGATTCCAGACTAATTAAAATGCTTCCAGAAAAATTGCAATGCTTTCAGATCACTTGACATTATACCTAGACGACTTGAAACGCTTCCAGATGATTAACAATGCTTTCACAAGACTTGAAATGCTTCCAGACGACTTACATTGCTTCCAGAGTGCTTGATGTTGCTATTAAAGGACTTGATTTGCTGTCAGAAGATTGGATATTACCTCTAAATAATTTGATACTGTCTCAAGAAAATTTGATATTGTTTCCAGAAGAATTGAAATGTTTCCAGAAGACTAATACTGCTTCCAGAAGACTTCAAACGTTTCCAGATGAGCTACAATGATTTCAGACTAAATTCAATGCTTCCAGAAAATTGCAATGCTTTCAGATGACTTGACATTGTACCTAGACGACTTTAAATGCTTCCAGATGATTAACAATGCATCCATAAGACATGAAATGCTTCAAGACGACTTACAATGCTTCCAGAATACATGATGTTGCTGTTAAAAGACTTGATTTGCTATCAGAAGACTGGATACTGTTTCTAAATAATTTGATACTGTCTCAAGAAAACATGATATTCCAGAAGAGAATTTCCAGAAGAGTTGAAATGTTTCCAGAAAATTAATACTGTTTCTAGAAGACTTTAAATGTTTCCAGACGACTTAGAATGCCTCCACACGACTTATAATGTTTCTACAAGACCTTATACTACTCTCAGAAGACCTGAAATACATCAAAATTACTTGAAATGCTTCCAAAAGACTGGATACTGCTTCCAGAAGACTTGACACTGCTTCCAGATGTTTTAAATACTTCCTAAAGACTCGATACTGCCCCTATAAGACTTTATACTGCTTCTAAAAGATTTGAAAAGTTTCCAGAAGATTTGAAAAGCTTTCAGAAGACTTGATGCAGCTTCTAGAAGATTTTAATTATTAAGACTCGATACTGCCCCTATAAGACTTTATACTGCTTTTAGAAGATTTGAAATGCTTTCAGAAAACTTGAGAAGTTTCCAGAAGACTTGACTCTACTACTAGAAGATTTCAAATAGTTACAAAAGTCTCAACATTGCCTCTGATAGACTTAATATTGCTTTTAGAAGATTTAAAATGATTCCAAAACATTTGGAATGCATTTCTTAAAGCTCTTAAGAATTATAAATCTTCTTTCATGAAATCCCGGGATGAACCCGGGATATACCGGGACTGGATACCAAAAAAAAATCATAATAAATTAGAATTTTTGATGTTCAAAAAGCCATTTTGAACTATTTTTTTTCTACAACCCTTTTTTGCTATAAACTTAACTAATCTTAAGAAGGTGTTTAAGAGATTTAATACCAGTGATAACTGCTAGATGGGGTAAGTAACTAACTAATTAATTAATTAATTAAAAAGAAACTAAATATTGATTGATTAATAATTAATTAATAAATTAATAAAATCGACTTATTCTTTTGATTTGCAACAATCCACCCCAATTTCTAATCATAACAAATAATTTTAATTAATTTCAGATGTTAAAGACATAAAAAGTTAATTAACGATTTTTTATTTATTGTTGTTGAATAAAATTTGTAGCTCCATTTATTAATTAATTAAAATCATGTTTTTGGTTGGGAATTTAATTCGGATGATATTTTATTTGGGGCTATATTATTTTTGATTTTTTTAAAATTTATTTAAGTTAAAATGTATTATTTATTTGCGTTAGAATTCAACAACAGTTTCATTAACGAAATCTTTCGCCTCATTCTTTGCCCTCAAATCGCCCGGTATCTTCGCCAACTCTTTAACATAATTAACCGCTAAAATCATTACAAATTCACATCGGCGAAATTAAATCAATCTTTATAATTACCTTCGTTTTTAACACCGGATATTAAACCTTTTCCCACCCTGAACGCGAGTCCCTAAAACAAAAAAAAAAAATAATTATTAAAAATAATCACTTACAATTAGAATTGAGAGAAAAATTGGATATAATAAATAGAATAAAAAGAAATTTAAAATCTTTTTATTTAAATCATTAATCTGATTTAATCTTTTTGGTTTAAAACGTTCTTCATCACAACATCGACCACCACATCGACCGGGACGTTTTTAACTTTCTCCACGAAAATTTTAGCTGAATAATAAAATTTTTTTTTAGTTAAGACGAGGAAAATGTTTTTTGAAACATACTTTTATTGTAAGCTTGCCCCATCGCATCTAAACCCGACCTAAAAACGTTACTAACAAATCGCTTTTTCTACAAAAAATGTTTCAAACGAAACAAATTAATCTAAAAGATTTGAAATTAATTTTTTTTAAACTTACAATTACATTTCCCTCGCTAATAACGAGCCAGGTTGTTAATAAAAAGGCGAAAAGAAGTAATCCTTTCATTTTAACGGTCGGAATAAGAAAGCAAATTAAGTTTTAAATTTAAAAAAAAGGGGACGGTTAATTTATTGATTAATTAATCGGTTAATTAAAAAGATTAATTAATAAAATCTATCATTGCGACATCTATCATTAATCAAAATAAATCGCAAAAGTCGATAAGGTAGGGCGTCGATTTATTTTGATTAAATAATTTATTTCGATTAAATAATTTATTTTTCTTCGTTTTTTTTATTTGTTCCAGATGGATTTGCAAAGAAGAGGACATGGAGGTTTAACGAATCAACAAAAAGGTCGGGTTTATTGGAGGTGTTATTTCAACGCGGTTACATGTTTTTAAATTAAAAGTAAATAAATATCGATAAGTACTGATCTAGATTATATATTTAATGTATCGATAATTGATTAAACATATTTTTTGTTACCTCTCATTGTATTTAAAATAAAACTCGTCTAATAATTAAATAATATTCCGAAATCATATTTGTGTTTTTTTCTTATTGATACAATTCCTTTTAAAGACGGAATCCCCGGTTTTTATTGCGAGGCACGGATTCGAATTTATTTTATAATCGGAATCAAAATAAAATATAAAAAAATTAATTTTATTGATTTATCTTTTGGGGGTTTTGGCTCATATTCCATAGATGGCGCTCAATATTGCAATTATTTAGAATTAAAATAATTAATGAAAAAAATTAAATTTATTGATTATTAATAATATCGATTTAATTACGTCGAAATTATTACCACACCAAATAAATTTAACCCGTCAGATTTTATGATGTTAAATTTCGATTTGACGCCGATATAATCTATCATCGAATGGGACAGGTATATTAAAAGGTAAATTGTGCGAGATAACCGATTTCAAGCGCAATGAAAACAAAGTAATTGTGATTTCATACCTTAAATTGCCTTAAAAACTTTTCTTCGTAACTACACTTCAAAACTAACTGTCAAAATTAACTGTCAAAATTAACTTTCAAAGTTAACTGTCAAAATTAACTGTCAGTTTGTCTTCGGGAGGGAATGAAGTTGGATAAGGATACGTTCGAAATTTCTTGAATTAAAATGCGAGTTGTATCATATTCTGAAAAAGAAAATGATGTTTTAAAATTTCATTGAAAAATTAATGTAAAAATAATAATAATAATAATAAAAGTTTATAAAGAAAAGTGTTAAAAAGGGAATTAAATTGGATTGGGGTACGTTCTAAAATACACGTCAAAATTTAATTTAATTTTTTGGAATTAAGAAATGATTTATATCATAAAATGAAGATAAAAGATGATATATTAATTGATGTAATAACAAAAAAAAACTGTAGGGGTAAATGTTTAAAAAGAAATTAAGATGAAGATGAAGAATGAATTTTGTGTAGTTAAAAGGCGATTTATATCACAAAATGATGATAAATGATGATATTTTAAGATTTGATGCAAAAATCGTTGTGGTAATAATAAAAATTGATTGATTATGTTGAAATATAGCACCAAATTTAAAAAAGTCATTGTATTTTTTGGAATTAAGAAACGATTTATATCACAAAATGAAGAAAAAAGATGATATTTTAAGATTTGATGCAAAAATCGATGTGGTAATAATAAAAATTGATTGATTATGTTTAAATATAGCACCAAATTTAAAAAAGTCATTGTATTTTTTGGAATTAAGAAACGATTTATATCACAAAATGAAGAAAAAAGATGATATTTTAAGATTTGATGCAAAAATCGTTGTGGTAATAATAAAAATTGATTGATTATGTTTAAATATAGCACCAAATTTAAAAAAGTCATTGTATTTTTTGGAATTAAGAAACGATTTATATCACAAAATGAAGAAAAAAGATGATATTTTAAGATTTGATGCAAAAATCGATGTGGTAATAATAAAAATTGATTGATTATGTTTAAAAATGACATCAAATTTAAAAAATATCATTGAAATTTTTGGAATTAAAAAACGATTTATATCACAAAATGAAGAAAAAAGATGATATTTTAAGATTTGATGCAAAAATCGATGTGGTAATAATAAAAATTGATTGATTATGTTTAAAAATGACATCAAATTTAAAAATAGTCATTGTATTTTTTGGAATTAAGAAACGATTTATATCACAAAATGAAGAAAAAAGATGATATTTTAAGATTTGATGCAAAAATCGATGTGGTAATAATAAAAATTGATTGATTATGTTTAAAAATGACATCAAATTTAAAAATAGTCATTGTATTTTTTGGAATTAAGAAACGATTTATATCACAAAATGAAGAAAAAAGATGATATTTTAAGATTTGATGCAAAAATCGATGTGGTAATAATAAAAATTGATTGATTATGTTTAAAAATGACATCAAATTTAAAAATAGTCATTGTATTTTTTGGAATTAAGAAACGATTTATATCACAAAATGAGGAAAAAAGATGATATTTTAATGTTTGATATAAAATTGATGTAGTAATAAAAAAAAATTGTAGGGGTAAATGTTTAAAAAGAAATTAAGATGAAGATTTGAATGATTTGGAGATGAAGAATGATTATTTTGTAGTTAAAAGGCGATTTATATCACAAGATGTTGATAAATGATGATATTTTAAGATTTGATGCAAAAATCGATGTGGTAATAATAAAAATTGATTGATTATGTTTAAAAATGACATCAAATTTAAAAGATATCATTGCATTTTTTGGAATTAAGAAACGATTTATATCACAAAATGAAGAAAAAAGATGATATTTTAATGTTTGACATAAAATTGATGTAGTAACAAAAAAGAATTGTAGGGGTAAATGTTTAAAAAGAAATTAAGATGAAGATTTGAATGATTTGGAGATGAAGAATGATTATTTTGTAGTTAAAAGGCGATTTATATCACAAGATGATGATAAATGATGATATTTTAAGATTTGATGCAAAAATCGATGTGGTAATAATAAAAATTGATTGATTATGTTTAAAAATGACATCAAATTTAAAAAAGTCATTGTATTTTTTGGAATTAAGAAACGATTTATATCACAAAATGAAGAAAAAAGATGATATTTTAATGTTTGATATAAAATTGACGTAGTAATAAAAAAATTGTAGGAGTAAATGTTTAAAAAGAAATTAAGATGAAGATTTGAATGATTTGGAGATGAAGAATGATTATTTTGTAGTTAAAAGGCGATTTATATCACAAGATGTTGATAAATGATGATATTTTAAGATTTGATGCAAAAATCGATGTGGTAATAATAAAAATTGATTGATTATGTTTAAAAATGACATCAAATATAAAAGATATCATTGCATTTTTTGGAATTAAGAAACGGTTTATATCACAAAATGAAGAAAAAAGATGATATTTTAAGATTTGATACAAAAATCGATGTGGTAATAATAAAAATTGATTGATTACGTTTAAAAATGAAATCAAATATAAAAGATATCATTGCATTTTTTGGAATTAAGAAACGATTTATATCACAAAATGAAGAAAAAAGATGATATTTTAAGATTTGATGCAAAAATCGATGTGGTAATAATAAAAATTGATTGATTATGTTTAAAAACGACATCAAATATAAAAGATATCATTGCATTTTTTGGAATTAAGAAACGATTTATATCACAAAATGAAGAAAAAAGATGATATTTTAAGATTTGATGCAAAAATCGATGTGGTAATAATAAAAATTGATTGATTATGTTTAAAAACGACATCAAATATAAAAGATATCATTGCATTTTTTGGAATTAAGAAACGATTTATATCACAAAATGAAGAAAAAAGATGATATTTTAAGATTTGATGCAAAAATCGTTGTGGTAATAATAAAAATTGATTGATTATGTTTAAAAACGACATCAAATATAAAAGATATCATTGCATTTTTTGGAATTAAGAAACGATTTATATCACAAAATGAAGAAAAAAGATGATATTTTAAGATTTGATGCAAAAATCGTTGTGGTAATAATAAAAATTGATTGATTATGTTTAAAAATGATATCAAATATAAAAGATATCATTGCATTTTTTGGAATTAAGAAACGATTTATATCACAAAATGAAGAAAAAAGATGATATTTTAATGTTTGATATAAAATTGATGTAGTAATAAAAAAAAATTGTAGGGGTAAATGTTTAAAAAGAAATTAAGATGAAGATTTGAATGATTTGGAGATGAAGAGTGATTTTTTTTGTAATTAAAAGGCGAATTATATCACAAGATGATGATAAATGATGATATTTTAAGATTTGATGCAAAAATCGATGTGGTAATAATAAAAATTGATTGATTATGTTTAAAAATGACATCAAATATAAAAGATATCATTGCATTTTTTGGAATTAAGAAACGATTTATATCACAAAATGAAGAAAAAAGATGATATTTTAATGTTTGATATAAAATTGATGTAGTAATAAAAAAAAATTGTAGGGGTAAATGTTTAAAAAGAAATTAAGATGAAGATTTGAATGATTTGGAGATGAAGAGTGATTTTTTTTGTAATTAAAAGGCGAATTATATCACAAGATGATGATAAATGATGATATTTTAAGATTTGATGCAAAAATCGATGTGGTAATAATAAAAATTGATTGATTATGTTTAAAAATGACATCAAATATAAAAGATATCATTGCATTTTTTGGAATTAAGAAACGATTTATATCACAAAATGAAGAAAAAAGATGATATTTTAATGTTTGATATAAAATTGATGTAGTAATAAAAAAAAATTGTAGGGGTAAATGTTTAAAAAGAAATTAAGACGAAGATTTGAATGATTTGGAGATGAAGAATGATTATTTTGTAGTTAAAAGGCGATTTATATCACAAGATGATGATAAATGATGATGTTTTAAGATTTGATGCAAAAATCGATGTGGTAATAATAAAAATTGATTGATTATGTTTAAAAATGACATCAAATATAAAAGATATCATTGCATTTTTTGGAATTAAGAAACGATTTATATCACAAAATGAAGAAAAAAGATGATATTTTAATGTTTGATATAAAATTGATGTAGTAATAAAAAAAATTGTAGGGGTAAATGTTTAAAAAGAAATTAAGATGAAGATTTGAATGATTTGGAGATGAAGAATGATTATTTTGTAGTTAAAAGGCGATTTATATCACAAGATGTTGATAAATGATGATATTTTAAGATTTGATGCAAAAATCGATGTGGTAATAATAAAAATTGATTGATTATGTTTAAAAATGACATCAAATATAAAAGATATCATTGCATTTTTTGGAATTAAGAAACGATTTATATCACAAAATGAAGAAAAAAGATGATATTTTAATGTTTGATATAAAATTGATCTAGTAATAAAAAAAAATTGTAGGGGTAAATGTTTAAAAAGAAATTAAGATGAAGATTTGAATGATTTGGAGATGAAGAATGATTATTTTGTAGTTAAAAGGCGATTTATATCACAAGATGTTGATAAATGATGATATTTTAAGATTTGATGCAAAAATCGATGTGGTAATAATAAAAATTGATTGATTATGTTTAAAAATGACATCAAATATAAAAGATATCATTGCATTTTTTGGAATTAAGAAACGATTTATATCACAAAATGAGGAAAAAAGATGATATTTTAATGTTTGATATAAAATTGATGTAGTAATAAAAAAAAATTGTAGGGGTAAATGTTTAAAAAGAAATTAAGATGAAGATTTGAATGATTTGGAGATGAAGAATGATTATTTTGTAGTTAAAAGGCGATTTATATCACAAGATGATGATAAATGATGATATTTTAAGATTTGATGCAAAAATCGATGTGGTAATAATAAAAATTGATTGATTATGTTTAAAAATGACATCAAATATAAAAGATATCATTGCATTTTTTGGAATTAAGAAACGATTTATATCACAAAATGAAGAAGAAAGATGATATTTTAATGTTTGATATAAAATTGATGTAGTAATAAAAAAAAATATAGGGGAAAATGTTTAAAAAGAAATTAAGATAAAGATTTGAATGATTTGAAAATGAAGAATGATTTTTTTATAGTTAAAAGGCGATTTATATCACAAGAAGATGATAAATGATGATATTTTAAGATTTGATGCAAAAATCGATGTGGTAATAATAAAAATTGATTGATTATGTTTAAAAATGACATTAAATATAAAAGATATCATTGCATTTTTTGGAATTAAGAAACGATTTATATCACAAAGTGAAGAAAAAAGATGATATTTTAATGTTTGACATAAAATTGATGTAGTAATAAAAAAAATTGTAGGGGTAAATATTTAAAAAGAAATTAAGATGAAGATTTGAATGATTTGAAGATGAACAATGATTTCTTTGTAGTTAAAAGACGAATTATATCACAAGATGATGATAAATGATGATATTTTAAGATTTGATGCAAAAATCGTTGTGGTAATAATAAAAATTGATTGATTATGTTTAAAAATGACATCAAATATAAAAGATATCATTGCATTTTTTGGAATTAAGAAACGATTTATATCACAAAATGAAGAAAAAAGATGATATTTTAATGTTTGACATAAAATTGATGTAGTAACAAAAAAAAATTGTAGGGGTAAATGTTTAAAAAGAAATTAAGATGAAGATTTGAATGATTTGGAGATGAAGAATGATTATTTTGTAGTTAAAAGGCGATTTATATCACAAGATGATGATAAATGATGATATTTTAAGATTTGATGCAAAAATCGATGTGGTAATAATAAAAATTGATTGATTATGTTTAAGAATGACATCAAATTTAAAAAAGTCATTGTATTTTTTGGAATTAAGAAACGATTTATATCACAAAATGAAGAAAAAAGATGATATTTTAATGTTTGACATAAAATTGATGTAGTAATAAAAAAAATTGTAGGGGTAAATGTTTAAAAAGAAATTAAGATGAAGATTTGAATGATTTGGAGATGAAGAATGATTATTTTGTAGTTAAAAGGCGATTTATATCACAAGATGATGATAAATGATGATATTTTAAGATTTGATGCAAAAATCGATGTGGTAATAATAAAAATTGATTGATTATGTTTAAAAATGACATCAAATATAAAAGATATCATTGCATTTTTTGGAATTAAGAAACGATTTATATCACAAAATGAAGAAAAAAGATGATATTTTAATGTTTGACATAAAATTGATGTAATAACAAAAAAAATTGTAGGGGAAAATGTTTAAAAAGAAATTAAGATGAAGATTTGAATGATTTGGAGATGAAGAATGATTATTTTGTAGTTAAAAGGCGATTTATATCACAAGATGTTGATAAATGATGATATTTTAAGATTTGATGCAAAAATCGATGTGGTAATAATAAAAATTGATTGATTATGTTTAAAAATGACATCAAATATAAAAGATATCATTGCATTTTTTGGAATTAAGAAACGATTTATATCACAAAATGAAGAAAAAAGATGATATTTTAATGTTTGACATAAAATTGATGTAGTAATAAAAAAAATTGTAGGAGTAAATGTTTAAAAAGAAATTAAGATGAAGATTTGAATGATTTGGAGATGAAGAATGATTATTTTGTAGTTAAAAGGCGATTTATATCACAAGATGTTGATAAATGATGATATTTTAAGATTTGATGCAAAAATCGATGTGGTAATAATAAAAATTGATTGATTATGTTTAAAAATGACATCAAATATAAAAGATATCATTGCATTTTTTGGAATTAAGAAACGATTTATATCACAAAATGAGGAAAAAAGATGATATTTTAATGTTTGATATAAAATTGATGTAGTAATAAAAAAAAATTGTAGGGGTAAATGTTTAAAAAGAAATTAAGATGAAGATTTGAATGATTTGGAGATGAAGAATGATTATTTTGTAGTTAAAAGGCGATTTATATCACAAGATGATGATAAATGATGATATTTTAATATTTGATGCAAAAATCGATGTGGTAATAATAAAAATTGATTGATTATGTTTAAAAATGACATCAAATATAAAAGATATCATTGCATTTTTTGGAATTAAGAAACGATTTATATCACAAAATGAAGAAAAAAGATGATATTTTAATGTTTGACATAAAATTGATGTAGTAATAAAAAAAATTGTAGGAGTAAATGTTTAAAAAGAAATTAAGATGAAGATTTGAATGATTTGGAGATGAAGAATGATTATTTTGTAGTTAAAAGGCGATTTATATCACAAGATGATGATAAATGATGATATTTTAAGATTTGATGCAAAAATCGATGTGGTAATAATAAAAATTGATTGATTATGTTTAAGAATGACATCAAATTTAAAAAAGTCATTGTATTTTTTGGAATTAAGAAACGATTTATATCACAAAATGAAGAAAAAAGATGATATTTTAATGTTTGACATAAAATTGATGTAGTAATAAAAAAAATTGTAGGGGTAAATGTTTAAAAAGAAATTAAGATGAAGATTTGAATGATTTGGAGATGAAGAATGATTATTTTGTAGTTAAAAGGCGATTTATATCACAAGATGATGATAAATGATGATATTTTAAGATTTGATGCAAAAATCGATGTGGTAATAATAAAAATTGATTGATTATGTTTAAAAATGACATCAAATATAAAAGATATCATTGCATTTTTTGGAATTAAGAAACGATTTATATCACAAAATGAAGAAAAAAGATGATATTTTAATGTTTGACATAAAATTGATGTAATAACAAAAAAAATTGTAGGGGAAAATGTTTAAAAAGAAATTAAGATGAAGATTTGAATGATTTGGAGATGAAGAATGATTATTTTGTAGTTAAAAGGCGATTTATATCACAAGATGTTGATAAATGATGATATTTTAAGATTTGATGCAAAAATCGATGTGGTAATAATAAAAATTGATTGATTATGTTTAAAAATGACATCAAATATAAAAGATATCATTGCATTTTTTGGATTTAAGAAACGATTTATATCACAAAATGAAGAAAAAAGATGATATTTTAATGTTTGACATAAAATTGATGTAGTAACAAAAAAAAATTGTAGGGGTAAATGTTTAAAAAGAAATTAAGATGAAGATTTGAATGATTTGGAGATGAAGAATGATTATTTTGTAGTTAAAAGGCGATTTATATCACACGATGTTGATAAATGATGATATTTTAAGATTTGATGCAAAAATCGATGTGGTAATTATAAAAATTGATTGATTATATTTAAAAATGACATCAAATATAAAAGATATCATTGCATTTTTTGGATTTAAGAAACGATTTATATCACAAAATGAAGAAAAAAGATGATATTTTAATGTTTGACATAAAATTGATGTAGTAACAAAAAAAAATTGTAGGGGTAAATGTTTAAAAAGAAATTAAGATGAAGATTTGAATGATTTGGAGATGAAGAATGATTATTTTGTAGTTAAAAGGCGATTTATATCACAAGATGATGATATTTTAAGATTTGATGCAAAAATCGATGTGGTAATAATAAAAATTGATTGATTATGTTTAAAAATGACATCAAATATAAAAGATATCATTGCATTTTTTGGAATTAAGAAACGATTTATATCACAAAATGAAGAAAAAAGATGATATTTTAATGTTTGACATAAAATTGATGTAGTAACAAAAAAAAATTGTAGGGGTAAATGTTTAAAAAGAAATTAAGATGAAGATTTGAATGATTTGGAGATGAAGAATGATTATTTTGTAGTTAAAAGGCGATTTATATCACAAGATGATGATATTTTAAGATTTGATGCAAAAATCGATGTGGTAATAATAAAAATTGATTGATTATGTTTAAAAATGACATCAAATATAAAAGATATCATTGCATTTTTTGGAATTAAGAAACGATTTATATCACAAAATGAAGAAAAAAGATGATATTTTAATGTTTGACATAAAATTGATGTAATAACAAAAAAAATTGTAGGGGAAAATGTTTAAAAAGAAATTAAGATGAAGATTTGAATGACTTGGAGATGAAGAATGATTATTTTGTAGTTAAAAGGCGATTTATATCACAAGATGTTGATAAATGATGATATTTTAAGATTTGATGCAAAAATCGATGTGGTAATAATAAAAATTGATTGATTATGTTTAAAAATGACATCAAATATAAAAGATATCATTGCATTTTTTGGATTTAAGAAACGATTTATATCACAAAATGAAGAAAAAAGATGATATTTTAATGTTTGACATAAAATTGATGTAGTAACAAAAAAAAATTGTAGGGGTAAATGTTTAAAAAGAAATTAAGATGAAGATTTGAATGATTTGGAGATGAAGAATGATTATTTTGTAGTTAAAAGGCGATTTATATCACACGATGTTGATAAATGATGATATTTTAAGATTTGATGCAAAAATCGATGTGGTAATTATAAAAATTGATTGATTATATTTAAAAATGACATCAAATATAAAAGATATCATTGCATTTTTTGGATTTAAGAAACGATTTATATCACAAAATGAAGAAAAAAGATGATATTTTAATGTTTGACATAAAATTGATGTAGTAACAAAAAAAAATTGTAGGGGTAAATGTTTAAAAAGAAATTAAGATGAAGATTTGAATGATTTGGAGATGAAGAATGATTATTTTGTAGTTAAAAGGCGATTTATATCACAAGATGATGATATTTTAAGATTTGATGCAAAAATCGATGTGGTAATAATAAAAATTGATTGATTATGTTTAAAAATGACATCAAATATAAAAGATATCATTGCATTTTTTGGAATTAAGAAACGATTTATATCACAAAATGAAGAAAAAAGATGATATTTTAAGATTTGATGCAAAAATCGATGTGGTAATAATAAAAATTGATTGATTATGTTTAAAAATGACATCAAATTTAAAAAATGTCATTGTATTTTTTGGAATTAAGAAACGTTTTATATCACAAAATGAAGAAAAAAGATGATATTTTAATATTTGATATAAAATTGCATTCTTTGAAGATAGAATAAGAAGGTCTAAGTTAATAATTATTGTTTGCATTATAATCACTTAGTTCTGATGTTTTCATTTGGATGGGAAGTTGGCCGATAAATATGATATATTGTTATATAGATAGGCAATTTTGGATGCTTGATCTTAAAAATTATTCATTGTAGAGGCTAAGCCTAGTCCAACTCAACCCTCTATATTTCAGTATACTAGTTTCAAGATCTAGAATTAGCTCTAATGATATCTTGGATTAATGATTTGGCATATCATTAATCCAAGATGGTAACAATTTGAATACCAATAATGAAACGTTTTATCATTCAGCATATCATAATCATAACAATAATTGGTTTCTTTGATATTTTGGTACATCATTAATCCAGATTGGTACCAATTTGGACGTTTGATTTACCATTAATGAGACATTTGATATGTCAAAACATCATCATTGACAATTTAGACATATCACAACAATCGGTCTTTTTGAGACTGTGGCATATCACTAATCCTAGTTGGTAGTAATGTGGATGCTTTAAATACCAATAATGAGAGGTTTTATCTTTTCGCATATAATATCATTAATGATAATTTAGATATATTACATCACAATAATTGATCTTTTTGACATTTTAGTACATCATTAATCTAGGTTGGCACCAATTTGGATGCTTGATTTAGTAACAGGACATTTTAACATTTGGTATATCATAAAACATCACTATTGATAATTTAGATATATCATAATAATAGATCTTTATGACATTTTGGTATGTCATTAATCCAGGTTGGTAGCAAATTAGATGCTTTATATTCCACCAACGACAGATTTCAATTTTTGATATATCATAAAATATCATTGACCATTTGGACAAACTGTATCACAAGAATTGGTGTTATAACATTTATGCATACCATTTATTCCGCTTGGCGACAATTTTGATAGTTGATATACCAACAACGGAACATTCTACCATTTAGTAAATTCTAAAATATCATTATTAACAATTTAGACCAATTTAGTGACAAGAAAGGGTAATTTTGACATATTATTAATCCTGCTTGGAAGTAATTTGGATGGTTTATACACCAACGAGACATTTTATCATTTGATATATCATAAATTATCATTATTGGCAATTTGTGCATTCTGTATCACAAACAATTGACCTTCTTGATATTTTGGTGTATAATTGATTAAGATTGTAACCGATTTGAATGATTGACTTACCAAAACAACACATTTTAGTATTTGGTTTATCATAAAATACCATTATTAACAATTTGCACATATCATATCGCCACAATTGTGGAGTTCGCGTCCAAAACCGAATATATCCGTTTTTAAAAAGTGTTAGAAAACGGGAAAACTTTTGACAGTTTGCCCTTAAAGATAAACAGCACATATCTTTAACAAGCTATTAAAGTATGATATATTGTTTTTATTTTCTTACAGTTGAATATAGCAAACAGTATATTCCATGAAATAAGCCATGAAGGCAATGGACCTTTTTGACATTTTGCCATATCATTAATCCAGGTTAACGATATGCCATAAAATAATCATAAAATATCATGAGGGATAATTTAAACACTATATCATAAGAATTAGCTTTTTTAACATTTTGGCATATGAATGATTCTAGTTCTAGATATGTCTTAGAACTAAAATCATTCAGGTTTAGCCATGTGTCTCTCAAGACGACCTTGAGACACATGGCTAAACCTGAATGATTCTAATTTTAGTTCCATGACTTATGTAGAACTAGAATTATTCAGCTTTAACCATGCGTCTCAAGATCATCTTGAGAGACGTATGGCTAAACCTGAACGATTCTAGTTCTAAGTCTGATCTAGAACTAGAATTATTCAGCTAAGCCATGCGTCTCAAGATCGTCTTGAGAGACGCATGACTAAACCTGAAAGATTCTAAGTTTAGATCTGTCTTAGAACTAGAATCATTCAGATTTAACCATGCGTCTCTGAAGACGACCTTGAGACGCATGGCTAAAGCTGAATGATTCTAGTTCTAAATCAGTCATAGAATTAGAATAATTCAGCTTAGCTATGCATCTCAAGATCGTCTTGAGAGACGCATGGTTAAACCTGAATGATTCTAGTTCTAGATCAGACTTAGAACTAAAATTATTCAGCTTTAGCCATGCGTCTCAAGATCGTCTTGAGAGACGCATGGCTAAACCTGAATGATTATAGTTCTAAGTCTGATCTAGAACTAGAATCATTTAGGTTTAACCATGCGTCTCAAGATCGTCTTGAGACACGCATGGCTAAACCTGAAAAATTCTAAGTTTAGATCTGTCTTAGAACTAGAATCATTCAGGTTTAACCATGCGTCTCTGAAGGCGACCTTGAGACGCATGGCTAAAGCTGAATGATTCTAGTTCTAAATCAGTCATAGAACTAGAATTATTCAGCTTAGCCATGCATCTCAAGATTGTCTTGAGAGACGCATGGTTAAACCTGAATGATTCTAGTTCTAGATCAGACTTAGAACTAAAATTATTCAGCTTTAGCCATGCGTTTCAAGGTCGTCTTCAGAGACTCACGGTTAAATCTGATTGATTCTAGTTCTAAGACAGATCTAAAATTGGAATCATTCAGGTTTAGCCATGCGTCTCAAGATCGTCTTGAGAGACGCATGGCTAAACCTGAACGATTCTAGTTCTAGATCAATCATAGAACTAGAATTATTCAGCTTTAGGCATGCGTCTCAAGGTCGTCTTGAGAGACGCATGGCTAAACCTGAATGATTCTAGTTCTAGATCAGACTTAGAACTAGAATCATTCAGGTTTAACCATGCGTCTCTCAAGACGACCTTGAGACGCATGCCTAAAGCTGAATAATTCTAGTTCTAAGACTAATCTAAAATTAGAAACATTCAGATTTAGCCACGCGTCTCAAGGTCGGCTTGAGAGACGCATGGTTAAACCTGAATGATTCTAGTTCTAAGACAGATCTAAACTTAGAATCATTCAGGTTTAGCCATGCGTCTCTCAAGACGGTCTTGAGACGCATGGCTTAGCTGAATAATTCTAGTTCTAGATCAGACTTAGAACTAGAATCATTCAGGTTTAGCCATACGTCTTAAAGCAGTTTTGAGAGACGCACGTACTCTGTCAGAAACTATTCATTGTAGAAGTCATCGTTTAAAGGAATGTCTTCAAATGCATGGCTAAACCCAACCAAACCCTGTATATATTTGATTTGAATCTCAGACATAGAAGGGGAATCATTTGGGTTTAGTCATCTTGAGAGATGAACAACTAAACCCGAATAGTTCTAGAGTTAGATCTAATGATATAAAACTAGAACTAACACTAGACCTAAAAGTGGAAAAATTCGATTCTTTTTTTTCCGTGTAATAAAAGAGCAAAGTATATAATAATTAATTCAAATTCGTGTTATTTTGGACGTTTTAAAACTTATTATCCATCACTTAAGGGGGACGGTTTTTATTTCGTGTTTCTTTTCCGCATCTTATCGCCTTACATATTTAACGAGCATTGTTAAAAGGGACACTTTCACATTTAACGATCGCTCCTTCTCAGGTATGATAAGTAATGAGATGTTTCTTCGTCCTTGATGTGTTTAGTTTTAGGCGTACAATTTCAAATTTATTAAAAAAAGCAGAATTAAACAAAATGAACAAATTTAAAACGGCGGATAAAAAGTTTTAATCTAAAACCAGTATAAATCGCGTTGATTTTTATTTTTTCGCGAAAGTGTATTACGCAAAACTCGGGTTTTGTTTAAATAAGATATCACGAGTAATCTGGCGTTCGAATAATAATTATTACCGACGCTTTTACACCACCCGGGGTTGAAAAACACCGATTTAATAAACACCTATGGATTTACGGCGCTAATCTTCGGCTTAACTCCGCCGGAACCGTTCGTTTTTAATGGGTTGCCATGCAAATAACTCTCGGTGTGCCGTTATCTGCTCATATGCACAATTCCCATACCGATTATAATCATATTTTCTATACACTGTATACACAGCGAGTGGACGTTTTTGACACGTTTCGATAAATCCAAATAAACATTTTTTTAACCGAATTTATTAAAATGTGTTAACCCAAATGCAAATTGACATTGACTTTTGACGTCACAACCTTCATCATTTCATCTCGTTTGAATAGTTAGTCGGATGGAACGTATCCGAAAGAGGGTGCGCGGTAAAGGTCTTTTGATCCGCAAATGACCTTTGCGTCTGGAGACTCTGTTGCGCGAATTAGAAGGAAAATCTTTGCGACAACGCGAAATTGAGTGCATAATTGGCTCTCGTCGGTGTTACATTAAAATTATTTCGAATCGATTTATTACCGTTTTATGACGGGTCATTGTTGCAATAATTAAACGCGCGTCATAAAATTCTCGTTATGCCACATCTTTCTCTGTAATAAAACCCGATAAAAATAGGTTAGAAAAGAAAAAATAACGCGATTAATAAAAATTACTCAACCTAAAAGCCGACCTCTTATTTAATAATTCAAGCGAGGTTAAGTACTGACTAACTAACTAGCTAACTAAAACAGATGCACCCTTAAAAACCCGCTTCTCATTTCACCTTTTCTTGGTATTGAAAAACTTGACAAAAACGTTTAAGAATAAGAATTTATAACGTTCTTTGCCGTTTATTTTTTCGATCCCACGAAAAGCAACTTCAAAGGAAACACGTTTAAGCGTTATGTTTGACAAGTAGGTATTGTTCGATGTAAACAAGAACTTTTACAATTTCCCCAAATCTTAAATCAAGTGTATTAGGAAAAGCGATTTTCTTACCAGAAAACTCTTTCATTTCCGGCGAGGCGATCGGCGGCCCATTTTAAATGAGAATTGATGATCGCTTTTTAAAACTTTAAAACTAAAGAGTTATAAGATCACGTTGAACGTCAACACGTAAAAGTTAGTACCAACCTAAATTTAAATAAATATTAATTTGATTTTTTTGACTTAAAATTATTACCAATCTAAATATTTTGAATTAAAGTTAATTAAATTGAAATATCTTAAAATTATTAAAATTTGTAACCAAAACAAATTATTGATAGGATATGATTCGGCGTTGCTCTAACTTTTTACTTACAAATAACATTTACTTAAAAATTAATTAAGTTAATTTTATAAATGGTTGAAATATTAATCAAAACGTTGTTTTATTTTCCATCCTTTTCTTATCCCTGTTTTCAATTCTAACCTAAAACTAAGATATTGATTAATATTGACAGAAACAACCAACCAAAGCTAATTATTGAATATGACGCTCTCTCCTTGTATATCTTATTGTTAGTAAATAAATAAGTCTCCTATAAGACGATTTTATTCTCACTTCGCCGAGGTCGCTTGCGGACGAGGCGATATAATCTTCCAAAATGGACGATTTTATGTAAACATTTCAAATCTAGGGCCTCGCCCGCAAGCGACCTCGGCTATTTGTGATGAAGTCGTTCCTTGTATATCTCAATAAATATATAACTTTCCTATAAGACGATTCTATTCCCATTCAGCAGAGGTCGCTGGCGGGCGAGGTGCTACAACCTTCTAAAATAGATGATTTTCCAAAATAAACGGTTTCATTTTCTATAAAATGATCTTATTCTCACTATGCCGAGGCCGCTTGCGGGTGAGGCACTACAATTTTCCAAAATGAACGACTTTATCTCCTATAAGACGATTTTATTCCCACCATGCCGAGGTCGCGTAGCGGGAGAGGCACTAAAACATTTTCTAAATGAACGATTTCATCTCTTATAAGACGTTTTTGTTTTCATTCTGCCGAGGTCGCTTGCGGGCGAGGCATCACAATTTTCCAAAATGAACGATTTCCATCTCCTATAAGACGATTTTATTCCCGCACAGCCGTGGTCGCTTGCGGGCGAGGCGCTATAATCTTCCAAAATAGACGATTTTATAAAAACATTTTAAATCCAGGGCCTCGCCCGCAAGCTACTTCGGCGATTTGAGGTGAAATCACTCCTTGTATGTTTTAGTAAATATATAAGTCTCCTATAAGACGATTTTATTCTCACTTCGCCGAGGTCGCTTGCGGACGATGCGATATAATCTTCCAAAATAGACGATTTTATGTAAACATTTCAAATCTAGGGCATCGCCCGCAAGCGACCTCGGCTATTTGAGGTGAAAACGTTCCTTGTATATCTTAATAAATATACAAATCTCCTATAAGACGATTTTATTCCCATTCAGCAGAGGTCGTTGGCGGGCGAGGTGCTACAATCTTCTAAAATAGACGATTTTCCAAAATAAACGATTTCATTTTCTATAAGATGATCTTATTCTCACTATGCCGAGATCGCTTGCGGGTGAGGCACTACAATTTTCCAAAATGAACAACTTTATCTCCTATAAGACGATTTTATTCCCACTCTGCCGAGATCGCTTGCGGCCGAGGCACTATAATTTTCCAAAATGAACGATTTCATCTCCTATAAGACGATTTTATTCCCACTCTGCCGAGGTCGTTTGCGGGTGAGGCACAATAATTTTCCAAAATGAACGATTCCACCTCCTATATAAGACGTTTTTATTCTCACTCTGCCGAGGTCGCTTGCGTGCGAGGCCCTGGATTTGAAATGTTTATATAAAATCGTCTATTTTTGAGGATTATAGCGCCTCGCCCGCAAGCGACCTCGGTAGAGTGGGAATAAAATCGTTTTATAGGAAACTTATATATTTACTGAGATATACAAGGAACGATTTCGCTTCAAATAGCTGAGGTCGCTTGCGGGCGAGGCCCTGGATTTGAAATGCTTACATAAAATCGTCTATTTTAGAAGATTGTAGCGCCTCGCCCGCAAGCGAACTCGGCTGAATGGGAATAAAATCGTCTTATAGGAAACTTGTATATTTACTGAGATATACAAGGAACGATTTCGCTTCAAATAGCCGAGGTCGCTTGCGGGCGAGGCATTGGATTTGAAATACTTACATAAAATCGTCTATTTTCGAAGATTGTAGCGCCTCGCCCGCAAGCGAACTAGCCTGAATGGGAATAAAATCGTCTTATGGGAAACTTATATATTTACTGAGATATACAAGGAACGATTTCGCTTCAAATGGCCGAGGTCGCTTGCGGGCGAGGCCCTGGATTTGAAATGCTTACATAAAATCGTCTATTTTAAAAGATTGTAGCGCCTCGCCCGCAAGCGACCTCGGTAGAGTGGGAATAAAATCGTTTTATAGGCGATGAAATCGTTTATTTTGGAAAATTATAGTGCCTCGGCCGCAAGCGACCTCGGCAGAGTGACAATAAGATGGTATTATAGAAGATGAAATCGTTCAATTTGGAAAATTGTAGTGCCTCGGCCGCAAGCGACCTCGGCAGAGTGACAATAAGATGGTGTTATAGAAGATGAAATCGTTCAATTTGGAAAATTGTAGTGCCTCGGCCGCAAGCGACCTCGGCAGAGTGACAATAAGATGATGTTATGGAAGATGAAATCGTTCAATTTGGAAAATTGTAGTGCCTCGGCCGCAAGCTACCTCGGCAGAGTGACAATAAGATGATGTTATAGAAGATGAAATCGTTCAATTTGGAAAATTGTAGTGCCTCGGCCGCAAGCGACCTCGGCAGAGTGAGAATAAGATGGTATTATAGAAGGTGAAATCGTTCAATTTGGAAGATTGTAGTGCCTCGGCCGCAAGCGACCTCGGCAGAGTGACAATAAGATGGTGTTATAGAAGATGAAATCGTTCAATTTGGAAAATTGTAGTGCCTCGGCCGCAAGCGACCTCGGCAGAGTGACAATAAGATGATGTTATGGAAGATAAAATCGTTCAATTTGGAAAATTGTAGTGCCTCGGCCGCAAGCTACCTCGGCAGAGTGACAATAAGATGATGTTATAGAAGATGAAATCGTTCAATTTGGAAAATTGTAGTGCCTCGGCCGCAAGCGACCTCGGCAGAGTGAGAATAAGATGGTATTATAGAAGGTGAAATCGTTCAATTTGGAAGATTGTAGTGCCTCGGCCGCAAGCGACCTCGGCAGAGTGACAATAAGATGGTGTTATAGAAGATGAAATCGTTCAATTTGGAAGATTGTAGTGCCTCGGCCGCAAGCGACCTCGGCAGAGTGACAATAAGATGGTGTTATAGAAGATGAAATCGTTCAATTTGGAAGATTGTAGTGCCTCGGCCGCAAGCGACCTCGGCAGAGTGACAATAAGATGGTGTTATAGAAGATGAAATCGTTCAATTTGGAAGATTGTAGTGCCTCGGCCGCAAGCGACCTCGGCAGAGTGACAATAAGATGGTGTTATAGAAGATGAAATCGTTCAATTTGGAAGATTGTAGTGCCTCGGCCGCAAGCGACCTCGGCAGAGTGACAATAAGATGGTGTTATAGAAGATGAAATCGTTCACTTTGGAAAATTGTAGTGCCTCGGCCGCAAGCGACCTCGGCAGAGTGACAATAAGATGGTATTATAGAAGGTGAAATCGTTCAATTTGGAAAATTGTAGTGCCTCGGCCGCAAGCGGCCTCGGCAGAGTGACAATAAGATGGTATTATAGAAGATGAAATCGTTCGTTTTGGAAAATTGTAGTGCCTCGCCCGCAAGCGACCTCGGCAGAATGGGAATAAAATCGTCTTATAGAAGATGAAATCGTTCATTTTGGAAAATTATGGTGCCTCGCCCTGGATTTGAAATGCTTACATAAAATCGTCTATTTTAGAAGTTACGATTTCACCTCAAACAGCCGAGATCGCTTGCGGGTGAGGCCCCAGATTTGAAATGTTTACATAAAATCGTCAATTTGGGAAGATTGTAGGGCGTCGCTCGCAAGCGATCTCGGCAAATTGAGACGATATCGTTACTTTTATATCTTAATAAATGTATAAAGTCTCCTATATAAGACGACTTCGTTCTCATTCCGGTGAGGTCGCTTGCGGGGCACTACAATCGTCTAAAATGGACAATTTTTTGTGAACACTTCAAATCTCGGGCCTCGCCTGCAAGCGATCTCGGCTATTTGAAGCGAAATCGTTCCTTGTATATATTTGTAAATACATAACGTGTCCTATAAGACAATTTAATTCCCACTTTGCCGATGTCCCTTGCAAGCAGGGCGCTACAATTATTCAAATAGACGATTTTATCCAGGGCCTATAGAAAATCCACGGCCCATAATAAATCCACGGCCCATAGCCGAGGCCGCAAGCGACCTCGGCTATTTGAAGCGAAATCGTTCCTTATATATCTCATTAAATATATAAATTTCCTATAAGACGATTTTATTCCCATTTAGCCGAGTTCGCTTGCGGACGAGGCGCTACAATCTTTTAAAATAGACGATTTTATGTAAGCATTTCAAATCCAGGGCCTCGCCCGCAAGCGACCTCGGCTATTTGAAGCGAAATCGTTCCTTGTATATCTCAGTAAATATACAAGTTTCCTATAAGACGATTTTATTTCCATTCAACCGAGTTCGCTTGCGGGCGAGGCGCTACAATCTCCGAAAATAGACGATTTTATGTAAGTATTTCAAATCCAGGGCCTCGCCCGCAAGCGACCTCGGCTATTTGAAGCGAAATCGTTCCTTGTATATCTTAGTAAATATATAAGTTTCCTATAAGACGATTTTATTCCCATTCAGCCGAGTTCGCTTGCGGGCGAGGCGTCACAATCTTCTAAAATAGACGATTTTATGTAAGCATTTCAAATCCAGGGCCTCGCCCGCAAGCGACCTCGGCTATTTGAAGCGAAATCATTCCTTGTATATCTTAGTAAATATATAAGTTTCCTATAAGACGATTTTATTCCCATTCAGCCGAGTTCGCTTGCGGACGAGGCGCTACAATCTTCTAAAATAGACGGTTTTATGTAAGCATTTCAAATCCAGGGCCTCGCCCGCAAGCGACCTCGGCTATTTGAGGTGAAATCGTTCCTTGTATATATTTATAAATAGATAACGTGTCCAAAAAGACGATTTAAACCCCACTTTGCCGAAGTCTCTTGCAAGCAGAGCGCTACAATCATGCAAATAGACGATTTTATGTAAACATTCCAAATCCAGGGCTTCGCCCGCAAGCGACCTCGGCTATTTGAAGCGAAATCGTTCCTTGTATATCTTAGTAAATATATAAGTTTCCTATAAGACGATTTTATTCTCATTCAGCCGAGTTCGCTTGCGGACGAGGCGCTACAATCTTCTAAAATAGACGGTTTTATGTAAGCATTTCAAATCCAGGGCCTCGCCCGCAAGCGACCTCGGCTATTTGAAGCGAAATCATTCCTTGTATATCTTAGTAAATATATAAGTTTCCTATAAGACGATTCTATTCCCATTCAGCCGAGTACGCTTGCGGGCGAGGCGTCACAATCTTCTAAAATAGACGATTTTATGTAAGCATTTCAAATCCAGGGCCTCGCCCGCAAGCGACCTCGGCTATTTGAAGCGAAATCATTCCTTGTATATCTTAGTAAATATATAAGTTTCCTATAAGACGATTTTATTCTCATTCAGCCGAGTTCGCTTGCGGACGAGGCGCTACAATCTTCTAAAATAGACGGTTTTATGTAAGCATTTCAAATCCAGGGCCTCGCCCGCAAGCGACCTCGGCTATTTGAAGCGAAATCATTCCTTGTATATCTTAGTAAATATATAAGTTTCCTATAAGACGATTTTATTCCCATTCAGCCGAGTACGCTTGCGGGCGAGGCGTCACAATCTTCTAAAATAGACGATTTTATGTAAGCATTTCAAATCCAGGGCCTCGCCCGCAAGCGACCTCGGCTATTTGAAGCGAAATCATTCCTTGTATATCTTAGTAAATATATAAGTTTCCTATAAGACGATTTTATTCTCATTCAGCCGAGTTCGCTTGCGGACGAGGCGCTACAATCTTCTAAAATAGACGGTTTTATGTAAGCATTTCAAATCCAGGGCCTCGCCCGCAAGCGACCTCGGCTATTTGAAGCGAAATCATTCCTTGTATATCTTAGTAAATATATAAGTTTCCTATAAGACGATTTTATTCCCATTCAGCCGAGTACGCTTGCGGGCGAGGCGTCACAATCTTCTAAAATAGACGATTTTATGTAAGCATTTCAAATCCAGGGCCTCGCCCGCAAGCGACCTCGGCTATTTGAGGTGAAATCGTTCCTTGTATATATTTATAAATAGATAACGTGTCCAAAAAGACGATTTAAACCCCACTTTGCCGAAGTCTCTTACAAGCAGAGCGCTACAATCATGCAAATAGACAATTTTATGTAAACATTCCAAATCCAGGGCCTCGCCCGCAAGCGACCTCGGCTATTTGAAGCGAAATCGTTCCTTGTATATCTTAGTAAATATATAAGTTTCCTCTAAGACGATTTTATTCTCATTCAGCCGAGTTCGCTTGCGGACGAGGCGCTACAATCTTCTAAAATAGACGGTTTTATGTAAGCATTTCAAATCCAGGGCCTCGCCCGCAAGCGACCTCGGCTATTTGAGGTGAAATCGTTCCTTGTATATATTTATAAATAGATAACGTGTCCAAAAAGACGATTTAAACCCCACTTTGCCGAAGTCTCTTACAAGCAGAGCGCTACAATCATGCAAATAGACAATTTTATGTAAACATTCCAAATCCAGGGCCTCGCCCGCAAGCGACCTCGGCTATTTGAAGCGAAATCGTTCCTTGTATATCTTAGTAAATATATAAGTTTCCTATAAGACGATTTTATTCCCATTCAGCCGAGTTCGCTTGCGGGCGAGGCGTCACAATCTTCTAAAATAGACGATTTTATGTAAGCATTTCAAATCCAGGGCCTCGCCCGCAAGCGACCTCGGCTATTTGAAGCGAAATCATTCCTTGTATATCTTAGTAAATATATAAGTTTCCTATAAGACGATTTTATTCTCATTCAGCCGAGTTCGCTTGCGGACGAGGCGCTACAATCTTCTAAAATAGACGGTTTTATGTAAGCATTTCAAATCCAGGGCCTCGCCCGCAAGCGACCTCGGCTATTTGAAGCGAAATCATTCCTTGTATATCTTAGTAAATATATAAGTTTCCTATAAGACGATTTTATTCCCATTCAGCCGAGTACGCTTGCGGGCGAGGCGTCACAATCTTCTAAAATAGACGATTTTATGTAAGCATTTCAAATCCAGGGCCTCGCCCGCAAGCGACCTCGGCTATTTGAAGCGAAATCATTCCTTGTATATCTTAGTAAATATATAAGTTTCCTATAAGACGATTTTATTCTCATTCAGCCGAGTTCGCTTGCGGACGAGGCGCTACAATCTTCTAAAATAGACGGTTTTATGTAAGCATTTCAAATCCAGGGCCTCGCCCGCAAGCGACCTCGGCTATTTGAAGCGAAATCATTCCTTGTATATCTTAGTAAATATATAAGTTTCCTATAAGACGATTTTATTCCCATTCAGCCGAGTACGCTTGCGGGCGAGGCGTCACAATCTTCTAAAATAGACGATTTTATGTAAGCATTTCAAATCCAGGGCCTCGCCCGCAAGCGACCTCGGCTATTTGAGGTGAAATCGTTCCTTGTATATATTTATAAATAGATAACGTGTCCAAAAAGACGATTTAAACCCCACTTTGCCGAAGTCTCTTACAAGCAGAGCGCTACAATCATGCAAATAGACAATTTTATGTAAACATTCCAAATCCAGGGCCTCGCCCGCAAGCGACCTCGGCTATTTGAAGCGAAATCGTTCCTTGTATATCTTAGTAAATATATAAGTTTCCTATAAGACGATTTTATTCCCATTCAGCCGAGTTCGCTTGCGGGCGAGGCGTCACAATCTTCTAAAATAGACGATTTTATGTAAGCATTTCAAATCCAGGGCCTCGCCCGCAAGCGACCTCGGCTATTTGAAGCGAAATCATTCCTTGTATATCTTAGTAAATATATAAGTTTCCTATAAGACGATTTTATTCTCATTCAGCCGAGTTCGCTTGCGGACGAGGCGCTACAATCTTCTAAAATAGACGGTTTTATGTAAGCATTTCAAATCCAGGGCCTCGCCCGCAAGCGACCTCGGCTATTTGAAGCGAAATCATTCCTTGTATATCTTAGTAAATATATAAGTTTCCTATAAGACGATTTTATTCCCATTCAGCCGAGTACGCTTGCGGGCGAGGCGTCACAATCTTCTAAAATAGACGATTTTATGTAAGCATTTCAAATCCAGGGCCTCGCCCGCAAGCGACCTCGGCTATTTGAAGCGAAATCATTCCTTGTATATCTTAGTAAATATATAAGTTTCCTATAAGACGATTTTATTCCCATTCAGCCGAGTACGCTTGCGGGCGAGGCGTCACAATCTTCTAAAATAGACGATTTTATGTAAGCATTTCAAATCCAGGGCCTCGCCCGCAAGCGACCTCGGCTATTTGAAGCGAAATCATTCCTTGTATATCTTAGTAAATATATAAGTTTCCTATAAGACGATTTTATTCTCATTCAGCCGAGTTCGCTTGCGGACGAGGCGCTACAATCTTCTAAAATAGACGGTTTTATGTAAGCATTTCAAATCCAGGGCCTCGCCCGCAAGCGACCTCGGCTATTTGAAGCGAAATCATTCCTTGTATATCTTAGTAAATATATAAGTTTCCTATAAGACGATTTTATTCCCATTCAGCCGAGTACGCTTGCGGGCGAGGCGTCACAATCTTCTAAAATAGACGATTTTATGTAAGCATTTCAAATCCAGGGCCTCGCCCGCAAGCGACCTCGGCTATTTGAAGCGAAATCATTCCTTTTATATCTTAGTAAATATATAAGTTTCCTATAAGACGATTTTATTCTCATTCAGCCGAGTTCGCTTGCGGACGAGGCGCTACAATCTTCTAAAATAGACGGTTTTATGTAAGCATTTCAAATCCAGGGCCTCGCCCGCAAGCGACCTCGGCTATTTGAAGCGAAATCATTCCTTTTATATCTTAGTAAATATATAAGTTTCCTATAAGACGATTTTATTCTCATTCAGCCGAGTTCGCTTGCGGACGAGGCGCTACAATCTTCTAAAATAGACGGTTTTATGTAAGCATTTCAAATCCAGGGCCTCGCCCGCAAGCGACCTCGGCTATTTGAAGCGAAATCGTTCCTTGTATATCTTAGTAAATATATAAGTTTCCTATAAGACGATTTTATTCCCATTCAGCCGAGTTCGCTTGCGGGCGAGGCGTCACAATCTTCTAAAATAGACGATTTTATGTAAGCATTTCAAATCCAGGGCCTCGCCCGCAAGCGACCTCGGCTATTTGAAGCGAAATCATTCCTTGTATATCTTAGTAAATATATAAGTTTCCTATAAGACGATTTTATTCTCATTCAGCCGAGTTCGCTTGCGGACGAGGCGCTACAATCTTCTAAAATAGACGGTTTTATGTAAGCATTTCAAATCCAGGGCCTCGCCCGCAAGCGACCTCGGCTATTTGAGGTGAAATCGTTCCTTGTATATATTTATAAATAGATAACGTGTCCAAAAAGACGATTTAAACCCCACTTTGCCGAAGTCTCTTACAAGCAGAGCGCTACAATCATGCAAATAGACGATTTTATGTAAACATTCCAAATCCAGGGCCTCGCCCGCAAGCGACCTCGGCTATTTGAAGCGAAGTCGTTCCTTGTATATCTTAGTAAATATATAAGTTTCCTATAAGACGATTTTATTCCCATTCAGCCGAGTTCGCTTGCGGGCGAGGCGTCACAATCTTCTAAAATAGACGATTTTATGTAAGCATTTCAAATCCAGGGCCTCGCCCGCAAGCGACCTCGGCTATTTGAAGCGAAATCATTCCTTGTATATCTTAGTAAATATATAAGTTTCCTATAAGACGATTTTATTCTCATTCAGCCGAGTTCGCTTGCGGACGAGGCGCTACAATCTTCTAAAATAGACGGTTTTATGTAAGCATTTCAAATCCAGGGCCTCGCCCGCAAGCGACCTCGGCTATTTGAGGTGAAATCGTTCCTTGTATATATTTATAAATAGATAACGTGTCCAAAAAGACGATTTAAACCCCACTTTGCCGAAGTCTCTTACAAGCAGAGCGCTACAATCATGCAAATAGACGATTTTATGTAAACATTCCAAATCCAGGGCCTCGCCCGCAAGCGACCTCGGCTATTTGAAGCGAAGTCGTTCCTTGTATATCTTAGTAAATATATAAGTTTCCTATAAGACGATTTTATTCCCATTCAGCCGAGTTCGCTTGCGGACGAGGCGCTACAATCTTCTAAAATAGACGGTTTTATGTAAGCATTTCAAATCCAGGGCCTCGCCCGCAAGCGACCTCGGCTATTTGAGGTGAAATCGTTCCTTGTATATATTTATAAATAGATAACGTGTCCAAAAAGACGATTTAAACCCCACTTTGCCGAAGTCTCTTGCAAGCAGAGCGCTACAATCATGCAAATAGACGATTTTATGTAAACATTCCAAATCCAGGGCTTCGCCCGCAAGCGACCTCGGCTATTTGAAGCGAAATCGTTCCTTGTATATCTTAGTAAATATATAAGTTTCCTATAAGACGATTTTATTCTCATTCAGCCGAGTTCGCTTGCGGACGAGGCGCTACAATCTTCTAAAATAGACGGTTTTATGTAAGCATTTCAAATCCAGGGCCTCGCCCGCAAGCGACCTCGGCTATTTGAAGCGAAATCATTCCTTGTATATCTTAGTAAATATATAAGTTTCCTATAAGACGATTCTATTCCCATTCAGCCGAGTACGCTTGCGGGCGAGGCGTCACAATCTTCTAAAATAGACGATTTTATGTAAGCATTTCAAATCCAGGGCCTCGCCCGCAAGCGACCTCGGCTATTTGAAGCGAAATCATTCCTTGTATATCTTAGTAAATATATAAGTTTCCTATAAGACGATTTTATTCTCATTCAGCCGAGTTCGCTTGCGGACGAGGCGCTACAATCTTCTAAAATAGACGGTTTTATGTAAGCATTTCAAATCCAGGGCCTCGCCCGCAAGCGACCTCGGCTATTTGAAGCGAAATCATTCCTTGTATATCTTAGTAAATATATAAGTTTCCTATAAGACGATTTTATTCCCATTCAGCCGAGTACGCTTGCGGGCGAGGCGTCACAATCTTCTAAAATAGACGATTTTATGTAAGCATTTCAAATCCAGGGCCTCGCCCGCAAGCGACCTCGGCTATTTGAAGCGAAATCATTCCTTGTATATCTTAGTAAATATATAAGTTTCCTATAAGACGATTTTATTCTCATTCAGCCGAGTTCGCTTGCGGACGAGGCGCTACAATCTTCTAAAATAGACGGTTTTATGTAAGCATTTCAAATCCAGGGCCTCGCCCGCAAGCGACCTCGGCTATTTGAAGCGAAATCATTCCTTGTATATCTTAGTAAATATATAAGTTTCCTATAAGACGATTTTATTCCCATTCAGCCGAGTACGCTTGCGGGCGAGGCGTCACAATCTTCTAAAATAGACGATTTTATGTAAGCATTTCAAATCCAGGGCCTCGCCCGCAAGCGACCTCGGCTATTTGAGGTGAAATCGTTCCTTGTATATATTTATAAATAGATAACGTGTCCAAAAAGACGATTTAAACCCCACTTTGCCGAAGTCTCTTACAAGCAGAGCGCTACAATCATGCAAATAGACAATTTTATGTAAACATTCCAAATCCAGGGCCTCGCCCGCAAGCGACCTCGGCTATTTGAAGCGAAATCGTTCCTTGTATATCTTAGTAAATATATAAGTTTCCTCTAAGACGATTTTATTCTCATTCAGCCGAGTTCGCTTGCGGACGAGGCGCTACAATCTTCTAAAATAGACGGTTTTATGTAAGCATTTCAAATCCAGGGCCTCGCCCGCAAGCGACCTCGGCTATTTGAGGTGAAATCGTTCCTTGTATATATTTATAAATAGATAACGTGTCCAAAAAGACGATTTAAACCCCACTTTGCCGAAGTCTCTTACAAGCAGAGCGCTACAATCATGCAAATAGACAATTTTATGTAAACATTCCAAATCCAGGGCCTCGCCCGCAAGCGACCTCGGCTATTTGAAGCGAAATCGTTCCTTGTATATCTTAGTAAATATATAAGTTTCCTATAAGACGATTTTATTCCCATTCAGCCGAGTTCGCTTGCGGGCGAGGCGTCACAATCTTCTAAAATAGACGATTTTATGTAAGCATTTCAAATCCAGGGCCTCGCCCGCAAGCGACCTCGGCTATTTGAAGCGAAATCATTCCTTGTATATCTTAGTAAATATATAAGTTTCCTATAAGACGATTTTATTCTCATTCAGCCGAGTTCGCTTGCGGACGAGGCGCTACAATCTTCTAAAATAGACGGTTTTATGTAAGCATTTCAAATCCAGGGCCTCGCCCGCAAGCGACCTCGGCTATTTGAAGCGAAATCATTCCTTGTATATCTTAGTAAATATATAAGTTTCCTATAAGACGATTTTATTCCCATTCAGCCGAGTACGCTTGCGGGCGAGGCGTCACAATCTTCTAAAATAGACGATTTTATGTAAGCATTTCAAATCCAGGGCCTCGCCCGCAAGCGACCTCGGCTATTTGAAGCGAAATCATTCCTTGTATATCTTAGTAAATATATAAGTTTCCTATAAGACGATTTTATTCTCATTCAGCCGAGTTCGCTTGCGGACGAGGCGCTACAATCTTCTAAAATAGACGGTTTTATGTAAGCATTTCAAATCCAGGGCCTCGCCCGCAAGCGACCTCGGCTATTTGAAGCGAAATCATTCCTTGTATATCTTAGTAAATATATAAGTTTCCTATAAGACGATTTTATTCCCATTCAGCCGAGTACGCTTGCGGGCGAGGCGTCACAATCTTCTAAAATAGACGATTTTATGTAAGCATTTCAAATCCAGGGCCTCGCCCGCAAGCGACCTCGGCTATTTGAGGTGAAATCGTTCCTTGTATATATTTATAAATAGATAACGTGTCCAAAAAGACGATTTAAACCCCACTTTGCCGAAGTCTCTTACAAGCAGAGCGCTACAATCATGCAAATAGACAATTTTATGTAAACATTCCAAATCCAGGGCCTCGCCCGCAAGCGACCTCGGCTATTTGAAGCGAAATCGTTCCTTGTATATCTTAGTAAATATATAAGTTTCCTATAAGACGATTTTATTCCCATTCAGCCGAGTTCGCTTGCGGGCGAGGCGTCACAATCTTCTAAAATAGACGATTTTATGTAAGCATTTCAAATCCAGGGCCTCGCCCGCAAGCGACCTCGGCTATTTGAAGCGAAATCATTCCTTGTATATCTTAGTAAATATATAAGTTTCCTATAAGACGATTTTATTCTCATTCAGCCGAGTTCGCTTGCGGACGAGGCGCTACAATCTTCTAAAATAGACGGTTTTATGTAAGCATTTCAAATCCAGGGCCTCGCCCGCAAGCGACCTCGGCTATTTGAAGCGAAATCATTCCTTGTATATCTTAGTAAATATATAAGTTTCCTATAAGACGATTTTATTCCCATTCAGCCGAGTACGCTTGCGGGCGAGGCGTCACAATCTTCTAAAATAGACGATTTTATGTAAGCATTTCAAATCCAGGGCCTCGCCCGCAAGCGACCTCGGCTATTTGAAGCGAAATCATTCCTTGTATATCTTAGTAAATATATAAGTTTCCTATAAGACGATTTTATTCCCATTCAGCCGAGTACGCTTGCGGGCGAGGCGTCACAATCTTCTAAAATAGACGATTTTATGTAAGCATTTCAAATCCAGGGCCTCGCCCGCAAGCGACCTCGGCTATTTGAAGCGAAATCATTCCTTGTATATCTTAGTAAATATATAAGTTTCCTATAAGACGATTTTATTCTCATTCAGCCGAGTTCGCTTGCGGACGAGGCGCTACAATCTTCTAAAATAGACGGTTTTATGTAAGCATTTCAAATCCAGGGCCTCGCCCGCAAGCGACCTCGGCTATTTGAAGCGAAATCATTCCTTGTATATCTTAGTAAATATATAAGTTTCCTATAAGACGATTTTATTCCCATTCAGCCGAGTACGCTTGCGGGCGAGGCGTCACAATCTTCTAAAATAGACGATTTTATGTAAGCATTTCAAATCCAGGGCCTCGCCCGCAAGCGACCTCGGCTATTTGAAGCGAAATCATTCCTTTTATATCTTAGTAAATATATAAGTTTCCTATAAGACGATTTTATTCTCATTCAGCCGAGTTCGCTTGCGGACGAGGCGCTACAATCTTCTAAAATAGACGGTTTTATGTAAGCATTTCAAATCCAGGGCCTCGCCCGCAAGCGACCTCGGCTATTTGAAGCGAAATCATTCCTTTTATATCTTAGTAAATATATAAGTTTCCTATAAGACGATTTTATTCTCATTCAGCCGAGTTCGCTTGCGGACGAGGCGCTACAATCTTCTAAAATAGACGGTTTTATGTAAGCATTTCAAATCCAGGGCCTCGCCCGCAAGCGACCTCGGCTATTTGAAGCGAAATCGTTCCTTGTATATCTTAGTAAATATATAAGTTTCCTATAAGACGATTTTATTCCCATTCAGCCGAGTTCGCTTGCGGGCGAGGCGTCACAATCTTCTAAAATAGACGATTTTATGTAAGCATTTCAAATCCAGGGCCTCGCCCGCAAGCGACCTCGGCTATTTGAAGCGAAATCATTCCTTGTATATCTTAGTAAATATATAAGTTTCCTATAAGACGATTTTATTCTCATTCAGCCGAGTTCGCTTGCGGACGAGGCGCTACAATCTTCTAAAATAGACGGTTTTATGTAAGCATTTCAAATCCAGGGCCTCGCCCGCAAGCGACCTCGGCTATTTGAGGTGAAATCGTTCCTTGTATATATTTATAAATAGATAACGTGTCCAAAAAGACGATTTAAACCCCACTTTGCCGAAGTCTCTTACAAGCAGAGCGCTACAATCATGCAAATAGACGATTTTATGTAAACATTCCAAATCCAGGGCCTCGCCCGCAAGCGACCTCGGCTATTTGAAGCGAAGTCGTTCCTTGTATATCTTAGTAAATATATAAGTTTCCTATAAGACGATTTTATTCCCATTCAGCCGAGTTCGCTTGCGGGCGAGGCGTCACAATCTTCTAAAATAGACGATTTTATGTAAGCATTTCAAATCCAGGGCCTCGCCCGCAAGCGACCTCGGCTATTTGAAGCGAAATCATTCCTTGTATATCTTAGTAAATATATAAGTTTCCTATAAGACGATTTTATTCTCATTCAGCCGAGTTCGCTTGCGGACGAGGCGCTACAATCTTCTAAAATAGACGGTTTTATGTAAGCATTTCAAATCCAGGGCCTCGCCCGCAAGCGACCTCGGCTATTTGAGGTGAAATCGTTCCTTGTATATATTTATAAATAGATAACGTGTCCAAAAAGACGATTTAAACCCCACTTTGCCGAAGTCTCTTACAAGCAGAGCGCTACAATCATGCAAATAGACGATTTTATGTAAACATTCCAAATCCAGGGCCTCGCCCGCAAGCGACCTCGGCTATTTGAAGCGAAGTCGTTCCTTGTATATCTTAGTAAATATATAAGTTTCCTATAAGATGATTTTATTCCCATTCAGCCGAGTTCGCTTGCGGGCGAGGCGTCACAATCTTCTAAAATAGACGATTTTATGTAAACATTTCAAATCCAGGGCCTCGCCCGCAAACGACCTCGGCCATTTGAGGTGAAATCGTTCCTTGTATATATTTATAAATAGATAACGTGTCCAAAAAGACGATTTAAACGCCACTTTGCCGAAGTTTCTTGCAAGCAGAGCGCTACAATCATGCAAATAGACGATTTTATGTAAACATTCCAAATCCAGGGCCTCGCCCGCAAGCGACCTCGGCTATTTGCAGCGAAATCGTTCCTTATATATCTCATTAAATATATAAGTTTCCTATAAGACGATTATCGTCTTATAGGAAACTTATAATTATCGTCTTATGTAAACATTCCAAATCCAGGGCCTCGCCCGCAAGCGACCTCGGCTATTTGAAGCGAAATCGTTCCTTGTATATCTTAGTAAATATATAAGTTTCCTATAAGACGATTTTATTCCCATTCAGCCGAGTTCGCTTGCGGGCGAGGCGTCACAATCTTCTAAAATAGACGATTTTATGTAAGCATTTCAAATCCAGGGCCTCGCCCGCAAGCGACCTCGGCTATTTGAGGTGAAATCGTTCCTTGTATATATTTATAAATAGATAACGTGTCCAAAAAGACGATTTAAACCCCACTTTGCCGAAGTCTCTTGCAAGCAGACCGCTACAATCATGCAAATAGACGATTTTATGTAAACATTCTAAATCCAGGGCCTCGCCCGCAGGCGACCTCGGCTATTTGAAGCGAAATCGTTCCTTGTATATCTTAGTAAATATATAAGTTTCCTATAAGACGATTTTATTCCCATTCAGCCGAGTTCGCTTGCGGGCGAGGCGTCACAATCTTCTAAAATAGACGATTTTATGTAAGCATTTCAAATCCAGGGCCTCGCCCGCAAGCGACCTCGGCTATTTGAGGTGAAATCGTTCCTTGTATATCTCAGTAAATATTCAAGTCTTCTATAAGCCGATTTCATTCCCACTCAGCCGAAGTCGCTTGCGGGCGAGGTACTATAATCGTCTAAAATCGACGATTTTATATAATCATCATTTATCAACTAAAATAAATACAGATTCCGAAGTCAGTATAACACCAGCAAAATCTAAAGTTGCACAATTTATAAATGAAATGAATTAAATAAAAAATTATTACCATCTTAAATCTATACGTTTAGTATTTTCAATTTTCTTTTTGACAGATGTGAAATTGAGTTAAAACAAATATTGAATAAAGAAAATTAGAAATCGAATTAATTTGAAATAACACAAAAAGCTACAAGACGAAAAACGGGTTATTTACTTTATATCCCATCCTCCTCTTACTCCCATCCTCATTTTATAACACAATATAAGCCGGACGAATAACCCGCAACATGAAACGTACTCTTTCCCGTATTATTCCAAAAATTTCATTACCCTTACATTGTAGTTTTGTTGTTGTATCTTCATTTTCCTTCGAAATAAACCAACATCCACCCCCTAATAACCAAATAAACGCTCAAAATGGTTCAAAGCAATTTAGTAAGTTAATTAAATCTAGATTAGAATTCTTTTTATTGAAATGTCAATTTTTCTTTTTAATTTTTCGCTTATTTTGCGAAATATATAATTCGTGGTTTTATTTGATCCCGTAACATTTCAACCTGCCGTTACTTGTTGGAAACGCGCGCGCAGATTGGGCGCGTAACCACCGCGGAAACACCATAAAACCGAATTTGTAGCTTGCGAGTACTCACTTCGTTTCGACGACGTTTACCAGAAACATCTTGTCTGCTCAAAAGCTCAACGTAGCACAAGAAGTTAATCAAATCCCCGTTAAAAGAGGTGAGACAAACTTTTCTATTATTATTTAATCCGGTATTATCACTCTTTCTTAAGTTTTACTTGAAGCTTCGTAAGAAGTAACTTAAATCCCGGCGCCTCCGCCAATTTTTAATATCGCCGGATTAACTTAATTTTAAAATCGGATCATTACGTTAAGAGTACTTTAAATATTATTTATCCGAAAATGCATCCGAGTGAAAAATAACGCTAATTGAACTTTATCCAATCGATCGAACGGTAATTCATAGAATTCGCAGTTCTTGTAACAGCTCCGCGAATCTGAAACCAATGAGCTATACGTAATTCGATTCAAACTTATTTTAATAAAAAAAATTAAATTCAAAAACCCTTTCCAATAAAATTGGATCTTATCAATTTGCGAATTAGATTTTATTTCGATTTCCTTATTCCGATCGGGAAAGAAAGAGACGGTATAAAATTGAAAAAAGAATTAGATTCCCTAATAAAATAAAGATGCAATTTCAAAAATGAGTTGATGCGTTCCGATTGGGAATTTTCGTTTCCGCATAACACAAAATTGGAATTGAACCGGATGAAATAATAACCACGGAGAACAAATATTGAAATCGAATAACCGCAACGCCCTACAAATTCAACACATACAATCGAAAATTTTCATTGAAACGTTTTTAATTAATAATCACGATCATTCCGAATCATTAACCCACGCGAAATGGAGCATATTTGGTACTAATGCGTTTAAAATGAGCGGAGATATCAGGAGTTGATGGGTTATTTTATCTCGCCCTAAAAAAATATTGCATTAATAGGAACGAGACATCTTTTCGATTCCTGTTTTTATTCGATCTTCGCGTAATTGAAAAGCGGTTCGATTCTGTGTAAACCGCGTTTGATTCCATCTATGAAAACAAATACAACAAATTGGAAATAAATTTTAAAAGGTTGTGATACTTTTAAAAAAGTAAATTAATATATACTCGATAAGCATGGTGATTTTACGAATTAATCTCAATTTAATTAACTTTCGAAATTGTTTTGAACGTTTATGTAGTTGTTTTTCGGGATTATTTTTAATAAAAATTGAGATATAATTAATTTAGAAAAAATTTGGTGTAGTCAAATGCCTTTTAAGACGGCTAAACTTGAATGTTTCTAGTTCTAGACTCAGTGTGAGTTCTATTTTTAGTTTATAAACATTTATATTGAATTACAAGTAAAACTAGAACTAACTGTGCGACTTCTGCGTTTTGATTGCTTTCTAAGACGGGAAGAAACAAAAAATCTTGGAAGGAAGATAAAATTTGGCAAAAATATAATTACATGTATTAGGTAAGCTAATACATGAACACTTTTGTACACACTTCTCACAGAAGTGTACCTTCAAAGAATTCAGGCCGATTTTATCAATTTCAAGTTCATCCCAACACCCATTTTCTACAAATTCTAAATATTAACCAAACTCATCTATGATGATTCATTATAATCATAACAATTTATCATGTTGAGAACCGAATTAGAAAACTATTCGTTTTTGAGATAAAGATTATTTAAGTTAACCTAATTTTTTATGATTTTTTGAAATTAAGAATCTTGTTTTAAAAAATCACGAAAAATCGAATTCTTAAGATATCTTAATGAATTATTCATATTTTGTAGAGGAAAGTGTCTATTTTCTCGTGATGAAAGCGGATCTTGAAAATATTTATTCGTTTATGAGGTAGAAATCATTAAATTCAACGTCAACATTTATGGCGATCTCAAGTTAATTAAAAATCACCAAAAGTCGAATTCTTGAGATATTTTAATGAAACATTCAAAATTTATAGAGGTAAATGTTCATATTGTCATGGTGAGATCCAAATTAGAAAATCTTTATTCGTTTTTGAGATAAAGATTATTTAAGTTAACCTAATTTTTTATGATTTTTTGAAATTAATAATCTTCTTTTAAAAATCACGAAAAATCGAATTCTTAAGATATCTTAATGAATTATTCATGATTTATAGAGAAAAGTGTCTATTTTCTCGTGATGAAAGCGGATCTTGAAAATATTTATTCGTTTTTGAGATATAAATCATTAAATTCAACGTGAACATTTATGGCTATCTCAAGTTAATTAATAATCACCAAAAATCGAATTCTTGAGATATTTTAATGAAACATTGAAAATTTATATAAGTAAGTGTCTATTTTGTCATGGTGAGAACCAAATTAGAAAATCTTTATTCGTTTTTGAGATAAAGGTTATTTAAGTTAACCTAATTTTTTTATGATTTTTTGAAATTAATAATCTTCTTTTAAAAATCACGAAAAATCGAATTCTTAAGATATCTTAATGAATTATTCATGATTTATAGAGAAAAGTGTCTATTTTCTCGTGATGAAAGCGGATCTTGAAAATATTTATTCGTTTTTGAGATATAAATCATTAAATTCAACGTGAACATTTATGGCTATCTCAAGTTGATTAAAAATCACCAAAAATCGAATTCTTGAAATATTTTAATGATACATTCAATATTTATAGAGGTAAGTGTCTATTTTGTCATGGTGAAAACCAAATTAGAAAATCTTTATTCGTTTTTGAGATAAAGGTTATTTAAGTTAACCTAATTTTTTATGATTTTTTGAAATTAAGAATCTTGTTTTAAAAAATCACGAAAAATCGAATTCTTAAGATATCTTAATGAATTATTGATGATTTATAGAGGAAAGTGTCTATTTTCTCGTGATGAAAGCGGATCTTGAAAATATTTATTCGTTTTTGAGATATAAATCATTAAATTCAACGTGAACATTTATGGCTATCTCAAGTTAATTAAAAATCACCAAAAGTCGAATTCTTGAGATATTTTAATGAAACATTCAAAATTTATAGAGGTAAATGTTCATATTGTCATGGTGAGATCCAAATTAGAAAATCTTTATTCGTTTTTGAGATAAAGATTATTTAAGTTAACCTAATTTTTTATGATTTTTTGAAATTAATAATCTTCTTTTAAAAATCACGAAAAATCGAATTCTTAAGATATCTTAATGAATTATTCATGATTTATAGAGAAAAGTGTCTATTTTCTCGTGATGAAAGCGGATCTTGAAAATATTTATTCGTTTTTGAGATATAAATCATTAAATTCAACGTGAACATTTATGGCTATCTCAAGTTAATTAATAATCACCAAAAATCGAATTCTTGAGATATTTTAATGAAACATTGAAAATTTATATAAGTGTCTATTTTGTCATGGTGAGAACCAAATTAGAAAATCTTCATTCGTTTTTGAGATAAAGATTATTTAAGTTAACCTAATTTTTTATGATTTTTTGAAATTAATAATCTTATTTTAAAAAATCACGAAAAATCGAATTCTTAAGATATCTTAATGAATTATTCATGATTTATAGAGGAAAGTGTCTATTTTCTCGTGATGAAAGCGGATCTTGAACATATTTATTCGTTTTTGAGATATAAATCATTAAATTCAACGTGAACATTTATGGCTATCTCAAGTTAATTAATAATCACCAAAAGTCGAATTCTTGAGATATTTTAATGAAACATTCAAAATTTATAGAGGTAAATGTTCATATTGTCATGGTGAGATCCAAATTAGAAAATCTTTATTAGTTTTTGAGATAAAGATTATTTAAGTTAACCTAATTTTTTAGGATTTTTTGAAATTAATAATCTTGTTTTGAAAAAATCACAAAAAAAACGAATTCTTAAGATATCTTAATGAATTATTGATGATTTATAGAGGAAAGTGTCTATTTTCTCGTGATGAAAGCGGATTTTGAAAATATTTATTCGTTTTTGAGATATAAATCATTAAATTCAATGTAAACGTTTATGGCTGTCTCAAGTTAATTTAAAATCACCAAAAATCGAATTCTTGAGATATTTTAATGATAATTCAAAATTTATAGAGGTAAGTGTCTATTTTGTCATGGTGAAAACCAAATTAGAAAATCTTTATTCGTTTTTGAGATAAAGATTATTTAAGTTAACCTAACTTTAATGATTTTTTGAAATTAATGATCTTGTTTTAAAAAAACACAAAAAATCGAATTCTTAAGATATCTTAATGAATTATTGATGATTTATAGAGGAAAGTGTCTATTTTCTCGTGATGAAAGCGGATCTTGAAAATATTTATTCGTCTTTGAGATATAAAGCATTAAATTCAACGTGACCGTTTATGGCTATCTCAAGTTAATTAAAAATCACCAAAAATCTTAAGATATCTTAATGAATTATTCATAATTTGTAGAGGAAAGTGTCTATTTTCTCGTGATGAAAGCGGATCTTGAAAATATTTATTCGTTTTTGAGATATAAAGCATTAAATTCAACGTGACCGTTTATGGCTATCTCAAGTTAATTAAAAATCACCAAAAATCTTAAGATATCTTAATGAATTATTCATAATTTGTAGAGGAAAGTGTCTATTTTCTCGTGATGAAAGCGGATTTTGAAAATATTTATTCGTTTTTGAGATATAAATTATTAAATTCAACGTGAACATTTATGGCTATCTCAAGTTAATTAAAAATCACCAAAAGTCGAATTCTTGAGATATTTTAATGAAACATTCAAAATTTATAGAGGTAAGTGTCTATTTTGTCATGGTGAAAACCAAATTAGAATATCTTTATTCGTTTTTGAGATAAAGATGATTTAAATTAACCTAAGTTTAATGATTTTTTGAAATTAATGATCTTGTTTTAAAAAAACACAAAAATCGAATTCTTAAGATATCTTAATGAATTATTCATGATATATAGAGGAAAGTGTCTATTTTCTCGTGATGAAAGCGGATCTTGAAAATATTTATTCGTTTTTGAGATATAAAGCATTAAATTCAACGTGACCGTTTATGGCTATCTCAAGTTAATTAAAAATCACCAAAAATCGAATTCTTGAGATATTTTAATGAAACATTCGAAATTTATAGAGGTAAGTGTCTATTTTGTCATGGTGAAAACCAAATTAGAATATCTTTATTCGTTTTTGAGATAAAGATGATTTAAATTAACCTAAGTTTAATGATTTTTTGAAATTAATGATCTTGTTTTAAAAAAACACAAAAAATCGAATTCTTAAGATATCTTAATGAATTATTCATGATATATAGAGGAAAGTGTCTATTTTCTCGTGATGAAAGCGGTTCTTGAAAATATTTATTCGTTTTTGAGATATAAAGCATTAAATTCAACGTGACCGTTTATGGCTATCTCAAGTTAATTAAAAATTACCAAAAATCGAATTCTTGAGATATTTTAATGAAACATTCGAAATTTATAGAGGTAAGTATCTATTTTGTCATGGTGAAAACCAAATTAGAATATCTTTATTCGTTTTTGAGATAAAGATGATTTAAATTAACCTAAGTTTAATGATTTTTTGAAATTAATGATCTTGTTTTAAAAAAACACAAAAAATCGAATTCTTAAGATATCTTAATGAATTATTCATGATATATAGAGGAAAGTGTCTATTTTCTCGTGATGAAAGCGGATCTTGAAAATATTTATTCGTTTTTGAGATATAAAGCATTAAATTCAACGTGACCGTTTATGGCTATCTCAAGTTAATTAAAAATCACCAAAAATCTTAAGATATCTTAATGAATTATTCATAATTTGTAGAGGAAAGTGTCTATTTTCTCGTGATGAAAGCGGATCTTGAAAATATTTATTCGTTTTTGAGATATAAAGCATTAAATTCAACGTGACCGTTTATGGCTATCTCAAGTTAATTAAAAATCACCAAAAATCTTAAGATATCTTAATGAATTATTCATAATTTGTAGAGGAAAGTGTCTATTTTCTCGTGATGAAAGCGGATCTTGAAAATATTTATTCGTTTTTGAGATATAAAGCATTAAATTCAACGTGACCGTTTATGGCTATCTCAAGTTAATTAAAAATCACCAAAAATCTTAAGATATCTTAATGAATTATTCATAATTTGTAGAGGAAAGTGTCTATTTTCTCGTGATGAAAGCGGATTTTGAAAATATTTATTCGTTTTTGAGATATAAATTATTAAATTCAACGTGAACATTTATGGCTATCTCAAGTTAATTAAAAATCACCAAAAGTCGAATTCTTGAGATATTTTAATGAAACATTCAAAATTTATAGAGGTAAGTGTCTATTTTGTCATGGTGAAAACCAAATTAGAATATCTTTATTCGTTTTTGAGATAAAGATGATTTAAATTAACCTAAGTTTAATGATTTTTTGAAATTAATGATCTTGTTTTAAAAAAACACAAAAAATCGAATTCTTAAGATATCTTAATGAATTATTCATGATATATAGAGGAAAGTGTCTATTTTCTCGTGATGAAAGCGGATCTTGAAAATATTTATTCGTTTTTGAGATATAAAGCATTAAATTCAACGTGACCGTTTATGGCTATCTCAAGTTAATTAAAAATTACCAAAAATCGAATTCTTGAGATATTTTAATGAAACATTCGAAATTTATAGAGGTAAGTATCTATTTTGTCATGGTGAAAACCAAATTAGAATATCTTTATTCGTTTTTGAGATAAAGATGATTTAAATTAACCTAAGTTTAATGATTTTTTGAAATTAATGATCTTGTTTTAAAAAAACACAAAAAATCGAATTCTTAAGATATCTTAATGAATTATTCATGATATATAGAGGAAAGTGTCTATTTTCTCGTGATGAAAGCGGATCTTGAAAATATTTATTCGTTTTTGAGATATAAAGCATTAAATTCAACGTGACCGTTTATGGCTATCTCAAGTTAATTAAAAATCACCAAAAATCTTAAGATATCTTAATGAATTATTCATAATTTGTAGAGGAAAGTGTCTATTTTCTCGTGATGAAAGCGGATCTTGAAAATATTTATTCGTTTTTGAGATATAAAGCATTAAATTCAACGTGACCGTTTATGGCTATCTCAAGTTAATTAAAAATCACCAAAAATCTTAAGATATCTTAATGAATTATTCATAATTTGTAGAGGAAAGTGTCTATTTTCTCGTGATGAAAGCGGATCTTGAAAATATTTATTCGTTTTTGAGATATAAAGCATTAAATTCAACGTGACCGTTTATGGCTATCTCAAGTTAATTAAAAATCACCAAAAATCTTAAGATATCTTAATGAATTATTCATAATTTGTAGAGGAAAGTGTCTATTTTCTCGTGATGAAAGCGGATTTTGAAAATATTTATTCGTTTTTGAGATATAAATTATTAAATTCAACGTGAACATTTATGGCTATCTCAAGTTAATTAAAAATCACCAAAAGTCGAATTCTTGAGATATTTTAATGAAACATTCAAAATTTATAGAGGTAAGTGTCTATTTTGTCATGGTGAAAACCAAATTAGAATATCTTTATTCGTTTTTGAGATAAAGATGATTTAAATTAACCTAAGTTTAATGATTTTTTGAAATTAATGATCTTGTTTTAAAAAAACACAAAAAATCGAATTCTTAAGATATCTTAATGAATTATTCATGATATATAGAGGAAAGTGTCTATTTTCTCGTGATGAAAGCGGATCTTGAAAATATTTATTCGTTTTTGAGATATAAAGCATTAAATTCAACGTGACCGTTTATGGCTATCTCAAGTTAATTAAAAATTACCAAAAATCGAATTCTTGAGATATTTTAATGAAACATTCGAAATTTATAGAGGTAAGTATCTATTTTGTCATGGTGAAAACCAAATTAGAATATCTTTATTCGTTTTTGAGATAAAGATGATTTAAATTAACCTAAGTTTAATGATTTTTTGAAATTAATGATCTTGTTTTAAAAAAACACAAAAAATCGAATTCTTAAGATATCTTAATGAATTATTCATGATTTATAGAGGAAAGTGTCTATTTTCTCGTGATGAAAGCGGATCTTGAAAATATTTATTCGTTTTTGAGATATAAAGCATTAAATTCAACGTGACCGTTTATGGCTATCTCAAGTTAATTAAAAATTACCAAAAATCGAATTCTTGAGATATTTTATTGAAACATTCGAAATTTATAGAGGTAAGTGTCTATTTTGTCATGGTGAAAACCAAATTAGGATATCTTTATTCGTTTTTGAGATAAAGATGATTTAAGTTAACTTAACTTTAATGATTTTTTGAAATTAATGATCTTGTTTTAAAGAAACACAAAAAATCGAATTCTTAAGATATCTTAATGAATTATTCATGATTTATAGAGGAAGGTGTCTATTTTCTCGTGATGAAAGCGGATCTTGAAAATATTTATTCGTTTTTGAGATATAAATCATTAAATTCAACGTGAACATTTATGGCCATCTCAAGTTAATTAAAAATTACCAAAAGTCGAATTCTTGAGATATTTTAATGATACTTCAAAATTTATAGAGGTAAGTGTCTATTTTGTCTTGGTGAGAACCAAATTAGAATATCTTTATTCGTTTTTCAGATAAAGATTATTTAAGTTAACCTAATTTTTTGTGATTTTTTGAAATTAATAATCTTATTTTAAAAAATCACGAAAAATCGAATTCTTAAGATATCTTAATGAATTATTCATGATTTATAGAGGAAGGTGTCTATTTCCTCATGATGAAAGCGGATCTTGAAAATATTTATTCGTTTTTGAGATATAAATCATTAAATTCAACGTGAACATTTATGGCTATCTCAAGTTGATTAAAAATCACCAAAAATCGAATTCTTGAAATATTTTAATGATACATTCAATATTTATAGAGGTAAGTGTCTATTTTGTCATGGTGAAAACCAAATTAGAAAATCTTTATTCGTTTTTGAGATAAAGATTATTTAAGTTAACCTAATTTTTGTATGAGTTTTTGAAATTAATAATCTTGTTTTAAAAAATCACAAAAAATCGAATTCTTAAGATATCTTAATGAATTATTCATGATTTATAGAGGAAGGTGTCTATTTTCTCGTGATGAAAGCGGATCTTGAAAATATTTATTCGTTTTTGAGATATAAATCATTAAATTCAACGTGAACATTTATGGCGGTTTCAAGTTAATTAAAAATGACCAAAATCGAATTCTTGAGATATTTTAATGAAACATTCAAAATTTATAGAGGCAAGTGTCTATTTTGTCATGGTAAAAACCAAATTAGAATATCTTTATTCGTTTTTGAGATAATGATTATTTAATTAACCTAACTTATGATTTTTTGAAATTAATGATCTTGTTTTAAAAAATCACAAAAAATCTATTTCAAAAATGTTTTCTGTCATGTTAAAATTAATAGTACAACGTAACTTTCTCATATCAAGGGGTGTTGGTTAGAGTAATAAATTGAAATTGGTGGTTTTTGAATATTTCACGTGAAGATTTTGCATTTTGCCAATTGTATTTGATATTTTGAAAGCAAAGTCAAATGCTTTATTAACTATTTCTTGCTTTTTGCAATAAAAATGTCTTTTGTCAGAAGTATTTAGTCATTAATTAAAAGTTTTTGGGCTTTTTTTAACATTTTCGAATGGTTTATCAATATCTTGGTTTTTGCAATGAAAATGTCTTCTGTTGGCAGTATTTAGCAGAACCTTGTCTTCAGTTGGCAATTCTTGCATTTCTGACATGAATATTTTGTATTTTTCCAAGCATATTTGGTATTTTGGAAGCAAAGTCAAATATTTTATTAACAATTTCTTGCTTTTTGCAATAAAAATTTCTTCTGCCAACAGTTTCTAGACTTTAAGTAAGACTTTTTAGACTTCTTACACCAAGATTTTCCACATTGTCTAAAAGTATTTCATATTTTTGAATGATTCAGAGCCACAATCTTTCTGCAAATAACGAAACTTTGTACTTTACGAAGGAAAAAGTGTCTCTCAAAAACTTCATCAACCCAAGAGATGCTGATTAGAGCAATAAATGGAATTTTGAGTTGAAACTCATCAATGTATTGTTTGCAAATGAAATCAACTTATTTGCATTTTTTAAAGTTGCCTTTTTATGCTTATTTTTTATCAAAAAATCAGGTTTGTGCCAACATTTTTGACATTGTCTTATTATTTTAAAACGTACACGTGTATTTGGGGCGTCATATGATCAAAAAAATGAAAGGTTCCATTAAAAAAATTTGATTTGTGTCGTTATACTTATTTGGATCAGCCCGTATATGCGATAATATTTTTCAGAAATATACTGTGCAAATTCCTAACTTAATTGGACTGTATATTCCATTGAACTAAAACTAACACTAGATCTAGAATTAAAAACATTCGGGTATAGCCGTCTTAAAAGACGTTCGGCTAAACCCGAATGATTTTGGTACTTGAACTATGCTAGTTATTCTAGATTTTCTGTTAGTACGATAACTAGCAACTAACACAAGATCTAGAACAACTAATCCTAGATCCAGTACCAAAATCAATCGGGTCAAACGTCTCTTAAGACGGCTAAACCCAAATATTTCTAGTTCTAAATCAAGTATGAGTTCTACTTTAAGTTCAACAAACATACACAACATGTTTATACTGAATCATAACTAAAACTAAAACTAACAATCCAGTTAAAACCAAACTAGAAACATTTGGATCTCTTAAATCAAATAAAATCACCAAAAATAATTATTACCCTACTTTGTAACCGAAAGCCACAACTTCTGCACTTAATTTTATGTAATTTCAATTAAAAAATTTAATTATTTCTCTCGCTGCTCGAATGCAAATGTTTTTCAATTTTTCAACTTCAAACTTTTCCACTGCAAAGTGTGGCAACGGAGGGGTTATTGGGGTTAAGTGTTTGAGAGCACGATCTAATGCGAACGCGACAAACGAAATTAAGGGGAATAATTGAGGGGACGTTGTTCATTGTTTTTGAATTTCCGTCCGAAATGAACGTCCAAACGAATGCTGCCGTTGCAGGATATTGTCGATGTCAATCAACGAGGAGTTTAAAGTTTTCTTTCGCCTCCTAAAAATTTTAATCATTAGTTCAATTTTATTTGAATAAATAGTATTAAATTTAAATACTTACAATCATTCTTAATATAATTATTATCCAAAAAGAAGTGATTTAAAAATGTTTTAGAATTCATCCACTAAAAAAGGTGTCAAAAGATGGCGCCATATGTGCTCTTCTGTTTTAATTATTTTTAGATAATAATAACTCTAAATAATAGATTATTTCCTTTTATAACGTTCCTTGTAACTGGGAGATTCCGTTTATTAACTTCTTTCACCAACAAAACCAATATAATAGCAAAAATAGCAAAACATCCTTAAAGGATCATATCGAAGAACCCAATTTATTTCAGTAGGAATCATTATCTAAAACAAGTCGAAAAAACGTTTTAAGTAACGAAAAAGTTAGATTAACGCAAAAACATTTAAGAATAAACTTACAACATTTAAAAATCTCCAAAATTCTTGAAACCTTCCAACAATGACAGCGATTGTTTGTTGATTAAATGCGGTTGCTTAGCAACCCTCCACACACCACGAAATGTTACATAAAAGAAACTTTTCTTTTAAGAGATTATTATTATAAAATTATTTTGTGTATCCGAAATATTCTTTTTGTTAAAAACAACAATTTTCTTGTTGAAATTGCAATCAAACGTAAACGACATAAATGATGATCAAAGATGATAATTAGTTCTGAAAATAAAGCAAAGATGGCGCTGATTTAAGTCAATTTAAATTCTTTAATTTAATTAATTATCAAATAATTATTTATGAAATCATCAAAAAGCTCTAAATTAATCAAAATGAGTCCAATAAATCGTTTAAATCGAAACACCACTTGTCAAAAGCACATAAATTGATGTAAAGTTTAATTAATTGTTTAAAAAATCTACATATATCTACATATATAGATATTTAAACATTTTAACAAAACCTCACCTGAAAATCATTTGGTACACGACGAAATCCAATCCAAAATGATCGATAATTGGGTTCTTTTTGTTAAAAATAACAATTTTCTCGTTGAAATTACAACCAAACGTAAACGACGTAAATGTCAAGTGTCACAGATGAAAATTAGTACTGAAAGTAAAACAGAGATGGAGTTAATTATTTTAATTTATAATTACGCGTTTATTTTTAATTTTTAATAAAATTATTATCTCAGTATATTTAGATCGGGTTGATTAAAAATTAATTAGATTTTTAATTAAAATCTTAAAAAAAAAGATTTGACTTAAATCGTATTCAAGATAAGAATTAGTACTAAAAATAAAACAAAGATGGTGCTGATTTGAGTCAATTTAAATTTTTTGATTTAATTAAATTAATTAATTATCAAATTATTATTAAATCATTAAAAAATTCCGAATTAATCAGAATGAATAAAATAAATCGCTGAAATCGAAACACCACTTGTCAAAGATATAAATTCATGTAAAGTTTAATTAATTGTTTAAAAAAATATTCAAAAATTTCAACAAAACCTCACCTGAAAATCATTTGGTACACGATAAAATCCTCGAAATCCAATCCAAAATGATCAATAATTGGGTTCTTTTTGTTAAAAATAACAATTTTCTCGTTAAAATTACAACCAAACGTAAACGACGTAAATGTCAAGTGTCACAGATGAAAATTAGTACTGAAAGTAAAACAGAGATGGGGTTAATTATTTTAATTTATAATTACGAGTTTATTTTTAATTTTTAATAAAATTATTATCTCAGTCTATTTAGATCGGGTTGATTAAAAAATAATTAGATTTTTAATTAAAATCATTAAAAAAAAAGATTTAACTTAAATCGTGTTCAAGATATTAATTAGTACTAAAAATAAAACAAAGATGGTGCTGATTTGAGTCAATTTAAATTTTTTGATTTAATTAAATTAATTAATTATCAAATTATTATTAAATCATTAAAAAATTCTGAATAAATCAGAATTAATCAAATCAAATAAATTTCGATTTCAAAATCGTATTTCTTAAGAAAAAAATGGATGAGATCATATTCAAAAAATCGTATCTCAAGAATTAATTGAGATATCGCTCTGAAATAAATAGCAACTTGAAGCAAATTTTGTTGCTATTTAACGTGCTTAAGATCGTTTTTCCAAATCATTAAACCTCTGAGTTGTGATTTTTTGATTAAAGCTTTGCAAAAACGTAATTATATATATTTGTAAAAAGTCAAGAAATTTTCAAAAATTCGTATCTCAAGGACTAATTGAGATATCACTTTGGAATAGGGAGCGATTTAAAGTAAATTTTGTTGCTATTTAAGGTGCCTAAAATTCTTGCTTCAAATATTTCAGTCGCCGAGTTATGATGTTTTGATTGAATTTCTGCAAAATGTTATTATACGCATTTGATGAAAATCAAGAAATTTTCAAAGAATCGTATCTCAACAACTAATTGAGATATCGCTCTGAAATAAAGAGCAATTTGAAGCAAATTTTGTTGCCATTTAAGGTGCCTAAGATTCTTGCTTCAAATATTTAAATCTCCGAGTTATGATTTTTTGATTGAAACTCTGCAAAATGTAATTATACGTGTTTGATAAAAATCAAGAAATTTTCAAAGAATCGTACCTCAACAACTAATTGAGATATCGCTCTGAAATAAAGAGCAATTTGAAGCAAATTTTGTTGCCATTTAAGGTGCCTAAGATTCTTGCTTCAAATATTTAAATCTCCGAGTTATGATTTTTTGATTGAAACTCTGCAAAATGTTATTATATGTGTTTGATAAAAAATAAGTAATTTTCAAAAAATCGTATCTCAACAACTAATTGAGATATCGCTCTGAAATAAAGAGCAATTTGAAGCAAATTTTGTTGCCATTTAAGGTGCCTAAGATTCTTGCTTCAAATATTTAAATCTCCGAGTTATGATTTTTTGATTGAAACTCTGCAAAATGTTATTATATGTGTTTGATAAAAAATAAGTAATTTTCAAAAAATCGTATCTCAACAACTAATTGAGATATCGCTCTGAAATAAAGAGCAATTTGAAGCAAATTTTGTTGCCATTTAAGGTGCCTAAGATTCTTGCTTCAAATATTTAAATCTCCGAGTTATGATTTTTTGATTGAAACTCTGCAAAATGTTATTATATGTGTTTGATAAAAAATAAGTAATTTTCAAAAAATCGTATCTCAAGAACTAATTGAGATATCGCTCTGAAATAAAGAGCAATTTGAAGCAAATTTTGTTGCCATTTAAGGTACCTAAGATTCTTGCTTCAAATATTTAAATCTCCGAGTTATGATTTTTCGATTGAAACTCTGCAAAATGTTATTATACATGTTTGATAAAAATCAAGATATTTTCAAAGAATCGTATCTCAACAACTAATTGAGATATCGCTCTGAAATAAAGAGCAATTTGAAGCAAATCTTGTTGCCATTTAAGGTGCCTAAGATTCTTGCTTCAAATATTTAAATCTCCGAGTTATGATTTTTTGATTGAAACTCTGCAAAATGTTATTATATGTGTTTGATAAAAAATAAGTAATTTTCAAAAAATCGTATCTCAACAACTAATTGAGATATCGCTCTGAAATAAAGAGCAATTTGAAGCAAATTTTGTTGCCATTTAAGGTACCTAAGATTCTTGCTTCAAATATTTAAATCTCCGAGTTATGATTTTTTGATTGAAACTCTGCAAAATGTTATTATATGTGTTTGATAAAAAATAAGTAATTTTCAAAAAATCGTATCTCAACAACTAATTGAGATATCGCTCTGAAATAAAGAGCAATTTGAAGCAAATTTTGTTGCCATTTAAGGTGCCTAAGATTCTTGCTTCAAATATTTAAATCTCCGAGTTATGATTTTTTGATTGAAACTCTGCAAAATGTTATTATATGTGTTTGATAAAAAATAAGTAATTTTCAAAAAATCGTATCTCAACAACTAATTGAGATATCGCTCTGAAATAAAGAGCAATTTGAAGCAAATTTTGTTGCCATTTAAGGTACCTAAGATTCTTGCTTCAAATATTTAAATCTCCGAGTTATGATTTTTTGATTGAAACTCTGCAAAATGTTATTATATGTGTTTGATAAAAAATAAGTAATTTTCAAAAAATCGTATCTCAACAACTAATTGAGATATCGCTCTGAAATAAAGAGCAATTTGAAGCAAATTTTGTTGCCATTTAAGGTGCCCGAGATTCTTGCTTCAAATATTTAAATCTCCGAGTTATGATTTTTTGATTGAAACTCTGCAAAATGTTATTATATGTGTTTGATAAAAAATAAGTAATTTTCAAAAAATCGTATCTCAACAACTAATTGAGATATCGCTCTGAAATAAAGAGCAATTTGAAGCAAATTTTGTTGCCATTTAAGGTACCTAAGATTCTTGCTTCAAATATTTAAATCTCCGAGTTATGATTTTTTGATTGAAACTCTGCAAAATGTTATTATATGTGTTTGATAAAAAATAAGTAATTTTCAAAAAATCGTATCTCAACAACTAATTGAGATATCGCTCTGAAATAAAGAGCAATTTGAAGCAAATTTTGTTGCCATTTAAGGTGCCCGAGATTCTTGCTTCAAATATTTAAATCTCCGAGTTATGATTTTTTGATTGAAACTCTGCAAAATGTTATTATATGTGTTTGATAAAAAATAAGTAATTTTCAAAAAATCGTATCTCAACAACTAATTGAGATATCGCTCTGAAATAAAGAGCAATTTGAAGCAAATCTTGTTGCCATTTAAGGTGCCTAAGATTCTTGCTTCAAATATTTAAATCTCCGAGTTATGATTTTTTGATTGAAACTCTGCAAAATGTTATTATACGTGTTTGATAAAAATCAAGAAATTTTCAAAGAATCGTATCTCAACAACTAATTGAGATATCGCTCTGAAATAAAGAGCAATTTGAAGCAAATTTTGTTGCCATTTACGGTACCTAAGATTCTTGCTTCAAATATTTAAATCTCCGAGTTATGATTTTTTGATTGAAACTCTGCAAAATGTTATTATATGTGTTTGATAAAAAATAAGTAATTTTCAAAAAATCGTATCTCAACAACTAATTGAGATATCGCTCTGAAATAAAGAGCAATTTGAAGCAAATTTTGTTGCCATTTAAGGTGCCCGAGATTCTTGCTTCAAATATTTAAATCTCCGAGTTATGATTTTTTGATTGAAACTCTGCAAAATGTTATTATATGTGTTTGATAAAAAATAAGTAATTTTCAAAAAATCGTATCTCAACAACTAATTGAGATATCGCTCTGAAATAAAGAGCAATTTGAAGCAAATCTTGTTGCCATTTAAGGTGCCTAAGATTCTTGCTTCAAATATTTAAATCTCCGAGTTATGATTTTTTGATTGAAACTCTGCAAAATGTTATTATATGTGTTTGATAAAAAATAAGTAATTTTCAAAAAATCGTATCTCAACAACTAATTGAGATATCGCTCTGAAATAAAGAGCAATTTGAAGCAAATTTTGTTGCCATTTAAGGTGCCCGAGATTCTTGCTTCAAATATTTAAATCTCCGAGTTATGATTTTTTGATTGAAACTCTGCAAAATGTTATTATATGTGTTTGATAAAAAATAAGTAATTTTCAAAAAATCGTATCTCAACAACTAATTGAGATATCGCTCTGAAATAAAGAGCAATTTGAAGCAAATCTTGTTGCCATTTAAGGTGCCTAAGATTCTTGCTTCAAATATTTAAATCTCCGAGTTATGATTTTTTGATTGAAACTCTGCAAAATGTTATTATATGTGTTTGATAAAAAATAAGTAATTTTCAAAAAATCGTATCTCAACAACTAATTGAGATATCGCTCTGAAATAAAGAGCAATTTGAAGCAAATCTTGTTGCCATTTAAGGTGCCTAAGATTCTTGCTTCAAATATTTAAATCTCCGAGTTATGATTTTTTGATTGAAACTCTGCAAAATGTTATTATACGCGTTTGATAAAAATCAAGAAATTTTCAAAAAATCGTATCTCAACAACTAATTGAGATATCGCTCTGAAATAAAGAGCAATTTGAAGCAAATTTTGTTGCCATTTAAGGTGCCTAAGATTCTTGCTTCAAATATTTAAATCTCCGAGTTATGATTTTTTGATTGAAACTCTGCAAAATGTTATTATACGTGTTTGATAAAAATCAAGAAATTTTCAAAGAATCGTATCTCAACAACTAATTGAGATATCGCTCTGAAATAAAGAGCAATTTGAAGCAAATTTTGTTGCCATTTAAGGTGCCTAAGATTCTTGCTTCAAATATTTAAATCTCCGAGTTATGATTTTTCGATTGAAACTCTGCAAAATGTTATTATACATGTTTGATAAAAATCAAGATATTTTCAAAGAATCGTATCTCAACAACTAATTGAGATATCGCTCTGAAATAAAGAGCAATTTGAAGCAAATCTTGTTGCCATTTAAGGTGCCTAAGATTCTTGCTTCAAATATTTAAATCTCCGAGTTATGATTTTTTGATTGAAACTCTGCAAAATGTTATTATACGCGTTTGATAAAAATCAAGAAATTTTCAAAGAATCGTATCTCAACAACTAATTGAGATATCGCTCTGAAATAAAGAGCAATTTGAAGCAAATTTTGTTGCCATTTAAGGTGCCTAAGATTCTTGCTTCAAATATTTAAATCTCCGAGTTATGATTTTTCGATTGAAACTCTGCAAAATGTTATTATACATGTTTGATAAAAATCAAGATATTTTCAAAGAATCGTATCTCAACAACTAATTGAGATATCGCTCTGAAATAAAGAGCAATTTGAAGCAAATCTTGTTGCCATTTAAGGTGCCTAAGATTCTTGCTTCAAATATTTAAATCTCCGAGTTATGATTTTTTGATTGAAACTCTGCAAAATGTTATTATATGTGATTGATAAAAAATAAGTAATTTTCAAAAAATCGTATCTCAACAACTAATTGAGATATCGTTCTGAAATAAAGAGCAATTTGAAGCAAATTTTGTTGCCATTTAAGGTGCCTAAGATTCTTGCTTCAAATATTTAAATCTCCGAGTTATGATTTTTTGATTGAAACTCTGCAAAATGTTATTATATGTGTTTGATAAAAAATAAGTAATTTTCAAAAAATCGTATCTCAACAACTAATTGAGATATCGCTCTGAAATGAAGAGCAATTTGAAGCAAATTTTGTTGCCATTTAAGGTGCCTAAGATTCTTGCTTCAAATATTTAAATCTCCGAGTTATGATTTTTTGATTGAAACTCCGCAAAATGTTATTATATGTGTTTGATAAAAAATAAGTAATTTTCAAAAAATCGTATCTCAACAACTAATTGAGATATCGCTCTGAAATAAAGAGCAATTTGAAGCAAATTTTGTTGCCATTTAAGGTGCCTAAGATTTTTGTTTCAAATATTTAAATCTCCGAGTTATGATTTTTTGATTGAAACTCTGCAAAATGTTATTATATGTGATTGTTAAAAAATAAGTAATTTTCAAAAAATCGTATCTTAACAACTAATTGAGATATCGCTCTGAAATAAAGAGCAATTTGAAGCAAATTTTGTTGCCATTTAAGGTGCCTAAGATTCTTGCTTCAAATATTTAAATCTCCGAGTTATGATTTTTTGATTGAAACTCTGCAAAATGTTATTATATGTGATTGTTAAAAAATAAGTAATTTTCAAAAAATCGTATCTCAACAACTAATTGAGATATCGCTCTGAAATAAAGAGCAATTTGAAGCAAATTTTGTTGCCATTTAAGGTGCCTAAGATTCTTGCTTCAAATATTTAAATCTCCGAGTTATGATTTTTTGATTGAAACTCTGCAAAATGTAATTATACGTGTTTGATAAAAATCAAGAAATTTTCAAAGAATCGTACCTCAACAACTAATTGAGATATCGCTCTGAAATAAAGAGCAATTTGAAGCAAATTTTGTTGCCATTTAAGGTGCCTAAGATTCTTGCTTCAAATATTTAAATCTCCGAGTTATGATTTTTTGATTGAAACTCTGCAAAATGTTATTATACGCGTTTGATAAAAATCAAGAAATTTTCAAAAAATCGTATCTCAACAACTAATTGAGATATCGCTCTGAAATAAAGAGCAATTTGAAGCAAATTTTGTTGCCATTTAAGGTGCCTAAGATTCTTGCTTCAAATATTTAAATCTCCGAGTTATGATTTTTTGATTGAAACTCTGCAAAATGTTATTATACGCGTTTGATAAAAATCAAGAAATTTTCAAAAAATCGTATCTCAACAACTAATTGAGATATCGCTCTGAAATAAAGAGCAATTTGAAGCAAATTTTGTTGCCATTTAAGGTGCCTAAGATTCTTGCTTCAAATATTTAAATCTCCGAGTTATGATTTTTCGATTGAAACTCTGCAAAATGTTATTATACATGTTTGATAAAAATCAAGATATTTTCAAAGAATCGTATCTCAACAACTAATTGAGATATCGCTCTGAAATAAAGAGCAATTTGAAGCAAATCTTGTTGCCATTTAAGGTGCCTAAGATTCTTGCTTCAAATATTTAAATCTCCGAGTTATGATTTTTTGATTGAAACTCTGCAAAATGTTATTATATGTGATTGATAAAAAATAAGTAATTTTCAAAAAATCGTATCTCAACAACTAATTGAGATATCGTTCTGAAATAAAGAGCAATTTGAAGCAAATTTTGTTGCCATTTAAGGTGCCTAAGATTCTTGCTTCAAATATTTAAATCTCCGAGTTATGATTTTTTGATTGAAACTCTGCAAAATGTTATTATATGTGTTTGATAAAAAATAAGTAATTTTCAAAAAATCGTATCTCAACAACTAATTGAGATATCGCTCTGAAATGAAGAGCAATTTGAAGCAAATTTTGTTGCCATTTAAGGTGCCTAAGATTCTTGCTTCAAATATTTAAATCTCCGAGTTATGATTTTTTGATTGAAACTCTGCAAAATGTTATTATATGTGATTGTTAAAAAATAAGTAATTTTCAAAAAATCGTATCTCAACAACTAATTGAGATATCGCTCTGAAATAAAGAGCAATTTGAAGCAAATTTTGTTGCCATTTAAGGTGCCTAAGATTCTTGCTTCAAATATTTAAATCTCCGAGTTATGATTTTTTGATTGAAACTCTGCAAAATGTAATTATACGTGTTTGATAAAAATCAAGAAATTTTCAAAGAATCGTACCTCAACAACTAATTGAGATATCGCTCTGAAATAAAGAGCAATTTGAAGCAAATTTTGTTGCCATTTAAGGTGCCTAAGATTCTTGCTTCAAATATTTAAATCTCCGAGTTATGATTTTTTGATTGAAACTCTGCAAAATGTTATTATACGCGTTTGATAAAAATCAAGAAATTTTCAAAAAATCGTATCTCAACAACTAATTGAGATATCGCTCTGAAATAAAGAGCAATTTGAAGCAAATTTTGTTGCCATTTAAGGTGCCTAAGATTCTTGCTTCAAATATTTAAATCTCCGAGTTATGATTTTTTGATTGAAACTCTGCAAAATGTTATTATACGTGTTTGATAAAAAATAAGTAATTTTCAAAAAATCGTATCTCAACAACTAATTGAGATATCGCTCTGAAATAAAGAGCAATTTGAAGCAAATTTTGTTGCCATTTAAGGTGCCTAAGATTCTTGCTTCAAATATTTAAATCTCCGAGTTATGATTTTTTGATTGAAACTCTGCAAAATGTTATTATATGTGTTTGATAAAAAATATGTAATTTTCAAAAAATCGTATCTCAACAACTAATTGAGATATCGCTCTGAAATAAAGAGCAATTTGAAGCAAATTTTGTTGCCATTTAAGGTGCCTAAGATTCTTGCTTCAAATATTTAAATCTCCGAGTTATGATTTTTTGATTGAAACTCTGCAAAATGTTATTATATGTGTTTGATAAAAAATAAGTAATTTTCAAAAAATCGTATCTCAACAACTAATTGAGATATCGCTCTGAAATGAAGAGCAATTTGAAGCAAATTTTGTTGCCATTTAAGGTGCCTAAGATTCTTGCTTCAAATATTTAAATCTCCGAGTTATGATTTTTTGATTGAAACTCTGCAAAATGTTATTATACGTGTTTGATAAAAAATAAGTAATTTTCAAAAAATCGTATCTCAACAACTAATTGAGATATCGCTCTGAAATAAAGAGCAATTTGAAGCAAATTTTGTTGCCATTTAAGGTGCCTAAGATTCTTGCTTCAAATATTTAAATCTCCGAGTTATGATTTTTTGATTGAAACTCTGCAAAATGTTATTATATGTGTTTGATAAAAAATAAGTAATTTTCAAAAAATCGTATCTCAACAACTGATTGAGATATCGCTCTGAAATGAAGAGCAATTTGAAGCAAATTTTGTTGCCATTTAAGGTGCCTAAGATTCTTGCTTCAAATATTTAAATCTCCGAGTTATGATTTTTTGATTGAAACTCTGCAAAATGTTATTATATGTGATTGATAAAAAATAAGTAATTTTCAAAAAATCGTATCTCAAGAACTAATTGAGATATCGCTCTGAAATAAAGAGCAATTTGAAGCAAATTTTGTTGCCATTTAAGGCGCCTAAGATTCTTGCTTCAAATATTTAAATCTCCGAGTTATGATTTTTTGATTGAAACTCTGCAAAATGTTATTATATGTGATTGATAAAAAATAAGTAATTTTCAAAAAATCGTATCTCAACAACTAATTGAGATATCGCTCTGAAATAAAGAGCAATTTGAAGCAAATCTTGTTGCCATTTAAGGTGCCTAAGATTCTTGCTTCAAATATTTAAATCTCCGAGTTATGATTTTTTGATTGAAACTCTGCAAAATGTTATTATATGTGTTTGATAAAAAATAAGTAATTTTCAAAAAATCGTATCTCATGAACTAATTGAGATATCGCTCTGAAATAAAGAGCAATTTGAAGCAAATTTTGTTGCCATTTAAGGTACCTAAGATTCTTGCTTCAAATATTTAAATCTCCGAGTTATGATTTTTTGATTGAAACTCTGCAAAATGTTATTATATGTGTTTGATAAAAAATAAGTAATTTTCAAAAAATCGTATCTCAAGAACTAATTGAGATATCGCTCTGAAATAAAGAGCAATTTGAAGCAAATTTTGTTGCCATTTAAGGCGCCTAAGATTCTTGCTTCAAATATTTAAATCTCCGAGTTATGATTTTTTGATTGAAACTCTGCAAAATGTTATTATATGTGTTTGATAAAAAATAAGTAATTTTCAAAAAATCGTATCTCAAGAACTAATTGAGATATCGCTCTGAAATAAAGAGCAATTTGAAGCAAATTTTGTTGCCATTTAAGGCGCCTAAGATTCTTGCTTCAAATATTTAAATCTCCGAGTTATGATTTTTTGATTGAAACTCTGCAAAATGTTATTATATGTGTTTGATAAAAAATAAGTAATTTTCAAAAAATCGTATCTCAAGAACTAATTGAGATATCGCTCTGAAATAAAGAGCAATTTGAAGCAAATTTTGTTGCCATTTAAGGTACCTAAGATTCTTGCTTCAAATATTTAAATCTCCGAGTTATGATTTTTTGATTGAAACTCTGCAAAATGTTATTATATGTGTTTGATAAAAAATAAGTAATTTTCAAAAAATCGTATCTCATGAACTAATTGAGATATCGCTCTGAAATAAAGAGCAATTTGAAGCAAATTTTGTTGCCATTTAAGGCGCCTAAGATTCTTGCTTCAAATATTTAAATCTCCGAGTTATGATTTTTTGATTGAAACTCTGCAAAATGTTATTATACGCGTTTGATAAAAATCAAGAAATTTTCAAAAAATCGTATCTCAACAACTAATTGAGATATCGCTCTGAAATAAAGAGCAATTTGAAGCAAATTTTGTTGCCATTTAAGGTGCCTAAGATTCTTGCTTCAAATATTTAAATCTCCGAGTTATGATTTTTTGATTGAAACTCTGCAAAATGTTATTATATGTGTTTGATAAAAAATAAGTAATTTTCAAAAAATCGTATCTCAACAACTAATTGAGATATCGCTCTGAAATAAAAAGCAATTTGAAGCAAATTTTGTTGCCATTTAAGGTGCCTAAGATTCTTGCTTCAAATATTTAAATCTCCGAGTTATGATTTTTTGATTGAAACTCTGCAAAATGTTATTATATGTGTTTGATAAAAAATAAGTAATTTTCAAAAAATCGTATCTCAACAACTAATCGAGATATCGCTCTGAAATAAAGAGCAATTTGAAGCAAATTTTGTTGCCATTTAAGGTGCCTAAGATTCTTGCTTCAAATATTTAAATCTCCGAGTTATGATTTTTTGATTGAAACTCTGCAAAATGTTATTATATGTGTTTGATAAAAAATAAGTAATTTTCAAAAAATCGTATCTCAACAACTAATCGAGATATCGCTCTGAAATAAAGAGCAATTTGAAGCAAATTTTGTTGCCATTTAAGGTGCCTAAGATTCTTGCTTCAAATATTTAAATCTCCGAGTTATGATTTTTTGATTGAAACTCTGCAAAATGTAATTATACGTGTTTGATAAAAATCAAGAAATTTTCAAAGAATCGTACCTCAACAACTAATTGAGATATCGCTCTGAAATAAAGAGCAATTTGAAGCAAATTTTGTTGCCATTTAAGGTGCCTAAGATTCTTGCTTCAAATATTTAAATCTCCGAGTTATGATTTTTTGATTGAAACTCTGCAAAATGTTATTATATGTGTTTGATAAAAAATAAGTAATTTTCAAAAAATCGTATCTCAACAACTAATTGAGATATCGCTCTGAAATAAAGAGCAATTTGAAGCAAATTTTGTTGCCATTTAAGGTGCCTAAGATTCTTGCTTCAAATATTTAAATCTCCGAGTTATGATTTTTTGATTGAAACTCTGCAAAATGTTATTATATGTGTTTGATAAAAAATAAGTAATTTTCAAAAAATCGTATCTCAACAACTAATTGAGATATCGCTCTGAAATAAAGAGCAGTTTGAAGCAAATTTTGTTGCCATTTAAGGTACCTAAGATTCTTGCTTCAAATATTTAAATCTCCGAGTTATGATTTTTTGATTGAAACTCTGCAAAATGTTATTATATTTGTTTGATAAAAAATAAGTAATTTTCAAAAAATCGTATCTCAACAACTAATTGAGATATCGCTCTGAAATAAAGAGCAATTTGAAGCAAATTTTGTTGCTATTTAAGGTGCCTAAGATTCTTGCTTCAAATATTTAAATCTCCGAGTTATGATTTTTTGATTGAAACTCTGCAAAATGTTATTATATGTGATTGATAAAAAATAAGTAATTTTCAAAAAATCGTATCTCAACAACTAATTGAGATATCGCTCTGAAATAAAGAGCAATTTGAAGCAAATTTTGTTGCCATTTAAGGTGCCTAAGATTCTTGCTTCAAATATTTAAATCTCCGAGTTATGATTTTTTGATTGAAACTCTGCAAAATGTTATTATATGTGATTGATAAAAAATAAGTAATTTTCAAAAAATCGTATCTCAACAACTAATTGAGATATCGCTCTGAAATAAAGAGCAATTTGAAGCAAATTTTGTTGCCATTTAAGGTGCCTAAGATTCTTGCTTCAAATATTTAAATCTCCGAGTTATGATTTTTTTATTGAAACTCTGCAAAATGTTATTATATGTGTTTGATAAAAAATAAGTAATTTTCAAAAAATCGTATCTCAACAACTAATTGAGATATCGCTCTGAAATAAAGAGCAGTTTGAAGCAAATTTTGTTGCCATTTAAGGTACCTAAGATTCTTGCTTCAAATATTTAAATCTCCGAGTTATGATTTTTTGATTGAAACTCTGCAAAATGTTATTATATTTGTTTGATAAAAAATAAGTAATTTTCAAAAAATCGTATCTCAACAACTAATTGAGATATCGCTCTGAAATAAAGAGCAATTTGAAGCAAATTTTGTTGCTATTTAAGGTGCCTAAGATTCTTGCTTCAAATATTTAAATCTCCGAGTTATGATTTTTTGATTGAAACTCTGCAAAATGTTATTATATGTGATTGATAAAAAATAAGTAATTTTCAAAAAATCGTATCTCAACAACTAATTGAGATATCGCTCTGAAATAAAGAGCAATTTGAAGCAAATTTTGTTGCCATTTAAGGTGCCTAAGATTCTTGCTTCAAATATTTAAATCTCCGAGTTATGATTTTTTGATTGAAACTCTGCAAAATGTTATTATATGTGATTGATAAAAAATAAGTAATTTTCAAAAAATCGTATCTCAACAACTAATTGAGATATCGCTCTGAAATAAAGAACAATTTGAAGCAAATTTTGTTGCCATTTAAGGTGCCTAAGATTCTTGCTTCAAATATTTAAATCTCCGAGTTATGATTTTTTGATTGAAACTCTGCAAAATGTTATTATGTGTTTGATGAAAAATAAGTAATTTTCAAAAAATCGTATCTCAAGAACTAATTGAGATATCGCTCTGAAATAAAGAGCAATTTGAAGCAAATTTTGTTGCTATTTAAGGTGCCTAAGATTCTTGCTTCAAATATTTAAATCTCCGAGTTATGATTTTTTGATTGAAACTCTGCAAAATGTTATTATATGTGTTTGATAAAAAATAAGTAATTTTCAAAAAATCGTATCTCAAGAACTAATTGAGATATCGCTCTGAAATGAAGAGCAATTTGAAGCAAATTTTGTTGCCATTTAAGGTACCTAAGATTCTTGCTTCAAATATTTAAATCTCCGAGTTATGATTTTTCGATTGAAACTCTGCAAAATGTTATTATACATGTTTGATAAAAATCAAGATATTTTCAAAGAATCGTATCTCAACAACTAATTGAGATATCGCTCTGAAATAAAGAGCAATTTGAAGCAAATCTTGTTGCCATTTAAGGTGCTTAAGATTCTTGCTTCAAATATTTAAATCTCCGAGTTATGATTTTTTGATTGAAACTCTGCAAAATGTTATTATATGTGTTTGATAAAAAATAAGTAATTTTCAAAAAATCGTATCTCAACAACTAATTGAGATATCGCTCTGAAATAAAGAGCAATTTGAAGCAAATTTTGTTGCTATTTAAGGTGCCTAAGATTCTTGCCTCAAATATTTAAATCCCCGAGTTATGATTTTTTGATTGAAACTCTGCAAAATGTTATTATATGTGTTTGATAAAAAATAAGTAATTTTCAAAAAATCGTATCTCAACAACTAATTGAGATATCGCTCTGAAATAAAGAGCAGTTTGAAGCAAATTTTGTTGCCATTTAAGGTACCTAAGATTCTTGCTTCAAATATTTAAATCTCCGAGTTATGATTTTTTGATTGAAACTCTGCAAAATGTTATTATATGTGATTGATAAAAAATAAGTAATTTTCAAAAAATCGTATCTCAACAACTAATTGAGATATCGCTCTGAAATAAAGAGCAGTTTGAAGCAAATTTTGTTGCTATTTAAGGTGCCTAAGATTCTTGCTTCAAATATTTAAATCTCCGAGTTATGATTTTTTGATTGAAACTCTGCAAAATGTTATTATATGTGTTTGATAAAAAATAAGTAATTTTCAAAAAATCGTATCTCAACAACTAATTGAGATATCGCTCTGAAATAAAGAGCAATTTGAAGCAAATTTTGTTGCTATTTAAGGTGCCTAAGATTCTTGCTTCAAATATTTAAATCTCCGAGTTATGATTTTTTGATTGAAACTCTGCAAAATGTTATTATATGTGTTTGATAAAAAATAAGTAATTTTCAAAAAATCGTATCTCAACAACTAATTGAGATATCGCTCTGAAATGAAGAGCAATTTGAAGCAAATTTTGTTGCCGTTTAAGGTGCCTAAGATTCTTGCTTCAAATATTTAAATCTCCGAGTTATGATTTTTTGATTGAAACTCTGCAAAATGTTATTGTATGTGTTTGATAAAAAATAAGTAATTTTCAAAAAATCGTATCTCAACAACTAATCGAGATATCGCTCTGAAATAAAGAGCAATTTGAAGCAAATTTTGTTGCCATTTAAGGTGCCTAAGATTCTTGCTTCAAATATTTAAATCTCCGAGTTATGATTTTTTGATTGAAACTCTGCAAAATATAATTATACGTGTTTGATAAAAATCAAGAAATTTTCAAAGAATCGTATCTCAAGAATTAATTGAGATATCATTCTGAAATAAAAAGCAACTTGAAGCAAATTTTGTTGCTATTTAACGTGCTTAAGATCGTTTTTCCAAATCATAAAATTTCTGAGTTGTTATTTTTTGATTAAAGCTTTGCAAAAACGTAATTATATATACAGCCAATTACATACACATATTGTATGTGTAAACAGCTAATTGCGTATACATACTGTATGTATAAATAGCCACATCCTAAATTTAAGTGTCAAAAACGCAAAAATCGATTAAAAAATCGTATTTATCCGTTTAACTCGTTATTATTTGATTAAAATTACATCGTTAATTTATCAACGCCCCAAATACAGAACGTCAAAATTAATTAGTCCTCCCTTTACAAGAACGTGCATACGTGTATACATTTGCAATTTAGCAATTCAAATGGCCCGTTTGCTTGGTTCGACGAAATAACCCTGTTTACTTTTGGTCAAAGAGACACTTTTATACAAAGAGATTTAAGGAATAAATTTTATCATAAAGAAATTGGGATGCCAAAAAGGGATTATTCGAGAATCGAAACGGAATAGGTCTTATTTAGTATTCAAAGAGCGGTTCAGGTCGATACATCGCCCGGAAATGACATCGAATAAGTTTATGCATCGCAATTTCGGTGGGGAACCAATAAATCATCAATAATCATACCTTTTTTTAATTTTTTTCAGGAAATAAAATCGTATTCATGTCCTCTTTAACAATGCTTCAATTATTCTCAAGACTTCTTCTTTTGTTGTGTGTCGCTTCGATGGTTTCGTCTTCGCCGAGACCGCACTTCGGCGAGGTGAACCCTGTAAGTATCAAATTAATTAATTAAGATCGTTTTAATTTAGTTTATATCTCATTAACATCATTCCTCGTTTTGTTTCTAATTCGTTTTATCACCGGCGAGAAGATTTTTGATGTGTTTGTGTAGTTAGTGCTCGTTGTGATGCAAAAATTGACATTTTTCGATCATCACAGGATGATCGAAAGGAGTTTTTGGATTTCCTACAAGAAATCAACGACGTTCCGCTTTTAGAAGAATTTGTTTTGATGAAGCGGATTTCGAACGTTAATCAAGAGATTCAACGGAGAAACGAGCTCAAGAAAAAATTAAGGAACAAAAACGAGAGGAGGGAGTTTATTCCGTGCTTTTTTAATGCCGTGTCGTGTTTTGGGTATTTTTAAATTAATAAAACGTGTAAATGAGATTGATTAAAAATTAAACGAATCGTGTTTTTGTTATCTTTTCATTTCCCCCAAAAACAACTCAATTTAATTTTACTCAATTTAATTTTAAAGTAAATAAATTAAATTTTTTTAGACCGACCAAGAGTCAGCCGGATTTTTAGATCAAACCTCGAGTTTATCGAACGAGCAAATGGAGCAATTAGTGCAGAAGATTTTGGAGTACAACAACAGATACCCCGGGTACCCCTCAGCTTGGGAAAGATTGTTGAAGAGTCCCGAAATGAAGAGGCAAAGCCGTTTTAGGCAATGCTATTTTAACCCGGTGAGCTGCTTCAAGAAGTAAATCGAAAATATCAAAATGTCATCTTTGTTCTTAGTTCTACCAACATTCTGTAGTAAAATAAAATGTAATAAAAATTAGGGCGAATAAAAATCATAAATTAAAAAAATTTGTTTCAACTTGAAACGTATTCATTGAGAAATCCCTTCAATTAAAACTGGAATTCGCGCATCCGCCTTTGTTTCAACAGTTGTTAATTTGTTACTTTCTTGAAGACAAATTCCTTCTCCTCAAGTTGGAGTAACGCGAGCTTTTAGTGTCAGTAACTAATTCGTTTATAACTGTTGCAGCTTCGTCAATTTGAATTCCAAATGCGACTCAATTTGAGTTTAACTTCCATTTTAGAGATTATCTAATTCCCATTACACATTAAAATTAAATTTCTGCTTCGACAGCTTCAAATTAGACTTAATGTTAACGAATACTGAGATTGTATTGAAGGATTTTTCCTAAAATAACTTCAACTTCTAATTTTTAATCGATTAAAACTAGTACCTTAACATACCATAGATGAGGTAAGTATGGATATATTTAAAATCTCTAGATTACTAAGGTTTGTCTCCATTTTGGCTTGCATATTTAAAACTCCAACAAAGAATAGTCAAGGTAGTCAAAATAGACCTCGATTTGCTACTAGAAGACTGTATACTGTCTCTTGAAGATCTGATATTAATTCCAGAATACTTAACATATTTCCAGAAGACTTGATATTGCTCCTTCAAGACTTGATGTTGCTTCCAGAAGATTTGGTATTGCTTCTGGAAGACTTTAATTATTTCCAAAAGACTTGATACTGACTCGAAAAGACTTAATATTGTTTCTGGAAGACTTAAAATATTTCCAGAAGATTTGATACATACTCAATTCCAAATCATTCTCTTCCATGATGAACGTTTTGAGATATTATTCTCATGGGTTGGGTTGGATCGGTTTGAGATTGCCACCCCAACGCAATCCTAAACCAGCCCAACCCAACCTAAGGGAATGATGTACGTATTTAGACATCTTCCTATGGATTGGATTAGTTTGAGACTGGGTTGGGTTGGTAAAAAGTAAAAATTAAAATATCATGCACTCTGATCATGGCTCTTCCAAATATTCTCTTCACTTTTACACCAAACTCGATATATTCGCATTAAAACCCATAAAGAAGTTAGGTTAAAAGCGTTAACGTTTTTGTTAAAATTCAATGATTTTCTTCATTAAAAAGTGTTAAAATAAAATGATTTTGGATTTAGAACCATTAAAAATCGTTTAATTTGATAGCAAACTCAATACATTTTTGTTAATAACTCAAAAAAAGTTGAATTGAAAACGTCAATTGTCAAAATTCAATTTTTTTTTATTAAAATGTGTTAAATCAAAATAATTTAGGATTTAGAGTCATTGAAAATGCTTCAATTTGATACCAAACTCGATATAATTTTGTTAATAACTCAAAAAAAGTTGAATTGAAAACGTCAATTGTCAAAATTCAATTTTTTTTTATTAAAATGTGTTAAATCAAAATAATTTAGGATTTAGAGTCATTGAAAATGCTTCAATTTGATACCAAACTCGATATAATTTTGTTAATAACTCAAAAAAAGTTGAATTGAAAACGTCAATTGTCAAAATTCAATTGTTTCTTTATTAAAATGTGTTAAATCAAAATAATTTAGGATTTAGAGTCATTGAAAATGCTTCAATTTGATACCAAACTCGATATAATTTTGTTAATAACTCAAAAAAAGTTGAATTGAAAACGTCAATTGTCAAAATTCAATTGTTTTTTTATTAAAATGTGTTAAATCAAAATAATTTAGGATTTAGAGTCATTGAAAATGCTTCAATTTGATACCAAACTCGATATAATTTTGTTAATAACTCAAAAAAAGTTGAATTGAAAACGTCAATTGTCAAAATTCAATTGTTTTTTTATTAAAATGTGTTAAATCAAAATAATTTAGGATTTAGAGTCATTGAAAATGCTTCAATTTGATACCAAACTCGATATAATTTTGTTAATAACTCAAAAAAAGTTGAATTGAAAACGTCAATTGTCAAAATTCAATTGTTTCTTTATTAAAATGTGTTAAGACAAAATAATTTGGGGTTTAGAGTCATTGAAAATGCTTCAATTTGATACCAAACTCAATACATTTTTGTTAATAACTCAAAAAAATTGAATTGAAAACGTCAATTGTCAAAATTCAATTGTTTCTTTATTAAAATGTGTTAAGACAACATAATTTGGGGTTTATAGTCACAAAAAATGCTTCAATTTGATACCACACTCAATACATTTTTGTTAATAACTCAAAAAAAGTTGAATTGAAAACGTCAATTGTCAAAATTCAATTGTTTTTTTATTAAAATGTGTTAAATCAAAATAATTTAGGATTTAGAGTCATTGAAAATGCATCAATTTGATACCAAACTCGATATAATTTTGTTAATAACTCAAAAAAAGTTGAATTGAAAACGTCAATTGTCAAAATTCAATTGTTTTTTTATTAAAATGTGTTAAATCAAAATAATTTAGGATTTAGAGTCATTGAAAATGCTTCAATTTGATACCAAACTCGATATAATTTTGTTAATAACTCAAAAAAAGTTGAATTGAAAACGTCAATTGTCAAAATTCAATTGTTTCTTTATTAAAATGTGTTAAGACAAAATAATTTGGGGTTTAGAGTCATTGAAAATGCTTCAATTTGATACCAAACTCAATACATTTTTGTTAATAACTCAAAAAAATTGAATTGAAAACGTCAATTGTCAAAATTCAATTGTTTCTTTATTAAAATGTGTTAAGACAACATAATTTGGGGTTTATAGTCACAAAAAATGCTTCAATTTGATACCACACTCAATACATTTTTGTTAATAACTCAAAAAAAGTTGAATTGAAAACGTCAATTGTCAAAATTCAATTGTTTTTTTATTAAAATGTGTTAAATCAAAATAATTTAGGATTTAGAGTCATTGAAAATGCTTCAATTTGATACCAAACTCGATATAATTTTGTTAATAACTCAAAAAAAGTTGAATTGAAAACGTCAATTGTCAAAATTCAATTGTTTTTTTATTAAAATGTGTTAAATCAAAATAATTTAGGATTTAGAGTCATTGAAAATGCTTCAATTTGATACCAAACTCGATATAATTTTGTTAATAACTCAAAAAAAGTTGAATTGAAAACGTCAATTGTCAAAATTCAATTGTTTCTTTATTAAAATGTGTTAAGACAAAATAATTTGGGGTTTAGAGTCATTGAAAATGCTTCAATTTGATACCAAACTCAATACATTTTTGTTAATAACTCAAAAAAATTGAATTGAAAACGTCAATTGTCAAAATTCAATTGTTTCTTTATTAAAATGTGTTAAGACAACATAATTTGGGGTTTATAGTCACAAAAAATGCTTCAATTTGATACCACACTCAATACATTTTTGTTAATAACTCAAAAAAAGTTGAATTGAAAACGTCAATTGTCAAAATTCAATTGTTTTTTTATTAAAATGTGTTAAATCAAAATAATTTAGGATTTAGAGTCATTGAAAATGCATCAATTTGATACCAAACTCGATATAATTTTGTTAATAACTCAAAAAAAGTTGAATTGAAAACGTCAATTGTCAAAATTCAATTGTTTTTTTATTAAAATGTGTTAAATCAAAATAATTTAGGATTTAGAGTCATTGAAAATGCTTCAATTTGATACCAAACTCGATATAATTTTGTTAATAACTCAAAAAAAGTTGAATTGAAAACGTCAATTGTCAAAATTCAATTGTTTTTTTATTAAAATGTGTTAAATCAAAATAATTTAGGATTTAGAGTCATTGAAAATGCTTCAATTTGATACCAAACTCAATACATTTTTGTCAATAACTCAAAAAAAGTTGAATTGAAAACGTCAATTGTCAAAATTCAATTGTTTCTGTGTTAAAATGTGTTAAGACAAAATAATTTGGGGTTTGGAGTCATTGAAAATGCTTCAATTTGATACCAAACTCAATACATTTTTGTTAATAACTCAAAAAAAATTGAATTGAAAACGTCAATTGTCAAAATTCAATTGTTTCTTTATTAAAATGTGTTAAGACAACATAATTTGGGGTTTAGAGTCATTGAAAATGCTTCAATTTGATACCAAACTCAATACATTTTTGTTAATAACTCAAAAAAAATTGAATTGAAAACGTCAATTGTCAAAATTCAATTGTTTCTTTATTAAAATGTGTTAAGACAACATAATTTGGGGGTTAGAGTCACAACAAATGCTTCAATTTGATACCAAACTCAATACATTTTTGTTAATAACTCAAAAAAAGTTGAATTGAAAACGTCAATTGTCAAAATTCAATTGTTTCTTTATTAAAATGTGTTAAGACAACATAATTTGGGGGTTAGAGTCATTGAAAATGTTTCAATTTGATACCAAACTCTCAACTATATATTTCGCTTAAAAATCAAAAAAATTTAAATTGAAAACGTCAATTGTCAAAATATGATTTTTTTTAAGTAAAATTGATATTCAATTGTTTTTTTAATTAAAATGTGTTAAAACAACATAATCTGGGGTTTAGAGTCATTAAAAATGCTTCATTTGGTACCAAACTCGACATATTTGTGCTAAAACCCGAACAAAGTAAGGATACAGAAGACTGAATACTACATCTAGATGATTAGATACAGTCTCTAGAAAGCCTGATACTACTTTTTGAAGATTTGAAATGTTTCCAGAAGATTAATACTGCTTCTAGAAGACTTTGAATGTTCCCAGACGTCTTACAATGCTTCTAGAAGGTCTCTATAAGGTCTCTGAAGAAATATTTTAAGATGAATGGGTTGGAGATAAACGTCGAGAAGACAAAACTCATAAAGTTATAGGAATCGAGGTAAACCCTATAAATATACCTTGTGTGTTTACATCAATTTGAAGCATACGTCTTAGGTAGTCTCAAGAAATCTCAGAAAAGAGAAAAACATCATTCTTTACACATTTTTGCTTTTCTTGTTCGATAGTTATAACTTGGACTTAATGTTAACTTATTGGTTGATTATATTACCTTGATTTCGGAGATTTTTCCTAAAATAACTTCAATTTCTTCCAATTTTTAAACAATTTTCTTTACGAATTAAGAAGCACAAAATAAACGTCAAACGTCAAAGTTAAGATTAGTACTGGAATTGAAACAGAGATGGAGCTTCCTTTAGAATTAAATTAAACTGATTATTTTTAATAAAATAAAATAAAATTATAACTTATTTCATTTTTAATTCAATATTAAGATATCATTAAAAAACTAAATTTAATTTTATGATAAAATCGATTTTCTTTATAAAATCAATATTAAAACAAATATTAATAGTTCAAGTAAAAGGGAGATGGAGCTGATTCGATCGCTTTAGAATTAAATGAGATTATTAATAAATCGATAAATAAATTGATAATAAGATTTGATTTTACTCATTTCAAACTCCAAATAATAAATAATTCTAAATAAGACTCAATTTGAGTTTAACTCCCATTTCAGAGATGATCAACTCCACTACATTAAAATCAAATTTCTGCTTCGAGTCACAACTTGGACTTAATATTAACGATTTACTGAGACTATATTACCTCGATTTGGGGGATTCTTCCTAAAATAACTCAAATTTCTTCCAAATTTAATCGATTTTCTTCACGAACTAGAAATCATAACATAAACGTCAAACGTCAAAGTTAAGATTAGTACTTAAATTGAAACAGAGATGGAGCTTCCTTTAGAATTAAATTAAAATGATTATTTTTAATTAAATAAAATAAATTTATGACTTATTTCATTTTTAATTCAAAATTAAGAGATCATTAAAAAATTAAATTTAATTTTATGATAAAATCGATTTTCTTTATAAAATCAATATTAAAACAAATATTAATAGTTCAAGTAAAAGAGAGATGGAGCTGATTCGATCGCTTTAGAATTAAATGAGATTATTAATAAATCGATAAATAAATTGATAATAAGATTTGATTTTACTCATTTCAAATTCCAAATAATAAATAATTCTAAAAAAGACTCAATTTGAGCTTAACTCCCATTTCAGAGATAATCAACTCCAGTACAAATTAAAATCAAATTTCTGCTTCGAGTTACAACTTGGACTTAATATTAACGATTTACTGAGACTATTTTACCTCGATTTAGGGGATTCTTCCTAAAATAACTCCAATTTCTTCCAATTTTTAATCGATTTTCTTCAGGAACTAGAAATCACAACATAAACGTCAAACGTCAAAGTTAAGATTAGTACTTAAATTGAAACAGAGATGGAGCTTCGTTTAGAATTAAATTAAAATGATTATTTTTAATTAAATAAAATAAAGTTATAACTTATTTCATTTTTAATTCAAAATTAAGAGATCATTAAAAAACTAAATTTAATTTTATGATAAAATCGATTTTCTTTATAAAATCAATATTAAAACAAATATTAATAATTCAAGTAAAAAAGAGATGGAGCTGATTCGATCGCTTTAGAATTAAATGAGATTATTAATAAATCGATAAATAAATTGATAATAAGATTTGATTTTACTCATTTCAAACTCCAAATAATGAATAATTCTAAATAAGACTCAATTTGAGTTTAACTCCCATTTCAGAGATAATCAACTCCAGCACAAATTAAAATCAAATTTCTGCTTCGAGTTACAACATGGACTTAATATTAACGATTTACTGAGACTATATTACCTCGATTTAGGGGATTCTTCCTAAAATAACTCCAATTTCTTCCAATTTTTAATCGATTTTCTTCAGGAACCAGAAATCACAACATAAACGTCAAACGTCAAAGTTAAGATTAGTACTCAAATTGAAACAGAGATGGAGCTTCGTTTAGAATTAAATTAAAATGATTATTTTTAATTAAATAAAATAAAATTATGACTTATTTCATTTTTAATTCAATATTAAGAGATCATTAAAAAACTAAATTTAATTTTATGATAAAATCGATTTTTTTCATAAAATCAATATTAAAACAAATATTAATAGTTCAAGTAAAAAAGAGATGGAGCTGATTCGATCGCTTTAGAATTAAATGAGATTATTAATAAATCGATAAATAAATTGATAATAAGATTTGATTTTACTCATTTCAAACTCCAAATAATGAATAATTCTAAATAAGACTCAATTTGAGTTTAACTCCCATTTCAGAGATAATCAACTCCAGCACAAATTAAAATCAAATTTCTGCTTCGAGTTACAACATGGACTTAATATTAACGATTTACTGAGACTATATTACCTCGATTTAGGGGATTCTTCCTAAAATAACTCCAATTTCTTCCAATTTTTAATCGATTTTCTTCAGGAACCAGAAATCACAACATAAACGTCAAACGTCAAAGTTAAGATTAGTACTCAAATTGAAACAGAGATGGAGCTTCGTTTAGAATTAAATTAAAATGATTATTTTTAATTAAATAAAATAAAATTATGACTTATTTCATTTTTAATTCAATATTAAGAGATCATTAAAAAACTAAATTTAATTTTATGATAAAATCGATTTTTTTCATAAAATCAATATTAAAACAAATATTAATAGTTCAAGTAAAAAAGAGATGGAGCTGATTCGATCGCTTTAGAATTAAATGAGATTATTAATAAATCGATAAATAAATTGATAATAAGATTTGATTTTACTCATTTCAAACTCCAAATAATGAATAATTCTAAATAAGACTCAATTTGAGTTTAACTCCCATTTCAGAGATAATCAACTCCAGCACAAATTAAAATCAAATTTCTGCTTCGAGTTACAACATGGACTTAATATTAACGATTTACTGAGACTATATTACCTCGATTTAGGGGATTCTTCCTAAAATAACTCCAATTTCTTCCAATTTTTAATCGATTTTCTTCAGGAACCAGAAATCACAACATAAACGTCAAACGTCAAAGTTAAGATTAGTACTCAAATTGAAACAGAGATGGAGCTTCGTTTAGAATTAAATTAAAATGATTATTTTTAATTAAATAAAATAAAATTATGACTTATTTCATTTTTAATTCAATATTAAGAGATCATTAAAAAACTAAATTTAATTTTATGATAAAATCGATTTTTTTCATAAAATCAATATTAAAACAAATATTAATAGTTCAAGTAAAAAAGAGATGGAGCTGATTCGATCGCTTTAGAATTAAATGAGATTATTAATAAATCGATAAATAAATTGATAATAAGATTTGATTTTACTCATTTCAAATTCCAAATAATAAATAATTCTAAATAAGACTCAATTTGAGTTTAACTCCCATTTCAGAGATAATCAACTCCAGTACAAATTAAAATCAAATTTCTGCTTCGAGTTACAACTTGGACTTAATATTAACGATTTACTGAGACTATTTTACCTCGATTTGGGGGATTCTTCCTAAAATAACTCCAATTTCTTCCAATTTTTAATCGATTTTCTTCACGAACTAGAAATCACACCATAAACGTCAAACGTCAAAGTTAAGATTAGTACTGGAATTGAAACAGAGATGGAGCTTCCTTTAGAATTAAATTAAAATGATTATTTTTAATTAAATAAAATAAAGTTATAACTTATTTCATTTTTAATTCAAAATTAAGAGATCATTAAAAAACTAAATTTAATTTTATGATAAAATCGATTTTCTTTATAAAATCAATATTAAAACAAATATTAATAGTTCAAGTAAAAAAGAGATGGAGCTGATTCGATCGCTTTAGAATTAAATGAGATTATTAACAAAACGATAAATAAATTAATAATAAGATTTGATTTTACTCATTTCAAATTCCAAATAATAAATAATTCTAAATAAGACTCAATTTGAGTTTAACTCCCATTTCAGAGATAATCAACTCTAGTACAAATTAAAATCAAATTTCTGCTTCGAGTTACAACTTGGACTTAATATTAACGATTTACTGAGACTATTTTACCTCGATTTGGGGGATTCTTCCTAAAATAACCTCAATTTCTTCCAATTTTTAATCGATTTTCTTCAGGAACTAGAAATCATAACATAAACGTCAAACGTCAAAGTTAAGATTAGTACTTAAATTGAAACAGAGATGGAGCTTCCTTTAAAATTAAATTAAAATGATTATTTTTAATTAAATAAAATAAAGTTATAACTTATTTCATTTTTAATTCAAAATTAAGAGATCATTAAAAAACTAAATTTAATTTTATGATAAAATCGATTTTCTTTATAAAATCAATATTAAAACAAATATTAATAGTTCAAGTAAAAAAGAGATGGAGCTGATTCGATCGCTTTAGAATTAAATGAGATTATTAATAAATCGATAAATAAATTGATAATAAGATTTGATTTTACTCATTTCAAATTCCAAATAATAAATAATTCTAAAAAAGACTCAATTTGAGTTTAACTCCCATCTCAGAGATAATCAACTCCAGTACAAATTAAAATCAAATTTCTGCTTCGAGTTACAACTTGGACTTAATATTAACGATTTACTGAGACTATATTACCTCGATTTAGGGGATTCTTCCTAAAATAACTCCAATTTCTTCCAATTTTTAATCGATTTTCTTCAGGAACCAGAAATCACAACATAAACGTCAAACGTCAAAGTTAAGATTAGTACTTAAATTGAAACAGAGATGGAGCTTCGTTTAGAATTAAATTAAAATGATTATTTTTAATTAAATAAAATAAAGTTATGACTTATTTCATTTTTAATTCAATATTAAGAGATCATTAAAAAACTAAATTTAATTTTATGATAAAATCGATTTTCTTTATAAAATCGATATTAATATAAATATTAATGTTTAAATTTAAAGAGAGATGGCGCTGATTCGATTTAACAACAATTTATTATTAATAAATTGATAATAAGTGTAATTGAGATTTGATTTCAGTAACATTGTATCACTGAGAGGAGGTAATTACCACAAAGGCAATGTAATTAAGGGGATGAGGGTTCTAATTAAGCTTCGGGAACTCGAGAATATAACCAACGTTGATGGGATGGGGTTAAAACACTTTTGGTCTTAAATTTATATATTATTTTCTTAAAAAATATACAATTAAAAAGTGTCATTGTAATCTTAATACTGTACAATAAATTCTTTTTATTTATATTTGAGAAATACACTAAAAAAATATTATATTACGTATTATTAAATTGAGCAGGATCGTTAAATCGAACGTAAAATAAATATTTATATAATCGGGTGTGTGTGCAAATCAGTTTCAGATAATTACTCAACAGTTTATGATTTCGTACAAAATTATGACCTATTTATACAGCATAATTGAGCAAAGACGATGTATTTCGATTCTCGTTAATATGTACAAAATTGATGTGTTAATTTACACATTTAACAAAAACAAAATTATTAGGAACGATTTTTAAGGTAATATTTACAAAAAATTCGTGTTTCGAGAAAAATAATGAACCAACCAGTATCCAATAAAAATTATATACAATAATAATTCATTTATAAACAAGATAAAAATAAATAAATGAAAACAAATTTTTATTCCGACTCAAGTTTCGTCCCATTCGAATCAGAACTATTCCCGGTCGACGAAGCCTCTTGTAACGAAGAAGAATTATTGTGGCAATGCGTGCAATGCAAGCAAACGCTGCAGGAACCCAACTTTTTCGCCAAAATCGATTTTAACTTTAAAGCCGGCCCCAGTTTCATTCCCATCGTCGTCGTTAGATGGTCCTCCGTTAACAGGGGGAGTCCCGCTCCATCTATCCGCTGATCCTTAAAGTTCTAAAACAAAAAACGTTTCAATCAATCAAAAAAAGATGGTACTTTCAATTCAAAAATAATAAAAAAAAAACAGATTAAAGCAAATTTATGTTAATTATCGCTTATTTATAGAGGTGTGAAAACGAAAACGAAAATAAAGGTGTGGGTTTGAAATAAAGTTCTTCGGAAAGATTTCAAGATTCGATTTTTTTTTTGGATGTAAAAATGTCGGGGGGAAATTATGCGTGAACAGGCGCAAAGGTTACGATTCCTTTTGTAAACGTGATGATGATTAATATGCTTACGACGACGCGCGGAGTCGTATCGTGAATAAATGAAGCTTTTAAACAATTCTACGGTTGAGACGCGGTACCGAATAAATATGCATGAAGCGAGTGTCACATTCATCTGGTTCTTTCAGGACTTATTTTTTTCTCCTAAATGTTTTAAATAAATCTATTTGAATTCATTAAAACTATAAACGTCAATCGAGATAAGAATTAGTGCTATATGTCAAAAACAGAGATGGTGCTAATTTTTTTTAATGCCAAAATAATTTTATTAAATAAAAATCTAATTAACACTAGACCTAGTACTAGAATGTTTCGGTTTAGCCGTGCGTCTTTGGTCTAGTGTTAGTTCTAGTTTTATTTCGATACAAGTATACAACAATTTAAAATTGAAGTAATCACGCGTGTCACGCACGTGAGTGATATCAGTGGGTCTAAATCGTGAGCAGGCAAAAAGAGTCACTCATTAGCATTGTCGAAGTCTATTCGGTGTCCTGAATGGCAATGTTCCGTTGAATCTTCCTCAGCCTCACATCCTTCTCATGCTCCTTGATACGGCATTTGATGTTACGTCCGGTTTAGCCAACATAAAACTTCCAACAACTACACGATAGTTGATAGATATTTTACAAAATATGTTTCGTGTTGCCTATAAAAGGAGAGAATTTTCATGAGATATTTGCCCAGTACGTTGGGGAGTTGATGACACTGACGATAAGACTGGTTTATGATATTCGGTAGTCCATAAATTCTTGTTGAAACAAACAATCTTTTCGGGTGTTCTGGTGGAATTCCTTTAATTCTTCATTTTCCTTAAAATCTCGTCTGTAAGGTTCTTCTTGATCTTCCTGTAGGCAAAAACAGGAACCCTAGCAACTTTTTGTCGGATCTCTTCGGCTTTCACTTCGCGTATTATTTCTTCCTTCGAAACCATCTTTGAGGCGATTGTTAGTGCAACACTCAATCTGTTGATGACGATAGTTTCTATTGATCCTCTTCTTCAGCACCTTCCAATGATTCCAATTTCTTGATATGTGTGCCGCGGGTCTTCTGGAATTCAGGATAAGCTTTCTCCATTTTATCCCAGTCTTCTCTAGATATACTATTGGAAAATAAGACGTGGAGCCTCATTTACTTTTTGTAGGTTTTGTATATCCTATAAGATACGTTGATATAAGTTTCTTCTCTCTGCATCTTCGTATTAAGGTTAGAAATCCACCGACATAAAAACAACGTCAACAGAGAAGATGTCTGGGAACTCAGCAGACTTTCAAACCGGACGCGATGCAGTAATTGGTTGGTAATTAAGTTTTAATTAATAGAAATTAGTTATTAATTTTTTTATGTTTTACAATTCCCGATTTTGTCACATCGAACCTCGAGACTCAATATTTTACAATATAAGGCCGAGGTCGCTTGCGGCCGAGGCCCTGGAGTTTTAGAGCATTAACATTGGAGACTCAATTATTAGTCCCTAGAGCTTCAGAACACAAATATCAACCATTGGAGACTCAATTATTACAATATAAGGCCGAGGTCGCTTTTCGAGCGAGGCCCTGAACCCTTAAGGTACAAATATCAACCATTGGAGACTCAATTATTATAAGGCCGAGGTCGGTTGCAGGGGAGGCTCTGGAACTTTAGAACATAAATATCAATCATTGGAGACTCAATATTTTACAATACAAGACCGAGGTCGCTTGCAGGCGAGGCCCTAAAGCTTCAGAATACAAATATCAATCATAAAAGACTCAATGTTTACAATATAAGGCCGAGGTCGCTTGCGGCCGAGGCCCTGGAGCTTTAAGTACAACTATCATCGATTGAAGATTTAATATTTGACAATACAAGGCTGAGGTCGCTTGCGGGCGAGGTCCTGGGACTTTAAGGCACAAATATTAACCATTGGAGACTCAATTTTTATAATATAAGGCCGAGGTCGCTTGCGGGCGAGGCCTTGGAACTTTAAAGTACAAATAGCAACAGTTGGAAACTCGTTATTTTACAATATAAGGCCAAAGTCACTTACGGGCGAGGTCCTAAATCTTCAGGGCACAAATATCAACCATTGGAGGCTCAATATTTTGTAATCCAAGGCCTCAACTAAAGCTAATACAGTATAAGTATTGTAAAATAATAAGTTTCCAACTGTTGATATTTGTGCCTTAAAATTCCAGGGCCTCGTCCGCAAGCGACCTCAACCTTATATTGTAAAATAATGGGTTTCCATGTGTTAATATTAGTACCTTAAGCAAGCGACCTCGGCCTTGTATTGTAAAATATTGAGTCTCCAATTGTTGATATTTGTACCTCAAAGTTTCAGGGCCTCGCCCGCAAGCGATCTCGGCCTTATATTGTAATAATTGGGTCTCCAATGGTTGATATTTATACTTTATAGCTCCAGGGCCTCGCCCGCAAGCGACCTCGGCCTTATATTGTAAACATTGAGTCTCCAATGGTTGATATTTGTACTCTGAAGCTTTAGGGCCTCGGCCGCAAGCGACCTCGGCCTTATATTATAAGAATTGAGTCTCCAATGGTTAATATTTGTGCCTTAAAGTTCTAGGGCCTCGGCCGCAAGCGACCTCGGCCTTATATTATAATAATTGGGTCTCCAATGATTGATATTTATACCTTATAGTTCCAGGGCCTCGGCCGTAAGCGACCTCGGCCTTATATTATAAAAATTGAGTCTCCAATGGTTGATATTTGTAATCTGAAGCTTTAGGGCCTCGGCCGCAAGCGACCTCGGCCTTATATTATAAGAATTGAGTCTCCAATGGTTAATATTTGTGCCTTAAGGTTCCAGGACCTCGCCCGCAAGCGACCTCGGCCTTGTATTATAATAATTGGGTCTCCAATGGTTGATATTTGTACCTTAAAGTTTCAGGGCTTCGCCCGCAAGCGACCTCGGCCTTATATTATAAAAATTGAATCTCCAATGGTTGATATTTATACTTTATAGCTCCAGGGCCTCGGCCTTATATTATATAAATTGAGTCTCCAATGGTTGATATTCATACTTTATAGCTCCAGGGCCTCGCCCGCAAGCGACCTCGGCCTTATGTTGTAAACATTGAGTCTCCAATGATTGATATTTGTAATCTGAAGCTTTAGGGCCTCGGCCGCAAGCGACCTCGGCCTTATATTATAAAAATTGAGTCTCCAATGGTTGATATTTATACTTTATAGGTCCAGGGCCTCGCCCGCAAGCGACCTCGGCCTTATGTTGTAAACATTGAGTCTCCAATGATTGATATTTGTAATCTAAAGCTTTAGGGCCTCGGCCGCAAGCGACCTCGGCCTTATATTATAAAAATTGAATCTCCAATGGTTGATATTTATACTTTATAGCTCCAGGGCCTCGCCCGCAAGCGACCTCGGCCTTATGTTGTAAACATTGAGTCTCCAATGGTTGATATTTGTAATCTGAAGCTTTAGGGCCTCGGCCGCAAGCGACCTCGGCCTTATATTATAAAAATTGAGTCTCCAATGATTAATATTTGTGCCGTAAAGTTCCAGGGCCTCGCCCGCAAGCGACCTCGGCTTTGTATTATAATAATTGGGTCTCTAATGGTTGATATTTATACCTTATAGTTCCAGGGCCTCGGCCGCAAGCGACCTCGGCCTTATATTATAAAAATTGAGTCTCCAATGGTTGATATTTATACTTTATAGCTCCAGGGCCTCGCCCGCAAGCGACCTCGGCCTTATATTGTAAACATTGAGTCTCCAATGGTTGATATTTGTAATCTGAAGCTTTAGAGCCTCGGCCGCAAGCGACCTCGGCCTTATATTATAAAAATTGAGTCTCCAATGATTAATATTTGTGCCGTAAAGTTCCAAGGCCTCGCCCGCAAGCGACCTCGGCTTTGTATTATAATAATTGGGTCTCTAATGGTTGATATTTATACCTTATAGTTCCAGGGCCTCGGCCGCAAGCGACCTCGGCCTTATATTGTAAACATTGAGTCTCCAATGGTTGATATTTGTAATCTGAAGCTTTAGGGCCTCGGCCGCAAGCGACCTCGGCCTTATATTATAAAAATTGAGTCTCTAATGGTTGATATTTATACTTTATAGCTCCAGGGCCTCGCCCGCAAGCGACCTCGGCCTTATATTGTAAACATTGAGTCTCCAATGGTTGATATTTGTAATCTGAAGCTTTAGGGCCTCGGCCGCAAGCGACCTCGGCCTTATATTATAAAAATTGAGTCTCCAATGATTAATATTTGTGCCGTAAAGTTCCAGGGCCTCGCCCGCAAGCGACCTCGGCTTTGTATTATAATAATTGGGTCTCTAATGGTTGATATTTATACCTTATAGTTCCAGGGCCTCGGCCGCAAGCGACCTCGGCCTTATATTATAAAAATTGAGTCTCCAATGGTTGATATTTATACTTTATAGCTCCAGGGCCTCGCCCGCAAGCGACCTCGGCCTTATATTGTAAACATTGAGTCTCCAATGGTTGATATTTGTAATCTGAAGCTTTAGGGCCTCGGCCGCAAGCGACCTCGGCCTTATATTATAAAAATTGAGTCTCCAATGGTTAATATTTGTGCCTTAAAGTTCCAGGGCCTCGCCCGCAAGCGACCTCGGCCTTATATTATAATAATTGGGTCTCCAATGGTTGATATTTATACCTTATAGTTCCAGGGCCTCGGCCGCAAGCGACCTCGGCCTTATATTATAAAAGTTGAGTCTCCAATGGTTAATATTTGTGCCTTAAAATTCCAGGACCTCACTTGCAAGTGACCTCGGGCTTAGATTATGAAATGTTATGTTACTATAAAAATCCAGGGCCTCAGCCGCAAACGACTGCGGCCTCAAATTGTAAAACATCGTTTCAATCCAACAAGAAAAACAATCCGAATTTGCAATTAACTTTGGGCTCAGTTTCTTTTAGACTGGAATAGTTGGGTTGTTGAATTTTTTCAGGTTAAATTGGCTATGAGGTATCAAGTCGAATTCCTTTCAGATTTTCGTGGGTTGGGTTGAATTGGATTGGATCATTCTGGTATAATATTCACGCATAATTTGCGTGAAAGCCTACTTATATTTAATTTGTATTTGAGAAAGAAATAATTAAAAAAAATTTAACATAAAAATTTCGAATAAGATTTACTTTTAATTAAATAAAATTAAAATAATTCTTTTGTAAATCTGATTAAGACAAAATGTTTACTTTTCCTAATCAAAATGACATTTCAAAATTAAGGTTATTTCTTCACACATACATGAAATAAAAACGAAATGATTTGTGATATTTTATTTGCATATTTTCGAACGGTTCGATTCTCGTTTTGAAATGAGAGCACGGTCGTTTGGTAGCAAACTCAAGGTCGTTGAGCTAACCAACAGATTCCGTTAAGAAGAGTTATTAATTAATGATTGAAGCTTTTTCTTGTTAGATTATTTTTGATAAAATGATAAAATTTGAGTATTTTGTAATCGGAAGTTTGATTGTTTGATTATTTAAAGGCGTTGGATTGATTCAATGTGGGGGCCCCACCACTCCTTGGTCCGTGCGCGGGTCGTTACCTGCGTGACCGGTAGCGGCGTCGGAATGCGGCGACGGCGACGCGACGCCCAACCGACAGGTTGCCCCCGGGGGCCAAGCGCACGGTCGAACTCGCGGCGATCTGATCTGGTTTGGTTTCGAGCAGTTTCGAGGAGCAGCAGCAGCAGCAGCAGCTCCGACGACGGCGTGACCTCGCGCGGACAAATATCCCCCAGCCACTCCTCGGGGTCACGCCACTGGTTAGGTTACCACACCCCGAAAATAAATTTATTTATTCTACATTCATATACTAATAATATATTCCAACTCCCTTTGGTTGATATTCCCATTAAAAATATTCCCCAGCAAAGATCGCACAACCTGCAAAATACAAATCCCCCCATGCAAAACCACGATAACAACTCCAATCCCTCCGACAACCATAAAACAAGTCTTGGGATAATTCCAATCCAAAATTTTATAAATATACTCAAATTTCCTGTGGTTGGTACCCCCACAAAGATGATATAAATAAGTAAAAATCGTGTAAATCAGCACAAAAATCAGCGTTACGTAACATTGAGTAAAATAAATCGGATGCGATACTATCAGTAAATCCAAAATAATCACGACCGTGTTTAAACTGTGTATGGAAATGTTAACAAAGTCGATCATCATGTAGGAACTGTCGTAAACCAACGTCCAATAAGTTATCGTTACTCCCACGGCGAGATCTGTGGCGAGGATGTTCGTAGCCCAATAAATTCGGTACCAAGTAAACGCGCAATCCGGGACGTTCCATGGGTTACTATTTTCATAACAAACCGTCCAATTGGTCAATCCAATCGTGCAAATAACGGATTGAACCAGAATAGCGGTATAACTCCAATCGGTGATGTAAATGAGCCACTTTAACTTGCACCTCCAATCGCAATCTTGGCTATTTGGATCTATCATCGACAAGATCCACGTAAAGAATAAGTACAATACGTTTATCCATCTGTATATCAGGTAATAATAGCTAGGTCCGAAACAAGTTTGCCATTCCGATTTTAGAAAGATGTAAGGGTCATGATAGATAAATTTCAATTTGTCGTCTAAGCTATATTCCCCCATAATGTTAAATAATTAATTAATTAATTAATTAAACCATTCTTTTTCTATTCGAGATTTATCTTGGCTAATTAAATAATAAGTTTTTCTTCGTTTTAAATCCATTTTTATACAAAAAAGTTTTTGACATCACAATGAGTTGATTGATCTTGTTTTCAACTGACAGTTTGAAATTATGACATTTATGACATTTAATTAGTTGTGCCATCTATCCCTCAAATAACAAACCATAATTCACAACATTATTATTATTATAATTATTATTATTATAATTATTATTATTAATTCGGTTTAAATATGCAAAATTCGTTTTTTAAATCAATAACACTTTCTTTTTTTATAAAATTAAATAATTTATGCAGAAAAAAAATTTTTGAAACGTCAAATTAAGACGATAGATGGGGCGAATTGCATTTATAAAACGATTTAATTTTAGATTTAATCAAGTCTAAAATTTCATTTAATTAAATAAATTGGCTTAAAAAATAAATTATTAATTTCAATTCATTGCTAAATAAATAAATAAAAATAATGCCAAAAATTTAAAACGTCTCATTCTAATAAGTGTGTAGGTATAATAAACATTTCTTTTAAATTAATCCAATAATTATTGAATTAATTAATGATTAAATTAAATAAAAAAATCGACTTACTCCATTTAAGGTTTAAAAATCTCTTCAAATCGATAAAGTTTTATACCAAAGTTAGGTTATAATAACTTGATTGATTAATTAACGTTAAAAATCACTCCGTACGCGCTATAATCGCTTTAAATACGTAATTTTCGAGTTCAAACAAATATTTTGATGTGATATTGAGTACAATAACACTTTTTTTTCTATAAAAAACGATAATTTTATCAATTACTTAGATTTGGTTATAAACGTCAAATAAAAACTGCATTTTAATATTGATAGCAACCGCTAGATGGGGCGATTAAAAGTAATCATCGCATCAGAGAAAGTTTTTAAACAAATTATTATAATGATTTAATAAAATAATTTTTGATGAATATGATTAAATTAATTGTTTTAAAATTTAATATTCACTCCTGATTGAAATATGATGTATAATGTTATTATTATAAAAAATTTTGAGTGAGATTTAGTACCCTCACAATCTACTAGATGGCATTATTTATGTCAAAGTCATAAACGTCAAATGATGTTAAACTTAAAGGTGAAGAAAATTTCTGTTGCACGCCTAATCCCAACTCAACCCAACCTTATATATTTTAATTTTCGTTAAAATATTGCAAATTAAATATTCGAAATAATCGATTAAATTAAATTTTTTTAAATTATTTTAAGTTGGCACTAAATCTAACCTTAGAGATGTCATTGACAAGATCAAAATCATTTAATTTGATTTTTTATGATTTTTTGAGATTTAAATCGATAAAATGAGTTCTAAATGATTGAGATAACCTGATCACTTAATAGCTATATGAAGTAAGTGATGTATTTAAAAGCATCATAAAAAATTTCGTTAATATTTTGAGATTATGTTTATTATTTATCAACAAAAAAGAATTGGAACTTCAATTAAAGGTAAAAAACTTAAAAATTTAAATCTAATTCATTCGTAATTTTTCCATTCTTGATTATAGTTTTTAGAAAATTGAAGAAAATCATCTTATTACCATAAGAAGGAAAGTTTAAAAAAAATTAACCTAAATTTATTTATTGGCCAAATCAGTTTTAATCGCTACTTTGGATCAAAAAATAATCAATTCAAGTAAAACTAGAACTAGATCTAGTACTAGAATCATTCAGGTCTAGCCATCCGGCTCTCAAGACTGCTTTGAGTTGCGTGGCTAAACCTGAATGTTGTTGTCTTTCAAGACAACTAGAAACGCATGGCCAAATCTGAATGATTCTAGTTCTAGATCAACCTTAGAACTAGAATTATTAGGTTTATACATGCGTCTCTCAAGACAACTTGAGACGCATGGTTAAACCTGAATGATTCTAGTTCTAGATTAGCCTTAGAACTAAAATCATTCAAGCTTAGCCATGCGTCTCTCAAGACAACTTGACACGCATGGCTAAACCTGAATGATTCTAGTTCTAGATCAGCCTTAGAACTAGAATCAATCAGGTTTAGCCATGCGTCTCTCAAGACAACTTGAGACGCATGGCTAAACCTGAATGATTCTAGTTCTAGATCAGCCTTAGAACTAGAATCATTCAGGTTTAGCCATGCGTCCCTCAAGACAACTTGAGACGCATGGCTAAACCTGAATGATTCTAGTTCTAGATCAGCCTTAGAACCAGAATCATTCAGGTTTAGCCATGCGTCTCTCAAGACAACTTGAGACGCATGGCTAAACCTGAATGATTCTAGTTCTAGATCAGACTTAGAACTAGAATCATTCAGCTTTAGCCATGCGTCTCTCGAGACTGCCTGGAGACGCGTGGTAAGCCTGAATGTTTCGAGTTTTAGATCGGTCTTAAAACTAGAAATGTTCATGTTAAGCCATGCATCTCTCAAGATTTCCTTGAGACACACGGCTAAACTCGAATTTTTCCACTTCTAGGTCTCACTCTACAAAAAATGGTTTCTGAGATAAAGTACTTTACAAACTGATTACAACCTGAATGATTCTAGTTCTAGATCAGACTTAGAACCAGAATCATTCAAGTTTAGTCATGCATCTCTCAAAACAACTTGAGACGCATGGCTAAACCTGAATGATTCTAGTTCTAGATCAGACTTAAAACTAGAATCATTCAGCTTTAGCCATGCATCTCTCAAGACTTCCTTGAGACACACGGCTAATCCCGAATTTTTCCACTTCTACGTCTCACTCTACAAAGAATGATTTCTGAGATAAAGTACTTTACAAACTGATTACAACCTGAATGATTCTAATTCTAGATCAGACTTAGAACTAGAATCATTCAGCTTTAGCTATACGTCTCTCAAGACTGCTTTGAAACGCGTGGCTAAACCTGAATGTTTCGAGTTCTAGATCGGTCTTAAAACTAGAAACGTTCATGATAAGCCATGTATCTCTCAAAACTTCCTGAGACACACGGCTAAACCCGAATTTTTCCACTTCTACGTCTCACTCTACAAAGAATGATTTCTGAGATAAAGTACTTTACAAACTGATTACAACCTGAATGATTCTAGTTCTAGATCAGACTTAGAACTAGAATCATTCAAGTTTAGCCATGCGTCTCTCAAGACAACTTGAGACGCATGGCTAAACCTGAATGATTCTAGTTCTAGATCAGACTTAGAACTAGAATCATTCAGCTTTAGCCATGCGTCTCTCGAGACTGCCTTGAGACGCGTGGGTAAGCCTGAACGTTTCGAGTTTTAGATCGGTCTTAGAACTAGAAATGTTCATGTTAAGCCATGCATCTCTCAAGATTTCCTTAAGACACACGGCTAAACCCGAATTTTTCCACTTCTAGGTCTCACTTTACAAAAAATGGTTTCTGAGATAAAGTACTTTACAAACTGATTACAACCTGAATGATTCTAGTTCTAGATCAGCCTTAGAACTAGAATCATTCAAGTTTAGCCATGCGTCTCTCAAGACAACTTGAGACGCATGGCTAAACCTGAATGTTTCTAGTTCTAGATGAGATTTAGAACTAGAATCATTCAGCTTTAGCCATACGTCTCTCCAGACTGCCTTGAGACGCGTGGCTAAACCTGAACGTTTCGAGTTTTAGATCGGTCTTAGAACTAGAAATGTTCATGTTAAGCCATGCATCTCTCAAGATTTCCTTAAGACACACGGCTAAACCCGAATTTTTCCACTTCTAGGTCTCACTCTACAAAGAATGGTTTCTGAGATAAAGTACTTTACAAACTGATTACAACCTGAATGATTCTAGTTCTAGATCAGACTTAGAACTAGAATCATTCAAGTTTAGCCATGCGTCTCTCAAGACAACTTGAGACGCATGGCTAAACCTGAATGTTTCTAGTTCTAGATGAGATTTAGAACTAGAATCATTCAGCTTTAGCCATGCGTCTCTCGAGACTGCCTTGAGACGCGTGGGTAAGCCTGAATGTTTCGAGTTTTAGATCGGTCTTAGAACTAGAAATGTTCATGTTAAGCCATGCATCTCTCAAGATTTCCTTAAGACACACGGCTAAACCCGAATTTTTCCACTTCTAGGGCTCACTCTACAAAGAATGGTTTCTGAGATAAAGTACTTTACAAACTGACTACAACCTGAATGATTCTAGTTCTAGATCAGACTTAGAACTAGAATCATTCAAGTTTAGCCATGCGTCTCTCAAAACAACTTGAGACGCATGGTTAAACCTGAATGATTCTAGTTCTAGATCAGCCTTAGAACTAGAATCATTAGATTTATCCATGCGTCTCTCAAGACAACTTGAGACGCATGGCTAAACCTGAATGATTCTAGTTCTAGATCAGACTTAGACCAGAATCATTCAAGTTTAGCCATGCGTCTCTCAAAACAACTTGAGACGCATGGCTAAACCTGAATGATTCTAGTTCTAGATCAGACTTAGAACTAGAATTATTCAGCTTTAGCCATGCGTCTCTCGAGACTGCCTTGAGACGCGTGGGTAAGCCTGAATGTTTCGAGTTTTAGATCGGTCTTAGAACTAGAAATGTTCATGTTAAGCCATGCATCTCTCAAGATTTCCTTAAGACACACGGCTAAACCCGAATTTTTCCACTTCTAGGGCTCACTCTACAAAGAATGGTTTCTGAGATAAAGTACTTTACAATCTGACTACAACCTGAATGATTCTAGTTCTAGATCAGACTTAGAACTAGAATCATTCAAGTTTAGCCATGCGTCTCTCAAAACAACTTGAGACGCATGGCTAAACCTGAATGATTCTAGTTCTAGATGAGATTTAGAACTAGAATCATTCAACTTTAGCCATACGTCTCTCCAGACTGCCTTGAGACGCGTGCCTAAACCTGAATGTTTCGAGTTTTAGATCGGTCTTAAAACTAGAAATGTTCATATTAAGCCATGCATCTCTCAAGACTTCCTTGAGACACACGGCTAATCCCGAATTTTTCCACTTCTACGTCTCACTCTACAAAGAATGATTTCTGAAATAAAGTACTTTACAAACTGATTACAACCTGAATGATTCTAATTCTAGATCAGACTTAGAACTAGAATCATTCAGCTTTAGCCATACGTCTCTCAAGACTGCCTTGAAACGCGTGGCTAAACCTGAATGTTTCGAGTTTTAGATCGGTCCTAGAACTAGAAATGTTCATGTTAAGCCATGCATCTCTCAAGATTTCCTTGAGACACACGGCTAAACCCGAATTTTTCCACTTCTACGTCTCATTCTACAAAGAATGATTTCTGAGATAAAGTACTTTACAAGCTGATTACAACCTGAATGATTCTAGTTCTAGATCAGACTTAGAACTAGAATCATTCAGCTTTAGCCATACGTCTCTCCAGACTGCCTTGAGACGCGTGGCTAAACCTGAATGTTTCGAGTTTTAGATCGGTCTTTAAACTAGAAATGTTCATGTTAAGCCATGCATCTCTCAAGACTTCCTTGAGACACACGGCTAATCCCGAATTTTTCCACTTCTACGTCTCATTCTACAAAGAATGATTTCTGAGATAAAGTACTTTATAAGCTGATTACAACCTGAATGATTCTAGTTCTAGATCAGACTTAGAACTAGAATCATTCAGCTTTAGCCATACGTCTCTCAAGACTGCCTTGAGACGCGTGGCTAAACCTGAATGTTTCGAGTTCTAGATCGGTCTTAAAACTAGAAACGTTCATGATAAGCCATGCATATCTCAAGACTTCCTGAGACACACGGCTAAACCCGAATCTTTCCACTTCTAGGTTTCACTTTACAAAGAATGGTTTCTGAGATAAAGTACTTTACAAACTGATTCAGCAACCTGTATATTTTAATTGAAGTAAAACTAGAACTAACACTAGACCTAGAAGTGGAAAGTTTAGGGTTTAGACGTATATCTTTCCAGACGGCTAAATCAGAATGATTCTAGTTCTAAGTCTAGTACTAGTTCTAATCTTACTTCAATTTAAGTATACAGAGTTGGGTTGGGTTAGGTTTAGCATCTGAGGACGAATAGCTAAATCTTACACTTTCCATTTCTAGCTTTAAGTGTTAATTCTAGTTTTATATCATTAGATCTAGAACTAGTAACATTCGGATTTAGCCGTACATCCCTCAAGACGGCTGACAATATTTTCGAAAAAAACATGGATAAAACTTTCAAACAACAAATTTGAATTGACGTAACGTGATGTTATAAAAACGTCAAATGTGAAATTTTCGAGATCCTTAACGTATCGTTAGTACATAAACGGTGATATATTATTGAATTAGTCCGTGACTTTATAAGGTCTCTTTTAGGATTTCCAACAATGGATATCGGTGCGTATCTCATTCTTAAAGCCACGTGGACATATACAGAGGACGGAATATGTGCTTATTGCGGTCATAAATCGAACGCTTGTCTCTAAAACTAGTTATTTACATCCAGGAAACGTCGCTTTGGACATTTGATATAACGAAGAACTGGTCAATAAATAAGGCGTGGGCAACGAGAAGGGGCCACCAGGATTAGAAAGGAAATAGAAGAAGAAGAATAAAAAGAGAGGCTATAAATGTTTGAGGAATATCGTTACATATTTATATTGGGTAAAAATGTTCGAAATGGGAGCCAAAGTGAACACGCAGGAGCTCGTGCCTAAGACTATCAATCTAATGGGATCGCGTGGCTACGTTTCGTGCTTCAAGACTCTTTGCCCGTACAAGAAGCTAACTGCTCCGGCAGCTGCTTCAATCACGACGGTTTTAATTTGCAGGAAACTCGTTCTTCTTCTTCTCTCTTCATACCGTAACCCGGATTCTTGACTACTTAATAATTGTTTACGGCGTAACTAATCGTTTTGTATGTGCAGCCATTGAAGAAAAATAAATTGAAAAAAATGAGGAAGAATAGTTAACAGTTAACAGAAATTTTCTAATTCTTAGTATAAAAAAGATTTTTTTCCGATTTAAAAAGTATGCATATCCTGCTAGAAAGTAAACCGGACGCGCTCCTGTAGCGCAACTCGACTGTTCAGTTGACCGAGCCGGGCCGGGCGAGTGTCGATTTTTACGTAACGACTTCTGGCCGTAGGTTGAACGGTTAAGACGACCGTCTTGAGGTCGGCTGCTTAAGAAAATACACTCGTAAATTGCGGCCACACCCAAGTCGCCGGACCGACCTGAACCGCTGAACCGACGACGAAGGCAAAACAATCCTTCTCTCTCTTTATTCTTCACGAGGAAAGTGGTTGAGATGAGGTCGCGCGTAGGGCCACAGGTCAACCAGACAACTCTTATAATACTTATTAAAAATCGCAAATAAAACGCGATTCATTCAATAAATGAGATGATTTATTTTTTCCCCGATTTCTCTTCGAATAAATTCAAAAGGTCATCATCGTTCCTAAACAGATTTCGTTCCCGCAACCTTTCCAATCTAACTTTATGCCCGAAATTAATAGCCTCCAACTGAATTTCAGTCAAAGATTTCCTCTTGACTCCTTTTAAACTACTAAAATCGGGCTGAAATCGATCAGCTCGCAACTTATCCTTCGATTTCACCCAAACGTTACGATCCGTGAATTTATCGTACAAAGTCGAAGCCTGTTTTCTCGGAAACTTAAACAACCCCAACTTCATATCATAATTTCGACGAGTGTGCGGCTTGCTCAAGACGCTGTACGCCTCGACGATCTTAAAGAAACGCTTTTTAGCGGAGACATCACCGTTCCTATCCGGGTGATATTGCTTGCTCAATTTTATGTACGCTTCTTTTATATCATCAAGTGAACAGTCTTTTCTTACTTGAAGCACATCGTAGTATGTTTCGAAGATTGATCGTCTTGAGATGTTGGTGGAGAGGTTGGCTTTTAAAAAATTACCGAAATTTAACATTTTACAATTTTGTGATGTTAGAATTTGGACAACATTTAATGTGATGAAACGTTAATTTTGACGTGATGAATTAAATGTTTGGAATCGTTGATGTGGAAACGATCAAATTGATATTGAAATATGGTTAGAATGAAATTCAATACTGGATTTTGTTGGGATTTGAGGGTTAATACCTTGTCTTATATAAAATTTAATCATTTTTGAAAGAAATGGCACGTTATAAACGTCAATTAATCAATCAATGGATTCAATAACTGTGATGACCGCTAAATAGGGTGGATTTATTAGACACGAATTATTTTTTGATTAAATAGAAAGAAGTTTTCTCAATATTGAATATGATTATACTTTTAAATAGTTTAGTTAATTATTTATCATGCTCCATTCACTACTTTTCATTACAAAACCTATTTTGACAGTGCTGATACAGATTTTCAGATTTAATCAGGTTTGACATAGTAATATTTTTGATTGTGTTAAATAGGGTTATAGCCCAGGGGTGTCTATTTTTACAATGAAATGGATGGTGTCCACCTTTCTTTGACACTGAATTTTGTAAAGAAAAGCGCGTTCATTTCGTTCATTCAACCCAACTTTTGAGCGCAGAATATCTTAGGACAGTTCTGATTAAAATATACAGGTATGAGTTCAGTTGGGTTTAGCTGTACATCAAAAGACATATTTTTAATGAAGACTTTCTCCACTTCCAGATCTAGTGTCAGTTCTAGTTTTATATCATTAGATCTAACTTTAGATCTAGAACTAGAATCATCCGGGTTTAGCCGTCTTAAAGAGACGTACGGCTAATCCCGGATGATTCTAGTTTTAGATCTAGAGTTAGATCTAATGATATAAAACTAGAACTGACACTAGATCTGGAAGTGGAAAGATTCAGGTTTAGCCGTGCGTCTGAAGACGTTTTTAAACGTCTTCCGGCGTCTTCAGACGCACGGCTAAACGTGAATCATTCCACTTTCAGGTCTAGTGTTATATCAAATCTAGTTCTAGATCTGACCTAGAACTAGAAACATTCAGGTTTAGCCGTACATCTCTAGTGTTAGTTCTAGTTTTATTTCAACCCAAATATACAAAGTTAGGTTGGGTTGCGTTTAGCCGTGCAACTGAAGAAAATTTTTTAAAGAAAAGTTTTACAATAAATAATTTCTGAAATAGAGTACTTTACAAATTGATTAACTAAGACTGGGACGCACACATTAAAAGACTTTTTAGTATAGTTTAGACTGTAGAGTCTGCATGGAATACTTAATGGACCACTCTAGTTTAATTTGGTCAATATATCCTGTTGACGACCGAAATAGTTAAGCAATGATGACCTATTGTGGACATACCAAGTACATAATGAGTTCTGCATGATGAGTTATGTGGCCTTTTACTGCTCCTAAAGCCATCTTTTACCATAATTATCACCATTATCTACCAATTAACGGCCACTTCAAGTTACCGCCCGTCTACACAATGGCGATGATCCAATGGTCCATGATCAGCCATAATGAAGAGTTTCTAAATTGGATACGCATAACTTTAAGAGATGACTTTTTAGTAAAACATAAATCGTATAACCACGGCTGATTCGTTAAATTTAATGGTTAATCATACGCATAACCTCTCAATACGTAAATTATCTAGATGCTCGAGCAAATTTACGAAATTTTTAATGGTTCTATAGGGATTGAAGTCACAATCTTCAATTAATTTTCAATGTCAATGTACTACTGAAATTTTTGTTCCCAATTCAAGCCTAGTATCTGTTGTAAATGCTTTTTGCAGAGGACGTATTTTAAATTGAAACATGACACTGCTTCAAGGAGACTTGATACTGCTTCCAGAAGACCTGAAATGTTTTCAGAAGACACGATTCTGTCTCTGGAAAACTGGATACTGATTCCAAAAGGCTTGAAACACTTCCAAAAAACATTATACAGTTTCTACAAATGTTGACACTGCTGCTAGGAGACTTGATACTGCTTCCAGAAGACTTGAAATGCTTTCAAAAAATATTAAATTGCTTCTAGAATACTTGATATTCATTCCACAACCTTGATACTGCTTCTAGAAGACTTGATGCTGCCCATGGAAGACTTGAGACAGCTTCCATAACTCTTAATACTATTTCTAGAAGACTTGATACTGCTTCCAAAAGACTTGAAACCTTTCAAAAAACATTACATAGTTTCTACAAGTCTTGACACTGCTACTAGGAAATTTGATACTGCTTCCAGAAGACTTGAAATGCTTTCAAAAAATATTAAATTGCTTCTAGAATACTTGATATTCATTCCACAACCTTGATACTGCTTCTAGAAGACTTGATGCTGCCCATGGAAGACTTGAGACAGCTTCCATAACTCTTAATACTATTTCTAGAAGACTTGATACTGCTTCCAAAAGACTTGAAACCTTTCAAAAAACATTACATAGTTTCTACAAGTCTTGACACTGCTACTAGGAAATTTGATACTGCTTCCAGAAGACTTGAAATGCTTTCAAAAAATATTAAATTGCTTCTAGAATACTTGATATTCATTCCACAACCTTGATACTGCTTCTAGAAGACTTGATGCTGCCCATGGAAGACTTGAGACAGCTTCCATAACTCTTAATACTATTTCTAGAAGACTTGATACTGCTTCCAAAAGACTTAAAACACTTTCAAAAAACATTATATAATTTCTACAAGCCTTGACACTGCTACTAGGAGACTTGATACTGCTTCCAGAAGTCTTGAAATGCTTTCAAAAATTTTAAACTGCTTCCAGAAGACTTTATATTCTTTCCACAACCTTGATATTGCTTCTAGAAGACTTGATGCTGCCCATGGAAGACTTGAGACAGCTTCCATAACTCTTAATACTATTTCTAGATGACTTGATACTGCTTCCAAAAGACTTGAAACACTTTCAAAAAACATTATATAATTTCTACAAGTCTTGACACTGCTACTAGGAAACTTGATACTGCTTCCAGAAGACTTGAAATGCTTTCAAAAATCTTAAAGTGCTTCCAGAAGACTTGATATTCTATCCACAACCTTGATACTGCTTCTAGAAGACTTGAAACCTTTCAAAAAACATTACATAGTTTCTACAAGTCTTGACACTGCTACTAGGAAATTTGATACTGCTTCCAGAAGACTTGAAATGCTTTCAAAAAATATTAAATTACTTCTAGAATACTTGATATTCATTCCACAACCTTGATACTGCTTCTAGAAGACTTGATGCTGCCCATGGAAGACTTGAGACAGCTTCCATAACTCTTAATACTATTTCTAGAAGACTTGATACTGCTTCCAAAAGACTTGAAACCTTTCAAAAAACATTACATAGTTTCTACAAGTCTTGACACTGCTACTAGGAAATTTGATACTGCTTCCAGAAGACTTGAAATGCTTTCAAAAAATATTAAATTGCTTCTAGAATACTTGATATTCATTCCACAACCTTGATACTGCTTCTAGAAGACTTGATGCTGCCCATGGAAGACTTGAGACAGCTTCCATAACTCTTAATACTATTTCTAGAAGACTTGATACTGCTTCCAAAAGACTTGAAACCTTTCAAAAAACATTACATAGTTTCTACAAGTCTTGACACTGCTACTAGGAAATTTGATACTGCTTCCAGAAGACTTGAAATGCTTTCAAAAAATATTAAATTGCTTCTAGAATACTTGATATTCATTCCACAACCTTGATACTGCTTCTAGAAGACTTGATACTGCTTCCAAAAGACTTAAAACACTTTCAAAAAATATTATATAGTTTTTACAAGCCTTGACACTGCTACTAGGAGACTTGATACTGCTTCCAGAAGTCTTGAAATGCTTTCAAAAATTTTAAACTGCTTCCAGAAGACTTTATATTCTTTCCACAACCTTGATATTGCTTCTAGAAGACTTGATGCTGCCCATGGAAGACTTGAGACAGCTTCCATAACTCTTAATACTATTTCTAGAAGACTTGATACTGCTTCCAAAAGACTTAAAACACTTTCAAAAAACATTATATAATTTCTACAAGCCTTGACACTGCTACTAGGAGACTTGATACTGCTTCCAGAAGTCTTGAAATGCTTTCAAAAATTTTAAACTGCTTCCAGAAGACTTTATATTCTTTCCACAACCTTGATATTGCTTCTAGAAGACTTGATGCTGCCCATGGAAGACTTGAGACAGCTTCCATAACTCTTAATACTATTTCTAGATGACTTGATACTGCTTCCAAAAGACTTGAAACACTTTCAAAAAACATTATATAATTTCTACAAGTCTTGACACTGCTACTAGGAAACTTGATACTGCTTCCAGAAGACTTGAAATGCTTTCAAAAAATATTAAACTGCTTCTAGAAAACTTGATATTCATTCCACAACCTTAATACTGCTTCTAGAAAACTTGATGCTGCCCATGGAAGACTTGAGACTGTTTCCATAACTCTTAATACTATTTCTAGAAGACTTGATACTGCTTCCAAAAGACTTGAAACACTTTCAAAAAACATTATATAATTTCTACAAGTCTTGACACTGCTACTAGGAAACTTGATACTGCTTCCAGAAGACTTGAAATGCTTTCAAAAAATATTAAACTGCTTCTAGAAAACTTGATATTCATTCCACAACCTTGATACTGCTTCTAGAAGACTTGATGCTGCCCATGGAAGACTTGAGACTGTTTCCACAACTCTTAATATTATTTTTAGAAGACTTGATACTGCTTCAAAAAGAGTTGAAATGCTTTCAGAAGTCTTAAACTGCTTTCAGTATCTCGATATTGCACCTGAAAGACTTGATACTGGTTTTAAAAGACGTGAAATACTTGCAGAAGACTTAAAATGCTTCGAAAAGGCTTGATCTGCTTTCAGAAGATCTGATATCGCCCTTGGAAAACTTGATATTGCTTTTAGAAAACTTGATATTGCTTCCACAAGTCTTGATATTGTTTCTAAAAAATTAGATACTGCTACCAAAAGACTAGATATTGCTTCCAAAAGACTCTCATTTTAAAAAAGGCCGTCCAACTTGATTAAAGACGTAATGTAGACAAATTTTTGTAACTAATTTGAGTATTTTTTGAAAATTTTATTCGATCCAAGCTTATTTCTTTACGTGGATATATTGATAAAAATTATATCTTCAAAAATAAGCTACAATTTTGCTGAAATGTGAAATTGTCAATGGTTCTTGACTTATAACTGAAAAGTTAAGGAAACAAATAGGAAAATAAGTAAGATAATAGTAAAGGTTATTAAAAAAAGTTGTGGCCTAAGAATACCAATCAATAAAAGTGTGAGGAAATGATAAAAGCAAGACCGCAGTGCAAGATCCTGGGAGAGTGCTGGAGGGAAATTAAGGGGAGGAGGCCGATCTATGGGCAAAGAGACAGGGAAAAATATTATAGAAGGACTAAATGGCATCGAAAACAGAAGAGCGGAAAGAGGGGAACTGTGGAGGGAAATGAGAGATAGGAACAGGGATACACAGAGGCAGGAAAGAAGGTCACAGATACGAGAAGGGTATTTGCCAAAGTATTTGTTAATGGACGGGAATGATGAAGGGAAGAGATTAATGGCCAGATTCCGCTGTGACAATGAAGAGAGGGGAAATAGATACTGGGTGGACGACGTTGAGAGGTGGTGTAGGCTGTGTGGTGAAGATTGGGAGACGCTGGAACACATGCTGAGAGGGTGTAGTGAGCTAAGGGAGGAGGCAATGGACAGGAACAAGGTTTTGGGAAAGAGGGGCGAGGGTAAAAGATGGATGATGAAGGTAATGGGGGCGAGGAGGCGGAGATGTGGGAAGGGGGGAAACGACTTGGAGATGTATATGTACTATATACTAGAACGTAGAGGGAGAAATTGTATATTAAATAAACAATAAAATGCTTTAAACAACACCAAACCCTTTGGGGGCTTAATACTTTCACCCTAACTTGGAATTTCTGTGACCCCGAAAATGTTCTAAAAAGATGTAATGGACAAAGCGTGAAACTAACCCTCAAATCCGGAAATATCGATTCAATCAACGATTGAACAGTTAATCAACCTTAATATATCCATAAATCAACGAAGAACCACGAGCTGATTTTATAATTTCGTTCAACTCAAAATATGGTCAAAATTACGACGTCAATTTTCAAAAAAGAACAGGTGTAATTAAGGAAGAGGAAGAAATTGAAATCAACAAAAAAAAACTAAACATTGAATATCATGACCAATTTACATTTACAAGAAGAACTTATTATTACAAATGGACATAATCTGACAAAAAGTTGAAATCGGAAATTAGAATTCGTGGACAACTATAATTTTGGAAGTAAATGTTGTATCACGACGGCACTATTCGTAGTTTTCGTTGAGTAAAGCTTAATATAATTTGTGAAAGAATCTATTACATTATATTTGCCTCCATTTCTTCAGATGCATAAGGAATTAGACAGTACTCTTTTTCCTATAAAATAATCCACAATACTCTGTATCTCCATCATACAAGTATCCAATGAGGAGCCTTTTTGTACGAAAAGGGGCGCAATCGGTTGAAATGAGGCTCTGGTTCAAATATACAGGGTTGGTTTGGGTTGGGGTTTAGCCGTACATCTGAACACATTTTTTTAACGAAGGCATCTACAATAATAGTTTCTGAATTAGAGTACTTTACAAATTAATTCGGCAATTTATATCTTATCTATGTTATTAATTGAACATTTCCAATAATAGTTACTATTTGAACGATAAATTTCGAATCGAAATACGAAATCGTACAAGTTCTTGGAGATGTGAGTTTTAAGGTAGAAGTTGCGGTTCAACTCAGCAATTGAATAAGAAACCGCAAGCCCGGACTCGTTCCGCGCGCTGATTTCGCATGGGCATCGACCGTGCAACAGTTACACATCTGCCGTCCGCTTTTCTTATGTAATTCCTTTTATTTCTTCTTATTTAAGTCGAAAAAGAAAAATTTCAAGTTAGAGTCACCGAGCAAAGAGACCAGAAGTGTTTGGTAATTTTTCATCGACCCAATCTTGACCGAAGAAGTTGCCGCCGGCGAAACAATCGCGTGATAAATAGCCAGCCACCTACGTGCTACTCCGGGCTTCTAGAGATCGCCCTCTTCTTATTCTTCACCTTCTCTTTCCTCGTACTTTTCTTTTTTAGGTCCGTTTTAATTTTTTGTTTGGGGATTTTGCTCTCCACACACTTTAAATCTCCAAGAATCTTCACCGTAATTAATATATTAATGATTCGATTTCTTTTTAGACAAAATTAATCAAAATCTGTGTCGGTAGCTTTGGGTTAAAGCATTGAAATCGTCGATAAATCGATGTGAGCAGGCTAACGTACTGCTAAGGAAGCGTATAATTGGCGATAACATTCTTCGTGGTCTTTCTAAACGGAGTATACGAGGCGGGTCCGAGGCAACGTAGAAGAAGAAGAAAACCCGGAGGCTGTGGTAGCACAAGTTCCATTATTCACGATACGCGCTCCGCCCCGAAGACAGTGGGTTTCCTCTCTCTGTAGCTGCGTTCTTTTAATTTAGCCCGCGGGTCGTATCGTTTAATTACCGATCAGGCCGAAGGAGCTACTACGGTTTGTTAGGGAATCGACGCTGAGGAAGAATTAAGAACGAACACTCGGGCGAAGGGAAAGGAAGGGAAGGGCACGATAGCGCAGGAAATCTCTCACATACATCTCTCTCGCAGCGGCCCCATGACGTGTATACGAATCGCCGCCGGTATAGAGGCGGTCAAACTGGATCTTGTGGCGGCTTCGAAGATCGGGAGCAAAGGTTGAACGCGGGGGGAAAACCGCGATGGACTTGTTCGGATAGAAGAAGCTTCATTTTATATTTTTCTATCGTTTTCTATCAATTAATTACCAAAAAGAACGAAACAATACTAGCATTCAGATTCAGCTAAGATGGCTAAACCGGAACGATTCTACTTCTAGATCTAGATGTAATGATATAAAACTAGAACTGAACTAAAATTACAACTAACACTAGCACTGAAACTATCACTAGGACTAACACTAGATCTAAAACTAGAAACTTTCGGGTTTCTAGTATTGATATTGGTTCACTTCGAACCAGTTTTTGAAGAAGGTTGCAACATGGCATCCGCAACGTCAAACATTTTTTCGAAAAATGCACGGCAAAACGTCTTCAAAAACTGGTTCGAAGTGAACCAATACCAGTTTCTGAAGAAGGTTGCAACATGGCATTCGAAACGTCAAACATTTTTTCAACAAATGCATGACCAAACGTCTTCAAAAACTGGTTCGAAGTGAACCAATATCAGATTCTGAAGAAGGTTGCAACATGGCATACGAAGCGTCAAACATTTTTTCAAAAAATGCACGATAAACCGTCTTCAAAAACTGGTTCGAAGTGAACCAATAACAGCTTCTGAAGGAGGTTGCAACATGGCATCCGGAACGTCAAACATTTTTTCAAAAAATGTACGGCAAAATGTCTTCAGAAACTGGTTCGAAGTGAACCAATATCAGATTCTGAAGAAGGTTGCAACATGGCATACGAAACGTCAAACATTTTTTCAAAAAATGCACTATAAATCGTCTTCAGAAACTGGTTCGAAGTGAACCAATACCAGTTTCTGAAGAAGGTTACAACATGGCATCCGGAACGCCAAACATTTTTTCAAAAAATGCACGGCAAAACGTCTTTAAAAACTGGTTCGAAGTGAACCAATACCAGTTTCTGAAGAAGGTTGCAGCATGGCATCCGGAACATCAAACATTTTTTCAAAAAATGCACGACAAAACGTCTTTAAAAACTGGTTCGAAGTGAACCAATAACAGCTTCTGAAGGAGGTTGCAACATGGCATCCGGAACGTCAAACATTTTTTCAAAAAATGCACGGCAAAACGTCTTCAGAAACTGGTTCGAAGTGAACCAATACCAGTTTCTGAAGAAGGTTACAACATGGCATCCGGAACGTCAAAAATTTTTTCAAAAAATGCACGGCAAAATGTCTTCAGAAACTGGTTCGAAGTGAACCAATATCAGATTCTGAAGAAGGTTGCAACATGGCATACGAAACGTCAAAATTTTTTTCAAAAAATGCACGGCAAAACGTCTTTAAAAACTGGTTCGAAGTGAACCAATACCAGTTTCTGAAGAAAGTTGCAACATGGCATACGAAACGCCAAAAATTTTTTCAAAAAATGCACGGCAAAACGTCTTTAAAAACTGGTTCGAAGTGAACCAATATCAGATTCTGAAGAAGGTTGCAACATGGCATACGAAACGTCAAAAATTTTTTCAAAAAATGCACGGCAAAACGTCTTTAAAAACTGGTTCGAAGTGAACCAATATCAGATTCTGAAGAAGGTTGCAACATGGCATACGAAACGTCAAAAATTTTTTCAAAAAATGCACGGCAAAACGTCTTTAAAAACTGGTTCGAAGTGAACCAATATCAGATTCTGAAGAAGGTTGCAACATGGCATACGAAACGTCAAAAATTTTTTCAAAAAATGCACGGCAAAACGTCTTTAAAAACTGGTTCGAAGTGAACCAATATCAGATTCTGAAGAAGGTTGCAGCATGGCATCCGGAACGTCAAAAATTTTTTCAAAAAATGCACGGCAAAACGTCTTTAAAAACTGGTTCGAAGTGAACCAATATCAGATTCTGAAGAAGGTTGCAGCATGGCATCCGGAACGTCAAAAATTTTTTCAAAAAATGCACGGCAAAACGTCTTTAAAAACTGGTTCGAAGTGAACCAATATCAGATTCTGAAGAAGGTTGCAGCATGGCATCCGGAACGTCAAAAATTTTTTCAAAAAATGCACGGCAAAACGTCTTTAAAAACTGGTTCGAAGTGAACCAATATCAGATTCTGAAGAAGGTTGCAACATGGCATACGAAACGTCAAAAATTTTTTCAAAAAATGCACGGCAAAACGTCTTTAAAAACTGGTTCGAAGTGAACCAATATCAGATTCTGAAGAAGGTTGCAACATGGCATACGAAACGTCAAAAATTTTTTCAAAAAATGCACGGCAAAACGTCTTTAAAAACTGGTTCGAAGTGAACCAATATCAGATTCTGAAGAAGGTTGCAACATGGCATACGAAACGTCAAAAATTTTTTCAAAAAATGCACGGCAAAACGTCTTTAAAAACTGGTTCGAAGTGAACCAATATCAGATTCTGAAGAAGGTTGCAACATGGCATACGAAACGTCAAAAATTTTTTCAAAAAATGCACGGCAAAACGTCTTTAAAAACTGGTTCGAAGTGAACCAATATCAGATTCTGAAGAAGGTTGCAACATGGCATACGAAACGTCAAAAATTTTTTCAAAAAATGCACGGCAAAACGTCTTTAAAAACTGGTTCGAAGTGAACCAATATCAGATTCTGAAGAAGGTTGCAACATGGCATACGAAACGTCAAAAATTTTTTCAAAAAATGCACGGCAAAACGTCTTTAAAAACTGGTTCGAAGTGAACCAATATCAGATTCTGAAGAAGGTTGCAACATGGCATACGAAACGTCAAAAATTTTTTCAAAAAATGCACGGCAAAACGTCTTTAAAAACTGGTTCGAAGTGAACCAATATCAGATTCTGAAGAAGGTTGCAACATGGCATACGAAACGTCAAAAATTTTTTCAAAAAATGCACGGCAAAACGTCTTTAAAAACTGGTTCGAAGTGAACCAATATCAGATTCTGAAGAAGGTTGCAACATGGCATACGAAACGTCAAAAATTTTTTCAAAAAATGCACGGCAAAACGTCTTTAAAAACTGGTTCGAAGTGAACCAATATCAGATTCTGAAGAAGGTTGCAACATGGCATACGAAACGTCAAAAATTTTTTCAAAAAATGCACGGCAAAACGTCTTTAAAAACTGGTTCGAAGTGAACCAATATCAGATTCTGAAGAAGGTTGCAACATGGCATACGAAACGTCAAAAATTTTTTCAAAAAATGCACGGCAAAACGTCTTTAAAAACTGGTTCGAAGTGAACCAATATCAGATTCTGAAGAAGGTTGCAACATGGCATACGAAACGTCAAAAATTTTTTCAAAAAATGCACGGCAAAACGTCTTTAAAAACTGGTTCGAAGTGAACCAATATCAGATTCTGAAGAAGGTTGCAGCATGGCATCCGGAACGTCAAACATTTTTTCAAAAAATGTACGGCAAAATGTCTTCAGAAACTGGTTCGAAATGAACCAATATCAGATTCTGAAGAAGGTTGCAACATGGCATACGAAACGTCAAAATTTATTTCAAAAAATGCACGGCAAAACGTCTTTAAAAACTGGTTCGAAGTGAACCAATACCAGTTTCTGAAGAAGGTTGCAGCATGGCATCCGGAACGTCAAACATTTTTTCAAAAAATGCACGATAAATCGTCTTCAAAAACTGGTTCGAAGTGAACCAATAACAGCTTCTGAAGGAGGTTGCAACATGGCTTCCGGAACGTAAAACATTTTTCAAAAAATGCACGGCAATACGTCTTCAGAAACTGGTTCGAAGTGAACCAATACCAGTTTCTGAAGAAGGTTACAACATGGCATCCGGAACGTCAAACATTTTTTCAAAAATGCAGGGCAAAACGTCTTCAAAAACTGGTTCGATGTGAACCAATATCAGATTCTGAAGAAGGTTGCAACATGGCGTACGCGAAACGTCAAAAATTTTTTCAAAAAATGCACGGCAAAACGTCTTTAAAAACTGGTTCGAAGTGAACCAATACCAGTTTCTGAAGAAGGTTGCAGCATGGCATCCGGAACGTCAAACATTTTTTCAAAAAATGCACGATAAATCGTCTTCAAAAACTGGTTCGAAGTGAACCAATAACAGCTTCTGAAGGAGGTTGCAACATGGCTTCCGGAACGTAAAACATTTTTCAAAAAATGCACGGCAATACGTCTTCAGAAACTGGTTCGAAGTGAACCAATACCAGTTTCTGAAGAAGGTTACAACATGGCATCCGGAACGTCAAACATTTTTTCAAAAATGCAGGGCAAAACGTCTTCAAAAACTGGTTCGATGTGAACCAATATCAGATTCTGAAGAAGGTTGCAACATGGCGTACGCGAAACGTCAAAAATTTTTTCAAAAAATGCACGGCAAAACGTCTTTAAAAACTGGTTCGAAGTGAACCAATACCAGTTTCTGAAGAAGGTTGCAGCATGGCATCCGGAACGTCAAACATTTTTTCAAAAAATGCACGATAAATCGTCTTCAAAAACTGGTTCGAAGTGAACCAATAACAGCTTCTGAAGGAGGTTGCAACATGGCTTCCGGAACGTAAAACATTTTTCAAAAAATGCACGGCAATACGTCTTCAGAAACTGGTTCGAAGTGAACCAATACCAGTTTCTGAAGAAGGTTACAACATGGCATCCGGAACGTCAAACATTTTTTCAAAAATGCAGGGCAAAACGTCTTCAAAAACTGGTTCGATGTGAACCAATATCAGATTCTGAAGAAGGTTGCAACATGGCGTACGCGAAACGTCAAAAATTTTTTCAAAAAATGCACGGCAAAACGTCTTTAAAAACTGGTTCGAAGTGAACCAATACCAGTTTCTGAAGAAGGTTGCAGCATGGCATCCGGAACGTCAAACATTTTTTCAAAAAATGCACGGCAAAACGTCTTTAAAAACTGGTTCGAAGTGAACCAATATCAGATTCTGAAGAAGGTTGCAACATGGCATACGAAACGTCAAACATTTTTTCAAAAAATGCACTATAAATCGTCTTCAGAAACTGGTTCGAAGTGAACCAATACCAGTTTCTGAAGAAGGTTACAACATGGCATCCGGAACGCCAAACATTTTTTCAAAAAATGCACGGCAAAACGTCTTTAAAAACTGGTTCGAAGTGAACCAATACCAGTTTCTGAAGAAGGTTGCAGCATGGCATCCGGAACATCAAACATTTTTTCAAAAAATGCACGACAAAACGTCTTTAAAAACTGGTTCGAAGTGAACCAATAACAGCTTCTGAAGGAGGTTGCAACATGGCATCCGGAACGTCAAACATTTTTTCAAAAAATGCACGGCAAAACGTCTTCAGAAACTGGTTCGAAGTGAACCAATACCAGTTTCTGAAGAAGGTTACAACATGGCATCCGGAACGTCAAAAATTTTTTCAAAAAATGCACGGCAAAATGTCTTCAGAAACTGGTTCGAAGTGAACCAATATCAGATTCTGAAGAAGGTTGCAACATGGCATACGAAACGTCAAAATTTTTTTCAAAAAATGCACGGCAAAACGTCTTTAAAAACTGGTTCGAAGTGAACCAATACCAGTTTCTGAAGAAAGTTGCAACATGGCATACGAAACGCCAAAAATTTTTTCAAAAAATGCACGGCAAAACGTCTTTAAAAACTGGTTCGAAGTGAACCAATATCAGATTCTGAAGAAGGTTGCAACATGGCATACGAAACGTCAAAAATTTTTTCAAAAAATGCACGGCAAAACGTCTTTAAAAACTGGTTCGAAGTGAACCAATATCAGATTCTGAAGAAGGTTGCAACATGGCATACGAAACGTCAAAAATTTTTTCAAAAAATGCACGGCAAAACGTCTTTAAAAACTGGTTCGAAGTGAACCAATATCAGATTCTGAAGAAGGTTGCAACATGGCATACGAAACGTCAAAAATTTTTTCAAAAAATGCACGGCAAAACGTCTTTAAAAACTGGTTCGAAGTGAACCAATATCAGATTCTGAAGAAGGTTGCAGCATGGCATCCGGAACGTCAAAAATTTTTTCAAAAAATGCACGGCAAAACGTCTTTAAAAACTGGTTCGAAGTGAACCAATATCAGATTCTGAAGAAGGTTGCAACATGGCATACGAAACGTCAAAAATTTTTTCAAAAAATGCACGGCAAAACGTCTTTAAAAACTGGTTCGAAGTGAACCAATATCAGATTCTGAAGAAGGTTGCAACATGGCATACGAAACGTCAAAAATTTTTTCAAAAAATGCACGGCAAAACGTCTTTAAAAACTGGTTCGAAGTGAACCAATATCAGATTCTGAAGAAGGTTGCAACATGGCATACGAAACGTCAAAAATTTTTTCAAAAAATGCACGGCAAAACGTCTTTAAAAACTGGTTCGAAGTGAACCAATATCAGATTCTGAAGAAGGTTGCAACATGGCATACGAAACGTCAAAAATTTTTTCAAAAAATGCACGGCAAAACGTCTTTAAAAACTGGTTCGAAGTGAACCAATATCAGATTCTGAAGAAGGTTGCAACATGGCATACGAAACGTCAAAAATTTTTTCAAAAAATGCACGGCAAAACGTCTTTAAAAACTGGTTCGAAGTGAACCAATATCAGATTCTGAAGAAGGTTGCAACATGGCATACGAAACGTCAAAAATTTTTTCAAAAAATGCACGGCAAAACGTCTTTAAAAACTGGTTCGAAGTGAACCAATATCAGATTCTGAAGAAGGTTGCAACATGGCATACGAAACGTCAAAAATTTTTTCAAAAAATGCACGGCAAAACGTCTTTAAAAACTGGTTCGAAGTGAACCAATATCAGATTCTGAAGAAGGTTGCAACATGGCATACGAAACGTCAAAAATTTTTTCAAAAAATGCACGGCAAAACGTCTTTAAAAACTGGTTCGAAGTGAACCAATATCAGATTCTGAAGAAGGTTGCAACATGGCATACGAAACGTCAAAAATTTTTTCAAAAAATGCACGGCAAAACGTCTTTAAAAACTGGTTCGAAGTGAACCAATATCAGATTCTGAAGAAGGTTGCAACATGGCATACGAAACGTCAAAAATTTTTTCAAAAAATGCACGGCAAAACGTCTTTAAAAACTGGTTCGAAGTGAACCAATATCAGATTCTGAAGAAGGTTGCAACATGGCATACGAAACGTCAAAAATTTTTTCAAAAAATGCACGGCAAAACGTCTTTAAAAACTGGTTCGAAGTGAACCAATATCAGATTCTGAAGAAGGTTGCAGCATGGCATCCGGAACGTCAAACATTTTTTCAAAAAATGTACGGCAAAATGTCTTCAGAAACTGGTTCGAAATGAACCAATATCAGATTCTGAAGAAGGTTGCAACATGGCATACGAAACGTCAAAATTTATTTCAAAAAATGCACGGCAAAACGTCTTTAAAAACTGGTTCGAAGTGAACCAATACCAGTTTCTGAAGAAGGTTGCAGCATGGCATCCGGAACGTCAAACATTTTTTCAAAAAATGCACGATAAATCGTCTTCAAAAACTGGTTCGAAGTGAACCAATAACAGCTTCTGAAGGAGGTTGCAACATGGCTTCCGGAACGTAAAACATTTTTCAAAAAATGCACGGCAATACGTCTTCAGAAACTGGTTCGAAGTGAACCAATACCAGTTTCTGAAGAAGGTTACAACATGGCATCCGGAACGTCAAACATTTTTTCAAAAAATGCAGGGCAAAACGTCTTCAAAAACTGGTTCGATGTGAACCAATATCAGATTCTGAAGAAGGTTGCAACATGGCGTACGCGAAACGTCAAAAATTTTTTCAAAAAATGCACGGCAAAACGTCTTTAAAAACTGGTTCGAAGTGAACCAATACCAGTTTCTGAAGAAGGTTACAACATGGCATCCGGAACGTCAAACATTTTTTCAAAAATGCAGGGCAAAACGTCTTCAAAAACTGGTTCGATGTGAACCAATATCAGATTCTGAAGAAGGTTGCAACATGGCGTACGCGAAACGTCAAAAATTTTTTCAAAAAATGCACGGCAAAACGTCTTTAAAAACTGGTTCGAAGTGAACCAATATCAGATTCTGAAGAAGGTTGCAACATGGCATACGAAACGTAAAAAATTTTTTCAAAAAATGCACGGCAAAACGTTTTTAAAAACTGGTTCGAAGTGAACCAATACCAGTTTCTGAAGAAGGTTGCAGCATGGCATCCGGAACGTCAAACATTTTTTCAAAAAATGCACGGCAAAACGTCTTTAAAAACTGGTTCGAAGTGAACCAATATCAGATTCTGAAGAAGGTTGCAACATGGCATACGAAACGTAAAAAATTTTTTCAAAAAATGCACGGCAAAACGTTTTTAAAAACTGGTTCGAAGTGAACCAATACCAGTTTCTGAAGAAGGTTGCAGCATGGCATCCGGAACGTCAAACATTTTTTCAAAAAATGCACGGCAAAACGTCTTTAAAAACTGGTTCGAAGTGAACCAATATCAGATTCTGAAGAAGGTTGCAACATGGCATACGAAACGTAAAAAATTTTTTCAAAAAATGCACGGCAAAACGTTTTTAAAAACTGGTTCGAAGTGAACCAATACCAGTTTCTGAAGAAGGTTGCAGCATGGCATCCGGAACGTCAAACATTTTTTCAAAAAATGCACGGCAAAATGTCTTCAGAAACTGGTTCGAAGTGAACCAATATCAGATTCTGAAGAAGGTTGCAACATGGCATACGAAACGTCAAAAATTTTTTCAAAAAATGCACGGCAAAACGTCTTTAAAAACTGGTTCGAAGTGAACCAATATCAGATTCTGAAGAAGGTTGCAACATGGCATACGAAACGTCAAAAATTTTTTCAAAAAATGCACGGCAAAACGTCTTTAAAAACTGGTTCGAAGTGAACCAATATCAGATTCTGAAGAAGGTTGCAACATGGCATACGAAACGTCAAAAATTTTTTCAAAAAATGCACGGCAAAACGTCTTTAAAAACTGGTTCGAAGTGAACCAATATCAGATTCTGAAGAAGGTTGCAACATGGCATACGAAACGTCAAAAATTTTTTCAAAAAATGCACGGCAAAACGTCTTTAAAAACTGGTTCGAAGTGAACCAATATCAGATTCTGAAGAAGGTTGCAGCATGGCATCCGGAACGTCAAATATTTTTTCAAAAAATGCACGGCAAAAAGTCTTCAGAAACTGGTTCGAAGTGAACCAATACTTGTTTCTGAAGAAGGTTGCAACATGGCATCCGAAACGTCAAACATTTTTTCAAAAAATACATGGCCAAACGTCTTCAAAAGCTGCTTCGAAGTGAACCAATATCAATTTCTGAAGAAGGTTGCAACATGACATACGAAACGTCAAACATTTTTCCAAAAAATGCACGGCTAAACGTCATCAGAAACTGGTTCGAAGTGAACCAATACCAGTTTCTGAAGAAGGTTGCAACATGGCATCCGAAACTTCAAACATTTTTTCAAAAAATGCACGGCAAAACGTCTTCAGAAACTGGTTCGAAGTGAACCAATACCAGTTTCTGAAGAAGGTTGCAACATGGCATTCGAAACGTCAAACATTTTTTCAAAAAATGCACGGCAAAAAGTCTTCAAAAACTGGTTCGAAGTGAACCAATACCAGTTTCTGAAGAAGGTTGCAACATGGCATTCGAAACGTCAAACATTTTTTCAAAAAATGCACGGCAAAAAGTCTTCAAAAACTGGTTCGAAGTGAACCAATACCAGTTTCTGAAGAAGGTTGCAACATGGCATTCGAAACGTCAAACATTTTTTCAACAAATGCATGACCAAACGTCTTCAAAAACTGGTTCGAAGTGAACCAATAACAGCTTCTGAAGGAGGTTGCAACATGGCATCCGGAACGTCAAACATTTTTTCAAAAAATGCACGGCAAAACGTCTTCAGAAACTGGTTCGAAGTGAACCAATACCAGTTTCTGAAGAAGGTTACAACATGGCATCCGGAACGTCAAAAATTTTTTCAAAAAATGCACGGCAAAAAGTCTTCAGAAACTGGTTCGAAGTGAACCAATATCAGATTCTGAAGAAGGTTGCAACATGGCATACGAAACGTCAAAATTTTTTTCAAAAAATGCACGGCAAAACGTCTTTAAAAACTGGTTCGAAGTGAACCAATACCAGTTTCTGAAGAAAGTTGCAACATGGCATACGAAACGCCAAAAATTTTTTCAAAAAATGCACGGCAAAACGTCTTTAAAAACTGGTTCGAAGTGAACCAATACCAGTTTCTGAAGAAGGTTACAAAATGGCATCCGAAACTTCAAACATTTTTTCAAAAAATGCACGGCAAAACGTCTTCAGAAACTGGTTCGAAGTGAACCAATACCAGTTTCTGAAGAAGGTTACAACATGGCATCCGAAACTTCAAACATTTTTTCAAAAAATGCACGGCAAAACGTCTTTAAAAACTGGTTCGAAGTGAACCAATACCAGTTTCTGAAGAAGGTTACAACATGGCATCCGAAACTTCAAACATTTTTTCAAAAAATGCACGGCAAAACGTCTTTAAAAACTGGTTCGAAGTGAACCAATACCAGTTTCTGAAGAAGGTTACAACATGGCATCCGAAACTTCAAACATTTTTTCAAAAAATGCACGGCAAAACGTCTTTAAAAACTGGTTCGAAGTGAACCAATATCAGATTCTGAAGAAGGTTGCAACATGGCATCCGGAACGTCAAACATTTTTTCAAAAAATGCACGATAAAACGTCTTCAGAAACTGGTTCGAAGTGAACCAATACCAGTTTCTGAAGAAGGTTACAACATGGCATCCGGAACGTCAAACATTTTTTCAAAAAATGCAGGGCAAAACGTCTTCAGAAACTGGTTCGAAATGAACCAATACCAGTTTCTGAAGAAGGTTGCAACATGGCATCCGAAACTTCAAACATTTTTTCAAAAAAATGCACGGCAAAACGTCTTCAAAAACTGGTTCGAAGTGAACCAATACTAGTTTCTGAAGAAGGTTGCAGCATGGCATCCGGAACGTCAAACATATTTTCAAAAAATGCACGGCAAAATGTCTTCAGAAAATGGTTCGAAGTGAACCAATACCAGTTTCTGAAGAAGGTTGCAACATGGCATTCGAAACGTCAAACATTTTTTCAACAAATGCATGACCAAACTGGTTCGGTCTTCAAAAACTGGTTCGAAGTGAACCAATATCAGATTCTGAAGAAGGTTGCAACATGGCATACGAAACGTCAAAAATTTTTTCAAAAAATGCACGGCAAAACGTCTTTAAAAACTGGTTCGAAGTGAACCAATATCAGATTCTGAAGAAGGTTGCAGCATGGCATCCGGAACGTCAAACATTTTTTCAAAAAATGTACGGCAAAATGTCTTCAGAAACTGGTTCGAAGTGAACCAATATCAGATTCTGAAGAAGGTTGCAACATGGCATACGAAACGTCAAAATTTATTTCAAAAAATGCACGGCAAAACGTCTTTAAAAACTGGTTCGAAGTGAACCAATACCAGTTTCTGAAGAAGGTTGCAGCATGGCATCCGGAACGTCAAACATTTTTTCAAAAAATGCACGGCAAAATGTCTTCAGAAACTGGTTCGAAGTGAACGAATACCAGTTTCTGAAGAAGGTTGCAACATGGCATACGAAACGTCCAACATTTTTTCAAAAAATGCACGGCAAAACGTCTTTAAAAACTGGTTCGAAGTGAACCAATATCAGATTCTGAAGAAGGTTGCAGCATGGCATCCGGAACGTCAAACATTTTTTCAAAAAATGTACGGCAAAATGTCTTCAGAAACTGGTTCGAAGTGAACCAATATCAGATTCTGAAGAAGGTTGCAACATGGCATACGAAACGTCAAACATTTTTTCAAAAAATGCACGGCAAAACGTCTTCAAAAACTGGTTCGAAGTGAACCAATACCAGTTTCTGAAGAAGGTTGCAACATGGCATTCGAAACGTCAAACATTTTTTCAACAAATGCATGACCAAACGTCTTCAAAAACTGGTTCGAAGTGAACGAATACCAGTTTCTGAAGAAGGTTGCAACATGGCATCTGAAACGTCAAACATTTTTTCAAAAAATACACGACTAAACGTCTTCAGAAACTGGTTCGAAGTGAACCAATATCAGATTCTGAAGAAGGTTGCAACATGGCATACGAAACGTCAAAATTTATTTCAAAAAATGCACGGCAAAACGTCTTTAAAAACTGGTTCGAAGTGAACCAATACCAGTTTCTGAAGAAGGTTGCAGCATGGCATCCGGAACGTCAAACATTTTTTCAAAAAATGCACGGCAAAATGTCTTCAGAAACTGGTTCGAAGTGAACGAATACCAGTTTCTGAAGAAGGTTGCAACATGGCATACGAAACGTCAAACATTTTTTCAAAAAATGCACGGTAAAACGTCTTTAAAAGCTGGTTCGAAGTGAACGAATACCAGTTTATGAAGAAGGTTGCAACATGGCATACGAAACGTCCAACATTTTTTCAAAAAATGCACGGCAAAACGTCTTTAAAAACTGGTTCGAAGTGAACCAATACCAGTTTCTGAAGAAGGTTGCAGCATGGCATCCGGAACATCAAACATTTTTTCAAAAAATGCACGACAAAACGTCTTTAAAAACTGGTTCGAAGTGAACCAATATCAGATTCTGAAGAAGGTTGCAACAAGGCATACGAAACGTTAAACATTTTTTCAAAAAATGCACGGCAAAACGTCTTTAAAAACTGGTTCGAAGTGAACCAATACCAGTTTCTGAAGAAGGTTGCAGCATGGCATCCGGAACGTCAAACATTTTTTCAAAAAATGCACGGCAAAACGTCTTCAGAAACTGGTTCGAAGTGAACCAATATCAGATTCTGAAGAAGGTTGCAACATGGCATACGAAACGTCAAAATTTTTTTCAAAGAATGCACGGCAAAACGTCTTTAAAAACTGGTTCGAAGTGAACCAATACCAGTTTCTGAAGAAGGTTGCAACATGGCATTCGAAACGTCAAACATTTTTTCAACAAATGCATGACCAAACGTCTTCAAAAACTGGTTCGAAGTGAACCAATATCAGATTCTGAAGAAGGTTGCAACATGGCATACGAAACGTCAAACATTTTTTCAAAAAATGCACGATAAATCGTCTTCAAAAACTGGTTCGAAGTGAACCAATAACAGCATCTGAAGGAGGTTGCAACATGGCATCCGGAACGTCAAACATTTTTTCAAAAAATGCACGATAAAACGTCTTCAGAAACTGGTTCGAAGTGAACCAATACCAGTTCCTGAAGAAGGTTACAACATGGCATCCGGAACGTAAAACATTTTTCAAAAAATGCACGGCAATACGTCTTCAGAAACTGGTTCGAAGTGAACCAATACCAGTTTCTGAAGAAGGTTGCAGCATGGCATCCGGAACATCAAACATTCTTTCAAAAAATGCACGGCAAAAAGTCTTCAGAAACTGGTTCGAAGTGAACCAATACCAGTTTCTGAAGAAGGTTGCAACATGACATTCGAAACGTCAAACATTTTTTCAACAAATGCATGACCAAACGTCTTCAAAAACTGGTTCGAAGTGAACCAATATCAGATTCTGAAGAAGGTTGCAACATGGCATACGAAACGTCAAACATTTTTTCAAAAAATGCACGATAAATCGTCTTCAAAAACTGGTTCGAAGTGAACCAATAACAGCTTCTGAAGAAGGTTGCAACATGGCATCCGGAACGTCAAACATTTTTTCAAAAAATGCACGGCAAAATGTCTTCAGAAACTGGTTCGAAGTGAACCAATACCAGTTTCTGAAGAAGGTTGCAACATGGCATCTGAAACGTCAAACATTTTTTCAAAAAATACACGGCAAAACGTCTTCAAAAACTGGTTCGAAGTGAACCAATACTAGTTTCTGAAGAAGTTTGCAACATGGCATCCGGAACGTCAAACATTTTTTCAAAAAATGCACGGCAAAAAGTCTTCAAAAACTGGTTCGAAGTGAACCAATACCAGTTTCTGAAGAAGTTTGCAACATGGCATCCGGAACGTCAAACATTTTTTCAAAAAATGCACGGCAAAAAGTCTTCAAAAACTGGTTCGAAGTGAACCAATACCAGTTTCTGAAGAAGGTTGCAACATGGCATTCGAAACGTCAAACATTTTTTCAACAAATGCATGACCAAACGTCTTCAAAAACTGGTTCGAAGTGAACCAATAACAGCTTCTGAAGGAGGTTGCAACATGGCATCCGGAACGTCAAACATTTTTTCAAAAAATGCACGGCAAAACGTCTTCAGAAACTGGTTCGAAGTGAACCAATACCAGTTTCTGAAGAAGGTTACAACATGGCATCCGGAACGTCAAAAATTTTTTCAAAAAATGCACGGCAAAAAGTCTTCAGAAACTGGTTCGAAGTGAACCAATATCAGATTCTGAAGAAGGTTGCAGCATGGCATCCGGAACGTCAAACATTTTTTCAAAAAATGCACGGCAAAACGTCTTCAAAAACTGGTTCGAAGTGAACCAATATCAGATTCTGAAGAAGGTTGCAACATGGCATACGAAACGTCAAACATTTTTTCAAAAAATACATGGCCAAACGTCTTCAAAAGCTGCTTCGAAGTGAACCAATACCAGTTTCTGAAGAAGGTTGCAGCATGGCATCCGGAACGTCAAACATTTTTTCAAAAAATGCACGGCAAATCGTCTTCAAAAACTGGTTCGAAGTAAACCAATAACAGCTTCTGAAGGAGGTTGCAACATGGCATCCGGAACGTCAAACATTTTTTCAAATAATGCACGATAAAACGTCTTCAGAAACTGGTTCGAAGTGAACCAATACCAGTTCCTGAAGAAGGTTGCAACATGGCATTCGAAACGTCAAACATTTTTTCAACAAATGCATGACCAAACGTCTTCAAAAACTGGTTCGAAGTGAACCAATACCAGTTTCTGAAGAAGGTTGCAGTATGGCATACGAAACGTCAAACATTTTTTCAAAAAATGCACGATAAAACGTCTTCAGAAACTGGTTCGAAGTGAACCAATACCAGTTCCTGAAGAAGGTTGCAACATGGCATTCGAAACGTCAAACATTTTTTCAACAAATGCATGACCAAACGTCTTCAAAAACTGGTTCGAAGTGAACCAATACCAGTTTCTGAAGAAGGTTGCAGTATGGCATACGAAACGTCAAACATTTTTTCAAAAAATGCACGATAAAACGTCTTCAGAAACTGGTTCGAAGTGAACCAATACCAGTTCCTGAAGAAGGTTGCAACATGGCATTCGAAACGTCAAACATTTTTTCAACAAATGCATGACCAAACGTCTTCAGAAACTGGTTCGAAGTGAACCAATAACAGCTTCTGAAGGAGGTTGCAACATGGCATCCGGAACGTCAAACATTTTTTCAAAAAATGCACGGCAAAACGTCTTCAGAAACTGGTTCGAAGTGAACAAATACCAGTTTCTGAAGAAGATTACAACATGGCATCCGAAACTTCAAACATTTTTTCAAAAAATGCACGGCAAAATGTCTTCGGAAACTGGTTCGAAGTGAACGAATACCAGTTTCTGAAGAAGGTTGCAACATGGCATTCGAAACGTCAAACATTTTTTCAAAAAATGCACGGCAAAACCCAAAAATTTCTAGTTTTAGATCTCATAAATGTTAGGTTAACTTAAATAATCTTTATTTCAAAAATGACTAAAGATTTTCTAATTTAGTTCTCAGCATGACAAAATAGACACCTACCTATATAAATTTTGAATGTTTCATTAAAATATCTCAAGAATTCAATTTTTGGTGATTTTTAATTAACTTGAGATAGCCATAAATGTTTACGTTGAATTTAAAGATTTATACCTCAAAAACGAATAAATATTTTCAAGATTCGCTTTCATCACGAGAAAATAGACACTTTTCTCTATAAATCATGAATAATTCATTAAGATATCTTAAGAATTCGATTTTTTATGATTTTTAAAACAAGATCATTAATTACAAAAAATCATAAAAGTTAGGTTAGCTTAAATAATCTTTGACTCAAAAACGAATAAAGATTTTCTAATTTGGATCTCACCAAGATAAAATAGATACTTACCTCTATAAATTTTGAATGTTTCATTAAATTATCTCAAGAATTCGATTTTTGGTGATTTTTAATTAACTTGAGATAGCCATAAACGTTCACGTTGAATTTAATAATTTACATCTCAAAAACGAATAAATATTTTTAAGATCCGGTTTTATCACCAGAAAGTAGACACTTTTCCCTATAAATCATGAATGATTCATTAAGATATCTTAAGAATTCGATTTTTCGTGATTTTTTAAAACAAGATTATTAATTTGATAAAATGTTATGATTATAATGAATCATCATATATGGGTGTTTGGATGAACTTGAAATTTATAAAATCGACCTTTTTAATATTTATTAACAAAAAATAAATTAATTAATTTTGCACTAAAATTAACCAGTTTCTAATTCTAACCAAATTGAAGTTGGCACAATTTTTTTTTAAATTAACATTTCTAAAATGTCAACGTTAAATCGTTTCAAGTCGTTTCGTTAGAATTTGTGTTATTAGAGTTGTTTGATGTGGTGGAATCCACCTGTTGCATTCTAAAACGTCCCCGTTGCAAAGGAATAATGTCCGATATTAAAGTGTTAAGCGTGAAAAAGGAGATCGCGTCACGTAATCGAAATCGTCTTAAAACGGACACTCTGACATTCCGAAAGAATCGAAAAGAATGTTAAGAAGAAAGAAAAAGAAACGTCCCGATGAGGCACGGTTCGATGAGTTTGTCTCGAGACATTCGTTTCGGCCCCGGAAAATTGGATGTTGCGGATAGGCCGTGGTAAACTGGAGCAAATACTTTGCGGTTTAAAGTTTGTTCACCTTAATCAAGAGATGGAGAGAAAGAAAATTTTCTTTATCGAATTAAAAAAAAGGAAGAAAATGTGGTATGAAATACTTAAATTGATTTGGAGTAACAAATAAATCTTGAATGTTCTAGATTTAAACCTGTTTTGGTTGCAAAATGTTTCATACTCAATCCGACTAAAACGAAATTTAGATATAAAAGGGATTTGATTTTGCGCAGGTAGAAAATGAAGGTTGGATAAAAAATAAAATGTGGGTTTTCTAAGTATGCGTACATTCTGTAAAGGTATAAACTGTGAGTTGTTGTTCTTCTGGGGGGCTCTTAAGGTCGGTAGCTGGGCACGTGCCTCGAGGCTCACGTAATAACACGGTGCGGAGGCCCGTGGTATAGCACGATCCAGCCACTAATGGTAGACTGGGGATGCATAGCGTGCACTTCTCGATATACTTCACCATGTTGCAAGGTAACATAAAAATTTTATTATTTTTATTTTTAGTTTCTTTGATTCTTTAGATTTTCACTTTATCTGACGTTTATCAAGAGTCTAATTATTGGATTTATTTGATATTTTTGGGATTCAAGACAAATTCACTTTGCAATAAGAACCAAATTGATTCAGAAGATAAATAATCGTTGCATAAAGTTGCTTTTGTACTTGCAAGCTCATCATTTTGGCGAAACCAGCTTCTTTTGATCAGATTTTTGATAAAATTACAGCTTAATATGGAGTACCCTAAAATTTTGTATTTTAATATTTGTTAATCCCCCCAATTTACTCAAATTAGAACTCAGACTCAAATTAGATTATTGGATCCAAACAAAGATACAAATCTATCGGTTGAGATAGACACAGCCTGATTAACACAAAAAATCAAATTCTTGAGATATTATAGATATTATAGTCATTAGACACATTCAAAATTTATGGAGGTAAGCGTCTATTTTGTCATGCTGAGAACTAAATTAGAAAATCTTTAGTCATTTTTGAGATAAAGATTATTTAAGTTAACCTAACTTTTATAATTTCTTGTCTTAAAAAATTACGAAAAATCGAATTCTTAAGATATCTTAATGAATATTATACATGATACATAGGGAAAAGTGTCTATTTTCTCGTGATGAAAGCGGATCTTGAAAATACTTATTCGTTTTTGAGATATAAATCATTAAATTCAACGTGAACATTTACGGCTATCTCAAGTTAATTAAAAATCACCAAAAATCGAATTCTTGAGATACTTTAATGATATGTTCAAAATTTATAGAGGCAAGTGTGTATTTTGTAAAAAAACGAAAACTTAAAATATCTTGACGAATTTTTTGTACTTTATAGAGGAAATTATGTAATTTTCCGAGAACAAAACCGTTCGTGAGTATCTCAATTAATTTTTGAGATATATTGAGATATATCAAGTTTTTAAACTCAACCAACATTTGTAGCTTTTCATAAAATTAAAAAATTCGTTAGTCATTTCTAAAAAATTGTAAAAAATCGAATTCTTAAGATATCCCGATGAAATTTTTTATACTTTATAAAATAAAGTATGTAATTTTCCGAGAACAAAAGCGTGTGTGATTATATCAATCCGGTTTTGAGATATCAAGTTTTGAACTCAAGCTAAGTTTGTTGTATTTCATGAAAAATTACTTACGATTTTGTTAAATCGTAAAAAATCAAATTCTTAAGATATTTTGAGGACGTTTCTTGTGATTTATAAAGAAAAGTATGCACTTTTCCGAGATCAAAACCATACTTGAATATCTCAATTCATTTTTAAAAAATCTATCTTTAAAGTTAACACTCCTGTAACATTTCATAAAATTAAAAAATTCTTGAATCACTTTTGAAAAATTGTAAAATATCGAAATTTTAAGATATCTTGATGAACTTTTAGTACTTTATAAAGCAAAATATGTATTTTTTCGAGAATAAAGCCGTGCGTATCTCAATTCGGTTTTGAGATATCAAGTTTTGAACTCAACCTAAGTTTGTATCTCACAAGAAATTCCTTAGATTTTTTAAAAATCGAGTTTTTAAGATGCATTGATGATATTACCTATGATTTATAAAGGAAAGTATGCATTTTTCTGAGATAAAAACTATATTTGAATATCTTAACTTATTGTTGAGATATAAAGCTTTGAACTCAACCTAAATTTGTAGCATTTCATAATATTAAAAAATTTTTGAATTAGTTTTGAGAAATCGTAAAAAATCGAATCTTAAGATATCCTGATGAATCTTTTGTACTTTATAAAGGAAATTATGTAATTTTCCGAGAACAAAACCGTTCGTGAGTATCTCAATTAATTTTTGAGATATATTGAGATATATCAAGTTTTTAAACTCAACCAATATTTGTAGCTTTTCATAAAATTAAAAAAATCGGTAGTCATTTCTAAAAAATTGTAAATAATCGAATTCTTATGATACCTTAATGAACTATTCATGATTTACAGAGGAAAGTGTCTATTTTCTGGTGATGAAATCGGATCTTGAAAATACTTATTCGTTTTTGAGATATAAATCATTAAATTTAACGTGAACATTTACGGCTATCTCAAGTTGATTAAAAATCACCAAAAATCGAATTCTTGAGATATTTTAATGGAACATTCAAAATTTATATAGGTAAGTGTCTATTTTGTCATGCTGAGAACCAAATTAAAAAATCTTTGTTCGTTTTTGAGATAAAGATTATTTGAGTCAACCTAATTTTTTATGTTTTTTGAAATTAATAATCTTGTTTTAAAAAAATCACGAAAAATCGAATTCTTAAGATATCTTAATTAATTATTCATGATTTATAGAGGAAACTGTCTATTTTCTCGTGATGAAAGCGAATCTTGAAAATATTTATCCGTTTTTGAGATATAAATCATTAAATTTAACGTGAACGTTTATGGCTATCTCAAGTTAATTAAAAATCACAAAAAATCGAATTCTTGAGATATTTTAATGATACATTCAAAATTTATAGAGGTAAGTGTCTATTTTGTCATGGTGAGAACCAAATTAGAAAATCTTTATTCGTTTTTGAGTATTTGTTCCTAATTTTTTATGATTTTTTTAAATTAATGATCTTGTTTTAAAAAATCACGAAAAATCGAATTCTTAAGATATCTTAATAAATAATTCATGATTTATAGAGGAAACTGTCTATTTTCTCGTGATGAAAGCGAATCTTGAAAATATTTATCCGTTTTTGAGATATAAATCATTAAATTTAACGTGAACGTTTATCGCTATCTCAAGTTAATTAAAAATCACAAAAATCGAATTCTTGAGATATTTTAATGATATATTCAAAATTTATAGAGGTAAGTGTCTATTTTGTCATGATGAGAACCAAATTAGAAAATCCTTATTCGTTTTTGAGTATTTGTTCCTAATTTTTTATGATTTTTTTAAATTAATGATCTTGTTTTAAAAAATCACGAAAAATCGAATCCTTAAGATATCTTAATAAATAATTCATGATTTATAGAGGAAACTGTCTATTTTCTCGTGATGAAAGCGAATCTTGAAAATATTTATCCGTTTTTGCGATATAAATCATTAAATTTAATGTGAACGTTTATGGCTATCTCAAGTTAATTAAAAATCACAAAAAATCGAATTCTTGAGATATTTTAATGATATATTCAAAATTTATAGAGGTAAGTGTCTATTTTGTCATGGTGAGAACCAAATTAGAAAATCTTTATTCGTTTTTGAGATAAAGATTATTTGGGTCAACCTAATTTTTTACGATTTTTTGAAATTAATGATCTTGTTTTAAAAAATCACGAAAAATCGAATTCTTAAGATATCTTAATAAATAATTCATGATTTATAGAGGAAAGTGTCTATTTTCTCGTGATGAAAGCGAATCTTGAAAATATTTATCCGTTTTTGAGATATAAATCATTAAATTTAACGTGAACGTTTATGGCTATCTCAAGTTAATTAAAAATCACAAAAAATCGAATACTTGAGATATTTTAATGATACATTCAAAATTTATAGAGGTAAGTGTCTATTTTGTCATGATGAGAACCAAATTAGAAAATCCTTATTCGTTTTTGAGTATTTGTTCCTAATTTTTTATGATTTTTTTAAATTAATGATCTTGTTTTAAAAAATCACGAAAAATCGAATCCTTAAGATATCTTAATAAATAATTCATGATTTATAGAGGAAACTGTCTATTTTCTCGTGATGAAAGCGAATCTTGAAAATATTTATCCGTTTTTGCGATATAAATCATTAAATTTAATGTGAACGTTTATGGCTATCTCAAGTTAATTAAAAATCACAAAAAATCGAATTCTTGAGATATTTTAATGATATATTCAAAATTTATAGAGGTAAGTGTCTATTTTGTCATGGTGAGAACCAAATTAGAAAATCTTTATTCGTTTTTGAGATAAAGATTATTTGGGTCAACCTAATTTTTTACGATTTTTTGAAATTAATGATCTTGTTTTAAAAAATTACGAAAAATAGAATTCTTAAGATATCTTAATTAATTATTCATGATTTATAGAGGAAAGTGTCTATTTTCTCGCGATGAAAGCGAATCTTGAAAATATTTATTCGTTTTTGAGATATAAATCTTTAAATTCAACGTAAACATTTACGGCTATCTCAAGTTAATTAAAAATCACCAAAAATCGAATTCTTGAGATATTTTAATGGAACATTCAAAATTTATATAGGTAAGTGTCTATTTTGTCATGCCGAGAACCAAATTAAAAAATCTTTGTTCGTTTTTGAGATAAAGATTATTTGAGTCAACCTAATTTTTTATGTTTTTTTGAAATTAATAATCTTGTTTTAAAAAATCACGAAAAATCGAATTCTTAAGATATCTTAATTAATTATTCATGATTTATAGAGGAAAGTGTCTATTTTCTCGCGATGAAAGCGAATCTTGAAAATATTTATTCGTTTTTGAGATATAAATCTTAAAATTCAACGTGAACATTTACGGCTATCTCATATTAATTAAAAATCACAAAAAATCGAATTCTTGAGATATTTTAATGACACATTCAAAATCTATAGAGGTAAGTATCTATTTTGTCTTGGTGAGAACCAAATTAGAAAATCTTTATTCGTTTTTGAGATAAAGATTATTTAAGTTCACCTAACTTTTAGGATTTCTTGAAATTAATAACCGTGTCTTAAAAAATCACGAAAAATCGAATTCTTAAGATATCTTAATGAATTATTCATTATTTATAGAGAAAAGGGTCCATTTTCTCGTGATGAAAGCGAATCCTGAAAATATTTATGCGTTTTTGAGATATAAATCATTAAATTCAACGTGAACATTTACGGCTATCTCAAGTTAATTAAAAATCACAAAAAATCGAATTCTTGAGATATTTTAATGAAACATTCAAAATTTATAGAGGTAACTGTCTATTTTGCCTTGGTGAGAACCAAATTAGAAAATCTTTATTCGTTTTTGAGATAAAGATTATTTGAGTCAACCTAAATTTTATATTTTTTTTGAAATTAATAATCTTGTTTTAAAAAATCACGAAAAATCGAATTCTTAAGATATCTTAATGAATTATTGATGATTTATAGAGGAAAGTGTCTATTTTGTCTTGATGAGAACTAAATTAGAAAATCTTTATTCGTTTTTGAGATAAAGATTATTTAAATTAACCTAACTTTTATGATTTTTTGAAATTAATGATCTTGTTTTAAAAAATCACGAAAAATCGAATTCTTAAGATATCTTAATGAATTATTCATGATTTATAGAGGAAGGTGTCTATTTTCTCGTGATGAAAGCGAATCCTGAAAATATTTATTCGTTTTTGAGATATAAATCATTAAATTCAACGTGAACATTTACGGCTATCTCAAGTTAATTAAAAATCACCAAAAATCGAATTCTTGAGATATTTTAATGAAACATTCAAAATTTATAGAGGTAAGTATCTATTTTATCTTGGTGAGAACTAAATTAGAAAATCTTTATTCATTTTTGAGATAAAGATTATTTAAGTCAACCTAATTTATTATGATTTTTTGTAATTAATGATCTTGTTTTAAAAAATCACGAAAAATCGAATTCTTAAGATATCTTAATGAATTATTCATGATTTATAGAGGAAAGTGTCTATTTTCTCGTAATGAAAGCGAATCTTGAAAATATTTATTCGTTTTTGAGATATAAATCATTATATTCAACGTAAACATTTATGGCTAACTCAAGTTAATTAAAAAACACAAAAAATCGAATTCTTGAGATATGTTAATGCAACATTCAAAATTTATATAGGTAAGTGTCTATTTTGTCATGTTGAGAACTTTTTATGATTTTTTGAAATTAATAATAAATATAATTTACCTACAGCTGTTCTCTGTGTAATTGAACCTTTAAAATACTTTTTTATTTGTTAATTATGTTCTTTTACAAATCATTTTCGTTGTTATTTGACGTTCTTTTGTTAATTTTCATTATTATTAATTTCTTGTTCAGCAATTTTACCAATAGGCGATATCGACTCGATAAAAGATATCGATCCAATAACTGTCGCTCCGATATTCACTCAATACTATAACGTACGAGAAACCGGGCATTAATCTGTCTAATTTTAATCAGTCAAAACATCATTAAATGTAAGTACCAAAATAATTTAGTTTCTAATTAATTTTTTTTTAAATAATTTTAGGGAATATGAATAAATGCGTTAATATATCAATCAGATCATCGTCGCAATCGTGTATTTATCGTCCAAGAAGAAGAGGATACCACTTCGTGACTCGGTCAAGGATGCCACGAAGCCCATCTCCGCAACTCTGTGCAGACGACCTTTCAAGCCTTTCTAAAACTGGGTTCAGCAGCAGTCTGAACGGTTTTCCTCTTTGCTCCGCGATTGACTAATACTTTAGTCGATCTAAACCAACTAATAGCTCAATTGCTACGAGGAACGTGCATGCTAATGAGAGTGTCAGCGTTAAGTTAAACCCGTCGTATCTCACGATTTCGCGGTTTACCGAGCTCAAAATATTTATTAAAAATCCCCCTTTCTAAAAGAATCGATCCGCTTCCGTTTTACATTCACCGATTTCGTTCGAAAAAGTGAATGCGCCCGAGTTTTCGTTGATAATAATTAAGTTATTTCACGTATCGTTTGGTTTTTGTGCTTCTTCGGAACCGTCCTATTAGAGATCTCGTTTCGTAGTTGTAAAAGGCGAAAATAAAACTTTTACGGCGCATAAAACGGCAGTTAATCTAGCAAACTACCCGATGGGTTACTTACTAACATACAACGTTATAACTTAATAACACGGAAAATTGATGAACACAATTGATTAATACTTATACAAATTTAAACAAATAATATGGTTTATTTTGTAGGATGGCGAGAAAGTATAATTTCGATGGGCAAAATGGACACAATGGAAAAGCGAGCACGACTCCGTCCATTGAAAATAAACCCCGAACGAATTATGAAGCACGTTTAGCCGCGAGAACCGCTCCGGAGCAACTCTCCACGTGCTAAAGCTTCTTTTATTCCTCGAAACGTGACCGCTCAAATTTATTTTTTATCTAATTGTTTTAAATGAAACCATCACAATGATAAATTATTATATTAAATCACTTCTAACGTTAATAATTCAAAGAAACGGCTCGTTTCGAGCCAATTAGCATCACCCGGGCTGTCCGCACACGTCTCGGCGAGAGATATTTAACTTTAAAACCGCTTCAAAATGCCTCCCGTGCGGAAAGCAATTACCTCGTTTTTTATTTTCTCGGGGAACGGGCTAAGGAATTCCGGTTAATTTTCTGAGATTCTGGTAATAAACTCTGGTTATACAAGTCCCCTTTTATAGAAGGAAGAATTCGAACTTAACTAATTTGATATTTATAAATTGGAGATATATACTTTTTTATGCATTTCCATAATCAAGTAATTTGCAATGAAATCTATGGTGTCTTTCTACTTTCTACTTCTAGGTCTAGTGTTAGCTCTAGTATCAGGTCGTCTTGAAAAACGCATGCCTAAAGCTGAATGATCCTAGTTCTAAGTCTGATCTAGAACTGAATGTTTCTAGTTCTAGATCAGTCGTAGAACTAGAAGCATTCATGTTTAGCCATACGTCTCAAGGTCGTCTTAAGAGACGTATGGCTAAATCTGAATGCTTCTAGTTATAGATCAGACTTAGAACTAGAATCATTCAGGTTTAACCATGCGTCTCTCAAGACGATCTTGAGACGCGTGGCTAAACCTGAATGTTTCTAGTTCTACGACTGATCTAGAACTAGAAACATTCAGGTTTAGCCATGCGTCTCAATGTCGTCTTGAGAGACGCATGCCTAAAGCTGAATAATCCTAGTTCTAAGTCTGATCTAGAACTGAATGTTTCTAGTTCTAGATCAGTCGTAGAAGTAGAAGCATTCATGTTTAGCCATACGTCTCAAGGTCGTCTTGAGAGACGTATGGCTAAATCTGAATGTTTCTAGTTCTAGATCAGACTTAGAACTAAATCATGGCTAAATCTGAATGTTTCTAGTTCTAGATCAGACTTAGAACTAAATCATGGCTAAATCTGAATGTTTCTAGTTCTAGATCAGACTTAGAACTAAATCATGGCTAAATCTGAATGTTTCTAGTTCTAGATCAGACTTAGAACTAAATCATGGCTAAATCTGAATGTTTCTAGTTCTAGATCAGACTTAGAACTAAATCATTCAGGTTTAGCATGCGTCTCTCAGGCGACCTTGAGACGCGTGGCTAAACCTGAATGTTTTTAGTTCTAGATCAGACTTAGAACTAGAATCATTCAGGTTTAACCATGCGTCTCTCAAGACGATCTTGAGACGCGTGGCTAAACCTGAATGTTTCTAGTTCTACGACTGATCTAAAACTAGAAACATTCAGGTTTAGCCATGCGTCTCAATGTCGTCTTGAGAGACGCATGCCTAAAGCTGAATGATCCTAGTTCTAAGTCTGATCTAGAACTGAATGTTTCTAGTTCTAGATCAGTCATAGAACTAGAAGCATTCATGTTTAGCCATACGTCTCAAGGTCGTCTTGAGAGACGTATGGCTAAATCTGAATGTTTCTAGTTCTAGATCAGACTTAGAACTAAATCATGGCTAAATCTGAATGTTTCTAGTTCTAGATCAGACTTAGAACTAAATCATGGCTAAATCTGAATGTTTCTAGTTCTAGATCAGACTTAGAACTAAATCATGGCTAAATCTGAATGTTTCTAGTTCTAGATCAGACTTAGAACTAAATCATGGCTAAATCTGAATGTTTCTAGTTCTAGATCAGACTTAGAACTAAATCATGGCTAAATCTGAATGTTTCTAGTTCTAGATCAGACTTAGAACTAAATCATGGCTAAATCTGAATGTTTCTAGTTCTAGATCAGACTTAGAACTAAATCATGGCTAAATCTGAATGTTTCTAGTTCTAGATCAGACTTAGAACTAAATCATGGCTAAATCTGAATGTTTCTAGTTCTAGATCAGACTTAGAACTAAATCATTCAGGTTTAGCATGCGTCTCTCAGGCGACCTTGAGACGCGTGGCTAAACCTGAATGTTTTTAGTTCTAGATCAGCCTTAGAACTAGAATCATTCAGGTTTAACCATGCGTCTCTCAATACGATTTTGAGACGCGTGGCTAAACCTGAATGTTTCTAGTTCTACGACTGATCTAAAACTAGAAACATTCAGGTTTAGCCATGCGTCTCAATGTCGTCTTGAGAGACGCATGCCTAAAGCTGAATGATCCTAGTTCTAAGTCTGATCTAGAACTGAATGTTTCTAGTTCTAGATCAGTCATAGAACTAGAAGCATTCATGTTTAGCCATACGTCTCAAGGTCGTCTTGAGAGACGTATGGCTAAATCTGAATGTTTCTAGTTCTAGATCAGACTTAGAACTAAATCATGGCTAAATCTGAATGTTTCTAGTTCCAGATCAGACTTAGAACTAAATCATGGCTAAATCTGAATGTTTCTAGTTCTAGATCAGACTTAGAACTAAATCATGGCTAAATCTGAATGTTTCTAGTTCTAGATCAGACTTAGAACTAAATCATGGCTAAATCTGAATGTTTCTAGTTCTAGATCAGACTTAGAACTAAATCATGGCTAAATCTGAATGTTTCTAGTTCTAGATCAGACTTAGAACTAAATCATTCAGGTTTAGCATGCGTCTCTCAGGCGACCTTGAGACGCGTGGCTAAACCTGAATGTTTTTAGTTCTAGATCAGACTTAGAACTAGAATCATTCAGGTTTAACCATGCGTCTCTCAAGACGATCTTGAGACGCGTGGCTAAACCTGAATGTTTCTAGTTCTACGACTGATCTAAAACTAGAAACATTCAGGTTTAGCCATGCGTCTCAATGTCGTCTTGAGAGACGCATGCCTAAAGCTGAATGATCCTAGTTCTAAGTCTGATCTAGAACTGAATGTTTCTAGTTCTAGATCAGTCATAGAACTAGAAGCATTCATGTTTAGCCATACGTGTCAAGGTCGTCTTGAGAGACGTATGGCTAAATCTGAATGTTTCTAGTTCTAGATCAGACTTAGAACTAAATCGTTCAGGTTTAGCATGTGTCTCTCAAGACGACCTTGAGACGCGTGGCTAAACCTGAATGTTTCTAGTTCTACGACTGATCTAAAACTAGAAACATTCAGGTTTAGCCATGCGTCTCAATGTCGTCTTGAGAGACGCATGCCTAAAGCTGAATGATCCTAGTTCTAAGTCTGATCTAGAACTGAATGTTTCTAGTTCTAGATCAGTCGTAGAACTAGAAGCATTCATGTTTAGCCATACGTCTCAAGGTCGTCTTGAGAGACGTATGGCTAAATCTGAATGTTTCTAGTTCTAGATCAGACTTAGAACTAAATCGTTCAGGTTTAGCATGCGTCTCTCAAGACGACCTTGAGACGCGTGGCTAAACCTGAATGTTTTTAGTTCTAGATCAGACTTAGAACTAAATCGTTCAGGTTTAGCATGCGTCTCTCAAGACGACCTTGAGACGCGTGGCTAAACCTGAATGTTTCTAGTTCTAGATCAGTCGTAGAACTAGAAGCATTCATGTTTAGCCATACGTCTCAAGGTCGTCTTGAGAGACGTATGGCTAAATCTGAATGTTTCTAGTTCTAGATCAGACTTAAAACTAAATCGTTCAGGTTTAGCATGCGTCTCTCAAGACGACCTTGAGACGCGTGGCTAAACCTGAATGTTTTTAGTTCTAGATCAGACTTAGAACTAGAATCATTCAGGTTTAACCATGCGTCTCTCAAGACGATCTTGAGACGCGTGGCTAAACCTGAATGTTTCTAGTTCTACGACTGATCTAGAACTAGAAACATTCAGGTTTAGCCATGCGTCTCAATGTCGTCTTGAGAGACGCATGCCTAAAGCTGAATGATCCTAGTTCTAAGTCTGATCTAGAATTGGAATCATTCAGGTTTAGCCATGCGTCTCTCAAGACGACATTGAGACGTATGGCTTATCTCTGAATGAAATCTGAATGAATCTAGTTCTAGATCAGCCTTAGAACTAGAATCATTCAGGTTTAGCCATGCGGCTTTCAAGATTGCTTTGAGAAGCATGGCTAAACCTGAACATTTCTAGTTCTAAAATTAATGTAGAACTAGAAACATTCAGGTTTAGCCATACGTTTCAAAGCAGTTTTGAGAGCTGCATGGCTAGACCTGAATGATTCTAGGTCCAGATCTAAATCTAATGATATAAAATTAGAACTAACTACTAGTTTTAGTAACTACTAGTTTTACTTCAATTAAAATATACAGGTTACCGAATCAATTTGTAAATTACTTTTTACGTAAATTACGTTTTACACGACTAAACCCAACCCAACCCAACCCTGTATATCTGAATACAATCTCAGACCTAGAAGTGGAATAATTTGGGTTTAGCCGTCTTGAGAGATGGACGGATTAACCTAATAATGTCTAATAACCTAGTCATGTCCGATCGAAATTACTGTTTGAGTCCAGATTGGGAAATTATTCAGTACAGCAAGCCAAATTTATGCTGAACAGATATGTAATCTACAAGGCAGGAATACAGAATAATTGCTGTTTAAAATTTGTTTTAGTAAATTATTTACTGGCAGTAATTTTTTAAGCTACTGAACGGAAATTTACTAATATACAATAGAAAATAAAGCTGAAGATAGAAGCAGCAATATCAAATAGTTCATTAGCAAAATTTAGTATCCTATAAGCAGCATGTAACCATTTGCTTTCCTCAAAGCATTTTCTACATTTTGAACCAGTACTTAAGAAATTACAATTATTTTTCAAGGCTATTGGTCACCACAAATCAGTATCTAATCCTCTGATTCGAGAATTTGTTTAGGTTGGGTTGGATCTTGTTCTACTAATTTCCTCCATTATCTATCTTTTTGCAAATGGTAAAATTGTATTTGGGAATCATTCTAAAATCTGTTTAAGACTTAGTTGTACATGAAGCCAAAACTTAAGAGTTAGTTGGACATGTAGCCATTTACTTTTCTCAAAGCATCTCTTCTACATTTTGAAGCAGTACTTAGGAAATTACAAGTATTTTTGAAGGTTATTGGCAATATTTGGTCACCACCAATCAGTATCTAATCCTCTGATTCGAGAATTTGTTTAGCTTGGTTGGATATTGTTCTATTAATTTCGAATATGCTGCAAGTAGCGTTTAATCTTCTTCCATTATCTATCTTTTTGCAAATGGTAAAATTGTATTTGACAATCATTCTAAAATCTGTTTAAGACTTAGTTGTACATGTAGCCAAAACTTAAGACTTAGTTGGAGATGTAGCCATTTGCTTTCCTCAAAGTATCTTCTACATTTTGAACTAGTACTTAGGAAATTACAAGTATTTTTTAAGGCTATTGGTCACCACAAATCAGTATCTAATCCTCTGATTCGAGAATTTGTTTAGGTTGGGTTGGATCTTGTTCTACTAATTTCGAATCTGCTACAAGTAGCGTTTAATCTTCTTCCATTATCTATCTTTTTGCAAATGGTAAAATTGTATTTGGCAATCATTCTAAAATCTGTTTAAGACTTAGTTGTACATGAAGCCAAAACTTAAGAGTTAGTTGGACATGTAGCCATTTACTTTTCTCAAAGCATCTTTTCTACATTTTGAAGCAGTACTTAGGAAATTACAAGTATTTTTGAAGGTTATTGGCAATATTTGGTCACCACCAATCAGTATCTAATCCTCTGATTCGAGAATTTGTTTAGACACTTAGTTGTAATTAAAATTTCCCAAGAACGTTTTACATTTATTTTTGATAACTGCTCTCCAAACATGTAGTGTCACGTGAATCGAATTTGTCATTTTGACGCCTCTTTCTTCATCTTCTCTCGAGCGGAAATGTCCATTTGGACTTAATCAAGATAATCCACTTCACAACACGTATTTCTTCTGTCTATTAGAACAATGGCACTTTGGCACGTATTCTGTCACAACATACTACACTGCACTCGTGGATACTTCCCTCTGCATCTTTCGCACTAATCTCTTTTCTTATGAATCTCTTGATCTTCTCCCAATTCTCTTCGTTGTCTAACATGATGTCGATCACGTTCCCCGACGTCAGGCACGATATTAACTGTTTCCTTTCGTTGCTTCATCTTGGACATTGGAAAAATGTATGTTCTACATTATCAAGTTCGTTGCAGTACGAACATCGTTCACTCTCAATTCGTTTATGTATCTTTGATATATCTTTAATGATTCTCTTAGTCCACAACGCTTTTCTAGAATTTTTAGTCCACTTCGTCTGTAATATCTTGCTTTGTGTGATCTCCTGGTCTTTCAGGAATTATTAGTTTGATTGGTGGAGTCCCAAATACAAAGCCTCCATTGTTTTTTTCAAAAACTTTCATTTCTTTTTTAACTTCAGTCACACTCGACTAAGTTTTGCACGCATTAGCAGTTTCTTTCTCAGTTTCACCTTTCTCTTAGCTTCTTTAGGGCCATATATTCATGCCATAATTCTGTAAAGGGAATGGGTGGGGCTTTTTCAGCCTTTCCAACGGCAACCTCAATATGGTGATCCTATTTCAGGTCCTTGACGATGTAAACGTTTAGATACTTTACATTAGTTACATTAGTCTACATTAGTTTTAGAACTAGAAACGTTCAAGTTTAGCCATGCTTCTTAAAGCAGTCTTAAGAGCCGCATGGCTAAACCTGAATGATTTTAGTTCTAAGGCTGATTTAGAACTAAAATCATTCAGATTTAGCCATACGTCTTTCAAGACGATCTAAACCCGAATTTTTCCACTTCTAGGTCTCACTCTACAAAGAATGATTTCTGAGATAAAGTACTTTACAAACTGATTACAACCTGAATGATTCTAGTTCTAGATCAGACTTAGAACTAGAATCATTCAGCATTAGCCATGCGTCTCTCAAGACAACTTGAGACGCGTGGGTAAGCCTGAATGTTTCGAGTTTTAGATCGGTCTTAGAACTAGAAATGTTCATGTTAAGCCATGCATCTCTCAAGATTTCCTTAAGACACACGGCTAAACCCGAATTTTTCCACTTCTAGGTCTCACTCTACAAAGAATGGTTTCTGAGATAAAGTACTTTACAAACTGATTACAACCTGAATGATTCTAGTTCTAGATCAGACTTAGAACTAGAATCATTCAGCATTAGCCATGCGTCTCTCGAGACTGCCTTGAGACGCGTGGGTAAGCCTGAACGTTTCGAGTTTTAGATCGGTCTTAGAACTAGAAATGTTCATGTTAAGCCATGCATCTCTCAAGATTTCCTTAAGACACACGGCTAAACCCGAATTTTTCCACTTCTAGGTCTCATTCTACAAAGAATGGTTTCTGAGATAAAGTACTTTACAAACTGATTACAACCTGAATGATTCTAGTTCTAGATCAGACATAGAACTAGAATCATTCAAGTTTAGCCATGCGTCTCTCAAGACAACTTGAGACGCATGGCTAAACCTGAATGATTCTAGTTCTAGATCAGACTTAGAACTAGAATCATTCAGCTTTAGCCATGCGTCTCTCGAGACTGCCTTGAGACGCGTGGGTAAGCCTGAACGTTTCGAGTTTTAGATCGGTCTTAGAACTAGAAATGTTCATGTTAAGCCATGCATCTCTCAAGATTTCCTTAAGACACACGGCTAAACCCGAATTTTTCCACTTCTAGGTCTCACTCTACAAAGAATGGTTTCTGAGATAAAGTACTTTACAAACTGATTACAACCTGAATGATTCTAGTTCTAGATCAGACTTAGAACTAGAATCATTCAAGTTTAGTCATGCGTCTCTCAAAACAACTTGAGACGCATGGCTAAACCTGAATGATTCTAGTTCTAGATCAGACTTAGAACTAGAATCATTCAGCTTTAGCCATGCGTCTCTCGAGACTGCCTTGAGACGCGTGGGTAAGCCTGAACGTTTCGAGTTTTAGATCGGTCTTAGAACTAGAAATGTTCATGTTAAGCCATGCATCTCTCAAGATTTCCTTAAGACACACGGCTAAACCCGAATTTTTCCACTTCTAGGTCTCACTCTACAAAGAATGGTTTCTGAGATAAAGTACTTTACAAACTGATTACAACCTGAATGATTCTAGTTCTAGATCAGACTTAGAACTAGAATCATTCAAGTTTAGCCATGCGTCTCTCAAGACAACTTGAGACGCATGGCTAAACCTGAATGATTCTAGTTCTAGATCAGCCTTAGAACTAGAATCATTAGATTTATCCATGCGTCTCTCAAGACAACTTGAGACGCATGTTAAACCTGAATGATTCTAGTTCTAGATCAGACTTAGAACTAGAATCATTCAGCATTAGCCATGCGTCTCTCGAGACTGCCTTGAGACGCGTGGGTAAGCCTGAATGTTTCGAGTTTTAGATCGGTGTTAGAACTAGAAATGTTCATGTTAAGCCATGCATCTCTCAAGATTTCCTTAAGACACACGGCTAAACCCGAATTTTTCCACTTCTAGGTCTCACTCTACAAAGAATGGTTTCTGAGATAAAGTACTTTACAAACTGATTACAACCTGAATGATTCTAGTTCTAGATCAGACATAGAACTAGAATCATTCAAGTTTAGCCATGCGTCTCTCAAGACAACTTGAGACGCATGGCTAAACCTGAATGATTTTAGTTCTAAGACTGATCTAGAACTAAACTCAGTCAGTTTTGGGTTTAGCCATGGGTCTGAAGACATTCTTTAAACCGACGACCTCTATAATTTAGAGTTTCTGACATAGAGTACTTTACAAATTGATTTAGTAACCTTGTATATTTGAATTCAAGTAAAACTAGAACTAATATTAAAGTCGAAATCCTTTTCTAATCCTTTTCTAAAGCTATTCTAGAACTAGAAACATTCAGGTTTAGCCATACGTCTCAAAGCAGTTTTGAGAGCCGCATGGCTAGACCTGAATGATTCTAGGTCCAGATCTAGATCTAATGATCTGTCAAGATAGCTAAACCCGAATGATTCCATTTCTAGGTCTGAGATTTAATTCAAATTTACAGAGTTGGGTTGGGTTGGGTTTTAGCCATGCATTTAAAGACATTTTCTTTTAACGAAGGCCTCTACAATTAATCATTTTTGAAATAAATATATGATATAAATATATGATAATAAATATATGAATTAAATAAAATTAAAACTAAAATTTAAAAAAAATCTTTTTTTAAATTTTGTATGGAAAAGAAAATTGTCTTAAATACGACACTGAAAGAAAGAAATTTATTTTTATTCTAAAAGTTTCTTTGAACCTTTTTTTAACCTTTTCATTTTTGAGATATCTAAAAAATATCTCCGTCTTTAAAAATCTCTTAGCAAGGATTTCCTTTATATAAATTTTTGATATATAATCATCCTTTTAATTACATTTTTAATTTAATTCTCATTTTAAAAGGGTAATGATTGCGTATGTGTCAGAACCGATCGGATACAACATTTTATCGCGACGTAAACCGATTTATTGTAGCATTGAAGAAGTTGCCAACCATTCGGGTCAGCTCAACCACTGTATTATTACCTCATTGAGTTGTCCGAGACGTTCACCAAGGAGGATAGGATAAATTAAAACTTACCTGGGCATATTCCCCGCAAATATCGATACCACTAACGAATCCATAAACATCTTCAACACCCCACCCAGAAATATCTTCGTGCAAATTATGCGGACTCTCGGAACTTTCAGCGATTTTAATGTTCGATGGTGTTATGGTGTTTGTGTCGCTTAAAGAAATCGGTTTTAATCGGGGTTTTTTCGCGGGAGGAGCGGCCGGGGATAAATCGAGGGGGGAGGATGGATCGGATCGTTTCGCGTTTTTTAATAACCCTTGGATTTCGGCGTCTTTCGCGGTACGCGCCATCGCGATGAGGGCTTGCGTCGTGGACATGTCTATGAAATGGGGGAACATGTTGTTTGGGGGAAAACCCGAAAAAAAATCGGTTTTTTTCGTCGAATCGATGTCTTTGGCTGTTGGGGGGGCCGTTGATAATGGTAATAACGAAGGAAATGGGGTTGTTTTGAACCTAGGATCTAAAGGGGGGTGAAATCCGTTTCTTGTTGATGTAAAATAACTAAAAATTAATTAATAAAAAAATTTTTTTAATAAAAATTTGTTTTGGTTTTAATTGACTTACTCGTTTGGGCCGGAGTTGTTGTATTTCGCGGCTAAACTCCGCATGAAATCGCTGTAATTTCTTCCTCCGACTAATAAAGGGTTTGTTTCGGCTGGGGGGGTGTCGGGGTGGCTCGCTGATGATGGGGTGACCGATCTTGATCGAGATGATGAGTTATCCGGGGTCCCCGGGCTTAATCTTTCGTTTTTGACGTGATTGTTGTTGTTGTTTATGCTAAAATCAGCGGATGAGGTCATTATGGTGGCCCCTCTATCGGTGGTTCTTCTTCGCCGCGATTTAGGCGGGGATGGGCTCTCTAAAGTGTTATCTGATATGGTCGTGTCTCCTGAAACGAATCGAAATTACAGTTAAAGTTTTCTTGGGATAATTGTTGCGCAACTGAAGCAAGCGGCAACCGTTATTACGGAATTAGATCTCTAGCTTATAAATCACGTCTAATAACACCTTCTGTTGCAATGGCGGAAAACGGGGTCTACTGTTCGACTTGGCCAATTTCGTTTAACCATTGTAATTTGCCGTTTAATCTCGCTGAAACCGTATTAAAGATCGAGCCAAGTTTGCAATTTGTGGCGATAACGTCGACAAATTATGGCCGTTCGATTCCACATCGAAGAAAGTAGATCGCCAATTTGACTTTTTTCATTTCTTCCCCGCGACCAAGGTCAAATAAAATCATTTTTCGTTTCGAAATCGACCGTATCATCTTAGTAATCAAATCCGTTTTGTTGTTCGAATATTACGGGAAAGTGACTAAGCAGATGAAGAAGCGAGGCTGTATGTTGCAGCCGCCGCCTCCCCGAGAACAAAGTCTTCAATAGTTGTCGGCGACTTTTATGTTCGCGCTCGTTTCGAACGAGAAAGGAAAACACGATGTGGAAATAAGCGCGGTGATAAATGAAGTTAGAACTCATTGTAAATCTAAATCTACACACACATTCGGAGATGAAAGAAAAATGTTAACCTGTTTAAAGCCGGATAAATTATCCCGTTTGAGAAAAATCGGGGATTATCCGCCAACATATGGTGTGCATATACATCGTGATTGGCACAATTGGATTCGCGTCATTACCTTTTTGTTCCGCGGTAACTGTATTTTAAACCATCTGCTGAGTTTAAACCCATACATTTTGAGCTTAATAAATTAATTAAATTTATAATAATAAACAATTTGTTTTGAAAACACAGGTTTACATTGACATTTTCAACCTGGTTTAAAAATGCCACCACATGTTGGAGAACTGGTGGCAAAATGTCACATTATTTATTTATAAATGCGAACCGCGAACTTTACTTGCAAACAATATAATCATAAAAAAGTCGTTCTTACGACCCGTTAATTACTAAATACCACCTTGAACGGTAGCTTTACTTATAATTTCAATTTTTTAATTTTAATTTCCCGCCTTTATTAATTCGTTATAATATTGAGCGTCAGATGCAGCAACAAAATCGAGGTAAAACCGTTTTTCCGATAATTTTACGGCCCCGTCTTTGAAGAGAGAATGTTAAAACCTACTAGCAGCTGTTGAGGCAGAGATTATACCTTTCCCAGACGTCTGTCACCTGTTTCTGTTTCTGTTTCTGTTGTTTATATAACTGCACAGAGTTCTTGGAGAATAAAAAATGATTTATCTTTTCGATTTTAGTTAATGAGAAGATAATTGAAGAGTCGTTTACCGCATTGGAAGGAAGATTGTTAAGTGTTTAAGTGAATGTTGTTGGGAGCAAGGAGAATCGTGTAGAACAGCGTGAAGTCTTCGTCGTCGTCTCCTCTCGCCTAGTTACAAGAAAGAAAAAGAAGAAGAAACCGCGCGTTCGAAGATGTAAACACAATGGGTACTTACTAAAACACGATCGTCGTAAATTTACAAGAGCAAAGCGATATTTTTCCGAGAAATGGTTTTAAAATTTTGGGTTAACCGACAAAAAAAAGGTAGGTTTAATTGTTTAACTAAGATGACCTTTACCTGTAACCTTTCAAAATTAGTTATCTCTCGGGAAAGAGACAAGTGCCTCTTTCTTAATCCTAATCCTTCAGGTAAAAAGATATCCCAAAACGTTCATAACCAGGTAAAAAGAATTAATTTTTCGAGTGATTCTAACGATGGAGTACGAAACATACCTGCGTAACACCAAGCTGGCCATACAACCGGAGTTTCAGTATCCATAACTCAAAAGTTATCAACACCCATATGATGCGATTACAACTTCAACATCGCGAATAATAAAATAATTAATCTCGTCTTAAAATCATCTCAATCCGTCACCTTATTCTTATTGCGGTTACGTCACTCGTTTAAACTGTCACCTCTCCGTTTGAATTCGATTTCGAGTTCGAATTCGAATTCCTTTCGAACCAATCACACTTTTATCACAGTAAAATAATAACAAAGAAAAGAAAATGATGGAAAAGTGACGTTTGAAACTGTTGATGAAATGAGAAGCGAGTTGTACGAGGATCACCACGTGGTGTGCAAGAAGTGTTGTCTTCTTGAAAATCCGCGGAACGCGATTGGTGCAGGTGCTTCGACGGCGAGACTACGACGACGACGCAGGTGTAACGCGAGAACGGTTTGGCCGTGAATCAACCTCGACTAGTAAAGGACCGACTCGGACTGCTCTGCTCGAGATCTCGACTTCCACCACTCACACCGCTTCCATCCAACTGGACTACTACTGTCACCGCGACCAACGAGACGAAGGTTTCGAAAAATTTTATTTCTTCTTCACGCACCTATTCAACACAAATCGAAAAAAAATTAAATTCAAATAAATTGAAGTGATAACGCCATCTTTTGATTAAAAGAAATGATTCAAAACGTCAAAAAAATGAATCGATTTGGATTAAGAAAAATTAATTTAATTTTTTTTAATTAAATTTGTGAGAAAATGGTCTAAATTGAATGTAAGTTATTAATTTAGTTGAGATTAATGCATCGATAAATAATAAGAGTAGAAAGTAAATTGAGAAAACTATTTTGGTTCGAATTGGTTTGCATTCCCTTTTACTCGTTTAAACTCTCATTTCCGCATTTCTATAAAATAAGTAATAATCTGGATTATTTATTGCTCGGTAACAAACGTTACGTGCAATTTTTTCTTAGTTTTGATTATTTGTAGTAAAAAATCTTCAAAAAGAAAAAATTGCGTGGAAATGTCATCGACTTTGTCTTCTTGGAATAATGAGAGTATTCGTTCGAATCTAAGATTCCTAAGAAAGAGACAACGAAGGTGATTCTTAATTAATTTTGATGAAATTTTTTGTGAATATGAATAAATTTTAACAAAATTTTTGATCTAATGACCCTTCTAATATCGGCACTTAACAACATACACTTTTATAGCGATTAAACTGCACAGTCTACGATATCTGAGTCTGAAACTAGAATCGTTCAGGTTTAGCCATGCGTAAATGATTTTAGTTCTAAATCTAGATATAACGATATAAAACTAGAACTAACATTAGAAAGATAGAAGTGGAAAGTTAAATCTTTCCATTTCAATCTTCAATCTTTCCACTTCTAGATCTAGCATTAGTTCTAGTTTTACTAGAATTCAAACAGGCAACGTTGCCAAATCAACCTGTAAAGTATTTTATTTCAGATTCTATTCATTATAGAAGTCGTCGTTTAAGAAATATGTCTTTAAACCCATGACTAAACCCAAAACTGAATGAATCTAGTTCTAGATCAGTCTTAGAGCTAAAATCATTCGTCTCTCAAAACTACTTTAAGACGCATGGCTAAACCTGAATGATTTGACCTGAATGACCTGAACATATATCACATTTTTATAATAGTCTAATTATCTCAAAAAGTACATATGTTAGACATACCATACGCTTAAGAAAACTGAAAGGTAATTAACAAAACCTTTTGAGGCATTGAAAAAATATAGGTCCCTCAAACATTCCATAAATTAACCGATTTTAGTAACCACCCTATATAATATTATTCAATACCCATAGTGGTGCACGAAAGACCCAAGCTTTAGTTATTGATCTGCTAAATTACATCCTCCAATATTTAATAATAATGCTGATAACGAATTTTAAGTGACCACATGATTTATCAAAAATTTTCACAAAATGATTAATAAATTGGATACCTTGCATTCCAAATTTGAAAACAAGATATGCACCCTGTATAACTGAAAATAATTTTAATCGACGCAGCTTTGACAGTAATGTATGATGCCATAAAATGATTTTTGTAATTTTCAACGGTAAAGCTACAATCTTCCGTCCCCGCTCTATTGACTCACCCTGTATAATAAAGGAAATACAGAATTTAGGAACAGAGTATGATAACATAATAACAGCTATTGAAACATTAACTACGCAACTTACAATAAATTGCGTGAAGTCGAGACATCTACATGAAGAAATGAAATTAAAACATAAAGAAGTGGTAATTGATCAAAGAAAAACATCTTTTGAGGTATTTAACTTTAAATGTTTTGATTGTGGGTTAAATGTGTATTGGGTCACAAAAAAGTGAACTGCAAGAACAAAACGTATGGTGGATGAAAATATGGAGAAATGTTTAATAGAATTAGAACAATTGGATAGAACAGTAGAAATATTGCAAATGGAAAGGCATTATAAGCACAAAAAATGGAAAAAATCAGATGAATGAATAATAATAAAATATTTAACGAAATATTTTCACTAATAACCATGGAAATCATGGACGGATGTACTCTGTGGCGGCATTGATAGGATTTCGTAGTTGGTCGAGTACTATATATACCATTTCCTTCATAAATCCGCATAAAAAAGTCTAAAAATTTATTTTTGTGGAAAAGTATTGCCAAAGAAATTTCGTACATTACGATCAAAATGTACAGGGCAACAATCGTGCATAAACCACATATTATGATGAAGACTAGGAATTCTGAGAAATTCTCTTATAAAAAACTTAAATAAGTATTTCAAGGACGCACGGCTAAAAAAATTCAGTACTCTGTTTTAGAATCTATTCATTATAGAAATCGTCGTTTAAAAAAATTTCTTCAAACGACTGATCTGGAACTAGAAACATTCAGGATTAGCCACGCGTCTCAAGGTCGTCTTGAGAGATGCTTGCTTAAACCTGAATGAATCTAGTTCTAGATATAGATCTAATGATATAAAACTAGAACTAACATTAGACTTAGAAGTGGAAAGTCAAGACTACCTTAAGGCGTCTCAAGGTCGTCTTAAGGGACACATGGCTAAAGCTGAATGATTCTAGTTCTACGACTGATCTAGAACTAGAAACATTCAGGTTTAGCAATGTGTCTCAAGGTAGTGTTGAGAGATGCATGCCTAAACCTGAATGATTTTAGTTCTAAGACTCATCTAGAACTAGATCCACTCAGTTTTGAGTTTAGCTATGGGTATAATGAATAGAACCTGAAATAGAGTACTTTGCAAGTTGATTTGGCATCTCTGTGTGTTTGAATTCTAGTAAAACTAGAACTAACACTAGACCTAGAATTGGAAAGATTGGAAAGTCTTTGACGCATGGCTAAACCCTTAACTTTCCGCTTCTAGGTCTAGTGTTAGTTCTAGTTTTATATCATTAGATCTATATCTAGAATAGAATCACGCAAGTTTAGCCATGCGTCTCAAGGAAGTTTTGAGAGACGCATGGCTAAACCTGAATAATTCTAGTTTTAGATCAGTCTTAGAACTAGAATCATTCAGGTTTAAGCATGCATCTCTCAAGACGACTAAACCTGGATGTTTCTAGTTCTAAGACTGATCTAGAACTAGAAACATTCAGGTTTAGCCACGCGACTCAAGGTCTCTCGCGTCTCTAAAGACGACCTTGAGTCGCGTGGCTAAACCTGAATGATTCTAGTTCTAAGACTGACCTAAAATTAGAATTATTCAGGTTTAGCCATGCGTCTCTCAAAGCTTCCTTGAGACGCATGGCTAAACTTGCATGATTCTAGTTCTAGATATAGATCTAATGATATAAAACTAGAACTAATACTAGACCTAGAAGCGGAAAGTTAAGGGTTTAGCCGTGCGTCAAAGACCATCTTAGAAGTGGAAAGTTTAGGGTCTTTGATACCCGGCTAAACCTAAATCTTTTCGCTTCTAGGTCTAGTGTTAGTTCTAGTTTTATATCATTAGATCTATATCTAGAACTAGAATCACGCAAGTTTAGCCATGCGTCTCAAGGAAGTTTTAAGAGACGCATTGCTAAACCTGAATAATTCTAGTTTTAGATCAGTCTTAGAACTAGAATCATTCAGGTTTAAGCATGCATCTCTCAAGACGACTAAACCTGGATGTTTCTAGTTCTACGACTGATCTAGAACTAGAAACATTCAGGTTTAGCCACGCGACTCAAGGTCTCTCGCGTCTCTAAAGACGACCTTGAGTCGCGTGGCTAAACCTGAATGATTCTAGTTCTAAGACTGATCTAAAATTAGAATTATTCAGGTTTAGCCATGCGCCTCTCAAAGCTTCCTTGAGACGCATGGCTAAACTTGCATGATTCTAGTTCTAGATATAGATCTAATGATATAAAACTAGAACTAACATTAGACCTAGAAGTGGAAAGTTAAGACTACCTTAAGGCGTCTCAAGGTCGTCTTGAGGGACACATGGCTAAAGCTGAATGATTCTAGTTCTACGACTGCTCTAGAACTAGAAACATTCATGTTTAGCAATGTGTCTCAAGGTAGTGTTGAGAGACGCATGGCTAAACCTGAACGATTTTAATTCTAAGACTGATCTAGAACTAGATCCACTCAGTTTTGAGTTTAGCTATTGGTTTGAAGACATATTTCTTCAACGACGACCTCTATAATGAATAGAACCTGAAATAGAGTACTTTGCAAGTTGATTTGGTAACTCTGTGTGTTTGAATTCTAGTAAAACTAGAACTAACACTAGACCTAGAAGTGGAAAGATTGGAAAGTCTTTGACGCATGGCTAAACCCTTAACTTTCCGCTTCTAGGTTTAGTGTTAGTTCTAGTTTTATATCATTAGATCTATATCTAGAACTAGAATCACGCAAGTTTAGCCTTGCGTCTCAAGGAAGTTTTGAGAGACGCATGGCTAAACCTGAATAATTCTAGTTTTAGATCAGTCTTAGAACTAGAATCATTCAGGTTTAAGCATGCATCTCTCAAGACGACTAAACCTGAATAATTCTAATTTTAGATCAGTCTTAGAACTAAAAACATTCAGGTTTAGCCATGCGACTCAAGGTCTCTCGAGTCTCTAAAGACGACCTTGAGTCGCGTGGCTAAACCTGAATGATTCTAGTTCTAAGACTGATCTAAAATTAGAATTATTCAGGTTTAGCCATGCGTCTCTCAAAGCTTCCTTGAGACGCATGGCTAAACTTGCATGATTCTAGTTCTAGATATAGATCTAATGATATAAAACTAGAACTAACATTAGACCTAGAAGTGGAAAGTTAAGATTACCTTAAGGCGTCTCAAGGTCATCTTGAGGGACACATGGCTAAAGCTGAATGATTCTAGTTCTACGACTGCTCTAGAACTAGAAACAGTCAGGTTTAGCAATGTGTCTCAAGGTAGTGTTGAGAGACGCATGGCTAAACCTGAGCGATTTTAGTTCTAAGACTGATCTAGAACTAGATCCACTCAGTTTTGAGTTTAGCTATGGGTTTGAAGACATATTTCTTCAACGACGACCTCTATAATGAATAGAACCTGAAATAGAGTACTTTGCAAGTTGATTTGGCAACTCTGTGTGTTTGAATTCTAGTAAAACTAGAACTAACACTAGACCTAGAAGCGGAAAGATTGGAAAGTCTTTGACGCATGGCTAAACCCTTAACTTTCCGCTTCTAGGTTTAGTGTTAGTTCCAGTTTTATATCATTAGATCTATATCTAGAACTAGAATCACGCAAGTTTAGCCATGCGTCTCAAGGAAGTTTTGAGAGACGCATGGCTAAACCTGAATAATTCTAGTTTTAGATCAGTCTTAGAACTAGAATCATTCAGGTTTAAGCATGCATCTCTCAAGACGACTAAACCTGAATAATTCTAATTTTAGATCAGTCTTAGAACTAAAAACATTCAGGTTTAGCCATGCGACTCAAGGTCTCTCGCGTCTCTAAAGACGACCTTGAGTCGCGTGGCTAAACCTGAATGATTCTAGTTCTAAGACTGATCTAAAATTAGAATTATTCAGGTTTAGCCATGCGTCTCTCAAAACTTCCTTGAGACGCATGGCTAAACTTGCATGATTCTAGTTCTAGATATAGATCTAATGATATAAAACTAGAACTAACATTAGACCTAGAAGTGGAAAGTTAAGACTACCTTAAGGCGTCTCAAGGTCGTCTTGAGGGACACATGGCTAAAGCTGAATGATTCTAGTTCTACGACTGCTCTAGAACTAGAAACATTCAGGTTTAGCAATGTGTCTGAAGGTAGTGTTGAGAGACGCATTGCTAAACCTGAATGATTTTAGTTCTAAGACTGATCTAGAACTAGATCCACTCAGTTTTGAGTTTAGCTATGGGTTTGAAGACATATTTCTTCAACGACGACCTCTATAATGAATAGAACCTGAAATAGAGTACTTTGCAAGTTGATTTGGCAACTCTGTGTGTTTGAATTCTAGTAAAACTAGAACTAACACTAGACCTAGAAGCGGAAAGATTGGAAAGTCTTTGACGCATGGCTAAACCCTTAACTTTCCGCTTCTAGGTTTAGTGTTAGTTCCAGTTTTATATCATTAGATCTATATCTAGAACGAGAATCACGCAAGTTTAGCCATGCGTCTCAAGGAAGTTTTGAGAGACGCATGGCTAAACCTGAATAATTCTAGTTTTAGATCAGTCTTAGAACTAGAATCATTCAGGTTTAAGCATGCATCTCTCAAGACGACTAAACCTGAATAATTCTAATTTTAGATCAGTCTTAGAACTAAAAACATTCAGGTTTAGCCATGCGACTCAAGGTCTCTCGAGTCTCTAAAGACGACCTTGAGTCGCGTGGCTAAACCTGAATGATTCTAGTTCTAAGACTGATCTAAAATTAGAATTATTCAGGTTTAGCCATGCGTCTCTCAAAGCTTCCTTGAGACGCATGGCTAAACTTGCATGATTCTAGTTCTAGATATAGATCTAATGATATAAAACTAGAACTAACATTAGACCTAGAAGTGGAAAGTTAAGATTACCTTAAGGCGTCTCAAGGTCATCTTGAGGGACACATGGCTAAAGCTGAATGATTCTAGTTCTACGACTGCTCTAGAACTAGAAACATTCAGGTTTAGCAATGTGTCTCAAGGTAGTGTTGAGAGACGCATGGCTAAACCTGAGCGATTTTAGTTCTAAGACTGATCTAGAACTAGATCCACTCAGTTTTGAGTTTAGCTATGGGTTTGAAGACATATTTCTTCAACGACGACCTCTATAATGAATAGAACCTGAAATAGAGTACTTTGCAAGTTGATTTGGCAACTCTGTGTGTTTGAATTCTAGTAAAACTAGAACTAACACTAGACCTAGAAGCGGAAAGATTGGAAAGTCTTTGACGCATGGCTAAACCCTTAACTTTCCGCTTCTAGGTTTAGTGTTAGTTCCAGTTTTATATCATTAGATCTATATCTAGAACTAGAATCACGCAAGTTTAGCCATGCGTCTCAAGGAAGTTTTGAGAGACGCATGGCTAAACCTGAATAATTCTAGTTTTAGATCAGTCTTAGAACTAGAATCATTCAGGTTTAAGCATGCATCTCTCAAGACGACTAAACCTGAATAATTCTAATTTTAGATCAGTCTTAGAACTAAAAACATTCAGGTTTAGCCATGCGACTCAAGGTCTCTCGCGTCTCTAAAGACGACCTTGAGTCGCGTGGCTAAACCTGAATGATTCTAGTTCTAAGACTGATCTAAAATTAGAATTATTCAGGTTTAGCCATGCGTCTCTCAAAACTTCCTTGAGACGCATGGCTAAACTTGCATGATTCTAGTTCTAGATATAGATCTAATGATATAAAACTAGAACTAACATTAGACTTAGAAGTGGAAAGTTAAGACTACCTTAAGGCGTCTCAAGGTCGTCTTGAGGGACACATGGCTAAAGCTGAATGATTCTAGTTCTACGACTGCTCTAGAACTAGAAACATTCAGGTTTAGCAATGTGTCTCAAGGTAGTGTTGAGAGACGCATGACTAAACCTGAACGATTTTAGTTCTAAGACTGATCTAGAACTAGATCCACTCAGTTTTGAGTTTAGCTTTCGGTTTGAAGACATATTTCTTCAACGACGACCTCTATAATGAATAGAACCTGATATAGAGTACTTTGCAAGTTGATTTGGTAACTCTGTGTGTTTGAATTCTAGTAAAACTAGAACTAACACTAGACCTAGAAGTGGAAAGATTGGAAAGTCTTTGACGCATGGCTAAACCCTTAACTTTCCGCTTCTAGGTCTAGTGTTAGTTCTAGTTTTATATCATTAGATCTATATCTAGAACTAGAATTACGCAAGTTTAGCTATGCGTCTCAAGGAAGCTTTGAGAGACGCATGGCTAAACCTGAATAATTCTAGTTTTAGATCAGTCTTAGAACTAGAATCATTCAGGTTTAAGCATGCATCTCTCAAGACGACTAAACCTGGATGTTTCTAGTTCTACGACTGATCTAGAACTAGAAACATTCAGGTTTAGCCACGCGATTCAAGGTCTCTCGCGTCTCTAAAGACGACCTTGAGTCGCGTGGCTAAACTTGCATGATTCTAGTTCTAGATATAGATCTAATGATATAAAACTAGAACTAACATTAGACCTAGAAGTGGAAAGTTAAGACTACCTTAAGGCGTTTCAAGGTCGTCTTGAGGGACACATGGCTAAAGCTGAATGATTCTAGTTCTACGACTGCTCTAGATCTAGAAACATTCAGGTTTAGCAATGTTTCTCAAGGTAGTGTTGAGAGACGCATGGCTAAACCTGAACGATTTCAAGGTCTCTCACGTCTCTAAAGACGACCTTGAGTCGCGTGTCTAAACCTGAATGATTCTAGTTCCAAGACTGATCTAAAATTAGAATTATTCAGGTTTAGCCATGCGTCTCTCAAAACTTCCTTGAGACGCATGGCTAAACTTGCATGATTCTAGTTCTAGATATAGATCTAATGATATAAAACTAGAACTAACACTAGATCTAGAAGCGGAAAGTTAAGGGTTTAGCCGTGCGTCAAAGACCATCTAGAAGTGGAAAGTTTAGGGTCTTTGATACCCGGCTAAACCTAAATCTTTTCACTTCTAGATCTAGTATTAGTTCTAGTTTAACTTGACTTCAAATATATAGAGTTATCAAATCAGTTTGTAAAGTATTGTATTTCAGAAATAATTTAACTACATGGCTAAATCCAAAACTTTATAGACACAATATCGGAATGAACCCATTAATTTCATCCTCCGATACAGCAACATTAAAAATGTCTAAAAACAAAGATGCATAAATAATTGTTGTGCGTTTAAACGGAGGCATTCCTGCGAAGCACCTGCACCAACTCCGCGGGTGACCGTCCTGCTGCGGAGTTGGAGTCGAACCGCGGAGGCTGTCCGGCGCATTAATTGGACCGAATCGGGTCGAGCGAGAAAAACGAGATGATGGAAGAAGAAGAGGTGGTGGAGGAGGAGGAGGAGGAGATCGAAAGAGGCGGCTACAGCAGGAAGTCGAAAAGAGGCGAAAAAGAAGAGGCTAGTGACCAGCGAGGACAATGACAGGTTCGTCCACAACGTTCAACAAAAAAAAAAATAATAAAAATAAAATTAATCTAAAATGAATCTAAGAAGATTATTACGAAAGTGTTTTGACACAAATCGAGTGTCGCAAGAATGTTGGTTAAAATAATAGCGTACGAGACCGATAATAGAAAAGTGAAAGGTGGTGCTTTTCATAAATTTACAAAACGATTTAATGCATTATTCAAAATCCTTTCAAACAATCTATTTGGGGTGACATTTTATTTTTTTTTACCCGAGCAAATTGCCCGATTAAAAAATAACAGTTAATAAGAAACGACGTCCTCATTAATATTCAACAGCGCTTAAAACCCGGTACGGTAATATCGCGTTAATGTCTAACGTGGAACGACTTTCGTATACATCTATTTATTTATTTTTTTTTAATTTTATCACATGCGATATGCATTATTAATGCGTACCAATTTCGGATTTCCTGCTTTAGCCTGATATATAAATCGTCCGCAAGAAATCAAGCTCAATAACTTTTCTTCTCCTCTTGATTACAAGCTTCCTGTAATTAGTCCATTTATAATACTGCAATTTTTAATTCAAATTTAATGTAATTATTTAAAAAAACGATTAATTAATTCAGATTTAGATTATTACATTATTAAAAAGTGGAAATTTGATTTTTATTAGTTTTCTTTCAATCATAAAAATGTGTCAATTTTGGCCAATTTCTCAGTTATTTACTTAAATGTGACAATTTTGACGCTTTGGAACTAATCCTAAATCAGCTTAATTCATTTTTATAGATTTTTAAGTTGAATTAATAAATAACTTCCCAAATTTGATATGTTCGTGTAAAAATAGGATTTTATCCTACTCATCACTCCTTAAATCGATATCTTCACATTCCTTTTTTTCTTTTCGTAGCCTTTTATTAGTCATTAGCCAAAATAAAGACATTTTGCTTAAAAAAATACCAGTATTTTACAAAGTTGGAGACGAATTCTCTTGAATCTTTACCCAGCGAATAATTCTGTAGTTTGTATTTAAATTCTAAAGGGCCCGAGTGGTCATGAAGTCCTCCTTTTGATCGCATTAAACCAAAGAATGTTTTTTCCAACACATATTTAATACGAAATGTTTGTAAATGTTTGATAATTCCTGTAGAATTTGATATATAGAGTGTTTCAAAAGTGGATGCTTCTACGTGCATCTTTACACCAACATTAAGTTCTCTTCCAATCCACAGCAATCGACCTTGTTGAAAAAAAAAACGAGAAGGAAGCGCTTAAAGAGGAGTTCGAAAAGGCGAAGAAGGACCTCAAAAAATCTATCAAGAAAGCAAAGAAAATAGCGTGGACGAAACTATGCGAAGAACTAAATAATGACACATGGGGGAAGCATACAAGATAATGTTGGAGGGAACAAAAAATATAACCTCTATACATCTAGATAAGGAAGAAATAAGGAGATGTTCCCTGGAGGAAGACTAATATTAACAGAAAAACCTAGACTATCGACTGAAGGGGCTATCGACTGTGTTTATCTATCTACTATATGATATCTATCGGTTATCAAACTGTTCGGAGATTCATACATACTAATTATCTAAGGTTTGAAGAAAATTCTCCCTTTTCGTATGCCTAACAGCTTTCAGATACACATATTTTGTAAAATTATTAATATAAACCAAAACGTTAACGTTTCTTTTTGCGCTCTTTGAAAAACGTTCAAGATGATCCATATTTGCGTTATGAAATGGAATAATAACTCGTTCGATATTATCACCTTTTCCGCCCTTTATCTTATGATAAGTACATTCTACAAATTAAGTGATATAATTTATCACAGTTTTTAACATCTTTTTCAAAATAGTATTCCATAATTTTTTCAAACCCAAAATGTCCCATGTCATCATAACCACTCTCTATTACTCTCATCCTATCTCTTTTGGTACAAATCACTTCTTATTACTATCTTATTATACTATTATCTGTTTGTCTTCACTTGATTCAGATTTTCTTTTAAATATGTCGCAAATCTTTTTCACTTTCTGATCTTGAAGCTGTATAGTTAAAACTTAATCATCTTCTTTTATTATTATTTCTTATGTTACGGTAGATTATTTGGATTTATATTGATTGTGAGTGCATAAATATGTGCCATATTTGCTTCAGGGCGATATTCGATGTCAATGTCGTTTTCCTACAATCCAAGTATCCAGCTCTTTTTGCTTTATTATTGTTCTTAATGAGTTGGAATCAATAATCCAGTCTTAGAACTAGAATCACTCTTGTTAGGCATGCGTCTCTCAAGAGTGTCTTGAGATGCATGACTAAACATGAATGTTTCGAGTTCTAGATCAGCGTTGGAACTAGAAACATTCAGGTTTACCCGTGCATCTCTCAAAACGTAGTTGAGACGTACAATTAAACCTGAACGTTTCTAATTCAAGCACTGATCTAGAACTAGAAACATTCAGGTTTTTCATGTCAAGGTAGTCTTGATAGACAACTAGAATTATTCAGCTTTAGCCATGCGTCTTTCAAGACTATCTCTACGTACCAACGCACGGCTAAATCTAAATCTTTCCACTTCTAGGTCTCATTCTACAACGAATAGCTTCTGAGATAGAGTACTTTACAAACTGATTTGGCAAACCTGTATATTTGAATTGAAGTAAAACTAGAACTAACACTAGACCTAGGTTAGCCAGACGTCTCTCAAGACTGTCTTGAAACGCATGGTTAAACCTGAATGTTTCTAGTTCTAGCTCAGCCGTAGAAGCTTTAGCCATGCGTCTCAAGGTCGTCTTGAGAGACGCATGGCTAGAGCTGAATGATTCTAGTTCCAGATCAGTCGTATAACTAAAATTATTCAGCTTTAGCCATGCGTCTCAAGGTCGTCTTGAGAGACGCATGGCTAGAGCTGAATGATTCTAGTTCCAGATCAGTCGTATAACTAGAATTATTCAGCTTTAGCTATGCGTCTCAAGGTCATCTTGAGAGACGCATGGCTAAAGCTGAATAATTCTAGTTCTAAGTCTGATCTAGAACTAGAGTTATTCAGGTTTAGCCATGCGTCTCAAGGTCGTCTTGAGAGACGCATGGCTAAAGCTGAATGATACTAGTTCTAAGTCTGATCTAGAACTAGAATTATTCAGGTTTAGCCATGCGTCTCAAGGTCATCTTGAGAGCCGCATGGCTAAAGCTGAATAATTCTAGTTCTAAGTCTGATCTAGAACTAGAGTTATTCAGGTTTAGCCATGCGTCTCAAGGTCGTCTTGAGAGACGCATGGCTAAACCTGAATGATTCTACTTCTGAATGATTTTAGTTCTAAGGCTGATCTTGAATTAGATTCATTCAGTTTTGGGTTTAGTCATAGATCTGAAGACATTTTTCTTAAATGACGACCTCTGTAATGAATAGCTTCTGAAATAGAGTACTTTACAAATTGATTTGGCATCTCTATATATTTCAATTTAAGTAAAACTAGAACTAACACTAGACCTAGAAGTGGAAAGCCGTGCGTCAAAGATGCACGGCTAAACCCTACACTATCCACTTCTAGGTCTAGTGTTACTTCTAGTTTTATGTCATTAAATCTAAATCTAAAACTAGAATCATTCAGGTTTAGCCATGCGTCTTTCAAGATTGCTTTAAGACGCATGGCTAAAGCTAAATGATTCTAGTTCTAAGTCTGATTTAGAACTAGAATCATTCAAGTTTAGCCATGCGACTCTCAAGACTACCTTCTAACACTGATCTAGAACTTACATGTTTCAAGTTCTAGATCAGTGTTAAAACTAGAAACGTTCAGGTTTAGCCATGCATCTCTCAAGACTATCTTGAAAAGCACGACTAAACCAGAATGTTTCTAGTTAAGTGTTGACTATGTTTAGTTATGCGTCTCTCAAGACTGCCTTGAGATGCATGGCTAAACCGAAATGTTATTAGTTCTAGATCAGTCGTAGAACTAGAATTATTCAGCTTTAGCCATGCGTCTCAAGGTCGTCTTGAGAGACGCATGGCTAAAGCTGACTGATTCTAGTTCTCAGTCTGATCTAGAATTCTATTTCTAGTCTAGTGTTAGTTCTAATTTTATGTCATTAGATCTAGATCTAGAAACATTTTGGTTTAGCCATATCTTTCAAGACGGCGAAACCCGAATGATTCTACTTCTAAATCAAGTATTAATTCTAGTTTAACTTCAATTCAAATATAAAAATTGGGTTGGGTTGAGTTGGGTTTAGCCATGCATCTGATGACATAATCAGTCAATTTCTAGTCCACTACAATTATTTATACATCTTATTTTCAGAAATTTTTAATATTTTGTATCGAAAGATGGAATTAATGGGTTCATTCCGAGGTTGTGTCGTTTAAAAGGTCGTTATCTCGATTTTGCTTACTTAAAGGAGCTCTTACTTAGAGGCGACGACGCGCTTCGGCACGAAATCCATTGAAAACGAGCAGCATCTCGAACTTATCTCGACGGTTTCGTCGGTTTCTGGTTAATTATTTTCGGTGTGGTAAAATGTTTTCATTCAAATAGAACTAGAAACATTACATGAATGTTTCTATATGAATTAGATTATGTTTAAAACATTGATTCCAGTTTGGTTCATTCTGGTTGATTCGATTGCAAAAAAAATGTGTTATTATTTGAAAGTTGAGAAACTCCACCTCTACTTATACTTGTGTACCTGTTCTTCGGAACCAATCGACTACCAGGTGCAACCTCTCACTCGCTCCCGGAGTAAAAAAAAAGTCCCCCGGCTCACACATCCACACACGCACACACGCCGTTGTTGCTCCAGAAAAGGAGAGGTCAGTTCGCATTCCGTCCCACTCGATCCACCGGAAACCCAATGTTTCACCTCTTCGTCATCGGACCAAAGGTCGAGAAGCGCTTCTTTTTATTTAGTAACAGATTTATGTCGCGACGTTGCCGATCCGACTTTAATTCGGAATCAAAAAAAATAATCTGATTAAATTACTTTTTAGGTAACGAAGTTTGGAAATCTTGCAAAATATGGAGATGATTTAAAAAAATGAATTGAGTGACTACGACGGTGGCTGTGGCTGTGGTGTGGTCACCTCTCTCGGGCAGTTGGTAGCCGGCGGAAGCGAAGCATTAGTCCTGCTCCTGGAAGGTCGGCGTCCTGCAGAACCACTCGGCAGCTGATAATTACTCTACCATTAACGAGAAAACGTAAACTCCGGACAGAGTTTGAGCTCAAGAAGACAAAGCGATCTATTGATTATTTTACCATTTAACACAACCAAACGAAGCTTCAAGAATCCAGTTAAATATTTAAATATCAACTCACCTTTCAATTTCATTAATTAAATCACTTATATAACAATTTTTTTTTAATTTTTAACTTAAGTTGTTTTGAACCATTCGAGTCGGTGTCAGAGAGCGATTTCTCGGGCTTAGCATGGCGGAGGTGGCCACACAATGCTCTGGTAGGCCCCGGGTTGAAGTTCAATGTCGTGTCAAGACCCCTGACCTTACCACCAACACAAAATTTCAGGACCTCGATCACATTTCTTCATCCTACGCATTCCTTTTCGAACCAAACCTTTTTCAACCCAAACATTTATTTAATAATTCAGGTGAATTTCCTTCTTAATATTTAACGAATTATTTTTGTTTCAAAAAAATAAATAAACGAACAAATAGATTATGTGTGACCTTTTTAGGTGAATGTCGCAGGTCTTTGGGATCAGCGGGGGTCAAAAGACAAACTGCACAGAATGTACTCGAACTCGCTTAAAGAGAGGGGCGATCTTCAAGTCTAGAATTAATTTTTAACATTTTCTTAATGAAAGAGCATAGCGCACTGTTGACTTCCGGTGAAATATCCCCAACTTCCGGTCTTTGCGTGCTTCGAGCCGTTTATGGTCACTGCCTTTGGTAATCATAACTTCACCGCTGTGTCCAACCGCTTCCGGTCATCCTCATGAATAAATCCGACGTCAATTTAACTTATTTTTTATTATTATTCAACTCGCGTGTTATTTTTTTCTACTTTATTTATTTTTTTATTAATACTAAGACATTTTTAATTGATTCAAAACCAGTTGGATCGGTTCATTAAGAAATCTGAAGAGGTTTCTTGGCAGGAAATCGATACATCTTAGTTATTTCCTTTTACAATCATATTCCCACGAATTTAATCAATCAAAAAAGAATTAATTTATTTTTGATGGTTCATAACTTAAAATATCTTTAGTTTAGGTTGAAATTCTCATCTTATTGTTAATAATAATTTCCGTCGAGAAGCAACGTTATTAATAACCGGCTCCAATCAGTGACATTATCTATCTATTGCCGGTTGCTACACGCGGATTTATCCTCAGTGTCTCAACTTTTTTTCTCGTCCTCCACTTAAACTCGAACGAGTACTAAGCTACGTGCAACACCTACGCAAGAAAATCAAGAGATATTTCGCCCCTGAGCCGTCTATCGGTCGCTGAACGCGAACCACACACACAAGTATGATAAATTCTTTTTTGTTTGATTTATGAAATTTCTAAAAACGTTTTTTAGAAAAAAGAAGATGTCGATTGCGAGTTAGGTGGCTCATTACGCTAGATGATTCGGCATATTCATTTTTCCATCAGAAGACGGGGAAGACGCACCGTGACCTTTCCGTCGGGCGTCTTCTTCATTCAAGCGGGTCTAATGACGGCGTTCGGAGGCCGAATGGTCAGAAGATGACCGTAATGATGATGACGACGGCGACGACTACGGGGAAGAAGACAACGGACGGCACGGTGGCCAACTGTTGTGATCGCAACCGTGCCGTCAAAGAAGTGAAGCTGCGCACCGTTGTATGAATAGACTCGCTTTTGTACCCGGTTTATATTGTCGACACCGAGGTGTAATTATAAGGGAGCTAAGATATTTATTAAAAAATTAAAATCTCTTCTTGTTTAGCTTCCATTTTTTTACGTTATTAACGAAGCGTTAAAGTTTAGCTACTAGAAAGAAGTGAGTCTACTACTTGAATAAAAGAAACTTACTACAATGATCAGTGCTTTCCTAAAACTAAGGGCCAATAACCCGTGCATACATATCTTGTAGCCTGTAAGCAGAAAGCAGTCATTTGAAGACAGATCTAGAATGCTATTAACAGTATTTTGCTTCTACCAGCAGTGTTTAGTCTTTTGAAAGCAATGCTTCGTATCCAATTTAATCTTATTGCAATAAAAAGCATTTGGAGATGATATTTTGACCACCATTAGCAACTTCTAGTCTACCACCAGATATATCTTGAAGTTTGCAACCTGGAAACAGTCATTTGGAGATAGATCCAATATTAGGATGTTTCAGATATGAGTAGAAAAAATGGTCCTTTTTAAGATATAATACGATAAAGTTAAGAGTCCTAAAGTTTGAGTACTGCTTATTATAAATGACAGTAAGAAAGTTCAATTCTTTAATGAATAATAAAAAAAGGGAAGAAAATGAAAATTTTTGACTCTTCTTCATTTCTTCACTGCACCCTAAAGATTTTATGTAACTCCTGAAGAAAAAAAAACATCATTTTTAATTTTGGGTTTCTCACTGATCACTTTATATAATGGTAATGTCCTAAAATTAGTACTAAATTAGGAAATTGCACAAGATATTATAGTCTTGTAGCTTGAAATCACATTAATCATACAGCAGAACCATATCGGCGTATTCATTGTTGGTACACAACATTATTAACAAGTAATATTCGAAAAAAATCATTATAATTTCAAATTGATATTTTTGTATTAAATAAAATCATACATAAGCAATGCATACTTAGAATAATTCATTTTCTTTCAACTTTATCACATCATATTTTAAAAATGTCCGTAATAGACCTCACAATTTGTAAGAGTATACAAATTAATGCTTTTGAGAAATGGCAGATGTAAAAGAAAGCATGAATTCGTCAAAAACTTTGAAGAAACTCCTCATAAAGAGTATCTGAAAAGGCGCAAAATGACTCTAACAGAAGCAACGACAAAATCAAAAATCAATATAATTTCAAATTGATATTTTTGTCTCAAATTAAATCATACTTAAGCAATGTATACTTAGAATAATTCATTTTCTTTCAACTTTATCACATCATATTTTAAAAATGACGAAGAATTTTTTTCTATTCATACCTAATACTCCCTGTATACATTATTTATATATTTGAGTTGGGTTGGGTTTAAGCTTGGGTCAGAAGTCCATAATAGACCTGACAGTTTGTAAGAGTACACAAATTAATGCTTTTGAGAAATGACGAGAGAAATAGCAAATGTAAAAGAAAGCATGAATTCGTCAAAAAAATTGAAGAAACTCCTCATAAAGAGTATCTGAAAAGGCGCAAAATGACTCTAACAGAAGCAACGACAAAACCAAAAATCAATATAATTTTAAATTGATATTTTTGTCTCAAATTAAATCATACTTAAGCAATGCATACTTAGAATAATTCATTTTCTTTTAACTTTATCACATCATATTTTAAAAATGACGAAGAATTTTTTTCTATTCATACCTAATACTCCCAGTATACATTATTTATATATTTGAGTTGGGTTGGGTTTAAGCTTTGGTCAGAAGTCCATAGTAGACCTGACAGTTTGTAAGAGTACACAAATTAATGCTTTTGAGAAATGACGAGAGAAATAGCAAATGTAAAAGAAAGCATGAATTCGTCAAAAAAATTGAAGAAACTCCTCATAAAGAGTATCTGAAAAGGCGCAAAATGACTCTAACAGAAGCAACGACAAAACCAAAAATCAATATAATTTCAAATTGATATTTTTGTCTCAAATTAAATCATACTTAAGCAATGTATACTTAGAATAATTCATTTTCTTTTAACTTTATCACATCATATTTTAAAAATGACGAAGAAATTTTTTCTATTCATACCTAATACTCCCTGTATACATTATTTATATATTTGAGTTGGGTTGGGTTTAAGCTTGGGTCAGAAGTCCATAATAGACCTGACAATTTGTAAGAGTACACAAATTAATGCTTTTGAGAAATTGCAGATGTAAAAGAAAGCATGAATTCGTCAAAAAAATTGAAGAAACTCCTCATAAAGAGTATCTGAAAAGGCGCAAAATGACTCTAACAGAAGCAACGACAAAACCAAAAATCAATATAATTTCAAATTGATATTTTTTCTCAAATTAAATCATACTTAAGCAATGTATACTTAGAATAATTCATTTTCTTTTAACTTTATCACATCATATTTTAAAAATGACGAAGAATTTTTTTCTATTCATACCTAATACTCCCAGTATACATTATTTATATATTTGAGTTGGGTTGGGTTTAAGCTTTGGTCAGAAGTCCATAGTAGACCTGACAGTTTGTAAGAGTACACAAATTAATGCTTTTGAGAAATGACGAGAGAAATAGCAAATGTAAAAGAAAGCATGAATTCGTCAAAAAAATTGAAGAAACTCCTCATAAAGAGTATCTGAAAAGGCGCAAAATGACTCTAACAGAAGCAACGACAAAACCAAAAATCAATATAATTTCAAATTGATATTTTTGTCTCAAATTAAATCATACTTAAGCAATGCATACTTAGAATAATTCATTTTCTTTTAACTTTATCACATCATATTTTAAAAATGACGAAGAATTTTTTTCTATTCATACCTAATACTCCCTGTATACATTATTTATATATTTGAGTTGGGTTGGGTTTAAGCTTGGGTCAGAAGTCCATAATAGACCTGACAGTTTGTAAGAGTACACAAATTAATGCTTTTGAGAAATGACGAGAGAAATAGCAAATGTAAAAGAAAGCATGAATTCGTCAAAAAAATTGAAGAAACTCCTCATAAAGAGTATCTGAAAAGGCGCAAAATGACTCTAACAGAAGCAACGACAAAACCAAAAATCAATATAATTTTAAATTGATATTTTTGTCTCAAATTAAATCATACTTAAGCAATGCATACTTAGAATAATTCATTTTCTTTTAACTTTATCACATCATATTTTAAAAATGACGAAGAATTTTTTTCTATTCATACCTAATACTCCCTGTATACATTATTTATATATTTGAGTTGGGTTGGGTTTAAGCTTGGGTCAGAAGTCCATAATAGACCTGACAGTTTGTAAGAGTACACAAATTAATGCTTTTGAGAAATGACGAGAGAAATAGCAAATGTAAAAGAAAGCATGAATTCGTCAAAAAAATTGAAGAAACTCCTCATAAAGAGTATCTGAAAAGGCGCAGAATGACTCTAACAGAAGCAACGACAAAACCAAAAATCAATATAATTTCAAATTGATATTTTTGTCTCAAATTAAATCATACTTAAGCAATGCATACTTAGAATAATTCATTTTCTTTTAACTTTATCACATCATATTTAAATAATGACGAAGAATATTAGAACTATTACTACTCAATTCTTCAATTCAGATCTGATACTCTCTGTATACAAGGTTGGGTTGGATTGGGTTTAAGCTTGAGTCAGAAGTCCAAAATAGACCTGATGATTTGTAAGAGTACACAAATTAATGCTTTTGAGAAATGGCAGATGTAAAAGAAAACATAAATTCGTCAAAAAAATTGAAGAAACTCTGCATAAAGAATATCTGAAAAGACACCAAATGACTCCAACAGAAGCAACGACAAAACCATGCAATGTGGCTTATGGAAAAAGAAAAACAAACAAGATTGAAGCAGGGAGGTTATAATGGTGGAATGAGAAGGTGAAAATGGCGAGGAAGATGATAAATAAGTATAGATGAGTTGTAATGGGAGACTGAATACAAAGAAGCCAAGAGACAATACAGAAAAGAAATCTAAAAGGTCAAGAGAAAGCATGAACAAACTGGAAAGTGACATCTGGGGTGATGCTATATATGATTATATGTGATGTAAAGTAGTCCTCGAGTAATATAAAATAGCAGAGGTAATCAAGAAACTATTTTCCAAATAAGGAGAATAATACGTGGGAGATCGAAAGACCAGCAAAAATATAGAAAGACCTCTCAAGGAATCAAGAGCTAAAGAGCACTGGGCCTTGATGGTTTAATAAGACGTCGTAAAGTTTGAAATAAAATAAACTGGCAAGAATGTAATGAACTATTAAGAGAAAACAGATTTTGCAAAATATGGAAGGAGAGAAAATTTTTATGTTAATAGAAAACTGTGACAAAAAATGCAAAAGTTTTGTGCTTACTAAACTGCTTCGGAATGTTGTACGAGGGAATAATTAGAGAGAGTGTTGGAAGAATTGGAAGCAAAAAAATTCATAGTAATGGCAATAGAAGTGCTAAATAGAGCACTAATGACACTAAAAAATTTAATAAAGCAAAAAGAAATACGTGTTTGCTCGTCACTATCGACGTGCTTAGCTTTTGGCACGGCGACCTGGAATGGAATCATAAAGCATTACACCCCTCGATCCGCTCTCGGTACATCTCCTCCTCCCTCAATTCACTGCACCCATTCAACATATCTCTACCTCTCCTCATCGGCCATCCAGCATCTATTAGCTCTCTCCCCATTTCCATATCGGAAACGGTATCTTCATCTCCTTTCAATACCAAGTATCTAAGCAGCCCCTCCGTAATTATATTTCGTTACACCTTCCCTCTTTTATTTGTGTCCTTATTTCCTATCTCTGGACATCTTGGTCCCTATCTCCCAATTCCCTCCATATTTCCATACCCACCTTTCGTCTACCATTTATCTCAGTCAATAGCCCACTCTCCTGGAATAATTGTCACTATAGTATGTACCACGAGAAGTGAAGGTGACTCATCGGCTAAACATGTACGGAACAGACGCACGCGCTAGAAATCATTTCAATTTCATTCAAATTTCCCTTCAACACTCTCCCAAGATCCCGCGATTTCACCTCCCTTCGATTTCTTCTTCATATTTGTATCTCTCGCCAACCCAAACACCCATCTCCAATATCTAGCTAGCACGTCCTCCAGCATTCCCTGCTCTCTCCATCCCCATACATCATTACTCTGCTAGCCAGACCTTCAAACATAATATTCCTCGCTGCCACATTCCTTCCAAAGACACTTTTCCCCCAACTACATATTTGTCCCATCATCTTATTCGCCTTTTCGATCTCGTTTTCCTCCCATCTCCAGCTTTCTGCTCTTTTCTTCCGCCTTTACAACACTTCATCATCTTCGTCTTCCCTACATCCACCCCATCCACCTGAAATATCTTTTCAAGGTCTTTATTATATCCTTCATCTTCACCGCCTCCTTCGCCATAACCACGACTTCATCCATCTCTGTTCCTTCCTCAATTTAAATTTCAAGTTCGCCATATACAATGCAAGAGTCTCCATGTATATTTCCTTCACTCTCGCTACGAGATTATCCGTGATTCCCCTCCTTCGCATCTCCTTATCAAAAGCAATCTCCGCCCTTTCTTATCCAGCTCCCTATCTATCAGGTCCTTCAACACATAAAGTGTACGTGTCGATTGAACCCCTTCAACTTCATCTCTTCCTCCAGTCTACCCAACAGTATCTTCGTATATACCTTATACATATTATGTTACACCTCTCTTATTACCCTTTTTAAATCTTGCTATTCATCCACCCCAACAACTTCATTCTCAACATCCTTGTTGCTTCCGACCATGCCTCGTTATGAATCCCATCTTCCCCTGGTGTCTTACCCTTCTTCAATCATTTTAGTACTGCTTCCATTTCCTCTTCTGCTATCTCCTTTCTCCCCTATCAAATTAGATTCGTTTACACCTGTCAATCATCTATTTTTATACAAAAAAATGTTAAGACAAGTGCTTGTTTTATTCCCCAATTAAAGCGTGAAGAGCGTTTGTCTACACCTGTCAATAATCTATTGTAATATAAAGGAATGCTGTTTTTTCTTGCGATTTTATTTTTATCCCAAATTATTCAATTTGTCAGGGAAAAAACAAAAAGCTTTTCAAAAAGAGGTCCTTATAGCTTCTCTATTTTTATCTTTTTTTAATTTTGGAGATATTCAAATATATTGGAGGTGTATACGGATACTGAATGTTAGGATACCAATACAATGTCATGTGAGGCAGTACAATACATGGTACTGCCTCAATACATGGTAAATTCGAAACTGTATGGTTACTGTATTTGTATATTGTGAGTTGAAATACTCGGTGTTTCAATGGTTGGATGGCTCCTTGTATATCTAAATGACGTGAGCGTCAATTTCTATGTTTTCCAATCCTCCCTGCAAACCTTACATCAGCTTTCCTCATGGGGCATCTAGCTTCTATTAGCTCCAATTTTTTAGCCAAACAACAATTTTTTCCCTTCCTCATCTCCTTCCAATACCAAGTATCTAGACAGCCCCTCCATAATTATATCCCTTTCAGACCTTCAAACATAATAACCCTGATTGCAACATTCCTTCCAAAACTTCATCTTCGTCTTACTTCGTCATCCACGTACGCTAATATATGGACCTTACTACCTCCCACCATCGACCTTCCCATCTGCCCCTTCCTCAGTCTATTTACTCTACTAAAGCTCTTATTATTATTGCTAAAGAGCAAGAAGATAAAGACTGAATTAAAATTGAAAGTAGGAGAATGTCATATAGGAACAGGACAAGTGATCAAGTACATGAGGGTAATGCTGGGGAAGGATGTAAGATGGTGTGAGTAAAATTATGGTATTGACGTAGATCAAGTACAGTAGAACCCCTCATATCCGACCTCGGGATATCCGACTCCTCGGGATATCCGTCACCCCTCCCTACTCCCAATTTTGTTCAAATGCTCTAATGTACGTTTTTGTGAATCCCAAGAGACCCGACTTTCCGTCGGGGAATTACTTGATTCGCTCAATCTTGATGTTTGCCAAGGGTTGCGCAACTGTGTTCATCATTGTGAATATCAATTGTATGCATATTTACAATTGTTATAGTAAAAGTGATTATGGCTACCCAACAAAAACGAAAACGTATTGTATGTACACTACAGAAGAAATTGGAAGTTATTCAGTGGCTAGACAATGGCGAGTCAGTTCAAAAATTATCTTCTGAATTAGGAATAGGCGTCACAACTATTAAAGACTGGAGGAAAAACAGAAAGAATATCGAATCATACTCTATGACAGTGGAAGGGGAGGAGGGTTTAAAAAATAGAAAGATGCTTAAAAAACCTAAATTTGATGTTTTAGATGATGCTCTCTGGATATGGTTTTGCCAAGAAAGACGCAAAGGAACTCCTTTGTCAGGTCCTATAATTAAAGAGAAGGCAGCGATTTTACATAAAACAATAGTAGGAGAGGAAGGGGAAAATTTCAGTGCAAGTGAAGGTTGGCTTCACCGATGGAAACGTCGCCATGGTATACGTCACGTTGTTATTTCTGGAGAAAAGCTATCAGCTGATGATGACGCAACCAAAGAGTTCGTGAAGAAATTTGAAGTTTTTATTAAAGAAAACAATATGCATCCGGATCAAGTGTATAATATTGACGAGTCAGGGTTAAACTACAAGATGCTCCCACAAAAAACTCTTGCTGCAAAAAATGAAAAAGTAACAGGGACAAAATTATCCAAGGATAGACTAACTTTTGCAACTTGTAGTAATGCAAGTGGAAACCATAAAATGCCATTGTTTGTCATTGGAAAATCTAAAAAGCCCAGAGCGTTCAAACATGTGAACATGGCATCATTGCCTGTTTATTATAAAAATCAAAAATCTGCTTGGATGGACAGTTCTTTGTTTAAACAGTGGTTTTTTGAAGAGTTTGTACCAGATGTAAAAAAACACTTGAAAATGAATAATCTAACACTCAATGCAGTCTTGATTCTTGACAATGCTCCCAGTCATCCTTCGGAAAACGAACTAACAATGGGAAACATCAAAGCTATGTTTCTACCTCCTCGTGTGACTCCTTTAATCCAACCTATGGATCAAGGGGTTATTGAGTGGTTGAAGAAAAGATACAGGCGAAAATATGTCAGCTTCTTATTAGAGCAAACGGAAGGAGGCAGTAACCTATTTGAGGCAATGAAGACTTTTAATATAAAAGATGCCATTTACATTGCCGCACAAGCCTGGGACGAACTCAATCACACCACTCTACAAAAATCTTGGAGAAAACTATGGCCAAGTATTATTGAAGGTGAGAGCGCAATCTCTAATGAGTCTGAAACTTTAAATACAGATGAAGCAGAAATTCTACAAGATTTACAGACCATCGATGCCCAAATCCAACCAGCGGATATAGAAGAGTGGCTATTGGGAGGGGACATAGTTGAAGTCACTAACGAGGATCTGAACGACGAACAAATCGTATCCGCAGTTTTTAAAGTTGAAACAGAGGAAGATGAAACGGATGATGAAAAAGAAGAACCTGAAAATATCAGTCATACGACAGCTCTGTCTTTCGAGATTGCAATGAAATACGTCGAGCAACATCCAGAAGCAACACCGATGGATGTGCTGTGCATTAAAAAGTGGAAAGATATCTCAGCTAAAGCAAGATTTGGTAGATTAAAACAAAAAAATATAACTGATTTTTTTAAATAAATTTACATGTACATACATGGATTTGTATACATAATTAAATATATGTACTCGTTTATGTTTGTCTTGTTCATTTTTGTTGTTCCTCGGATTATCCGACCTTTTTTGGTAACCGACCATGCTCCGGTCCCATGGGTGACGGATATGAGAGGTTCTACTGTATAGAAAAGCGCAAGATGATAGGTACAGTTTTATGGGCGCAAGCTTTTTATGCGTGCAGAGCTTGGAGGGATGCCATAAAGACCAAACAAAACGTCGAAGAACTTACGAAACTACAAAGATAGTCATGATAAAAATAACTAGCACGTACAGGACTCCGTTGAATGATTGATCTATATAACAAGAAGAGACTGGGCCAGAACGAAGGCGATACTACATTCTGACGTCTTCAGAACCAGAATCTTTCCACTTCTAGGTCTAGTGCTAATTCTAGTTTTAAGATCAATAGATGTAACTCTAAATCTAGAACATTTTTTTTGCCATACATCTTGCAAGATGGCTAAACCCAAATAATTCTAGTTCTAGGTATAGCTTCAATTAAGCATACAGGGTTGGGTTGGGTTGGGTTTAGCCGTGCATCTGATTAAAGAAGATTAAATCTTTCTAGGTCTAGTGTTAGTTCTAGTTTTACATCATTAGTTTTAAATCTAGATCTAGAACTAGAAACATTCGGGTTTAGCCATACATCTTGCAAGATGGCTAAACCTGAATGATTCTAGTTCTAGATCTAATTTTATTTCGATTCAAATGTGGGTTGGGTTCAGTGTAGCCGGGATCTGAATGTTTTGAACGTTCTAAATGCATCTGTATAATTGAATTGAACTAAAACTACAACTTAGACTAATCCTAGAATCTTTCGTTACAATTTTATAAAAGGGCCGCACTCATTTCGTTCGACCCAACTTTGGAACGTCAAATATTTTAGACCCTAATGATTTAAAATAGGCAATGATTTTATCGGAATTTGACACAAACTAATTATTTTATGACACTTATCATACATCAAGATTATTTCAATCATTTTTTTTAATTCCACAAAAAAATAATTTGTATTTAAAAAATAAATTAACCATTTTCTTCGTAAATATCCATAAATAATCTTCTATTTTCAATTCAATTTAATAATTAATAAAAAAAATAAATAGAAATAAATTAATTTTGAAGTACTTATCAAAAATTGTTGATTAAATTTGTTATTTATAGAATTTATAGTAATTATAAACGAAAAAAATGGTTTTTAAAATAGATTTGCGGTTGATGTTAAATTCGTTTGATTGAATTCGCTCCCCGAATCGAATAGGATTACAAATTAAAATTGTTTTTTTTTATTTATTCCTCGCAAATTAATTAATTAATTAATTCGATTTTTTCCATCCGTTTTCTCCGAAGCGTAACAAGCCACGTGCCTTTAATTTAAAATCCCCGTCTTTTTTATTCACTTTTAACCATAAACATCACAATACAAAGCAATGAGCATCTTCCTGTCTTCTTTCACGATAAAGATCCTTCAATTGTGCCTTTGCTGGTGATGACCCGTGCCGTAGGTCATGCGAATCCGTCACGGTTTCGAAAATACAACCCCCTCGGTGAATATGTTATTTAAAAAGATTTTTTGATCTAAATTTATATAGTTATAGAACAACAACGATAGCGTAAACATTAGCAATTGTAATTGTTACCGCGGTTGGTAATTAACGGCGTTAATTGGAACGGCTCGTGCCGGTTATACTCCGGTATAAGGGGCAATTAATATAATAATAAGGATTTTGTGTACTCGCCGCGCAACTCGGTTCTTTGAGTTTATCTTCATGGAAAAATCTAAATTAACTACGTTAGAGCGCCATTATGTTAATTCCAAGACCTCTTTTGGCTCGTGGCCATCATTCTCCCAACTTAATACGAATTATAAATTTTTAATACTTTCAAACTTACCGTTTTTAATTTTTTGTTCTTTCAAACTTTCTATAATCGAAGATAATCCTTTCTTTTTCTCACATTGTCCGCTCAACACGTTCAAATTAAAATTTAATTCTTGATCGTTTGTTGTTGAAAACATAATTACTCCTGCAACAAAAAAAATATCTTAAAACTTTAAAATATTAAAACATTTTGTTATAGAGAGTTTCTTACGTTAAAATTTCGTTTTGTATGCGGTTTTTCGAAAATTTTGCGAGGATTTAATATTAGAACGGATGAAAACGCGGCGATCTCATCCGATTAAATCCGAGTGGACGGCGTCGCGACGCTTACACGGTGAGGTCGTGGCGCTGCCAGAGGTTAAAGTTAAAATAATGACCCGATGCGATGACCTGGCGACGCTGAAAACGTGCCGGAATTTTAAATTTAGACCGGCACCTTTCGCCCGTCTCTTTAAAAATAGGCACTCGCGAGCCAAGTGATATCCGTTTTCCACACACGGATTACAACAACCTAATTCTAAAATTTTCCCCAAAAAAGAATTCTTTTCCTATTAATTTAATACCAAAAATTTTAGTTTCATACTTTATTTTTCATTTCAAATATTATTTTATACCATAAATTTATCAAAATCGATTGTATTATTAATTAGATTCTAAGAAATGATTATCTTTGATTGTTAATTTTAAGAATTTTAAATTCAAAATTAATCCGATGTAGGCAACCCAAATTATTTAAATGCGTATTTAGTTGCTTGTATTTGTTAATCCATAAATAATAATAAATCCATCTATATTTGATTGATAACTTACTTAATTAAGTAGTCTAAAACTAACACTAGACCTTAATTCTGTGTCTAGTGTAAGTTCTAGCTTTAAATTCTAGCTTTAATTTTGTTGGTTACAGTCAAAAAAAGATGTAGTTGAATGTGAAAATCTTATTTACAGTTTATTATCAGTAAGCAAAAAATTGAGAAGAATAATAAAAATTATTTTTGAAAAGAATAATAAAATAATATGTGTCAAATTATATGAAAGCTTCCAATAAATTATATCTTGGTCCAATTAACGTGAAAATTAATGCAACAAATCAAGACGAAGATTTATAGATTTATGGCATAATTTTAACACAAAAATAACAACATTAAAATATGAAATTTACTGCGAAGAAAAAGGAATTAAAATAAATCATACAATTTCTTATTGTCCACAACAGAACGGAATGGCAGAACGATATAATAAAAACTAATCTTACTGAACTATGGCATAAAAAAATCAAATTTATCAAAGATTAAGGTATTTGGATGTGACGCAAATGTGCATATACCGAAAGAAAATAGAAATGGAAAGTTAGAAAAATAGTTTCAGAGGGATCCTGAAAAGAAGAAAATCATTACAACAGGAAATCTTTGATAAAAGAAAAGCAGAAAAATAAGTTATAATAAAAAATCAAAGTAATAGAATGGATGAAAAAAGAAGTAAGAGATAAATTACAAGAATGGAAAGAACATAAAAAGGTAAAGTGAATGAGGATGTAGAAGATGATGAAGATACAAAAGAGCTAGTAGACGAAAGAGAAGAAAATGAAATAAATGAAAATGGTGAAAAAGAGAGAAGAAACCAAAAAGATTTGAAGATTATGAATTAAATTTAAATGAAGAACCAATCTAATCACTGAAATTTATTTCTAAAAATTGTATCGGGCCATGATTTTTGAGGAATATTATGGATTGGGTTGGGGTGGTCTAATCTCTACCCTAGATTGGGTTGAAGCTCAATCTTTATATTGAATGATATGAAGTTGGAGCTTAACCCAATCTAACGAATCCTCTGAGTTACTTGAAAACTTAAACTAACTGTTAACTTTTAAATGAGACGAAGTTGAAACTCAACTCAACCCAACTATGTATCATCTCTTGTACTGAATTGAACTTATTGTTAGATTTCTTATTTTGGGTTGGATTTGGTTAGGTTGAGGTCCAACTTTACACCATCCCTCATTAAATGATCTAAAAATTTCTCGTAATTTGATATTCATTTTAACACCAACTTGCTATCTACCAATCGGGGACACCCCATTAGAATGAAGTTGAGGAATGCACCACAACAATTTATTAATCAAGTGGTAAAGTTCAATTATCTTTACATAATAACTTCTACTTTGTTTCAAATAGCATTAGTACGTAAGGGCAGGTAATTTTTCAATTTTTCATAGCTAAAAATCATTTCAAAATGATCTGTTTATCTTAAAATGCGATTTTTTAAAACGATACACAACATTACTCGAACAACGTTCCTATTTCGGGAGATTGTAGCGCTTTAGTCGCAAGCGAACTTGGCGGAGTGAAGATAAAATCGTCTTATATATATATATATACTAACATATACAAGAAATGATTTCACCTCAAATCGCCGAAGTCACTTGCGGACGAGGCGCTGGATATAAAATATTAAGAATAATTATTTTTATCTTTATCCATTTTTCATCGATGTATTAAATAAATTGGTATTAAAATGAATTTCTTCGTTTTTTTAACTTTTAATCGATGTATTTATTATTTATTTTCCGTCCCTTACATGTTTCGGCTATTTTTAGCCATCATCAGAGGGTTTCTGTAAACAAAATTTATCTGTCAAAATAAGATATAATTTAGAGAACACATAATAAAGTTAAAGAAACTTAATTATTAGATGGAAATTTTAGGTTATGAAGCACTTCTTAAGTGCATGCGTCCATTAATTTCCAAATATGAGGGCAACTAGAACAAATAGGCACAGGAAAGTATCTAAATAGTTTGTAGAGAATTAAATTCCCATAATTTATTTTTATAATTTTAAGTTTTTCATACTTTTATGTTATTGATATTAATTTTTGTCATTAAATTATTGTTTTTCATTGTTCCATTTATTCGGTTCTCTTTTAGTTATTTCTGGTAAATAACAGCTAACAATCTAAAGTTTATTCAATCACAGTTCATTGTAGAAATAATACTAATAATAATTTAAATAAATTAAACAAAAAACAGTCAAAATGTCATGGCCTTCTAACAAAAACATACGGTTTCTAGCATTTTACATATGATTTTGATAAATTCCTCAATAGCAAGAAAACTATAACAAATAGGTATAGGAATATTTGTAGATAATTTGTAGAGAATTAAATTCCCTTTCCGATAGGGTATATGTGGCGTTCCATTTAAAATTTTCAACTTTCACGCAATTGAATACAGAGAAACGGTAACTCAGTTTTTGACCAGCCTGTATAAGATATACTGATACAACAAATGGCAATCTATTTAGCAGCATATGAAGAGTTATCGTACCAATGCAAAATGTTTTTCAGTTAACGTTGGCTGAGATATGGGCTTGTAAAGAGCATGGTGATATTTGACAAAGAACACTTAAAATCAAAATAACTCGAAAACAAAAAACGGTATGTACCAATAACTATTATCAAAGTTATCATATTTTCTTACGTATAATTGAATGGTGTAATAAGAACTATAACATTCCATTTAAAATAACGAAGTTGAGGTCTACATCCGGTAGACTGGAAGTAGTGGCCATCTTGAAAATATTTTAGATTAATAAATCGGAATGAACAACCCATGTTACCAAAATTTCAAGCCTCTACGAATAGTGGAACCTAGAAAAATTCTAATGAACCAGTTACGTGAGACACCCTGTATATTTACTAGGATATAAAAGAAACAATTTCGCCTTAAATCGCCGAGGTCGCTTCCGGGCGAGGCGCTGGATATAAAATATTAACACAAAATCGTTTATTTTGAAAAATTGTAGCGCCTCGCCCGCTACGCGACCTCGGCGGAGTAAGCATAAAATCGTCTATAGGAAACTTTATATATTTACTAGGATATAAAAGCAACAATTTCATCTCAAATCGCCGAGGTCGCTCCGGGCGATGCGCTGAATATAAAATATTAACACAAAACCGTTTATTTTGGAAAATTGTAGCGCCTCGCCCGCTGCGCGACCTCGGCGGAGTAAGAATAAAATCGTCTACAGGAATCTTTATATATTTACTAATTGTAAGATATAAAAGGAACGATTTCGCTTCAAATCGCCGAGGTCGCTTCCGGGTGAGACGCTGGATATAAAATATTAACACAAAATCGTTTATTTTGGAAAATTGTATATAGGAGACTTTATATATTTACTAGGATTTAAAAGAAACGATTTCGCCTCAAATCGCCGAGGTCGCATCCGGGTGAGACGCTGGATATAAAATATTAACACAAAATCGTTTATTTTGGAAGATAGGAGCGCCTCGCCCGCTGCGCGACCTCGGCGTAGTAAGAATAAAATCGTCTATAGGAGACTTTATATATTTACTAGGATATAAAAAGAAACGATTTCACCTCAAATCACCGAGGTCGCTTTCGGGCGAGGCGCTGGACATAAAATATTAACACAAAATCGTTTAATTTAGAAAATTGTAGCGCCTCGCCCGCTGCGCGACCTCGGCGGAGAAAGAATAAAATCGTCTATAGGAGACTTTATATATTTACTAGGATATAAAAGTAACAATTTCATCTCAAATCGCCGAGGTCGCTTCCGGGCGAGGCGCTGGATATAAAATATTAACATAAAACCGTTTATTTTTGAAATTTCGCCCGCTGCGCGACCTCGGCGGAGTAAGAATAAAATCGTCTACAGGAGTCTATATATTTATTAATTGTAAGATATAAAAGGAACGATTTTATCTCAAATCGCCGAGGTCGCTTCCGGGCGAGGCGCTGGATATAAAATATTAACATAAAACCGTTTATTTTTGAAAATTGTAGCGCCTCGCTCGCTGCGCGACCTCGGCGGAGTAAGAATAAAATCGTCTACAGGAGTCTTTATATATTTACTAATTGTAAGATATAAAAGGAACGATTTCGCTTCAAATCGCCGAGGTCGCTTCCGGGTGAGACGCTGGATATAAGATATTAACACAAAATCGTTTATTTTGGAAAATTGTATATAGGAGACTTTATATATTTACTAGGATATAAAAAGAAACGATTTCGCCTCAAATCACCGAGGTCGCTTTCGGGCGAGGCGCTCGACATAAAATATTAACACAAAATCGTTTAATTTAGAAAATTGTAGCGCCTCGCCCGCTGCGCGACCTCGGCGGAGTAAGAATAAAATCGTCTATAGGAGACTTTATATATTTACTAGGATATAAAAGCAACAATTTCATCTCAAATCGCCGAGGTCGCTTCCGGGCGAGGCGCTGGATATAAAATATTAACATAAAACCGTTTATTTTTGAAAATTGTAGCGCCTCGCCCGCTGCGCGACCTCGGCGGAGTAAGAATAAAATCGTCTACAGGAGTCTTTATATATTTACTAATTGTAAGATATAAAAGGAACGATTTCGCTTCAAATCGCCGAGGTCGCTTCCGGGTGAGACGCTGGATATGAAATATTAACACAAAATCGTTTATTTTGGAAAATTGTATATAGGAGACTTTATATATTTACTAGGATTTAAAAGAAACGATTTCGCCTCAAATCGCCGAGGTCGCTTCCGGGTGAGACGCTGGATATAAAATATTAACACAAAATCGTTTATTTTGGAAGATAGGAGCGCCTCGCCCGCTGCGCGACCTCGGCGTAGTAAGAATAAAATCGTCTATAGGAGACTTTATATATTTACTAGGATATAAAAAGAAACGATTTCACCTCAAATCACCGAGGTCGCTTTCGGGCGAGGAGCTGGACATAAAATATTAACACAAAATCGTTTAATTTAGAAAATTGTAGCGCCTCGCCCGCTGCGCGACCTCGGCGGAGTAAGAATAAAATCGTCTATAGGAGACTTTATATATTTACTAGGATATAAAAGCAACAATTTCATCTCAAATCGCCGAGGTCGCTTCTGGGCGAGGCGCTGGATATAAAATATTAACATAAAACCGTTTATTTTTGAAAATTGTAGCGCCTCGCCCGCTGCGCGACCTCGGCGGAGTAAGAATAAAATCGTCTACAGGAGTCTTTATATATTTACTAATTGTAAGATATAAAAGGAACGATTTCGCTTCAAATCGCCGAGGTCGCTTCCGGGTGAGACGCTGGATATGAAATATTAACACAAAATCGTTTATTTTGGAAAATTGTATATAGGAGACTTTATATATTTACTAGGATTTAAAAGAAACGATTTCGCCTCAAATCGCCGAGGTCGCTTCCGGGTGAGACGCTGGATATAAAATATTAACACAAAATCGTTTATTTTGGAAGATAGGAGCGCCTCGCCCGCTGCGCGACCTCGGCGTAGTAAGAATAAAATCGTCTATAGGAGACTTTATATATTTACTAGGATATAAAAAGAAACGATTTCACCTCAAATCACCGAGGTCGCTTTCGGGCGAGGCGCTGGACATAAAATATTAACACAAAATCGTTTAATTTAGAAAATTGTAGCGCCTCGCCCGCTGCGCGACCTCGGCGGAGTAAGAATAAAATCGTCTATAGGAGACTTTATATATTTACTAGGATATAAAAGTAACAATTTCATCTCAAATCGCCGAGGTCGCTTCCGGGCGAGGCGCTGGATATAAAATATTAACATAAAACCGTTTATTTTTAAAAATTGTATATAGGAGACTTTATATATTTACTAGGATATAAAAGAAACGATTTCGCCTCAAATCGCCGAGGTCGCTTCCGGGCGAGGCGCTGGATATAAAATATTAACACAAAATCGTTTATTTTGAAAAATTGTAGCGCCTCGCCCGCTACGCGACCTCGGCGGAGTAAGAATAAAATCGTCTGTAGGAGACTTTATCTATTTACTAGGATATAAAGGAAACGATTTCGCCTCAAATCGCCGAGATCGCTTCTGAGTGAGGCGCTGGACATAAAATTTTAACACAAAATCGTTTATTTTGGAAAATTGTAGCGCCTCGCCCGCTGCGCGACCTCGGCGGAGTAAGAATAAAATCGTCTGTAGGAGACTTTATCTATTTACTAGGATATAAAAGAAACGATTTCGCCTCAAATCGCCAAGGTCGCTTCGGGGCGAGGCGCCGGATATAAAATATTATCACAAAATCGTTTATTTTGGAAGATTGTAACGCCTCGCCCGCTGCGCGACCTCGGCGGAGTAAGAATAAAATCGTCTATAGGAGACTTTATATATTTACTAGGATATAAAAGCAACAATTTCATCTCAAATCGCCGAGGTCGCTTCCGGGCGAGGCGCTGGATATAAAATATTAACACAAAACCGTTTATTTTGGAAAATTGTAGCGCCTCGCCCGCTGCGCGACCTCGGCGGAGTAAGAATAAAATCGTCTACAGGAGTCTTTATATATTTACTAATTGTAAGATATAAAAGGAACGATTTCGCTTCAAATCACCGAGGTCGCTTCCGGGTGAGACGCTGGATATAAAATATTAACACAAAATCGTTTACTTTTAAAAATTGTATATAGGAGACTTTATATATTTACTAGGATATAAAAGAAACGATTTCGCCTCAAATCGCCGAGGTCGCTTCCGGGCGAGGCGCTGGATATAAAATATTAACACAAAATCGTTTATTTTGAAAAATTGTAGCGCCTCGCCCGCTGCGCGACCTCGGCGGAGTAAGAATAAAATCGTCTGTAGGAGACTTTATCTATTTACTAGGATATAAAGGAAACGATTTCGCCTCAAATCGCCGAGATCGCTTCTGAGTGAGGCGCTGGACATAAAATATTAACACAAAATCGTTTATTTTGGAAAATTGTAACGCCTCGCCCGCTGCGCGACCTCGGCGGAGTAAGAATAAAATCGTCTATAGGAGACTTTATATATTTACTAGGATATAAAAGCAACAATTTCATCTCAAATCGCCGAGGTCGCTTCCGGGCGAGGCGCTGGATATAAAATATTAACACAAAACCGTTTATTTTGGAAAATTGTAGCGCCTCGCCCGCTGCGCGACCTCGGCGGAGTAAGAATAAAATCGTCTACAGGAGTCTTTATATATTTACTAATTGTAAGATATAAAAGGAACGATTTCGCTTCAAATCACCGAGGTCGCTTCCGGGTGAGACGCTGGATATAAAATATTAACACAAAATCGTTTACTTTTAAAAATTGTATATAGGAGACTTTATATATTTACTAGGATATAAAAGAAACGATTTCGCCTCAAATCGCCGAGGTCGCTTCCGGGCGAGGCGCTGGATATAAAATATTAACACAAAATCGTTTATTTTGAAAAATTGTAGCGCCTCGCCCGCTGCGCGACCTCGGCGGAGTAAGAATAAAATCGTCTGTAGGAGACTTTATCTATTTACTAGGATATAAAGGAAACGATTTCGCCTCAAATCGCCGAGATCGCTTCTGAGTGAGGCGCTGGACATAAAATATTAACACAAAATCGTTTATTTTGGAAAATTGTAACGCCTCGCCCGCTGCGCGACCTCGGCGGAGTAAGAATAAAATCGTCTATAGGAGACTTTATATATTTACTAGGATATAAAAGCAACAATTTCATCTCAAATCGCCGAGGTCGCTTCCGGGCGAGGCGCTGGATATAAAATATTAACACAAAACCGTTTATTTTGGAAAATTGTAGCGCCTCGCCCGCTGCGCGACCTCGGCGGAGTAAGAATAAAATCGTCTACAGGAGTCTTTATATATTTACTAATTGTAAGATATAAAAGGAACGATTTCGCTTCAAATCACCGAGGTCGCTTCCGGGTGAGACGCTGGATATAAAATATTAACACAAAATCGTTTATTTTGGAAAATTGTATATAGGAGACTTTATATATTTACTAGGATTTAAAAGAAACGATTTCGCCTCAAATCGCCGAGGTCGCATCCGGGTGAGACGCTGGATATAAAATATTAACACAAAATCGTTTATTTTGAAAAATTGTAGCGCCTCGCCCGCTGCGCGATCTCGGCGGAGTAAGAATAAAATCGTCTGTAGGAGACTTTATCTATTTACTAGGATATAAAGGAAACGATTTCGCCTCAAATCGCCGAGATCGCTTCTGAGTGAGGCGCTGGACATAAAATATTAACACAAAATCGTTTATTTTGGAAAATTGTAGCGCCTCGCCCGCTGCGCGACCTCGGCGGAGTAAGAATAAAATCGTCTGTAGGACACTTTATCTATTTACTAGGATATAAAAGAAACGATTTCGCCTCAAATCGCCAAGGTCGCTTCGGGGCGAGGCGCCGGATATAAAATATTATCACAAAATCGTTTATTATGGAAGATTGTAACGCCTCGCCCGCTGCGCGACCTCGGCGGAGTAAGAATAAAATCGTCTATAGGAGACTTTATATATTTAGTAGGAAATAAAAGAAACGAATTCGCCTCAAATGGCCGAGGTCGCTTCCGGGCGAGGCGCTGGATATAAAATATTAATTGGTATCATATATTTCGGAAAATCTTTTGTATAAATAAATTCCAAAAACATTTTTTCTTTCGTTTTTTTAAAGTTCTCTTAACGTTCTTTTATTGATAAATAACTTTGTTAATTAGTCTCTTTCATAGATGTCGACAAAAACTACAAAACTATTAAAATATATTAAATTAAAATTAATTTTGCTTCTTCTTTATAATCAAATTAATTATAAAATAATAAGTTATGAAAAAATAATTCAATTTTTATCGTAAAGTTATTGGATTTCATTTATAATAACACAACTAACCTCCATTATATGTGAAATATTTTTTAATCGACTAAAATATTATTATTATTATAATATTGTTATCGATTTAATAAAATGAAATCATTTATAAATATTAATTATATTAAAAATATTTAATTTAATTCACACATTTGTCCCTAGATGGCGAATATAATTGTTCTAATTTTATTAAATAAACAATTCAAATTAATAAAATACTCACATAAAGTATTCACTTTTCCACCCAACACCATAATCAAATATGAATCACAACAAATTTAAATCGCGATATTTAACTAAATAAATAAAAATAAACATCTCACTTTATAACATTAACCAAAAAAACCACTTCCTCGTTTAAAATGTTTTGATATCTACAATTTCCGTTGTTAATATATTTTTCATTTCATTTGTAAGTAATGTTAATTGAGTGAAATAAATAAGTTGTTTTAAAAATGGTTTTAACAGTAAGTAGGGCGCGAGTTATCTTTCGTGCCTTATTTGTAATACACAATTTATATCCAGGTACGCTTCGTTATCGCGGGTCACACCATTCGTTATCAATGTGCGGCCAATATATTGTGTCATATGTCGCCGTTCGTGGTTCCAGCTCCGGTAAAGGTCACCGACGGAGGAGTTTTTTGATGACACAATCATTTTTTTGCTTCATCAAGACATTTATTAATAAATGTCTTTTTTTAATTTTAATTTAAAAAAAATATAAAACAATTAATTTTTATTTTTTAATTAATTTTTTAAAATGATAAAACGATTTTATCATTTTAAATAATAACCTTTTTGTTCACCACTGTATATCATATACGATTTCATTTCCCCAATACTGTACACAAAATTATTTTTGACATTTGACATGTTTGGTGGTTTCGCGCCTAACTTCGTACGTGTTTTATAACCTTCATCTGCCGTTGTAATTATTATTTTTTTAGTTATTTTCAGATTGTGATAGAATTTTGAATAAAGATGTATATTGAATTGAAACAAATAACGCGCCAATAAATAATCCACGTAAAACCGCGTTATTTACGATGTATTTCGACCAATCCGGGGTGAGTTCGTAATAATGAGAAATTTTCTTTCATGGTTAATTTTATTATTTGTTATTAACGGCAGTTAGCGATGGTTAGCGGGGCCGAAACCGCCGATATTCCGGGAATTGAGAGCGAATACGTTCAAACTCAATGCGTTTTGGCGGATGGAGGTGATAGGTTTGGAGTTTGTGCTTTAGCATTCGATCAAAATGAGGAATTATTATGGATGGGGAATCAAGGGGTGAAAAAAATTTTTTGCTTGTTTCATTTTGAGATAAAATCCTTTTTAGGGTCATGTTACTTCGTATTATACAGGAATTATGCAAAAATACACCTCATTTCAAGTGCATTCGTCTCAAGATATCCGTCAAATTCTTACCATAGACGAAGGAATTTTAGCCTTAACAGCTACAAGTCTTAGGTGTCAAATTCGAAGAGGAATTCCTGTTTTTACTCATATGTCCTCAAACATGACAGAAATGCAATGTATGCTTCAGTTATCACCGTCTCGGTTGTTATTGGCTGGGCATCAAGATAAATTGATCGATTTTAATTTATCTGTTTGTAAAGAAACTAATTTGGTAATACTTTTTGTGATTTAGTTTTTTTGAATAATTTTAATGTGATTGTAGGTTGATGTTGGTGAAACTGGTTGTGCAATGTTACGGGGCCACAGTCGATTTGTTTGTGCTGGTAATCCGATGGGTCGAATTGATCTAAGGGACCCAAATTCTTTGAAGATTGAGCATACACTTGAAACTCATAGTGGTAGCTTGAGTGATTTTGATATTCAAGGAAATTTATTAGTTACATGTGGGTTTAGTAATAGGTTAGTTTAATTTTTTTTTTTGCATAGCCCCTTTATTTGATGGCGACTTCATATGTTTACTAAGCCATACAAGGAACAATTTGGCTTCAAATCGCCGAGGTCGCTTGCGGGCGAAGCCCTGGTTCTGAAATGTTTATTTAAAACCGTCCATTTTTTAAAATAAAGTCCTCTTAAGGCGACTTTGTATATTTACTAAGATATACAAGGAACGATTTGACCTCAAATCGACGAGGTCGCTTGTGGGCAAGGCCCTTGTTTTGAAATGTTTACATGAAATCGTCCATTTTTGAAGATAAACCTCTCTTAAGGCCACTTTGTATATTTACTAAGATATACAAGGAACGATTTGACCTCAAATAGCCGAAGTCGCTTGCAGGCGAGGCCCTGATTTTGAAAATCGTCCATTTTTGAAGATAAAGCCCGCTTAAGGAGACTTTGTATATTTACTAAGATACACAAGGAACGATTTGACCTCAAATCGTCGAGGTTGCTTGTGGGCAAGGCTCTTATTTTGAAATGTTTACATGAAATCGTCCATTTTTGAAGATAAACCCCTCTTAAGGCCACTTTGTATATTTACTAAGATATACAAGGAACAGTTTGACCTCAAATAGCCGAGGTCGCTTGCAGGCGAGGCCCTGGTTTGAAATGTTTACACAAAATCATCCATTTTTGAAGATAAAGCCCGCTTAAGGCGATTTTGTATATTTACTAAGATATACAAGGAACGATTTGACCTCAAACCGCCGAGGTCGCTTGCGGGCGAGGCCCTGGATTTGAAATAATTACATATAATCGTTTGTTTTGGAGATTGTAGTGCCTCGCCCGCAAGCGACCTCGGTTAAGTGGAAATAAAATCGTCTTATAAGAGACTTTATACATTTACTAAAATATATAAGGAACGATTTGACCTCAAATCGCTGAGGTCGCTTGCAGGCGAGGCCCTGGTTTTAAAATGTTTACAAAAAATCGTCCATTTTTGAAGATAAACCCCTCTTAAGGCGACTTTGTATATTTACTAAGATATACAAAAGAACGATTTGACCTCAAATCGCCGAGGTCGCTTACGGGCGAGGCCCTTGTTTTGAAATGTTTACACAAAATCGTCCATTTTTTAAAATAAACCCCTCTTAAGGCGACTTTGTATATTTACTAAGATATACAAGGAACGATTTGACCTCAAATCGCTGAGGTCGCTTATGGGCGAGGCCCCGGTTTTGAAATGTTTACAAAAAATCGTCCATTTTTGAAGATAAACCCCTCTTAAGGCCACTTTGTATATTTACTAAGATATACAAGGAACGGTTTGACCTCAAATAGCCGAGGTCGCTTGCAGGCGAGGCCCTGGTTTTGAAATGTTTACACAAAATCATTCATTTTTGAAGATAAAGCCCGCTTAAGACGACTTTGTATATTTACTAAGATATACAAGGAACGATTTGACCTCAAATCGCCGAGGTCGCTTGCGGGCGAGGCCTTGGATTTGAAATAATTACATATAATCGTTTGTTTTGGAGATTGTAGTGCCTCGCCCGCAAGCGACCTCGGTTAAGTGGAAATAAAATCGTCTTATAGGAGACTTTATACATTTACTAAAATATACAAGGAACGATTTGACCTCAAATCGCTGAGGCCGCTTGCGGGCGAGGCCCTGGTTTTGAAATGTATACAAAAAATCGTCCATTTTTGAAGATAAACCCCTCTTAAAGCAACTTTGTATATTTACTAAGATATACAAAGGAACGATTTGACCTCAAATCGCCAAGTCGCTTGCGGTCGAGGTCTTTGTTTTGAAATGTTTACACAAAATCGTCCATTTTTTAAGATAAACCCCGCTTAAGGCGACTTTGTATATTTACTAAGATACACAAGGAACAATTTGACCTCAAATAGCCAAGGTCGCTTGCGGGCGAGGCCCTGCTTTTCAAATGTTTACATAAAATCATCCATTTTTGAAGATAAAGCCCGCTTAAGGCGACTTTGTATATTTACTAAGATATATAAGGAACGATTTGACCTCAAATCGCCGAGGTTGCTTGCGGGCGAGACCCTGGATTTAAAATGTTTAGATAAAATTGTTTTGGAAGATTGTAGTACCTCGCCCGCAAGCGACTTCGGCTGAGTAGAAATAAAATCGTCTTAAAGCAGACTTTATGCATTTACTAAAATATACAAGGAACGATTTGACCTCAAATCGCCGAGATCGCTTGCCGCCGAGGCCCTTGTTTTGAAATGTTTACATGAAATCGTCCATTTTTGAAGATAAATCCCTCTTAAGGCGGCTTTGTATATTTACTAAGATATACAAGGAACGACTTGACCTTAAATCACCGAAGTCGCTTGCAGGCGAGGCCCTGGTTTTGAAACGTTTACATAAAACCATCCATTTTTGAAGATAAAGCCCGCTTAAGGCGACTTTGTATATTTACTAAGATATACAAGGAACGATTTGACCTCAAATCGCCGAGGTCGCTTGTGGGCGAGGCTCTGGATTTGAAATAATTACATAAAATCGTTTGTTTTGGAGATTGTAGTGCCTCGCCCGCAAGCGACCTCGATTAAGTGGAAATAAAATCGTCTTATAGGAGACTTTATACATTTACTAAAATATACAAGGAACAATTCGACCTCAAATCGCTGAGGTCGCTTGCGGGTGAGGCCCTGGTTTTGAAATGTTCACACAAAATCGTCCATTTTTTAAGATAAACTCCTCTTAAGGCGACTTTGTATATTTACTAAGATATACAAGGAACGATTTCACCTCAAATAGCCGAGGTCGCTTGCGGGCGATGCCCTGGTCACAGAATAACCAGAAGTGACACTGGAGCTATCCCGCCAAAATTGGTGTTGTAAAATAAGGGGTGCCGATAATGCGCCTGTAATGACGTTATAGTCACGTGGTCCTTATTGCAATTAATTTAAAAATATGTTTCTCAATTATTCGGTTTAAGTTATTATCAACCGTAAATACATTTTTATTTTAAATAAATATTATTTGACATTACTTTGAGTATACATTAAAAATATGTTTATTCAAATATGCGCCTGTTGTGACGTCAAAATCACGTGATGGTACCCCTTATTTTAAATCAAGGTCAAGAAACGAAGTGCCGCCAACATCAAACGAATCGGCGTTAGTGTCACTTCTGGTTATTCTATGCCATGGTTTTGAAATATTTACATAAAATTATCCATTTTTGAAGATAAAGCCCGCTTAAGGCGACTTTGTATATTTATTAAGATATACAAGGAACGATTTGACCTCAAATCGCCGAGGTCGCTTGCGGGCGAGGCCCTGGATTTGAAATAATTACATATAATCGTTTGTTTTGGAGATTGTAGTCCCTCGCCCGCAAGCGACCTCGGTTAAGTGGAAATAAAATCGTCTTATAGGAGACTTTATACATTTACTAAAATATACAAGGAACGATTTGACCTCAAATCGCTGAGGTCGCTTGCGGGCGAGGCCCTGGTTTTGAAATGTTTACACAAAATCGTCCATTTTTAAAGATAAAGCCCACTTAAGGCAACTTTGTATATTTACTAAGATATACAAGGAACGATTTGACCTCATATTGCCGAGGTCGCTTGCGGGCGAGGCCCTGGATTTGAAATAATTACATAAAATCGTCTATTATGGAAGATTGTAGAGCCTCGCCCGCAAGCGATCTCGGCTGAGTGGGAATAGAATCCTCTTTATAGAAGACTATATGTTCACTAAAATATACAAGGAACGATTTGACCTCAAATCGCCGAGATCGCTTACGGACGAGGCCCTGGATTTGAAATGTTTACATAAAATCGTCTATTATGGAAGATTGTAGAGCCCCGCCCGCAAGCGACTTCGGCTTAGTGGAAATAAATTCGTCTTATAGGAGATTTACTAAAATATACAAGGAACGATTTGACCTCAAATCGCCGAGGTCGCTTGCGACCGAGATCCTTGTTTTGAAATGTTTAAACAAAATCGTCCATTTTTGAAGATAAACCCTTCTTAAGGCGACTTTGTATATTTACTAAGATATATAAGAAACGATTTGACCTCAAATCGTCGAGGTCGCTTGCGGACGAGGCCCTTGTATTGAAATGTTGACACAAAATCGTCCATTTTTGAAGATAAACCCCTCTTAAGGCGACTTTGTATATTTACTAAGATATATAAGAAACGATTTGACCTCAAATCGTCGAGGTCGCTTGCGGACGAGGCCCTTGTATTGAAATGTTGACACAAAATCGTCCATTTTTGAAGATAAACCCCTCTTAAGGCGACTTTGTATATTTACTAAGATATATAAGAAACGATTTGACCTCAAATCGTCGAGGTCGTTTGCGGACGAGGCCCTTGTATTGAAGTGTTGACACAAAATCGTCCATTTTTGAAGATAAACCCCTCTTAAGGCGACTTTGTATATTTACTAAGATATACAAGGAACGAATTGACCTCAAATCGCCGAGGTCGCTTCCGGGTGAGGCGTTGGATATAGAATGTTTACATAAAATTGTCTAATTTGGAAAATTGTAGCGCCTTGCCCGCAACCGACCTCGGCTGAGTGGGAATAAAATCGTCTTGTAGGCGACTTTACAGTATTGGACAAAACATGTGCAACTCACATCGAGCAATCATAAAAAGCATCAGTAAACTTCAATGTTTCGAAATCGAGCAAATTGCTGCCAGTTGATGGTTCAGGAGTCTAGATGGTTGCAGCATGATTATTGCAGCAATCAGCTGTCAACCGATAGTTCGCCGTTGGTGTTTTGTTGACAAGAGCTATTTTGCGCTGGTCAAAATAAGTGCAACTTCTCGCTTTCTTGGACTTATTCCCATAGAAGTGTTAAAAACAGGTGGAAAAAGGTTTCGTTTGTTGACAAAAGTGTTCTTACTTGCGTTATTGTACCATAACAAGGTTAATATTGCATGATAAACATTGAGAAAGGTCAATATTCAAAATGGCTCCTGATAGCCTTGGATTGACAATTCGAAAGAAAATAATCGATGGTTTTATGGATCTTTGTATATTTACCAAGATATACAAGGAACGATTTCGCCTCAAACCGCCGAGGTCGCTTGCGGGCGAGGTGCTGGAGTTGAAATGTTTACATAAAATCGTCCATTTTAGACGATTATAGTGGGAATAAAATCGTCTCTCACATTAAAGTGAGTTACATTTTGCTGAACCCTAATTCTAACTGTCAAAATTCGATTCGCTTAAAGAATCCTGCATCTCCGGTTTTTATTGACTTTATTTGACAAAAATCGACCATAATTCAAAAAGCAAAAAGTTTGAAAATAACCTATTAAGTAAATATTATTTGTGATGAATCACAAGAGTATAATCCATAACCAGTTACTACCTAGATATGAGAATATAGCAGAGATATAACAAACATTTTCAAAACGGCATAATTTCGGGGTTCCAGCATAAAAATCAACCACAACTTAAAACTAAAACGGATAGAAAGTTTATTTTTGCATGAATGAACCATAAACACTAATACATAAGAGGACTTTGAGGGAATTATCAAAAATTTAAAGTCATCATTTATGAGTCTTACTATAATAAAAAAAAACTCAAAAATCAAAATCGATGAAGAAAAGTTTAATGCAGGAAGTGTATTAACGATTCATCATCCATAACTCCTTAAAATTTGTCTATTTAGTTTTGCAGTAATAGCGCCAAAATCACTAAAGTATCATAATTAATGATTTTTATTACAAAACTTTCATAACTCAAAAATCAAAATGGTTAAATTTGCTAAAATTGTCCATAATGATTAAGAAAAGTATAATCTAACCTGAATACCCTCATTCACTAAAATCAACCACAAACTAAAGCTGACAAAAAGGTACTTTTTTATAAACAATGAGCTATAAACGAGTAGTACATCACCAGACACAATCTAGATATAAAAATTCTGGGAGAATTATCAAAATTCAACAGAAAACATTTTCAAAAACATACATTCCTTATATTTCCTTAGCAACCTCAACAATTTTTTTATTATCTTCTCGATGTATCGCCCTTTATTTTTTTGTAAACACTTCATTGATTCAAAATAAAATTTTTTTAGGCAAGGTAATTTATCGGTGGACCGATTTTTGATGGTTTACGATTTACGAATGCTCCGTGCTGTTACCCCAATTCAAACAGTCTTAGATCCCTTGTATTTGCGATTTTTACCATCAGTTACATCGCGATTAACCGTTGTTTCGGCGTTGGGACAAATACAATTGGTCGATACGGTGGCCCTTTCAGAGCCGAGGTTGTGTTTGCTTCAAATCGACAGTCCCGGAGCGATGTGTTTGGCTTTCGACATAAGCTCGACGAGTCAAGCGATGGCTTTCGGCGATAACGCCGGTTCGATACATTTATTCGCCGGGACGCACGATCCGATTTTCAATTCGTACTCGAGAATGACGGAACACGCGGATCAAGTAACTCCGTTACCCAGTTTTACTATCGATGATTACGAGACGCCTTTATCGTCAGTTCCGTTACCCATCGTTCACACCGATATGCCGTTAGCTTCTGATTGGCCCCCCCAGTTGATGAAGAAGTGTTATCGGTGAGAATTATGTTTATTTTTTTTTTTGGGGGATTTAATTTTTGTGATTTTTTTTAGAAAATCATCTCCCATCGATCCGGATATTTTAAAAACGATGAAAATGCAGGGTCCGATTGGTTATGCGCCTAATCCGAAATCGACGAGGAGAAATCAAGTGAGAGTTCGCAATAAGTTACCTTTAATTTGTTATTATTAAGAAATTTTGTTTTCCAATTCATAATGGGTTCCTATTTTTACTCGAATATAAGAAAAGAATGTTTTATTTTTTGATATGGAGAGAATTCCTTTATTTATTTGTTTGTTTCATTAATATTGATTTTGTTTTTTTATGAATCGAGATTTTCGTTGGATTTGTTGTTAAAAGGGAAATGTTGGAGTGAATAAAAGATTTATTACAAACTTCAAGTTGATTTTCAATTGAATGAAGTGTCAACTTAATTTTTTGTCGCGTCTTGTGTAAAAATGACATTGTCAAAGCTCAGGAGCTTAGAAATCTTTACCCACAACCGATTAATCTGATGATTATTTTATCATTTACTAAATAGAAATTGTCTTTTTTAAACAGGTGATGTATAACCTGGAGAAAAATGGCGCTAGATCCCAAGTAAGCAAGCAATACGCTCCAGAGAGTCGCAATCAAAAGCAACAACTTGAAGGAGATGGTGGTTCTTTTGTGGCGATACCGAAAAGGTACAGAAAATTGGATATGAAGTATAATAAATTGGGTACTGAGGATTTTCCGTTTGAACAGTACAACAAAACTGGATTACCCGGATTGGAAGCCATGTTACCAAACGCTTATTGCAACGCAATGTTACAAGTAATTCACCAATTACAAGTTAAAATCAATATAAATCACGAATTTTTAGGTGTTATATTACACAGAGCCATTAAGAGCAGCCCTTTTATCCCACCTTTGCGTGAAAGAATTCTGTTTATCATGCGAATTAGGATTTTTATTCCACATGCTCTCGACGGCCCAAGGGCAACCATGCCAACCCGGAAACTTTTTGCGCGCCTTTCGAACCGTACCGGAAGCATCCGCCTTAGGATTAATCCTAAGCGATCTCCACCCGGAAGCGAAATCAAAAATCGATATCGGAGCCCTCATTCAGGTTTATTTACTTAAAAAAATAAATTATTTAAATAACCAAATTAATTTTAGAGCTGGAATCGATTCATACTACATCAGATGCACGTCGAATTATTGGAAACGAAAAAAAAGAAAGAAGAAGGCCGCCTAATACGTAAACCTTTCGTGTATAAGGAAACAGATTTTCCCAGTATATTGGGAAGTTCCGATAGGAAAAGAATCCCTCAAGGTATGTTGTAATCCCGTACAATTAAAACGAATAATTTTATGGTTTAGCCCAAGACGTTCCCGTTTCAAAATTAGAGGAGGAGAAGCGGGAAGATGAAAGCGAAATTAGTCAGCTTTTTGGAACTAAACAATTACACATTAATTCGTGCTTAAAATGCGGATATGAGGTAAATTAATAATTTGAAAGGAAATTAATAAAATTAAGTGGTAAGTTTTGCAATAAAAAATACATATAGACAATTTAAGTTGATAATGACGTTTCTTTTCGTCATCCATTATAAATTAATACTTTCCTTTAGCGTTTATTTTATTATTGTGGTGTATATTATATAGCATTACTGTAATGAAGATTTCACAAAGCTTGGTTTTAGTTAAACAATGTAATTACTGCCAATTATATGTTAGATACAGCTTCCAATAGACTTGAAATGCAATGAATTGCTTCCATGAATGTTGACACTGCCTCAAGAAGACATAATACTGCTTCCAAATGACTTGATACTACGTTTAGAAGACTTTAACAGTGAAAAGTTCTAGGATTATTGTGTGATGAAGCAATAACTTGATACAAGAGACTAAATAGTACATCTATAAAACATGGAATGTTTCCAAAAGATATAATATTGGTTTTAGAAGACTTTAAATGCTTCCAAAAGACTAGTTACTGCCCCTGGAGGACTTGATACTGCATCTAGAAGACTTGAAATGGTTCCAGAAGTCTTGGAATTGATTCTGAAAGACTCCATGTGGCTCCAGAAGACTTCAACTGTTTCCAAAAGACTTGCTACTACCCCTGGAGGGCTTGATATTGTTTCTAGAAGACTTGAACTGCTTCCAGAAGACCTGATACTACATCTGAAAAACTTGCAATATTACTAGAAGACTTAGTATTGCTTCTGGAAGACTTAATATTGCTTCTGGAAGACTTAATATTGCTTCTGGAAGACTTAATATTGCTTCTGGAAGACTTAGTATTGCTTCTGGAAGACTCCAAATGATTCCAAAAGACTTCAAATGCGTCCAAAAAACTTGCCACTGCCCCTGGACTTTATACTGCTTCTAGAAAACTTGAACTGCTACCAGAAGACTTGATACTACATCTGAAAAACTTGCAATGCTTCCAGAAGACTTAGTATTACTTCTGGAAAACTCCAAATGATTCCAAAAGCATTCAAATGGTTCCAAAAGACTTGTTACTGCCCCTGGAGAACTTGATACTACATCTACAAAACTTGCAATGCTTCCAGAAGACCTAGTATTGCTTCTGGAAGACTCCATATGGATCCAGAAAACTTCAAATGTTTCCAAAAGGCTTGTTACTGCTCCTGGAGGACTTGATACTGCTTCTAGAATACTTGAAATGGTTTCAGAAGTCTTAGAATTGCTTCTGAAAGACTCCTTATGGTTTCAAAGGATTTTAAATATTTCCAAAAGACTTTCTACTGCCCCTGGAGGACTTGATACTGCTTCTAGAAAACTTGAACTGCTTCCAGAAGACTTGATACTACATCTGAAAAACTTGCAATGCTTCCAGAAGACTTAGTATTACTTCTGGAAAACTCCAAATGATTCCAAAAGCATTCAAATGGTTCCAAAAGACTTGTTACTGCCCCTGGAGGACTTGATGCTACATCTACAAAACTTGCAATGCTTCCAGAAGACTTAGTATTGCTTCTGAAAGACTCCATATGGATCCAGAAAGCTTCAAATGTTTCCAAAAGACTTGTTACTGGTCCTGGAGGACTTGATACTGCTTCTAGAATACTTGAAATGGTTTCAGAAGTCTTAGAATTGCTTCTGAAAGACTCCATATGGTTCCAAAGGATTTTAAATATTTCCAAAAGACTTTCTACTACCCCTGGAGGACTTGATACTGCTTCTAGAAGACTTGAACTGCTTCCAGAAGACTTGATACTACATCTGAAAAACTTGCAATATTTCCAGAAGACTTAGTTTTGCTTCTGAAAGACTCCAAATGATTCCAAAAGACTTCCAATGCTTCCAAGAGACTTGCCACTGCTCCTGGAGGACTTGATACTGCTTCTAGAAGACTTGAAACGCTTCCAGAAGACTTAATACTGCTTCTAGAAGACTTGAAATGCTCCCAGAGGACTTGGCATTGCTTCTAGAGGACTCCATATGGCCCCAGAAGATATCCAATGCTTTCAAAAGACTTGTTATTGCCCCTGAAGACCTTGATACTGCTTCTAGAAAATTTGATACTGTTTCTAGAAGACTTGAAATGCTTTCAAACAACCTGATATTGCTTCTGGAAGAATCCAAATGGATCTAGAAGACTTCAAATTCTTCTAAAAGACTTGCTACTGCCCCTACAGGACATAATACTGCTTCTAGAAGACTTGAGCTACTACCTGAAGACTTGGTACTACATCTACAAAACTTACAATGATTCCAGAAGACTTGATACTACTTCTAGAAGACATGAAATGCTTAAAGAAAATTTAGTACTGCTTCTGGAGACTCCATATGGTTCTAGAAGACTTCAAATGCTTCCAAAGGACTTGCAACTGCCCCTGGAGGACTTGATACTGCTTCTAGAAGACTTGAAATGGTTTTAGAAGACTTGGTGTTGATTCTGGAAGATTCCATATGGTTCCAGAAAACTTCCAATGCTTCCAAAATACTTGTTACTGCTTCTAGAAGAGTGGATAATGCCTCTAGAAGTTTTGATGTTGTCTTTCAAAGACTTGAAATACTTCCAGAAGGCTGAATATTGCTTCTGGAAGACTCCATATGGTTCTAGAAGACTTCAAATTCTTCCAAAAGACTTGTTACTACCCTTACAGGACTTGATACTGCTTCTAGAATACTTGAGCTGCTTCCAAAAGACTTGATCCTGCTTCTAGGAGACTAGATAATGCCTCTAGAAGTTTTGATATTGTCTTTAGAAGACTTAAAATGCTTTCAGAAGGCTTAGTATTGCTTCTGGAAGATTCCATATAGTTCCAGAAGACTTCAAATTCTTCTAAAAAAACTTCTTACTGCCTCTGGAACACTTGAATTGCTTCCAAAAGATTTGGAACAACTTCTAGAAAACTTGGAAAATTTGATTTTGATGTCAAAATACCATATATTATTGGTAAAATACAAAACCTCATGTTAGAAGTGTAAAAACTGCCAATTAAAGATCAGATACTGCTTCCAAAAGACTTCAAATGCTTACAGAATACTTTATACTGGTTGCAAAACTGCTGGCAGAAGACTTTTTATTGCAGAAAGCTCTTGACAAAATGTGATTTTGTTTCCAAAACACCAAATACTTTTAGTTAAATACACTATCCTCATATTAGATGCTTGAAATGCTTCCAAAAGATTTGGTGCAACTTCTAGAAAACTTGGAAAATTTGATTATTGTGTCAAAATACCAAATATTATTGGCTAAATATAAAACCTCATGTTAGAAGTTCAAAAATTGCCAATTAAAGATCAGATACTGCTTCCAAAAGACTTCAAATGCTTACAGAATACTTGATACTGGCTGCAAAACTACTGACAGAAGACTTTTTTATTGCAGAAAGCTAGAAACTATTGACAAAATGAGATTTTGTTTCTAAAACACCAAATACTCTTAGCTAAATACACTACCCTCATATTAGATGCTTGAAATGCTTCCAAAAGATTTGGTACAACTTCTAGAAAACTTGGAAAATTTGATTTTTGTGTCAAAATACCAAATATTATTGGTAAAATATAAAACCTCATGATAAAAGTTTAAAAACTGCCAATTACAGACCAAATACTGCTTCCAAAAGGCTCCAAATGCTTCCAGAAACACCAAATACTCTTAGCTAAACACAATCTTCATATTAGATGCTTGAAATGCTTCCAAAAGATTTGAAATGCTTTTAAAAAACTGGATATTGCTTCTAGAGGACTTGAAGTACTTCTAGAACACTTAATAGCAGTTATAAATCTACTGGCAGTAGACCTTTTTATTGCAAAAGGCAAGAAATTATTAATTAAATTTGATTTTACTCCCAAAACACCAAATATCATTGGCAAAATACAAAGTCTTCAAATTAGAAGGTCAAGAATTGTTAATTAAAGACTTGTCTTAATATCTTGATATTGCTTCCAAAAGGTTTGAAATACTTCCAAAAGGGTTGAGTTGCTTCCAAGAAACTTGATACTGCTCTTGGAAGTCTTCATATTACTTTCAGTAGACTTGAAATACTTCCAGAAGATTGATACTGCTTATAAAACTGCTATCACAAGACATTTTTATTGCAAAAAAACAAGAAACTGTTGGCAAAACACAAAATCTTCATGTTAGAAATTCAAAAAATTTTCAATTAAGGACTAGACACTGCTTGTGAAACTCTAAACATTATTGTCAAAAGATATTTTCATTACAAACTAATCGAGAGAGTATTTCGATAATCCGATCTATGCATGTATCCTCGGTCTTGCTAAGGAATAAGAGAAATTTTAATGCTAATTGCAATTAAAACAATATTTTTTTTAAATTGTAGGTTCGAAAAGAATCTCGATTATTAGCTTGTAACTTAATGTACCCAACAAACGAGCCAGATCGAGACGAATGGTCCTTTTGCGACATTCTAACCCGTTCGTTAAACCCAAGACAAACGACCCCGGCTTGGTGTGATAAATGCAGCAAATTCACCCCTACATCTCAAGCTAGAATAATCCAAGTACACCTTAGATTTAATTTATTTATATTCGTCTAAATGAAATTAAATTTTTTTAGTCACTTCCTAAATTATTGGCTATAAACACCGGGTTACACAACGTTCAACACAAACTATTTTGGCAAAGCCAAATGGATAAGATTGTGGCAAAAGCTGTTAACAATAATGAATTAACCCCAAGATCGTCAACGCCGAATTCGGTTTCTTCAACAAAACCTTGTCGTTACGGCGATAATTGTTCGAGACCTGGGTGTCGATTTCGGCATAGTTTTGATAACGTTCAAGCCCCGGTTAATAACCCGTATTGCAGCAATAATTGGTTGCCGCATCATATTCGGATGAGTTTGAAAGACGACGATTTGATCATTGAAAAAGTGCTCAATGTAATAATTAAATTTAATCGATTTTGAATTTTAATTAATTTAATTTATTGGTGGTTTTAATTTATTAGAAGAACGAAGGAGGCGATTCGAACGAAACCCAAAAAACCATGGAAGGCGAATTTATGGAGTACTCATTATCCGCCGTTGTTTGTTACATAAACGAGCCCGCTTACGAAAAGCGAAATTTAGTTGCATTAATAAAAGTTCCTTCGGCTTATTTATCAGAAAATTTTGATAAAGACAGCGCTTGGTATTTATTTAACGATTTTAGTATATGTTCGGTCCCGGCGCAAGAAGCAGTTTGGTTCAGTTTAGATTGGAAAACTCCGTGCGTTTTGTACTACTCCACGAAAGAAGTTGCCGATTCAAAAACAGATATAACTCCGACGTTATCAAAGGTAAAAAAAAATTGATTTTTTTTATTTCCTCGTTTTTAATTATTGGGTTATTTCTAAAATAATTTTTTTCGATATAAATCTTTTTTTTGTGGTTGTGTTGAATTTAGCGTTTATTTAAGGACGTCTTCACTCAAGATGCTTGCATCGCAAGAAGCGGGGGAACGGCCGGAATCACCTTCACCCCGTTATCAGAGAACGAAATGCCAAAACCAGGGGAGTTAATCGCGATGGACGCCGAATTCGTCACTTTGAATCAAGAAGAAGCCGAATTGCGGAGTGATGGGAAAATGTCGACGATTAAACCATCCCAAATGTCCGTGGCGAGAATTACGTGCATTCGAGGACAAGGTCCGTTGGAGGGAACCCCCTTTATCGATGATTACATATCAACCCAAGAACAAGTCGTGGATTATTTAACTAAATTCTCCGGGATTGAACCCGGCGATTTGGACGCTAATTTTAGTAAGAAGCATTTAACCACGTTGAAATCGACCTATGTGAAATTGAGGTTTTTGCAAGATAGCGGCGTGATTTTTGTGGGGCACGGATTAAAAAATGATTTTAGGTAAGTTGGAAAAGGCGCGTTTTAATTTTTGTTTTGATTCGTTTCTTTTTAGAGTTATTAATTTAGTTGTACCACCCGAACAAGTCGTCGATACGGTTTTATTGTTCCATCTTCCGCATCATCGGATGGTTTCTCTTCGATTTTTGGCGTGGCATTATTTAGGTAAATTATTTTTGAGATATCTCAATTGTATTATTAGAACCCTCATTGCTTATCGATTAAAACTTGAAACCAACATAAGACCCGGTTTGTTTATAAAATTGGGAACGTGCATAGATCGGATGAGCTTCCAATTCGCGGTTCATATCACAAAAAGTAAAAGAAATTTTTCAGTGTGATATTTTGCATTGGAAAGCAGATAGTTTAATTTATAACTCATATTAATTTCATTGAAATTCACCAAGAATTCGGTTTTTAAGACACATACGTTAATTGATACATCAATGCGGCTTCTATACATACAATTCCTTTGATAAACAACCTTAAAAAGCAGCGCTGTGTTAAATTTAATAGGGCAAATAATAGGGCTACAGCCCTGGGGCGACAATTCTTGGGGACGCCTGTTTTTGCAATGAAATGCAAAATATAAAAAATGCAAATATACAGGGTGTGACACTTAGGGCGCCTCAAATCATAGCTCCTTTATGATAAAAGTTACTGAAAAAAATCTAAGAGCAAAGTAGTGCATAATTACCGTCGCTATGTTTCAAAACTATTGCTAATTATCAGTGGCGTGCCGTATTCTAGTGGCGTACCAAACTTATGTTGTTTTAAATGGAATGCCCTATTTTTTATTGCAGATTTTTTTTAATACCTTTGTTTTTCTTCTGGCTTCTTCTTCCGGATTGATGATTTCTTATGGTATAGGAATATTTTTGTTCTATTGGAATGATTTAATTACGACTATAAGGATGTTTAATTAAGAAATTATGTTATTTATCATTATATTGTGATTATCACTACATCTGTAATACATTTAGCAAGTATAGGTACTCCTCCAAGTATAGGATTCATCATGAATCATTCCAATTCTTTTTTAATGTTGTAACCTGAAATATTACCTATTAGATCAGTGGTTCTCAACCGCCGTTCCGCGGAACACTGGTGTTCCGCGAAGCTGTCCCAGGTGTTCCGCGAAAATTTTGAATATAATAAGAAACAAGAAATTTTTTTATTATTATAAAATAAATACTACATAGTTTTGTTAATTATTTGAAATTTAGCAAAAATATTCAATATTATTCTAAATTTTCGCGGAACAGTCAATAATATTAACAGTGTAATTGTCGAACGACGCAGTTACGTCGTTTGGAGTTACTCCAGGGAATACCACTAAATTTCTAATGTACTCGATAATACAGGGAGCGCTACGTAGTGTTGATTTCGTGCTGTTTCTCTTTCTTCGTACGAAATAACAAAAGCGCAATTTCGACCTGAGGTTCAGCCATAATTTAATATAAATATCTAGTTTTCGTGAGTGTGTTTTTTATTATATATATATATATTTTATATTGTTGGAAATTGATAAGATGAAATGCAAGTTGTGTAGTTTTAACAGTATTCTTATCTTTTTTAGTTGCTTATTTTAACATTTATACAAGACTTTTAAATCTGAAATATGGACAAATTTTTGAAAAGAAAGAGTGAAAGTGAGGTTAATGTTGGGGCGAGTACAAGCAGGTCTTCTTCAATTGAAGGTGATATGCAAGGCAACAAAAATGCCGAAAATAAACGTAAAAAGATATCCGAATCAGTTCGGCATTATTCGGAAGAATATCTGAAGTTTGGTTTTACATGGAGCGGTAGTCAAGATGTTCCTATTCCGAGATGTATTATATGTGGTGAAAAATTGGCTAACAGTGCAATGGTCCCAGCTAAGTTACAGCGACACCTTTCAACAAAACATTCTTGTCTAACTTCAAAAGGTAAAGATTATTTCGAAAGATTGCTGAAAAATCAAGAAGTGCAAGCAACATGCTTTCGAAAGAGCGTTACAATTTCGGATAAAGCGCAAATCGCTTCTTATAAAGTGGCAGAACTAATTGCATTGAAGCAAAAGCCGCATGATATCGCAGAATCGCTAATTTTGCCCGCATGTTTAGAAATTGTTAAGATTATGTTTGGCAATGAAGCGCAGCGAGACGTCCTAAAAATTCCCGTTTCGGACGATACGATAAAAAGAAGAATTATAGATATGTCAGGTTTTATAGAGAACGCGGTGACGTCGAAATTAAGTACAAAAAATTTTGCGCTGCAAATTGACGAATCCACTGACATAAGTGGCAAAGCCCAATTAATCGGATTTATTCGCTTTGTTGACGACACTGAAATAATAAATCAGTTTTTATTCTGCAAGGAACTTATTGGTCACGCAACTGGAGAAGACATATTTAATTCAGTATCATCTTATTTGGAAGAATGGAAATTATCCTGGGAAAATTGCGCAGGAATCTGTACTGATGGAGCTCCAGCCATGCGTGGCAGTATTAAGGGATTTTGTAGTCGAGTTAAAGCAATAAATTCAAATATAGTCTCTACTCACTGCTTTCTGCACAGGGAATCTTTGATTTCGAAGAGTCTACCAGCAAACTTAAAGTCTGTTTTGGAGCAAGTCGTACATATGGTGAATTATATTAAATCGAGACCATTAAAAACCCGTATGTTCAAACAACTTTGTAACACCATGGAATCCAAATATGAATGTTTGCTTTTGCACTCTGAAGTGAGGTGGCTCTCAAGAGGAAAAGTGCTAACCCGAGTTCATGAGTTGAAACAGGAATTGCTAGTTCTTTTTAGACAAGAGGGTAATGATGTATACGTAAAATATTTGGAAAATGATGCATGGTGTACTAAGCTAGCATATTTAGCCGATATCTTCAGCTACTTAAATTCAGTCAATACATCTCTTCAAGGAAAAAATGAAAATATTCTGACATCCACAGACAAATTGCTAGCTTTCCAGAAAAAGCTTTTGCTTTGGAAAAATCGTATTGCTCAAAATCGCAAATTTGATATGTTTCCGTTATTAGCAACGGAAAATATTGTTAACATTAACGAAATGATTTCAAATGTGACAGAGCATTTGTCAATATTGCAGGACAAAATAACTCATTACTTTCCATCTCTTAATATTGAAGACTTTGATTGGGCACGAAATCCATTTGGTGAATTTGATATAATGAACCAAGATTTTTCTATTCAGGAAGCAGATGAGTTTATTAATATATCAACGGATCGAACGTTACAACTAAAATTCAAAGAAGAAGGAGTGGAAAGGTTTTGGATTTCCATCGAGAATGAACATCCATTTATTGCAAAACGAGCGTTGAATATCTTGTTGCTCTTTTCGACGTCCTATCTGTGCGAACTTGGATTTTCAACTCTAACAAATATTAAAAGCAAAAAAAGAGAAAGACTTATCAATTTAGAAGAAGAAATGAGAGTAGCGCTCTCTTACATAAGACCCAACCTTGAGGAAATTTGTAAAGGTCGTCAAGCGCAAATTTCTCATTAAAATAAGTTACCATGTAATATATATCTTTATTTCAATTAAATATTAATCTTCCAATTATTTTGTGTGATTTACATTAGATTTACAAATTTTATGATAATGGTGTTCCGCCAAAATCGAGACCACTTAAAAGTGTTCCGTGATCCCAAAAAGGTTGAGAGCCACTGTATTAGATAGTAAATAAGCTTTCACTTGTTTCCACTGACTTTAGGAAATATTGACTGTGAAATAGAAACAGTGGCATAAGTTCTAGATTAAAATTTTCTATATTTAGATGTTTTGAAAGTATCAGTAATATGTACTTCCTCTGTCCGAAAATAGTTGCTACATTTCAGTTTAAATTTTGTCCGGAAATAATATCTACATTATATATATTCAATGACAATCAACAGAGAAGGATTTAGTAAACAAAACTATATTACTTAAGTTAAAAATACAAGAGACAATAACTTAAACTTCTTTATAGAAGTACATTATACTAAGCAGTTAACAGTTATTCAAATATTCTTTTGCCGTTTTAACAGCATTTTCGTCACATTTAATGGACAATAAAGTCGAACTCGAATGATTACGTTTCAATCACATTTTGTTTATGTGCTTTAATTTATAATTGTTAGAACCTTTATGAAATAATGTACACTCCATTGCTTTTTGCAATGAAATAAATACATTGTCTAAAGTTTCTCTATTTATACCCCAAAAGGACTTTCTCACTGCATCGATCAGTTTACCGATATTTTTTTGGGATAATTGATGTTAAACTAATTGAATTGAAAAAACCTAAATCCAGTACATTTAAGTCAGGACTGTTTGGTGGTTGACATTTCACTTGAATATCCCAACCATCTACACTGAATGCCTGGGTTAATGTAGGATCGTTACTGTACAAATGCGGTTTTGCATTGTCTTGTTGTATATATATTGTATTTTTCCTAGAACCAACTGGTCATTGCTGTTATTGCGTATTGCTGGAACTAAATTATGCAGAATCATTTTTCTTATTTCTTCCTTATTGACTGTTTTACAGTTTTAGTTACTAAAGTGCCCTTAGCTCGATTCTTGCTGTTTCTTTTAGCTGGTGAAGAAGAAACAAATGGCCAAATTCCTAATTTTCCATCAAAATATGTTTTCTTATGAAAATCCCAACGTGGACGAGCCACTGCTGCCATAAACATTACCTTTGTAATGAATCTTTTACTTTTACAGGGTCTATAAGGGTGTTCTTCTTCGGAAGGTATGCAAAAACTCTTTTTAGTTCTAGTTAAGTAGAACCATTTTTCGTCAATATGTACATAATCTAGCAAGTCGATTCGGCGGCGTTTATTTTCTTCAGTCAGCAATTGTTTAACAAAACTTGTGATTCTTTTTATTTCCTTTCCTTTCTTTAATCTGTCATGCAATGTACTTTTTGGAATTTTACACGCATAACCTAACGACCTTAAGGTCGTTCTTTTACATGAAGGAAGGGAGGAAATGTTTGAAATTTGATGGCGATAATCTTTCACTTTTCGACCGCATTTATTTTTCTTAGAATCTACATTAATTGTTTAGTTTACGTTGATCGTTACTAAATTCTCCACCCTTTTTACCACCTTTTTGACTAATTTCCGTAATATTTCTCACCATTTTTTAAAAGCACCGGTTAAATTGCTTAAGTATTCAAATTTAACGTTTGACAGTTACTTATCACAAATCAAATACGATAGTTAAGTTGTATTTTGGACATGGCATACTTTCATTATTATATTTTCAGCCCTTTGAATACAATACATCACTTAACCTTTAAATATTTACAATATTTATTGCATTGAACTGAAATGTAGCAACTATTTTCGGACAGAGGTAGTACAATATAAAGGTTATAATATAAAGATTGACGAAAAGGACTCATTTTTGGTACAAATCTTAGATTTGTTGCTAATAGCTTCATGCAAAATTTCACTGCTATAGCTTGCTGGGTTTTCGAGTTGTGAATAGTGTCCTACTAAATTTGTGAAATTGGCCACTGTGTACCAGGTTTGAGGTTTTTGCATTTTCGCTGTCCCTTTGGTCAGCTTTTGTTTGGTCCACCTTCTCATTGCCCTGAATGTCATTGCGAGCTGAAACGACACTACAAAGTAACAGTATCACCTCTCAGGTTACTGGTACCATAGGCATCGGATATGTAGGTGCTCTGGATAAATAAGCACCCATACAAAATTTTTAATGAGTGCAGAGCACTCATAGCGGATAGTTGGGTTTTCAGGATGTATAGGCACTCATACGAAATTATTGATATTTTTATCTGGATTAGCATCTTCAATTAATAGTTTATATTTAATGAACTATTCAGCTTATTGTTCAAAATTTAGTCCCAGCATCTGTTCCAAATGTTTTTTTGGAGAGCATGTATTTTGAATTGAGACTAGATACTGTTTCTAGAAAAGCTTGGAATGATTTCAGACAACTTAGACTGCTTCCTGAAGACTTGATATTGCCTCTGGAAGACGTGAAATTTCTCCAATACTGAATACTGCTTGTAAAACTGATGGCATATAACATTTTCATCCCAAAATACAAGACACTATTGATAAACCACTTGAGATTAAAGATAATTAAAGACTTAATACACTAATATTAAGTAATTATTGTTTCTTAATTTTAATATATTATGATCCTTTTCTTCCCAATTGAGTCTCATCATCCGCTGCGAATGATTTTCTCAGAGAAGATTTTGTGAAGAGCCGACATTCATTGATATGAGTGTTTTCATATGTATATTCAAAATCTAAAATCCATCAAGAAAAATTTGTGAAAAATGAAACATGTGAAAATGTTTTCTTGGAGTATTGCTTTCAATTAAGAAAATAAATTCGAAAATATTTGTGTTAATAAAAAATAAAATTGAATTGTTTAGGCTCATGACTATATCTGTCACCATTTTCAATTTGTACAGTCTGGGATTTGTTATGTAGAGAAGTGTATATTATCCAATAGAAAACAAATTAAAATTTTCTTATGATTTTGTTGTTCAAAGCTATTTTATTTATTATTAATCAAGTGTTGTAGAAATCCAACATATCTAAATTAGTATGTCTTAATATAAAGAGTGCAATGAGATGTTGTCTGATTTTAGAGACTTACTCGACCATACATCACACCACCACCTCTATACTACGCAAAAGGAAGGTAGCTTAGTGATGTGCCTTATCACAGTATACCAAGAAGTTACTGTATGGTGGGTTTCAGGTCACAAAGACCTTAAAGTGAACTGCAAAAAAGTCTCAAAGGTGGTTTTGTGCTGACAAAAACTAAAGAAGTTTCGTGTCTCAGCAAAGGTGATCCTAAAATATATACCCTTCATACTACCTCTTCCATATTGGGTAAGCTTAGGATCAAACTGATCGACTTCGGGGCTTTTTTTGGGATTCCATTTAAAAAAAAACATAAGTTTGGTACGCCACTGATGATTAGAAATATTTTTGAAACATAGCGACGGTAATTATGCACCACTTTGCTCTTAGATTTTTTTAGTAGCTTTTATCGTAAAGGAGCTATGGTCAGAGGCGTCTTAAGTGCCACACCCTGTATAGGGTTGGGTTGGGTTTAGTTGTGTATCTGAAGATATTTTTTACTGAAGGAATATAAAATGAATAGTTTCTCATATAAAATCTTTTACAAATAGATTTAACAGCCTTATATCTGAATTGAAGTAAAACTAGAACTAACACTAGACATAGAAGTGAAAAGATGTGCGTTTAGCCATGCGGTTTTAACGATTTATCTGGGTTTATATCGTGTATAGGGGTTAAAGTACCCCTATACACGATTTTTTTTCTCGACATTGCCCAGGAGCTGAATCTTATTTTTATAAAAATAATACTTTACCATAAATACCTATATTACGAAAGAAAACCGGATACATCTGAACTTGTTACAACAAGAGTATGAGACATAAGAGGGCTTCCAAAAGTATCCGAATGAAAGTATTCAAACTTTGGTCATCGGAATGATCGGCAATGGCCGATTAATCGGCCAACTAATTGTCTCTTTTAGGGCCGAATAGTCGGCCAAAATCATAGTGGGTCCAACCTTAACTATTACATCTAACTTTAGATCTAGAACTAGAAACATTCGGGTTTAATCCTACATCTTTTAAGATGGCTAAACCCGAATCTTTCTAGTTTTACTTCAATCCAAGGCACAAGTTTGCCAAATTAGTGTATAAAAAAGTACTCCATTTCAAAATTTATTCATTATAAAGGTGTTTACTAAAAAAAATGTCTATGTTGTACTTACATTGAGGTTAGGTTAGGGCTCCGGGAGTTTGGGATCAGGATAAAATGGACTTCTTTCAGGTTAATTTGCGACGTTTCTTATAAAATCTTATTTATTTCTTCTAATATAAGATTAAAATTTCTTAAAACTTGATCAAACACATCTTGGCTTTCTTTCGTATTGTTGTCCCATTAACAATTAAATCTCGATGGAAACCAATAATATTTTCTCATTTAATTCCTAAAGAAAAATATACAAAAAATGTTAATTTAAATAAAATTAGGAACAAATTGAGCTTCGTAATGAAATAAATTATCAAGAGATTGGAGATTAATGTTGTACTTACTTTGAGGTTAGGTTAGTTTTCCTAGAGATTCTAATTAAGATAAAAAGAACTTCTTTTGTAGTTAATCCCCGATGTTTTTAACGAAACTAAATCATTTATTTATCGTTTTAGATGTTTAAAATGGTTTAAAACTTGAATAAATGAGATTTTTTGGGAGAGCGTCCATGGAAACCAATATGATCTTTTTCCAATAAACCATTTAATTCTTAAAAAGATATAAAAAAAGTTAATTTAAATAAACCATGATGAATAAATTGAGCATCGTAATGAAATAAATAATCAAGAGATTAGAAATAAATTAAATGTTGTACTTACTTTGAGGTTAGGTTAGTTTTCCGGGAGATTCTGATTAAGATAAAAAGGACTTCTTCTGTAATTAATCCTCGATGTTTTTAAGGAAATTAAACCATTTATTTATCGTTTTAGATGTTTTAAATAATTTAAATCTTGAATAAACGAGATTTTTTCGGAACGGCGTCTTAACAACCATTTTTTTTTTTGTTGTGAAACAACATCTCCATGGAAACCAATATGATCTTTTTCCAATAAACCATTTAATTCTTAAAATGATATAAAAAAAGTTAATTTAAATAAACTATGATGAATAAATTGAGCATCGTAATGAAATAAATAATCAAGAGATTAGAAATAAATTAAATGTTGTACTTACTTTGAGGTTAGGTTAGTTTTCCGGGAGATTCTGATTAAGATAAAAAGGACTTCTTCTGTAATTAATCCTCGATGTTTTTAATGAAATTAAACCATTTATTTATCGTTTTAGATGTTTTAAATAGTTTAAATCTTGAATAAACGAGATTTTTTTCGGAACGGCGTCTTAACAACCATTTTTTTTTGTTGTGAAACATAATCTCCATGGAAACCAATATGATCTTTTTCCAATAAACCATTTAATTCTTAAAAAGATATAAAAAAAGTTAATTCAAATAAAATATGATGAATAAATTGAGCATCGTAATGAAATAAATAATCAAGAGATTAGAAATAAATTAAATGTTGTACTTACTTTGAGGTTAGGTTAGTTTTCCGGGAGATTCTGATTAAGATAAAAACGACTTCTTCTGTAATTAATCCTCGATGTTTTTAAGGAAATTAAACCATTTATTTATCGTTTTAGATGTTTAAAATAATTTAAATCTTGAATAAACGAGATTTTTTCGGAAGGGCGTCTTAACAACCATTTATTTTTTTTTTTGTTGTGAAACAAAATCTCCATGGAAACCAATATGATCTTTTTCCAATAAACCATTTAATTCTTAAAAAGATATAAAAAAAGTTAATTTAAATAAAATATGATGAATAAATTGAGCATTGTAATGAAATAAATAATCAAGAGATTAGAAATAAATTAAATGTTGTACTTACTTTGAGGTTAGGTTAGTTTTCCGGGAGATTCTGATTAAGATAAAAAGGACTTCTTCTGTAATTAATCCTCGATGTTTTTAAGGAAATTAAACCATTTATTTATCGTTTTAGGTGTTTAAAATAATTTAAATCTTGAATAAACGAGATTTTTTCGGAACGGCGTCTTAACAACCATTTTTTTTTGTTGTGAAACATAATCTCCATGGAAACCAATATGATCTTTTTCCAATAAACCATTTAATTCTTAAAAAGATATAAAAAAAAGTTAATTTAAATAAAATATAATGAATAAATTGAGCATCGTAATGAAATAAGTAATCAAGAGATTAGAAATAAATTAAATGTTGTACTTACTTTGAGGTTAGGTTAGTTTTCCGGGAGATTTTGATTAAGGTAAAAAGGACTTCTTCTGTAATTAATCCCCGATGTTTTTAAAGAAATTAAACCATTTATTTATCGTTTTAGATGTTTAAAATAGTTTAAATCTTGAATAAACGAGATTTTTTCGGAACGGCCTCTTAACAACCATTTTTTTTTGTTGTGAAACAAAATTTCCATGGCAACGAATATGATCTTTTTCCAATAAACCATTTAATTCTTAAAAAGATATAAAAAAAAGTTAATCTAAATAAAATATGATGAATAAATTGAGCATCGTAATGAAATAAATAATCAAGAGATTAGAAATAAATTAAATGTTTACTTACTTTGAGGTTAGGTTAGTTTTCCGGGAGATTCTGATTAAGATAAAAAGGACTTCTTCTGTAATTAATCCTCGATGTTTTTAAGGAAATTAAACCATTTATTTATCGTTTTAGTTGTTTAAAATAGTTTAAAACTTGAATAAACGAAATTTTTTCGGAAGGGCCTCTTAACAACCATTTTTTTTTTGTTGTGAAACATAATCTCCATGGAAACCAATATGATCTTTTTCCAATAAACCATTTAATTCTTAAAAAGATATAAAAAAAAGTTAATTTAAATAAAATATAATGAATAAATTGAGCATCGTAATGAAATAAGTAATCAAGAGATTAGAAATAAATTAAATGTTGTACTTACTTTGAGGTTAGGTTAGTTTTCCGGGAGATTTTGATTAAGGTAAAAAGGACTTCTTCTGTAATTAATCCCCGATGTTTTTAAAGAAATTAAACCATTTATTTATCGTTTTAGATGTTTAAAATAGTTTAAATCTTGAATAAACGAGATTTTTTCGGAACGGCCTCTTAACAACCATTTTTTTTTGTTGTGAAACAAAATTTCCATGGCAACGAATATGATCTTTTTCCAATAAACCATTTAATTCTTAAAAAGATATAAAAAAAAGTTAATCTAAATAAAATATGATGAATAAATTGAGCATCGTAATGAAATAAATAATCAAGAGATTAGAAATAAATTAAATGTTTACTTACTTTGAGGTTAGGTTAGTTTTCCGGGAGATTCTGATTAAGATAAAAAGGACTTCTTCTGTAATTAATCCTCGATGTTTTTAAGGAAATTAAACCATTTATTTATCGTTTTAGTTGTTTAAAATAGTTTAAAACTTGAATAAACGAAATTTTTTCGGAAGGGCCTCTTAACAACCATTTTTTTTTTGTTGTGAAACATAATCTCCATGGAAACCAATATGATCTTTTTCCAATAAACCATTTAATTCTTAAAAAGATATAAAAAAAAGTTAATTTAAATAAAATATGATGAATAAATTGAGCATCGTAATGAAATAAATAATCAAGAGATTAGAAATAAATTAAATGTTGTACTTACTTTGAGGTTAGGTTAGTTTTCCGGGAGATTCTGATTAAGATAAAAAGGACTTCTTCTGTAATTAATCCTCGATGTTTTTAAGGAAATTAAACCATTTATTTATCGTTTTAGATGTTTAAAATAATTTAAATCTTGAATAAACGAGATTTTTTCGGAAGGGCGTCTTAACAACCATCTTTTTTCTTTGTTGTGAAACAAAATCTCCATGGAAACCAATATGATCTTTTTCCAAGAAACCATTTAATTCTTAAAAAGATATAAAAAAGTTAATTTAAATAAACCATGATGAATAAATTGAGCATCGTAAAGAAATAAATAATCGAGAGATTAGAAATAAATTAAATGTTGCACTTACTTTGAGGTTAGGTTAATTTTCCGGGAGATTCTGATTAAGATAAAAAGGACTTCTTCTGTAATTAATCCCCGATGTTTTTAAGGAAATTAAACCATTTATTTATCGTTTTAGATGTTTAAAATAATTTAAATCTTGAATAAACGAGATTTTTTCGGAACGGCGTCTTACCAACCATTTTTTTTTGTTGTGAAACATAATCTCCATGGAAACCAATGTGATCTTTTTCCAATAAACCATTTAATTCTTAAAAAGATATAAAAAAAGTTAATTCAAATAAACCAGGATGAATAAATTGAGCATTGTAATGAAATAAATAATCAAGAGATTAGAAATAAATTAAATGTTGTACTTACTTTGAGGTTAGGTTAGTTTTCCGGGAGATTCTGATTAAGATAAAAAGGACTTCTTCTGTAATTAATCCTCGATGTTTTTAATGAAATTAAACCATTTATTTATCGTTTTAGATGTTTAAAATGGTTTAAAACTTGAATAAGTGAGATTTTTTTGGAAGAGCATCCATGGAAACCAATATGATCTTTTTCCAATAAACCATTTAATTCTTAAAAAGATATAAAAAAAGTTAATTTAAATAAACCATGATGAATAAATTGAGCATCGTAAAGAAATAAATAATCGAGAGATTAGAAATAAATTAAATGTTGCACTTACTTTGAGGTTAGGTTAATTTTCCGGGAGATTCTGATTAAGATAAAAAGGACTTCTTCTGTAATTAATCCCCGATGTTTTTAAGGAAATTAAACCATTTATTTATCGTTTTAGATGTTTAAAATAATTTAAATCTTGAATAAACGAGATTTTTTCGGAACGGCGTCTTACCAACCATTTTTTTTTGTTGTGAAACATAATCTCCATGGAAACCAATGTGATCTTTTTCCAATAAACCATTTAATTCTTAAAAAGATATAAAAAAAGTTAATTCAAATAAACCAGGATGAATAAATTGAGCATTGTAATGAAATAAATAATCAAGAGATTAGAAATAAATTAAATGTTGTACTTACTTTGAGGTTAGGTTAGTTTTCCGGGAGATTCTGATTAAGATAAAAAGGACTTCTTCTGTAATTAATCCTCGATGTTTTTAATGAAATTAAACCATTTATTTATCGTTTTAGATGTTTAAAATGGTTTAAAACTTGAATAAGTGAGATTTTTTTGGAAGAGCATCCATGGAAACCAATATGATCTTTTTCCAATAAACCATTTAATTCTTAAAAAGATATAAAAAAAGTTAATTTAAATAAACTATGATGAATAAATTGAGCATCGTAATGAAATAAATAATCAAGAGATTAGAAATAAATTAAATGTTGTACTTACTTTGAGGTTAGGTTAGTTTTCCGGGAGATTCTGATTAAGATAAAAAGGACTTCTTCTGTAATTAATCCTCGATGTTTTTAATGAAATTAAACCATTTATTTATCGTTTTAGATGTTTAAAATGGTTTAAAACTTGAATAAGTGAGATTTTTTTGGAAGAGCATCCATGGAAACCAATATGATCTTTTTCCAATAAACCATTTAATTCTTAAAAAGATATAAAAAAAGTTAATTTAAATAAACTATGATGAATAAATTGAGCATCGTAATGAAATAAATAATCAAGAGATTAGAAATAAATTAAATGTTGTACTTACTTTGAGGTTAGGTTAGTTTTCCGGGAGATTCTGATTAAGATAAAAAGGACTTCTTCTGTAATTAATCCTCGATGTTTTTAATGAAATTAAACCATTTATTTATCGTTTTAGATGTTTAAAATGGTTTAAAACTTGAATAAGTGAGATTTTTTTGGAAGAGCATCCATGGAAACCAATATGATCTTTTTCCAATAAACCATTTAATTCTTAAAAAGATATAAAAAAAGTTAATTCAAATAAACTATGATGAATAAATTGAGCATCGTAATGAAATAAATAATCAAGAGATTAGAAATAAATTAAATGTTGTACTTACTTTGAGGTTAGGTTAGTTTTCCGGGAGATTCTGATTAAGATAAAAAGGACTTCTTCTGTAATTAATCCTCGATGTTTTTAAGGAAATTAAACCACTTATTTATCGTTTTAGTTGTTTAAAATAATTTAAATCTTGAATAAACGAGATTTTTTCGGAACGGCGTCTTAACAACCATTTTTTTTTGTTGTGAAACATAATCTCCATGGAAACCAATATGATCTTTTTCCAATAAACCATTTACTTCTTAAAAAGATATAAAAAAAGTTAATTGAAATAAAATATGATGAATAAATTGATCATCGTAATAAAATAAATTATATTTCAAGAGATTGGAGACTAATTTTTTTACTTACTTTGAGGTTAGGTTAGTTTTCCAGAGGAATTTTGATTATGATAAAAAGGACTTCTTTTGTAGTTAATCCTCGATGTTTCTAATGAAATTAAACCATTTATTTATCGTTTTAGATGTTTAAAATAGTTTAAATCTTGAATAAACGAGATTTTTTTGGAAGAGCCTCTTTACGATCTTTTTTTTTTGTTGTGAAATAAAATCTCCATGGAAACCAATATGATCTTTTTCCAATAAACCATTTAATTCTTAAAAAGATATAAAAAAAGTTAATCTAAATAAAATATGATGAATAAATTGGTCATCGTAATAAAATAAATTATATATCAAGAGATTGGAGATTAATTTTTTTACTTACTTTGAGGTTAGGTTAGTTTTCCGGGGGAATTTTGATTAAGATAAAAAGGACTTCTTTTGTAGTTAATCCTCGATGTTTTTAATAAGATTAAACCATTTATTTATCGTTTTAGATGTTTAAAATAGTTTAAATCTTGAATAAACGAGATTTTTCGGAAGAGCGTCTTAACAACCATCTTTTTTTCTTTGTTGTGAAACAAAATCTCCATGGCAACCAATCTTATTTGCTGTCAAAAAAAATTTATTTAATTAAATAATTTAAATTAATTTAAATAAAATATGATTTTAATATAAAATATGATCTTAATATAAAATATGATCTTAAAATAAAATGAGACACCTAATTAATTAAATTTATCAATAGATTTGAGTTAAATTAAATGTTGCATTTATTTTGAGGTTAGATTCTGATGAAGATAAAAAGGACTTTTTTTGCTGTTAATTCTCAATTTATAACAAAATAATACTATTAATTTGTTGTTTTAGATGTTTAAATTAGTTTAAAACTTGAATAATTTGGAATTATATATTTTGTAAGGTTCGATTTAGTTTAACCAAGCATCGGAATCTTTTCTTTTGTGCCCCTTTTTACGCTCATTTCGGTCATTCAAACGCAAAATATCTTAATATAATTCTTATTAAATAGCTTTTTTAATAATTTTTTATTTTTAGGGGTGAAAATCCAATCTGAAACTCACGACTCGGTGGAGGACGCAAGAGCTGCTCTTGAACTGTACAGGAAGTACAAAATGCTAGAACAAGACGGTAAAATCGGGTTTGCTCTTTCAGAACTTTACGAGCGAGGAAAAGTGCTCAATTGGAAAGTTCCCGATGATTGAATTTTTTATTGTTTTATACGAGGTGTCCGAATAAAATTCTCAACAATCCATCATCTTTTAAAGCAATTAGTTGGTAAATTATTATGTTTTCTTTTGTGCTAGTTTAATTTTAATTTAAATTGAATTTAATTGAATCAAATAATAAATTTTACAGTAATTTTTTTAATGCAATTTTTAGCCATGTATGTTGTTGATTGCGGAAATTGTATATTTTTAATGAAAATAAATAAATGTGTAGTTTTTTAAAATGAATTAATTCAAATGTTTTTCAAATGTTCAAAAAGCTTCATTAAAGGTTCATAAAATCTTGAAAATGTTTGGATACATGATCGAAAATCATCATCAATTCATCCCAAGCCCATAAAGTCGTGGACATTTTTAAAGAACTGGTTGAAAATCATCATCACCCCAATCCTAGCTCATGAATTTATGAAAATGTTTGGAAAAATGATTGAAAATCATCATCAACCCAATCCTAGCTCATGAATTTATGAAAATGTTTGGAAAAATGATTGAAAATCATCATCAACCCAATCCTAGCTCAAGAATTTATGAGAATGTTTGGAAAAATGATTGAAAATCATCATCAACCCAATCCTAGCTCATGAATTTATGAAAATGTTTGGAAAAATGATTGAAAATCATCATCAACCCAATCCTAGCTCATGAATTTATGAAAATGTTTGGAAAAATGATTGAAAATCATCATCAACCCAATCCTAGCTCATGAATTTATGAAAATGTTTGGAAAAATGATTGAAAATCATCATCAACCCAATCCTAGCTCATGAATTTATGAAAATGTTTGGAAAAATGATTGAAAATCATCATCAATCCAATCCTAGCTCATGAATTTATGAGAATGTTTGGAAAAATGATTGAAAATCATCATCAACCCAATCCTAGCTCATGAAATCATGAAAATGTTTGGAAAAATGATTGAAAATCATCATCAACCCAATCCAAGCTCATGAAATCATGAAAATGTTTGGAATAATGATTGAAAATCAAAACCAACTCAACTCAACCACAAGAAATCTCGGACAATTTTAGATAAATAATTCAAAATCATCATCAGTCCATCTTAAGCTTATGAAACCATGTACATTTTTTTAAAAAATGACTGAAAATCATCATTAATTCAACTAAATCTCATAAAAGCGTGGAAATGTTTTGAAAAGTGATTAAATATCGTTATTGATCCATCATAAACCCATAGAGTCATGAACATTTTTGGAAATATGATTGCAAATCATCATCAACCCATCCCAACCTTACTCAATCTCCTGAAATCTTGGACATTTTTGAAAAAAAAAATGGTTAAAAATCATCATCACCCCAATCCTAGCTCATGAATTTATGAAAATGTTTGGAAAAATGATTGAAAATCATCATCAACCCAATCCAAGCTCATGAAATCATGAAAATGTTTGGAATAATGATTGAAAATCAAAACCAACTCAACTCAACCACAAGAAATCTCGGACAATTTTAGATAAATAATTCAAAATCATCATCAGCCCATCTTAAGCTTATGAAATCATGTACATTTTTTAAAAAATGACTGAAAATCATCATTAATTCAACTAAATCTCATAAAAGCGTGGAAATGTTTTGAAAAGTGATTAAATATCGTTATTGATCCATCATAAACCCATAGAGTCATGAACATTTTTGGAAATATGATTGCAAATCATCATCAACCCATCCCAACTTTACTCAATCTCCTGAAATCTTGGACATTTTTGAAAAAAATGGTTAAAAATCATCATCACCCCAATCCTAGCTCATGAATTTATGAAAATGTTTGGAAAAATGATTGAAAATCATCATCAACCCAATCCAAGCTCATGAAATCATGAAAATGTTTGGAATAATGATTGAAAATCAAAACCAACTCAACTCAACCACAAGAAATCTCGGACAATTTTAGATAAATAATTCAAAATCATCATCAGCCCATCTTAAGCTTATGAAATCATGTACATTTTTTAAAAAATGACTGAAAATCATCATTAATTCAACTAAATCTCATAAAAGCGTGGAAATGTTTTGAAAAGTGATTAAATATCGTTATTGATCCATCATAAACCCATAGAGTCATGAACATTTTTGGAAATATGATTGCAAATCATCATCAACCCATCCCAACTTTACTCAATCTCCTGAAATCTTGGACATTTTTGAAAAAAATGGTTAAAAATCATCATCACCCCAATCCTAGCTCATGAATTTATGAAAATGTTTGGAAAAATGATTGAAAATCATCATCAACCCAATCCAAGCTCATGAAATCATGAAAATGTTTGGAATAATGATTGAAAATCAAAACCAACTCAACTCAACCACAAGAAATCTCGGACAATTTTAGATAAATAATTCAAAATCATCATCAGCCCATCTTAAGCTTATGAAATCATGTACATTTTTTAAAAAATGACTGAAAATCATCATTAATTCAACTAAATCTCATAAAAGCGTGGAAATGTTTTGAAAAGTGATTAAATATCGTTATTGATCCATCATAAACCCATAGAGTCATGAACATTTTTGGAAATATGATTGCAAATCATCATCAACCCATCCCAACTTTACTCAATCTCCTGAAATCTTGGACATTTTTGAAAAAAATGGTTAAAAATCATCATCACCCCAATCCTAGCTCATGAATTTATGAAAATGTTTGGAAAAATGATTGAAAATCATCATCAACCCAATCCAAGCTCATGAAATCATGAAAATGTTTGGAATAATGATTGAAAATCAAAACCAACTCAACTCAACCACAAGAAATCTCGGACAATTTTAGATAAATAATTCAAAATCATCATCAGCCCATCTTAAGCTTATGAAATCATGTACATTTTTTAAAAAATGACTGAAAATCATCATTAATTCAACTAAATCTCATAAAAGCGTGGAAATTTTTTGAAAAGTGATTAAATATCGTTATTGATCCATCATAAACCCATAGAGTCATGAACATTTTTGGAAATATGATTGCAAATCATCATCAACCCATCCCAACCTTACTCAATCTCCTGAAATCTTGGACATTTTTGAAAAAAAAAATGGTTAAAAATCATCATCACCCCAATCCTAGCTCATGAATTTATGAAAATGTTTGGAAAAATGATTGAAAATCATCATCAACCCAATCCAAGCTCATGAAATCATGAAAATGTTTGGAATAATGATTGAAAATCAAAACCAACTCAACTCAACCACAAGAAATCTCGGACAATTTTAGATAAATAATTCAAAATCATCATCAGCCCATCTTAAGCTTATGAAATCATGTACATTTTTTAAAAAATGATTGAAAATCATCATTAATTCAACTAAATCTCATAAAAGCGTGGAAATGTTTTGAAAAGTGATTAAATATCGTTATTGATCCATCATAAACCCATAGAGTCATGAACATTTTTGGAAATATGATTGCAAATCATCATCAACCCATCCCAACCTTACTCAATCTCCTGAAATCTTGGACATTTTTGAAAAAAAAAATGGTTAAAAATCATCATCACCCCAATCCTAGCTCATGAATTTATGAAAATGTTTGGAAAAATGATTGAAAATCATCATCAACCCAATCCAAGCTCATGAAATCATGAAAATGTTTGGAATAATGATTGAAAATCAAAACCAACTCAACTCAACCACAAGAAATCTCGGACAATTTTAGATAAATAATTCAAAATCATCATCAGCCCATCTTAAGCTTATGAAATCATGTACATTTTTTAAAAAATGATTGAAAATCATCATTAATTCAACTAAATCTCATAAAAGCGTGGAAATGTTTTGAAAAGTGATTAAATATCGTTATTGATCCATCATAAACCCATAGAGTCATGAACATTTTTGGAAATATGATTGCAAATCATCATCAACCCATCCCAACCTTACTCAATCTCCTGAAATCTTGGACATTTTTGAAAAAAAAAATGGTTAAAAATCATCATCACCCCAATCCTAGCTCATGAATTTATGAAAATGTTTGGAAAAATGATTGAAAATCATCATCAACCCAATCCAAGCTCATGAAATCATGAAAATGTTTGGAATAATGATTGAAAATCAAAACCAACTCAACTCAACCACAAGAAATCTCGGACAATTTTAGATAAATAATTCAAAATCATCATCAGCCCATCTTAAGCTTATGAAATCATGTACATTTTTTAAAAAATGACTGAAAATCATCATTAATTCAACTAAATCTCATAAAAGCGTGGAAATGTTTTGAAAAGTGATTAAATATCGTTGTTGATCCATCATAAACCCATAGAGTCATGAACATTTTTGGAAATATGATTGCAAATCATCATCAACCCATCCCAACCTTACTCAATCTCCTGAAATCTTGGACATTTTTGAAAAAAAAAATGGTTAAAAATCATCATCACCCCAATCCTAGCTCATGAATTTATGAAAATGTTTGGAAAAATGATTGAAAATCATCATCAACCCAATCCAAGCTCATGAAATCATGAAAATGTTTGGAATAATGATTGAAAATCAAAACCAACTCAACTCAACCACAAGAAATCTCGGACAATTTTAGATAAATAATTCAAAATCATCATCAGCCCATCTTAAGCTTATGAAATCATGTACATTTTTTAAAAAATGATTGAAAATCATCATTAATTCAACTAAATCTCATAAAAGCGTGGAATGTTTTGAAAAGTGATTAAATATCGTTATTGATCCATCATAAACCCATAGAGTCATGAACATTTTTGGAAATATGATTGCAAATCATCATCAACCCATCCCAACCTTACTCAATCTCCTGAAATCTTGGACATTTTTGAAAAAAAAAATGGTTAAAAATCATCATCACCCCAATCCTAGCTCATGAATTTATGAAAATGTTTGGAAAAATGATTGAAAATCATCATCAACCCAATCCAAGCTCATGAAATCATGAAAATGTTTGGAATAATGATTGAAAATCAAAACCAACTCAACTCAACCACAAGAAATCTCGGACAATTTTAGATAAATAATTCAAAATCATCATCAGCCCATCTTAAGCTTATGAAATCATGTACATTTTTTAAAAAATGACTGAAAATCATCATTAATTCAACTAAATCTCATAAAAGCGTGGAAATTTTTTGAAAAGTGATTAAATATCGTTATTGATCCATCATAAACCCATAGAGTCATGAACATTTTTGGAAATATGATTGCAAGTCATCATCAACCCATCCCAACCTTACTCAACCTCCTGAAATCTTGGACATTTTTGAAAAAAAAATGGTTAAAAATCATCATCACCCCAATCCTAGCTCATGAATTTATGAAAATGTTTGGAAAAATGATTGAAAATCATCATCAACCCAATCCAAGCTCATGAAATCATGAAAATGTTTGGAATAATGATTGAAAATCAAAACCAACTCAACTCAACCACAAGAAATCTCGGACAATTTTAGATAAATAATTCAAAATCATCATCAGTCCATCTTAAGCTTATGAAACCATGTACATTTTTTTAAAAAATGACTGAAAATCATCATTAATTCAACTAAATCTCATAAAAGCGTGGAATTTTTTTTGTAAAGTGATTAAATATCGTTATTGATCCATCATAATCCCATAGAGTCATGAACATTTTTGGAAATAGGATTGAAAATCATCATCAACCCATCCCAACCTTACTCAATCTGCTGAAATCTTGGACATTTTTGAAAAAAAATGGTTAAAAATCATCATCACCCCAATCCTAGCTCATAAATTTATGAAAATGTTTAGAAAAATGATTGAAAATCATCATCAACCCAATCCAAGCTCATGAAATTATGAAAATGTTTGGAATAATGATTGAAAATCAAAATCAACTCAACTCAACCACAAGAAATCTCGAACAATTTTAGATAAATAATTCAAAATCATCATCAGCCCATCTTAAGCTTATGAAATCATGTACATTTTTTAAAAAATGACTGAAAATCATCATTAATTCAACTAAATCTCATAAAAGCGTGGAAATGTTTTGAAAAGTGATTAAATATCGTTATTGATCCATCATAAACCCATAGAGTCATGAACATTTTTGGAAATATGATTGAAAATCATCATCAACCCATCCCAACCTTACTCAATCTCCTGAAATCTTGGACATTTTTGGAAAAAAAATGGTTAAAAATCATCATCACCCCAATCCTAGCTCATGAATTTATGAAAATGTTTGGAAAAATGATTGAAAATCATCATCAACCCAATCCAAGCTCATGAAATCATGAAAATGTTTGGAATAATGATTGAAAATCAAAACCAACTCAACTCAACCACAAGAAATCTCGGACAATTTTAGATAAATAATTCAAAATCATCATCAGCCCATCTTAAGCTTATGAAATCATGTACATTTTTTAAAAAATGATTGAAAATCATCATTAATTCAACTAAATCTCATAAAAGCGTGGAATGTTTTGAAAAGTGATTAAATATCGTTATTGATCCATCATAAACCCATAGAGTCATGAACATTTTTGGAAATATGATTGCAAATCATCATCAACCCATCCCAACCTTACTCAATCTCCTGAAATCTTGGACATTTTTGAAAAAAAAAATGGTTAAAAATCATCATCACCCCAATCCTAGCTCATGAATTTATGAAAATGTTTGGAAAAATGATTGAAAATCATCATCAACCCAATCCAAGCTCATGAAATCATGAAAATGTTTGGAATAATGATTGAAAATCAAAACCAACTCAACTCAACCACAAGAAATCTCGGACAATTTTAGATAAATAATTCAAAATCATCATCAGCCCATCTTAAGCTTATGAAATCATGTACATTTTTTAAAAAATGACTGAAAATCATCATTAATTCAACTAAATCTCATAAAAGCGTGGAAATGTTTTGAAAAGTGATTAAATATCGTTATTGATCCATCATAAACCCATAGAGTCATGAACATTTTTGGAAATATGATTGCAAATCATCATCAACCCATCCCAACCTTACTCAATCTCCTGAAATCTTGGACATTTTTGAAAAAAAAAATGGTTAAAAATCATCATCACCCCAATCCTAGCTCATGAATTTATGAAAATGTTTGGAAAAATGATTGAAAATCATCATCAACCCAATCCAAGCTCATGAAATCATGAAAATGTTTGGAATAATGATTGAAAATCAAAACCAACTCAACTCAACCACAAGAAATCTCGGACAATTTTAGATAAATAATTCAAAATCATCATCAGCCCATCTTAAGCTTATGAAATCATGTACATTTTTTAAAAAATGACTGAAAATCATCATTAATTCAACTAAATCTCATAAAAGCGTGGAAATGTTTTGAAAAGTGATTAAATATCGTTATTGATCCATCATAAACCCATAGAGTCATGAACATTTTTGGAAATATGATTGCAAATCATCATCAACCCATCCCAACCTTACTCAATCTCCTGAAATCTTGGACATTTTTGAAAAAAAAAATGGTTAAAAATCATCATCACCCCAATCCTAGCTCATGAATTTATGAAAATGTTTGGAAAAATGATTGAAAATCATCATCAACCCAATCCAAGCTCATGAAATCATGAAAATGTTTGGAATAATGATTGAAAATCAAAACCAACTCAACTCAACCACAAGAAATCTCGGACAATTTTAGATAAATAATTCAAAATCATCATCAGCCCATCTTAAGCTTATGAAATCATGTACATTTTTTAAAAAATGATTGAAAATCATCATTAATTCAACTAAATCTCATAAAAGCGTGGAATGTTTTGAAAAGTGATTAAATATCGTTATTGATCCATCATAAACCCATAGAGTCATGAACATTTTTGGAAATATGATTGCAAATCATCATCAACCCATCCCAACCTTACTCAATCTCCTGAAATCTTGGACATTTTTGAAAAAAAAAATGGTTAAAAATCATCATCACCCCAATCCTAGCTCATGAATTTATGAAAATGTTTGGAAAAATGATTGAAAATCATCATCAACCCAATCCAAGCTCATGAAATCATGAAAATGTTTGGAATAATGATTGAAAATCAAAACCAACTCAACTCAACCACAAGAAATCTCGGACAATTTTAGATAAATAATTCAAAATCATCATCAGCCCATCTTAAGCTTATGAAATCATGTACATTTTTTAAAAAATGACTGAAAATCATCATTAATTCAACTAAATCTCATAAAAGCGTGGAAATGTTTTGAAAAGTGATTAAATATCGTTATTGATCCATCATAAACCCATAGAGTCATGAACATTTTTGGAAATATGATTGCAAATCATCATCAACCCATCCCAACCTTACTCAATCTCCTGAAATCTTGGACATTTTTGAAAAAAAAAATGGTTAAAAATCATCATCACCCCAATCCTAGCTCATGAATTTATGAAAATGTTTGGAAAAATGATTGAAAATCATCATCAACCCAATCCAAGCTCATGAAATCATGAAAATGTTTGGAATAATGATTGAAAATCAAAACCAACTCAACTCAACCACAAGAAATCTCGGACAATTTTAGATAAATAATTCAAAATCATCATCAGCCCATCTTAAGCTTATGAAATCATGTACATTTTTTAAAAAATGACTGAAAATCATCATTAATTCAACTAAATCTCATAAAAGCGTGGAAATGTTTTGAAAAGTGATTAAATATCGTTATTGATCCATCATAAACCCATAGAGTCATGAACATTTTTGGAAATATGATTGCAAATCATCATCAACCCATCCCAACCTTACTCAATCTCCTGAAATCTTGGACATTTTTGAAAAAAAAAATGGTTAAAAATCATCATCACCCCAATCCTAGCTCATGAATTTATGAAAATGTTTGGAAAAATGATTGAAAATCATCATCAACCCAATCCAAGCTCATGAAATCATGAAAATGTTTGGAATAATGATTGAAAATCAAAACCAACTCAACTCAACCACAAGAAATCTCGGACAATTTTAGATAAATAATTCAAAATCATCATCAGCCCATCTTAAGCTTATGAAATCATGTACATTTTTTAAAAAATGACTGAAAATCATCATTAATTCAACTAAATCTCATAAAAGCGTGGAAATGTTTTGAAAAGTGATTAAATATCGTTATTGATCCATCATAAACCCATAGAGTCATGAACATTTTTGGAAATATGATTGCAAATCATCATCAACCCATCCCAACCTTACTCAATCTCCTGAAATCTTGGACATTTTTGAAAAAAAAAATGGTTAAAAATCATCATCACCCCAATCCTAGCTCATGAATTTATGAAAATGTTTGGAAAAATGATTGAAAATCATCATCAACCCAATCCAAGCTCATGAAATCATGAAAATGTTTGGAATAATGATTGAAAATCAAAACCAACTCAACTCAACCACAAGAAATCTCGGACAATTTTAGATAAATAATTCAAAATCATCATCAGCCCATCTTAAGCTTATGAAATCATGTACATTTTTTAAAAAATGATTGAAAATCATCATTAATTCAACTAAATCTCATAAAAGCGTGGAAATGTTTTGAAAAGTGATTAAATATCGTTATTGATCCATCATAAACCCATAGAGTCATGAACATTTTTGGAAATATGATTGCAAATCATCATCAACCCATCCCAACTTTACTCAATCTCCTGAAATCTTGGACATTTTTGAAAAAAAATGGTTAAAAATCATCATCACCCCAATCCTAGCTCATGAAGTTATGAATACAGTTGGAAATATGATTGAAAATTATCACTAATCCAACTCGACCACAAGAAATCATTGAAATTTTTGGAAAAATCATCATAACCCAATCCAAGCTCATGAAACCATGAAAATTCCTGTCTTTCCTTCATATTTGGGAAGAAGCCAAAGTAGCTCCTCTCTGTTGTCGAGGTCAACCATCGTTGTTGCCATATTTGCAGTATTGTATCTTTTATTTGCTTTACTGTCTCCACCTGTTTTCCTAAGAGAAGTTTGATCTTATCCTGCCCTCCGTTTTTCAGCCAATAGCATACTGCTCTTTTCCTTACTTCCAAGTCCATCGGCAAGTTTCCTGTCAGCGTGGTTAGAGCATCTGTCGATGTTGTTCTATATGCTCCTGTTAATCGTAATAGGATGTTTCTTTGAGCTCCATTCAAAGCTTCCCTCGCCTTGACTTGTAAGGTTTTGTCCGCCCAGACACTGGCTGCGTGAGTTGTTCAAGACTCGCAATTGCAGCAAGTCCTTCGTGGCGATCTCCGTTATCTTTTTTACGTGGGTTGTGTAGTTCAGTCGTTCTCCAATGTACACTCCTAGATATTTCACCACGCTCTTACGTTTTATAGTGACTCCATCAACCTTTTCTGTTGGATCTCGTTTTTTGTATGTGGTCTTTTCCTGGGACATTTTTAGCTTGTTCAAGTGGCACCAGTTTGTTGTTATTTCCATTGCAAGTTTGGCTCGTTGTTCTAGCTCATTCCTACTGTTTCCTTTTATTATGATCAAAAGATCATCTGCATAAGCTACTGTTTTTGTTACTCTTTTTTCCAGCTGCAATTTATATAGAAGGTTTTCTAGTACCACGTCCCAGAATATCGGACCACAAACCGACCCCTACGGTCATTCGATATCTTGGCGTATCTTTCTTGGCAGTAACTCCTAAAGATCTTGAACAGGGGAATTGCTTTTAGTTGTTGGAACAATGCTGGCCACCATATATTATCGAATGCCCCGGAGATATCTACGAAGATCTACGATCTTCGTTTATCGCATTTTCGGTGGATTTCCTTTCCGATAAGTAAATTGGTCCGGATGCATCGTTTCTGTCGTTTCTCTTTGTGTTTGTAACCTGCGGCAGATTAACTTTTCGAGAACTTTACCCAAGATGTTCAACAGATATATCGGTCTGTAGGATTTCGGATTCAGTGGGTCTTTGTCATTTCCTTTTTGCAAAATGATGACTTCTGCTTGTTTGCATATGTTTGGAAATTTTCCCTGAGCTAGGCAGCCATTGTACAGAACTTTCAGTACTGGTGTTAATTTGTACCTTAGTGCCTTTATAATCTCGGCTGTTATGTTATCTGGTCCTGGGGATTTGTTGGTTTTAGGCAAGTTTATTTTTTGCTAATTTTAAGTAAGTTCTATAATTTCGTATTCTGAAAAGTACTCTACCTCTCCCGTTGATGCGCACCGTCATCTGGGAGTAGTGATTGTAGAAGTACTTTAAGAATTGATTTAACACTCTTAGGTTTTTCACCTGTAACGCAGTGGTCTATGCATTCTAATTAAAATCTAGTTAGAATTTACTTCTGACATATTTACAAAAGTGATTGACAATTTTTTTTAATTATTATTTTAACCCAAAATCTAAGAAAAACATTTTATAGTTCCCCATGATAAATGGTTTTTATTAATATTTTAATAAAATAAGGTATTTATCGCTCAAAAATTATCAAAACTAATAAATCTTTTTTTAAATTTTAGTTTTATAGCATTTTTTCTCTTTTTAATGACATGGAGGCTTCTTCGCCAGTTTTAGAAGACGACAATGACCCGAAATCCGTTTATTTCTTGAGAAAAAGACCCCGATTATCAAACATTGATAATAACACTCCCGTTTCCGAGAAAAGATGCGTTTACACCAGGATTTATCGACGAAAAGCCCCCATTATGTTCATGCCAACGGAAGTTATTCAAAACATTTTAACTTATTTCTCGAACGATGAATTAGGTTAAAAATTATTTAGCGACGTCACAATTTTTTTTAATTTAATCAATTTTTAGCAAAATCAATCAGATTGATTAATCGACGATTTAAAATCGTCGCCGAGCTTTTATTAAACATTAGTTTCACCCAAATAAAACTGCGTTTATACAAAATAAAACGAATGATCGATTTTACCATGGAACAGACGCAAGATGACATGGAAATAAGGTGCTTATGCAAAATGCTCGCTGTTTTAGAGGTTTTAACGTTCTATGTGGGTATTAAAGTACGAGAAAAAAAATAAAATGATTAAAATTTAGTATACTTTACTCACCAGCACGATTTGGAGGTACATTTCGTTCAAAAATCAACCATCCCATACTTGTATGTACGCAGGAAGTATTTTAGATCATTATCACACGGCTATATTCGAGTTTCTTAAAGAACCCCACAAAATCTACTCCCCATTAATCTTAAAAGATTACGTAATCATAACAAAATTAGCCCAAAAAATTTATTTCAAATCATTTTTTTTAAGAGCCTCCCAAGCGTCGTGAAAGATATTTGCATCGAATCAAAAGATTTTGTGATTCATTTCGACCGCGTCATCGAGTCGCAATTAAAAGACGACGATTTTTGCATCCCCTGCAAAGCTTTGGATATCTTAGACTCGGCCACCGACGTTAAAAGAACCGTCATCAGCCAAAGATCAACCGGAAATACGTTATCTTTATGCGTAAAGTATTATTTTTCCAACACCTGGTTCGTCGCCTTGGATATAAACGACGAAAAACCGAAATCTTTAAAAGAACAACAACGATTAATGTTTATGCGATTGAGAAGAATCGTTCTTGGGCACAGCGAAATGTCGATGGAGCATAATCAATATAAAAGAGAAACAACGTTTCGGCTCAACGCCAAACCGAAAATTCGACGCCCGATTAACTCGGTTTACACCGGGTATGGGGAGGTCGGGGAGAAGTTTTTTTATTATGGCGTGATGAATGATGGTAATTGAAGATTTTTAATTATCAATAACAATTAAGATTTGATTGTTTTTAGGGGCTTACATCAACAAATTCGTCTCGCCCGATGTGAGCTTTCCTTTGGAATCCATCGATGAGAAGTTGAAAAGTCGCTATTTGGGGTTGTTTATTTCCGTGGAGTTGCGCTGCCCGAAAGAATTGGCGCCCTATGCTATTTTAAATCAATACACGCCAATGAACGAGTTATTGATTCAGGAAGGATGTGTTACTTCAACATCGAGGAGGAAGAGGAGGAGGAAAAATCGGGATTTGTTTGAGCTTAAAATGGAGTTTTTGTGCCCGGCTGCTATCTTCCCACGTTTACCCACTTTTTATCGTTATTACGTGAATAACGCAAAGTGAATCATTTGGTTGATGAACTATATTAATTTTATTTTTTTCATTTTTTGTAACTAATATATTAGTTTTTAAAAAAAATTATTAATTAATTTGTTATATTATTAAGGATTATTTAAGTTTTTCTAAGAAGGGGACCTTACGGGTTCGACATCACCGATTTTTTTACATTTTTTAAAAAATGACTGAAAATCATCATTAATTCAACTAAATCTTATAAAAGCGTGGAAATTTTTTGAAAAGTGATTAAATATCGTTATTGATCCATCATAAACCCATAGAGTCATGAACATTTTTGGAAATATGATTGCAAATGATTATCAACCCATCCCAACCTTACTCAATCTCCTGAAATCTTGGACATTTTTGAAAAAAATGGTTAAAAATCATCATCACCCCAATCCTAGCTCATGAATTTATGAAAATGTTGGAATAATGATTGAAAATCAAAACCAACTCAACTCAAATACAAGAAATCTCGGACAATTTTAGATAAATAATTCAAAATCATCATCAGCCCATCTTAAGCTTATGAAATCATGTACATTTTTTAAAAAATGACTGAAAATCATCATTAATTCAACTAAATCTTATAAAAGCGTGGAAATTTTTTGAAAAGTGATTAAATATCGTTATTGATCCATCATAAACCCATAGAGTCATGAACATTTTTGGAAATATGATTGCAAATCATCATCAACCCATCCCAACCTTACTCAATCTCCTGAAATCTTGGACATTTTTGAAAAAAATGGTTAAAAATCATCATCACCCCAATCCTAGCTCATGAATTTATGAAAATGTTTGGAATAATGATTGAAAATCAAAACCAACTCAACTCAAATACAAGAAATCTCGGACAATTTTAGATAAATAATTCAAGATCATCATCAGCCCATCTTAAGCTTATGAAATCATGTACATTTTTTAAAAAATGACTGAAAATCATCATTAATTCAACTAAATCTTATAAAAGCGTGGAAATTTTTTGAAAAGTGGTTAAATATCGTTATTGATCCATCATAAACCCATAGAGTCATGAACATTTTTGGAAATATGATTGCAAATCATCATCAACCCATCCCAACCCTACTCAACCTCCTGAAATCTTGGACATTTTTGAAAAAAATGGTTAAATATCATCATCACCCCAATCCTAGCTCATGAATTTATGAAAATGTTTGGAATAATGATTGAAAATCAAAACCAACTCAAAATTCAAAATGGAGTTTTTGTGCCCGGCTGCTATCTTCCCACGTCTACCCACTTTTTATCGTTATTACGTGAATAACGCAAAGTGAATCATTTGGTTGATGAACTATATTAATTTTATTTTTTTCATTTTTTGTAACTAATATATTAGTTTTTTAAAAAAATTATTAATTAATTTGTTATATTATTAAGGATTATTTAAGTTTTTCTAACAAGGGGACCTTACGGGTTCGACACCACCGATTTTGTTCATATTTGCAAGGATTGAAGATGAGTACTCGGACATCATTTTCCTGAAGCAGTACAATGCAATGCTCAAAAATACTCGAGAAAATCAACTTCAAAGTACTCAAAATATTTTGCAGCAGTAGAAATATAATAAATATTTGACTTTTTATGTGTCGTTCATTAGTCAAGGGACAGTGAACGTAGCTTTAAATTCTGGGGCATATAGCAGGTTTATATCGCACAATATGCAATTTTTTAAATTTTTATTTTATAAAATCAGTATTTCTTACATTTTACACTCTGTGTAAACAAAGGTTTAGTACGATGTTTTATGAAAATAACTGTCAAAAAAGAATTGAATCTTGTGTGCGCGTAAATATCCTAGTTAATTTTCTTTTTGTTCTTTAATAACCTTTTCTTCGTTCATTGTTAATAAATCGTTAATATACGTGTTGTTATAAATATATAGATAATTATGGAATATGTCCGCGTCGAATTGAATAAATTAACTTTAAAAAATGCTGTTTATTATTATGAAAAGCGTCTTACAGAAAATAACTTGATAGCAGAACAACATTCTTCCACAATTAGCGAAGAATCTGTATTATTAGCAGAACAACTATATAAATATACTTTACAAAATCTAATTGGTGGCGAGAAACAATTTGTTATGGTGGAAGAACTAACAATGAATGAAGAAGGTGGCAATAGTAAATTTCAACAAATCACCGATAAGGAATCTGATGTGAATAATTTTAAAGAAATTAAAGAAGATGAAGAACATAATTATGAAGCCGATGAGAATGAATCAGAAAAGGAGCATTTCATTCCAATAGATTATAAAATACAAATATATAACACTGCAAATTCTCACCCAAATTGGAGTTTAAAAACTCTTCGTAAAAACGGATGTCGGCAATTAAAAAAGAACGCTGATTTAAAGGTTTGGGAGTATCAAATTAAGAGTGGCGGAGCAATTTTTGATAAATTTACAATCATCGATTCATGGACGTACGATCGATTTAGAAAAGCTCGTCAAGTGAATTAGCAAGAGACCACAAAAAATTTACAATGGTCATTATCTGCTGCAAGTCAATTTTCCAACTTTGAATTTAAAGCATCCAATTCGTGGGTCGAGAAGTTCAAACGGATACAAAGAATTCGTCAACGAAAAGTAACAAAATATGTATTTGAAAAAGAAACTGCATCTATGGAGGAAATTTTAAGTTCTGCTGAAAATTTTCGCACACAGGCTCGTAATACAATAATAAACTTTGATCCAAATTATGTTATTAATACAGATCAAACAGGTATTTACAATTATTTCACGTCAAATTGCTCGGTTTTGATTGAGCAAAATCGTGAGATTAATTCTCGTGAAGATTGTATTAAAATACATTCTATCATTCATCACCAACTATCATCTTCAATTTTTTGTAATATGATTCAATACGCATGGTTTGCTTCTAAACTTTGCGATATTAGAGAAGTGTTTATGAATGTCAATCAGGTATGTTTTTCACTAGATAATTTAAAAAAACCTTGCGCTTGTTCCCAACCCGCTTTTATACATTGTGCTAGATGTCGTGAGACTTACTGTTTTAGCTGTTTTTATGATAATTACCACACTGGTTCTTGTACTGATTAATAACTGTTATTAACTGTTTTTATTAGATTTATTGTTATATTTACAGTGTGCCCTAGGATTGATCCTGAAGTGCATATACATATTTCATTATTTGCGTATTATTCCTATGTATTTTATGTGTATTGTTAATATATTTCAGATAATATTTATTAATTGCTGGCCTTTCACACCAACAATTAGATTTAGGGCCGGTTTATTCACCTTTGGTTAAATTTAACAACTGGATATTTTCCATGGTTACTGTAATTTCACTTGCCATGATTGGCTATATTATCAGTAACTATCGTAAATATCTGATAGTTAAATTTAACTAAAGGTGAATAAACTAGGCCTTAGTAAAGTATATGTTTATGTAGTTGTTCTGCCAACAGCACAGATTCTTCACTAATTGTGGAAGTTGTTCTGTATTAAGGTTATTTTCTGTAAGAATCTCTTCATAATAATAAACAGCAATTTAACAACAAATCAAGTTAATTTCAATTCAAAGTTAATTCTATGTGAATAGATTTCACTATAATTGTCTATATACTTATAATATAACGCTTTAAATAACATTTAATGCTTTTCCTAATCATTTATTGATAATAAACAAAAAAAGTAGGATCAACTCGAATATGCAGGTGCAAGACATACTGATTTAATATTTTTTAACAGGTATTTTAAAAAGACATTGTAACAATTTCTTGTTTATACAGTGTGTTAAATGATGGCGTGAAACTGACTGATTTACCTTTTTTTCATAAAATAAAATATTAATTAAAAAAAATTGCTTATAGTACAATCTGAACCTGCGACCTCAGAATTTAAAGCTACGTTCACAGTCCCTTGATTAATGAACGACACATAAAAACTCAAATACTTATTATATTTCTACTGCTGCAAAATATTTTGAGTACTTTGAAGTCGATTTTCTCGAGTATTTTTGAGCATTGCATCGTACTGCTTCAGGAAAGTGATGTCCGAGTACTGATCTTTGACTCCTACAAATATGAACAAAATCGGTGATGCCGAACCCGTAAGGTCCCCTTGTAAAACTTTGACTGTGTGTTTAAATGTAAATTAACATTTTGAAAGTTTGATTAACGTTATAAATAACAAGAACTAGAATCATTTAGATTTAGTCATCTTGAAAGATGGCTAAAACACTAACAATGAATATTTTGTGATATAGAGTGTTTTACAAACTGATTTAACGACCTTGTATATTTGAAATGAAGTAAAACTAGAACTAACACTAGACCTAGAAGCAGAAAGTTTGAAAATACGTTTTTAAACGTCTTCAGAGGCACGGCTAAACCCGAATCTTTCCACTTCCAGGTCTAGTGTTATTTCTAGTTTTATATCATTAGATCTAACTCTAGACCTAGAACTAGAATCATCCGGGTATAGCCATACGTCTAAACTTTCCACTTTTAGGTCCAGTCTTAGTTCTAGTTTTACTTCAATTTAAATATACAGGTAATTAAATGGTAAAAGAATTAAATTTGTAAAGCATTTATATCAGAAAATATTCATTGTAGAGGCCTTCATTTAAAAAAAATGTCTTCAGATGCATAACCAAACTCGAGAGGGTTATATTCATACAAAATTTAATGCAAAAAAATCATACCTGAAAGTGGAAACCATGCTTTTATTACCCCTTAAGTTTAGGACGGTACTGAAATCGTCAGGAAGCCACATTCTTAGTCGGAAATATCCTCTTTTAAAGTGATTCATTTTACTTCTATTCGTCTTCTTTCTTCTTTATTTTGAGGTTATGTCAACATCGATTTTGGATATGTAACCTTAAAATTTTGTTTTTATATGTTTAATGTAACAAAATCCACTTTTATATTAAAAATTAACACTAAAAATCACTCAAAATTTATAATTAACATTAAAAGAACCTTTTAAATAACATTTCTTGTTTAGTTAACTGCACCAACTTGAAATTAGTTTTTTAAACTTTTATTGCCAACTTCGAAATTTGAAATGTCAATAATTTTGGTTAATTTTTTTATAATAACAATGTTTATGCATATAATTTTGGAATTTGAAGCCTTTTTATCATTTTTTATCCTTATCATACATTTATTATAAATAATAAAAAATTGGTTTTGGTTTTATTTCAATTGAAATAATGAGTAGGGTTAGGTATGCATCGGAAGACATTCTTTTAACGAAGGCCCTTACAATGAATATTTTGTGATGTAAAGTGATTTAACTGGTTATTAAATCAGTTTGTAAAACATTTATATAAGAAAATATTCATTGTAGAGGCCTTCGTTTAAAATAAATGTCTTCAAAAGCATGGATAAACTCAACCTAATCTTGTATATCTAAAGAGGGTTATATTCATACAAAACTTAATGCAAAAAAAATTCATACCTCAAAAGGGGGACCTTGCTTTTATTACCCCTTAAGTTTAGGACGGTACTGGAATCGTCAGGAACCCAAATTCTTACTCGGAAATATCCTCTTTTAAAGTGATTCATTTTATTTCTATTCTCTTCTTTCTTCTTTATTTTGAGGTTATGTCAACATCGATTTTGGATATGTAACCTTAAAATTTTGTTTTTATATGTTTAATGTAACAAAATCCACTTTTATATTCAAAATTAACACTAAAAATCACTCAAAATTTATAATTAACATTAAAAGAACCTTTTAAATAACGTTTCTTGTTTAGTTAACTCCACCAACTTGAAATTAGTTTTTTAAACTTTTATTGCCAACTTCGAAATTTGAAATGTCAATAATTTTGGTTAATTTTTTTATAATAACAATGTTTATGCACATAATTTTGGAGTTTGAAGCCTTTTTATCATTTTTTATCCTTATCATACATTTATTATAAATGATAAAAGATTGGTTTTGGTTTTATTTCAATTGAAATAATGAGTAGGGTTAGGTATGCATCGGAAGACATTCTTTTAACGAAGGCTCTTACAATGAATATTTTGTGATGTAAACTGATTTAACTGGTTATTAAATCAGTTTGTAAAACATTTATATAAGAAAATATTCATTGTAGAGGCCTTCGTTTAAAATAAATGTCTTCAAAAGCATGGCTAAACTCAATCTAATCTTGTATATCTAAAGAGGGTTATATTCATACTAAATTTTATGCAAAAAAATTCATACCTCAAAAGGGGGACCTTGCTTTTATTACCCCTTAAGTTTAGGACGGTACTGGAATCGTCAGGAACCCAAATTCTTACTCGGCAATATTCTTTTTTAAAGCGATTCATTTTATTTCTATTCGTCTTCTTTCTTCTTTATTTTGAGGTTATGTCAACATCGATTTTGGATATGTAACCTTAAAATTTTGTTTTTATATGTTTAATGTAACAAAATCCACTTTTATATTCAAAATTAACACTAAAAATCACTCAAAATTTATAATTAACATTAAAAGAACCTTTTAAATAACATTTCTTGTTTAGTTAATTGCACCAACTTGAAATTAGTTTTTTTAAACTTTTATTGCCAACTTCGAAATTTGAAATGTCAATAATTTTGGTTAATTTTTTTATAATAACAATGTTTATGCATATAATTTTGGAATTTGAAGCCTTTTTATCATTTTTTATCCTTATCATACATTTATTATAAATAATAAAAAATTGGTTTTGGTTTTATTTCAATTGAAATAATGAATAGGGTTAGGTATGCATCGGAAGACATTCTTTTAACGAAGGCCCTTACAATGAATATTTTGTGATGTAAAGTGATTTAACTGGTTATTAAATCAGTTTGTAAAACATTTATATAAGAAAATATTCATTGTAGAGGCCTTCGTTTAAAATAAATGTCTTCAAATGCATGGCTAAACTCAATCTAATCTTGTATATCTAAAGAGGGTTATATTCATACTAAATTTTATGCAAAAAAATTCATACCTCAAAAGGGGGACCTTGCTTTTATTACCCCTTAAGTTTAGGACGGTACTGGAATCGTCAGGAACCCAAATTCTTACTTGGAAATATTCTTTTTTAAAGTGATTCATTTTATTTCTATTCATCTTCTTTCTTCTTTATTTTGAGGTTATGTCAACATCGATTTTGGATATGTAACCTTAAAATTTTGTTTTTATATGTTTAATGTAACAAAATCCACTTTTATATTAAAAATTAACACTAAAAATCACTCAAAATTTATAATTAACATTAAAAGAACCTTTTAAATAACGTTTCTTGTTTAGTTAACTGCACCAACTTGAAATTAGTTTTTTTAAACTTTTATTGCCAACTTCGAAATTTGAAATGTCAATAATTTTGGTTAATTTTTAAATATAATAATTATAATTTTGGAGTTTTAAGCCTTTTTACTTTAATTTGCAAATATAGAATCATTTTTTTTAAATCTATCAATATAAACTCCGTTATAATAGGTTATAAAATAATAAAAGATTTTTTAGTTACATTCTGTGTATTTTTTAAACATAATACTTTTTAACAGTTTATACTGAAAAGCTTCCATACAACCATAGATTTAATTAATATCTTTTTGATTCGGACTTGAGAAAAAAAGGAAAAAAAAAAGAAAATAGAGCGCGGTCGAAAAGCCCCGAATACATAGCATATTATATAATAAAGTACGCTACAATACAATTTCACTGCTAAAAATAAAGACAAAAAGTGAAACGTTTCTTCTGGGCGCCCGGCCGCCGCCCATCATTGGAAATAAAAAATGATTAAACCAGTACATGTTATATTTGTTACCTAAAATGTCTGAGAGAACAGTAAAAATATCTACAGAATAGCAGGATGAAGATACAGGTTTATCTGCCATATTTTCCTTTTTATTCGTTTAGGCTTCGAGTTCAAGGGCGAGACCGATCTTGTGGCCACCACCGTTAAAGTTCTTCCCATCAATCAAAGCTGATAGAGTCAATGTGATTCCTAAATGGAACAAATTAATAAATCAAAATGAAATTGAATCAAAAATTTACCATCTCTTAAACGTTGCTGATAGCCCAAACCAATTTGACTGGTGTTGTTTACTTTAGCGCGAATAGCGGCATCTCTATCCAAATCGTACTTTGCACCAATTCCAAACTTGGTGTCGTTACTTCCAGAAGACCACGCTAATTGAATACCAGTCTCGAGCCGGGGGGACACCCTCTGGTAAATGGAACCACCAAATTCCCGACCGTCATCGCTTAAATCGCTATTATCAATGTACGGTTTTAATATCATGGGAAAGGATTGGGGGGTAATACCGAAAAGGATATCTAAATTTTTTACTATTATTACATTTAAATTAATCCCATTTATAAAAATAATCAAAATAAACTTCAAAAATGATTAATTCAAAGATTACTTCAAAAAATAAAAATAATTTTTAGGTTAGAAAATTTGACATAAAATTAATAAATTCATTTAGTTATGGCGCTACATAACAAGAATTAATTAATTTACACAAAATTTCTATTTTAATTGTTATAAAACCATAAAAAATCGTTAAATTAAAAAATTTAGGTAAAACATTAATTTCTTTTTTCAAATTCATAAATTCTTTAAAAAAAAATCAATTTTTTTTTGACATTTTAAAATATAACCTCAAAATTTTTTTAGGTTAGAGAATTTGACATAAAATTAATAAATTCATTTAGCGCTACATAACAAAAATTAATTAATTTACATAAAATTTCTATTTTAATTCTTATAAAACCATAAAAAATGTTTTAATTCAAAAAATTTAGGTAAAACATTAATTTCTTTCTCAAATTCATAAATTATTTAAAAAAAATGAAAAATTTTTTTTTGACGTTTTAAAATATAACCTCAAAAATTTTTTTAGCACCTAATTTTAATAAAAAATTAACTTACACATTGGTGTGAAGGATAAAATCGCCAGTCGAGAACCCAAGGGCGAAGTTATTTTTCGTCAACTTCTTATTTTCTGCGTCAAAAGCAGCTTGGTAACCGGCCAGCCAGCCTTGATAGCCGATAACGGCGGAACCTTGGATAATCGGACCCTTAGCTTGGTCAAGATCAACGTTTGCATTTATAGCGGTGTAATCGTTGTTGTAGGCGGTCGAAAGGGTACCAGATTTGTTTCTACGAAAAGATTCAAATTATTATTATTAGGTAAGATTTAAAATTAACTCTCAAGGATTATTTTAATTTAAAAAAATTTTTTTTTAGTTGTCTTTAAATGATAAGATAACGTTTTTTTTGTGTCCTAGTTAATTAATCCTCATTACGCAATATTTACCCTGTTTGAGGGGCAAACGTGCAATTGGCAGTGAGTTTGAGCCCTTTGACCAGCTTATCCTGAACGGAAACTTCAGTGCCGAGCGTGTTATCTGTATTCCATTTTTCAGAGAAAGTCATTCCATGTTCTTTCAGTTTGTACTTGGTCTCGAGAGAACCGAAAACCTTTCCAGTTTCTTGATTGGAGTTACCCCCGGTGTTAAATTCGACCCCCGAGCCGGTTGTCGTTTTACAATCTAACTTAATCAACCCAAAATGGTAGCCTTTGTTGAAGATATCGCCGGCATTTTTCCCAAGATCGCCATAAGCTGGTGGAGCCATTATCTAAATTAATAAATCAAGTTTATTTTTATGATAAAAAAGTAGCTAATCGTTACGTCATTACGTTAACTTGAATGCGGTTGTGTTTTAGTTAAATAAGGCGTAAGATTTAAAGAATCCCTCGCGTGGATAATTCAAAACTATAAATAGTCTCAAACCGTAGATAGAACATTATTTTTAAGCTAAAACAAGATGTAAAAAGGCGAGTCGCAGTCACGTGACGTAGACCGTTTCAATTTTAACTTAATCTTGGCAACATTTCTCCATTGCGCACGTATTAAAACGTGGAAAATGGCGGAAATTCACCGTTATCTTCATAAATCGGCCCCAACGCCGATTTCGCCGGTTAATATCTCATCAAATTCAAATTAAAACCGATTAAACAGACAAATAGGGGAAATACCACCCGCTTTTATCGATCCACGCGTTTATTTCAACACTTTACCCAGAAAATATCGATTTAACCCTTCTTACATAACCCAAAGCGACACCGGCAAACTCAAAAAAAAACTTGATCGTTAAACATAAACTATTTTATAGTTATTGAGTCGTAAAGAGGCGTTTTATGTTAATTAGCCCGGCGAAAAAGGGTTAAATCTTATTAATTAGTTTTTAAATACTTACTCTGTATGAATTGGATTTGCGGTGTTTTTAATGATTTAATGGAACGGTTCTAAAAATGAACTCGCGTACAATTTTTTTTTAATTAATATTCGATTAAAATCGCTGGTATCACGAACAACGTCACTTGGTGAGGGACCTTATGACCTGAACCCTCCCGTGCGGTGTTGCCAAATTGATCCTAAATCCCCTCTAACTCCATCCCCTCCCAAAACATTAATAACTAACTTCATTCCGATCATTTAACTTAAAGTTAACTTAATTTTCATGTGGTTAAATAACTTCGATTAATCCTTAAAAGTTTAATAAACTTAATATTTCTCGAAAGTTAAACGTTGAATATTTTTTCCACGCTCGTTTGGTTGCATAACTTTGAGTCGATTCTTTAAATCTTATCCCACCTAAAACTTAAAATTTATTTTGATTATTTCGAGTTATAAATCTTAAAAAACAAAAGTTCGAGTTTTACAGCTGTGCGTTCGTATAAAAACACGTTCTTCTACAAAATTCGAGAATACATTGACGATTTTATTCTGTTGTAATACGGGAAATAAAGCCGCCTTAGGGTGAGCAAAGTAAAATTAAAACGTTATGTCCAACGCAAAACGATCTGCAGATCATTTAACACCTCCCACAGATGATTTATCGAAAAAATATTCTTGGGATCCTCCAAATATATTAAGTCAAAACCGTTTTCAAATTTTAGAAAATATTTCTGATGAACATGGCGAAAGCTCACAGCAACAAGCCTCACATTCCAAAGCATCATCCAAACAACAAGATACATCACAACAAAATATTTCATCTCAGCAAAAAATAAAAATTCCGCCTATGTTCTTACAAAATGCTCTTAATCATCAACAAACCATCAATGATCTCAAGGCCTTAACCGTTCATGATTTCACCACCACGTATAATAATAAAAACTTAAAAATTAATTTGACAGATAGCAACGACTATAGAACGGTCACTAAATATTACAAAGAAAATAATGCGCAATTTTATACATTTCAAGATCCTTCTGTTAAACCATTATCGGTAGTAATTCGTCATGTTCCCATATCACTTTCGGAAGATGAAATAAATTCTGAATTATTACCATATAACCTTCCAATAATAAAAATAACTAGATTAGTTAACAAAGAAAAATATCCTATACCTCTGTGTGCGATTGATCTTACTCCATGCGAAAAAGCGAAGGAGATATTTAAAATCAAAGAAATTTCTAAGGCAATAGTTACAGTTGAGATGAGAAGAAAGCCAAATAATGTTCCTCAATGCTATAATTGTCAAAGATTTGGACATACAAAGAATTATTGTTCATTAAAGCCGAGGTGTGTCAAATGTGGAGAGCAACACAACCATACTCAATGTACAAAAAACAAAGCTGACCCTCCTAAGTGTGCGAACTGTGATGGACCTCATCCATCTAATTACAGGGGATGTAAGAGTCACACTGATCTACAAAACAAAAATCCCCGACATCAAGACCGCAGTTATATTAATTCCCAAAGAAAAGATTCACAACCCAGTTTCCGCACTCTTAGTCCTGAAATTTCTTTCGCTAACGCAGTTCAAGGTAAAGCAAATAAATCCAATAATATTCCTTCCTTCACATCCCAAAATGAAACTCAAACCTCCTCTCCTTTGGTGACAGTCATTATAAATCTCCTGAAACAGGTCCTTATCCCAATTATCAATGAAATCAAATCACACCTAATCAACGAGATCTTACCTTCCCTTATTCATGTCAAATAATACAAATCTACAACGTTTAGAAAATATCACAATTTTAAACTATAATGCAAATGGGTTAAAAAAGCAAAAAGCTCTTATCATTGCTTTTCTTGCGAGATATAAGCATGTATCTCGGAGACACATCTTGCGCCAGGAGAAAATCTCCGAATTGGTGGTTATAACATATACAGGTATGATAGAAACTCTCAAACAGCAGCTGGTGGCGTCGCAATCATAATTAGACGCCAAATTAAACATCACTTATATAGTATTACCACCTCATCAATAGAAACTGTTGCTATCCAATATGAGATAAAAGGACACGCCCCGATAACTTTAATATGTGCCTATAAACAGCCAAACAAATCGTTGATTAATGATGATTTTAAAAAAATATTTCAAATAGTAGGACCTGTGATGTTAATTGGAGATCTCAACAGTAAATTAAAACATTGGGGATGCCGTGCAGACAATCCTTCTGGATCTCAATTAGAAAATCTGGCAAACATTCATCAGCTTCAAATTCATTGTCCAACTGATTATACGTATCACCCATTCCGTAATGATCATTGTAACAAACCGCATTACACCTAATAGATATAAGAAATTGTTTAGTAGAAGTTAAGCGAGTTAATTTGATCGTTCTAGACTGACGGCGTTGGCTTCACGGTACGGGATGAAATCCATGTCATTTTTTTAAATTAACTGTTTGGTTCAGTTCCGTAAAAATTGAATACTTTGTTCTTTCCTTAATGGATTAATTTGTTATCGCTAAGTTTCGTTTAGTGCGTAGACTAAACAGAACTTAACATTCTTAGGCCGTGGGAGTCGTCGCGTGGGTGGTGATAAGAGGGCGAGATGAAAAGGAAGGGTGAGAAAGAAATAAGGATACGATTATTTTGATATCGCTGAGCTTCGTTAGTGCGTAGACTAAACGAAACTTAACATTCTTAGGCCGTGGGAGCCGTCGCGTGGGTGGTGATAAGAGGGCGAGATGAAAAGGAAGGGTGAGAAAGATATAAAGAGACGAAGTCGAAAATAAAAGGAAGACAAGCCGAGAACGCGGGCTTGAGTAGTTGAATTCTAACAATTTTCCGAAAAATAGTAATTTTTCTTATTGCTGTTTGTTGACCGTAAATTGAATTTCGAAGTTTGAGCTGTATTCTTGGAAAAGGTTAATTTGTTCTTTTTTTTTGTTTGTTGTTTACAAGAAAGTGATTCCGTAAGTAGAACGTAAGTAGAATTTTCTCGAATTGTGAACATCCGCGCCTCTTATCGAAGATTACCATCGTATAGTTTAATTGTTGAAGAAATTAATTTGTTAAAGCACATTATATATACTTTTAAACCTTTGTTTTGTTTGTTGTTTCACTTATCACCTGCCTTTTTCGAGTCCTGCTGTTCGTTTTCAAACGAGCGCGATAGCAGAGTGCACGACCTTCCCTAGTAAATTACACGAGCCGCTCCGTGTCTTTTACAATCATCTACAAGACATCCTAGATATTGTTATTACTAAAAACTTTCATCTTCCATTAACTCAAACAGTCATAACTGAATTAAACTCAGATCACCTGCCAGTCTTAATCAACTTATCAAGACAGATGTTGTACGTTCCAACTGTACCAAAACTTATAAATGGATTTGTCAACTGGAATGAATTTCAAGACCTTATGAGATCCTACCATATAAGTGAACTGCCTCCAATCCGGGAATCAATAAACATTTCAATTCGGCAACTTACCACAAATATGACAGAGGCAATCAGGCATGCTACAATACCAACAACCAAAAAACCCGTTGTAAATTATAATATTCCATCAACACGAATTCTTGAAATCATTAAAGAAAAACGTATAGTTAGACGAGAATGGCAACGTACTCGAAATCCTTTTACTAAGAAGAAATTAAATAAACTGACTCATACAATAACTCTGCAACTCGATGCTCATCGAATTCAAAAATACAATGACATGTTAAATAATTTAGATACATCGGACCCTGGAATGTGGAAAGCCACTAGACGAATATTAAAAAAATATGAAGAACCCCCAACGTTAATAGTTGACGGCATACATATTAATACAGATCATGATAAATCCCATGCTTTTGCTGATTACCTAGAAAATTCTTTTAATCCAATTATTACGGACAAAAATACGGATTTTGCGGCTATAGTTCAACGATATAATGAATCACACCTACTAAGCGAAGGAAACTATACCGAGACAATACCAGCAGAAGAGGTTAAGGCGCAAATTAAACGTCTACCCAATCGCAAAGCTCCAGGACATGATTTGATACCAAACATTTTATTAAAATATCTTCCCGATAATATCATTGATCACATTAAAAGCATCTTCAACAGTTGTTTACAAATAGGCTACTTTCCCATTGCATGGAAGAAAGCTGAAATCTTACTGTTCCCAAAGCCCGGTAAATGCAAATCCGAAATTCAAAATTATCGTCCCATTAGTCTTCTTCCAACTCTGTCAAAACTATTTGAAAAAATAATATTCACTCGTCTGCAAGATGAAATGATGAATCTTGATATTATCCCCGATGTACAATTTGGATTTAGAGCAAACCATTCTGCGACACACCAACTTGCAAGAGTCGCAGAAATCATAGAAAAGGGATTTGAAGATAAAAAATACACCGCAGCTGGTTTCTTAGACGTTGCAAGAGCATTTGACATCGTTTGGCTACAAGGTCTTAAATACAAACTGCACCACGTGGGTTTAAGCAGGTATCTCTGCGCTATTCTGATATCCTACCTTGAAGAGAGAACATTTAGTGTTAGAATAAATGGCTGCTATTCTTCTACTAAACCCATCCGAGCTGGAGTGCCACAAGGAGGTATACTATCACCTACGTTATTTAATATCTACATGCACGACATTCCATTACAAACCGGCAACGATAAGGCTATGTACGCAGATGATATGATCATTATAACACAAAGTTATGATTTAAAAGACGCCATTGAAAAACTCCAAAATTCAATCAATATATTACAGAAGTGGCTTTCAAAGTGGTGTATTCATTTAAATGCAAATAAGTGTGAAACAAAAATTTTTACTTTGAAACGAGTTTGGAATCAAAAAGACAAAGCGGTGAAATATTTGGGAGTTCATCTTGACCAACGTTTAACTTGGGGTATCCATATCAACACACGAGTAAATCAGGCATATGATCGATTAAAACAACTATATTCCTTGATTAACAGAAAAACTCCCCTAAGGATGGAATGCACACTTCTACTATACAAAGCACTAATCAGATCCTTGGTCACTTATGCCTGTCCAGTTTGGAGTAACGCTTCCACTACTAACATTAAAAAAATTCAAACATTACAAAATAAAATATTAAGGATCGCAGTGGATGCCCCTTGGTTTATAAGAAACGAGCAATTGCATGATGAATTATGTATAGAATATATAGCAAGCTTTATAAAAATGTTGACCAAAAACTTCTACAGTAACCTCAACAAGTGTCCTAGCGCGACCAGACTGCACATTGGGCAACGTAACATTCACTCCAGAATAAAAAGAAAACTGCCTCAAGATCTGTTGACTGATGAATCGGAATAACAGATGGTGAAGTGTTTCCTCCTGTGATGTGTTAATTAAGTGTAATCCAATAAGATCTTGTTGAGTGTATATGGTACATTTATATTGTGTATGACTGTACAATGGAGTTGAAAGTGCGCATGAGCGAATATAAAAGCAAGTGCGCATGTTATGAAAAAGAAGAGAAGTGATGAAGTCGTTAAGAAAGTATCGTTGTTATGTTATAATAAAATAAGTAATATAGAAACGCTATTCAGACTTTTATTTCCACACCTCAACATGGTAGCAGAGGTCCGTGGTTAAAGTATTATCGAGTTTAAGTGAATTCTTGTCTACGTGGAAAATTCGAGATTTTTTTCGGGTGTAAACAAAAAAAGAAAAAAATGGCGAAGAACGAGGTAATGATACCGGTCTTTGATGGAGAGGACTATAGTATGTGGAAGAAACGTATATCGGTGTTTTTGAAGCTTAAAAAATGTGAAGAAGTCATAAAAAGAGCAAAAATCGAAACAGATAAAGAGGATTGGGATGAAAATGATTTAAAAGCAATAAATTATATATATAGTGCTATATCAAATAAACAATTGGAATTTGTATGTGATAAAACAACAGCGTATGAAATAATCAAGAAGTTTGATGGTTTATATTTGAAGGAATCTACAGCATTGCAGATTCTATGTAGAAATAAATTGGAAAAATTGAGGCTTAAAAATTATAATGACTCGGTAACATATTTTAGTGATTTTGAAAAGACAGTAAATGAGCTTAAAAACGCGGGCGCAAGCGTGTCTGAAAAAGAAAAGTTAAATTATATGTTGAACGCATTACCTGAATCATATAGTTATATTGGCGACTTAATCGATACGTTAAAGGAAGAAGATCAAACTGTGGATTATGTAAAAAGTAAGATTCAAATGGCTGAACTGAAACATCAAAAAGATGAGCATTTTGAGAGAAAATCGAATGTATTTATGGTGAATAAAAACCGTCAAGAGCGAACATGTTTTCAATGTGGTAAGACTGGACACTTGAGAAGAGACTGTAGAAGTGGTGGCCAAGGAACAAGTAATAGGACTTCATGGCAACCGATGCGTAACCAACAAGAAGCTGGAAGAGGAAATTACGGCAGAGGTCGTGGCAACTTTCCTAGTCAACGGGGAAGAACACATCATGCCAACCAACAAGGACAGAAGAATGAAGAAAGAAGCGCTTGGGTAGCGAAGATTGAATATGTTGAACATCACGCGGCGCATAATAGTACGGTAGATAAGGCTAATTGTTATGAAATAAATTGGTTATTAGATAGCGGCTGTACTGATCATATTATTAATGATGATAAATATTTTGATGAATTTAAAATACTTAAAAAACCTGTTGATGTTTGTTTAGGAGATGATAGGAGTGTAAAAGCTACTAAAGTAGGTAATGTAAAAAGTTACTTTAATGTTTTTGGAGAGAAAAATGAAATAAATATGCGAAATGTATTTTATGCTAAAGATATGTATACAAATTTGATAAGTTTCAGTAAAATAACTGATAATAATAATACTATTGTTTCGAGGGGTAATTTGACAAAAATTATAGATAGTAACAGTAAAATTATGGCAATAGCTTGGAAAGAGAATGGTTTGTATCCCATGAAAAGTAAATTAAAGCCTGTAAAGTTATCGGTAAATATTGCAAATAAAAGAATGGAAAACATGAGTCAAAAAGAGAAATGGCATCGTTTATTGGGTCACGTAAATTTCAAATATTTGAATACATTATCTGAAAATCAGTTGTTGGACGGTATTCCAGGTGAACTTGAAACAGAATTTATGAAATGTAAAACATGTATAGAAAATAAAATGCATAATATTCCTTTTGGAGAAAATAGAATTAAGGCTAAAGAGATTTTAGAGATCATTCATACGGATGTGTGTGGGCCTTTTCAAACAGTGGGATTTCAAGGGGAAAAATATTTTATTTCGTTCATTGATGATTATAGTAAGATAGCAAGGGTTTATACTATAAAGTCCAAAGCAGAAGTTTTTGATTGTATTGTACAACATGTAAATGAATGTGAAAATTTAACAGGAAAAAAGGTTAAAGTTTTAAGATGTGATAACGGGAAAGAATATTTGAACAGTAATGTTTATAATTTTACTAAAGAAAAAGGAATTGTGATTAAAAATTGTCCTCCATATGTGCATGAATTGAACGGAACCGCGGAACGGTTTAATAGAACAATAATGGATATATCACGATGTTTGTTAGAAGAGGCAAACGTACATAAAACATATTGGCCGGAAATTGTTTGTGCAGCAACTTATTTGAAAAATCGTACTTTAGCTAATACTATTGAAAAGAAAACCCCTTATGAGATATTTTTTAAAAAGAAACCAGACGTTTCTAATTTACATTTATATGGTAGTAAAGTTTTTGTGCGAAGACCAGAACAAATAAGAAAGTCGAAATGGGAAAAAAAGGCCGATATGGGAATTTTGATGGGATATAGTGAAGTGGGTTATAGAGTACTTTTGAATAATAAAATCATAGTTGCTAGACATGTAGACATTGTCGAAGAAGACGTAAAATGTATTGGTCTAAATGAAAATAATGAAAACTCTGATAACGACTATTTAAGTAGTAACCTTGAGGGTATTGACGAAAGAATAGAAGAAATAAGTAAAACATCTGAAATTGAAACTGAACCTGATGCGGGTAAACATCAGAGAAATAGAAATCCTTCAAAACGATTGGATGATTATTATGTTTACAATAGTAAGATTGTTGCAAATTATTGCAGAACGGATACTCCAAGTACATTTGAGGAGGCGATTGAAAGTAATGAAAAGGAACATTGGGTAAAGGCAATGGACAAAGAAATTGAATGTTTGAATAAAAATGAAACTTGGAAATTAGATGAAAATAAAGAAAATAAGAAAGTTTTAGATGTAAAATGGGTATATACAAGGAAGTCTGATGATAGTTATAAGGCTAGATTAGTTGTTAGAGGATTTCAGCAAACTGATGTAATTGATGACATTTATTCTCCTGTAGCAAAAACGCAAACGTTGAAAGTTCTATTATCATATTGTTGCCAAATGGGTCTAGTTGTCGAACAAATGGATGTAGAAACAGCATTTCTAAATGGCAAGGTAAATTCAGAGATATATGTTCATCAACCAAAGGGGTATGAAGATGGCACAAGAAGGGTCGGTAAATTGATAAAAGCTTTATATGGCTTAAAAGAAAGTCCGAGAGCTTGGTATGAGTGTTTAGATAATTTTTTAATAAACTTAGGATTTAAAAGAAATAATTTGGATTATTGTTTATATGTTTTTGAGAATGATGATGATACTATTTATTTACTGATTTTCGTCGATGATCTATTGATTTGTGGCATGAATAAATCGAAAATACAACATATTAAGAATCTTTTGTCGGAAAAGTTTAAAATGAAAGACCTTGGTAAAATTAAAGAATATCTTGGGATTACCATAGAATACGATTCTCATAACTATGAAATGAAATTAAGCCAAACCAAATATATCGAATCATTAATAAGAAAATATAATTTAGAGAATAGTAAGTTATATAATACACCCATGGAAACAAATTTAAAAATTGAAAAGTCCGATAATTGTGAAAGAAACGTTAAATATAGAAATATAATTGGTGAATTACTTTATATAAGCTCAGCTACAAGACCTGATATAAGTTACAGTGTGAATTATTTAAGTAGGTACCAGAATTGTTACAATGAAACACATTTTAAATATGCTATACGAATTTTGAAATATTTATATTTAACAAAAGATTTAAAGTTGACATATTATAGAAACAATAATGGAGAAATCATTGATTGTTATGTTGATGCCGATTGGGCTGGTGATCATATAGATAGAAAATCCACAACTGGTTACATAATTAGATTATTTGGAAACGTAATTGATTGGAAGTCTAGAAAACAAAGGTGTGTTACAAAAGCTTCAACCTATGCGGAGTATGTAGCATTGTCAGAAGCTGTAAGTGAATTGAAATTTGTAAAAGAACTGATAAAAATATTTAATATTGAGTTAGTAAAGCCGGTTAATGTTTACGAAGATAATTCGGGAGCAATAAATATAACAAAGTTTGGTAACTTCACAAAGAACTCAAAACATATTGAGGTTCACTACCATTATGTGCATGAAGGTGTAAAGGAAGGTTTTATAAATATTACTAATGTTGATTCAAATAGCAATGTTGCTGATATGTTTACTAAATCTTTATGTAAAGCAAAATTTGAAACCTATCGATATATGTTAAATTTAAGATAATATATAAATGTAAGGAGGCGTGTTGAGTGTATACAGACTGCACGCGGCCGACCTGCGGATAGATGCATTAGCAATAGCTGGGCGACCGTAAGTGGGCGGAGCTTGCGCTCTCAGATATCGAAACCTTTAATGCTTTGAGAACGGGTGGTTTTTATTAAAGTTAGTTATCAATTGTTTTTACTAACCACAATTTGTAAAATTATGTAAAATAAGAAGGATTTGTTAAAATTAAAAAGAAATAAATCCCTGGTACACAGTACTAGTAATTTTCTTAGTTATGAAGCATCAGATCATTTTAGTGCAAAAATATTACAGCAACAAATTTTCATCATAACTTCATACCAATAAAAAAAATATAAAACAAATAAAATGAAACATAATTCTCCTCATTTATTTAATAAATGTTCAAATAAACCACCCTCTTGAGCTGAACAATAACCCAACCGGTTGTACAAATTTATGTTATTTAAATTTAATTTACCGGTATTTATGCTTATGCAAAATTTTTAGCACTGTTGTTGCTCCAATACCAATTTCACGGGCAATTTCGCGAGAAGATTTGTGCGGATTCAATTCTGCTAATGCACATATTGCAATCTCCAAAGTGCTGATGTTATCTTCTGCTTCATTTTTGTTTTTATTATTTATTAATGTGAAATTTGATTCGAAATATTTCACTGTATTTCGTATGGTATTTGCAGAAGGAATTGGCCTTTCCGGATAGTTCACAGCAAATAAATCGCGACATACTTCCGCAGAATTACCACCATAAAATTGCTTTATCATAAACAACTTTTCTTCGGGCGTATAATACTCCATTTTGAGAAATTGTGCACTACAAATTTTAGCGAAATCGCTAGGCACACTAACCCAACCACAATCGCTAAACAAATGCAGTAAATGAGTAAAAACCAGTCTTTATCGTTCTTCTGGGATGATTTGACGCCTGTCTAGGAATGATGTCATAGCTCTGTGCGAAAAAGTAAGAGAATTTCGATTTTTTGTTAAAATAAAAATCAATTTTTTAGAACCTCTAAAGATTTCATTTTTAATAAAATTAAAAAGATAAATTCCCAATTTGTATAAAATCGCATTGTACCGCCCTCCGTACGAGTATCACGGCTAGAACGGTGCGGTTGATTACGTCTGTCTCCGTCGCACTACGAGTTTCGTGCGGTTGCAGCAACCTGCGGATAGGGCTTTTCAATGTGTTAGACAAGGCATAGGACTTTAATGAGTTAGATAAAGAAATACATATCAACTCCAATCGGCCTGAGAAGTAAACATAGTATATCTGTTCTGTGTTAACTAATAGAAACCTTATGCCGTTCTTTTCCCACTTACGTTAAGCCTATCCGCAGCTCGAGCGCGAGCAGTCTGTATGGTACATTTATATTGTGTATGACTGTACAATGGAGTTGAAAGTGCGCATGAGCGAATATAAAAGCAAGTGCGCATGTTATGAAAAAGAAGAGAAGTGATGAAGTCGTTAAGAAAGTATCGTTGTTATGTTATAATAAAATAAGTAATATAGAAACGCTATTCAGACTTTTATTTCCACACCTCAACAGATCTAAGCCATGAAATAACATATTTTAATTGTTGAGCTGGTTTTTAATAAAGAAAAAAAAAATCTCAAAAAGATTAATTCGAATTAGCCTTAAGGGGGGAAACCATATTAGAAGTCTTATTTTTATTGTATCTTTAGTAACAACTTTTGCAAATTGTTAGGAATTATTGTATCCTAATATCCTTGTTTATAGATATACTGTGAGCGTCAAAAGAAAGTAAACACTAGCTGTTTACTTCTAAAAACCCTTTTTACTACGATTCTGTTAACTTACAATAAAAATTTATATACCAAAATTTACGACTTTATTTGTGAGCAATCCTATCGTAAAAAATAGTTAAGCAAAAAACCCCACAAATATGGTAAATCCCCTTTAGAGTAAAAATACCCCGATTTTTACGCGTCAAAAGAAAGTAAACAGCCGGTCCGGTTGTTGTAAATTCATTTTAGATTTAGGGGAAGTACCACACTTTTCGTATAAATACTTATAAACCCATCTCAGGACAACTTTAGAACATTTTAGAAGAAACAGCAAGTGGTTGAACGTCCAAATTAATTATAAATACCAAAAATCATCATGGGAAAGCAAACAAGTATAGAAACGCGTAAAATTATATTAAGTATAAATAAAAAAGGTTAATCCTTACGCGAAATAGCTAAAATAATGGGACGAAATCACTGCACAATAAAAAAAATTTTGGATAAATACGCAAAACATCATACTGTAGCAGATTTACAACGCGTTGGACGACCAAAGCGCCTTAGAAAGCACAGGCTAGAGCAGTGGTAAGAGAAGTGAAGAATAATCCATGTTCAATAGCAAACGACATATCACAGATAGCAAACACAACCATAAGTTCCAATACCATACGAAGAACACTCCATAGAAGAGGCCTACATGGAAGAACACCCCGTAAAAAGCCTTACATATCGAAAATAAATAAACAGAAACGTCTTGATTTCGCAAAAAAATATCAGAACGAAGCTCCAGATTTTTCGAAAAATATATTATTTAGTGGTGAAAGTAAATTTGAAATTTTTGGTAAAAGAAAACCACCAAAGATACGGCGGCCAAAAAATGAGGCCTTCAAAGAGAAATTTGTTACCAATACCATCAAACACGGTGGAGGCTCGGTTATGGTCTGGGGCTGTATGGCGGCGTCAGGGGTCGGTAATCTACTTTTTATTGAATCAACAATGAATAAAATGAACTATTTAACCATTTTAAAGAACAATATTTCCCCGAGTATTAATGAATTTTTGGGATAATAACGATATAATATATCCTGTTTGGAATAATAATAGCTTAAAAATCAAAATAATATATAATCTGTGGAATGGTAATAGCTTATGCTGTTAACAAGTTTCAAGACTTCAAAGTGATGAACAGGACTTTGGAAATATAACAGCTCATGTTGCCAACAAGTTGGCAGACCTCAAGTTGCCAAAAATGATTCTGAAGATATAATAGGTCATGCTGCCAATAAGGTAGTAGTGTTTTGAACAGTAAAAAGATAGTATACAGATTGCCCGGTATCTTCCGGATCAGAGGTATGCAGCGATGTAGTTTTGAAACAATTTGTCTAATAAAATTTCTTCACATTGCTTATAACAACCGCACAGGAACTGTTTAAAGATGTCCAATAGCGATCCTGGAAAACGACTGAAGAGGTCATCTGATCACTCCCCTCCTACGTATTTAAGGTGCTTTTACATATTATGACACATAACTTATTGAATTATTGTAATTAAAAAATTGAAACATATTCATTTTTATTCCCTTAACCTTTAATGATATGTATCTTATCACAACAATTGAATTATGAATGTTTCAAAGAGAAAAATCAATAAACAAATTCTTATGAGAAATAAACACGTAAGAAACGGATGATAGGCGGGGAATTGGACCGATTTCCTGAGTTTGGTTTATGACCTCCTCTATCGTTTCCCAGAGTTGCTATTAGACTTCTTTTAAATAGTTCTCGTGCAGTTGTTATAAACAATATGAAAAAAATTTATTAGAAAAATCATCTCAAAATAATGTACTCTACATCGCTGTATACCTCTGATTCGGAAAATATCGGACAGCCTGTATAATCGGTGGAACAAGATTATGTTGCCAACAAGTCGGCAGTCATTAAGATAACATATAGTCTGTGGTACAGCAATAGCTCATGCTGCCAACAGGTCTGATGAGAAGGACTATAGAGACATAAAAGCTCATGCTGTCAACAAGTTGACAGTTGTTAAAATAGTATATAGTCTGTGGAACAGTAATAGCTCATGCTGTCAGCAAGTTGGCGGTCTAAGATAATGCATAGTCTGTGGATAATATCGTTATCCAACAGGATAACGATCCAAAGCACACTTCCAAAATTGTGAAGGAATGGATGCTATACCGAGTCCCTAAAATCCTTGATCATCCACCGCAGTCCCCAGACCTTAATCCTATAGAACATCTGTGGGATCACCTTGACAAGAAGATCAGCGAAAGGACAATTTCAAATAAAGACTACCTTAAAAAAGCTTTAACTGAAGAATGGATGAAAATCCCTCAAAATATTACAATAAACTTGGTGGAATCCATGCCAAGGAGATTAAGGGAGGTGTTGAAGGCCAAAGGAGCTCAAACCAAGTATTAAAAGTTAATATTATATTTATTTTTGTACTTAATACCTATTAGTTCCGAATTCTGTTTACTTTCTTTTGACGCGTAAATTCGGTAGATATTTACAATAATCTGAATTATTATGGGTAATGATTTGTTTTTTTTTTATGTTTCTATTGATTCAAATATAGTATAGATGAGTTGTGAAGACTGCAATAAAACTTTTTGATTTTCGTTATTAACTGCATTTTTATTAACCTTTTAATAGAAAAACAACAGCTGTTTACTTTTTTTTGACGCTCACAGTACATTATGTGACCATACGTCCCGTTTTGAACGGGATTGTCCCGTTCTTCTGTTATGAACTCTAAAACGTCCCGTTTTCATAACCTAGCTGTATTTACACAGCTTTTTTTATTAGTAATATTTCGTTCCTTTGTTTGCGAGATTTACACCAAACATGCCTAAATGTAAGTGTACATTTTTTTGAAACTTGAATAAAAAAAGTGTGAACAATATTTATACAAAAAAGAGCACATTGTTGGAACAAGAACTAATAGGGATTGGCTGTGAAGCTCATAATGTCCACATAATGCAATTAAAACTGCCAATTGCTTACCAATTGATTTAGAATGCATTATTGTCAAGATTTACTTTTTTAATATTTATAGTGTACGCATTGAAACTGTAAAAGAATTCTATGACTTGATAGGTACAGAGTATAAAAGAATGTTGGGTTACAGTAAATCTAAATAGCCTGTACTTGAATAGTGCTTAAAATGTTTGTGAGATTAAAAAACTAATTTAGGTTGCTAATCTAAGAAAATAGTCTTTTAATAGGCATTCATTCTAATAGTTACTCTTCTAATAATTAGTCATCTAATGCCCGAATATATTGAAGTTGTTTTTTGGCAATCCCAGCTCCGAATGCTGGTTATATTTTGTGCACGCCCAAGAAGTTGGTTTTCACCAAGCCGATTTTAACAAACCGTTTAAAAGATAACTTGTCCTTAGGAAAAATTCAGTTTTTAACCCACACGTTACACGAAATTTATTAGCAAAATTGATCAAAACCAGAGCTTGGTTAACTGCTTGAAAAAAGTAGTCGAGTATAATTACTATTTCCACGAAACTGGAGGAAGCATAGAATAATTACAGCTACTACAATTAGTAGTAAAGTTGAATTTAAATGATGGAAGCATGCGGATTATTGAGTCAAATTGTATTAGATAATAACATTATCTGCTGTTTATCTTGCAATACATGATACAGTACTAACTTCCTCACTTTTAATTCGGTTATCCCAACATCTTCATGGAGAAATTGCCTTATTTGCAGCAGCATGATACATAAATTATTGAATGCCGCCATCAGGTTCTTCTTCCTCAGCTGATTTTTGGAATACACATCTCTACCATTTTGCTAATAAATTATAAGGATTTGCAATCCTTAGAAAGTATGTACTCAGCATTTTTGATAGAAATGCTCTTCAGTGTTTTGGAATTAAAAGTCTTTCACTACAGATACAACGAATAGTCTCGGATTACAAGGGACATAATGCATATTTTACGTTTTTCAATTTTGTTCAGATTACCAGGAAATTAGGATTTGTGGTCGTACGAATTAGCAACGCTTTACTGTACTTCTTTAACTACATAATAAGATGCAGTTGTAATGCCTAAAAGGGATTGGCTTGCACTCTCCAAAAAAAGTCTGATAAAACAAGCAAAATTTGTCAAGCAGTATCTAGTCTTTAATTGGTAGTTTTAAACTTTTTTTTTGTTAGTTTTTAGCTTTTAGCAGATATGATGATGTTATATTGTGCCTACAGTATTTGATATTTTGGAAGGAAAATTTAATTTTATTAACAGTCCTTCGCTTTTTACCCTAAAAATATCTTCTGCCAGCAGTATTTAACCTTTAATTAACAGTTTATGGACTTCTTACGTTAAGATTATGCATTTTGTTCAATAATATTTAATATTTTCAAAGCATAGTCAATTGGTTTATCAATAGTATCCAGTTTTTACAAACAGTTTTACAAGTAGTATCAAGTCCTTTGAAAGCATTTCAAGTCTTCCAAGAGCAGTATCAAATTTTCTGGAAGTAGTATTAAGTCTTCTAGAAGCAATATCAAAACTTCAGGAGGTAGTATCAGGTTTTCTAAAAGCATTCCAAGTTTTCTAAAATCATTTCAAGTCTTCTGGGAGTATTTCAAGTCTTTTGAAAGTAATAACAAGCCATCTAGTATTTCAAGTCTTCCAAGGGTAGTATCAAATTTTCTGGAAGTAGTATTAAGTCTTCTAAAAGCAATATCAAAACTTCAGGAGGTAGTATCAGGTTTTCTAAAAGCAATCCAAGTTTTCTAAAATCATTTCAAGTCTTCTGGGAGTATTTCAAGTCTTTTGAAAGTAATAACAAGCCATCTAATATTTCAAGTCTTTTGAAAGTAATAACAAGCCATCTAGTATTTCAAGTCTTCCAAGGACAGTATCAAATTTTCTGGAAGTAGTATTAAGTCTTCTAGAAGCAATATCAAAACTTCAGGAGGTAGTATCAGGTTTTCTAAAAGCATTCCAAGTTTTCTAAAATCATTTCAAGTCTTCTGGGAGTATTTCAAGTCTTTTGAAAGTAATAACAAGCTATCTAGTAGTTCAAATCTTCTGAAAGCAATATCAAGTTTTCTAGAAGCATTTCAAGACCCATGAAAGCAGTATCAAGTTTTCTAAAAGCATCTCAGGTCTTCTGTAAGCTTTTCAAGTCTCCTTGAAGCAATATTAAGTCCTCTGGAAGTAGTGTCAAGCTTTCTAGAAACATTCTAAGTCTTCTAAAGGTATTTCAAGTCATCTGAGATCATTTCAAGTCTTCTGAAAGCAATATCAAGTCGTCTGGAAGCATTGCAAATTGTTAGGAAACTGTATCAAATTTTGTAGACGCTGTACCAAGTCTAACTTAAAACCAAATTTTAATAATTTTAGACTGCACCTGATTATTGACAAAAGTACCTAGATTTGTCCCGTTTTTTGTCGAAATAAAAACGGTCACGTTAGATATACATAGTTAATCAACCGGTCGAGTTGGGCTGCTCTAGCTCATGCTGCCTCTCACGGCAAACGAAATCATAAATGTAGTTGATTTATAAATGGATTGGAAAAATTCAAATTGTAGTATAAGTTGTATACTCAATTTAGAAAATCAATATTAATACAAATTTTACACAAAAGAGACTTTTCATAAATAATTTTTTTTCCAAAAATTGAAATAAACATCGTTTACGATTGAGACGCTTTTTACATAGTCCAAAAATTCGGTTTTGTAGATTTCTGCATAACCGAGTAATTAGTTCCAATATTAACATGTTTAGTACATGATTTGTCTGAAAACTACCTCAGTCCAGTATTATGACGAGATAAATATTCTATGGTTTTGCAAAAACAACCATAGTCAATGTGATTTTCATAAAAACAAACAATGTCCGGGACTATGGTCGTTTTTGTAAATAAATATTTGTCATCATAAGCAATCATGAGTTGTTGACCAGTGAAAATGAGAAAACGAACTGAAAAGGGAAGACGAACAAATTAGAAAAAAAGGAAATTGTAACAAAATACAAGAAAATTATAGGTGAAAAGCATATTAATCATGTTGGTAAAGAAGTGTCGAAAAGAATTACAGGACCAGATTGCAAGTAAGTTAGGTTAAAGCATAGTTGCGGTGTACTATATTATTTTCACTTTGAAGTTGCGCGAGATGGAAGTGCTTTGCAAGCGTTAATGCAGAAGAACGACGCCATATCATAAAAGTTTTCAATGCATTTACTAGTAAAGATGAACAAGACTCTCACTTATGTGGTCTTATATCATTCCACGCACCACATCGTCGAAGGCCACGAAGGAAAAATGATACAAATAACAGTGAAGGAGCAAATGAAAAAGAAGGTGAAAACAGCCAAAGACAGGGTAATTGTGCAGCATACAGTTACAAAGTTCGTGTGGAAGACAGAGAAGTGCAGGTTTGTTTAAATGCGTAAAACTTAAACTTTGCGTACCTATTACAGTTCTTGCTTCGTTCATCACCATCAGAAGGGCTGAATTTCCTTTATTAAATAAGCCTGCGGCTAAATACGATGTCACTTCTATGACTTTTAGTCCGGAGTGCAAATGTTTAGGAACTAATCGCCAAATTGTCGAATTAAAATTTTCATTCGCATAATTCATTCCTTGATAAATCTTCATATATATGAAGAATTTCCTTCTGTATGTCGAGATGTAATGGTGGAGGGTGTGTCTTTTTTCATGTTCTCTACACTATCAATATGTCTTCTAATTGCTAGTCCATAATAGCTGCTGAATTTTTTTACTAACGCCTCTGTAAGTTTGCCTTTTCCACCTAGCTTTTAGATTTTCGAATGTTTCTGGGTCGTGTTCCCATTTAAAATTTATAAATTTAAAATTTCTGCAAATGCTTTAAAGATACCGTCGCCGATATAATTGCCGTATTTTACACCATGCATTGTTTCAGATCTCAAAAACATCTTTTTTACAGACTCAACTTCCATGCTTCTAGCAGAACCTTCATGATTTTTCGTACAATCTTCGTCGTCTTTTCGTACAGAATTTTTGGATTTATTCTGCCATTTTGCTTCGCACATATAGGTCGATGACTTTGCCAGAGTGATGCGCAATGAGAGTTTTAGAAAGATTTAAATTCTCTCTTTTTCCAAGTACCGTCTCCTGACATTTTGAAGTTTAATATGGGTCCTTTTATTTTTTCATTCTCTTTTTTCTCTTCTTCGGCAGCTTTTTTACAACAATAGTCAAAAACTGTCCTCGCAGCAACATGAATGAGACTCAAAACTCTATTATATGTTTCTTCAGCTATGCCATTGCCGATGTCCATATAATTGCAGAACAAATTTAATCCTTGTCTACTAACAGTCATATGACGAATACATTTCTTCGATTTATCTCAAACCGAGTATTTATGAGAGGACTTGAATTGATATGCCATCATAATCACATTTCACAACGAGTTTGAAACCAAGTCCTCGAATTCCAGTTTCTTCAAATTTTCTGTATCCTTGCAGTTTCGACGAATCAATATGTCCAATAATGTTGTAAATAAATTAAAAAATTCAATCGTCCGATATGAATGTAATAAAATAATATGTAATAAACAAATAAAAAGAAATAAATGTAAATATCTCGATCACCTTTCGAATACGAAGACATTCTCACTCGCGATTATAAACGTTCTTGTAAAAACTTTCAAATTAAAACTATACCCGAAGTAAATTCTTACATTGCTCATAAAATCTAAAGAAATGCGAATTTCGGTTTGTTATTTTAACAAGGTATTTTTGGATAATTAAATTAATGATTTATGCAATTAAAAAAATGTGGTTTCCCCCCTTAAATAAGGAGACAACGAAATAAAACGTCAAAAAATTTTGATGAATTTTACCAAATTTTGCGCTCCCGTTTCGGGGTCGGTGCAACAATCCTGACATTTCATAAAGTGAAAGAGTCCCTTCTCATCCTTCCCATCGTCTTTGCCTAAAACAAAAAGGAATTAATTAATTGAATCAAAAGTTTTGAAACGAACCTTTTCCGCGCCCGCATCTCCTCGTGTACTCGATCATGCGCACTTCGGTTTTCGGCTCCGAATTTAAAATTTGCGTCGCTGCGAATCGGGGCGTCGTCCCTGGGATTTCCTGGCGCAAATCCGGTTCTTCGCCCGCGACGGTTTCTTCTTGTGGTGATTCGGCGTCCGCTTCCGTGTCATTGCGGCGCCGTCGACCGCCGGTTTCATCCAGCATATTCCATAAGATCGTAGCTAAGCCCATTTATTATTTATCCCATACAATAACAACTATAACGTATCAATCTTCTCCTATTCTTCGTTTCGGTGGATGTTCAACTGCAACAACAATTTGATGGAGCCATATTTCTCAACGACTGTCAAAAAATTTAATTTTGACGCATTTGTTTTTTCTTTTATTTACCGATAAATCAAAAAATAATCTCCAAATTATTTTTATCCAAAATTTTAAATCCTTTACAAAAATTTTAAACGAAAACCGAATTAAATCGCGCTTTCAAAAATTTTATTAAAAAAATTATTTTGCGGTAGTACCAACCTAAATTTAGTGACAACGTCAAGAAATCTCATTTCTATTTCAAAATAAAATTAATTAATTCAAAAAATTCGTTTTAATTAAAATTATTATTTATAAAAATCGTTTTAAAACGAAAATATTAATTAAATTAAAATTATTTTAAATTAATAAATTGGGCTCAAAAGTGACGCGCTACATAACCTCAAACGTCAAATCAAAGATGGTAAAACTTAATAAACACCCATTCAAGTAGCTTTATCAACAAAATCTTTATCAATTGAGGTTTTAAAATTATAAAACGATGGAGAACGTTTCGCTTCAAGAAACCAACCTAACTTCGTTGAGCTCCACCGAATTGGAGCAATTCGCGGAGCTCTCCCAAAGTCTCAACATCTCCTCCGATATCGATAATCAAGGTGAGATTTTATGTAGAGACTAAACGACTTATAAATTTAAAAGATATCTTAGCTTCTGAAGAGGAAATGTCTACGGTACATATAGAAGAAGCCGAAGAAGAGGAGCTGGTTCAAACGGATTTGGGCGCGCAAGAAATTGAGATCGAAATGGAGGCCGATAACACAGAGGAAATTCTCCCCGATGTTAAGCCCAAATCGCTCCCTCCTTTACGGCCTTTAAGCATCGCGCCGAAACCTACCAAAATGCCTTATGCTATTAAACCTGTAGCGGGACAACAACTTTTATTAGTGCAAGGTGAGATATAATTAATTCAATTAAATAAAAAAATTTTGTAACATAACCTCTAAATGTCAAAAAAAAATTTATTTTATTAAATTATAATTATTTATTTTATAGGAAATGGTCAACAATTTAAAATTTTATCCCCCCAAACGATAAATTTATCCAATGTTCAATTAGGAAAACCTTTGGCTATAAAACCAACGATAAAATCAGTGACCCAAGGGAGCACAACCCCCAAACAAGTCGTGATGAAAAAATTACAACCCATATCAAAACCTGGTCAATTAAAAACTTACGGTGATTTTAAAAATTAATATCACAATAAAAATAATTATAATTTTTTTTTTCTTTTTGTAGATAACAAGCAAATTGTGGTGGTTCAAAAAAGCGATGTTCAACCTAAAGTTGTGACCCAAGTTTCGACTTCGATTTCGACACCGACCAAAACGATCACTTTGGCTCAAGCCCAACAAATGGGGTTGTTACCAAGTACTAAGTTGGTGCCTCAAACGGCGGGGGGTACCACTAAACATGCGATTTTGTTGAATAAGCCGCAACAAAAAGGGTTGAGATTGGTATATACATAAATTTAACTTAATACACTTTATGTATCAAGTAAAAAATGATGATTTATATAAAAATTTTTGGTCTAAATTTAGAAATGATTAAGATATGAGCCTTCAAGTTAAGATATTTTAATTTGATTTTAAAAATTGTTATCTCAACAAAAAATTGAGGTACTCAAATATCGAATTTTTGTTAAAAAAGTGAATGCTTTTCTATTTCTAGAATAATTTTTGAAATAGCGTACTTTACAAACTGATTTGGGAACCTCGTATATTTGAATTGAAGTAAAACTAGAAGTAACACTAGACCTAGAAGTGGAAAAAATAGAACTGTTCTTTTCAATATTAATACATTATTAGAAGCCGAGGCAGCATAGCTGCTGAAGCAGAAGCTTTATTATTTCAAATTAAGGGAGATAAAAGCTCTTCAGTGCCCATACGTTATTAGAAGCCGAGGCAGCGCAGCTGCTGAGGCAGAAGCTTGATTATTTCAAATTAAAGGAGATAAATGCTTCTTTTCAAAGTTCATATATCAATTGAAGCCGAGGCAGCGCACCTGCTGAGGTAGAAGCTTTATTATTTCAAATTAAGGGAGATAAAAGCTTCTCTTCAGTACCCATACGTTATTAGAAGCCGAGGCAGCGCAGCTGCTGAGGCAGAAGCTTGATTATTTCAAATTAACGGAGATAAATGCTTCTTTTCAAAGTCCATATATCAATTGAAGCCGAGGCAGCGCAGCTGCTGAGGTAGAAGCTTGATTATTTCAAATTAAAGGAGATAAATGCTTCTTTTCAAAGTTCATATATCAATTGAACCAGAAGCAGCGCAGCTGCTGAGGTAGAAGCTTTATTATTTCAAATTAAAAGAAATAGAACTGTTCTTTTCAAAATCAATACGTTACTAGAAACCGAGGCAGCGCAGCTGCTGAGGCAGAAGCTTGATTATTTCAAATTAAAGGAGATAAATGCTTCTTTTCAAAGTCCATATATCAATTGAAGCCGAGGCAGCGCAGCTGCTGAGGTAGAAGCTTGATTATTTCAATTTAAAGGAGATAAATGCTTCTTTTCAAAGTTCATATATCAATTGAACCAGAAGCAGCGCAGCTGCTGAGGTAGAAGCTTTATTGTTTCAAATTAAAAGAAATAGAACTGTTCTTTTCAAAATCAATACGTTACTAGAAACCGAGGCAGCGCAGCTGCTGAGGCAGAAGCTTGATTATTTCAAATTAAAGGAGATAAATGCTTCTTTTCAAAGTCCATATATCAATTGAAGCCGAGGCAGCGCAGCTGCTGAGGTAGAAGCTTGATTATTTCAATTTAAAGGAGATAAATGCTTCTTTTCAAAGTTCATATATCAATTGAACCAGAAGCAGCGCAGCTGCTGAGGTAGAAGCTTTATTGTTTCAAAATAAAGGAGATAAATGCTTCTTTTCAAAGTCCATATATCAATTGAAGCCGAGGCAGCGCAGCTGCTGAGGTAGAAGCTTGATTATTTCAAATTAAAGGAGATAAATGCTTCTTTTCAAAGTTTATATATCAATTGAACCCGAAGCAGCGCAGCTGCTGAGGTAAAAGCTTTATTGTTTAAAGTTAAAAGAAATAGAACTGTTCTTTTCAATATCAATATATTATTAGAAGCCGAAGCAGCATAGCTGCTAAGGCAGAAGCTTGATTATTTCAAATAAAAAGAGATAAAAGCTTCTCTTCAGTGTCCATACTTTATTAGATGCCGACACAGCGCAGCTGTTGAAGCAAAAGCTTTAATATGAACTAACACTGTTACTATAATTACAATCTTTACACTACTAGACCTATAACTAGAATAATTCGGGTTTAGCCATCTTGAGAGATGTACAGCTAAACCCGAACGATTCTAGTTCTAGGTCTAGTATTTAATTGAAATATACAGGGTTGGGTTGGGTCTGAAGACGCACGGCTAAACGCAAATCTTTCCACTTCTAGGTCTAGTGTTAGTTCTAGTTTTATAAAATCATTCAGATTTAGACACCTTGAGAGACGTTCGGCTAAACTCGAATGTTTATAGTTCCAGATCTAGAGTTAGATTTAGTTCAGATAAAGATTTAAATTGGTATAATTTCATTGGAAGAGGAACAATTAGAGGATACACTAGAAAAAGTGATTGATGATTTTACTGATGAAAAACAGAAGAATGAGTTTAAAACCAGAGATTCAGCAAAAGACTTTTCATACATGAAGATCATTTCTAAAAATTTGATAAATTAATAATGGAATTGGATCAAAAATCGAAGAAGAGGACAAAGTATGTCATCTTTTATCGACACTTAATTAACTCATAGTATTAGAATCTGAATTTCCGTTTAAAGTAAGTCAATTAAGTGCTAAAATAGGCCATAAATTCAAATCAAAACAATTAAGGACAAAATCAACAACAAAATTATTTGAGTTTCCAAGGAAGTTCAAAAGTAAATGTAACTCTGCAATTTCTTTTATTGCTTGGCTAAATGGTAATTCTAAAAAAAGATATAGGAGACTTTATTAGAAATTGGACGAAAGGCAAAATATAAAAAAAGGCAATATTGGTAAAAGAGTCGTTTTAAAACTCTGCCGTTTTAACTGGGGAGCACAATAAATCAACAGTGCATAAGCACACTCTCCAAATTAAACGAAATGATAAGATTTAAGAGGGTATGGGAAGATGATGAGTAAGCTGAGAAGTTAGAAGAGCAAAATTCAAAGATGAAATAATGAATTTTAAGTATTGACTCAACGAATCCAACGAAATTAATAACAACGAATTATTTTAACAATTTTCAGCTCAATAAGCAGAAACTCGGCGCTACTCAAAGATTCAAGTTCAGAATGTTCAAGTTCTGATGTATAATGCCACACCCCCTATCGTTGAGAACACAAGATCGTTTCTTAAGAGTTGAACTAAGCAGAATGAATACAGCAGACGGAAAAGAGGATCAAAAGTAACCAAAAAATCATTAAAAAGTGCATTCCTACTCTGAAAATTAATATGGCAAACAGAGAAATAGTTGTTGAAATGTTGAAAAAGATAATAAAGAGAAGAATGTAAATTATGCACATTAACATAACGCACCCAGATGCAGCATAACGTAGAAAAGATGGAGAAGAAAAATCAGATGAGCAGCTGAGAGAAAGAGAAAATGATAGAATACCACATCAATCAAGAAAATGGAGGAAAATTTAAAAAAGAACAATAAAATTACGTAATAATATTTAGCCGTGATTATAATAATAATATTTATTTATGATAATAATATTTATTATATCTTTCCACTTCTAAGTCTAGTGTTAGTTCTAGTTTTATATCATTCTAATTCTAGGTCTAGTTTTCCAATTGAAATGATCTCTGCTTAATTGAAAAAAACTACTAAATTGATTTTGCAACCTTGTATATCAATGGAATAAAACAAGAACTAACACTAGACTTAGAAGTGAAGAGATTTGGGTTTAGCCATGCGTCTGAAGACGCCGGAAGACGTTTAAAAACGTCTTCAGACGCATGCCTAAACCTGAATGTTTCCACTTCCAAGTCTAGTGTTAGTTCTAGTTTATATCATTAGATCTAACTCTAGATCAACAATTAGAATTATCCGGGTTTAGCCGTCTTAAAGAGACGTACGGCTAAACCCGGATGATTCTAGTTCTAGATCTGGAGTTAGATCTAATGATATAAAACTAGAACTAACACTAGACCTAGAAGTGGAATGTTTGGGTTTAGCCGTGCGTCTTTGACTTTAAATTGAGTTTTACTTCAATTTAAATATATAGGTAATTAAATCAGTTTGTAAAGCATTTATATCAGAAAATATTCATTGCAGAGTAGGGTTGCCATCCGTCCCAGTACACCGCACGGCTAAACCCTAATCTTGCCACTGCTAGGTTTGGTGTTAGTTCTAGTTTTATATCATTAGATCTAACTCCAGATCTAGAACTAGAATCATCCGGGTTTAGCCGTACGTCTCTTTAAGACGGTTAATCCCGGATGATTCTAATTCTTGATCTAGAGTTAGATCTAATGATATAAAACTAGAACTAACACTAGACCTAGAAGTGAAATGTTTAGGGTTTAGCCGTGCGTCTTTGACGCACGGCTAAACCCAAACATTCCACTTCTAGGTCTAGTGTTAGTTCTAGTTTTACTTCAATTTAAATATACAGGTAATTAAATCAGTTTGTAAAGCATTTATATCAGAAAATATTCATTGCAGAGTAGGGTTGCCATCCGCCCCAGTACACCACACGGCTAAACCCTAATCTTGCCACTGCTAGGTTTAATGTTAGTTCTAGTTTTATATCATTAGATCTAACTCCAGATCTAGAACTAGAATCATCCGGGTTTAGCCGTACGTCTCTTTAAGACGGCTAATCCCGGATGATTCTAATTTCATCTTCCATTTCTTTCCATTTCTTTCTAGAAGTGGAAAGATTCAGGTTTAGCCATGCGTCTGAAGACGTTGTCCCCTTCTAGATCCCCTTCTAAATTAGAAGCATTTGGGTTTAGCCATACATCTTTTAAGATGGCTAAACCCGAATGATTCTTGTTCTAGGTCTAATTGAGTGGGGTTAGATTTTGTCATGTTTCCGGAGACATTTTTTAACGAAGGCCTCTATGACGACTAGTTTTTAAAATCTTTTAGTTTATGGAATCTTTTTTATTTAAAATTTTGTATAAAAAGGGTTCATTCTTGTTTTAGCCCAGGGGCGCCAAATATTTGTCATAAATATTGCTTAAGATGAAATAATCTCAACCGATTATTGTATTTTCGTTTGATTTCGATATAATGATGCATTAACCAAAAAACCAACTATAGTTTAGACCAAAAATTTTCTCGTGTCAAAATTGTCATCATTTTTATTTAAGTCTTAGTGATTAAAATCACTCTACGACTTCCACGAAAACGTGATATAAGCACGAATTTAATGCTTAAGTGAAAATTAATTATAATTCTCTTAATAGACTATTTTTTGAAAACTTATAAATACTACTTTAACTTTAAGAGAATAAATAAAAAAGATTTTTACATGTTGTGATTTTCTGTTAGGTTCGTACTCCAGCGAAGATACTTCCAGCACCTTCGGCTCAAGTAAACACAGTGGTAAAGCAGCCCCAACGTATTTTACTGAAATCGACGAGCAGTCCGACGCTGATCGCTCCAAATCAGTTGATTCAAGTAGGCGGAAACCAGCCCATATCCGCAGGACAAATCCACCAAATTAATATTCCGGGAAAAGGGGTACGTATGGTTGGTTACTGTTTCTTGGGTGATCCTTTTTGGATTTTTGCTGAATATCTGTGATCGTGATGGTCCCGATTTAACGAAAATTTTGATGGGTTTTTTCCTAAATGTTTTATTATACTGTCATTATTTGACAGTTGTTTGTTTAGGTTTTTGTTTTGAGTTTGAAAAAATCGAGATATCTACAAAAAATTTTTTTAAATAATAATTTCAATTTATTTTTCACCTCCTCATTTAATAAATTAATCGTTTTTTTAAATATTTATTAATATATAACAAATCGATTTTATTACAAAATCAACTAAGCAAAAAAAAATTTTTAGATAAATTTTTTTCTTGTAATCCATCAATTTTTGTTGTATTAATTGATTTTAAATCGTTAATAATTATCAAAAAAACGTTTATGACTCAGAATTAGTTAAAATTGATGATATTAAATTAAATAATTCATTTTTAGTCGATTTAAATAGGGATGCGAGAGCCATCTATTAACGAAAAAAAAAAAATTTATTAATTATTGTAGTTATTTAAGTAAATTTTATCTACTTGTAGGTCCAATACATTAAATTTGTAACAACCCAAGCGGATTCCGGGACTAACACAACGACAAGTACATCAACGAAAACCTCCCAAACCGTAACAGTAGGAAATAAAGTCGTTGCATTAGCAAACAACTCCGAAAGCGGAAACTTAGTCTTATCAGAAGTTAAAGTAAGTCTTAATTAATCAATATAACCCAAAATTATTTTTTTAAAATTTTTTAGTCAACATCAAAAGCGAATATGATCACCCCTAAAACAACCAAGCCGATATCCGGGGTCCAATCTCAAAGTATCATAAACAACTCAGCCGGGCAACTTCTAATGGTCCCCGCGAGTTACCTACAAAGAACCTCAACTCCAAAAGTGCCAGTTCCAATCCGATCCTCAGTAACAAAAACGATCAGCTCAGACGCGGTCGTCCCCCAAACCGAAATCAATTTAGAAACGAACGGGATGCGCCCGAGAAAGCCCTGCAACTGCACTAAATCGCAATGTCTAAAACTTTATTGCGATTGCTTCGCAAACGGCGAATTCTGTTTTATGTGTAACTGCATGAATTGTTATAACAACTTGGATAATGAGGAGCATAGGCAAAGGGCGATTAAAAATTGTTTGGATCGAAATCCGAACGCTTTTCGCCCCAAAATTGGGAAATCCAAGGATTTGGGGGAACTACCAATACGAAAACACACGAAGGGGTGTAATTGTAAACGATCGGGGTGTTTAAAAAATTATTGCGAGTGTTATGAGGCGAAAATTGCGTGCTCGAGTAATTGTAAATGTATTGGTTGTCGGAATATTGAGGATACTATGGATAAGAAGACTGTTAGGCCGCATAGTGTTGAGGTGGTGTTTGGGAGGTCGCAAAATCAACAGAATAACGTTGCGATGCCGCCGGAGAATATTTTACAAATTCGACCAAAAAAAGTTTCCAATAATAAGTAAGTGATGAATTTCATTAAATTAAAATACATATTAATTTATTTTTGTTTTAGACACGCGTTAAATCATTTAGGAGTAATAGAAGCAACAACAAGTTGTTTATTTGCCGTAGCTGCCTCTTTAGAAGCAAACGGGGATAGTGAGGAAGATATAAAAGGACGTATCATTGAAGAGTTTGGTAAATGCTTAATGGATATTGTGGACACATCGAGGAATAAAAATGTAAATTCATATTGACCATTAATAGTTAAGTAAACTTATTTTTTGCTTGGTTAATTTTGTTAGGATTAAGATCAAAATCAATTTGTATTTCTTTTAGTTACTTTTTTTAGAATTAAGATTCATTGTATTATACTGTATTAGATTGTGTAAGAATAAAGTTTTCTTTTTTGGGCTAAAAATCGATTGAGTTTGATTTCTATTAAACCTGAATAATTCTAGTTCTAGGTTTAGTGTTAGTTCTAATGTATGGACACTTCTCTTCAGTTTCCATACGTTATTAGAAACTGAGGCAGCTTAGCTGCTGAGGCAGAAGTTTGATTATTTCAAATTAAAGGAGATAAAAGCTTCTCTTCAATGTCCATATACTAATTGAAGCCGAAGCAGCGCAGCTGCCCAGGCAGTAGTTTTATTATTTAAAATTAGAAGAAATAGAACTGTTTTTTTTCAATATAAATAAGTTATTAGAAGCCGAGGCAGCGCAGCTGCTGAGGCAGAAGCTTGATTATTTCAAATTAAAGGACCTAAAATCTTCTCTTCAATATCCTATACTAATTGAAGCCGAAGCAGCGCAGCTGCTGAGGCAGAAGTTTTATTACTTAAAATTAGAAGAAATAGAACTGTCCTTTTCAATATAAATAAGTTATTAGAAGCCGAGGCAGCGCAGCTGCTGAGGCAGTAGTTTTATTATTTAAAATTAGAAGAAATGGAACTGTCCTTTTCAGTATAAATAAGTTATTAGCAGCCGAGGCAGCGCAGCTGCTGAGGCAGTAGTTTTATTATTTAAAATTAGAAGAATTGGAACTGTCCTTTTCAATATAAATAAGTTATTAGAAGCAGAGGCAACGCAGCTGCTGAGGCAGAAGCTTGATTATTTCAAATTAAAGGAGATAAAAACTTCTCTTCAATATCCACATACTAATTGAAGCCGAAGCAGCGCAGCTGCTGAGGCAGTAGTTTTATTATTTAAAATTAGAAGAAATAGAACTGTTCTTTTCAGTATAAATAAGTTATTAGCAGCCGAGGCAGCGCAGCTGCTGAGGCAGTAGTTTTATTATTTAAAATTAGAAGAAATAGAACTGTCCTTTTCAATATAAATAAGTTATTAGAAGCCGAGGCAGCGCAGCTGCTGAGGCAGTAGTTTTATTATTTAAAATTAGAAGAAATGGAACTGTCCTTTTCAATATAAATAAGTTATTAGAAGCAGAGGCAACGCAGCTGCTGAGGCACAAGCTTGATTATTTCAAATTAAAGGAGATAAAAACTTCTCTTCAATATCCACATACTAATTGAAGCCGAAGCAGCGCAGCTGCTGAGGCAGTAGTTTTATTATTTAAAATTAGAAGAAATAGAACTGTCCTTTTCAATATAAATAAGTTATTAGAAGCAGAGGCAACGCAGCTGCTGCGGCAGAAGCTTGATTATTTCAAATTAAAGGAGATAAAAGCTTCTCTTCAATATCCATATACTAATTGAAGCCGAAACAGCGCAGCTGCTGAGGCAGTAGTTTTATTATTTAAAATTAGAAGAAATAGAACTGACCTTTTCAATATAAATAAGTTATTAGAAGCCGAGGCAGCGCAGCTGCTGAGGCAGTAGTTTTATTATTTAAAATTAGAAGAAATGGAACTGTCCTTTTCAGTATAAATAAGTTATTAGCAGCCGAGGCAGCGCAGCTGCTGAGGCAGTAGTTTTATTATTTAAAATTAGAAGAAATGGAACTGTCCTTTTCAATATAAATAAGTTATTAGAAGCAGAGGCAACGCAGCTGCTGAGGCAGAAGCTTGATTATTTCAAATTAAAGGAGATAAAAACTTCTCTTCAATATCCACATACTAATTGAAGCCGAAGCAGCGCAGCTGCTGAGGCAGTAGTTTTATTATTTAAAATTAGAAGAAATAGAACTGTCCTTTTCAATATAAATAAGTTATTAGAAGCCGAGGCAGCGCAGCTGCTGAGGCAGAAGCTTGATTATTTCAAATTAAAGGAGATAAAAACTTCTCTTCAATATCCACATACTAATTGAAGCCGAAGCAGCGCAGCTGCTGAGGCAGTAGTTTTATTATTTAAAATTAGAAGAAATAGAACTGTTCTTTTCAGTATAAATAAGTTATTAGCAGCCGAGGCAGCGCAGCTGCTGAGGCAGTAGTTTTATTATTTAAAATTAGAAGAAATAGAACTGTCCTTTTCAATATAAATAAGTTATTAGAAGCCGAGGCAGCGCAGCTGCTGAGGCAGAAGCTTGATTATTTCAAATTAAAGGAGATAAAAGCTTCTCTTCAATATCCATATACTAATTGAAGCCGAAGCAGCGCAGCTGCTGAGGCAATAGTTTGATTATTTAAAATTAAAAGAAATAGAGCTGTCCTTTTCAATATAAATAAGTTATTAGAAGGCGAGGCAGCGCAGCTTCTGAGGCAGAAGTTTGATTATTTCAAATTGAAGGAGATAAACGCTTCTTTTCAATGTGCATGTAATAATTGAAACCGAAGCAGCGCAGCTGCTGAGGCAGAAGCTTGATTATTTCAAATTAAAAGAGATAAACTCTTCTTTTTAATGTCTATACACCAATTGAAGCCGAGGCAGCGCAGCTGCTTAGGTAGAAGCTTTATTATTTCAAATTAAAAGAGATAAAAGCTTCTCCTCAGTGCCCATACGTTATTAGATGCGCCAGACACAGCGCAGCTGTTGATGCAAAAGCTTCAATATTAACTAGCACTATAACTAGTATGCACAGCTAAATCTGAACGTTTCTAGTTCTAGATCTAGACTTAGATATACAATGAATACAGCGAATCAAAATTACGCAACAAACATCTTCAATACATTTTATATGCCATTTTTTTCCTTACAACGAAAATTCATGGCAACGAACTACGAACAATTATTTCATCTCATAAATATGATTTTAATACAAACTATTATCGTTGTTGTGAACACGAATTTTTTTGTTTCCCCGAAGATCTAAGGTATGATATTTGGGGAATAACTTGTTCGTCTGTAGGTCGATTGTTTATCGACTCGAAGTCGTATAACAGTTTCAAATGCAAGTGTGTTGTCTTCGAGAGCGTACAAAGTGTTAAGGTTTAGAAAAAAAAGTGTTCGTTCAGTGTTAATTAAAAAAATGAGTTTGAAAAGGACATCAATTCCTTTAAAAAGGAAATTAGAAATATTGGAGGTTGTTGAAAATTTAACATATCAAAATCAACGCTATCAACAATTATAAAAAATAAAAACCGTATTGATAGTGCCTGGTAAGCATACGTCTCGTAAAAAGTTGAGGAGACCTGCATTTTCAGAACTAGAAAAAAAATTAAAAATGTTTCCTTAACCTGAATTGAACATAATAGGATGTGATTTTTCATCCGGGTGGTTGCACAGATTTAAGAGTAGGCACGGTATTTCAGATCACTCCTTATCTGGAGAAGGAAATAAAGTTAATGTGCTTACTATAGATGAATGGAGACAGAAGTTGAAATTTATAAGAAAAGCCTATCTTGATAAAATGTTTTTAACATTGATGAAACTGGTGTTTTTTATAATCTTACGTTAAACACTACTTTGGATTTTAAAGGTAAAAAGTGTTATGATAGCACTAAAAGCAAAGAAAGTGTAACAGCAGTTTTATGTTGCAATGCAGATGGAAGCGAAAAATTAAATCTGTGGATAGTAGGAAAGTCAAAAAATCCCAGATGTTTAAATAAAATAGATCGTTCCCATTTACTGTGCCATTATAGTAATCAAAAAAATGCGTGGGTAACATTTCGAGAATGGCTTATTTGTTTCCAGCGAAGCATGGCAGCACAAAACAGAAAAGTATTGCTAACGATGGACAATTGTGCTGCACACAATGTTAAGGATATCAATTTGGACAATGTGAAGGAGATTTATTTTCCACCTAACACAACGAGTGCACTCCAACCTCTTGATAAAGCAAGGCATATTTGTGTGCATGAAGAAGCGATATCATGCTCGTCCTGTAAAAGCAGCAATTTTGGCAATAGAAGCGAACGAAGAAAATCCGAAATGGATTATTGTACAAGCGATACGAGCGTTGTCGGATTCTTGGAATTCAGTAATATCAAACATTATAAAAAATTGTTTTAACAAAGCGTGGACAACTGATTCTCAAGAAGAAAATGAGGAAAATCATTTAAAGATGGTAAGCATTCATCGATAATTAGTTCTTCTTAGTAACTTTTTACTTTACATGCTAAAAATTGTCTGCATTGTAACTGAATTTACTGATGTAGAATGGGAAAATTATCAACACATCTTGTCAGCACCTAAACAAGTTAGTTTTGATGAATACTGCACTATTGACAGTGAGGTAGTGACTTCAGAAGCAATTGAAATCGATTTACCATTAGTGAATGCAGGCCAAGAATGGAAAGAAAATAAAGAAACACCCCCTACAAGAGCTGAAGTTTTAGCGGCTCTCTATACTATACAAAAGTAACCCACATCATCATTTGCTCTCAATGTCTCTATTATTCATTATATATAACAAATTAATTCATGACAGCGAAATTGCGAACATCTTATTATAGCGAATGGCTAACACTACATATCTTAAGAGACACAACTAAAGCCGATTCATTCCAGTTTTACTTCAATTGAAATATACAAGGTTGCCAAATCAATTTATAAAGTACTCAATTTCAGATTTATTCATTATAGAGGTGTTTGCAAAAAAAAGTCTGTATGTTGTACTTACATTGAGATTAGGTTAGGATTCCGGGAGTTTGGGATCAGGATAAAATGGACTTCTTTCAGGTTAATTTTCTATGTTTCTTATAAAATCCTATTTATTTCTTCTAATATAAGATTAAGATTTCTTAAAATTCGATCAAATACTTCTCGGCTTTCATACCCATTGTTGTCCCATTAGCAACTAAATCTCCATGGAAACCAATATGATTTTCTCATTTAATTCCTAAAGAAATATACGAAAAATGTTAATTTAAACAAAATTATTAACAAATTGAGCTTCGTAATGAAATAAATAATGAAGAGATTAGAAATAAATTAAATGTTGTACATACTTTGAGGTTAGGTTAGTTTTCCGGAAGATTCCGATTAAGATAAAAAGGACTTCTTTTGCAGTTAATTCTCGGTGTTTATAACGAAATTATACCTTTTATTTATTGTTTTAGATGTTTAAAATAGTTTAAATCTTGAATAAACGAGATTTTTTCGGAACGGCGTCTTAACAACCATTTTTCTTCTTTGTTGTGAAACAAAATCTCCATGGTAACCAATTTTATGTACCCTAAATTTTTTTTTAATTAAATAAATATTAATTATAATAAATTAAATAATATTAAATTTTCATTATAATAATGATTTTAATTCTAGTATTATACTTAATTAGATTTTGTAAGTAAGAATAAAATTATTTTAGGCTAAAAATCGATTGACTTTGATTTGAAATGATTGAATTTGACGGTTGCGTCAAAAAAAATTAATTCCCGAAACGATGACGAAAAATGCAGAAGAAGTTGGAATAATTAAATATTACGGTAAGTTATTTTAAATTAATATATTATTTTTTTAGAATAATTGCTATTTTTGAGTCGCCATCTATTGATTTAAATCATAACCATAAATAATTTTATTTTTTTTAAATTTTGGTTAATTTAAAAAAAATCGATATTTTTATTTGTGTTGAATTAAACGTAATTTAAGATTATTAATAATAAATAATCAAGTTAATATTATTTATTAAATTATTCCATCAAAACAATTACAGCGCCATCTATGAACTAAGTAAGATCAATTTAATTTATTTTATAAAAATAATTTTAGTTATTTTGAATTAATTTCGAATTAATTTATTATTATTACGAATTAATTTAATTAATCGAGTCAAATTTAACGATTCAAATACCACAATTTGTTATTAATGTATTAAGAAATTCTAACCTCACTTTTTTTATTATCTAGGTTTTCCAATGCTGACCCCCCATTTAAAATGTGAATTTCGATATGTTTTAACATAAGCATAAACAGGTTTATCTTGATACCGATTACGAGGCTTTCCTAAAAAATTAAAAAGATAATTAATAGAAATTTATTTTTAGATTCTAACCTCACCATAACAAATCGACGAAACAAAGCAAATTAATAATAATAAAGGAAGTGTTAAGCTCAAATAGCTAATTTTAACCATTTTGCGTTATCTACGAATGTTTAAATCTAATCTAACGATCATTTCCGGAGTTTCGCCTCCTTTTAATACATTGAGATGTGGCAAAAAATCTTGGTCATGCTTTCACTCAAAACTTTCTAATTGAACCGATTTACTTCGGTTATTTGAATAAAGGAGTTAAAAGAATGGAATTCAAGTTTTAAATCGTTGCCAAAGCGATAAATTTCCCGTGAAATTCGAAAATATCCTAAATTTAAACTCGCCGGACTTTTTTAAAAATTCGAATCCTGAATTCTCATTGGTCGGCGCCCCCCTAATTGCTTACGGAGCCGGTGTTATCTACCATTCTCTCTCTTTCTATCTCTCTTTCCGAGTTCTGTGTGTATGTGGTCACCGTACAATTTCCATTTTAGGCAAACCCAACACCCTGTTTTAATCTCGTCCAAAACGATTTATCATACATCATCATTATCATTCATGAATTTTAGCGGTGTCTTGGGGTCTTATTTCGATTAGAAACCAATTATATAACAGGAAATCATGTCGAGTTATAGTTTGAGTAAGTGCGAATCATTTCATTTTTGCTTTTTTCTTGGTTGTAATTGAGATTGCTAGTTAAAAGTAAAGGGCGTAACCGTGATTTTTTCCTTTTTCCTTTGTAGAGAATGTGTATGCCACTCTGCCGAGGACGCAAAGGGGGCAACCTTTGGTGCTGGGAGGAGACCCGAAAGGAAAAAATTTCCTCTACACCAACGGAAATTCGGTTATCATCAGAAATATTGAGGTAAGATAAACCGGTTATCACCTTTTTGTCATTATTTGGATAAATAAGCATAAAAATTAAGGATTTGTTTAGAACAAACAGTTAGGTTATGTGATGATTTTTATATCTCACATATATATTGTGGTTTTGTAAACAAATTATTATATTAGTGAAGAACAGAACTTAATAGGGCTAAATCCTAATGTTTTAAGTTCTACATTTAGTGTTAGTTCTAAAGCTAGGTTGGTTTGGGATGTTTATAAATCGATTTCGATTCATAAAAATCGTACAGTTAAACCTGAATGAATTAGTTCTAGATCTTACTTTTCATTATTATTCAGTCTTAGATTGTTGTATACTTGTATCAAACTAAAACTAGAACTAGAATTAGAAAAATTAGGGTTAAACCCGCTAATTAGGGCTAAACCCGAATCTTTCTAATTCTAGGTCTAGTGTTAGTTCTAGTTTTAGCTCTTATACAGCTCTAGATTGTTGTAAATGATTCTGGAAGTAAGATTATATCCTATTTTTCACATTTTAACTCTTAATACAATTAAAATTTAAATAATATATTAAATTTAATACTTTATAACAGCGCCATCTTTTGTCCGACTATCTAATTTTATTCACAAAAATTTTACCTTTAACCTAATAATTTGTGAAAAAACCAATTAAGAAGTAATTTTGAAAAATTAAGCGTTTAATTTTATTATTCAACGTTTTTTGGTACGTATATGTTTATTGAAATAAAACTAGAACTAACACTAGACCTAGAATCAGAAAGATTAGTACAAATTTTTCTAATTCTATTGTTAGTTCTAGTGTTAATCGAGATTTAACGTTAAATTATTTAATATTTTTCGTCTTTTAACTCTTAGTATAATCAAAAATTTAAATAAAATATTAAATTAAATATTTTATAAGAACGCCATCTTCTGTCCAATCGTCTAATTTCATTACCAACATAAATTTGACATTTAACCTAAAAATTTTATGAAAAACCAATTAAGAAGATATTTTGAAAAATTGGATATTTAATTTTGTTCTTCAACGTTTTTTGGTATGTTTATGCTCATTAAAATAAAACTAGAACTAATACTAAACCTAGAATTAGAAATCTAACTCTAAATCTAGAATCATTCGGGTTTAGCCAAACATCTCTCAAAACGGCTAAACCCGAATGATTCTAATTTTAGGTCAAATTGTGTTAGGTTGGGTTGAAAAACTAATTACGCATTCTAATCAAACGTTTAAATTTGCCTATCTATAAGAAGTACTTCCTCTGTCCGAAAATAATTGTTAAATTTGAGTTTAATTTTTGTCCGAGAATAGTATTTTCTAGATCTAGATTTAATGATATAAAAGTAGTGATTTATAAACCGATTTGGAACCTTATTTTCGAATTAAAATAAAACTAGAATTAATAACTAAGCTTAGAATTAGAAAAATTTAGGTTTAGTCGAGAGTATTCGAAACCTGAGTATTTCTAATTCTTATCTAATTCTGGTGTTAGTTCTAGTTTAAATTATTATTTAATTTAATTCTTTTTTTCTTTTTAACTCTTAATCAAGCTTTTAATTAATTATAATTAAAATTTAAATAAAATATTAAATTTAATACTGTAAGTGCGCCATCTTTTGGCCTAACATCTAATTTTATTGACAATTTAAGTTTGACGTTTAACCTAAAAATTTGTGAAATAATTAATTAAGAAGAAATTTTGTAAATTTAACCATTTAATTCTGTTCTTCAACGATTTTTGGTATGTATATGCTTATTAAAATGAAACTAGAACTAACCCTAAACCTAGAATTAGAAATCTAACTTTAAATCAATCGGGTTTAGCCGAACATTTCTTAAAACGGCTAAACCCGAATGATTCTAATTTTAGATCAAATTGAGTTGGGTTGGGTTGAAAAACTAATTACGCATTCTAAACAAACGTTTAAATTTGCCTATCTATAAGAAGTACTTCCTCTGTCCGAAAATAATTGCTACATTTGAGTTTAATTTTTGTCCGAGAATAGTATTTTCTAGATCTAGATTTAATGATATAAAAGTAGTGATTTATAAACCGATTTGGAACCTTATTTTCGAATTAAAATAAAACTAGAATTAATGAAATAGCTTAGAATTAGAAAGATTTAGCTTTAGTCAAGAGTATTCGAAACCCGAGTATTTTTAATTCTTATCTCAAAGACGCACGGCTAAACCAAAATTTTTCTAATTCTAGGTCTAGTGTTAGTTCTAGTTTTAATCGAGATTTAACGTTAAATTGTTTAATATTTTCCATTTTTTAAATCTTAGTATAATTAAAATTTAAATAAAATATTAAATTTAATACTTTATAAGTACGCCATCTTTAGTCGAAACATTAACTTTAAGTTGACGTTTAACCTAAAAATTTCTGCAATAACAAATTAAGATTAATTTAGAAAATTTGGCTATTTAATTTTATTCTTCAACGTTATATGGTATGTACACATTTATTAAAATAAAACTAGAACTAAATCTAAATCTAGAATTACAAAAATTCGGGTTTATCAATTCACACACAATTCAGCTCCGAAAACACCACCTTAATTAATTTTAACTATCTTTATATAATTTTAATTAAAATCCTTTATTATTTTTAGAATCCGGCGATTTCTGAGATATACACCGAACATTCTCTCCCAGTAAACGTGGCAAAATACTCCCCAAGTGGATTTTACATCGCCTCAGGGGATCAATCCGGGAAAGTTCGCATTTGGGACACTGTAAATAAAGAGCACATTTTAAAAAATGAATTCCACCCAATCGGGGGGCCCATTAAAGATATTGCTTGGTCCCCCGACAATCAACGGATGGTCGTCGTTGGGGAAGGGCGAGAACGTTTCGGGCACGTTTTTATGTCAGAAACTGGAACCTCGGTTGGGGAAATTTCCGGCCAATCAAAACCGATTAATTCGTGCGATTTTCGCCCAACTCGACCCTTCCGGATAGTCACCGGTTCTGAGGACAACACGATCGGAGTCTTCGAGGGACCCCCATTTAAATTTAAAATGACCAAACAAGATCATTCTCGTTTCGTGCAAGCGGTGCGTTACTCTCCGAGTGGGAATTTGTTTGCATCGGCTGGATTCGATGGGAAAGTTTTTATTTACGATGGGACATCATCGGATTTAGTTGGCGAAGTGGGGAGTCCCGCTCATAACGGTGGCGTTTACGGGGTGAGTTGGAGCCCAGATGGAAAACAACTTTTAACATCGAGCGGGGATAAAACCGCGAGGCTTTGGGACGTCGAAACGAGACAAATGGTGTCCGAGTTTGTTTTGGGGGCAACCGTTGAGGATCAACAGGTGTCGTGTCTTTGGCAGGGTCAATATTTACTCTCAGTTTCTTTGAGCGGATTTATTAATTACTTAGATATAAACGATTCGTCGAAGCCTCTAAGGATCGTGAAGGGCCACAACAAACCCATCACCGTTTTATCACTAACTGAAGACAGAACGAACATTTTCACCGGCTCCCACGACGGTTTCGTCACAAATTGGAACGCCTCCACCGGCGAAAATAATCGCGTCAACGGCTTGGGTCACGGAAACCAAATAAACGGGATGAAACCGAACGGAAATTTAATGTACACTTGCGGAATTGATGATTCCGTTAAACAAATCGACATCGAGAACAACACCTACACCAAAACGGACATAAAATTGGGCTCCCAACCGCGGGGTATGGATATTTTGAAAGAAAAAAATATCATAATCGCGGCGAGCGTTAATGAGATAACCGTGATACAAGACGCTAAGAAAGTGGGGGAGTTGAAAGTTAATTATGAACCATCGAGTGCGAGCGTTTCGAAAGTTGGTGATATCGCCGTTGGGGGTAGCATGGATAATAAAGTTCATATTTATGAGTTAAATGGAACGTCGCTTAACCAAAAAATTGAGTTGGATCATTTAGGGGCCGTTACCGATGTTGCTTTTTCCCCCGACGATAAATATTTGGTGGCTTGTGATGCTAATAGGAAGGTTATTTTGTACAGTGTTCCGGAATATAAGGTAAATTTTTTTTATTAATTAACAGAAAGAAATAACTAGTTTAGTTCAACCCAACATAAACTTATTAATTCTTAAATTAGATTTATAGCTAATAAGTTAATAAATTAAACCTAGATGTTGAAAGATTTGGGTTTAGCCCTGCGTCTTTGACGCCATCAGATCAACAAACCTACATTTTTGTCTTCTAATGGGACAATCTTTAAAAAATCTTTATTATTAATTTTTTGCTCTACCATATTAATATGGTTGATGATTTATTTTTGGAAATGTTATTCGCTTTAGAAGTTATATGGAAATCTTTATGAATATCATTAAGAAGTGATAAATCTCTGTGAATCAATTCTCTTAAGAAAAGGAAATTTGTGATGTAATGGAGTTCTTTCTGTCTTCTTTTTATTTTTATCTTCTTTTGAATGGCTTGAAAAGAGTTTGCAATCTTTTTCTTATGAATTTAGCTTAAAGTTTAAATTTTGTAGACTCTGCGTCTACAAATTCGTTCGTCATTATTTCATCGTTGAGGATTCCTTAAATAAAATACAAATGCAAACATTAAGAAATATTAATTCGAATCAATTAAATAAATGAAAACCAAGTCTTTCCGATTTTTAATATGTGTATATATATACATATATATACACATATTAATACACATTTTTAAGGGGGAATTTATTGTAAATTACAAATTATCTATTCTGAAAAATAGTAACTTTATTGCTTCTACTACTACTTTTAATGAAACTTGAATAGTCGTTTAAAACAAATATACAAAATATAGAAAACAGAATGCATCAAAAAGTAAATCAAGCAAAAATGAATTATATAAATCATTCTGATGACAAAATTTTGTCAGCTTTTAAACATGTCTGAACGAGAAACTGAAAAATCCCAGAAACACCAGCAGAAGATTCAGCATTAAATGTCGAAAACTTATCCTTTTTTCTCCCAAACCGGGTTACATCGAAAAACTTTTCCGATCCTTCGTCCATCTGCTTATTGTTCGCAGATTTTTTTCATTCTGTGTACTCAATCCACCAGACTGATGCGGTGTCTGGTGTCACGTCCGACATCAGTGGTACAGTTGCAACTTGCTTCGATCAGATTGAGGTTGAGGAGGTACTGGCAGGAATTGATGCTTCAAAGGGCCCGGGTCCGGATGGTATACCAGCAATTTTTATTAAAGAATATTACGCGTCTTTGTCGCTACCTGTAACCATTATACTGAACAAATCCATTGAATCTGGAGTTTTTCCACGTCTTTGGAAGCAGGCACATATAGTTCCTATCTTTAAGTCTGGTAATAGAAGTGATGTATCCAATTATAGACCAATATCTTTGTTATCGGTGTTAAGCAAAATTTTTGAAAAGCTAATTTATAAACGGCTATTTTTTTTTACTAAAAATAAAATTGATAATAATAATAATAATACTTTATTGTGTTACTAAGCAGCTGCTCATACACTCGTCCAAATAAGTACACCTTCAATACAATTCAATACACCAGCATAATAAAGAAACAATAGCGTGTGGTGATTACAATCCGATCCCTGCATTTAGGAACTCCTGCACCGAATAAAATGTTTTTTGACATAAAAATGTTTTTAAGCTACCTTTGAAAATCCTTCTATTAGACACTTCCGTTAATTCATTCGGCAGCTTGTTGAGTACCACTCGAGATAAGTACTCTGGCCCAAGCTGTGTTTTGGATAAACGGCAATAATTGTTATAAATTTTATTCTTATTCCTAGTATCATGCTCATGAATATCTGCATGTACCTTAAAATGTTCCCTGTTATCAAAAGCATACAGAGCGCATTCGAGAATAAAAAGTGAGGGTAGAGTTAAAATCTTTAATCTATTAAAAGCATCACGGCAGTCTTCTGTGTACCGAAGACCCCCCACTACTCTCACCGCTCTCCTTTGCAATGCAAAGATGTATGCACTACTTGGACTGCTTCCCCAAGTGAGTATTGAATATGATAACAGGGAATGAATCAGTGCATAATACGCGCTCTGAACCGCCTCCTGAGTTATTTCAGTTTTTAGCCTTCTTAGTATAAAGATGTTTCTACTGATCTTACTGCCTAATTCCTGAACATGCTCAGCAAAATTTAAATTAGGCGGCCCCAAATATATACCTAAAAATTTAGTTGAACGCGGATTGGGATAGTCGTTCTTTTTTAATGTGAAAAGAGTTTTAACTGTTTTGCTGTTATTTAAACAAAGTTTATTAACTGCACACCAATACTCTGCTCTAGCTAACGCCTGTTCAGCCCTATCCAAAACCTCGTCATAATTTTCCCCTTTAATGACAAGGGTTGCATCATCGGCATATAATAGACAATGCACGTCCTCACCCAAATAGGTAGGGAAGTCATTGAAAAATAACAGGAATAACAATGGCCCCAAAATGGAGCCCTGAGGAACACCCATTTTAACACTACACCTGCCAGACACAGCTTCCGCAACCCTGACCTGTTGAGATCTGTCTGTCAAATAAGATTTAATTAGATCAATACTTAGTCCATCAAAATTGTAAAAATTAACTAACTTATCGAGTAGTATTTGATGTGAAACGGTGTCAAAAGCTACAATACTCATTTCTCTCGAAACTATCCAAACATAGGTTAACAAAGCATACATTTGCGTCCGCCGTACATCTACCCCTTCTAAACCCAAATTGATTTACATGTAGTAAGTTGTTGTGCTCGACAAAACTCATTATTCTATCATAGATAGCACGTTCATAGATCTTGGAAAAAATTGGAAGAATACTAATTGGGCGATAGTTAACATAATCATGATGATCCCCTTTTTTGTGAACTGGCACCACGGACGCAAACTTCAGCCTAGCTGGAAAAATACCAGAATCAAAAGATGCGTTCACCAGCCTGACAAGCGGAAGAACATACAAACTAATATTTCTTTTAATGAAACTAGTAGAAATGCCATACACATCACGTGCTTTGCTAGATTTCAATGACATTAAAATTCTACGAATCTCATTTGGCGTTACAGAGGATAGAGAGAAATTAAAGTGCGAACCAACATTGACATTGCATAAATTGACTGCAATATCTAACGTAAGCGGCAATTTCTTGACAGTATCCTCAGCTACATTCACAAAATAAGTATTTAAAGCATCAACATTTAGTTTCCCATTATTGGTTATTCCGGTCTTTCCGCGCTTAGAATTTACTATCTTCCACATTGCCTGAGTTCTATTATTTGAATTGTAAATATACTCGCTAGTAGCTGTAATTTTAGCGGTTGTTATGGCATTTCTATATTCATATCTAATTGTATTACGCAAATTCAGTAAATCGTTCGTTTTAAATTGTTTATAAAGTGCACACACAAAATCATACCGCAACCTCAATTGCCTTAAGTTTTCGCCAAACCAAACAATATCAGTGTCCTGACTTCTACCCCTTACTTGCTTTTCAGGAAAGGCAGAATAAAAAGCAGCCAAGAATTCATTATAGAATAGGTTGAATTTATCATTAGCATCCAGCTGCGGATCATTCAAAACATCCCAACATTTGCTAGACATAATGTTAAAGAAAGCCAAACCACCAAGCATCGTTATTGGTCTAATCACTCTAGAAACATACAAAGTATTACAACGTTTGGGGGCCGGAATTCCAATGCGCTGACCTAGGTGATCAGACAAATTATTACTGACTACGGCAGTCAAGTATTCGTCTGTAGAAAAATTAATAAATATATTATCCAAGCAATTAGTTATCCTAGTAGCATCAAAAATTGTCTGAACAAAACCATATGATGCGAATAGGTCCACCACATTAGTCACCCTTGAATCTGACGTACAAAATTTCAAATTAAAATCACCAGCAATAATAACCCTTTTACGGTTATGTAGAAGATTAAGCGCCCGATCCAAAGTATCACGAAAAATTTCATAATTTCCGCTTGGTGATCTGTACAAGCAAACAATGACCGTACCAAAAATCTCGCAGTAGGCAGCAGCTAGCTCACAGTTCAGCTCAATAGACAATGCATTAACTTGATCTAGACACGAGCATGCAATGTCTCTTTTCGCAAAAACTGCAACTCCTCCACGAAACATTGTAGAGCGCGAAAAACCGGAAACTAGTGACCAAGTGCCAAGAGTTAACCCGTTATACACTTCAAATTCTCTCAACCAGTGCTCACTCAAACATACAAAATCGTACTGAATGTCCTCTTGAAGCAAGAAAGCTTCCAATTCACCAAACTTATCCTTCACCCCTTGAATATTTAGATGAAGCAAGTTCAATGAGCACCGTACCGCAGAACAAACGCGAGAACATGAGGGATCAGATTGTTTCACCTTCAGATTGCTATCTACATTACACAAACGAGGCACGGCCCTGCTAAATACAATTTGAAACATCTGAAATTAACGACGCTCGACAGCTATTAGATATGTTTTCACAACAATCAATATTAATAATATTTCCTAATGGCCCATTGCGTACTAAGTTAAGATTCAATAGTAAATTAGAAATATATGAAAACAATTTTTCCTTACCATGTTTGTTATAATGCAAGCCCTGACTAGTTTTATCTTTAAAGTCAAGAAATGCGTTAACATCTACATAATTAACAAAGCTACCCAATTCGTAGTAAGTTAACATATTAAAATTATAGATTTGTTCATTTAATTGCAAATTGTTCGTCATATAGGGTACATTTATGTAGAATACATTAGTTTTACGCGATATTTTACAAATTTTAGCGAACGATCGTGAACTAACTCTTTGGTTCCTTAATAGATCATTTATATCCCCCATTAATATTACATAATCTGCTTTTCCGAAATCTTTACAGAGGCTATTGATATCATAAATTACATCCCGTAAGTTAGCGTTTGGTTTAAAAATATTTACTACTTCAAACTCCTCGCCCAATCCAGTACGCAAAAAATGAGAAGCGTCACGTCCAAGGCTGTCCGCCAAAACCAAAACTTGTCTTCGCTGTTTACATTGCTTGGACCGTCTTGCTCGCTCATCAGCTTGACATCCTTGTCGTCCCGGATTCTGCGCTGAATTAACAATTGTTGAGGATTTGGAGATCTTTTTCTTACGGTTCTTTTTCTTTTTTTCACCACGGGATGTCGTTACGATATCTGATTTCTTTGCTTTTAATAAGTTATTTCCAATTTCCAAAATACTTTCTTCAAGGGATACAAGATACATGATACAAGACAGCATGGCTTTTTTGCGGGTCGCTCGGTCGAGAGTAACTTGCTTGAGTACAGTAATTATATTTTTACTTCTCTTGATCAAGTAACTCAAGTGGATGCCGTTTATGCTAACTTCAGTAAGGCTTTCGATCGTGTTGATCACAATCTTCTGTTGTCAAAGCTTCGGTTTATGGGAATTGATAACTATTTGTTGCGATTGATTGCTTCTTATATACGTGGAAGAACTCAGGTAGTATCTATTAATGGATACTATTCTGATGTAATGTCCGTCCCGTCAGGTGTACCTCAAGGTAGTCATCTTGGCCCTCTCCTTTTCAATATTTACATCAATGACATTTTCACAGTCATAAAACACTCCCAGTGCTTAATGTATGCTGATGATTTGAAGTTGTTTGCACGTATTTCCTCTCCACTCGACTGCTCGAGGATGCAGCGTGACATTGGCGCACTGCAAGTCTATTGCTATGACAATTTTATGACACTCAATCCTATTATATGTAATGTTATATCTTTTTCAAGAAGTCGAATGCCATCAGATATGAGTACAAATTGGAAAACTATGTCTTACCTAGAGCATCTCAAATTAAAGATCTTGGTGTTACGTTTGACAACAAGCTTACATTTTCTGGTCACGTTGATGGAGTGGTTGGAAAGGCGCTGCGAATGTTGGGTTTTGTCATAAGATCCACAGAATGTTTCAAAAGCGTAGAAGCAGTAAAAGTTTTATATTTTGCTTACGTATTCAGTGTACTAAATTTTTGCACTACCATTTGGAATCCGCAGTATCACACTTATATAAACAGAATTGAAAATATTCAAAAGAAGTTTCTAAAGCACTTAGCCTATAAATTTAATTTAAGCTATAAAGATTATAATTCTGCGTGCAGCTCTTTCCAACTTCTTCCACTTCACCAGCGCCGCTTTTGTAACGATGCTCTTACATTTCATAAGATTGTCAACAATAGCTGTGCCTCCTCGGTATTATTGGGATGTGTGAATATACGTATACCTTCCCGATCTTTAAGGCATGAGTCAATTTTTTATACTCCCATTCCGAGAACAAATTTATTTCAAAATTCTCCTATGATTCGGATGGCGATTGCTTGTGATCGGTTCCATACTACTGGCAACGGTATAGATGTGTTTAGTAATACATATAGGAAATTTAAGAGCTTGATAACTGCCGTTGAGTTACAGAAAGCATTGATCAACATTACTGTAGCGTAAACAAATGTATGTTTTATTTTTCTTAATTTTATTTTCTGCTTTATAGAATAATTATTGTTTTTAGTTAATTTATTCGTAATTAACCGCACAATGTATTTGTAATATAGTAGTTTTTGTCAATGTAGTGACACAATCTTTTGGGTTTGTCCCGTTTTGTGTCCACTGGCAGCAATAAATAAATAAATAAATAAACTCTTCGACCAACTGTATTGATGAAAGCAGTTTGGTAAATTCGGCAAATTTGGCGATAAAGTCAGGTGAATAAAGAAGCAAAAAGCACAAAATACGACAGATATGTACGACAAAGGTAATAAAAGAGGTTGAATCAACTTTCAGGATACATTTTTGGTTTGACATAAACAATTATCTAGCGGAGAGAGTCTTTCTGAAAGAGCTCAAGCTGACGAAGGTAACACCTACATACAAAAAAGGTGACTTACACAATAATTAAAGACAAGAAAATCTATTTTACTAACCTTATCAAAACCACCATTGTCAATAAAAAAAATAATAGACTATCAAACTATAACAAACTTCTTACAATCTGTTAATATGGGTACCAAAAGCAAAAATAATAATCTACGTTTTTCTGCGATCTAATTATACATAGACGCCGATTTTTGAAAATACATATGGGTGTTGGGTGATGGAAAAAAGTGGATTCCAAACAAAAAGGTCGGAACCTCAGACCCAAGTACAATGAAATTTCTTCCTCAAACAATAACTAGTGTTGTTTTACTAACCTCCAGTTAAACTAATTAGCGATGGTCATTGACTATGAGCCGGTTTTCTTTTAACTGTTACATAAATTTATTAAGAGGTGGTAAAAGTGGCCCTTAGCTGAGTTGCTGGATAAATAGCTAGTTGGGATTACATCTTCTATACTTATACGTTTTGTTGTTATTTGCTTCTATTTATTTAACTTCCTCCACATTTTACTATTCGTCAGGTTCTTGTTGCTACCTTGGATAGGACCCATCAAATTCTCTTCCTCTATCCTTCATTATTCCTTCCTCGGGATGAGTTATAGCAAATCATAACAAAACATTTCGTCAATTTCTTAACTGTTATTAATTATTATATTATAATCTAATATAATAAATCTAATTAAAATCTAATATATTATAATCTTTCTCATCTTGTTATACAGACAAAACTGAGTGGGGTGAGGCAATTTTCACAGTTTTTTTTCTTCTCTCCTTTTTTCTTCCATCTCCCTAATTTTCATTAGCTATCTCATTATGCTATCAGGCATATTCTCTTATATCTTTTATATACGTTTTTGCCCATCCGTCAAAATGGTTCTCCCTTGCCACTTCGTATACGTGCCCCTTCTTTGTTCTGTTCTGCTCTCTCTCCCAATTTGTACTCCTTTCTCAGAGAACCAAATACATAGATACGTGTCCAGCCAGCGTACCTATTGCTTTCGTCCAAGCTGAGACTCCTTGTAAAGTAACCGATGTTATTACCCCAATGGACCTTCTTTTCTAGGCATCAATCGCGTTAAGTTATTATACTTTTTCCGACTTTCTCGAGACTTTTTTAATAAGGGCCGTCATACGTAGACCGTTGTCTAAATGGATTCTTAAGTGCTTTATCGATTCTGAGCTTTTAATGATTTGTTGGCTTACTCTAAGCTCTATTGTCTGTTCTTCTTCTTTCTAAAATCGCTATCTCAGTTTTCTCTTCTGCTAGTTGTATGCCCATCTCTCTCATATTCTCTGCCACTTCTCCTACACAATATATTCAGCTCTATCTCTCATCATGTGCTACGAATTAAATATGAAAAATATTCAACAACTTAGAGTTAAATGACGATTAAAACTAGAACTTAATGTTAGTTAGTTAGACCTAAAATTGGAAAAGTTTGGGTTTAGCCGTTCGTCTTTGACGTCTTCGGATCAACAAATCTGCATTTTTGTTTTCTAATGAGACAATCAAATCTTCATTACTAAGTTTTTGTTCTAACATATTAATATGATTCAATGTGAAAAGCAAATTTGTGATGTAACGGAGTTCTTTTCATAGTTTGAGATGTAAAAATCTATAAAAACTTTATCTTCTTTCGATTGGTTTGAATAGAGCTAACGCAATTTTTTGCTCATGTTTAGCTTAAAGCTCAAATTTATGATTGTTAAAGGTTTCAGAAACTGAAACTTTAAAAGAAACAGTAGCGATTTGCTGTTTTAATGCTTCTTGTATGAATATGTATTACTCTTCAATGAATGAAGTAAAAGGGATAACTCCGCATTTACGCAATTTTTTCTAATTCTAGGTCTAGTATTAGTTCTAGTTTTATTTTAGTAAAGATATATGTGCCAAGAAAACGTTGAAGAACAAAATTAAATATCCAATTTTTCAAAATTATTAATTAATTGGTTTTTCACAAATTTTTAGGTTAAACGTCAAATTAATGTTGACAATAAAGTTAGATGATCGGACAAAAGATGGCGCACTTATAAAATATTAAATTTAATATTTTATTTAAATTTTAATTATGCTACGAATTAAGTAATGAAAAATATTTAACAACTTTGAGCTAAATGACGATTAAAACTAGAACTAACACTAGACCTAGAATTAGAAAGATTTAGGTTTATTAATTAATTATTTCACAAATTTTTAGGTTAAACGTCAAACCTAAATTGTCAATAAAATTAGATGTTCGCCCAAAAGATGGCGCACTTACAGTATTAAATTTAATATTTTATAGAGTTGGGACCGAAGCCGAATAATTATTCGGCCTCATTTTTAGCATTTTTTCGGCCGAATATTCGGTTTTATATATACGCGTTTATATTTTAATAAATTTTGCATTGGAGATCACAAATTAACAAGGTTTACGAACAAAAAAACACGTGATAACTCATAACTACTTTATTTGATAAAAAATTAATAATCAAAATTTATTAAAGGTAGATTTTCATGCAAAAATAGTAATTGAATAGCTCTATTTGGCAATAAACAATTTCTTTTTGTTTCGTATAAATTTCCTGCTTCTGAGAACAGTCGCTCACTGAAAATTTTGCTTGATGAAGCGAACAAATACAATTTTGCAAGATAACTCATCTTAGAGTATTTCAAACTATTTGCTTTCCACCAAACAAATGGATCTTCGTCTCGTTTAAATGGTTCTCCGGATAAATAGCTGTCAAATTCAATTGCTATCCTATTTTTTGGATTGAAATTTTCGACGACTTTACTAGATGAAGCTATGTCTTTGTAGCAGTCCCAGAAAATATGATGGCTTCGATTGATCCCACTTGTTGAGGGTAATTTTTCATTGCTACTGCTGCTCTCGGAATTTAATTCTCTTTGAAGCGTCTCCAAAAAAAAGGTGCGTCTTACAAGAGGTATGTTTGGGGCTGCAATGGCTCAGCGTGTTAACTCTCGAGTTAACACGCAGACGTCCCGGGTTCGAATCCCGGTGTAATCACGTTGGGTTGTCCCCCGTCCTTCGGAGGGAACGTTAAGCCGTCGGTCCCGGCAACCAGTCGTTCATCTCTGGCTGTCGTTATCACTTTGTGTGTAAGGAGTTTGAACAAAAATGGCTGAACGCGCGTTAGCGCCCTGGAGGCCTGCGCCTCGTAGGGGTCCACGAGGATGTGGTACTCCTGAGCGGCACCTGACAGGGGCGAACCCACACTGGGCCTGTGCCATAGCACGCCCGGTTTGGTGGGGGGTCGGTCAGGAAGCGAAATCAGCCAAAAATCGAGTTATATATACTCGCATTTAACATCTCAAACCTATTAGAGGGAGCCAGTGTACAAGGGGCCCGTTGTGGCCTAGGTGCCGCGTATAGAATACGCACTCCTCACTCCATACATACATACATACAAGAGGTATGTTTTCGGACGAAAAAAATTGAAAACGATATCGAGGAGCAAGTAACGTTGCCATATAATAATTATTTTCCTTTTCTATTTTTTCAAATCTTGTTTTTACCCCATCCAATAAAGTAAGTCTCATTTGACTTAAATTTTCAGAGACGAGATCGTCCTTAGATAAATATTTTATCAATGTTTTTACGTTTGGAATGACTGATGAAATGCTAGCAGTGGAGGAACTTGCCAACTTAGTAATCTCTTCCAGCGGCTTAAGAAGCAACAAACAATCGTCTAGCAGTTGCCATTCCGTTACAGACAGGTTCTGGAATTTTACATCATTTTCAGAAATATGTAATGTAATCGCCCTCTTTTGTTGAATCTGAGTTAGATTTTCCTGAACACGTATGGCTTCGTTTACCACCAAGTGCAAAGTATGAATGAAGCAAGAAATCGAATTTTACGTGGAGTCATTAATAGCTTTGACCATATTAGCACCATTGTCACGTAAAATAACATGTACTTTTTCGTGTGGTATGTCCCAAATTGTTAAAATTTCAGATATTGCACTGCGAATATTGTCCGCTGTATGTTGCCCAAGAAAATGTTTCATATCTAGAACATAATGCTTTTGTCTAAAATTAAACTAATAAAACTCTGCATATTGTTATCATTAGACCACATATCTGTTGATAGAGAAACTGCTACAGCTTGGGTTATGTCTTTTTTTATGACATTTTTTGTTCTATTATATATATCGGGAATTATTATGTCGGTTATATGTTTTCGGCTAGGACTTTTATATTTTGGTTTCATTTTTTTTAATAATCTTACAAAACCAATGTTTTCTACTATGGATATTGGTTGATTATCTACGGCAATCATTTCTGCAATTGCGTAATGAACTTCTTTCGTTCTATTACTTTCTTGTATTTTAAATTTTTGGATTTCTGGATTTTGTAGAAAATCTTCTATTTGTCGTGGATTTTCTTGTGACTTTTCAACAATTAATTCTTTAAAAGCAACTGGATGCTTCCCTAAAATTCGTTTAAAGTTATTGTTGTAACACGATTTTTTAGATATGTTAAAAATATTTTATGTTATGTTAATGCAGTTTTCATTACTAAAATATAATAGCTATTTATGTATTCTCCAAATTCATCGTTAATTCATCGATTTCAGTAATTTAACTTAACATTTCTCACCTCACTTGTAGACTTACCGAATAAGCAGTAGAAAAATTGTTCGTACACGAACAAGTTCAGACATGTAAGGCGAATGTAAGCACCAAGTTCGAGAAATATTCGGTTTGGCCGAATATTTGGTTGCAATTTGGCCGAATATTTGGTATTCGGCTAAATTACTATTCGTCACATCTCTAATATTTTATTTAAATTTTAACTATAATTAATTAAAAGCTTGATTAAGAGTAAAAAAGAAAAAAAAAATAAATTAAATAATAATTAAAACTAAAACTAGAATTAGACCCAGAATTAGAACGATTCAGGTTTCGAAGACTATCAGCTAAACCTAAATCTTTCTAATTCTAAGCTTAGTTTTTAATTCTAGTTTTATTTTAATTCGGAAATAAGGTTCCAAATCGGTTTATAAATCACTACTTTTATATCATTAAATCTAGATCTAGAAAATACTATTCTCGGACAAAAATTAAACTCAAATTTAACAATTATTTTCGGATAGAGGAAGTACTTCTTATAGATAGGCAAATTTAAACGTTTGTTTAGAATGCGTAATTAGTTTTTTCAACCTAACCCAACTCAATTTGACCTAGAATTTGAATCATTCGGGTTTAGCCGTTTTGAGAAATGTTCGGCTAAACCCGAATGATTCTAGTTCTTGATTTAAAGTTAGATTTCTAATTCTAGGTTTAGGGTTAGTTCTAGTTTCATTTTAATAAGCATATACATACCAAAAATCGTTGAAGAACAGAATTAAATGGTTAAATTTACAAAATTTCTTCCTAATTAATTATTTTACAAATTTTTAGGTTAAACGTCAAACTTAAATTGTCAATAAAATTAGATGTTCGGCCAAAAGATGGCGCATTTACAGTATTAAATTTAATATTTTATTTAAATTTTAATTATAATTAATTAAAAGCTTGATTAAGAGTTAAAAAGAAAAAAAGAATTAAATTAAATAATAATTTAAACTAGAACTAACACCAGAATTAGATAAGAATTAGAAATACTCTGGTTTCGAAGAGTCTCAGCTAAACCTAAATCTTTCTAATTCTAAGCTATTTTATTAATTACAGTTTTATTTTGATTTGAAAATAAGGTTCCAAATCGGTTTATAAATCACTATTTTTATATCATTAATTCTAGATCTAGAAAATACTATTCTCGGACAAAAATTAAACTCAAATGTAACAATTATTTTCGGACAGAGGAAGTACTTTTTATAGATAGGCAAATTTAAACGTTTGATTAGAATGCGTAATTAGTTTTTCAACCCAACCCAACTCAATTTGACCTAGAATTTGAATCATTCGGTTTAGCCGTTTTGAGAGATGGTCGGCTAAACCCGAATGATTCTAGTTCTTGATTTAAAGTTAGATTTCTAATTCTAGGTTTAGTGTTAGTTCTAGTTTCATTTTAATAAGCATATACATACCAAGAATCGTTAAAGAACAGAATTAAAAGGTTAAATTAACAAAATTACTTCTTAATTAATTATTTCACAAATTTTTAGGTTAAACGTCAAACTTAAATTGTCAATAAAATTAGATGTTCGGCCAAAAGATGGCGCATTTACAGTATTAAATTTAATATTTTATTTAAATTTTAATTATAATTAATTAAAAGCTTGATTACGAGTTAAAAAGAAAAAAGAATTAAATTAAATAATAATTTAAACTAGAACTAACACCGGAATTAGATAAGAATTAGAAATACTTAGGTTTCGAATACTCTCGACTAAACCTAAATTTTTCTAATTCTAAGCTATTTTATTAATTCTAGTTTTATTTTAATTCGGAAATAAGGTTCCAAATCGGTTTATAAATCACTATTTTTATATCATTAAATCTAGATCTAGAAAATACTATTCTCGGACAAAAATTAAACTCAAACGTAACAATTATTTTTGGACAGAGGAAGTACTTCTTATAGATAGGCAAATTTAAACGTTTGATTAGAATGCGTAATTAGTTTTTCAACCCAACCCAACTCAATTCGACCTAAAATTAGAATCATTCGGGTTTAGCCGTTTTGAGAGATGTTCGACTAAACCCAAATGATTCTAGTTCTTGATTTAAAGTTAGATTTCTAATTCTAGGTTCAGTGTTAGTTCTAGTTTCATTTTAATAAGCATATACATACCAAAAATCGTTGAGGAATAAAATTAAATGGTTAAATTTTCAAAATTTCTTCTTAATTAATTATTTCACAAATTTTTAGGTTAAACGTCAAACTTAAATTGTCAATAAAATTAGATGTTCGGCCAAAAGATGGCGCATTTACAATATTAAATATAATATTTTCTTTAAATTTTAATTATAATTAATTAAAAGCTTGATTACGAGTTAAAAAGAAAAAAGAATTAAATTAAATAATAATTTAAACTAGAACTAACACCGGAATTAGATAAGAATTAGAAATACTTAGGTTTCGAATACTCTCGACTAAACCTAAATTTTTCTAATTCTAAGCTATTTTATTAATTCTAGTTTTATTTTAATTCGGAAATAAGGTTCCAAATCGGTTTATAAATCACTATTTTTATATCATTAAATCTAGATCTAGAAAATACTATTCTCGGACAAAAATTAAACTCAAATGTAACAATTATTTTTGGACAGAGGAAGTACTTCTTATAGATAGGCAAATTTAAACGTTTGATTAGAATGCGTAATTAGTTTTTTCAACCCAACCCAACTCAACTTGTCCTAAAATTAGAATCATTCGGGTTTAGCCGTTTTGAGAAATGTTCGGCTAAACCCGAATGATTCTAGATTTAGAGTTAGATTGCTAATTCTAGGTTTAGTATTAGTTCTAGTTTCATTTTAATAAGCATATACATACCAAAAATCGTTGAGGAACAAAATTAAATGGTTAAATTTACAAAATTACTTCTTAATTAATTATTTCACAAATTTTTAGGTTAAACGTCAAACTTAAATTGTCAATAAAATTAGATGTTCGGCCAAAAGATGGCGCATTTACAGTATTAAATTTAATATTTTATTTAAATTTTAATTAAAATTAATTAAAAGCTTGATTAAGAGTTAAAAAGAAAAAAAATTAAATTAAATAATAATTTAAACTAGAACTAACACTAGAATTAGATAAGAATTAGAAATACTCAGGTTTCGAATACTCTCGACTAAACCTAAATTTTTCTAATTCTAAGCTATTTTATTAATTCTAGTTTTATTTTAATTCGAAAATAAGGTTCCAAATCGGTTTATAAATCATTACTTTTAATCATTAAATCTAGATCTAGAAAATACTATTCTCGGACAATAATTAAACTCAAATGTAGCAATTATTTTCGGACAGAGGAAGTACTTCTTATAGATAGGCAAATTTAAACGTTTGATTAGAATGCGTAATTAGTTTTTCAACCCAACTCAACTCAATTTGACCTAAAATTAGAATCATTCGGGTTTAGCCGTTTTGAGAGATGTTTGGCTAAACCCAAATGATTTTAGATTTAGAGTTAGATTTCTAATTCTAGGTTTAGTATTAGTTCTAGTTTTATTTTAATGAGTATAAACATACCAAAAATCGTTGAAGAACAAAATTAAATATCCAATTTTTCAAAATATCTTCTTAATTGGTTTTTCACAAAATTTTTAGGTTAAATGTCAAATTTATGTTGGTAATGAAATTAGACGATTGGACAAAAGATGGCGTTCTTATAAAATATTTAATTTAATAGTTTATTTAAATTTTGATTATACTAAGAGTTAAAAAATGAAAAATATTAAACAATTTATCGTTAAATCTCAATTAAAACTGGTCTTTGACGCACGGCTAAACCCAAATTTTTCTAATTCTAGGTCTAGTGTTAGTTCTAGTTTTATTTTAATTAAAATATACATACCAAAAAAGGTGAAGAACAAAATTAAATATCCAATTTTTCAAAATTATTAATTAATTGGATTTTTCAGTAATTTTTAGGTTAAACGTCAAACTTATCTTGTCAATAAAGTTAGATGGCCGGACAATAGATGGCGCACTTATAAAATATTAAATTTAATTTTTAATAAAAATTTAAATTTTGATTGTGCTAAGAGTTAAAAAGAAAAAAAAAATAAACAATCTACCTCTAATTGATGATTAGAACTAGAACTAACAATAAAATTAGACTTAGAATTAGAATGATTCAGGTTTCAAAGATTCTCGGCTAAACCAAAATTTTTCTAATTCTTAGCCTAATATTAGTTCTAATTTTACTTTAATTCGAAAATAAGGTTCCAAATCAGTTTGTAAATCATCACTTTTAAATCATTAAATCTAACTCTAAATCTAGAATTAGAATCATTCAGGTTTAGCCGAACATGATGGCTAAACCGGAATGATTCTAATTTTAAATCTAGATCTAGCTTCATTTCAATTTAAATTGAGTTGAGTTGGATTAAAAAAATTAATTACAACACATTATATCTTATCTCATAAAAAAAAATTAATTTTTAATTAATCAATTTGATTTTATTTAAAGCTCGCCACGAACCAAGAATGGGGATTTCATAACGCGAGGGTGAACACGATTGCTTGGTCGCCAAATTCTTTATTAGTAGCTAGCGGAAGTTTAGACACCAACATAATAATTTGGTCGGTTGCGAAACCGAATAAGCACGTGATAATTAAAAGTGAGTAAATATCTCTTCATTAACTCATTTTTATTAATTTCTTGATTATTTTTAGACGCCCACGCACAAAGTCAAATAACCCGATTGTCTTGGTTGGACGATTCGACCCTGGTCTCAGTTGGACAAGATTGCAATACGAAGATGTGGATTATAGAACCTTTTTAATTATTATTATTATTTAATTATTTTAATTAAGCATCTCCCATTTTGTTTAATTTAAACGTTTTATTTCGCATTTAAAAAGTATTTATAATCTTAATCCCAGTATAATTTGAGAGCTTCTCGAAGCCAGTGTTCCTACGATTTAATGCTTTTTTTTATTTATTTTCATGTATTTTTATATTATATAATTAATTCGATGAAATTGCGGGAGTGTTTTTGATTATTATTATTATTATTATTATTTTGGAGGGATTTTCAGTAATAAATTTATTACAAAAAAATTATTAACAAGTTTTTTTCTTCTTTCTCGTTGTGTATTCTTCTGGGTGTCTATAAGAGACGTGTTTCCGCAGGGCGTCCCTACTTTTCGAGACGTGGGGGCAAGACACGCATGAATAATACGTGTCTTTGTGAGTTTCCATGTGGACTCTTAAATTGTATTGATTGCTGAGGTATTTTCCGCAAATGAAGCATTTACAAACTTCGGGTAAATCTTTTAGGATCTTCTTCTCTTTTGGGGGATCTAAATCAAATCTGATTAAATTAAAATAATTTGATTAATTCATTTTCAACCTTGATTCAATTCGGTTTCTTCCCCGTTTTCTTTATCACATTTAGCGTCAATTTTATCACAGTCACTTTCCATAACATCGGATACCTTCACATTACATAAACCTTGTATTTTTAAGATTTTGGCCAAAGAAATTATTCTCGATACTTGATCTTTCTTCACCAAGCATTGTCCTTTGTAGATGTAAGATAAAATAGCGTCGACGTCCTCGGGGTTGGCGTCGTGGAGGACGATGATTGGGGAATCACCACTTCCAAGATTCTTTTTTTTAACAAATTAGTTAAGGATTTATCGAATTAAAGCAATTTACCTGGAATAATCCCAAGAAATAGGTGCTACAAGCTGCGAGGACGATTTTGTGGGCGCGAAAAGTTTTATTTTTCGCGGAAATTGAGCAGTCCGTTAAAAGATCGGAGTCCAACAGGTGCGCGAAACTCCGACAAATGGTCGTTTCTTGGTAGTGCCACCTGAGCATGTACTGTTCGTCCATTTCGGGGAGCACTAACTTTGGAAAATTGGTGTGGACTGCCCCGGGAAATCGCGGTCCGGTGTGGCCCGTCCATAATTATCCAGCTGGCTATTTATAAAGAACCGGCTGGAGAAAAAAATCGGTGCCAAGATTTTCTAAACTGTCGTCTCATCAAGATTTTTAGCAACAACCTTTTCTATTCGCATCCTAAAACGATCAAAAATGTTTAAATTTAAGTAATAAATTTTGGGATTAATCCAAAATTTTAAGCGCAACTTATATTAAAATGTTTCATTATTTAATTAAAACAATTAATTTAATTCAATTATAACTCAATACAAATTAAATCTTATAATTGTTTAATTATAAATAAATAATTGTAAATCCGAGTAAATTGGGTTGCATAACTCAAATAAAAAATCGTTTAAAATAAATGTTTATATTTATATTAATATTAATATATACAAAGAAAAAACGCGATTATAACAAAAATATATCGAAAAGATTATACAACTTAACAAATACGCATATATATGTATACTTTCTGTACAATTAAAACATCTTCTTAGTCGCATCAACATCGTCAGTCATTAAGATTTTTTAATTTACAATAAATCTCATTAATTCGTTATTAATTATACCCATAAACATCTCCTCCCTTTCTAAAATCGGAATTTGCGAAAATTTTCCCTTTATTCCTAAACATTGCGCAAACTATGCTTCCCCGTTCCTTATAAATTTCGAGCTTATGCCCCAAATTTTTTAATCCATCCAAAATCGGCTAAAAATCAATTCATTTAATTAAATAAAATAATTTTTTAAAATTAATTAATTAATTATCGATGCAAATTGGGTTGCATACCTTATTATTTAAAAATTAAATTACCTGTAAATGTCCATATTCGTAGGAGATTTTCATGGGGAAAAGTTGATGGTGAAATCTTGGGGCATCAACGGCTTCCTTAACGTTTTGTCCGAACCATAACAACCTCATAATCACCTCAGCAACAGCCGTGGTTATTTTGGTCCCTCCCGAAGCTCCGATAACCAAGATAACGTCCCCGTTTTTATCCGTGATGATGGTAGGGCTCATTGAGGATAAGGGACGTTTCCCTGGGGTGACTACGTTGGCGGGGGACCAAGGAACCCCGAAATAATTATTAAAATGGGGGTAAGAAAAATCGTCCATGACACTATTTAAGAGTATCCCGGTTTGTTTTGATGTTACCCCGGCTCCGAAACTAAAAATTAAATTAAATTAATTAATTAAATTAATTTAAATTAATTTAATTATAATTATTAAAAAATTAATTAAATAATATATTAAAGTGTTGATTAAAAAAGGCAACTTCTTTACCGACATAAAAATGACAGTTTAGAATGAAGAATTTTTTTTTTTTGTTACAATTTTAAATTGTTACAATTAATTTATTACAACGAATTAAATAATAATAAGAAGATTAATAACATGAAGAAAAAGATATGGTTTAAAAGTGTTGATATCTCTAATAGTAATCTTCGGAAGATTTATTGGAGGTAAGTTGTAAGTTACCTTTTTTTTTCATTTAAAACGCCTTATTATCCAAATAAATAATCTGCAATTAATATTTGCAGATCCTTTTTTGATAATAAAACATTTTTGAACTATTTTTCTTTAAAAAATCAAAAAAATTTCATTTAAGCGCCATCTCTTATTCAACTTTATAAACTTATCCTCTAAAAGTGAGGTTAAGTTTAATTTGTTTACTCACTATAAATTAATTGTGCTCGTAACGGAAACAGCATCCCCATTTTCGGCTAAAACGGACATATGGGCAGTTCCATGATCATCTTTATTCACCATAACGGCCCCATAATCCTTAGGATCTTGGCTAGTTCCTTGATCGCTGATCATGGAGCGAATGTCATTGGCGTAATCTTTTGAGGTTAAGTTTTTGACAACCTAAAATCAACAATTTAAATTAAAACGATTTAATTTAAATTTAATTAATCAACCTGAGTTAATTCATTAAATTTAGGATCTCCAAGTTCCGTCCGTCTCGCGTAAGCATACTTAAAAGCTTCCACAACTCTGTGATAAGTTAAAACCGTGGATTCAGTGTTTTCGATGCTTTCTTGGGTCATGTTATATCCTGCCAATATGTTTAAGATGAAACAGAGAAGAGGCCCCCCACCTGGAAGCCCGATTGTGTGGAGTTTCTCCCCGTTTGGAAATTCCGTAGTAATCGGCTCCATCCATTCGGCTCTAAAAAGTAATTTTTAATCAACTCCTTTTTTAAATTAATTAATTGATTACGTGTAATTTTTTAGATCATCATGTGTGACTAATCCCCCCATTTCTTGGATATCATCCACGAGAGATTTCGATAAATTCCCCGTGTATAACTCATCACCTCCGTTTTTAGCGATTATTTTTAGGGTTTCGCAGAGTTTTTCAGGAATTACCCTCGATCCGATCGGTTTATTATCCCCTTTTGGATCTTTAAACCACGTCCTAAAAATTAATTTATTAAATTATCGATTTTTTTAAATAAGAAATGTGGAAATACTTGAGATGGGGATCTTTTTTAATGTTCTTTTCGTCCCATTGTAACGAATCGTGTTGGGCCAAACTTATATTATATCCATGCTCGCAAAGATCGATTGATGGTTGGATTAATTCTTTCCATGGGAGTTTTCCAAAACGTTTATAAGCGGCCCAATATCCTTTTAATTCGCCCGGAACTCCCACTGCTAGGGGACCTAATAACAAAAAAAATTAATTAAAATACATAGAAGCAGTTATAAATATGAGAAAGATAAAAATGAAGATGCAGTTAAAGTTAAAAGAAGAAGAGTTGATGTGCCAATGACATTGGAGCCAAACAGAAAGAAGATAAAGGGTTAAATAAAGATAAATTTTATTTAAGAATAAATGCTGAAAAACTTTAAGAAGACTTTGTCACGTTAAAAACTAATTTTGGACAGTTTATGGAGGAAATCACATGAATGAAGCAAACTTTGTTATGGCAGCAATTATTGCTAAATCGCCAACGTAGGGAGCACTGATTGAATGCAGATTGTAATTAAAGGAAATTGTTATATTGTTATTGAATGATTCTAATTTTGGCTTTAAGTTTAACTTAAAATAATAAATTTAAACCTTAATAACCTTGAAGTAACGCCATCTTTAGTTCAATTATCTAATTTTATTGTCAATACAAATTTGACGTTTAACCTAAAACTTTGTTTAATAAATGTTTTTAGTTCTAGATTTAGAATTAGATCTAGTTTTAATCGTTATTTAGTGTTGATTTTTTTAATATTTGTAATTGTTTTTGTGATATATACAAATTAGGGTCTTCAAATTTAATATAAAAAGTCAACAATATATTTAATAATATGTAATTAGCGCCATCTCTTTTCAGATGTTCGTTTCATTTGGCAGTAAATTTGACGTTTAACCTAAAAATTTGTGAAACAACCCATTAAGAAGTAATTTTGAAAAATTGGATATATTTAATTTTGATTTTCAACGCTATGTGGTATGTATACCTTTATTAAAATAAAACTAAAACTAATACTTGACTTAGAACTAAAATCGTTCTGGTTTAGCTATCTTTAGAGATGTACAGCTAAATCTGAAAGTTTTTAGTTCTAAATTTAAGGTTAGATCTAGTTTTAATCAATATTTAGTGTTGATTTTTTAATATTTGTAATTGTTTTTGTGATATATACAAATTAGGGTCTTCAAATTTAATATAAAAAGTCAACAATATATTTAATAATATGTAATTAGCGCCATCTCTTTTCAGATGTTCGTTTCATTTGGCAATAAATTTGACGTTTAACCTAAAAATTCGTGAAACGACCCATTAAGAAGTAATTTTGAAAAATTGGATATATTTAATTTTGATTTTCAACGCTATGTGGTATGTATACGTTTATTAAAATAAAACTAAAACTAATACTTGACTTAGAACTAAAATCGTTCTGGTTTAGCTACCTTTAGAGATGTACAGCTAAATCTGAAAGTTTTTAGTTCTAAATTTAAGGTTAGATCTAGTTTTAATCGTTATTTAGTGTTGATTTTTTAATATTTGTAATTGTTTTTGTGATATATACAAATTAGGGACTTCAAATTTAATATAAAAATTCAACAATGTATTTAATAATATGTAATTAGCGCCATCTCTTTTCAGATGTTCGTTTCATTTGGCAGTAAATTTGACGTTTAACCTAAAAATTTGTGAAACGACCCATTAAGAAGTAATTTTGAAAAATTGGATATATTTAATTTTGATTTTCAACGTTACGTTGTATGTATACGTTTATTAAAATAAAACTAAAACTAACACTTGACTTAGAATTAAAATCGTTCGAATTTAGCCGTTTTTCCTGCTAAATCTAAATGTTTTTAGTTCTAGATTTAGGGTTAGATCTAGTTTTAATCGTTATTTAGTGTTAAATTGCTTAATATTTGTAATTGTTTTTGTGATATATACAAATTAGGGTCTTCAAATTTAATATAAAAAGTCAACAATATATTTAATAATATGTAATTAGCGCCATCTCTTTTCAGATGTTCGTTTCATTTGGCAGTAAATTTGATGTTTAACCTAAAAATTTGTGAAACGACCCATTAAGAAGTAATTTTGAAAAATTGGATATATTTAATTTTGATTTTCAACGCTATGTGGTATGTATACGTTTATTAAAATAAAACTAAAACTAATACTTGACTTAGAACTAAAATCGTTCTGGTTTAGCTACCTTTAGAGATGTACAGCTAAATCTGAAAGTTTTTAGTTCTAAATTTAAAGTTAGATCTAGTTTTAATCGTTATTTAGTGTTGATTTTTTAATATTTGTAATTGTTTTTGTGATATATACAAATTAAGGACTTCAAATTTAATATAAAAAGTCAACAATATATTTAATAATATGTAATTAGCGCCATCTCTTTTCAGATGTTCGTTTCATTTGGCAGTAAATTTGACGTTTAACCTAAAAATTTGTGAAACGACCCATTAAGAAGTAATTTTGAAAAATTGGATATATTTAATTTTGATTTTCAACGTTACGTGGTATGTGTACGTTTATTAAAATAAAACTAAAACTAATACTTGATTTAGAACTAAAATCGTTCTGGTTTAGCTATCTTTAGAGATGTACAGCTAAATCTGAAAGTTTTTAGTTCTAAATTTAAGGTTAGATCTAGTTTTAATCGTTATTTAGTGGTGATTTTTTAATATTTGTAATTGTTTTTGTGATATATACAAATTAGGGTCTTCAAATTGAATATAAAAAGTCAACAATATATTTAATAATATGTAATTAGCGCCATCTCTTTTCAGATGTTTGTTTCATTTAGCAATAAATTTGACGTTTAACCTAAAAATTCGTGAAACGACCCATTAAGAAGTAATTTTGAAAAATTGGATATATTTAATTTTGATTTTCAACGTTACGTGGTATGTATACGTTTATTAAAATAAAACTAAAACTAACACTTGACTTAGAATTAAAATCGTTCGAATTTAGCCGTTTTTCCTGCTAAATCTAAATGTTTTTAGTTCTAGATTTAGGGTTAGATCTAGTTTTAATCGTTATTTAGTGTTAAATTGTTTAATATTTGTAATTGTTTTTGTGATATATACAAATTAGGGTCTTCAAATTTAATATAAAAAGTCAACAATATATTTAATAATATGTAATTAGCGCCATCTCTTTTCAGATGTTCGTTTCATTTGGCAGTAAATTTGACGTTTAACCTAAAAATTTGTGAAACGACCCATTTAGAAGTAATTTTGAAAAATTGGATATATTTAATTTTGATTTTCAACGTTACGTGGTATGTGTACGTTTATTAAAGTAAAACTAAAACTAATACTTGATTTAGAACTAAAATCGTTCTGGTTTAGCTATCTTTAGAGATGTACAGCTAAATCTGAAAGTTTTTAGTTCTAAATTTAAGGTTAGATCTAGTTTTAATCGTTATTTAGTGTTGATTTTTTAATATTTGTAATTGTTTTTGTGATATATACAAATTAGGGACTTCAAATTTAATATAAAAATTCAACAATGTATTTAATAATATGTAATTAGCGCCATCTCTTTTCAGATGTTCGTTTCATTTGGCAGTAAATTTGACGTTTAACCTAAAAATTCGTGAAACGACCCATTAAGAAGTAATTTTAAAAAATTGGATATATTTAATTTTGATTTTCAACGCTATGTGGTATGTATACGTTTATTAAAATAAAACTAAAACTAATACTTGACTTAGAACTAAAATCGTTCTGGTTTAGCTATCTTTAGAGATGTACAGCTAAATCTGAAAGTTTTTAGTTCTAAATTTAAGGTTAGATCTAGTTTTAATCGTTATTTAGTGTTGATTTTTTAATATTTGTAATTGTTTTTGTGATATATACAAATTAGGGTCTTCAAATTTAATATAAAAAGTCAACAGTATATTTAAGAATATGCAATTAGCGCCATCTCTTTTCAGATGTTCGTTTCATTTGGCAGTAAATTTGACGTTTAACCTAAAAATTCGTGAAACGACCCATTAAGAAGTTATTTTGAAAATTTTGGTATTTAACTTAATTCTTCAACATTATGTGGTATGTATGTATATCATTATTAGAATAAAACTAGAACTAATACTAGACCTAGAATTAGAAAAATTTGGGTTTAGCCGTGCGTCTTTGACTTTTTCTTTCTAATTCTAGGTCTAGTGTTAGTTCTAATTTTAATTTCATACAGGCATACAACAATTTAAGACTGAGTAACAACTAAAAATAAAGCCAACAATAATCTTAGAGCTAATACTAGACTTTAGAAACTAGTTGTATCTCTTTTAAAACGGAACTAAATCCAACCCAACCAAACCTAGCTTTAGAACTAACTCTAGATTCATAATTAGAAACATTATTGCTAAATCATAATGTTTCTAATTCTAGATCTAGTGCTACAACAACAAAAAGTAGAATTAATACTAAAGCTAGAACTTACACTCGAAAACCGTCTTAAGAGAGGTATAATTAAACCTTAATATTTCTAGTTCTAGGTCTAATAGTAGCACTAAAAGTTATTTTCTTAGTGGTCTTTGTTGTACTATTATTTAAGTTTTATAAATACCCATTTTCGATAAATACCCTTCAAAATAACTACCCAGGTATTCACCAACTCTGCATAAAAGTAATAGAATTAACTTTTCTAGATTAATCACCTTTTTTAGTGGTCGAATCATTGGTGTATAACTCTTCTTTAGTAGCTAATGGTGCGAATTCCCTTGCATTTAATGTATAAGCTCGTTTTTCTTCTCGGATGTAAACGGTCATTAAGAATCCTCCCCCCAGCCCCATACTTTGCATGTTAACGATTCCATTACAAAATAAAGTTGCGATTGCTGCGTCAACAGCCGATCCATTTTTCTCTAAGATGTCCCTAAAAAGTTAAAAGTGATAATAAAATTATTAAATTATAAGGTTAGATTATGCAACCGAATAAGCAAGATGGCGTGTTGGGTTATATAACTTCTTAAAATAATTTATTAATGATAATTAAAACGATTTTAATCGAAATTAATTAATTGTTTTGAATTAGAAACGTTAAGATGCGGTAATATTTTTTAAAAATTTATTTTAAAATAAATCCTTGATGTGTACGTGAGTTTCGTAATAAATACGCCAAGGTCTCTCAAAATCCTTTGTTAGTAAACAACCTCAACCCACTCGCCCGAAATAAATATAAAAAAATACAATACAATGAGATATAATCGTTTTAAAAGGTTTTATTAATCGATTGAGATAAAAATAAAACGAAATTGGTACTAAATAAGTCATTTTATTCGATTTTTTCAAGTCTTGCCATAAAACGTAGGCTATTTTTGTTATATTTACAGTACACAACCATAATTATAATTAATTAAGATAAAAAACAATCCCAAATCCAATTTGCCTTCTTCCAACCCGAAAAATCACAGAAACAAACCAAAAATCGTCAAAAACAAATCGCAAATAGTCCGATATAATATAACCACGTTTCCTCCTCAATTTTTCGCTTTCACTTCGACCACCTTCCTGTTTTTCTCGGTGTTCATCAATTTCGTGACGATTTTCCTGGTGTGTCCGCTCGGATCGAAATGGTTCGTGTGCTGGCTCACCTCCTTCTTCGAACGTTGCTTTCCGGAGTAAATCTGTTTGTCGTCGAAATTGTAATGTTCGTACTCGTCAAAATGGCTCTCGGACATGTTGGTTTCGTTCTTTTCTTTGTGTGGGATGTTATAAAGCACCGTTTTGAGGTAGATTATTCGATTTTTTGTACCACTAAAAACTCTTAACGTATTTTGACGTTAAACTGACGTCCCGGCCGATTCGCGACTGTTTATATACCCGACCCCGATCGCGCTGATTTGATATTAACGCGCATGCGTTGTCGTTTTTATTTTTTATTTCTCAATAAATATTTTTAGTTTTATTTATTTAATTCATTTCTAATTCAAAAATTTGTTTCTATTTAATTAATTAATCATTCAAATTTTATTACACAATCAAACAGTTGGTATTAATTTTGACATTTGACAGATTCAAATTATAACTGTCACTTTGACTTGAGACAATTTTACGTTTTTTTATCCAAACAAACTGTTTTTAAAGCATTTTGAGGTAAAAATTGGTTTAAGTGATTTGTTTTGATGCTTTTAGTGATTAAAATCTGATATTAACCCATTTTTTTTAGGAACTTTCGATAACAAGCTAGAAAACGTCTATGAAAACACCAACAATGAGTAATCGATTAATTCCAGAGAATTTAATGCGAATATACCTCAATGAGTGAAAGTCAAGGTTAGTAACGATTTTACGCAGTTAATTACTAACACGGGTATTACGTTATTTATTTATTTAATTGATAAAAATCGAGAAAAATTATTCTGTTTTGGCGCCTCAAATTGCGTAACGTCAACAAAAACATTCCAAAAACCACGTAAGCACTCGTTTTAGCGCTTTTCGAAGTAAATAACACTGCATCAGCAGGTACAGAGTATGTTTAAAGATAAGATAAGGAGTTGTTTATGAGTTAAAAAGATAACGTTGCAATTTTGCAATTTTTATGCTGCAATTGTAGGAAAAATAGTTTAAATAAATTACTTACTTTCCGATTCTGGCACACGCCGCGGCGTCGGCGCAAACCGCGGCCTTTTCGAAGACGTGGAGCCGCGAGGGCGACGGTGGTAAAGGTTTCAAAACGGCGGGCGGGTTAAATACTTTTGTGGTGTTCCTCGAAAAAGCCCCCATGACGTGTGCCAACCCCAAACAGAGGCATAGCAGGATAATTAGGGCAATCAAAACGGCATAACGCGTTTTAATACGGGGCCTGTAACAAAATATTTATTAATTAAGCTTAAATCAAGGTCCGTATTGTACCGCATTGAAGCGTATTGTACCAGGTTGGCTAAAGAAAACGCGTTTTGAAGTCAGTGGGAGTTACTATCATCTTTTAGTTAAATTGGTAATAACTCCTTAGATATCTTAATCAGAAGATGGTAGTAACGAGCCTTTCAATCTCAAGTTATCTCACAGACAAAAAATCTCTGAGATATCCAAAGACTCTAATGATATTTGGGTTCAATTTTTAAATTGGTAACCATAATATTTTGTCATTTTAACTAATTTTAACCACAAATGACATCCCTGAACTTAATTAAGATTTTTCTAATTTTTTTTGTACAAATTAAAAAATTCTTTAAAAATCGGTTTTTTGGAAAATTGTTATGGAATTACTTTCAGTTACTAATTGAAGCATCTACTTTCTAAAAGTGAAGTCAATTTGAAAATATCTCACTTAGTTCTTGAGATATAATCTTCTGAACTTAATTGGGGATTTATTGGGATTAGCAAAAATCAAAAAATAACTATACTGTTATATTTAGCACACTTTCAACAATGTGTGGGCGAAATTTAGAATTTTTTCGACCAACCGTTTCCGAGTAAAAAAATCGCAAAGTCGAGGTTCTTTGCAAATCGGGTACATTTTTTCATTATACCTGCGCTAATTATTATACGAGTGGGAGGAAAATTTTGAAATTTCTCCACTTAAGAAGATATAAAGAATTAAATTTAGTCTCCAACGAAACCAGTCCCGATTTTTTCTATGGGGTAGTTTTTCTGTTATTCGCGTTCAAAGTGAGGGGTAAAATCTTTTGAATCCGATAATAATTGGAGCATCTACTTTCTAAAAGTGAAGTCAATTTAAAAATATCTCACTTAGTTCTTGAGATATAAACTGCTGAACTTAATTGGGATTCTTCCAATATTTTGTAGAAATTTAAAAATTCGTGAAAAATCGATTTTTCGAAAAATTGTTATGAAATTACTGTCAATTACTAATTGAAGTATCTACTTTCTAAAAGCGAAGTCAATTTGAAAATATCTCACTTAGTTCTTGAGATATTAGCTACTGAACTTAATTGGAATTTTTCTGATATTTTGTATAAATTTAAAAATTCCTGAAAAATCGATTTTTTGAAAACTTGTTATGAAATTACTTTATTGTCAATTACTAATTGGAGCATCTACTTTCTAAAAGTGAAGTAAGTTTGAAAATATCTCATTTAGTTCTTGAGATATAAGCCGCTGAACTTGATTGGGATTCTTCCGATATTTTGCATAAATTTATAAATTCCTGAAAAATCGATTTTTTGAAAACTTGTTATGAAATTACTTTATTGTCAATTACTAATTGGAGCATCTACTTTCTAAAAGTGAAGTCAGTTTGAAAATATCTCACTTAGTTCTTGAGATATTAGCTGCTGAACTTAATTGGGATTCTTCCGATATTTTGTACAAATTTAAAAATTCCTGAAAAATTGATTTTTTGAAAAATTGTTATGAAATTATTTTCAATTACTAATTGAAGCATCTGCTTTCTAAAAGTGAAGTCAGTTTGAAAATATCTCACTTAGTTCTTGAGATATAAGCCGCTGAACTTGATTGGGATTCTTTCGATATTTTGTATAAATTTAAAAATTCCTGAAAAATCGATTTTTTGAAAAATTGTTATGAAATTACTTTCAATTACTAACTGAAGCATCTACTTTCTAAAAGTGAAGTCAATTTGAAAATATCTCACTTAGTTCTTGAGATATAAACTGCTGAACTTAATCGGAATTCTTCCGATATTTTGCATAAATTTAAAAATTCCTGAAAAATCGATTTTTTGAAAAATTGTTATGAAATTACTTTCAATTACTAATTGGAGCATCTTCTTTCTAAAAGTGAAGTCAATTTGAAAATATCTCACTTAGTTCTTGAGATATTAGCTACTGAACTTAATTGGGATTTTTCCAATATTTTGTATAAATTTAAAAATTCCTGAAAAATCGATTTTTCGAAAACTTGTTATGAAATTAATTTCAATTACTAATTGGAGCATCTACTTTCTAAAAGTGAAGTTAATTTGAAAATATCTCACTTAGTTCTTGAGATATTAGCTACTGAACTTAATTAGGATTCTTCCAATATTTTGTCGAAATTTAAAAATTCCTGAAAACTCGATTTTTTGTGAAATTGTTATGAAATTATTTTAAATCACTAATTGAAGCATCTTCTTTCTAAAAGTGAAGTCAATTTGAAAATATCTCACTTAGTTCTTGAGATATTAGCTACTGAACTTAATTGGGATTTTTCCAATATTTTGTATAAATTTAAAAATTCCTGAAAAATCGATTTTTTGAAAAATTGTTATGAAATTACTTTCAATTACTAATTGGAGCATCTTCTTTCTAAAAGTGAAGTCAATTTGAAAATATCTCACTTAGTTCTTGAGATATTAGCTACTGAACTTAATTGGGATTTTTCCAATATTTTGTATAAATTTAAAAATTCCTGAAAAATCGATTTTTCGAAAACTTGTTATGAAATTAATTTCAATTACTAATTGGAGCATCTACTTTCTAAAAGTGAAGTTAATTTGAAAATATCTCACTTAGTTCTTGAGATATTAGCTACTGAACTTAATTGGGATTTTTCCAATATTTTGTATAAATTCAAAAATTCCTGAAAAATCGGTTTTTTGAAAAATTGTTTTGAAATTACTTTCAATTACTAATTGAAGCGTTTTCTTTCTAAAAGTGAAGTTAATTTGAAAATATCTCACTTAGTTCTTGAGATATTAGCTACTGAACTTAATTGGGATTTTTCCAATATTTTGAATAAATTTAAAAATTCCTGAAAAATCGATTTTTCGAAAACTTGTTATGAAATTACTTTCAATTACTAATTGTAGCATCTACTTTCTAAAAGTGAAGTCAATTTGAAAATATCTCACTTAGTTCTTGAGATACAATCTTCTGAACTTAATTAGGATTCTTCCAATATTTTGTATAAATTTAAAAATTCCTGAAAAATCGATTTTTTGAAAAATTGTTATGAAATTACTTTCAATTACTAATTGAAGCATCTACTTTCTAAAAGTGAAGTCAATTTGAAAATATCTCACTTAGTTCTTGAGATATAAACTGCTGAACTTAATCGGGATTCTTCCGATATTTTGTATAAATTTAAAAATTCCTGAAAACTCGATTTCTTACAAAATTGTTATGAAATTACTGTCAATTACTAATTGAAGTATCTACTTTCTAAAAGCGAAGTCTATTTGAAAATACCTCACTTAGTTCTTGAGATATCAGCTGCTGAACTTAATTGGGATTTTTCCAATATTTTCAATAAATTCAAAAATTCTTGAAAAATTGTTTTTTTGGAAAATTGTTACGAAATCACTTTCAATTGCTAATTAAAGCATCTCCTTTCCAAAAGCGAAGGGAATTTGAAAATATCTCACTTAGTTCTTGAGATATAAACTGCTGAATTTAATCGGGATTCTTCCGATATTTTGTATAAATTTAAAAATTCCTGAAAAATCGATTTTTTGAAAAATTGTTATGGAATTACTTTCAGTTACTAATTGAAGCATCTACTTTCTAAAAGTGAAGTCAATTTGAAAATATCTCACTTAGTTCTTGAGATAAAAGCTGCTGAACTTAATTGGAATTTTTCCGATATTTTGTATAAATTTAAAAATTCCTGAAAAATCGATTTTTCGAAAACTTGTTATGAAATTACTTTTTAATTACTAATTGGAGCATCTACTTTCTAAAAGTGAAGTCAATTTGAAAATATCTCACTTAGTTCTTGAGATATAAACTGCTGAACTTAATCGGGATTCTTCCGATATTTTGTATAAATTTAAAAATTCCTGAAAACTCGATTTCTTACAAAATTGTTATGAAATTACTGTCAATTACTAATTGAAGTATCTACTTTCTAAAAGCGAAGTCAATTTGAAAATATCTCACTTAGTTCTTGAGATATCAGCTGCTGAACTTAATTGGGATTCTTCCCATATTTTGTATAAATTAAAAAATTCCTGAAAAATCGATTTTTTGAAAAATTGTTATGAAATTACTTTCAATTACTAATTGAAGCATCTACTTTCTAAAAGTGAAGTCAATTTGAAAATATCTCACTTAGTTCTTGAGATATTAGCTGCTGAACTTAATTGGGAATTTTCCAATATTTTGAATAAATTTAAAAATTCTTGAAAAATCGATGTTTTAGAAAATTATTACGAAATTACTTTCAATTACTAATTGGAGCATCTACTTTCTAAAAGTGAAGTCAATTTGAAAATATCTCACTTAGTTCTTGAGATATTAGCTGCTGAACTTAATTGGGAATTTTCCAATATTTTGAATAAATTAAAAAATTCCTGAAAAATCGATTTTTTGAAAAATTGTTTTGAAATTACTTTCAATTACTAATTGAAGCGTTTTCTTTCTAAAAGTGAAGTCAATTTGAAAATATCTCACTTAGTTCTTGAGATATTAGCTGCTGAACTTAATTGGGAATTTTCCAATATTTTGAATAAATTTAAAAATTCTTGAAAAATCGATGTTTTAGAAAATTATTACGAAATTACTTTCAATTACTAATTGGAGCATCTACTTTCTAAAAGTGAAGTCAATTTGAAAATATCTCACTTAGTTCTTGAGATATTAGCTGCTGAACTTAATTGGGAATTTTCCAATATTTTGAATAAATTAAAAAATTCCTGAAAAATCGATTTTTTGAAAAATTGTTTTGAAATTACTTTCAATTACTAATTGAAGCGTTTTCTTTCTAAAAGTGAAGTCAATTTGAAAATATCTCACTTAGTTCTTGAGATATTAGCTGCTGAACTTAATTGGGAATTTTCCAATATTTTGAATAAATTTAAAAATTCTTGAAAAATCGATGTTTTAGAAAATTATTACGAAATTACTTTCAATTACTAATTGGAGCATCTACTTTCTAAAAGTGAAGTCAATTTGAAAATATCTCACTTAGTTCTTGAGATATTAGCTGCTGAACTTAATTGGGAATTTTCCAATATTTTGAATAAATTAAAAAATTCCTGAAAAATCGATTTTTTGAAAAATTGTTTTGAAATTACTTTCAATTACTAATTGAAGCGTTTTCTTTCTAAAAGTGAAGTCAATTTGAAAATATCTCACTTAGTTCTTGAGATATTAGCTGCTGAACTTAATTGGGAATTTTCCAATATTTTGAATAAATTTAAAAATTCTTGAAAAATCGATGTTTTAGAAAATTATTACGAAATTACTTTCAATTACTAATTGGAGCATCTACTTTCTAAAAGTGAAGTCAATTTGAAAATATCTCACTTAGTTCTTGAGATATTAGCTGCTGAACTTAATTGGGAATTTTCCAATATTTTGAATAAATTAAAAAATTCCTGAAAAATCGATTTTTTGAAAAATTGTTTTGAAATTACTTTCAATTACTAATTGAAGCGTTTTCTTTCTAAAAGTGAAGTCAATTTGAAAATATCTCACTTAGTTCTTGAGATATTAGCTGCTGAACTTAATTGGGAATTTTCCAATATTTTGAATAAATTTAAAAATTCTTGAAAAATCGATGTTTTAGAAAATTATTACGAAATTACTTTCAATTACTAATTGGAGCATCTACTTTCTAAAAGTGAAGTCAATTTGAAAATATCTCACTTAGTTCTTGAGATATTAGCTGCTGAACTTAATTGGGAATTTTCCAATATTTTGAATAAATTAAAAAATTCCTGAAAAATCGATTTTTTGAAAAATTGTTTTGAAATTACTTTCAATTACTAATTGAAGCGTTTTCTTTCTAAAAGTGAAGTCAATTTGAAAATATCTCACTTAGTTCTTGAGATATCAGCTGCTGAACTTAATTGGGAATTTTCGAATATTTTGAATAAATTTAAAAATTTGTGAAAAATCGATTTTTCGAAAAATTGTTATGAAATTACTTTCAATTATTAATTGAAGCATCTTCTTTCTAAAAGTGAAGTCAATTTGAAAATAGCTCACTTAGTTCTTGAAATATAAACTGCTGAACTTAATCGGGATTCTTCCGATATTTTGTATAAATTTAAAAATTCCTGAAAACTCGATTTCTTACAAAATTGTTATGAAATTACTTTCAATTACTAACTGAAGCATCTACTTTCTAAAAGTGAAGTCAGTTTGAAAATATCTCACTTAGTTCTTGAGATACAATCTTCTGAACTTAATTGGGATTTTTTCAATATTTTGTATATATTTAAAAATTCCTAAAAAATCGATTTTTTGGAAAATTGTTATGAAATTACTTTCAATTACTAATTGGAGCATCTTCTTTCTAAAAGTGAAGTCAATTTGAAAATATCTCACTTAGTTCTTGAGATATTAGCTACTGAACTTAATTGGGATTTTTCCAATATTTTGTATAAATTTAAAAATTCCTGAAAAATCGATTTTTTGAAAAATTGTTATGAAATTACTCTCAATTACTAATTGGAGCATCTACTTTCTAAAGGTGAAGTCAGTTTGAAAATATCTCACTTAGTTCTTGAGATATTAGCTGCTGAACTTAATCGGGATTCTTCCGATATTTTGTATAAATTTAAAAATTCCTGAAAAATCGATTTTTTGAAAAATTGTTATGAAATTACTTTCAATTACTAATTGAAGCATCTACTTTCTAAAAGTGAAGTCAATTTGAAAATATCTCACTTAGTTCTTGAGATAAAAGCTGCTGAACTTAATTGGAATTTTTCCGATATTTTGTATAAATTTAAAAATTCCTGAAAAATCGATTTTTCGAAAACTTGTTATGAAATTACTTTTTAATTACTAATTGGAGCATCTACTTTCTAAAAGTGAAGTCAATTTGAAAATATCTCACTTAGTTCTTGAGATATAAACTGCTGAACTTAATCGGGATTTTTCCGATATTTTGTATAAATTTAAAAATTCCTGAAAAATCGATTTTTTGGAAAATTGTTATGAAATTACTTTCAATTACTAAATGGAGCATCTTCTTTCTAAAAGTGAAGTCAATTTGAAAATATCTCACTTAGTTCTTGAGATATAAACTGCTGAACTTAATCGGGATTTTTCCGATATTTTGTATAAATTTAAAAATTCCTGAAAAATCGATTTTTTGAAAAATTGTTATGAAATTACTTTCAATTACTAATTGAAGCATCTACTTTCTAAAAGTGAAGTCAATTTGAAAATATCTCACTTAGTTCTTGAGATATAAACTGCTGAACTTAATCGGGATTCTTCCGATATTTTGTATAAATTTAAAAATTCCTGAAAACTCGATTTCTTACAAAATTGTTATGAAATTACTGTCAATTACTAATTGAAGTATCTACTTTCTAAAAGCGAAGTCTATTTGAAAATACCTCACTTAGTTCTTGAGATATCAGCTGCTGAACTTAATTGGGATTTTTCCAATATTTTCAATAAATTCAAAAATTCTTGAAAAATTGTTTTTTTGGAAAATTGTTACGAAATCACTTTCAATTGCTAATTAAAGCATCTCCTTTCCAAAAGCGAAGGGAATTTGAAAATATCTCACTTAGTTCTTGAGATATAAACTGCTGAACTTAATCGGGATTCTTCCGATATTTTGTATAAATTTAAAAATTCCTGAAAAATCGATTTTTTGAAAAATTGTTATGGAATTACTTTCAGTTACTAATTGAAGCATCTACTTTCTAAAAGTGAAGTCAATTTGAAAATATCTCACTTAGTTCTTGAGATAAAAGCTGCTGAACTTAATTGGAATTTTTCCGATATTTTGTATAAATTTAAAAATTCCTGAAAAATCGATTTTTCGAAAACTTGTTATGAAATTACTTTTTAATTACTAATTGGAGCATCTACTTTCTAAAAGTGAAGTCAATTTGAAAATATCTCACTTAGTTCTTGAGATATAAACTGCTGAACTTAATCGGGATTCTTCCGATATTTTGTATAAATTTAAAAATTCCTGAAAAATCAATTTTTTGGAAAATTGTTATGAAATTACTTTCAATTACTAAATGGAGCATCTTCTTTCTAAAAGTGAAGTCAGTTTGAAAATATCTCACTTAGTTCTTGAGATATAAATTGCTGAACTTAATCGGGATTCTTCCGATATTTTGTATAAATTTAAAAATTCCTGAAAAATCAATTTTTTGGAAAATTGTTATGAAATTACTTTCAATTACTAAATGGAGCATCTTCTTTCTAAAAGTGAAGTCAGTTTGAAAATATCTCACTTAGTTCTTGAGATATAAATTGCTGAACTTAATCGGGATTCTTCCGATATTTTGTATAAATTTAAAAATTCCTGAAAAATCGATTTTTTGAAAAATTGTTATGAAATTACTTTCAATTACTAATTGAAGCATCTTCTTTCTAAAAGTGAAGTCAGTTTGAAAATATCTCACTTAGTTCTTGAGATATAAACTGCTGAACTTAATCGGGATTCTTCCGATATTTTGTATAAATTTAAAAATTCCTGAAAAATCGATTTTTTGAAAAATTATTACGAAATTACTTTCAATTACTAATTGAAGTATCTACTTTCTAAAAGCGAAGTCAATTTGAAAATATCTCACTTAGTTCTTGAGATATCAGCTGCTGAACTTAATTGGGATTCTTCCCATATTTTGTATAAATTAAAAAATTCCTGAAAAATCGATTTTTTGAAAAATTGTTATGAAATTACTTTCAATTACTAATTGAAGCATCTACTTTCTAAAAGTGAAGTCAATTTGAAAATATCTCACTTAGTTCTTGAGATATTAGCTGCTGAACTTAATTGGGAATTTTCCAATATTTTGAATAAATTTAAAAATTCTTGAAAAATCGATGTTTTAGAAAATTATTACGAAATTACTTTCAATTACTAATTGGAGCATCTACTTTCTAAAAGTGAAGTCAATTTGAAAATATCTCACTTAGTTCTTGAGATATTAGCTGCTGAAATTAATTGGGAATTTTCCAATATTTTGAATAAATTAAAAAATTCCTGAAAAATCGATTTTTTGAAAAATTGTTTTGAAATTACTTTCAATTACTAATTGAAGCGTTTTCTTTCTAAAAGTGAAGTCAATTTGAAAATATCTCACTTAGTTCTTGAGATATCAGCTGCTGAACTTAATTGGGAATTTTCGAATATTTTGAATAAATTTAAAAATTTGTGAAAAATCGATTTTTCGAAAAATTATTACGAAATTACTTTCAATTACTAATTGAAGTATCTACTTTCTAAAAGCGAAGTCAATTTGAAAATATCTCACTTAGTTCTTGAGATATCAGCTGCTGAACTTAATTGGGATTCTTCCCATATTTTGTATAAATTAAAAAATTCCTGAAAAATCGATTTTTTGAAAAATTGTTATGAAATTACTTTCAGTTACTAATTGAAGCATCTACTTTCTAAAAGTGAAGTCAATTTGAAAATATCTCACTTAGTTCTTGAGATATTAGCTGCTGAACTTAATTGGGAATTTTCCAATATTTTGAATAAATTTAAAAATTCTTGAAAAATCGATGTTTTAGAAAATTATTACGAAATTACTTTCAATTACTAATTGGAGCATCTACTTTCTAAAAGTGAAGTCAATTTGAAAATATCTCACTTAGTTCTTGAGATATTAGCTGCTGAAATTAATTGGGAATTTTCCAATATTTTGAATAAATTTAAAAATTTGTGAAAAATCGTTTTTTCGAAAAATTGTTATGAAATTACTTTCAATTATTAATTGAAGCATCTTCTTTCTAAAAGTGAAGTCAATTTGAAAATAGCTCACTTAGTTCTTGAAATATAAACTGCTGAACTTAATCGGGATTCTTCCGATATTTTGTATAAATTTAAAAATTCCTGAAAACTCGATTTCTTACAAAATTGTTATGAAATTACTTTCAATTACTAACTGAAGCATCTACTTTCTAAAAGTGAAGTCAGTTTGAAAATATCTCACTTAGTTCTTGAGATACAATCTTCTGAACTTAATTGGGATTTTTTCAATATTTTGTATATATTTAAAAATTCCTAAAAAATCGATTTTTTGGAAAATTGTTATGAAATTACTTTCAATTACTTACTGGAGCATCTAATTTCTAAAAGTGAAGTCAGTTTGAAAATATCTCACTTATTTCTTGAGATATAAACTGCTGAGCTTAATTGGAATTCTTCCAAAAAACCAAAATAAAGACGGTGCAGAAGATTCTTGAAGCAAATAGAAAGATGATTCGGGTTTTGACTTTTTATAACGGTAGTTCTTCTTTTTCTTTTAATAGAAATTATATTAGCATTTATTTTATCATGCCATTTTACTTTATACTAATTATTATTACTAATTATTATTATTTTATGTTGATCTCGGTACAATACGCTTTACGGACCTTGCCTCAAATCATATTTTTTTTAACACTTTTAGTACAAACTTAATTTTCTCAAAAAAAAAAGTTTATTAAACTAAAATCTAAATTAATAAAAACAATAATTCCGCAACTCGCAGGAAATTAAATTGCATAAGAGAGAGGAAGTCGCGGTTCAAGAACCGGATTAATCATAAATTAATTTTCTTTGTTCAAAAAAAGTCTATTTTTCTCCTTTAATCAAATTCGCTTCAACTAGAGATAGAATAACAGATAGAGTGAAGTGATGACCTAAAGTGGCCGAGAAACTGGTTCTCGCAAAGTGAAGGTCTCATCTAAAGATGGAACGGAAAACGTCTCTGTTACCATGGCATGAATTCTTTGTTGCTCCTTAAATGATTGATAAAATTGACGTGGAAAATTATTTGCGCGTTAAAAACACGAGATAAATTCGAGTTAAATAAACGTTATCTCGCTATAAATAAAATCGTAAAGTGTCGCATCAAGTTTTATTGCGAAAGATGAACAATAAAAAGTTTATGCAACCAAAAATAATCATTTTAAATTCATAAACGAAAAATTAAAAAATTTTGATTTATGCAACCCAATAAGCACACGATCAAATCAAGTTGCATACATCCCAATAAGTAATTTTTATTAATATTGCATCATTTTAATCTAATCTAAATATAAATAATTTAAATTTAATTAATTAAACTTACTTAGATATCAATTTTTTCCCCGCTTGGAATTTTTGATAACAATTTTTTCGAGTCGCAAACTTCTCCACTGATTTAACCCTGTTAAAATGCATTTTATTTAATTTTTTTTTCTTCCGATTTACGATGGATTGCACCACCGCGCAATGTGCACTTCCGGTGACGCGAAAATCGACCATATTTGCTAAATGTTTTCATAGCACGGAAATTAAATGATTTTTTTACATTTTTTTAGGTTAAATTTGGTTGTATTTAAAAGGGTTGGCGACGTGGAAATGCTTGGTACTCAGAATTTGTGGGGTTTGATCGATATTTTGCAACGGACTTGCGCAAAACATCGAAAGAGGATAAATGTGCATCAAAATTGCATTAAATTTAAATCGTAATAAAATTTATGTACTCACCAATTTAAAGGAAACAATTTTGATTAACTCACGCTGAATTTTAAGGTAATTTTTGTGTGTGTAAGATTTTTTTTGACATTTAAATTAATTTGTCACTTACTTTTTGACAACTTTCGCTCCCTCAGTTTCCGAAATTTCCAATGAAACGTTCACCATTTCCTTCGATTATCCTGAAGCAAAAAGATCGTTATAAAACGGTTTAAATTAAAGTTTTCTTAAATACTTTATTTATACTTTTCCCGGCTTGCGATTTTAATTAAGCGCCATCTGTTGTTTTATTCACCCTTTAATCTTCTAATTATCTCATCAAAGTCGGGTGTTTAATGTTTAAAGGGAATTAAGTTTTAAAAAAAGGGAATTGTGTCAATTTAATGTTTTTGTGTTACAAAAAATTAATTAAAATTAATAAAATAAATTAATTTTTAGGTCAACAAAATTTAATCGAAACTTGATAATTGAACCCAATCGAAACCGCCTTTATCTCGAATTTGACATTTAAAGAAACTTCAAGATAAAAATGCAACAATTTTAATTGAATTTAATGGAATTTAATTATTTTGGTAAGTTTAATTTAAATAATAATTTAAAGTTTTTAACTCATTTTATTTTAGTTTCAAAATTTCAACAATTAAAGCAGCGTCATCGACATAACCTAAAACGACAAACACATAACCTCAAAAATTTTTTTTGGGTAAGTTTTTATTAAATTAATTATTTTTATTCGGATATTTTTTCGAAATATATCCGATAATTTTGGTTGTTTTCTTAATTTTAATCTTTTTTAATTTCTAATTAATTTTTAATTTAATTTCTAATTCTAATTACCTCATCAAAGTCGGATGTTTAAACGAAATTAAATTTAAAAAAAGGAATTTTATCAACAAAACGTATTAATTTAATGTTTTTACGAAAATTAAAATAAATTAATTTTTAGGTCGTCAAAATTGAATCGAAACTTGCTATCCATTGCAATAATTCAACCAATCGAACCTCGCTTAATCTCGAATTTGACATTTAAAAAAACGTCAAGATAAAATCGCAACATTAATTGATTTATTTTAATGATATTTAATTATTTTGGTAAGTTTAAACAAATTTAATTAAAACATAAACGATTTAAACCATTTTATTTTAGTTTCAAAATTTCAACAATCAAAGTGGCGTCATCGACATAACCTAAAATGACAAATACATAACCTCAATCATTCTTTTGGGTAAGTTTTTATTAAATTTGTTCTTTTTAAATACTTTATTTATACTTTTCCCGGTTTGCAATTTTAATTAAGTGCTATCTATTATTCCATTCACCTTTAATCGTCTAATTACCTTATTAGTCCGACGTTTAAAGGGAATTAAATAAAAAAAAGGAAATTGTGTCAACAAATGCATTAATTTAATGTTTTTCCGAGAATTAAAATTAATAAAAAAAAATAATTTTTAGGTCATCAAAATTGAATCGAAACTTGCTATCAATTTTGATAATTCAATCAATCGAACACCGATTAATCTCGAATTTGACATTTAAAGAAACGTCAAGATAAAATCGTAAAAATTTTATTTGATTTATTTTAATGATATTTAATTATTTTGGTAAGTTTAAACAAATTTAATTAAAACATAAACGATTCAAATCATTTTATTTTAGTTTCAAAATTTCAACAATCAAAGTGGCGTCATCGACATAACCTAAAATGACAAATACATAACCTCAAAATTTCTTGGGTAAGTTTTTAATTCGTTAATTATTTTTATTCCGATATTTTTTTCGGAATACGTCCGATAACCTCGGTTGTTTTCTTAATTTTTTCCACAAAAATAAGTTTAAAACATAAAAAAGGTCGAGATAATCACAAATAAGACCAAATAAAAGGTGATTGGAGTATTTTTTCCGTGGTTCATTCACGTTTCGAGACGATAAAAGACGACTTTCGAAAGCATTTTCGATAAGACGAATTTAATTCCGTCTTTTATTTCAAAATCGAATTTTTTAATAAGAAATTAATTTTATTTTATAATAAACCCATTCTTAAACGAGATAATGGTATTAAAAAAGAGTTGCTTACCTTCACCGCAACCAGTTTGAAGGTTAAATTATGTCATAGACGTTGAATAAAGTCAATTAATTTGTGGTGAAGTTTTATGGTCGGGTTGGTTTCGTTAAAGAAGTCCAACCTGTTCGATTTGCGAGCTAATACTGTTTTGTTCTTTGCGTGCAATTCACGAGACCACGTGTCCTTCGGCGTCGAAAGATGAATCGTGTTAATCTGGGAACCTTTTTTTTGATAAACGCGAGTTTTTAAGCGTTTATACGGAAGCGAATTAATATTTAACATTTTTCCAATACCTATAATACCATCGAAGTAATTCCAAAAATCGTTTTAATTCAAATAAACGAAATTTTTTGTTGGTTAATCACAAATTTAATTTGAATTTCCCGCTTAATCGGTTGTTTACGATTTATATCGGTTACCTTAGCAACCGGTAAATTTTTTGTTTGTTATTGTTAGCGTGGGTGTCCATCTTGTTATTTTTTAAATTTTTGCAAAATTTTTATTTTAAATTAATGAATTAAACGTTTGGTGAGGTTGTATTGAGTAATTTTGCATAATACCAAGGATATTGAGGAACATTAATTATGTTTAATGGAGTTAATGACCCATAGGTAATTAATGTTGGGTGAGGTTATGTATCTTGCATAAATCAAGTTTGGTGAGATTATTTATGTTATAGACGATTTTATTGTGAATATTGAAGATTATGGATTCTTGTTTATTCTTGATTATGGATTAAAGCCTTATTGAGTGAATAATGATGAAATATTTTACTAAAATTTATTCATACCATAAAAATCGGATGAACCCGAAAGACCCACCTTTACAGACAAATATGTTTAGAAACGAAGGGTTAAGACAATGTTTTGGAGTGGAAAGATTTAAATGAAGCTATATTTAACTATAACACTTATTATGATGGTGTGAATTAAAAATGAATCGGAATTGTATCAACATAAAACGTAAAGATTGAGAATTTCATAAATACTCAAGAAGTTATTTAAAATTAAGGTTCTTAGTTATCACGTTTAATTATCATAAGTTTATAAACACTTAATGATAAGGTAAAATCAATTATTTTGATGTTTCGAATAAGAAAAACTGTATATACAGTATGTATTTAGATTGAGTTACAAAGAGAAAAAAAATTGTTATTGATTTATAACAATTTTTGAAATGACCAATTAAGAAGTAATTCGATTTTTTTTCCTGGTTCAGGTTTTCTGGTGCATTAGTTATTATTCGTAACACCTTGTTTTGAAATCTTTGCAGTAACTGTATGCCATACGTCCATATTGGTTTCAGAATGGTTTTATAAAGCAATTTTTTATTCTCAATACTTAGTTTTGAATCTTTTCCTATCAGCCAATACATTACATTACTTTTAGTAAATATATTTTTCTGCCACGTAAGACGTTTATCTAAATGTATACCTAGATATTTCACAGAGTCTGATTGAACGATTTGGCATCCATTCAGCTCAACTGGAGGAGAATGTTCTTTTCTTGTTGTAAAGATGACGTTAGCAGATTTATCATTGTTCGCTTTCAATTTCTATTTTTTTAACCAACTGTCGATTTTGTTTAGATGCGTTTGCTATTTTCGGGTTTGCATGAGATGCTATTATTGCTGTATCATCTGCAAAGGTCGCAGTTTTTGTGTTACTTGTAGTTTGACACTACCCTGTGGTACGCCTGATTTGATGGGGAAGAAATCTGTATATTCATTGCCATACTTGACAAAGCTGAATAGATCATCTATGTACGAGCTTAATAGTTAGTACAAATTGTATGGTAGTGTTTTTTTCAGTTTGTATTTTATTCCAGTATGCCATACCTTGTCAAATGCTGCACTGATGTCCAAGAATACCGCATTGCCATAACGTTTGTTTTCCAAGTCATCTTCAATCTGCTTTACGACTCTATGGATCTGCTGGATAGTTCTGTGTTCTTTTCTGAAGCCAAATTGATGGTGTGGTATGAGTTCCTTTTCTTCTAACACCGGTCGTAGTCTTTTTAACAGTAGGTTTTCCAGTACTTTTGAAAGTTGAAAGGCTAATTGGTCTATAGGAGGATAACATAACATTGCAACGTGCTTACACCAAATGTGCGAAGCACTGCCGACCCGCCTTTTGGCATTCAGCATGATCCCCCATCCAGCGAAGCCGCTGCCAAAACAATCCACCGCCTCCGCCTTCCAAAAATTAGCGGAGAATCACCCTGTACCCTTTATTTATTTACAATTGCCACAAATAAATTCTATACAAAAATAAACCAAAAATTTAACACTGTAAATAAACTTAAACTTAACAAAAAACAAAAGCTAATGAACCACCAAAACTAGTCATCTAAGTACACTAACTAAATGAAACTGAAAACTTATCCTTACAAACTAATAACAAATACACGAAAATAAAGTGTGGAAGAAAAAACTGCAGTAGTTCAGGGCAGCAACACTACAGCGATAGTAGCCGATCATGAATTAACTATTTATTCCCATCCCCTTCATAATAAAAAACCAGTCCCGCCGCCAGCTTATTCCAGTCATCCATATCCTCGTCACTCTTAATTTCCAGTAATTCTCCTCTACCATCCTCTCTTCTCTTTTCAAATACACTTCTCCTACACTCAACTTTCCTTGGGTCAGAACACTCCCACACCACATGATGTGTCGTGTCTTCCCCAATCCCACACACACACAAATTACTTACATCCCTCACTCGAAACCTGTTTAAATAAAAATTGAAGGGTCCATGTCCACTCATGAGTTGAATACCCTTTGCAGACATGGCCCTTCCACCCATCCATTCACACTTCATATAACCATACACACTTCTTCCCACGCTAGACTCACCCCAGTTTTCCTTCCACTCTTCCATCATTGCCTTCCTATGCTCCCTCTTGAACACCCCCTTTGCCTTCCGTATCTCCCTTGGCTCCCGGTTATCCTCTCCTCTTCTGACCAATGAATCCACCATCTTCATCCCCTCATCGTCCCTTCCTCTCCACTCCATGAACACCTCCTTTCCTGCATTCACACAATCATTCCCTATCCCCAAACTCTCATTCACCTGCATGTTTCTCACTCCCTTAACATACATTTTCTCCACAGCCAGACGGTTGTCGTTATATACCCCATACACACCCTTCTCTCTCTGTCTTACCCATTCAAACCCCATCCTCAACGCCTCGATCTCGTAGGAGGATAACAGCTCAGATTTCTTTCCCGCCTTTGGTATCATGGTTACCTGTGCCACTTTGATTTTGTACGCAGACTTCTGCTGCTAAGTGTATCGCTTTTCAACAGTTCGTCCATAGACCAATATTCATTCAAAGTCAGTTTCTTCGAACGTGGCATTAGCATTGAAATACATAAAAATACGTACATTTCAGGGACTGAAGCATCCTTCCAATTTACCAAACGGGAATTCTTTTTATATGCTGTACACTGTTGTACGTATTTGAAATAATTGTTTGCTCGGTAATTTGAGCGACTAATTCTTCAGAAAATGTCATTTGAAAGGCGTCTAAAGGTGTTGATTCTGGGTTAAGATTTCCTTTTACTCCTGCATGTTGTTCGTCAAAGATATGTAGTTTAGGTTCTAAATTCGTTTTTGACTACAATAATTTTCCCGTTTGGTGCGCAATCTCGATATCTGCAGGTACTTCTGAAGTTTCCTCTTCTGAAGATGTACTTAGTTTTCTGGGCCGTTTCCTATTTATTCTTCTTTGATTGATCAATTCTTCACTGTCTGATGATGGTGGATCGAACTGGTACACATCATTCATCGAAACGTTTGCGAAATCGTAATCTTCTATTTCGCTGTCATCTCTTGTAAAATATTCTTCAATATTACTTGCCATTTTTAAGGGTGTCACGAGTAAAAGATAATCAAATAGATTATATAAGACACTATCGTAACTATGATCACAACTTTTACAAGTAATAAGATTTGATTAACGACTGTCCGCGAAACAGGTGGACAACTGTTACAACAAAGCATTTTTGGAATTTGTTTATTGCCGTGCTAAGGAATGCATTTATACGTATCTCACAGACGCATAATGGTATTAATTCTGTGTAGGTGCTCGAAAAATTGACAAACGCATATATGCGTCCTTAGTCCATGCCGAATACTTACAGAAAGCGCATATATGCGTCCCTAGTCCATACCGATAGCTTCCGCCAGACGCATATATGCGTCTGTAGCAGTCAAAGGGTTAGAGACTAATGTAGTAATTAGGTTCATGACTGCACCTAACTGTGTTAAAGAGACTTCATCATTAGTTTTTCTTCTACGTTTTTTTCTGTATGATCGCTATTTGCTTTTTGTTGGATTAGGTTTCCCGCTACTTGCGCAAATGTAATACCTTGTTTTATTTTTTGGGAAATTTGTTGCGAATTTATTCTTTGATAGTTTTGTTTTGGGTAAAGTTTTTGTTGTAGTTGTTTATGTACTAAGCAGCCTCTATAGCTGGCAGGATGATTTTCCAAGCAATTTACACACTTAGCCGTGTTCCTGGAGTTCATAGAGCATTCCTTAGTGTGGTGCGCCTCTGCACATTTGACACATCTTGGAGTTCTTTGACAGAAATTCTTGGTGGCATCTCGTACCGGGTGGGCCACTAAGAAAGGACGCCGGCTATATCTCAGAAATCGTTGATCGCATAGTTTTCAGACAAAAAAATTCTTATACAAAGTGACCCATAGAAACTGCTGGAAATTATTTTCAAGTTTGTAAAACTACCGCTAGGGGGCATAATGCCATTGACAAAATTTAAAATGTAGATTTTCGAAAAATTTTGATAATAAACTTCATTCGGCTATAACATTTTCAGAATCTTTAGATTATTTCTGACAACTTTCGTTAGTCATTTTTTTTGCATACTGCTTAAATAAGTGAGGTACAGGGTGTTACATTTACTATTATAAAAGTAGCCCTAACTTTGGAATTGTTCATCCGAATACATCAAAATTGGTTTGTTGGAAAGAGGAGGAATTTTTGTATCCGATGACATCCGAAATTAGCCGATTTACTTTCTATGCCAAACGCTAGGTGTCGTAATTTGACAGTTCTATTAATTTTTACAATTTCTTGAAAAATTCAAATGGAAACGTATATTTTTGACAAGGTATGTGAAAAGAGCGTTAAAAAATACGCCATACAGTGAAAACCGCAATATTGTACGTGTTTTAGTCTTAGAGATATTCAAAAAAAGAAAGATACATTAAAACGTAACTACATTTGGGTGATTATTTAATATCAAAATAAGCTTTCAAAGAACACCTTTAACCAACTATCCTAAAAGAAATCGGTGATGTCTAAAATGTGCAAATTGTCTGCAAATCACTGCTGTAGACGCTGGTGCGTAGATAAAATGGCAGCCTCTATTTCCGGTAATGAAATATTGCGGATAACATTTTCTATCCGTTCGATCATGTCTTCTCGTGTCGTAAGCCTGGTTGTAAAAACGAGGTCTTTTATTCGCCTCCACAAATAAAAGTCTAAACATGTTAAATCGGGCGATCTAGAGAACAAAAATTAATAGTTAGATGTATCACAGAATCATAGGTACTACAGACTTGTAACGTTTAAAAACTACTAAGTAAGAGGTACCTCGCTGGCCAAGGATATAAACTTCCTCTGCCTATCCACTTATTAGGAAAAGTTTCGTTCAACCCATTGGGCACCCATTGTGCTGAAAAAACATGTCTCTGCGAATACACTAATTTGTGCTAAAGGCACATCTTCCAAAAGAATTGGCAGTTCACTTTTTAAAAAATTAAGGTACGTTACACTATTTAATCTATTGTTAAATATGTAAGGACCAATAATGCGTCGTCTTAAAATACCGCACCAAACGTTTACGCTCCACCGGCCTTGATGCTGTATTTCTCGCATCCAATGAGGGTTGTTACGCGACCAGTAATGCATAATATGCAGGTTTACACCACCATCGCTATTGCATGTGGCCTCGTCAGTCCACAGTATCCTTGAAAGCAGTTGAGGATCTTCTATTAACATGTTTGCTAACCAGTAACAGCAATCGAGACGAATATCATAATCTCTTGAAAGTCAGAGCCTGATGGAGAACTACGTGGTACGGGTGCATCCTACATCAAAATGTGTTAGTTCGTATTCTCTCTGGCCGATTTCATAAAACATGTAATATTTTCATATATTCTTTTACAGCTACCTATGTTCTCTTAAAATACGTCGGACTGTTGTCTGAGTAACACCTAAATCATCAGCGATTGTTCTTGTGCTAAGCTGTGGATTGAATTCCACATACGCTAAAACATTTATTACGTTTTACGTGTTCTACGATATATAGGACGATGAATACTTCATGTAGTCCTTAACTGATGGGCTATACGGATGAAAACCTTTGTGTTATAATGCCGCCGTTGTGGATAACGAACTGCGTAATGTCTTGCAGAATAGTTGCATTCAAAGTAAGTCGCAAGTATATCATACGCATCTTCATTGGTCGGCATTTTTAAAATAGCTAAATTAATTTACTCACACGACAGAGAAAACACTAACTGACAATAACAACAGTTTGACTTGGCGCTAAGATCAATGAGAATATTTTGATATTACCTACTCAGGTCACCCTTCAACATATTATATAAGTGAACAAAAGAAGTAGTAAAACTGTTTCTTTGTAAGTTTTACATATAAAACGTTATTATTGTTTTAAATTGTTGTAGGTAATTGTTCTTTGAAAGCTTGTTATGATATTAAATAATCTCCCAAACATAATTACGTTTTAATTTATCCCTCTTTTTTTGAATATCTCTAAGACTAAAACACGTACGATATTGCGGTTTTCACTGTATGGTGTATTTTTTAACGCTCTTTTCACATACCTTGTTAAAAATATACGTTTCCATTTGAATTTTTCAAGAAAATTGTAAAAATTAACAGAACTGTCAAATTATGCCACCTAGCGTTTGACATAGAAAGTAAATCGGCTAATTTCGGATGTCATCGAATACAAAAATTCCTCCTCTTTCCAACAAGACCAATTTTGATGTATTCGGATGAACAATTCCAAAGTTAGGGCTACTTTTATAAAAGTATATGTAACACCCCGTGCCTCACTTATTTAATCAGTATGCAAACAAAAAGACTAACGAAAGTTGTCAGAAATTATCTAAAGATTCTGAAAATGTTATAGCCGAATGAAGTTTATTATCAAAATTTTACGAAAATCTTCATTTTAAATTTTGTCGTTGGCATTACGCCCCCTAGCGGTAGTTTTACAAACTTGAAAATAATTTCCAGCAGTTTCTATGGGTCACTTTGTATAAGAATTTTTTTATCTGAAAACTGTGCGGTCAACAGTTTCAGAGATATAGCCGGCGTCCTTTCTTAGTGGCCCACCCGGTACATTGAGGTATCGTTTTTATCTTTCTTGGTGGTTCAAAAACCACGCTGGTATTTAAAAATAGTTTAACCTTGTAAATTTCTTTATTATTTTCTTTCTTATTTATATCCACAAAGAACATTGGTAATGGTTTTTTAGTTGTATATTGTTTGATATTCCACACATTTGTGGCTTCATGACCTAGCTGTTGGAGATGCTGTTTTATCTCGTCTATATTGGTTGAATGGTGTACATTTTTTAGAACTACACGGAAACTTTTTTCCTGTTTTAATTTGTAAGTATGGAATTCAGTATTTTTCGCGATTAGAGCTTTTGTTATTTTAGTGTATGCCTCAGCTGTTTTTGGTTGTACCTTAACTTGTTCTTCCTCAAGTGATTTTACGGTGTATAAATTGATTGCTATTTCGTTTAATAGTTTTGTAAGAGGATTAATATTCTTAACACCGGCGATAAATATTGGTGGTGGCTTTGGTTCATTTTTTGGTAAATTATCTGCCTCATTGTTTTATTCAGTGCTTTCGTGTTCCAAACTATCATATCCATTGTTTATCAAAATTGTAAATCCTAACCAATTATCGTTTAGTTTTGTTTGTTTGCATTCTTTTCTTTCTCGAGGACTTCCTCGTCTTTTTTTATCATTTACTAGTTGCCAATCCATGTTAGGAGCGTGTTCTTGCACAGAAGTAGGTTCTACTTGGTCGCAATACGCCACCATGGAGTTCTCAAATTCGATTTAATGATTTAAAATTACAACCAACATTAGACGTAGAAGTGGAAAGGCACTCACTCATGAATTAATGACATAATTGATATATTATTGATCAGATTAAATTATCAATAAAAAATATTGATCTCTTTTGTGTTTATAAACACTAGATTAGATAACATAACCTAAAATTTTTTAAAGTTTCAAAGATTAATGAATCCGTTTCTACACTTTATAGATTCACTTCTTCAAAATTTATTTAATATTTTCGTTCTAAATTCTCCCATAAATCTGTTTATTATAAATGATTTATTTATCAAGAAATTTTAGTTTGAGTTAAAAAAACATCCAAATAAGTATTGCATTTCTTTATTAATTGCAGAAAATAAAATATACATTTTTTTAATCCGTTTAATTCCATTGAACGTACAGATTATTATTAATTACAATTTAATACTGCTTGGGATATGTAACAAATATACATTTTTAGCTTATTTGTCTGATTTAAAATTTCCTCTTGATTGTTGGTTGTACCCTGTAGACATCGAAAAACGAGTGCTCTAATTCTATTTTTATTCATTTATTGTTCGTCGATCTACCGTTGGACATCCATTATTGATTTATATCTAAACGAAGAACGGACATTGTATCACATAGAGACATCACATTGAAAATAAATAAATAAATTAATTAATTGATTGAAATTTTTCATAAAATGACTTCTTGGGTCTTTTGAAAATCGTTTTTTCTTATCCCATTTTCCGAGATTTCTTTTAAAGGTTCCGATTCGCTTTGAAGGAGTGGTTTTGTCGTTTTTTCTTCTCCTTCTTGGTAAAAATAAGATTTCAATTTTTTCTCTAATAAAGTTGTTGTGGAATGTGTTTTGTGGATATCTTTTGGGGGTGAGTTTTTGTCGCTTTCTTCCGAAAATGCGCGGGTTATTAAAATTTTGGGTGATTTTTTTGGGGAATTGATTTCGGTTTGGGGTTGATTTTCGGCGCCGAAAATTTTTTGGAGGAAATTTGATTTCGCCGAAGAATTTGAATTCTCCATCGATAATTGTTGGGTTAGTTTTTCCGAAAATTGTTCGTCGCTTATTTTCGGTACTTCTAAGGTGTTGCAACTTTTCGCTTGGGTTATTTTCCTCGGATTAGTCGGGGATAGGTTTAAGCTTCCCGAGGAATCCTTTTTCCACGTCGATTCCGACGCAATCCTTTTAATTTTCGACCGTTGCGGGGTTTTTTGAACTTCCAAAAGCGCCTCGGAGAGTCTTCTTTGTAGGGTTGGTTTTGATAAGAATCCGAGGGGTGTTAGCGATTGCCTTCGGGACCCGCACGTCGATGGTGTTCTTGCTTGGATTTCTTGATTCATTTCATTTTTTGACAATTTTTTCCTCCAATAATTTTGAAACGTTTTTCGAATCGTTTTATTTTTGACCCCGTATAAGAAGCCGTTTATCGAGGGGGAGCACGTTAATAAAGTAAAAATGACTGAAAAAAAATGCGGGGGGATGCTTTTATACAAATTATTCGTCGGCGATAATAAAGTTATGGATGATTGCCACATGATTACGATGTAATACGGGAAATACAAAATCGCGAATGACCCTAAAAGCTGCAAAACTGAGTACCAAGCGCTCCTCCCCCGGAATTTTGGCCCCCCCGCCGAAGGAGCCGTCACGGTTGGGACAAAAAAAGGATTTCTTTGATGCGTTATGGTCACTTGGGCCGATAAAGTAACTTCGTAAATAGCCGAGGCGATTCTGTGCCGATGATAACGGGCTATCATCAAAATCTAAACCAAAAAAGGAATTCTATTAAAACAAAATGATACATTAAATCCTTTACCTTCATATTACAACAAATTATTAAAGTAGCCGGTAATAAAAGGGTTATTGCGGTGTAAACGGCCGAGTACCAAAGGGTTCCGGTCCCGGAAAAATCCGGGGCGCAAGCCCCCAACCCCTCGATGTACTTATACGGGGCTACTGTAAAAAGGGGGGGCACGCAAAGTGCTAAAGACACCGTCCAACCGGCTCCCAAACCAAGAAGAATCTAAAACAAAAATTGAATTAGCCAAAAATCATCTCGAATTAAGAGATTATTAACTTTTTTTGAGTTAACCAAATGTCCGTAATGAAGTGGAGAAGCGATCGCGTAATATCTATCACAGTTTAATCCACAAACGGTCCATAAAAGTAACGGATGAAGGAGCGTGAATAGGAAACCGTGGAATGCGCATGGTGGCCCGATTGAAAACCAATTTTCCTTGGTTAATCCGGGCCCGGAAAACGACAGGAAGAGAATCGCCAAGAGAGTGTCGACCGCGCCTAAATGGAGTAGAAGTAAATTGTTCGCCGATGACACCTAAATGAAAAGAAAAATTATTATTATTAATTATGTGTTTGAAGTAGACACAAGTAATTGTAATAATAAAGAATGGCTTTGGGAGTGGTTAAACACCACAAATCAAAGCTCATCATGAGCCATAGTGAAGAAATTAAGTAATAAGGACATTTGCTAATAGTTGCCGGGGATATTTTAACAGAAAATTTCAAGTTTTCAAAATTTCTGCTTTTCGCCAAGTACCTCAGAGTTAAGATTAATCTTTCCCTAATACTCATACTTCCTCTCATACTGCAATCTTGTCTTTTTGGACATGGCTTAACCATCTGTATCAGTTTCAGTTTCTTTCATCTATTCAAAAGCAGCTCTTGAAATCATCAACTTCACAGAGACTGATTTCTTTCAAGAGTACTAAATTAATAGCTTCTCAAGGTTTTGTACGATTATCCATATTTGAAATAACCAACTAAAACTACGTACATTCAACTTGTTCGTGATACTTTCTATTGAGCAGACTTATTGACAATAATATTATGATATATTGAAATTATTCGTAACAAAATGATGGTTTGATATCATGTCAGTGTATATCATTGTTTGTCAGCATATGTCACTGCTTTTTTACAAAAAAAGCGCTTATAATAATGCCGTTTTGTTGCCTTCGGAATTGCGAAACTCTACATGATCAGTGGCCAAGCAATATTAAGTCTTCTGGAAGTACTTCAAATCTTCTTGTAACAGTATTAAGTCTTATAGGGGCAGTGTTAAGTTTTTGGAAGCATTTTAAAACATTTAGAAGCAATATGGTGTCTTCTGGAAATAGTATCAAGTCTTCTAGAAGCATTCCAAGTCTTCTGATAGCAGAATCAAGTCTTCTGGAAGCATTGCAAGTTGTTCTGGAAGCATTCGAAGTCTTCTGATAGCAGTATCAAGTCTTCTGGAAGTACTTCAAATCTTATTTGAACAATATTTAGTTTTATAGGAGCAGTGTTAAGTTTTTGGAAGCATTTTAAAACATTTAGAAGCAATATGGTGTCTTCTAGAAATAGTATCAAGTCTTCTAGAAGCATTCCAAGTCTTCTGATAGCAGAATCAAGTCTTCTGGAAGCATTGCAAGTTGTTCTGGAAGCATTCCAAGTCTTCTGATAGCAGTATCAAGTTTTCTGGTACTTCAAATCTTCTTTGAACAATATTTAGTTTTATAGGAGCAGTGTTAAGTTTTTGGAAGCATTTTAAAACATTTAGAAGCAAGATGGTGTCTTCTGGAAATAGTATCAAGTATCCTAGAAGCATTTCAATTCTTTTGGAAGCTTTGTAAGTCGTCTAAAAGAATTTCAAGTCAAATCAAGTCTTCTAGTTGTAACATCAAGTCCTCTAGATGCAATATCAAATCTTCTGGAAGCATCTTAAGTCTTCTGGAAACATCTCAAGTCTTCTAGCAGCAACCTCAAGTCTTATGGAAGCAATATGAAGTTTTCTAGAAACAGTATCAAGCCATCTAGGGACACTTTTATATCTTCTGGTAGCAAATCCAAAGATATCAAGGAAATATCTCAAGTCTTCTAGCAGCAACATCATCTGGAGACATTTTTAGTCTTCTATAAAAAGCAGTATCAGTCTTCTGGAAACAATTCAAGTCCTCTGGGTGCAATATAAAATTTTTTAGAGACAGCATCAAGTTGTCTAGAGGGAGTATTCAACTTTCTGGTAGCAAATTAAGTCTTCGAGCAGCAACATCAAGTCTTTTGAAAGCATTTCAAGTCTTCTGGAATCATTACAAGTCCTCTAACAGCAACACCAAGTCTTCAGAAAGCATTTCAAGTCTTCTGGTAGCAATACTAAGCCTTCTAGAAGTAGTATCAAGTCTTCTAGAAACAGTACCCAGTCTTGTGGAAGCATTGCAAGTCTTCTAGAAGCATTTCAAGTTTTCTGGAAGCAATACTAAGTCTTCTAAAAGTAGTGTCAAGTCTTCTAGAAACAGTACCCAGTGTTGTGGAAGCGTTGCAAGTCTTCTAGAAGCAGTATCAAGTCTTCTAGAAACAGTACCTAGTCTTGTGGAAGCGTTGCAAGTCTTCTAGAAGCATTTTAAGTTTTCTGGAAGCTATACTAAGTCTTCTAAAAGTAGTATCAAGTCTTCTAGAAACAGTACCCAGTCTTGTGGAAGCATTGCAAGTCTTCTAGAAGCATTTTAAGTTTTCTGGAAGCAATACTAAGTCTTCTAAAAGTAGTGTCAGGTCTTCTAGAAACAGTACCCAGTCTTGTGGAAGCGTTGCAAGTCTTCTAGAAGCATTTCAAGTTTTCTGGAAGCAATACTAAGTCTTCTAAACGTAGTATCAAGTCTTCTAGAAACAGTACCCAGTCTTGTGGAAGCATTGCAAGTCTTTTAGAAGCATTTCAAGTGCAATACTAAGTCTTCTAAAAGTAGTATCAAGTCTTCTAGAAACAGTACCCAGTCTTGTGGAAGTATTGCAAGTCTTCTAGAAGCATTTTAAGTTTTCTGGGAGCAATACTAAGTCTTCTAAAAGTCTGTTTTGAGAGTATTTGAAGTCTTATGGAAACAGTATCAAGTCTTTTAAAAGCAGCATCAGGCATATGAAAGCAGTATCAGGTATTCCAGAGGCAGTACTGAGCCTTCTGGAAGAATTTCAAATTTTCTGTACGCATCTTAAGTTTTCTGAAGCAGTATGAAATCTTCCCGAAACAATTCAAGTCTTCTGCACGCATCTCAAGTCTTCTAGAAGCAGTATCAAATCTTCTCGAAGCATTTCTCGTCTTTCAGATAAAATATCAAGCCTTTTGATAGTATTTCAAATCTTCTGGAAAGGATATGAAGTCTTCTGAAAGCAATATTAACTCTTATAGAAGCAGTATCAAGCCTTCTGGAAGCAGTTCAAAGTCCTATGGAAGCAATGTTATGTCTTTTAGAAATGGTATCAAGTTTTCTGGAAGCATTCCAAGTCTTCTGATATCAGTATCAAGTCTGTGGACGTATTCCAAGTTGTTGTTGAAGCATTCCAAATTTTCTGATAGCGCTATCAAGTCTTCTGGAAGTATTCCAAGTTGTTCTGGATGCATTCAAAGTCTTCGGATAGCAGTATCAAGCCTTCTGGAAACAAAATTAAGTCCTGTGGAAGTTCTGGAAACATTCCAAGTCTTCTGATAATAGTAGCAAGTCTTCTAGAAGCAAAATTAAGTCCTGTTGAAGTTCTGGAAGCATTCCCAGTCTTCTGATAGCAGTATCAAGTCTTCCGGAAGCATTCCAAGTTGTTCTGGTAGCATTCCAAGTTGTTCTGGAAGCATTCCAAGTCTTCTGATAGCAGTATCAAGTCTGTGGAGGCATTCCAAGTTGTTCTGGAAGCATTCCAAATCTTCTGATAGCGGTATCAAGTCTTCTGGAAGCATTCCAAGTTGTTCTGGAAGCATTTCAAGTCTTCTGATAGCAGTATCAAGTCTTCGAAAAGCATTCCATGTTGTTCTGGAAGCATTCCAAGTCTTCTGATAGCAGTATCAAGTCTTCTAGAAGCATTCCATGTTGTTCTGGAAGCATTCCAAGTTGTTCTGGAAGCATTCCAAGTCTTCTGATAGCAGTATCAAGTCTGTGGAGGCATTCCAAGTTGTTCTGGAAGCATTCCAAATCTTCTGATAGCGGTATCAAGTCTTCTGGAAGCATTCCAAGTTGCTCTGGAAGCATTTCAAGTCTTCTGATAGCAGTATCAAGCCTTCTAAAAGCATTCCATGTTGTTCTGGAAGCATTCCAAGTCCTCTTATAGCAGTATCAAGTCTTCTAGAAGCATTACATGTTGTTCTAGAAGCATTCCATGTCTTCTGATAGCAGTATCAAGTCTTCTGGAAGCAATATTATGTCCTTTAGAAGCAGTGTGAAAGCATTTCAAGTTTATGGAAGCAATATTAAGCCTTCTGGAAACAATATCAAGTCTTATGGAAGCAGAATGAAATCTTCCAGGAGCACTAATAAGTCGTCTGAAAATATTTTAAGTCTTGACAGTTTTTGATTAAGGTGTTACGTTTTGTTCAACAGTATTTAACCCTTTTGTTGTTGACAATGTTTAAGATCTTAGTGTTTTCCATATAATCAAAAACGTACGCATACAATCTCAAATGGTTTATCAACAGGATCTTGTTTTTTGCAGTGAAAGTTGGTATCAAGTTTTTTGAATGCATATCAACTCTTTTAGAAGCAGTTTTAGGTCAAAGTGTTGCAAGGTTTCTCAAACATTTCAAAGCTTCTGAACTGAAACTGAAGTTTTTTAGGCAGCATTAAGTTTTCTGATAGCAGTTCAAATCTTCTGGAATTATTTTTGAAACTATTTTAGAATCATTTTAAGTTTTTTGGAATCTGTATTAAGTCTTTTGGAAGCGGATTGAGTTTTCTGGGTATATTGCAATTTTTTTTGAAGCATTTTACGTCTTCCAAAGGCAATATCATACCTTCTGGAAGTAAAGAAATTACTAAAATAAGATTTGAAATCTTTTAGTCGCAGTATTAAGTCTTCTGACTGTTATCTAGATTCAGAAAAAAAATCCTCTCTCATATTCCGTAATTAAAATTTTGGGGATTCCCAGTTGATAAAATATCAGAATCCTGCTCTAAAATAGCCGTTACTTTAGAGACACCTGTTTCTTAATAATATAAACTTCTGCAAAATGATTATTATTCATTCAATCTGAAAAAAAATGATATCCTAAATGAATTACAAACCTGTCTTGTGAGTAACACCACGACCAAAATATAAATGTTTAAGATTAGGCCGATGATGGATACCAAAATGAGGCCCGCCGCGAAAGCCGTGGATGTCATCGCTTCTTTTCGTTACCCCATCAACCGTTGTAACGATCATTTTTATTTTTCTCTGTAAAAAAAGTCGTTTTTAACAAAAAAATTTCAATATTTATTTATTAATGGACGCAAATTAAATGAAAATCGATAAAGAAAAGTGATTCCGATAACGTTAATTAAAACGAATAACTACGTGACGTTTCTTTCGTACTTAAAATTATTTTTATATTTTTATTCTTAGAGATAAACCAAATTATTGTTACTAAGAGGGTTTATTTTATTTTATTTTATTTTATTAATTATTTAGATAAAGAAAAAAAAATGAGGCAATAAAAAAATTTATTTAAAATATCACAATTAATTTTTAATCGCATCTAAATAAACATTTTCACTTTGAAAGATGTTTTTAGAAGTTCCATTTTCTTTCTCCATCATCCCAAAAATAAAATTATCAATATCCTCCATTTTATTATAAACTTCCTGGAGGGAAGCAATAAAAGAAGGAGACAATAAATTTTTATTTTCGGTTATTTTCGATTTAAAAACGTTCGATTTTAACGTTACGTTCTCTTCGTAATAACTCGAAGATTTATCTTCTTGATTGTTTTTGATTTTTTCTTTTAACGCGGTTAACTCGTTGTTTTTGTTGTTTAATTCTTGGTTCGTTTCGTCGATGGTGTGCTTCATTTTCTTCACTAAATTTTCCAACGATTTATTTTTGAACAAATTTTTTTCAATTTTAACTTTCAACGCGTTGTTTTCATCGTGTAAGGTATCAATTTTATTGTTTAAATACAAATTTTCGTCGCTAATTTTCGTAATTTCCTCCAAGGACGCTTTCTCCTGTCGGTAATCCTCCTCGATATCTTCCAAATTCATTTTTAAAACGTTATTTTCCTCCTTTAATTCGACGATGATTTCCTTCAAGATAATATTTTCCTTAAAAATTTCATTTTGTTTTTTAATCCTTTCGTTTTTAACCGACATTTTTCGCTTGCTCGTTTCTAATTTGTCGGTTAAAATCGAACAATTCTCCCGGATTTTATCGCAAACCTCCTCAACGTTTTTATTTTTATTTTTTAAGATAATTATTTGGTTATTTAACGTTTCGTTTTTTCCTTTTAAATCGTAAATTGCTCGCGAAATTACCTCTAAATACAACATAATGTTTTGATAAGTGTTTACTTTGTCTTCTTTGGTGTCGTTTTGTGGTAAAAATGTGTCGATGTCGATGGATGGGTCGCAAAAATCGATTAATTCGCGCGTTTTTAATCGGATATTGTCGAGGAAATCCTCGGCCATGCGATGTTTTGGAAATTTGCGTTGATTTTTTACGATGTTGTTTCCTTTTCGGACCATTTTAATTTGTTTTTTTTTTTCGTTGTAGGTAGTGATGGAAAATGAAGCACAATGAATGGATGACTGATATTAACTGGAGGTGAGTTATTAATTTTAACTTGATAAGATTGAGCTCGTTTGATTATCGAATCGATTACAAAGCTTAAATTTTTTTAGATCAAAATCAATATTTGGGAAGTTATGCAACCAAATTATCAAAATATTTTTTTATTTTTCAAGCTAAAATTGTTTTGCTTAAAGCGATAAGAATTGTTTATAGATTTTCTTGAAGTTTATCAATTTGTTGAAACAGTTCTCGTTCAAAGTTTGTTATATAAACACTTAATAATAATAATAAGAAAATTTTTGGAGATATGTCGACCAAAATGAAAGATTTCGTGATTTTTTTGATTTTGGGTTTGCTTTCGTTAACATCTTGTCAAGGTATTTAATGTTATTTAAATTAATTATCATTTTTTTTATATTTATTCAAAGAAAAGGTGTAATTAGGTTGCCTAATTTCCAAATTTTATTTGCAATCTTGACGTTTGGTTGTCAAGAACATTATATAACGTGGTCAATATACGAAATGATCTACGATTCTGATAGCTTAATATCTTAGCTCTTAATTATATAGTAATTACGGTATGGAGCTATGTACTTATTATCTCAATAAGTCTCGAGATCAAAGGTATACCGAAAGTGTACCTTTGAGTGTTACCGAAAGATCAGGATAACAAATAACAAAGATTACGGCTGACCGTGGGAGGAAAGAAACAGCGGAGTAGAAATAATATAATGGAATTTTTTGCAGAAGGATTGAATGTGCGGTTTCCAGGACATTGTAGAGTCTGTAACCACCGTAACTGACAGCTGTATAATGTTACTGTCAAGCATACCGAATCTTCTAATAGCAGTATCAAGTCTTCTGGAAGCATTCCAACTTGTTCTGGATGCATTCCAAGTCTTCTGATAGCAGTATTAAGTCTTCTGAAAGCAATATTATGTCTTTTAGATATGGTATCAAGTTTTCCGGAATGATTCCAAGTCTTCTGATAGCAGTATAAAGTCTTTTGGGAACATTCCAAGTTGTTCTGGAAGCATTCCAAGTCTTCTGATAGCAGTAACAAGTCTTCTGGAAGCAATATTATGTCTTTTAGAAATGGTATCAAGTTTTCTGGAATGATTCCAAGTCTTCTGATAGCAGTATAAAGTCTTTTGGAAACATTCCAAGTTGTTCTGGAAGCATTCCAAGTCTTCTGATAGCAGTAACAAGTCTTCTGGAAGCAATATTATGTCTTTTAGAAATGGTATCAAGTTTTCTGGAGGCATTCCAAGTCTTCTGATAGCAGTATAAAGTCTTTTTGCAGCCTCCCAAGTTGTTCTGGAAGCATTCCAAGTCTTCTGATAGCAGTAACAAGTCTTCTGGAAGCAATATTATGTCTTTTAGAAATGGTATCAAGTTTTCTGGAATGATTCCAAGTCTTCTGATAGCAGTATAAAGTCTTTTGGGAACATTCCAAGTTGTTCTGGAAGCATTCCAAGTCTTCTGATAGCAGTAACAAGTCTTCTGGAAGCAATATTGTCTTTTAGAAATGGTATCAAGTTTTCTGGAGGCATTCCAAGTCTTCTGATAGCAGTATAAAGTCTTTTTGCAGCCTTCCAAGTTGTTCTGGAAGCATTCCAAGTTTTCTGATAGCAGTAACAAGTCTTCTGGAAGCAATATTATGTCTTTTAGAAATGGTATCAAGTTTTCTGGAATGATTCCAAGTCTTCTGATAGCAGTATAAAGTCTTTTGGAAACATTCCAAGTTGTTCTGGAAGCATTCCAAGTCTTCTGATAGCAGTAACAAGTCTTCTGGAAGCAATATTATGTCTTTTAGAAATGGTATCAAGTTTTCTGGAGGCATTCCAAGTCTTCTGATAGCAGTATAAAGTCTTTTTGCAGCCTCCCAAGTTGTTCTGGAAGCATTCCAAGTCTTCTGATAGCAGTAACAAGTCTTCTGGAAGCAATATTATGTCTTTTAGAAATGGTATCAAGTTTTCTGGAATGATTCCAAGTCTTCTGATAGCAGTATAAAGTCTTTTGGGAACATTCCAAGTTGTTCTGGAAGCATTCCAAGTCTTCTGATAGCAGTAACAAGTCTTCTGGAAGCAATATTGTCTTTTAGAAATGGTATCAAGTTTTCTGGAGGCATTCCAAGTCTTCTGATAGCAGTATAAAGTCTTTTTGCAGCCTTCCAAGTTGTTCTGGAAGCATTCCAAGTTTTCTGATAGCAGTAACAAGTCTTCTGGAAGCAATATTATGTCTTTTAGAAATGGTATCAAGTTTTTTGGAAGCATTCCAAGTCTTCTGATAGCACTATCAAGCCTTCTGGAAGCATTCCAAGTCTTCTGATAGCAGTATCAAGTCTTCTTGAAGCAATATTATGTCTTTTAGAAATGGTATCAAGTTTTCTGGAAGCATTCCAAGTCTTCTGATAGCAGTATCAAGCCTTCTGGAAGCATTCCAAGTTGTTCTGGAAGCATTCCAAGTCTTCTGATAGCAGTATCAAGTCTTCTGGAAGCAGTATCAAGTCTTCTGGAAGCAATATTATGTCTTTTAGAAATGGTATCAAGTTTTCTGGAAGCATTCCAAGTCTTCTGAATTCAGTATAAACTCTTTTTGCAGCATTCCATGTTGTTCTGGAAGCATTCCAAGTTTTCTGATAGCAGTATCAAGTCTTCTGGAAGCAATATTATGTCTTTTAGAAATGATATCAAGTTTTCTGGAAGCATTCAAAGTCTTCAGATACCAGTATCAAGCCTCCTGGAAGCATTCCAAGTTGTTCTGGAAGTATTCCATGTCTTCTGATAGCAGTATAAAGTCTTCTGGAAGCATTCCAAGTTGTTCTGGAAGCATTTCAAGTCTTCTGATGGCAGTATCATGTCTTCTGGAAGCAATATTATATCTTTTAGAAATGGTATCAAGTTTTCTGGAAGCATTCCAAGTCTTTTGATAGCAGTATAAAGTCTTTTGGAAGCATTCCAAGTTGTTCTGGAAGGATTCCAAGTCTTCTGATAGCAGTATCAATCCTTCTGGAAGCATTCCAAGTTGTTCTGGAAGCATTCCAAGTTGTTCTGAAAGCATTCCAAGTCTTCTGATGCAGTATTAAGTCTTCTGGAAACAATATTATGTCCTTTAGAAATGATATCAAGTTCTCTGGAAGCATTCCAAGTCTTCTGATAGCAGTATAAAGTCTTTTGGCAGCAATCTAAGTTGTTCTGGAAGCAATCCAAGTCTTCTGATAGCAGTATCAAGTCTTCTGAAAGCAATATTATGTCTTTTAGAAATGGTATCAAGTTTTCTGGAAGCATTCCAAGTTTTCTGATAACAGTATAAAGTCTTTTAGCAGCCTTCTAAGTTGTTCTGGAAGCATTCCAAGTCTTCTGATACCAATATCAAACCTTCTGGAAGCGTTCCAAGTTGTTCTGGAAGCATTCCAAGTCTTCTGATAGCAGTATCAAGTCTTCTGATAGCAGTATCAAGTCTTCTGGAAGCAATATTGTCTTTTAGAAATGGTATCAAGTTTTCTGGAAGCATTCCAAGTCTTCTGATAGCAGTATCAATCCTTCTGGAAGCATTCCAAGTTGTTCTGGAAGCATTCCAAGTTGTTCTGAAAGCATTCCAAGTCTTCTGATGCAGTATCAAGTCTTCTGGAAACAATATTATGTCCTTTAGAAATGATATCAAGTTCTCTGGAAGCATTCCAAGTCTTCTGATAGCAGTATAAAGTCTTTTGGCAGCAATCTAAGTTGTTCTGGAAGCAATCCAAGTCTTCTGATAGCAGTATCAAGTCTTCTGAAAGCAATATTATGTCTTTTAGAAATGGTATCAAGTTTTCTGGAAGCATTCCAAGTTTTCTGATAACAGTATAAAGTCTTTTAGCAGCCTTCTAAGTTGTTCTGGAAGCATTCCAAGTCTTCTGATACCAATATCAAACCTTCTGGAAGCGTTCCAAGTTGTTCTGGAAGCATTCCAAGTCTTCTGATAGCAGTATCAAGTCTTCTGATAGCAGTATCAAGTCTTCTGGAAGCAATATTGTCTTTTAGAAATGGTATCAAGTTTTCTGGAAGCATTCCAAGTCTTCTGATAGCAGTATCAAGCCTTCTGGAAGCATTACAAGTTGTACTGGAAGCATTCCAAGTCTTCTGATAGCAGTATCAAGTCTTCTGGAAGCAATATTAATTTGCTTCAAATCTTATCTTTTGTCTCTCCTTCTTTCTTTTCATAGAATTTCTGAACCCTTCTTTTTGCCTTGCCTTCCCTTCTCATCCAGCAAATATTTTTTCTTCCACCCCTTTCATTTTTTGAGTTTCATCTTTTGTTCTTTTCATCTCTCTCTCTCTCTCTCTTTAAGCTCTCCTTATCGGGTTTCTTTTCTGTATTTCATCTTTGGGGCAAAAAACTATAATCCTCTATTATCCTAACTCTTCTGATCAGTGGTAGTCTCAGCTTGAGTGCAGACTCTCATTACGCAAATGTCTTCAGATACACGACTAAACCCAACCCAACCCTGTACGTTTGAATTGAGGGAAAAGTATAATTAACCCTTCGTCTGTAAACGTTTTTTGTAAACGTTTCTGTAAACGTGGATCATTCAAGTTCAGCCTATTTCTTGTTGGCAGCATGACCTATTATATCTCCAATGTCCTGCTTATCAATTAGAAGGCTGCCAACTTGTTGGCAGCATGAGCTATTACTGTTCCATACACTATATATTATTTTATAAACTGCTAACTTGTTGGCAGCATAAGCTATTATGTCTCCAAAGTCCTGCTTATCAATTAGAAGGCTGCCAACTTGTTGGCAGCATGAGCTATTATGTCTCCAATGTCCTGCTTATCAATTAGAAGGCTGCCAACTTGTTGGCAGCATGAGCTATTACTGTTCCATACACTATATATTATTTTATAGACTGCCAACTTGTTGGCAGCATGAGCTATTATGTCTCCAATGTCCTGCTTATCGATTAGAAGGCTGCCAACTTGTTGGCAGCATGAGCTATTATGTCTCCAAAGTCCTACTTGTCAGTTCGTGGTCTGCCAACTTGTTGGCAGCATGAGCTATTACTGTTGTTCCATACACTATATATTATTTTATAGACTGCCAACTTGTTGGCAGCATGAGCTATTATGTCTCCAATGTCCTGCTTATCGATTAGAAGGCTGCCAACTTGTTGGCAGCATGAGCTCTTATATCTCCAATGTCCTGCTTATCAATTAGAAGGCTGCCAACTTGTTGGCAGCATGAGCTATTACTGTTCCATACACTATATATTATTTTATAGACTGCCAACTTGTTGGCAGTATGAGCTATTATGTCTCCAAAGTCCTACTTGTCAGTTCGTGGTCTGCCAACTTGTTGGCAGCATGAGTTATTATATCTCCAATGTCCTGCTTATCAATTAAAAGTCTGCCAACTTGTTGGCAGCATGAGCTATTACTGTTTCATACACTATATATTATCTTATAGACTGCCAACTTGTTGGCAGCATGAGCTCTTATATCTCCAATGTCCTGCTTATCAATTAGAAGGCTGCCAACTTGTTGGCAGCATGAGCTATTACTGTTCCATAGACTATATATTATCCTATAAACTGCCAACTTATTGGCAGCATGAGCTATTATGTCTCCAAAGTCCTACTTCTCAGTTCGTAGTCTGTCAACTTGTTGGCAGTACGAGCTGTTATATCTTCAATGTCCTGCGTAGCAATTAGAAGTCTGCCAACTTGTTGGCACTATGAGCTATTACTGTTCCATAGACTATATATTATCCTATAAACTGCCAACTTATTGGCAGCATGAGCTATTATGTCTCCAAAGTCCTACTTATCAGTTCGTAGTCTGCCAACTTATTGGCAGTACGAGCTGTTATATCTTCAATGTCCTGCGTAGCAATTAGAAGTCTGCCAACTTGTTGGCACTATGAGCTATTACTGTTCCATAGACTATATATTATCTATTTATAGACTGCCAACTTGTTGGAGAGTTAGACCTAATGATATAAAACTAGAACTAACACATCTAGTCATAGACGTACGGCTAAACCTAAATCTTTCTAATTCTAGGTCTAGTGCTAGTTCTAGTTTTACTTCTTATTTAACTTTAAATTATATTAAATTCTTATTTATCTCTAGATTTATCTCTAAACTTTAGAAATCGGTATTTACCCAAAAAAGGCCTCAACACCTTACGAAGAAATTTTCAAAATTTAGTAACTTTTTTCTTTCATTGCCAAAAATAGATTATGTGTACTGATCGTGTATAATATGCATTGGAAAACCTTTAACATTGATAAATTTTTTAAAATTAATTCAAACATTCCCAAATTATCCAAAAACATGTAACGGACCAAGATTCTTGTCGTAAGTATATAAATTTTTTATGCACTTGTAGCTATTTCAGAGAATCAAATCGCCTCCTTCATCAAAATTATCTTTTTTTTAATTTCCTCGCTATATTAACATAAACAAATTGAATTTGTTACATTTAACCCAGGTAGATTTGTGATTTTTTTTTCCTTTTCCCCCATTTCAAACCATGAGTAATCCTCATCTTTTAAACGTTTGGGTGGTGTAGTATTCTTCCGATTTATTAGTTTTCGTTTAGGAATCAAGCTGTTAAGTGCGAAAGACGATTTAATGAGATTTATCTCGCTCCTAAAGTAATAAAACGCCGTGCTTATTTTCGATTCTATTTAACTTACATTGCAAAGAAATTGAAATCTGAATAAAAATTTATCTCTTTTTAACGTATTCACACCATTTAATAGCTAACAAGTGGCTCCTCGCTATGTAGGTTAAGCCCGAATTATTTATGAATGAGTCGAATAAATCTTTATTCCCGGTATACTTACTTAATCGATATTTCAATTAAAATGGGATAAAAATGATTTATTTTTTTTTTATAAAATTTCATTTAAACGTCAATTTGACGTAATAATACTTCAAAGTCAAATCAGCAACTTTAAATTTTTTATAATTATTACTTATTTATTTATTAATTAATTAAACAATTAATTAAATCATTATTAAAGTTATGTAACTTTATAATGATTTTATTAAATCTTTAAAAAAAGTTAATTAAATTTAAATTTTATTATTTAATTTAAAAGCTAATTTGACTTATTAGTCCTCAAACGTCAGTCAAATTTATCTGTCATTTTTTCAACAAAATTTTCGCTTTATGAATAATTAATTAGTTCCGTTTCGATATTAATCTAAATTTGGATTATAATTTAATATAAACATGTTATACACCTTCGGATTAATCAACGACTTATTCGGAAATGCGCACGTCCAATTATAAATTAGTATTTATTCAAACATTATCGAACGGGGGGAAATTTAATTTAAATTTCATTTTCGTTAATAAAACGAATTTTAAATAAACAAATTTTTAATAAATTTAAATGAGATTTAATCCGACAGATGGAACCTTTTTGTTAGTAGAAAGTAAACTTTAAGCAGGCCACGACTTAAACGAAACGGTAAACGTAAACGTAGTCGACGCCAACTAAGCAGAATGAATTAACTTAAATTCTCTCTCTTAATTATTTATTAATTAAATAAAGAATATAAATAAAGGGGGAATTCGTTTTTATCGCGGTGAGTTAATAAATTTTTTAAAAATATTTATCATGTTTTGTTCGAAAAGTGACATGTGTAAATAAAACACGCATGGTATGAGATTAAAGCAGGCCACGCAAGCATTTTGGCGCGAATTTTTAAACGAAATTAGTATATCTGCGAAAGATAACTCAAGTATTTCTTATCATTTTATGTTTTACAACTTAAAATATTGTTAAAACGAGTCAAAATCGTTTTATTTTCAGATATGTCGGGGAATTTAACGAAAATTTTGGATAACATCACCCCGAATTTCGAAGAAAACTTAAAAAGGGTAAAAAATTTTTCTAATTTAATAATTTATTTAACAAAATTTAATTTTTAGGCTTTTATTAACGAAGGGGTTCGAACCCAAATGAAAATCGGTTATCTCCCGCACCAATTAGACGACGTTTTCGTTACCATCGATAACACGATAATGTAAGTTGTGTCTTTTTGGAATTTAGCCAATGTTATGTTGCCAACGATTTTAAAATTTATCTTCACCAACTTTCCGTTTTGCGCATCGAAAAGTATTCGTTTTGTTTTCATTCCATTTCGCCGGTTGCGTTTTAAGCAAAATAAATCTTTTTTAACTTAAGATTTCCCCGTGGGAAATCAAGTCTAAAATATTACAACGATTTTTCATCCTCATTTCGTGTTTTATAGAGAATTAAGAAATTTAAAGTTGGTAAAACGGCCGGATTTTCGAATAAACTTGATGGATGTTGATCTGGCGATGTTAACGATTAATTTGGGGTTGGGTTTGGGGCAATTGAAAATCGAGGGGGAATACGAAGTTACTAATAAGACGTTGCAGAAGATTTTGCCCATTTCCCATGTCGGGAAGATAGCGTAAGTTAATTATTATTAATATTTAAAGTTAAATTGCATTAAAGAAAATTTTATTCTGCAGAATAGTTTTAGAAAATATGAATTGTGATGGAAAAGCTGGGCTTCTTATCAAAGAGGATTCTTTTGTTGTGGAAAATTATGATTTAAAATATCATTTAAGCGAAGTTATTTTGAGGGTGAGTACATTTCTTGATTAACTCTCATTGTCATTGTTAAAATTGACAGTTTTAAATTTTGTTTAATTTCTTCATTCTAAAATGTATTCGGTTTCACTTCTTTTGTAAATTATTTCTTGTTCTTTATGGTGATTCGATTTAAACTGGATTTTGTGAATATAATTAATTGGTTTGTAATGTATCCGAGGCAGCTATGCTGTTGAGGCATGAGTTTGAGTACATAAAAAGTAGATAAGCTCTCCTCATTATAAAAGTTACCGAAGCAGCTATGCTGCTGAGGCATGAGCGTAAGCGTTTAAGAAACGAAGAGTGAAGATTTTCCGAATATAATTAATTGATCTGTAATGTAGCCGAAGCTGCTATGCTGTTGAGACAGAAGCGTGTGTAATTTTAGGCACAGGTGAGCCTATTTCATTATAAACATTGCCGAGGCAGCTATGCTGCTGAGGCATAAGTTTGAGTACATAAAAAGTAGATAAGCTCTCCTCATTATAAAAGTTACCGAAGCAGCTATGCTGCTGAGGCATGAGCGTAAGCGTTTAAGAAACGAAGAGTGAAGATTTTCCGAATATAATTAATTGATCTGTAATGTAGCCGAAGCCGCTATGCTGTTGAGACAGAAGCGTGTGTAATTTTAGGCACAGGTAAGCCTATTTCATTATAAACATTGCCGAGGCAGCTATGCTGCTGAGGCATCAGTTTGAGTACATTAAAAGTAGATAAGCTCTCCTCATTATAAAAGTTACCAAAGCAGCTATGCTGCTGAGGCATGAGCGTAAGCGTTTAAGAAACGAAGAGTGAAGATTTTCCGAATATAATTAATTGGCCCGTAATGTAGCCGAAGCAGCCGTGCTGCTGAGGCAGAAGCGTGTGTAATTTTAGGCACAGGTAAGCCTATTTCATTATAAACATTGCCGAGGCAGCTATGCTGCTGAGGCATCAGTTTGAGTACATAAAAAGTAGATAAGCTCTCCTCATTATAAAAGTTACCGAAGCAGCTATGCTGCTGAGGCATGAGCGTAAGCGTTTAAGAAACGAAGAGTGAAGATTTTCCGAATATAATTAATTGACCTGTAATGTAGCCGAAGCCGCTATGCTGTTGAGACAGAAGCGTGTGTAATTTTAGGCACAGGTAAGCCTATTTCATTATAAACATTGCGGAGGCAGCTATGCTGCTGAGGCATGAGTTTGAGTACATAAAAAGTAGATAAGCTCTCCTCATTATAAAAGTTACCGAAGCAGCTATGCTGCTGAGGCATGAGCGTAAGCGTTTAAGAACCGAAGAGTAAAGATTTTTGAATATAATTGATTGACCTGTAATGTAGCCGAAGCAGCTGTGCTGCTGAGGCAGAAGCGTGTGTAATTTTAGGCACAGGTAAGCCTATTTCATTATAAACATTGCGGAGGCAGCTATGCTGCTGAGGCATGAGTTTGAGTACATAAAAAGTAGATAAGCTCTCCTCATTATAAAAGTTACCGAAGCAGCTATGCTGCTGAGGCATGAGCGTAAGCGTTTAAGAACCGAAGAGTAAAGATTTTTGAATATAATTGATTGACCTGTAATGTAGCCGAAGCAGCTGTGCTGCTGAGGCAGAAGCGTGTGTAATTTTAGGCACAGGTAAGCCTATTTCATTATAAACATTGCGGAGGCAGCTATGCTGCTGAGGCATGAGTTTGAGTACATAAAAAGTAGATAAGCTCTCCTCATTATAAAAGTTACCGAAGCAGCTATGCTGCTGAGGCATGAGCGTAAGCGTTTTTAGAAACGAAGAGTGAAGGTTTTCCGAATAGATTACGGGCCAATTAATTATTAATTGGCCCGTAATCTAGCCGAAGCAGCTGTGCTGCTGAGGCAGAAGCGTGTGTAATTTTAGGCACAGGTAAGCCTATTTCATTATAAACATTGCGGAGGCAGCTATGCTGCTGAGGCATGAGTTTGAGTACATAAAAAGTAGATAAGCTATCCTCATTATAAAAGTTACCGAAGCAGCTATGCTGCTGAGGCATGAGCGTAAGCGTTTAAAAACCGAAGAGTGAAGATTTTTGAATATAATTGATTGACCTGTAATGTAGCCGAAGCAGCTGTGCTGCTGAGGCAGAAGCGTGTGTAATTTTAGGCACAGGTAAGCCTATTTCATTATAAACATTGCCTCAGCAGCTGTGCTGCTGAGGCAGAAGCGTGTGTAATTTTAGGCACAGGTAAGCCTACTTCATTATAAACATTGCCGAGGCAGCTATGCTGCTGAGGCATGAGTTTGAGTACATAAAAAGTAGATAAGCTCTCCTCATTATAAAAGTTACCGAAGCAGCTATGCTGCTGAGGTATGAGCGTAAGCGTTTAAGAAGCGAAGAGTGAAGATTTTTGAATATAATTGATCGACCTGTAATGTAACCTCAGCAGCTGTGCTGCTGAGGCAGGAGCATATGTAATTTAAGAGATAGGTAAGCCTCCTTCGTTATAAATATTGCCTAGACAGCTATGTTACTGAGGCATAAAGTTAGGACCGTACTGCGCGGCACGAAACGACGAGACAAAATGTTGTTTATATGGAATCCAATCCTATAGAACACATCATACGCGGCACGATACTACACTGCAAATTTGATCAACTCGGCAACCATGTCGCGCGACAAGTCACAACAAGTCTAGTCAAAATGGACAAATTTTTAGCACAAAATGCCGAACTCTTCGTGATTTGCTATGCCTTTTTGATGGTGAGATAATTTGTACATGCTTCCCATCTAATGGTACCTATACAGTTGGGGTATTCCCGTTTTCTCGAAAATTCTTTTTCAACTTTCTTCCATTTGCCTTTATCTGGTATGGACATTACAGTCTTATATAATACTTTTCACAAGGCAGCACATGTTATATGTACGATTTCTTGCACGGTTGTGTATCCCAAATGAAATGATTCAGCGATAGCCTTGAATGAGCACCTGATCGTAGCCACAAGTATTTCTGCTACCCCTATTACTTTTCGAAATTATATGTCCTGCCTTTTTGAAGGGACTGCATAATGTGCAATAACTTATCGAACCTGTGTTTAGACATTCTAAAATATGTATTAAACCGTTTAGAAGCTATTTTAAGGTGTGGCAAAAGTGTGTGATATTCCCTTTCTTTATAACAGCAGTTAGATATGCTATACAACCGTATTTTTCGTCTTTTCTTTGCTTGCTTCACGTCTTGCGCCAAAGTATGCTGAAAGAAAAAAATTGGCAGTCAAAGATTACTTAATACATATTATTCACCTTTATTCTTGTGATCATTTTCGATATTTTGGCTTTTATATTTGTATTTTCCACGCATATTACATTTGAAATGTAGTTTAACTTCTCTTGAAATTCATGGCAATCGAAAAAATCACAACAAACTTATTTGACTGCTGAGGAAGCTCTTGATTTAGGCCCTGTTTATTCATCTTTCAGTATATTTAACTAATAGATATTTTCCGTGGTTACTGTAGTTTCACTTGTTATAAGCAAAAATCCTAAATTACTCCGTTTTTTAGAAAGAGATGACTCTGTATTTCTGTCGTCACTAGTTCCAATGCTATGAGTATATGTCTTAACTTCTAGTATATATTATTTTGTTTCTATTAGGAAAAGGTAGAGTGTTCATCGTGCCGTTTTTTGAGTTTATTAAAGGTTTTCTTATTAAAGGTTTTCTAGATTATTCCCACTTATGTCGTATCTATGAGTTGGATTGGGTTGTATTGGGCTGAGTTGGGTTGGGTTGAATACAGAACTGTTCTCGCGGAAGCACGCATCTGATGGCAATCTCACTACCAATTGAGCTAATGAGTAGATGGGGGAATCTCTCATAACACAAAATTTGGAAATAGTTCAAGATTGGAAAAGGATACAACACGAACTAAATGGATAATAATTGGATTGGAAATATGACTATCTTGACGAACCACTTTATCAGTTAACTGTGAGTTGACACAGCTGCTTCAGAGCCTATCTTTTTAAATCATAGAGGATGTGGAGCATACCTTTTTAAACTGTATTAACCCCAAGAAACTGCATTAATGTTATGGTGGGATAGAGATGGGAATTTTAGTTTACTTACGAAAAATAGTTCACTTACTCACAATCATCAAGATGAATAGTTCATGGAACTAGTTCTTTAGTTCTCTTTAGTTTAAATAATTCGAATGCCCTCACTTCTATTTAGCTGCTGTTTCGTTCGAGCACTGTTGTGATCTTAATAACCAACCATATTTAGATTCGAACACTTTTTTAGATTTAATTTGTGAACATTTTTCAATTATAATTCGCCTTGCTTTTGAAAATATTCGTTCTCAATCAACTAATGTCGCCGGTATGTTGTCGGTAAGGCGTTCAAACCACCATTCTAATGGATTTTCATTAGGAATAATAAGTTCGCCAATTACAATTACAGTTTTTTCTTGAATTAAATTGCTGACGGTGTTGTCGAAAACGGACCACATTGATGATGTCGGTTCTGATGATTTTTGTTATTTCAGAACTGCTATTATAAGCAGAAATTTTTTTTCTTAAAGCTGTCACGGCAGCGTCATTTTTAAAACCGTATTTCTTAAATCGCGGATCTGATATTGTCGATTCTGCTAGAATATCAACTCTTTCAATATCACCAAATATCTTCCTTAATTTTTACATAATTTTGTAACATTAAGCCTTCGGTTAATGTTGTTACTTGTGCAGGATTCTATTATTTTTATTAATACCTTGTTATCTCTTTTTGTAATATCTTTTTAATATCATTTTCCTATCTAGAGAAGCCGTTTCAGCACGTAAAGTAGATGTAGAACCCTCATCATATCAGACATCCCCTCTTCATACATCTGTTTAAATTGCCCAACGACCCGCCTTTTGTGGATTGAAGTATTTTTAATAATTTTTGTTTTCCCATTTCTTCAAAAATGAACCCTATATCGCTTCTTTTTGTTGGCATTTCAGAATAATGATGTAAAATAATAATAATTTGAATAATTTTCTCAATTACGATCGTACTACGTCATAACGTTTGGTTGAAAGTGAGAATTTACACATTACTATATTAAATAAACAGGGGAAGTACCTACTTATACATATCAGTATGACTACAGAACACCTACAGTTTGTAGAGTTCTCGTGAAGGCACGCAACTCATTTAGTTCGTTCATTTAGTTAGAGAATACAGAAAGATGTTTATGAGGGAGGTTATTGTCGCGAAGGAAGAAGCAGAGTAGAGATCGTATCAGAACAGTATTTAGGTATAGTTGTAAGATAAGGAAGATACGATGAAAGATATGGGAACATAATTACTGAATGGCTTCCAAATTATCTTATGAAGAAGATTCTGTTGTGGCAATGAGTAGAGAGCGATATTGGGTTGGATTGGATTGAGTGGCGACAAAAAGGCATGAAGGCGATGAAACGTGAAAATCAGAAGAAGAAGGAGTTACTAGGACCTCGCGCCCGAGTAAGTTAAGACTTCCGGGGATGGCTGAAGAAAGGGATTTTTAGTCATTTTTAGTTCCCGAACTATCCGAAAAAATAGGATTAGGTTGGTTTGAATTGAAAAAAATTCAAATTCAAATTCAAATTCAATTTATTTTGTCTACAAAGGTAGTACAATTCGTTAAGAAAGGAAATGGACCAACACAAACACAGAACAATGTAGAAACGCTTATACTACTGAGTCAAACAGATTTTTGCAAGTTAAAATTTCATCAATTGAATAGAAACATTGATTAATGAACTCCTGCTTAATTTCTTTGTAAAATTTAACATGATTCAAAGATTTTATACAATTTGGTAATTTATTATAAAATTTTGTGCCGTGATAATCAACACCTTGTTGTGTGGTTTTAAGACGATGGGACGGTACTTTAAAGAGTAATCTATTACGTGTATCGTAGTCATGCAGATGACAGTTTTTGTGATAGTTAGCTTTCTGAAAATGTTATGCCTTCTGAAGGACGGCTTACAACTTTCCATCTGACCAAGTCCATCAAGCGCACGCACACACCTCTTTTGAAGTAAGAATATTCTCTGCATTGTCGAGGCCGATCCCCACACTGCAATACCATATCCTGCGACGGCATGAAAGCACGCGAAATAAGCCGCTTTGGCGACTTCCAGCGTAGCACAGTGTGTCAATCTGCGCACCAAGAACACCACACCCGCCAACCGAGTACATAACGCACTTATATGTTGCCCCCAATTTAATGAGGAATCGAACAGCAGATCCAGAAGCTTTACCCCACTCTTATCTTGTTTGTGGAAGATGTTTAGTGTTTGAGTCTTTTCATTATTCATTATCAACCTATTTGAACATAACCAGTCACCAGCAGAGACGAGAGTATCGTTACTACCATTCTCAATATCCTCGGCAGCTCGTCCTCGAATCACAAAAGTGGTATCATCCGCATAGAGACATGACATAGCACTTTCTACATTTCTTGGGAGATCATTCATGTAAACTATAAATAGAAGAGGGCCAAGTATTGATCCCTGAGGAACTCCGCATTTGCATTCTGTCATCTCAGAAAGATTCGAGTTCCACCCGACACACTGATATCGTGCGGATAAATATGATTCTAATAATTTATTTGCTTTTCCCCTGATGCCATAATAATCAAGCTTTGACAATAGGATGGCATGATCTACAGTATCAAAAGCTCGGCTAAGGTCACAGCAGATTATTCTGACCCTATCATGTTCATCGTGTGCTTGCGTGACGTAACTAATGAGTTCGATAATGGCTGATGTTGTTGATTTTCCCGTTCTATAGCCGTGCTGCTCTTTCTCAAGAATGTTATGTTTCTCTAGATAGTCTAAGAGACGGCGCTTGATTATTTGTTCAAATACCTTAGAAAAGGTCGGCAAGAGTGCAATCGGGCGATAGTTGCCGTAACTGTTTTTGTCCCCTTTCTTATAGACCGGAGTTATTTTGGCAATTTTGAGTTTTCTCGGAAACACTCCATCGTCCATACACTTATTGAAAATTATAGCCAGGGGCTGCGCAATTACCTCAGCCACTTCCTTGATCATTATCGCGGAAAAATCATATATGTCTTGACTATGGCTTTGTTTCATATTTTTAATAATATTTAAGATCTCTTCAGCATCTGTAGGTCTAAAGAAGCAAGAATTGGGGTTGTTTTTGTTGACTTTTCTTAAGTAATCCTCAGGATGAGTCGTAGACATCGTCATCATGTTGAGCAGCGATTGTACTTCCGTGGAAAAATGCTCACTGAAACCAGGAGCGTCTAAATCATTATTAGCTTGTGATTTCTTTTCATTAGTACCTTTTTCCGTGTTTATTATCTCCCACATTTTCTTATTTTTGTTGGCAGCTCTCTGTATAGCTTTAGAATTCTTTTTCTTTTTTTCATTATTCACCAGTAGTAAATATTCCCGCTTACAGATATTATAAATTTCGTAAGATTGTGCATCTCTCTTACTCGCAGCCATCATACCCAGCGAATTCAACAAAGCCTTTTTTTCTAATACAGGTTGCGATAATCTACATCTGCTTCTTACATTTGTTTTAACCCGTTTATTAAGTACTGGGAAAAATTTGTTATAGTTGGAAAAAAAACATTCATGAAATAGATTGTAACAGTCATTACCAGAGGTCTTCTGAGAAAGCAGACTCCATCGAAACCCCGCAAACTCTTCTTTGAAACCATTTAAGATTCGCTCGCTTCGCGCTCTGATTTTTATGCTTTTGTATTGCCCAGGAGGAGTGCCCCTATCACCCATGATCCGCAATAACTGGCCCCGGTGGTCGGAGATATGTAGTTCCGTGGTTGTGGCGGCCAGTATTGAAGAACATACATTACTGAAGATATTGTCAATGCAAGTTGCAGATTTGCCCGTGATCACGGAATTGCAAACTCCAAATACAAGTGTGAGTACTATAAGTAGTAGTATACAAGAAAAAAGTTGTAAAGCTGCTTGTGTGAATATATTTGGACCCGATTTGGACTCTAGAATTGGTGAGGCAGCTGTATTTAATGACGTGGCATGCTCCGGAAGATGACTGAAAAAATCACTCGAAATCGGTAGAGCATAAAATAAAACAATCCATTTAAAAAAAATAGTTTTATTTAAATTCATTTAACTTTAAGTGCCGAGACAAAAGTGCGAGTGCTTATATAACAAGCAGTGAAGTTTTTATTAATTATGCTGTGTAATTATCGATTCAGCTGTGTTAATGAGGCAAAAAAAAGTGTTGGTGCTTGTGAATATAATTGGACTAATTGTATATAAATGGCCTTGAACGGTGATGCGTTTTATTTGAGGATATGTGTGATCTTTACATCTTCTCCCGTTTCACCATGAAGCTTCGCAACTTGTGGAAAATGACAGATTCCTCTGCGTTCTTTAGAAAAGCAAGCTTTCTCCAGAATCATCGTTAAAAGTTCAAAGGAATGAACGAAAGCAATAAAATGGCCTTGAACGCCTTGAACTCACTCTCCGGTGATGCGTTTTATTTGAGTAAATAATTGGGCTAGATAGTTATTGAGGTAATTACGTTGAAGTGGGAATGAGCAAAAATAATGTTCTTATTATCATAACTTTATCATTTTATTTTTGAGGCAACTAAGCTAGGAGTGTTAATAAAACAAACAAGCGATTTGATTGATTAATAATAGTATCTCTTCTTATCTGAATCGTTCTCTAGGAATCATCTCATTTCTCATTATTATATTTCATTGAAGTAATTATAATCGACAAATAATCTAATTTTGAATCCTTTTAGGTATCATATTTTAAAGAAGACGGTTTAGAGGTGGACAACGAAATGATCGAATCAGATTTAGGTAAAAAAAATCAACTCGATTTAACCCAATTAATTTAATTTCCTTTCAGAAAAAACCTTAGTTAATATGTTCTGGGTACAATTAACGGACATTTTAACGAACATCTTACACCGACAACTCGGGGCTGTAATAGTAGAGTTCTCCGTTAACGAATTGCTGTTAGACGAACCAGAGGAGATGAAGTAAAAATAACATTTTAAATTAGATTTCTTAAGACAATTTTAATTGTTATCTTTTTATTTTAGGTCTCATTCGAGGCAATTATATTTACGCGCGAACCGACTTTTAGACTCGATTTTATGCGCGGCCAAAACCTTTTTGGTCGAAAAAGATCATTTAACGATCGACGTGCCAAGTTTGAGCGTTGTATTTAAAAGTAGACCCCCGGGGACTCAACAGGGATCATTAGAAACCGTGCAAGGAGAAATTTCCGATTTGTCCACCTTAACTAGGTTAACCCAAGCGAATTTGTACGAAGATAAAAATTGTTTGATTGTTTATGGGCAAGTTAGGTTAAGGGATTTTAAAGTATGAAACAATTTTATTAATTTTTTCTTAATTTGATTTAATTGTTATTATTTTTTTAAGTTTATTTATCCTTATTATAAGGCGATTTATTCGGATTCAATTTCTGAGGGGAGCTTGAAATCGAGTATTTATAGGAGTAAAATTTTTTTGAAAATAACCTTGCAAAAGGAGCTGAGTAAATGTAACCCGCAAATTGATGTGGTTCAAGTTCGAACCGTAAAGTAAGTTATGATTCTTTTTAATCGAAACTTTATTAAAAATGAATGGGGTTATTAAATAATTGAGATTGTGCGAGGGGGAAAATGTCAAGGTTTTCTTTTTGAGTTAATCGCTTTTCTACGATCGGATATTTCTAATTTGCAAGCGGGAATCGATGATTATGGGCTGCATTAAGATAACTCGATTAGTTGCATCCCAGTAAATACGATCGATTTTACAAAATTGCTTCTTGAACCAAATTGAACCAAATAAAACCAAACAGAATCAAATTGAACCAAATAGAATCAAATTGAACCAAATAGAATCAAATAGAACCAAATAGAATCAAATACACACCCCCCCCAAATAAATTTTTTACCTCACTTACCGATCCATTGAAATAATTCGAATTGTTTTAGCGACATCGACATCGATATCTCAGGTTTGGGGGCTTTGAGTTGGCTCCGCGACAGGTTGAGGTCGTGGATTATTGGGAACCTTCGCAATAAAGCTCTTCCGCACCTTGAAGAAAAAATTAAGGAAGCTTTTAATCATGCCATTTCTATTACAGACTGTAAATCGTTAATTAGTTAACAAAAATTCGATTTCATACATTTTTTAGGTTTAACGTCAAATTTTGGATAAGAGATGGCGCTTTTGTTGGATGTTATTAAATTTAAAGTTTATTGTTTACTATTTTGTGTTAAATTTGAACACCTTAACCTATATGCATCATAAAAACAACTCGAATTGAATCTAATTTAGGTGTGTTTAGGTATTGGAAGTTGAAATGGTGCTCCTAAACTATCCCAAATCCTCTTTGATGCTTTAACCGTAAAGATTGACCCAAGAAGTACGTTTTTTTTTTAAATGGGATCGCTTCAAATTGAGTTCGAGTTACTTACAAGGTATTAAATTTAAATTTTAATTACGCTACGAGTTAATTGTTAATATTAATTAACATTAATTTTTTTTTTTCGAAGTTGGCAACAAAAATGTCACTATCTCATTACAAAACCATAAACTAACCTCAATTTTTAATAATACACCGTATAAATAAATAAAAACCGTTAATTTCGGTGATTTTAAAGATCTTTTTTGGATTTAAATCGGTTGAGTCGATAATTAACGATTTTTATTTTTAACCTTAAATTGGCAGATTCGAAAAAATTTATTTGTATTAATTTTTTTGTTGTACGTTTTAGTTTACGTTGAATTAATGTTTAAATAATAACTGAACAGCGGAAATGAGATAATTAAGAAAAGATTTGGCTAAAGAAAAAAATAAAAATTAATGTTTCGATTGATTTCAAAGTGAAGTTAGTCACGAAAAAAAATTATGACAGTTAAAAACGTCAAATTTTTAAAAAACGCGAAGAATTAAAAAGAGTTAAATGTTGAATTGATTTGAAGTGAGGTTAAAATCGGCTTATTTTAAGGATTTAGGTAAGAAGTTCACAAAAATCATGCTGCTTAAAACAGATTTGAAATGTGTCCAGAAAACCTGACTTTACCTTTGGAAGACTAGAAATGCTTCCCGAAAATTTCATACTGCTTTTCGAAGACTTAACGCTACTTTCGGAAGACTTGGACCTGGACGACTTGAAATGTTTCCAAAAGACTTGATGCTGCATTCAAGAGATTTGATGTCGCTTCCAGAAAACATGGATTGCTTCTAGAAGGCTAAATGTTGCCCTTTGAAGGCTTAGTACTGTTTTTCTTTTGCTTCCAAAAGACTTGAAATAGTTCCAAAAGACTTACACTGCGTCCAGAACATTTGATAGGCCCATATATTGTTTCCAAAAGACTTGTCAAAATAGAAAGAAGAAATGTTCAAAATACTTGTAATGCTTTAAAAGATTTAATACTGCTCCTAGAAGACTTGAAGTTCTTCCAGAAAACTTGATATTGCTTTTGGAAGACTTGAAATGCTTCCATAAGATTTCATACTGCTTTTCGAAGAATTTATATTACTTCAGAAGACTTGATACTGCTTACAGAAGACTTAATACTGCTTCCGGAAGACTTGACATTGCTTCCAAAAAATTTTATATGTTTCTAGAATGCTTGAACTTCTTTCAGAAAAGTCTATATAGCTTCTGAAAGACTTGTTGCTGCTTTTAGAAGAATTCTCATCTAGAGGCAGTATTCAATTTCTGGTAGCAAATCAAGTCTTCTAAATGCAATATCTAGTTTTCTGGAAGCAATATCAAGTCTTCCAGAAGCAGTATCAAGTTATCTGGAAACATTGTGAGTCATCTAGAAATATTTTAAGTCTTCTAGAATCAGTATCAGTTTTCTGGAAACATTTAAAGTCTTCTGGAAGCATTACCAAGATTTTTAAAAACAGTATCAAATCATGTAGAGACAGTATCCAGTCTCCTGGTAGAAAATCAAGTCTTTTGGATGCAATATCGGTCTTCTGGAAACATCGGCCTTCTAACAGTAACATTAAGTCTTCTGGATGCAGTTCAAGTCTTCCAGATCTAATATCAAGTCATCAAGAAGCATTGCAAGCCTTCTGGCAATATTTCAAGTCTTCTGGAAGCAACATCAAGTTTTGTAGAGATAGTATCTAATCAGCTAGAAGCAGTATTCAGTCTCCTGGTAAGAGATGAAGTTTTTTAGGTGCAATATCAAATTTTCCGGAAACACCTCAACTCTTGCAACAACAACATCAAATCTTCTGAAAGCATTGTAAGTCATCTAGAAGCATTGTAAGTCGTCTGGGGACATTTTTAATCTTCTAGAAAAAGCAGTATCAGTCTTCTGGAAACAATTCAAGTCTTCTGGGTGCAATATAAAGTTTTTTAGAGACAGTATCAAGTTATCTAGAAGCAGTATTCAACCTTCTGGTAGCAAGTTAAGTCTTCTAGATCCAATATCAAGCCTTCTGGACGCAATATCAAGTCTTTCAGAAGCAGTATCAAGTTATCTGGAAGCAATGCAAGTTTTCAGGAAACACCGTAAGTCATCTGAAAATATTTTAAGTCTTCTAGAATCAGTATCAGTGTTCTGGAAACAATTAAAGTTTTCTGGAAGCATTATCAAGATTTCTAGAAACAGTATCAAATCATGTTGAGGCAGTATCCAGTCTCCTCGTAGTGAATCAAGTATTCTAGATGCAATATCGGTCATCTGGAAGCACCTCAAGTCTTCTAACAGTGACATTAAGTCTTCTGGATGCAGTTCAAGTCTTCCAGATCTAATATCAAGTCATCTAGAAGCATTGCAAGTCTTCTGGCAATATTTCAAGTCTTCTGGAAGCAACATCAAGTTTTGTAGAGATAGTATCTAATCAGCTAGAAGCAGTATTCAGTCTCCTGGTAAGAGATGAAGTTTTTTAGGTGCAATATCAAATTTGCCGGAAACACCTCAACTCTTGCAACAACAACATCAAATCTTCTGAAAGCATTGTAACTCATCTAGAAGCATTGTAAGTCGTCTGGGGACATTTTTAGTCTTCTAGAAAAAGCAGTATCAGTCTTCTGGAAACAATTCAAGTCTTCTGGGTGCAATATAAAGTTTTTTAGAGACAGTATCAAGTTATCTAGAAGCAGTATTCAACCTTCTGGTAGCAAGTTAAGTCTTCTAGATCCAATATCAAGCCTTCTGGAAGCAATATCAAGTCTTTCAGAAGCAGTATCAAGTTATCTGGAAGCAATGCAAGTTTTCAGGAAACACCGTAAGTCATCTGAAAATATTTTAAGTCTTCTAGAATCAGTATCAGTGTTCTGGAAACATTTAAAGTTTTCTGGAAGCGTTATCAAGATTTCTAGAAACAGTATCAAATCATGTTGAGGCAGTATCCAGTCTCCTCGTAATGAATCAAGTATTCTAGATGCCATATCGGTCTTCTGGAAGCACCTCAAGTATTCTAACAGTGACATTAAGTCTTCTGGATGCAGTTCAAGTCTTCCAGATCTAATATCAAGTCATCTAGAAGCATTGCAAGCCTTCTGGCAATATTTCAAGTCTTCTGGAAGCAACATCAAGTTTTGTAGAGATAGTATCTAATCAGCTAGAAGCAGTATTCAGTCTCCTGGTAAGAGATGAAGTTTTTTAGGTGCAATATCAAATTTTCCGGAAACACCTCAACTCTTGCAACAACAACATCAAATCTTCTGAAAGCATTGTAAGTCATCTAGAAGCATTGTAAGTCGTCTGGGGACATTTTTAATCTTCTAGAAAAAGCAGTATCAGTCTTCTGGAAACAATTCAAGTCTTCTGGGTGCAATATAAAGTTTTTTAGAGACAGTATCAAGTTATCTAGAAGCAGTATTCAACCTTCTGGTAGCAAGTTAAGTCTTCTAGATCCAATGTCAAGTCTTCTGGAAGCAATATCAAGTCTTTCAGAAGCAGTATCAAGTTATCTGGAAGCAATGCAAGTTTTCAGGAAACACCGTGAGTCATCTGAAAATATTTTAAGTCTTCTAGAATCAGTATCAGTGTTCTGGAAACAATTAAAGTTTTCTGGAAGCATTATCAAGATTTCTAGAAACAGTATCAAATCATGTTGAGGCAGTATCCAGTCTCCTCGTAATGAATCAAGTATTCTAGATGCCATATCGGTCTTCTGGAAGCACCTCAAGTATTCTAACAGTGACATTAAGTCTTCTGGATGCAGTTCAAGTCTTCCAGATCTAATATCAAGTCATCTAGAAGCATTGCAAGTCTTCTGGCAATATTTGAAGTCTTCTGAAAGCAACATCAAGTTTTGTAGAGATAGTATCTAATCAGCTAGAAGCAGTACTCAGTCTCCTGGTAAGAGATGAAGTTTTTTAGGTGCAATATCAAATTTTCCGAAAACACCTCAACTCTTGTAACAACAACATCAAATCTTCTGGAAGCATTGTAAGTCATCTAGAAGCATTGTAAGTCATCTGAAGACATTTTTAGTCTTCTAGAAAAAGCTGTATCAGTCTTCTGGAAACAATTCAAGTCTTCTGGGTGCAATATAAAATTTTTTAGAGACAGTATCAAGTTGTCTAGAGGCAGTATTCAATTTTCTGGTAGCAAATTAAGTCTTCTAGATGCAATGTCTAGTCTTCTGGAAGCAATATCAAGTCTTTCAGAAGCAGTATCACGTCATCTGGAAGCATTGCAAGATTTCTGGAAACATTGTAAGTCATCTGAAAATATTTCAAGTCCTCTAGAATCAGTATCAGTGTTCTGGAAACATTTAAAGTCTTCCGGAAGCATTATCAAGATTTCTAGAAAGAGTATCAAATCATGTAGAGGCAGTATCCAGTCTCCTGGTAATAAATCAAGTCTTCTAAATGCAATATCGGTCTTCTGGAAGCACCTCAATTCTTCTAACAGAAACATTTTCAACAGTTTTCTAGAAGCAGTTCAAGTCTTCCAGATCCAATGTCAAGTCATCTGGAAGCATTTCAAGTCTTCTGAAAACATTCAAGTCTTCTGGAAGCAACATCAAGTTTTCTAGAGATAGTATCAAGTCAGCTAGAAGCAGTATTTAGTTTCCTGGTAACAGATGCAGATTTTTTGATACAATATCAAGTCTTTCAGAAACACCCCAACTCTTCTAACAACAACATTAAATATTCTGGAAGCATTGTAAGTCATCTGGAGACATTTTTAGTCTTCTATAAAAAGCAGTATCAGTCTTCTGGAAACAATTCAAGTCTTCTGGGTGCAATATAAAGTTTTTTGGAGACAGTATCAAGTTGTCTAGAGGCAGTATTTAACTTTCTGGTAGCAAATTAAGTCTTCTAGATGCAATATCTAGTCTTCTGGAAGCAATATCAAGCCTTTCAGAAGCAGTATCACGTCATCTGGAAGCATTGCAAATTTCCTGGAAACATTGTAAGTCATCTGGAAACATTTCAAGTCTTCTGAAAGCAATGTCAAGTTTTTTAGAAACAGTATCAAATTATCTAGAGGCAGTATTCAGTCTTCTGGCAGCAAATCAAGTCTTCTAGATACAATATCTAGTCTTCCGCAAGCAATATTAAGCTTTTCAGGAGCAGTATGGAGTCTTCTGGAAGAATTTCAAGTCTTCTGACAACATTGTAAGTCGTCTGGAAACATTTCAAGTCTTCTGGAAACAATATCAAGTTGTCTAGAACCAGTATCAAATCATCTAGAGGCAGTATTTAGCCTCTTGGTAACAAATCAAATCCTCTAGATGCAATCTCAAGTCTTCTAGAAGTACCTCAAGTCTTCGAACAGTAATATTAAGTCTTCTAGATGCATTCGTAGTAAGCCATCTGGAAATACTTCGAGTCTTCTAGAAGCAACATCAAGTTGTTTAAAGATAGTATCAAGTCAGCTAGAGACAGCTGACTTGCAATTCTTCTACAAGCATTGCAAATTATCCGGAAATATTTTAAGTCTTCTAGAAGCAGTATCAGTTTTCTGGAAGCAATGTCAAGTTTTTTAGAAACAGTATCAAATCATCTAGAGGCAGTATTCAGTCTTCTGGGAGCAAATCAAGACTTCTAGATGTGAAATCAAGTTTTCTGGGATCATCTCAAGACTTCTAACAGCAACATCAAGTCTTTTAGAAGTATTGTAAGTCTAGAAGTACTGTAAGTTATCTGGAAATATTTCAAGTTTTCTGGAAGCAATACCATAAGTATCGGATGGCAGGGAACATTTTGAGGTACAAGCGAATATTTATGAGCATGATGTAAGGAACAAGAATAAAATGTACAACAATTATTGCCGTTTATCCAAAATACAGCTTGGGTCAGCATCTTTAGTATCATCATAACCATTAATGATTTAACTTTAATTTGTCAAACTTTGTTAATAATGAAGGACATCTTCTTCTGTTGCTTCAACTTTGAATGTGGTAATTTAAATTTCGATTTAAAATTGCATGAATGTATCATTTTTCAAAAATTGGCCTTGTTTGAGTGTATCATAACCGCTATCATTATTCCTTTTGGTCTGCTTGAGAAGAGGTTGGTCATATTATTACGAAAAAATTGCTTGAAATGGTCTAAAAACTGTTGGCAGAAACAAACACTGGCTATACTTTGTTTGAAACACTATAACTGAGATGGTATGCCCCAAATTGTCCAAAAACTCATGATTGAAACAGATACTGTCTATATAGGTCCATATACTGTTTGAATTAATCTAAAAACAGTTGGCAGAAGACTAAATACAGTTGGCAGAAGATGAATAATATCTTCAAAAGTGTAAATATGATCTCAAATTGTCCAAAAACTGTTGTCCAGAAACAGATACTGGTTATAAAAGTCATTATATTGCTTGAAATAACCTAAAAACTGCTGGCAGAAGACTAAATACAGTTGACAGAAGATGAATAATATCTTCAAAAGTGTAAATATGATCTCAAATTGTCCAAAAACTGTTGTCCAGAAACAGATACTGGTTATAAAAGTCATTATATTGCTTGAAATAATTTAAAAACTGCTGGCAGAAGACTAAATACAGTTGGCAGAAGATGAATAATATCTTCAAAAGTGTAAATATGATCTCAAATTGTCCAAAAACTGTTGTCCAGAAACAGATACTGCTTATAAAAGCCATTATATTGCTTGAAATAATTTAAGAACTGCTGGCAGAAGACTAAATACAGTTGACAGAAGATGAATAATATCTTCAAAAGTGTAAATATGATCTCAAATTGTCCAAAAACTGTTGTCCAGAAACAGATACTGGTTATAAAAGTCATTATATTACTTGAAATAATCTAAAAACTGCTGGCAGAAGACTAAATACAGTTGGCAGAAGATGAATAATATCTTCAAAAGTGTAAATATGATCTCAAATTGTCCAAAAACTGTTGTCCAGAAACAGATACTGCTTATAAAAGTCATTATATTGCTTGAAATAATTTAAAAACTGCTGGCAGAAGACTAAATACAGTTGACAGAAGATGAATAATATCTTCAAAAGTGTAAATATGATCTCAAATTGTCCAAAAACTGTTGTCCAGAAACAGATACTGGTTACAAAAGTCATTATATTACTTGAAATAATCTAAAAACTGCTGGCAGAAGACTAAATACAGTTGACAGAAGATGAATAATATCTTCAAAAGTGTAAATATGATCTCAAATTGTCCAAAAACTGTTGTCCAGAAACAGATACTGCTTATAAAAGTCATTATATTGCTTGAAATAATTTAAAAACTGCTGGCAGAAGACTAAATACAGTTGACAGAAGATGAATAATATCTTCAAAAGTGTAAATATGATCTCAAATTGTCCAAAAACTGTTGTCCAGAAACAGATACTGGTTATAAAAGTCATTATATTACTTGAAATAATCTAAAAACTGCTGGCAGAAGACTAAATACAGTTGACAGAAGATGAATAATATCTTCAAAAGTGTAAATATGATCTCAAATTGTCCAAAAACTGTTGTCCAGAAACAGATACTGCTTATAAAAGTCATTATATTGCTTGAAATAATTTAAAAACTGCTGGCAGAAGACTAAATACAGTTGACAGAAGATGAATAATATCTTCAAAAGTGTAAATATGATCTCAAATTGTCCAAAAACTGTTGTCCAGAAACAGATACTGGTTATAAAAGTCATTATATTACTTGAAATAATCTAAAAACTGCTGGCAGAAGACTAAATACAGTTGGCAGAAGATGAATAATATCTTCAAAAGTGTAAATATGATCTCAAATTGTCCAAAAACTGTTGTCCAGAAACAGATACTGGTTATAAAAGTCATTATATTACTTGAAATAATCTAAAAACTGCTGGCAGAAGACTAAATACAGTTGGCAGAAGATGAATAATATCTTCAAAAGTGTAAATATGATCTCAAATTGTCCAAAAACTGTTGTCCAGAAACAGATACTGCTTATAAAAGTCATTATATTGCTTGAAATAATTTAAAAACTGCTGGCAGAAGACTAAATACAGTTGACAGAAGATGAATAATATCTTCAAAAGTGTAAATATGATCTCAAATTGTCCAAAAACTGTTGTCCAGAAACAGATACTGGTTACAAAAGTCATTATATTACTTGAAATAATCTAAAAACTGCTGGCAGAAGACTAAATACAGTTGACAGAAGATGAATAATATCTTCAAAAGTGTAAATATGATCTCAAATTGTCCAAAAACTGTTGTCCAGAAACAGATACTGCTTATAAAAGTCATTATATTGCTTGAAATAATTTAAAAACTGCTGGCAGAAGACTAAATACAGTTGACAGAAGATGAATAATATCTTCAAAAGTGTAAATATGATCTCAAATTGTCCAACAACTGTTGTCCAGAAACAGATACTGGTTATAAAAGTCATTATATTACTTGAAATAATCTAAAAACTGCTGGCAGAAGACTAAATACAGTTGGCAGAAGATGAATAATATCTTCAAAAGTGTAAATATGATCTCAAATTGTCCAAAAACTGTTGTCCAGAAACAGATACTGCTTATAAAAGTCATTATATTGCTTGAAATAATCTAAAAACTGCTGGCAGAAGACTAAATACAGTTGACAGAAGATGAATAATATCTTCAAAAGTGTAAATATGATCTCAAATTGTCCAAAAGCTGTTGTCCAGAAACAGATACTGGTTATAAAAGTCATTATATTGCTTGAAATAATTTAAAAACTGCTGGCAGAAGACTAAATACAGTTGACAGAAGATGAATAATATCTTCAAAAGTGTAAATATGATCTCAAATTGTCCAAAAACTGTTGTCCAGAAACAGATACTGCTTATAAAAGTCATTATATTGCTTGAAATAATTTAAAAACTGCTGGCAGAAGACTAAATACAGTTGACAGAAGATGAATAATATCTTCAAAAGTGTAAATATGATCTCAAATTGTCCAAAAACTGTTGTCCAGAAACAGATACTGGTTACAAAAGTCATTATATTACTTGAAATAATCTAAAAACTGCTGGCAGAAGACTAAATACAGTTGACAGAAGATGAATAATATCTTCAAAAGTGTAAATATGATCTCAAATTGTCCAAAAACTGTTGTCCAGAAACAGATACTGGTTATAAAAGTCATTATATTACTTGAAATAATCTAAAAACTGCTGGCAGAAGACTAAATACAGTTGACAGAAGATGAATAATATCTTCAAAAGTGTAAATATGATCTCAAATTGTCCAAAAACTGTTGTCCAGAAACAGATACTGGTTACAAAAGTCATTATATTACTTGAAATAATCTAAAAACTGCTGGCAGAAGACTAAATACAGTTGACAGAAGATGAATAATATCTTCAAAAGTGTAAATATGATCTCAAATTGTCCAAAAACTGTTGTCCAGAAACAGATACTGGTTACAAAAGTCATTATATTACTTGAAATAATCTAAAAACTGCTGGCAGAAGACTAAATACAGTTGACAGAAGATGAATAATATCTTCAAAAGTGTAAATATGATCTCAAATTGTCCAAAAACTGTTGTCCAGAAACAGATACTGGTTATAAAAGTCATTATATTACTTGAAATAATCTAAAAACTGCTGGCAGAAGACTAAATACAGTTGACAGAAGATGAATAATATCTTCAAAAGTGTAAATATGATCTCAAATTGTCCAAAAACTGTTGTCCAGAAACAGATACTGGTTACAAAAGTCATTATATTACTTGAAATAATCTAAAAACTGCTGGCAGAAGACTAAATACAGTTGACAGAAGATGAATAATATCTTCAAAAGTGTAAATATGATCTCAAATTGTCCAAAAACTGTTGTCCAGAAACAGATACTGCTTATAAAAGTCATTATATTGCTTGAAATAATTTAAGAACTGCTGGCAGAAGACTAAATACAGTTGACAGAAGATGAATAATATCTTCAAAAGTGTAAATATGATCTCAAATTGTCCAAAAACTGTTGTCCAGAAACAGATACTGCTTATAAAAGTCATTATATTGCTTGAAATAATCTAAAAACTGCTGGCAGAAGACTAAATACAGTTAACAGAAGATGAATAATATCTTCAAAAGTGTAAATATGATCTCAAATTGTCCAAAAACTGTTGTCCAGAAACAGATACTGGTTATAAAAGTCATTATATTGCTTGAAATAATCTAAAAACTGCTGGCAGAAGACTAAATACAGTTGACAGAAGATGAATAATATCTTCAAAAGTGTAAATATGATCTCAAATTGTCCAAAAACTGTTGTCCAGAAACAGATACTGCTTATAAAAGTCATTATATTGCTTGAAATAATTTAAGAACTGCTGGCAGAAGACTAAATACAGTTGACAGAAGATGAATAATATCTTCAAAAGTGTAAATATGATCTCAAATTGTCCAAAAACTGTTGTCCAGAAACAGATACTGCTTATAAAAGTCATTATATTGCTTGAAATAATCTAAAAACTGCTGGCAGAAGACTAAATACAGTTAACAGAAGATGAATAATATCTTCAAAAGTGTAAATATGATCTCAAATTGTCCAAAAACTGTTGTCCAGAAACAGATACTGGTTATAAAAGTCATTATATTGCTTGAAATAATCTAAAAACTGCTGGCAGAAGACTAAATACAGTTGACAGAAGATGAATAATATCTTCAAAAGTGTAAATATGATCTCAAATTGTCCAAAAACTGTTGTCCAGAAACAGATACTGCTTATAAAAGTCATTATATTGCTTGAAATAATTTAAGAACTGCTGGCAGAAGACTAAATACAGTTGACAGAAGATGAATAATATCTTCAAAAGTGTAAATATGATCTCAAATTGTCCAAAAACTGTTGTCCAGAAACAGATACTGGTTACAAAAGTCATTATATTACTTGAAATAATCTAAAAACTGCTGGCAGAAGACTAAATACAGTTGACAGAAGATGAATAATATCTTCAAAAGTGTAAATATGATCTCAAATTGTCCAAAAACTGTTGTCCAGAAACAGATACTGGTTATAAAAGTCATTATATTACTTGAAATAATCTAAAAACTGCTGGCAGAAGACTAAATACAGTTGACAGAAGATGAATAATATCTTCAAAAGTGTAAATATGATCTCAAATTGTCCAAAAACTGTTGTCCAGAAACAGATACTGGTTACAAAAGTCATTATATTACTTGAAATAATCTAAAAACTGCTGGCAGAAGACTAAATACAGTTGACAGAAGATGAATAATATCTTCAAAAGTGTAAATATGATCTCAAATTGTCCAAAAACTGTTGTCCAGAAACAGATACTGCTTATAAAAGTCATTATATTGCTTGAAATAATTTAAGAACTGCTGGCAGAAGACTAAATACAGTTGACAGAAGATGAATAATATCTTCAAAAGTGTAAATATGATCTCAAATTGTCCAAAAACTGTTGTCCAGAAACAGATACTGCTTATAAAAGTCATTATATTGCTTGAAATAATCTAAAAACTGCTGGCAGAAGACTAAATACAGTTAACAGAAGATGAATAATATCTTCAAAAGTGTAAATATGATCTCAAATTGTCCAAAAACTGTTGTCCAGAAACAGATACTGGTTATAAAAGTCATTATATTGCTTGAAATAATCTAAAAACTGCTGGCAGAAGACTAAATACAGTTGACAGAAGATGAATAATATCTTCAAAAGTGTAAATATGATCTCAAATTGTCCAAAAACTGTTGTCCAGAAACAGATACTGCTTATAAAAGTCATTATATTGCTTGAAATAATTTAAGAACTGCTGGCAGAAGACTAAATACAGTTGACAGAAGATGAATAATATCTTCAAAAGTGTAAATATGATCTCAAATTGTCCAAAAACTGTTGTCCAGAAACAGATACTGCTTATAAAAGTCATTATATTGCTTGAAATAATCTAAAAACTGCTGGCAGAAGACTAAATACAGTTAACAGAAGATGAATAATATCTTCAAAAGTGTAAATATGATCTCAAATTGTCCAAAAACTGTTGTCCAGAAACAGATACTGGTTATAAAAGTCATTATATTGCTTGAAATAATCTAAAAACTGCTGGCAGAAGACTAAATACAGTTGACAGAAGATGAATAATATCTTCAAAAGTGTAAATATGATCTCAAATTGTCCAAAAACTGTTGTCCAGAAACAGATACTGCTTATAAAAGTCATTATATTGCTTGAAATAATTTAAGAACTGCTGGCAGAAGACTAAATACAGTTGACAGAAGATGAATAATATCTTCAAAAGTGTAAATATGATCTCAAATTGTCCAAAAACTGTTGTCCAGAAACAGATACTGGTTACAAAAGTCATTATATTACTTGAAATAATCTAAAAACTGCTGGCAGAAGACTAAATACAGTTGACAGAAGATGAATAATATCTTCAAAAGTGTAAATATGATCTCAAATTGTCCAAAAACTGTTGTCCAGAAACAGATACTGGTTATAAAAGTCATTATATTACTTGAAATAATCTAAAAACTGCTGGCAGAAGACTAAATACAGTTGACAGAAGATGAATAATATCTTCAAAAGTGTAAATATGATCTCAAATTGTCCAAAAACTGTTGTCCAGAAACAGATACTGGTTATAAAAGTCATTATATTGCTTGAAATAACCTAAAAACTGCTGGCAGAAGACTAAATACAGTTGACAGAAGATGAATAATATCTTCAAAAGTGTAAATATGATCTCAAATTGTCCAAAAACTGTTGTCCAGAAACAGATACTGGTTATAAAAGTCATTATATTGCTTGAAATAACCTAAAAACTGCTGGCAGAAGACTAAATACAGTTGACAGAAGATGAATAATATCTTCAAAAGTGTAAATATGATCTCAAATTGTCCAAAAACTGTTGTCCAGAAACAGATACTGGTTATAAAAGTCATTATATTGCTTGAAATAACCTAAAAACTGCTGGCAGAAGACTAAATACAGTTGACAGAAGATGAATAATATCTTCAAAAGTGTAAATATGATCTCAAATTGTCCAAAAACTGTTGTCCAGAAACAGATACTGGTTATAAAAGTCATTATATTGCTTGAAATAATCTAAAAACTGCTGGCAGAAGACTAAATACAGTTGACAGAAGATGAATAATATCTTCAAAAGTGTAAATATGATCTCAAATTGTCCAAAAACTGTTGTCCAGAAACAGATACTGCTTATAAAAGTCATTATATTGCTTGAAATAATCTAAAAACTGCTGGCAGAAGACTAAATACAGTTGACAGAAGATGAATAATATCTTCAAAAGTGTAAATATGATCTCAAATTGTCCAAAAATTGTTGTCCAGAAACAGATACTGGTTATAAAAGTCATTATATTACTTGAAATAATCTAAAAACTGCTGGCAGAAGACTAAATACAGTTGACAGAAGATGAATAATATCTTCAAAAGTGTAAATATGATCTCAAATTGTCCAAAAATTGTTGTCCAGAAACAGATACTGGTTATAAAAGTCATTATATTACTTGAAATAATCTAAAAACTGCTGGCAGAAGACTAAATACAGTTGACAGAAGATGAATAATATCTTCAAAAGTGTAAATATGATCTCAAATTGTCCAAAAACTGTTGTCCAGAAACAGATACTGGTTATAAAAGTCATTATATTGCTTGAAATAATCTAAAAACTGCTGGCAGAAGACTAAATACAGTTGACAGAAGATGAATAATATCTTCAAAAGTGTAAATATGATCTCAAATTGTCCAAAAACTGTTGTCCAGAAACAGATACTGGTTATAAAAGTCATTATATTACTTGAAATAATCTAAAAACTGCTGGCAGAAGACTAAATACAGTTGGCAGAAGATGAATAATATCTTCAAAAGTGTAAATATAATCTCAAATTGTCCAAAAACTGTTCGAAAACGCACATCTAAACGCTAATCTTTCTTATTCTAGGTCTAGAGTTAGTTCTAGTTTTATTTTAATATACTTATAAAATTCAAGATCAAAATTAAATACCCAATTTTTTAAAATTCCATCTCAATTAGACATTTTACAAAACTTAATAATATATATTAACTTAATAATTAAACGTCAAATTTCAAAAAAATTAGATAACCCCACAAAAGATGGCGTTACTTCGACGTTATTAAATTCTAAATTATTTACTTTTTTATATTAAATCCAACCACCTTATGTACATCATAAAAACAATTAAAATTAATCCCAATTTATGCATTTAGAACTAAAAATGAAAGCAAAGAGTTTAATTAAAATCAAATTTATTTTTACCAATTATAAATAAGAGATGACGCAATTAAATTGAAAACATGAACATTTTATTGTTTAATTAATAATTTGTTTACTAGAAAACGTTGAAAATATCCGTATCGATCTGCTTTTATTTTCAGTGCGTTTCCCCTCCGAAATTGACAGAAATGATTTATGGTAACTCATTTGGGTTGGCGCGGTTGAATAATCAGCGTAAATAATAGATGGCGCAAAATAACACGATTACATCATTGATTGAAACATTTATTAACTCGAAAAGAAACCCTTTCTCTACATGTTATGGATATCCAAGAAGAGATTTCGTGCCATCCCTCGTATTCCCTCCTAAATATAAAACGCTCAATACCACCTTACACCCAGTTTGAATAAATCACGTGAAGATTTATTTGGGTTTAACACGTTACAATGAAGGTATGTTACATATCATTATTTTTAATTTGATTTTTTTTTTTTAATTTGAATCAATCGAAAAATTAATTTGAATTAATCGAAACAATAAGTTGAATCAATCGAAACATAATTTTGAATCAATCGAAACATTAATTTGACGTCTCAAAAATTGGTTAAGTCAAATTAATTTATTTAGTTAATTAAAAAAATTATAATAAATCAGTATTTTATTTATTATTCATTATAATTATAAATTAGTCGAAATATTAATTTGAATCAATCGAAACATTATTTTGAATCAATCGAAGCATTAATTTGACGTCTCAAAACTGGATTAGATCAAATTAATTTATTTAGTTAATTAAAAAAATTATAATAAATCAATATTTTATTTATTATTCATTATAATTATAAATTAGTCGAGATATTAATTTGAATCAATCGAAACATTATTTTGAATCAATCGAAGCATTAATTTGACGTCTCAAAAATGGATTAGGTCAAATTAATTTATTTAGTTAATTAAAAAAATTATAATAAATCAATATTTTATTTATTATTCATTATAATTATAAATTAGTCGAGATATTAATTTGAATCAATCGAAACATTATTTTGAATCAATCGAAGCATTAATTTGACGTCTCAAAAATGGATTAGGTCAAATTAATTTATTTAGTTAATTAAAAAAATTATAATAAATCAATATTTTATTTATTATTCATTATAATTATAAATTAGTCGAGATATTAATTTGAATCAATCGAAACATTATTTTGAATCAATCGAAGCATTAATTTGACGTCTCAAAAATGGATTAGGTCAAATTAATTTATTTAGTTAATTAAAAAAAAAATAATTTAAGTATAAATTTAAATTAATTTAAGAAATTGTTGATATAAAACTAACTAAGATAATTAAATGAGAAAATTAAGTTTATTAAAGAATCTAATTTGACTCGAATGGTGAAATGTCAAATTAACGTTTAGTTTAAAGCGTTGTTGATTTAATGAAATATTTCTTAATTTTCTTAATTAAAGATTAAAATTAAGAAAGATTTTAATTAAGATTCATAAAAATTTATTAATTTTATACAAAAAGTACAAAGAGATGAAGAAAAATTGAATTCATTTTGAGGTAAGCAAACCTAACCTAACTTTTAGTTGTCAAATTTTATGATTTATTTTAATTTATTTATTTATTTATTTTAACATTTATAATTATGTCGGCCGTTTAGGATGATTTTTCAAGCGATTAGGTCACTTGTAATGTCAACTTAACGTTTGGTACTATGTTGGTAGAACTTGGAAGCTTCTAGTTAAATTTTATTTCCAATTTTGTACTTTTAACGTTACCTTATTACAAATATAGATGGATAAATTAGCTGATTATGATAAATCTTCCCAAAAATGTATCTTCCTAATATTTAATTTAGTAATTAATTTTCGTTTGGTTACATTTAGGATAAAAAATGTAAGTTGCCGGATTGTTGTTGCTAAGCAACCGAGCGCGTTTCAACAATGATTAAGGAAGTGTCAAAAAAGTTTCAAGATTTTTTATCAAAATCAAAGGATTTTTAACGAATTCAACCAAGTTTTTGATCTAAATTTAAGGTATTTATTATAAATTTTATCATTTTAATCCCTTTTTAAGCAAACTTAACCTCGCGGTAAAACCGCATTAGGAATTTTTTTGGTTGTTTTAAACGAGTTTGACTTAAAAATTTCGATAAATCTTCTTAGTTAATGATAAAACCAAGAAAATTTGTCTTCCTAATATTTAATTATTTAATTTAGTAATTAATTTTCGTTTGGTTACATTTAGGATAAAAAATTTAAGTTGCCGGATTGCCGTTGCTAAGCAACCCAGGTCATTTTTCAAGCGATTAGGTCACTTGTAATGTCAAATTTGACGTTTGGTACTATGTTGGTAGAACTTGGAAGCTTCTAATTAAATTTTATTTCCAATTTTGTACTTTTAACATTAACTTATTACGAATACGGATGAATAAATTAGCTGATTATGATAAATCAACAGGAAATCGGCCGCTCTGGGTCATTTTTCAAGCGATTAGGTCACTTGTAATGTCAAATTTGACGTTTGGTACTATGTTGGTAGAACTTGGAAGCTTCTAATTAAATTTTATTTCCAATTTTGCACTTTTAACATTAACTTATTACCAATATAGATGGATAAATTCGCTGATTATGATAAATCAACAAGAAATCGGCCGTTTTGGGCCATTTTTCAAGCGATTAGGTCACTTGTACTGTCAAATTTGACGTTTGGTACTATGTTGGTACAACTTGGAAGCTTCTAATTAAATTTTATTTCCAATTTTGTACTTTTAACATTAACTTATTACGAATACGGATGGATAAATTAGCTGATTATGATAAATCAACAAGAAATCGGGCGTTTTGGGTCATTTTTCAAGCGATTAGGTCACTTGTAATGTCAAATTTAACGTTTGGTATAATGTTGGTACAACTTGGAAGCTTCCAATTATATTTTATTTCCAATTTTGTACTTTTAACATTAACTTATTACGAATACGGATGGATAAATTAGCTGATTATGATAAATCAACAAGAAATCGGCCGTTTTGGGTCATTTTTCAAGCGATTAGGTCGCTTGTAATGTCAAATTTGACGTTTGGTACAATGTTAGTAGACTTGGAAGCTTCCAATTATATTTTATTTCCAATTTTGTACTTTTAACATTAACTTATTACGAATACGGATGGATAAATTAGCTGATTATGATAAATCAACAAGAAATCGGCCGTTTTGGGCCATTTTTCAAGCGATTAGGTCACTTGTAATGTCAAATTTGACGTTTGGTACTATGTTGGTACAACTTGGAAGCTTCTAATTAAATTTTATTTCCAATTTTGTACTTTTAACATTAACTTATTACGAATACGGATGGATAAATTAGCTGATTATGATAAATCAACAAGAAATCGGCCGTTTTGGGTCATTTTTCAAGCGATTAGGTCGCTTGTAATGTCAAATTTGACGTTTGGTACAATGTTAGTAGACTTGGAAGCTTCCAATTATATTTTATTTCCAATTTTGTACTTTTAACATTAACTTATTACGAATACGGATGGATAAATTAGCTGATTATGATAAATCAACAAGAAATCGGCCGTTTTGGGCCATTTTTCAAGCGATTAGGTCACTTGTAATGTCAAATTTGACGTTTGGTACTATGTTGGTACAACTTGGAAGCTTCAAATTAAATTTTATTTCCAATTTTGTACTTTTAACATTAACTTATTACGAATACGGATGGATAAATTAGCTGATTATGATAAATCAACAGGAAATCGGCCGTTTTGGGTCATTTTTCACGCGATTAGGCCACTTGTAATGTCAAATTTGACGTTTGATACTATGTTGGTAGGACTTGGAAGCTTCTAATTAAATTTTATTTCCAATTTTTTACTTTTAACATTAACTTATTACGAATACGGATGGATAAATTAGCTGGTTATGATAAATCAACAAGAAATCGGGCGTTTTGGGTCATTTTTCAAACGATTAGGTCACTTGTAATGTCAAATTTGACGTTTGATACTATGTTGGTAGGACTTGGAAGCTTCTAATTAAATTTTATTTCCAATTTTTTACTTTTAACATTAACTTATTACGAATACGGATGGATAAATTAGCTGGTTATGATAAATCAACAAGAAATCGGGCGTTTTGGGTCATTTTTCAAACGATTAGGTCACTTGTAATGTCAAATTTGACGTTTGATACTATGTTGGTAGAACTTGGAAGCTTCTAGTTAAATTTCATTTCCAATTTTGTACTTTTAACATTAACTTATTACGAATACGGATGGATAAATTAGCTGATTATGATAAATCAACAGGAAATCGGCCGTTTTGGGTCATTTTTCAAGCGATTAGGTCACTTGTAATGTCAAATTTGACATTTGGTACAATGTTGGTAGAACTTGGAAGCTTCTAATTAAATTTTATTTCCAATTTTGTGCTTTTAACATTAACTTATTACGAATACGGATGGATAAATTAGCTGATTATGATAAATCAACAGGAAATCGGCCGTTTTGGGTCATTTTTCAAGCGATTAGGTCACTTGTAATGTCAAATTTAACGTTTGGTACTATGTTGGTACAACTTGGAAGCTTCTCATTAAATTTTATTTCCAATTTTGTACTTTTAACATTAACTTACTACGAATACGGATGAATAAATTAGCTGATTATGATAAATCAACAAGAAATCGGCCGTTTTGGGTCATTTTTCAAGCGATTAGGTCACTTGTAATGTCAAAATTGACGTTTGGTACTATGTTGGTACAACTTGGAAGCTTCTCATTAAATTTTATTTCCAATTTTGTACTTTTAACATTAACTTACTACGAATACGGATGAATAAATTAGCTGATTATGATAAATCAACAAGAAATCGGCCGTTTTGGGTCATTTTTCAAGCGATTAGGTCACTTGTAATGTCAAAATTGACGTTTGGTACTATGTTGGTACAACTTGGAAGCTTCTCATTAAATTTTATTTCCAATTTTGTACTTTTAACATTAACTTACTACGAATACGGTTGAATAAATTAGCTGATTATGATAAATCAACAAGAAATCGGCCGTTTTGGGTCATTTTTCAAGCGATTAGGTCACTTGTAATGTCAAAATTGACGTTTGGTACTATGTTGGTACAACTTGGAAGCTTCTAATTAAATTTTATTTCCAATTTTGTACTTTTAACATTAACTTACTACGAATACGAATGAATAAATTAGCTGATTATGATAAATCAACAAGAAATCGGCCGTTTTGGGTCATTTTTCAAGCGATTAGGTCACTTGTAATGTCAAATTTGACGTTTGGTACTATGTTGATAGAACTTGGAAGCTTCTAATTAAATTTTATTTCCAATTTTGTACTTTTAACATTAACTTATTACGAATACGGATGAATAAATTAGCTGATTATGATAAATCAACAAGAAATCGGCCGTTTTGGGTCATTTTTCAAGCGATTAGGTCACTTGTAATGTCAAATTTGACGTTTGGTACTATGTTGGTACAACTTGAAAGCTTCTAATTAAATTTTATTTCCAATTTTGTACTTTTAACATTAACTTACTACGAATACGGATGAATAAATTAGCTGATTATGATAAATCAACAAGAAATCGGCCGTTTTGGGTCATTTTTCAAACGATTAGGTCACTTGTAATGTCAAATTTGACGTTTGGTACTATGTTGGTACAACTTGGAAGCTTCCAATTATATTTTATTTCCAATTTTGTACTTTTAACATTAACTTATTACCAATATAGATGGATAAATTCGCTGATTATGATAAATCAACAAGAAATCGGCCGTTTTGGGCCATTTTTCAAGCGATTAGGCCACTTGTAATGCCAAATTTGACGTTTGATACTATGTTGGTAGAACTTGGAAGCTTCTAATTAAATTTTATTTCCAATTTTGTACTTTTAACATTAACTTATTACCAATATAGATGGATAAATTCGCTGATTATGATAAATCAACAAGAAATCGGCCGTTTTGGGCCATTTTTCAAGCGATTAGGCCACTTGTAATGCCAAATTTGACGTTTGGTACTATGTTGATAGAACTTGGAAGCTTCTAATTAAATTTTATTTCCAATTTTGTACTTTTAACATTAACTTATTGCCAATATAGATGGATAAATTCGCTGATTATGATAAATCAACAAGAAATCGGCCGTTTTGGGCCATTTTTCAAGCGATTAGGTCACTTGTAATGTCAAATTTGACGTTTGGTACTATGTTGGTACAACTTGGAAGCTTCTAATTAAATTTTATTTCCAATTTTGTACTTTTAACATTAACTTATTACGAATACGGATGGATAAATTAGCTGGTTATGATAAATCAACAAGAAATCGGGCGTTTTGGGTCATTTTTCAAACGATTAGGTCACTTGTAATGTCAAATTTGACGTTTGGTACTATGTTGATAGAACTTGGCAGCTTCTAATTAAATTTTATTTCCAATTTTGTACTTTTAACATTAACTTATTACGAATACGGATGGATAAATTAGCTGGTTATGATAAATCAACAAGAAATCGGGCGTTTTGGGTCATTTTTCAAACGATTAGGTCACTTGTAATGTCAAATTTGACGTTTGGTACTATGTTGATAGAACTTGGCAGCTTCTAATTAAATTTTATTTCCAATTTTGTACTTTTAACATTAACTTATTACGAATACGGATGGATAAATTAGCTGGTTATGATAAATCAACAAGAAATCGGGCGTTTTGGGTCATTTTTCAAACGATTAGGTCACTTGTAATGTCAAATTTGACGTTTGGTACTATGTTGGTTGAACTTGGAAGCTTCCAATTAAATTTTATTTTCAATCTTGAACTTTTAACGTTACCTTATTACAAATATAGATGGATAAATTAGCTGATTATGATAAATCAACTTCCTGTTACTCCCTTACTTTGGCTTGATTTAAACCTACAAAGCTTTCACTTCACGGCTTTAATCCCGTACCCTTCTTCTTGCTTCGGTATGCGGCCAGCTCAAATTTCCGGTATATAAACCATAATTATCCCTAAACAACGACTAAAATAAAACCAAAAAAAAATCGGTTTTGCGTCCGAAGATAAAATAATATTATTTTGGGTACATGCCACGATTTTAAACCAATTTAAACGGCGATAAATCGAAGAGAAAAATATTTATTTTTAACTTGCAAGTTCGATTTTAATAAAGTTTGTTTGAAATGTTGCTGAAAAGGCGAAAACGGACGTTTCCCTTGATTCAATAAGAATCCGTTGCATGTAAGTCCCTTTTTAAAGAATAAATGGAAATGAAAAAGGAGAATGGGACGTCTCCTGAAACGCCGGTACTCGTTCAAATTCAATTTTAAAAGGTTCTTCTTGTTGCAGTTTGTGGTAAAAAAAGGGGATTCTTTGTTTAAAAGGGATGTAAAACTCGATTTTTCGAATGACACATTAACTTTTTTTTTTCGAAGTTGGCAACAAATGAAATGTCACTATTATCTCTTCATAAACAAACTTTAATTTTATTTATACATTTTATAAACAAATAAAACGTTATTATTGGATTAATATCGGATAAGTCCATAATTAATGATTTTTATTTTTAACTTTAAATTGACAAATTCTAGAATTTATTTGTATCAATTTTTTTAATTAAATTTATGTTGAATTAATGCTTAAAAAATGATTTAAATAGTGATTAAACAGCGAAAAGGAGATAATTAGAAAAAGATTTGTTAAAAAAATCGACTTTTATTAATGTTTCGATTGATTTCAAAGTGAAGTTAGTTATGAATACAATTATGACAGTTAGAAACGTCAAATTCTTTTTTTGTGTAAATGGAACTTTAAGAATTGAAAGAATTTTGATCAAATCAAGAGTTAAAAGGTAAAGTGATTTGAGGTGAGGTTAAAAACGACTTATTTTAAAGATTAGGTAAGAAGTTCACAATGTTTTACGTCTTTAGACCCACTGTTAAACCTGAATCTGAAGTATAACTAATTCTTAACCTACAACCTAACTTTAGTACTAACTCTAGAGCTAAAAGTATAAACATTAAGGTTTAGCCGCACGTCTCTTAAAACGGCTAAACCTTAATGTTTTTATTCTTTTATTTTATAGGAATGTTTTTCGTCTTGAAATAAAAATATTTATTTAATAATTTCTGCACTTTATTAAGACGATAGTATTTCATATAATGTTTCTACCGGTTTCGGTCACGTTTAGACCATCTTCAGGATACACATTTTTAAAAAATTGTTGATCGTATTGACGTTTTTATTTTTATTTTTTTATTTTTACAACATAAATAAAAATAAAAACGTCAATACGATCAACAATTTTTTAAAAATGTGTATCCTGAAGATGGTCTAAACGTGACCGAAACCGGTAGAAACATTATATGAAATACTATCGTCTTAATAAAGTGCAGAAATTATTAAATAAATATTTTTAATGTTTTTAGTTCTAAGTCTAGCGTTAGTTCCAAAGCTAGGTTGGGTTGGGTTCCGTCCTAAGAAGTCCTCCGAAGTTTTAACTCCTATTTAATTCTAGATTGTTATAAATTCTTCTGGAACTAAAAGTATAACTAATTCTAAACCTACAACCTAGTTTTAGAACTAACACTAGACTTAGAACTAGTAACATTAGGGTTTAGCCGTCTTAAAGAGACGTGCAGCTAAACCCGAATGATTCTAGTTCTAAGTCTAGTTTTAGTTCTAAAGCTAGGCTGGGTTGAGTTGGGTTGGGTTCAATCTTAAGAGACAATTAACAATTTGACACGTACAATCAAGGAATAAGATTCATTCATATCATAATTTATTTTTGTAGCCAACTTCAAATAACCAAAAAAAAAAACATTATTGATAATTTTTTTAATAAAATTTCATAAAAACCGTCTTAATTATAAGAACTAAATTACAAGAAGGGGTTCTAATTAAGTCGTTGGAACATGGTAATCTCTTTCACTTTTAGAGTTAGTCATCTAAAGAGGTAATTAACTCCTAGAAAATTTAATTTTGAACGCAACGTCTTTGACTTTTTGAGACTTGATACTGCTTCTGTAAAATTTGATGTTGATTGCAAAAGACTTGAAATGCTTCCAGCAACATTGATAATGCCTTTGGATGACTTGTAATATTTCTCGAAGACTTAATATTGCTTGCCAAAGACTTGAAATGCTTCCAAAAGACTTGAGTTGCATCTAGAAGATTTGCTATTGTCACTGGAAGACTTAATATTGCTTCTGTAAAATTTGATGTTGCTTGCTAAAGACTTGAAATGCTTCCAAAAAAATGATAATGCCTTTGGATGACTTGAAATACTTCTCCAAGACTTAATATTGCTTGCCAAAAACTTGAAATGCTTCCAGAAAAGTTGAACTTCTTCCAGAAAACTTGAACTTCCAGAAAACTTGATATTGCCTCTAGATGACTTGAAATGTTTCTATAAGACTTGATACTGCTTCGATAAGAGTTGACACTGCCTCCAGAAGACTTGATATTGATTCTGGAAAACTTGATACTACTTCTGGAAGACTTGATCTGCTTCCACAAAGATGATACTATCTCCACTAGTCCAGAAAATTTGGTATTCCTTCTGGAAATTTCTAAATGGTTTTAGTGTTAGTTCTAGTTTTACTTCAGTTCAAATATACAGGTTGTCAAATCCATTGCTAGACTTGATACTGCTTTTAGATGAATTGTTGCTACTTCCCAAAGACTGGAAATGATTCCAAAAGACTTAAAATGCTTCCAAAAAACTTGATGTTGTCTTTGGAAATTTTGAAACGTGTCTATAAGTTATGATACGGCTTCCATAGGATTTGATATTGCTTCTAGAAGACTTAATATTGCTTCCAAAATACATAAAATGCTTCCAAAATACATAAAATGCTTCCAAAAGACTTGAGTTGCTTCTAGAAGATTTATTATTGTCGCTGGAAGGCTTGATACTGCTTCTGTAAAATTTGATGTTGATTGCAAAAGACTTGAAATGCTTCCAGAAAAGTTGAACTTCTCCCAGAAAAGTTGAACTTCCAGACAACTTGATATTGCCTCTAGATGACTCGAAATGTTTCTTTAAGACTTGATACTGCTTCGATAAGAGTTGACACTGCCTCCAGAAGACTTGATATTGATTCTGGAAAACTTGATACTACTTCTGGAAGACTTGATCTGCTTCCAGAAAGATGATACTATCTCCACTAGTCCAGAAAATTTGGTATTGCTTCCGGAAAACTCTAACTGGTTCTAGTGTTAGTTCTAGTTTTACTTCAGTTCAAATATACAGGTTGTCAAATCCATTGTCAGACTTGATACTGCTTTTAGATGAATTGTTGCTACTTCCCAAAGACTGGAAATGATTCCAGAAGACTTAAAATGCTTCCAAAAAGTTGAATTGCTTCCAAAAAACTTGATATTGTCTTTGGAAATTTTGAAACATTTCTATAAGATATGATACGGCTTCCATAGGATTTGATATTGCTTCTAGAAGTCTTAATATTACTTCCAAAATACATGAAATGCTTCCAAAAGACTTGAGTTGCTTCTAGAAGATTTACTATTGTCGCTGGAAGACTTAGTATTGCTTCTGTAAAATTTGATGTTGCTTGCAAAAGGCTTGAAATGCTTCCAGAAAAGTCGAACTTCTCCCAGAAAAATTGAACTTCCAGAAAACTTGATATTGCCTCTGGATGACTTGAAATGTTTCTATAAGACTTGATATTGCTTCGATAAGACTTGATACTGCCTCCAGAAGACTTGATATTGATTCTGGAAAATTTGATGTTATTTCTGGAAGATTTAATATGCTTCCAGAAATATTGATACTATCTCCACTAGTCCAGAGAATTTGGTATTGCTTCTGGAAAACTCTAACTGGTTCTAGTGTTAGTTCTAGTTTTACTTCAGTTCAAATATACAGGTTGTCAAATCCATTGTCAGACTTGATTGATATTGCTTTTAGATGAATTGTTGCTACTTCCCAAAGACTGTAAAGAATTCCAAAAGACTTAAAATGCTTCCAAAAAGTTGAACTGCTTCCAAAAAACTAAAAAAAGATATGATACGGCTTTCATAGGATTTGATATTGCTTCTAGAAGTCTTAATATTACTTCCAAAATACATGAAATGCTTCCAAAAGACTTGAGTTGCTTCTAGAAGATTTACTATTGTCGCTGGAAGACTTAGTATTGCTTCTGTAAAATTTGATGTTGCTTGCAAAAGGCTTGAAATGCTTCCAGAAAAGTCGAACTTCTCCCAGAAAAATTGAACTTCCAGAAAATTTGATATTGCCTCTGGATGACTTGAAATGTTTCTATAAGACTTGATATTGCTTCGATAAGACTTGATACTGCCTCCAGAAGACTTGATATTGATTCTGGAAAACTTGATGCTATTTCTGGAAGATTTAATATGCTTCCAGAAAGATTGATACTATCTCCACTAGTCCAGAAAATTTGGTATTGCTTCTGGAAAACTCTAACTGGTTCTAGTGTTAGTTCTAGTTTTACTTCAGTTCAAATATACAGGTTGTCAAATCCATTGTCAGACTTGATTGATATTGCTTTTAGATGAATTGTTGCTACTTCCCAAAGACTGTAAAGAATTCCAAAAGACTTAAAATGCTTCCAAAAAGTTGAACTGCTTCCAAAAAACTAAAAAAAGATATGATACGGCTTTCATAGGATTTGATATTGCTTCTAGAAGTCTTAATATTACTTCCAAAATACATGAAATGCTTCCAAAAGACTTGAGTTGCTTCTTGAAGATTTACTATTGTCGCTGGAAGACTTAGTATTGCTTCTGTAAAATTTGATATTGCTTGCAAAAGGCTTGAAATGCTTCCAGAAAAGTCGAACTTCTCCCAGAAAAATTGAACTTCCAGAAAATTTGATATTGCCTCTGGATGACTTGAAATGTTTCTATAAGACTTGATATTGCTTCGATAAGACTTGATACTGCCTCCAGAAGACTTGATATTGATTCTGGAAAACTTGATGCTATTTCTGGAAGATTTAATATGCTTCCAGAAAGATTGATACTATCTCCACTAGTCCAGAAAATTTGGTATTGCTTCTGGAAAACTCTAACTGGTTCTAGTGTTAGTTCTAGTTTTACTTCTGTTCAAATATACAGGTTGTCAAATCCATTGCCAGACTTGATTGATATTGCTTTTAGATGAATTGTTGCTACTTCCCAAAGACTGGAAATGATTCCAAAAGACTTAAAATGCTTCCAAAAAGTTGAACTGCTTCCAAAAAACTTGATATTGTCTTTGGAAATTTTTAAACGTTTCTATAAGATATGATACGGCTTTCATAGGATTTGATATTGCTTCTAGAAGACTTAATATTGCTTCCAAAATACATGAAATGCTTCCAAAAGAGTTGAGTTGCTTCTAGAAGATTTACTATTGTCGCTGGAAGACTTAGTATTGCTTCTGTAAAATTTGATGTTGCTTGCAAAAGGCTTGAAATGCTTCCAGAAAAGTTGAACTTCTCCCAGAAAAGTTGAACTTCCAGAAAACTTGATATTGCCTCTAGATGACTTGAAATGTTTCTATAAGACTTGATATTGCTTCGATAAGACTTGATACTGCCTCAAGAAGACTTGATATTGATTCTGGAAAACTTGATGCTATTTCTGGAAGATTTAATATGCTTCCAGAAAGATTGATACTATCTCCACTAGCCCAGAAAATTTGGTATTGCTTCTGGAAAACTCTAACTGGTTCTAGTGTTAGTTCTAGTTTTACTTCTGTTCAAATATACAGGTTGTCAAATCCATTGTCAGACTTGATACTGCTTTTAGATGAATTGTTGCTACTTCCCAAAGACTGGAAATGATTCCAGAAGACTTAAAATGCTTCCAAAAAGTTGAACTGCTTCCAAAAAACTTGATATTGTCTTTGGAAATTTTTAAACGTTTCTATAAGATATGATACGGCTTTCATAAGATTTGATATTGCTTCTAGAAGACTTAATATTGCTTCCAAAATACATGAAATGCTTCCAAAAGACTTGAGTTGCTTCTTGAAGATTTACTATTGTCGCTGGAAGACTTAGTATTGCTTCTGTAAAATTTGATATTGCTTGCAAAAGGCTTGAAATGCTTCCAGAAAAGTCGAACTTCTCCCAGAAAAATTGAACTTCCAGAAAATTTGATATTGCCTCTGGATGACTTGAAATGTTTCTATAAGACTTGATATTGCTTCGATAAGACTTGATACTGCCTCCAGAAGACTTGATATTGATTCTGGAAAACTTGATGCTATTTCTGGAAGATTTAATATGCTTCCAGAAAGATTGATACTATCTCCACTAGTCCAGAAAATTTGGTATTGCTTCTGGAAAACTCTAACTGGTTCTAGTGTTAGTTCTAGTTTTACTTCAGTTCAAATATACAGGTTGTCAAATCCATTGTCAGACTTGATACTGCTTTTAGATGAATTGTTGCTACTTCCCAAAGACTGGAAATGATTCCAGAAGACTTAAAATGCTTCCAAAAAAGTTGAACTTCTTCCAGAAAACTTGAACTTCCAGAAAACTTGATATTGCCTCTAGATGACTTGAAATGTTTCTATAAGACTTGATATTGCTTCGATAAGACTTGATACTGCCTCCAGAAGACTTGAAATTGATTCTGGAAAACTTGATGCTAGTTTTGGAAGATTTGATATGCTTCCAGAAAGATTGATACTATCTCCACTAGTCCAGAAAATTTGGTATTGCTTCTGGAAAACTCTAACTGGTTCTAGTGTTAGTTCTAGTTTTACTTCAGTTCAAATATACAGGTTGTCAAATCCATTGTCAGACTTGATACTGCTTTTAGATGAATTGTTGCTACTTCCCAAAGACTGGAAATGATTCCAGAAGACTTAAAATGCTTCCAAAAAAGTTGAACTTCTTCCAGAAAACTTGAACTTCCAGAAAACTTGATATTGCCTCTAGATGACTTGAAATGTTTCTATAAGACTTGATATTGCTTCGATAAGACTTGATACTGCCTCCAGAAGACTTGAAATTGATTCTGGAAAACTTGATGCTATTTTTGGAAGATTTGATATGCTTCCAGAAAGATTGATACTATCTCCACTAGTCCAGAAAATTTGGTATTGCTTCTGGAAAACTCTAACTGGTTCTAGTGTTAGTTCTAGTTTTACTTCTGTTCAAATATACAGGTTGTCAAATCCATTGTCAGACTTGATACTGCTTTTAGATGAATTGTTGCTACTTCCCAAAGACTGGAAATGATTCCAAAAGACTTAAAATGCTTCCAAAAAAGTTGAACTTCTTCCAGAAAACTTGAACTTCCAGAAAACTTGATATTGTCTCTAGATGACTTGAAATGATTCTATAAGACTTGATACTGCCTCCAGAAGACTTGATATTGATTCTGGAAAACTTGATGCTATTTCTGGAAGATTTGATATGCTTCCAGAAAGATTGATACTATCTCCACTAGTCCAGAAGACTTGGTATTGCTTCTGGAAGACTCTAAATGGTTCCAAAAGACTTGTTACTGCATGTAGAAAATTTGATACTGCTTCTAGAAGACTTGAAATGCTTCTAGAAAACTTGCAACGCTTCCAAAAGGCTTAATACTGCATCTAGAAAACTAAAAATGTTTCCAGAAAACTTAATATTTAAATATTTATCTGGGTTGGGCTGAGTTGTATTCAATTGGGCTGCGTTGCGTTACTTTGGTTTTGAGTTGGGTATGATTTAAAAGCTCATAACGATGTATCTATAACTAAAAACCCTATTTGGGATATAAAAATATCGCCCTCCTCTAAATCATTGTCACAAAATAATTTATAGGAAACACATTAATTTCCGAATTAAAAAGATGTGTCCTCTTATTAAAAAGATCTTTTAAATAAAGAAAACGAACGAGAGAAAGAACTCCACAAATTACGTCTTTGAAAAGGAAAGGAAATTGTATGATATAAGAATTTGGTGGTGAAAAGGTTCAAAAATAAAGATGAAAATTGAAATATATACTACTATTATAACAAAATATAGTTTAAAAACGTTACATAACCATCCAAAAATATTTAAAAAAAGTCTTTATACGAACACAAATATTACATTAATAACTAAAAATAATCACTTAACCATGTTAACGTTTTTATTAGGGTTTAGCCGTCTGGAGAAAAATGTTTCTAGTTCCAAGTGTAGTGTTAGTTCTAAAGCTAATTGGGTTGGGTTTCGTCTTAAATGCATCAAAAAGGTTTAATCAAAAAAAAAATATATTTTTCGTTAAATTTCCTCAACATTTCCTTAATTATCCAAAGTGTTGCACCACTTTCCGTCGAGTTAATCATCGTCCCTTTGAAGTCGTACTGCACTTTACACTTGGCTAAACGTTACAATTGGGAGTATCAAAGTGGTTATTATTTTATAGTGCAACGGTTTAGGTCATAATAGGACCCATTAAAATATATCCCCAAGATTTTATTTAGTCACGTTTCGCTTATATTAAAGGAATTTTACGGTTTAGATAGCGCACATAAAAAGAATGAACAGTTTTTGTACCCAACAACATTTTAGAAGCGCTATTTTCGACGGTATGCATCGGATGGGACCTCTCCCGAAATAGTTTCCGATTCAAACTTTGGCGTATTGCGAAAGTTTTGGGACGACGCCGATGCAGTTACTCATCAACGGGATTCAAACATATCTTATTAACCGTAATTAAGACGTCACAACAACAAAAAATTTCTTTCATTTCGAATCCAACTTTTTAATTTAAACTTTGTAACAAGAGATCACTTTTTTGTTAGCTTGAGGGGAATTTAATCGGAAAAGAAAAAAGAAAAAAAAAAGAAAAAAAAGTTGGGGAAAACTATGAATTTATTATTTCGCTAAAAATACAACGACCGAAATTGGTCAGCGTGTTCTGGAACGTTATTAGATCGATGTGAAAACGGCGAATCAATACGAACCCGGTCGCCGCGTTTCCGGAAATACCGGAAATGTGTGTGCAAGTTGATTTTGAGTCGACTTTATTTAAATTCGAAAAAATTGTTTTAAAAAAAGATTTCTTCGAGGGATATTAAAGAAACATCAAAGCTTTGGAACATCTTTGATGGTGATTATAGAAAAACGCGGATAAAAACCGAAATAAAAAGGGGGTTGCGTTCAAAATTAAATTTTCTAGGAGTTAATTACCTCTTTAGATGACTAACTCTAAAAGTTAAGGAAATTACCGTGTTCCAACGACTTAATTAGAACCCCTGTTCTTGTAATTAAGACGATTTTTATGAAATTTTATCAAAAAATTCATCATTAACTTCTTTTTGTTATTTGAAGTTGGCTACAAAATTATTTAATTATTTGCCTTTTGTTTTTAATTCATATTTTTTTATTAAAATCAAATCAAATATTTAATTAAATTGAAAAAATCTTTAGTAATTAACATTAATTAAAATTAATCTCACATTAATTATAAATAATCAATTAAAAAAAAATAGAATTAACGTTAATAGATGGCGCTGTCTTTATCGATAAAGTAGTTTTGACATTGAAATGTCATTTTTGTTTGTTGTTGAATTTTGTGTTTTTCTTCGCCAAAAAAGTGCTTAATTAATTTGGAATCACCACATCCAATTCAACATTGTATTTAGCCTTGGTGAGTTCTGAAAAACGTTCTTAATTCGTAGTTTTTTTATTATTATTTAGAGGTCGATTTTTTTATTGATAATTTTGAGGTTGTTTTAATTGACTCAATTAATGTGGGTTAAAAATTAAATATTTTTTATGAAAAGGGATTAAAACAGTGATTACCTTTACTATTAACATCAATTAAAATTGAATCTCAAATTAAATAAAATTAATTATTAAGAAAATCGAATTAACGCTAATAGATGGCGTTTATTTTATCGATAAAGCAGTTTTGACATTGAAATGTCATTTTTGTTTGTTGTTGAATTTTGTGTTTTTCTTCGCCAAAAAAGTGCTTAATTAATTTGGAATCACCACATCCAATTAAACGTTGTATTTAGCCTTGGTGAGTTCTGAAAAACGTTCTTAATTCGTAGTTATTTTATTATTATTTATAGGTCGATTTTTTAGTGATAATTTTTGAGGTTGTTTTAATTGATTCGATTAACGTGGGTTAAAAATTAAATATTTTTTATGAAAAGGGATTAAAACAATGATTACCTTTACTATTAACATTAATTAAAATTTAATCTCAAATTAAATAAAATTAATTATTAAGAAAATCGAATTAACGCTAATAGATGGCGTTTATTTTATCGATAAAGTAGTTTTGACATTGAAATGTCATTTTTGTTTGTTGTTGAATTTTGTGTTTTTCTTCGCCAAAAAAGTGCTTAATTAATTTGGAATCACCACATCCAATTCAACGTTGTATTTAGCCTTGGTGAGTTCTCAAAAACGTTCTTAATTCGTAGTTATTTTATTATTATTTATAGGTCGATTTTTTACTGATAATTTTGAGGTTGTTTTAATTGATTCGATTAACGTGGGTTAAAAATTAAATATTTTTTATGAAAAGGGATTAAAACAATGATTACTATTAACATTAATTAAAATTTAATCTCAAATAAAATTAATTGTTAAGAAAATCGAATTAACGCTAATAGATGGCGTTTATTTTATTGATAAAGTAGTTTTGACATTGAAATGTCATTTTTGTTTGTTGTTGAATTTTGTGTTTTCTTCGCCAAAAAAGTGCTTAATTAATTTGGAATCACCATATCTAATTCAACGTTGTATTTAGCATTGGTGAGTTCTGAAAAACGTTCTTAATTCGTAGTTTTTTATTATTATTTATAGGTCGATTTTTTAGTGATAATTTTGAGGTTGTTTTAATTGATTCAATTAACGTGGGTTAAAAATTAAATATTTTTTATGAAAAGGGATTAAAACAATGATTACCTTTACTATTAACATTAATTAAAATTTAATCTCAAATAAAATTAATTATTAAGAAAATCGAATTAACGCTAATAGATGGCGCTTATTTTATTGATAAAGTAGTTTTGACATTGAAATGTCATTTTTGTTTGTTGTTGAATTTTGTGTTTTTCTTCGCCAAAAAAGTGCTTAATTAATTTGGAATCACCACATCCAATTCAACGTTGTATTTAGCCTTGGTGAGTTCTGAAAAACGTTCTTAATTCGTAGTTATTTTATTATTATTTATAGGTCAATTTTTTACTGATAATTGTGAGGTCGATTTAATTGATTCAATTAACGTGGGTTAAAAATTAAATATTTTTTATGAAAAGAGATTAAAACAATGATTACTATTAACATCAATTAAAATTGAATCTCAAATTAAATAAAATTAATTATTAAGAAAATCGAATTAACGCTAATAGATGGCGTTTATTTTATCGATAAAGTAGTTTTGACATTGAAATGTCATTTTTGTTTGTTGTTGAATTTTGTGTTTTTTCTTCGCCAAAAAAGTGCTTCATTAATTTGGAATCACCACATCCAATTAAACGTTGTATTTAGCCTTAGTGAGTTCTAAAAAACGTTCTTAATTCGTAGTTATTTTATTATTATTTATAGGTCGATTTTTTAGTGATAATTTTGAGGTTGTTTTAATTGATTCAATTAACGTGGGTTAAAAATTAAATATTTTTTATGAAAAGGGATTAAAACAATGATTACTATTAACATTAATTAAAATTTAATCTCAAATAAAATTAATTATTAAGAAAATCGAATTAGCGCTAATAGATGGCGTTTATTTTATCGATAAAGTAGTTTTGACATTGAAATGTCATTTTTGTTTGTTGTTGAATTTTGTGATTTTCTTCGCCAAAATTGTGCTCTTTTTTTCAAAAATGATTAATTCCAGTAATGTATTTGCTTTGGTGAGTACTGAAAAACGTTTTTAATTCACATTTTTGTCCATTTTTTTTTAATGAGGGGCTCTACAATGAATAGTATCTCAAATAGAGTACTTTACAAACTGATTAGAATTGTATATTTGAGTTGTAGGTATATTTGAGAGTGATTTATGAATTGTATGTGTTGTAGTGATGATAAATTATACTGATGAAAATCATGGAATTTTGTTAAAGTCATATAGAATTATTATTTGTTGAAATATTAAATTTGCTTCTTAAATTGGTAACAATGGGCGATGGGAGAAAATCCTTTTTAGGTTATCTTTCACAACTTAATAAGCAACAATTTTTGTATAAAACTTTTCCCCTCATCTTTCTTAATTTCTGAGATATAACATAGTTTGTTACCAAAATGTTAAATATTAAATATATTAAATATACTCTTTAGGACGGTTTAGGTTGGTAACAATGAGTGATATTGATAATAAGCAACAAATATTATAAACAAATGTCGAAAATACCTCTCAAGATTGAAAAAAGACTATTATTAAACCTAATACCAAAAAGGTTCTTTTTCGCCATCTTGGATTTTGCAAAATGATAAATTTATCAGAAAAAGACCAACACTCTTGAATCAATTAGAAAATTCTAACCTAATTTGATATATCACACCCCGTATTCATCATAAAATCCATTCTAAAACATTAATTACGTCATGAATTAGTGTTTTGTTTTCGGCCATCTTGAATTTATAAAAATAAAGATATCTTTGGTTCTATAACGTTTAGATATATCGAGTTTGGACTCGTTTAACGCGTTTTTTAATTGCCAATAATAATATTTATATATTTCATCATTTCCATCATTTTGGATTTTACAAAATGCAATATATCTTGGATATATCATTGTTTAATCGGTTCAGGGACCATTTAACATAGTAGTCGATAAAATGTTCTTTGTAAACATGGCGGAAAAGACTAATATTAAACCTGACACCAAAAAGCTTCTTTTCCGCCATCTTGGATTTTACAAAATAATAAATTTATCAGAAAAAGACCAACACTCTTGAAATAATCAGAAAATTCTAACTTAATTTGATATATCACACCCCGTATTCATCATAAAATCCATTCTAAAACATTAATTACGTCATGAATTAGTGTTTTGTTTTCGGCCATCTTGAATTTATAAAAATAAAGATATCTTTGGTTCTATAACGTTTAGATATGTCGAGTTTGGACTCGTTTAACGTCTTTTTTAATTGCCAATAATAATATTGATATATTTCATCATTTCCATCATTTTGGATTTTACAAAATGCAATATATCTTGGATATATCATTGTTTATATCGGTTTTGGCACCATTTAGGATAGTGGCCGATGAAAAGTTGTTTGTAAACGTAGCAGAAAAGACTATTATTAAACCTAATACTATAGAAGGTTCTTTTGCGCCATCTTGAATTTTGCAAAATGATAAATTTATCAGAAAAAGACCAACACTCTCGAAATAATCAGAAAATTCTAACCTAATTTGATATATCACACCCCGTATTCATCATAAAATCCATTCTAAAACATTAATTACGTCATGAATTAGTGTTTTGTTTTCGGCCATCTTGAATTTATAAAAATAAAGATATCTTTGGTTCTATAACGTTTAGATATATCGAGTTTGGACTCGTTTAACGCGTTTTTTAATTGCCAATAATAATATTTATATATTTCATTATTTCCATCATTTTGTATTTTACAAAATGCAATATATCTTGGATATATCATTGTTTATATCGGTTTTGGCACCATTTAACATAGTGGTCGATGAAAAGTTCTTTGTAAACTTGGCGGAGAAGACTAATATTAAAGCTAACACCAAAAAGCTTCTTTTTCGCCATCTTGGATTTTGCAAAATGATAAATATATCAGAAAAAGACCAACACTCTTGAAATAATCAGAAAATTCTAACCTAATTTGATATATCACACCCCGTATTGGTCATAAAATCCATTCTAAAACATTAATTACGTCATGAATTAGTGTTTTGTTTTCGGCCATCTTTAATTTATAAAAATAAAGATATCTTTGGTTCTATAACGTTTAGATATATCGAGTTTGGACTCGTTTAATGCGTTTTTTGATTGCCAATAATAATATTTATATATTTCATCATTTCCATCATTTTGGATTTTACAAAATGCAATATATCATGGATATATCATTGTATATATCGGTTTAGGCACCATTTAACATAGTAGTCGATAAAATGTTCTTTGTAAACATGGCGGAAAAGACTAATATTAAACCTAACACCAAAAAGCTTCTTTTTCGCCATCTTGGATTTTGCAAAATGATAAATTTATCAGAAAAAGACCAACACTCTCGAAATAATCAGAAAATTCTAACCTAATTTGATATATCACACCCCGCATTCATCATAAAATCCATTCTAAAACATTAATTACGTCATGAATTAGTGTTTTGTTTTCGGCCATCTTGAATTTATAAAAATAAAGATATCTTTGGTTCTATAACGTTTAGATATGTCGAGTTTGGACTCGTTTAACGTCTTTTTTAATTGCCAATAATAATATTTATATATTTCCATCATTTTGGATTTTACAAAATGCAATAATCTTGGATATATTATTGTATATATCGGTTTTTCCATCATTCAGCATGGCAGTCGATAAAAAGTTCTTTGTACAGAGTCTAATCGTGCATCTGAAGGCATTTCAAGACAGTAGTTTACAAACTTACTTGGCCACCCTGTATATTTGAATGTTTTTCAAATCAAAACGTCAATACGATTGTCATTATTGCCAAAATTAACCAAAAAAATGTTGACTCAATCGCAAATAAATCGATAACGATCTCAAATTCTTCGAGTAAAATGACCATCATCGCATAAAGCCGAAGGCGCTTTATTCACTTCGCGTAGACGGTTTCCAATAAAGTTTGGCATGCAATATATCCGAGGAAACTCGTACGAACATGATCGCTACACGACCGAACTCGACCGTAAACGTGTTTGATTAAGAGAGCCACATCGCCGAAGTGTATCAAAACTAAACATCATTAAGCGGCGTAAAACGTCGTTAAATAAGAAAAAAGGAGAAATCGATTTTTACAAATTGAGTCGTGCCGGTTCGTGTAAATTGAAATTTTGTGTTAGTTACACCACCTGTTCGAACATGCGCTTATTTATTCCGATTAAATAGTCGGAAGTTGCGTTTCAATGCAAACATTGATAACGAATGTTTTTTTAATCAACACGAACTGAATGAAGTATGGAAATGAAAACCTTTCAAACTGTTTCATTTAAAAAAAAGGATCAAATAGAAATATTAATACAAATACAGGTTTAATTAACCTGTTGGATTAAATTTTTATCGTTTGAAACGATTCATTTTTGGGTAAAATAATTAAATTAAAACTAAAATTAACTCACCTTTAAGTCATGTTTAAGACGTAAAGTTCACCCGACGTGTTTGAAACGTGCCATTTCCAGCGCGGCGGTGCGTTTCCACTTTGTTCGGAACTGGTTGGAGCAAGTCCTTTGGCAAGGAAATGCCGACGCCGACTGATCGTGCGACGACGTCGACGTCGCGACGCTCCACTAAACGCCATCTACTCACAATTCCTTTCGGCACAACTACAACAATTCAAGATTTTGATGTACACGAGTAAGTTTAAATCACTTCGTTAAAAGTTTTTTTAAAAATAATCGTCAGTGTTATTTTTGACGTTTTTAAATTTGATTTTATGGTTTATATCAATTTATTTAATTCAAATTAATAATAATTATTAATTAATTATTATTAAATTATTAAATAAATTATTTTTTAAATAAAATTTAAATAATTTAATCAATTCTAGTTAATATATCATCCGTTAGATGTCGCTAAATAGGTTTTGTTAAAAAAAATAAACGTCAAAATGACGTTTTTAAATTTGTTAGGGTTTATATCAATTTATTTAATTCGAATTAATAATAATTATTAATTAATTATTATTAAATGATTAAATAAATTATTTTTTTATAAAGTTTAAATAATTTAATCAATTCTAATTAATGTATCATCCGTTAGATGTCGCTAAACAGGTTTCGTTAAAAAAATAAACGTCATAATGACATTTTAGACGTTTTTAAATTTGTTAGGGTTTATATCAATTTATTTAATTCAAATTAATAATAATTATTAATTAATTATTATTAAATAAATTATTTTTTTAAATAAAATTTAAATAATTTAATCAATTCTATTTAATGTATCATCCGTTAGATGTCACTAAATATGTTTCGTTAAAAAAAAATAAACGTCAAAATGACATTTTTAAATTTGTTAGGGTTTATATCAATTTATTTAATTCGAATTAATAATAATTATTAATTAATTATTATTAAATTATTTTTTTTTATAAAATTTAAATTATTTAATTAATTCTAATTAATGTATCATCCGTTAGATGGCGCTAAATAGGTTTCGTTAAAAAAAATAAACGTCAAAATGACATTTTTAAATTTGTTAGGGTTTATATCAATTTATTTAATTCAAATTAATAATAATTATTAATTAATTATTATTAAATTATTAAATAAATTAATTTTTTTTATAAAATTTAAATAATTTAATCAATTCTAATTAATGTATCATCCGTTAGATGTCGCTAAATAGGTTTTGTTAAAAAAAATAAACGTCAAAAGGACATTTTTAAATTTGTTAGGGTTTATATCAATTTATTTAATTCGAATTAATAATAATTATTAATTAATTATTATTAAATTATTAAATAAATTATTTTTTTTAATAAAATTTAAATAATTTAATCAATTCTAATTAATGTATCATCCGTTAGATGTCGCTAAATAGGTTTTGTTAAAAAAAATAAACGTCAAAAGGACATTTTTAAATTTGTTAGGGTTTATATCAATTTATTTAATTCGAATTAATAATGATTATTAATTAATTATTATTAAATTATTAAATAAATTATTTTTTTTAATAAAATTTAAATAATTTAATCAATTCTAATTAATGTATCATCCGTTAGATGTCGCTAAATAGGTTTCGTTAAAAAAAATAAACGTCAAAATGACGTTTTTAAATTTGTTAGGGTTTATATCAATTTATTTAATTCAAATTAATAATAATTATTAATTAATTATTATTAAATTATTAAATAAATTATTTTTTTAAATAAAATTTAAATAATTTAATCAATTCTAATTAATGTATCATCCGTTAGATGTCGCTAAATAGGTTTCGTTAAAAAAAATAAACGTCAAAATGACATTTTTAAATTTGTTAGGGTTTATATCAATTTATTTAATTCAAATTAATAATATTAATTAATTATTATTAAATTATTAAATAAATAATTTTTTTAAATAAAATTTAAATAATTTAATCAATTCTAATTAATGTATCATCCGTTAGATGTCGCTAAATAGGTTTCGTTAAAAAAAATAAACGTCAAAATGACGTTTTTAAATTTGTTAGGGTTTATATCAATTTATTTAATTCAAATTAATAATAATTATTAATTAATTATTATTAAATTATTAAATAAATTATTTTTTTTAAATAAAATTTAAATAATTTAATCAATTCTAATTAATGTATCATCCGTTAGATGTCGCTAAATAGGTTTCGTTAAAAAAAATAAACGTCAAAATGACATTTTTAAATTTGTTAGGGTTTATATCAATTTATTTAATTCGAATTAATAATAATTATTAATTAATTATTATTAAATTATTAAATAAATTATTTTTTTTAATAAAATTTAAATAATTTAATCAATTCTAATTAATGTATCATCCGTTAGATGTCGCTAAACAGGCTTTGTTAAAAAAAAAATAAACGTCAAAATGGCGTTTTTAAATTTGTTAGGGTTTATATCAATTTATTTAATTCAAATTAATAATAATTATTAATTAATTATTATTAAATTATTAAATAAATTATTTTTTTTAATAAAATTTAAATAATTTAATCAATTCTAATTAATGTATCATCCGTTAGATGTCGCTAAATAGGTTTCGTTAAAAAAAATAAACGTCAAAATGACATTTTTAAATTTGTTAGGGTTTATATCAATTTATTTAATTCAAATTAATAATAATTATTAATTAATTATTATTAAATTATTAAATAAATTATTTTTTTAAATAAAATTTAAATAATTTAATCAATTCTAATTAATGTATCATCCGTTAGATGTCGCTAAATAGGTTTCGTTAAAAAAAATAAACGTCAAAATGACATTTTTAAATTTGTTAGGGTTTATATCAATTTATTTAATTCGAATTAATAATAATTATTAATTAATTATTATTAAATTATTAAATAAATTATTTTTTTAAAATAAAATTTAAATAATTTAATCAATTCTAATTAATGTATCATCCGTTAGATGTCGCTAAATAGGTTTCGTTAAAAAAAATAAACGTCAAAATGACATTTTTAAATTTGTTAGGGTTTATATCAATTTATTTAATTCGAATTAATAATAATTATTAATTAATTATTATTAAATTATTAAATAAATTATTTTTTTAAAATAAAATTTAAATAATTTAATCAATTCTAATTAATGTATCATCCGTTAGATGTCGCTAAATAGGTTTCGTTAAAAAAAATAAACGTCAAAATGACATTTTTAAATTTGTTAGGGTTTATATCAATTTATTTAATTCGAATTAATAATAATTATTAATTAATTATTATTAAATTATTAAATAAATTATTTTTTTTAAATAAAATTTAAATAATTTAATCAGTTCTAATTAATGTATCATCCGTTAGATGTCGCTAAATAGGTTTCGTTAAAAAAAATAAACGTCAAAATGACATTTTTAAATTTGTTAGGGTTTATATCAATTTATTTAATTCAAATTAATAATAATTATTAATTAATTATTATTAAATTATTAAATAAATTATTTTTTTTAATAAAATTTAAATAATTTAATCAATTCTAATTAATGTATCATCCGTTAGATGTCGCTAAATAGGTTTCGTTAAAAAAAATAAACGTCAAAATGACATTTTTAAATTTGTTAGGGTTTATATCAATTTATTTAATTCAAATTAATAATAATTATTAATTAATTATTATTAAATTATTAAATAAATTATTTTTTTAAATAAAATTTAAATAATTTAATCAATTCTAATTAATGTATCATCCGTTAGATGTCGCTAAATAGGTTTCGTTAAAAAAAATAAACGTCAAAATGACATTTTTAAATTTGTTAGGGTTTATATCAATTTATTTAATTCGAATTAATAATAATTATTAATTAATTATTATTAAATTATTAAATAAATTATTTTTTTAAAATAAAATTTAAATAATTTAATCAATTCTAATTAATGTATCATCCGTTAGATGTCGCTAAATAGGTTTCGTTAAAAAAAATAAACGTCAAAATGACATTTTTAAATTTGTTAGGGTTTATATCAATTTATTTAATTCGAATTAATAATAATTATTAATTAATTATTATTAAATAAATTATTTTTTTAAAATAAAATTTAAATAATTTAATCAATTCTAATTAATGTATCATCCGTTAGATGTCGCTAAATAGGTTTCGTTAAAAAAAATAAACGTCAAAATGACATTTTTAAATTTGTTAGGGTTTATATCAATTTATTTAATTCGAATTAATAATAATTATTAATTAATTATTATTAAATTATTAAATAAATTATTTTTTTTAAATAAAATTTAAATAATTTAATCAGTTCTAATTAATGTATCATCCGTTAGATGTCGCTAAATAGGTTTCGTTAAAAAAAATAAACGTCAAAATGACATTTTTAAATTTGTTAGGGTTTATATCAATTTATTTAATTCGAATTAATAATAATTATTAATTAATTATTATTAAATTATTAAATAAATTATTTTTTTTAAATAAAATTTAAATAATTTAATCAATTCTAATTAATGTATCATCCGTTAGATGTCGCTAAATAGGTTTCGTTAAAAAAAATAAACGTCAAAATGACATTTTTAAATTTGTTAGGGTTTATATCAATTTATTTAATTCGAATTAATAATAATTATTAATTAATTATTATTAAATTATTAAATAAATTATTTTTTTAAAATAAAATTTAAATAATTTAATCAATTCTAATTAATGTATCATCCGTTAGATGTCGCTAAATAGGTTTCGTTAAAAAAAATAAACGTCAAAATGACATTTTTAAATTTGTTAGGGTTTATATCAATTTATTTAATTCGAATTAATAATAATTATTAATTAATTATTATTAAATTATTAAATAAATTATTTTTTTTAAATAAAATTTAAATAATTTAATCAGTTCTAATTAATGTATCATCCGTTAGATGTCGCTAAATAGGTTTCGTTAAAAAAAATAAACGTCAAAATGACATTTTTAAATTTGTTAGGGTTTATATCAATTTATTTAATTCGAATTAATAATAATTATTAATTAATTATTATTAAATTATTAAATAAATTATTTTTTTTAAATAAAATTTAAATAATTTAATCAATTCTAATTAATGTATCATCCGTTAGATGTCGCTAAATAGGTTTCGTTAAAAAAAATAAACGTCAAAATGACGTTTTTAAATTTGTTAGGGTTTATATCAATTTATTTAATTCGAATTAATAATAATTATTAATTAATTATTATTAAATTATTAAATAAATTATTTTTTTAAATAAAATTTAAATAATTTAATCAATTCTATTTAATGTATCATCCGTTAGATGTCACTAAATATGTTTCGTTAAAAAAAAATAAACGTCAAAATGACATTTTTAAATTTGTTAGGGTTTATATCAATTTATTTAATTCGAATTAATAATAATTATTAATTAATTATTATTAAATTATTTTTTTTTATAAAATTTAAATTATTTAATTAATTCTAATTAATGTATCATCCGTTAGATGTCGCTAAATCGGTTTCGTTAAAAAAAATAAACGTCAAAATGACATTTTTAAATTTGTTAGGGTTTATATCAATTTATTTAATTCGAATTAATAATAATTATTAATTAATTATTATTAAATTATTAAATAAATTATTTTTTTTATAAAATTTAAATAATTTAATCAATTCTAATTAATGTATCATCCGTTAGATGTCGCTAAATAGGTTTCGTTAAAAAGAAATAAACGTCAAAATGACATTTTTAAATTTGTTAGGGTTTATATCAATTTATTTAATTCCAATTAATAATAATTATTAATTAATTATTACTAAATTATTAAATAAATTATTTTTTTTTGTAAAATTTAATTAATTTAATCAATTCTAATTAATGTATCATCCGTTAGATGTCGCTAAATAGGTTTCGTTAAAAAAAAAATAAACGTCAAAATGACATTTTTAAATTTGTTAGGGTTTATATCAATTTATTTAATTCGAATTAATAATAATTATTAATTAATTATTATTAAATTATTAAATAAATTATTTTTTTTTAATAAAATTTAAATAATTTAATCAATTCTAATTAATGTATCATCCGTTAGATGTCGCTAAATAAGTTTCGTTAAAAAAAATAAACGTCAAGATGACATTTTTAAATTTGTTAGGGTTTATATCAATTTATTTAATTCGAATTAATAATAGTTATTAATTAATTATTATTAAATTATTAAATAAATTATTTTTTTTAATAAAATTTAAATAATTTAATCAATTCTAATTAATGTATCATCCGTTAGATGTCGCTAAATAGGTTTCGTTAAAAAAAAATAAACGTCAAAATGACGTTTTTAAATTTGTTAGGGTTTATATCAATTTATTTAATTCAAATTAATAATAATTATTAATTAATTATTATTAAATTATTAAATAAATTATTTTTTTTTATAAAATTTAATTAATTTAATCAATTCTAATTAATGTATCATCCGTTAGATGTCGCTAAATAGGTTTCGTTAAAAAAAATAAACGTCAAAATGACATTTTTAAATTTGTTAGGGTTTATATCAATTTATTTAATTCAAATTAGTAATAATTATTAATTAATTATTATTAAATTATTAAATAAATTATTTTTTTTAATAAAATTTAAATAATTTAATCAATTCTAATTAATGTATCATCCGTTAGATGTCGCTAAATAGGTTTCGTTAAAAAAAAATAAACGTCAAAATGACGTTTTTAAATTTGTTAGGGTTTATATCAATTTATTTAATTCAAATTAATAATAATTATTAATTAATTATTATTAAATTATTAAATAAATAATTTTTTTAAATAAAATTTAAATAATTTAATCAATTCTAATTAATGTATCATCCGTTAGATGTCGCTAAATAAGTTTCGTTAAAAAAAATAAACGTCAAGATGACATTTTTAAATTTGTTAGGGTTTATATCAATTTATTTAATTCGGATTAATAATAATTATTAATTTATTATTATTAAATTATTAAATAAATTAATTTTTTTTATAAAATTTAAATAATTTAATCAATTCTAATTAATGTATCATCCGTTAGATGTCACTAAATAGGTTCCGTTAAGACGCCATCAGTTGCTGAAGAAATGTCAACGTCATCGAAGCGATTAAAGTTTCGCAAAGTTTTTTTAATTAATTAATTAATTAAAGTGTTGTTTAACGTGTTAAATCTTCGAATTGTTACATTAAATGTTGTGAGTTCGCGAGTTGTTAAAGAAAAGTGATTTTGAAATTGACACTAAAATAAGTGGTGAAATGTCAAAGGGGATTTTGGTTAATTTACAAGGAATTAAAGGTGAGTTTTAAAATATAAGTTCTAAATCAACATGAATTTAATTAATAATTCATTTAATTAATAATTAGGGGTAATTTAGTTAATAATCGACCCAATTTTTTATCAAAGAAAATTGACATATTTGTCATATTGACACATATTTGTTATTCCAAATATTTATATATCAATAATTTCTCGAAATGATGTTGAATTAGGTTTAATTAATTAAACCTATTTATTTTTTTTAATAATTAATATAACGTGTTTATGCTGTAATTAAATTTAATTAAAAAAAGATAAACAGGAGAAAGATTGCGCCATCTATTGACGAATAGTCGAATTAATCTTCATAATACATATAATCGATGAGAAAACATGCATCCATCAAAACGGCTTTTAAATTAACATCCAAATTTTTAGGAAATTTTACCCCGAAAATATCGGCATCTGTAAAAAATTCTCGAAGAAAACCAGCCCACCCTTTCGTAATCTCCCCAATTTCATCTTTCCCATCCCCCGATAACCCTTTAAACACAACGGTATTTAATCCGCAACAATTTGTGGTCCACCATGGTCCCTCGATGCGTAAAACTACATCACCAAACGGATCCACTACGATAAAACCCGGGAAAAACACCCTGCATAGTTGATAAATGTGCCCCACATATTTCGTTAGAGGGACATAAACTTGCATGATTTGTAAACAACACCCACAATAACAACTTTGACATCGAAACGGCCTGCCGGATGTGTCGGTGATAATCATTCCGAAAGATCTTATATTTCCACAACATTGTCTACTCCCCCGCAGCGTCCCTAACGGAATATTGGTTGTTAACTTCATAACCGACGATGATGTCGATCGGAAATGCTTTTTGTTTGATGATTAATTTATCGGTGTTTGCTAAACTTGCAAGGTTTGGTTCGCTTGCGTTAACTTTTTTGGTTTCGATTTTCATTTTCATGAAACTGTCAAATTGATTATGTTGGTAAAACAGATTTCTTTGGGTTAATTAAAATTTAATTTAATAGATGATTCCTCTTTAATTACAATCATTTTGGCAATTTAAATGGAAATAAGTGTGTATTTTTATGTGGGATTTCATTTATTAATTAAAAATTAATATCTTAATATTAATATCTTTAATTATTAATATTTTAAATGTCAAGTGTCATTTATGACAATCAAATTTGATTTAATTTCGTTCAAATTAAATAATAAATAAATTTATTATTAAACTGATTATTGTTACAACAAAATTTCTTTTTAACGCTATAAAATAATAATAATTTATTATTTCATTTCAAATTTGTTGGGAAAATTTTAACAATTAGTAGCGCCATCTTTTGACAAAAACTTCACATTTTCTCCAGAAATTTCTCATTTATATTATTTTACGAATTATTTATTTAATTAATTAAATAAATATAATTAATTAAATTATTTTTTACAAAGGTTTCTTTTTATAAACAACCTTTCATTTCATTTATTTAAATTTAAAAATCATTCTTGTGTCGAATTTTTAGGTTAGGTCGAAACGTCAAATTTTTATTAACAATTTTTTTTATTTCAAAACAATTTATATTTACTTTTAATTATTTATAACGGAACATATTACACGGATAAGATTTTTTATTCACAACCGAATTTATTCTTTAATTTTCAAAGATAAATTATAAATTTCAAACAGACGGATGTACATCTTTATCGTTAGATGGCGCTTCCATCCCAATTATAATTAATATTGAATTTATTTAATATTATTTTTAACAAATATTATATGATTCGTTTCAATTAGCGATATAATTGTTATAAAATCCTATCTTTGATTTTTATTTCACTTCCCAATTGTACTATAAATATAAATTATTAATAATTTATTATTTCATTTCAAATTTGTTGGGAAAATTTTAACAATTAGTAGCGCCATCTTTTGACAAAAACTTCTCATTTTCTCCAAAAATTTCTTATTTATATTATTTTACGAATTATTTATTTAATTAATTAAATAAATATAATTAATTAAATTATTTTTTACAAAGGTTTCTTTTTATAAACAGCCTTTTATTTCATTTATTTAAATTTAAAAATCATTCTTGTGTTGAATTTTTAGGTTATGTTGAAACGTTAAATTTTTATTAACAATTTTTTTTATTTCAAAACAATTTATATTTACTTTTAATTATTTATAACGGAGCACATTACACGAATAAGATTTTTTATTTACAACCGAATTTATTCTTTAATTTTCAAAAATAAATTATAAATTTCAAACAGACGGATCTACATCTTTATCGTTAGATGGCGCTTTCATGGTAATTATAATTAACGTTGAATTTATTTTATATTATTTTTAACAAATATTATATGATTCGTTTTAATTAGCGATATAATTGTTATAAAAACCTATCTTTGATTTTTATTTCACTTCCCAATTGTACTATAAATATAAATTATTAATAATTTATTATTTCATTTCAAATTTGTTGGGAAAATTTTAACAATTACTAGCGCCATCTTTTGACAAAAACTTCACATTTTCTCCAGAAATTTCTCATTTATATTATTTTACGAATTATTTATTTAATTAATTAAATAAATATAATTAATTAAATTATTTTTTACAAAGGTTTCTTTTTATAAACAACCTTTTATTTCATTTATTTAAATTTAAAAATCATTCTTGTGTCGAATTTTTAGGTTGGGTCGAAACGTCAAATTTTTATTAACAATTTTTTTTATTTCAAAACAATTTATATTTACTTTTAATTATTTATAACGGAACACATTACACGAATAAGATTTTTTATTTATAACCGAATTTATTCTCTAATTTTCAAAGATAAATTATAAATTTGAAACAGACGGATCTACATCTTTATCGTTAGATGGCGCTTCCATCGTAATTATAATTGACGTTGAATTTATTTAATATTATTTTTAACAAATATTGCATGATTCGTTTTAATTAGCGATATAATTGTTATAAAACCCTATCTTTGATTTTTATTTCACTTCCCAATTGTACTATAAATATAAATTATTAATAATTTATTATTTCATTTCAAATTTGTTGGGAAAATTTTAACAATTAGTAGCTCCATCTTTTGACAAAAACTTCTCATTTTCTCCAGAAATTTCTCATTTATATTATTTTACGAATTATTTATTTAATTAATTAAATAAATATAATTAATTAAATTATTTTTTACAAAGGTTTCTTTCTATAAACAACCTTCTATTTCATTTTTTTAAATTTAAAAATCATTCTTGTGTCGAATTTTTAGGTTATGTTGAAACGTCAAATTTTTATTAACAATTTTTTTTATTTCAAAACAATTTATATTTACTTTTAATTATTTATAACGGAACACATTACACGAATAAGATTTTTTATTTACAACCGAATTTATTCTTTAATTTTCAAAGATAAATTATAAATTTCAAACAGACGGATCTACATCTTTATCGTTAGATGGCGCTTCCATCCCAATTATAATTAATATTGAATTTATTTAATATTATTTTTAACAAATATATGATTCGTTTCAATTAGCGATATAATTGTTATAAAACCCTATCTTTGATTTTTATTTCACTTCCCGATTGTGCTATAAATATAAATTATTAATAATTTATTATTTCATTTCAAATTTATTGGGAAGATTTTAATAACAATTAGTAGCGCCATCTTTTGACAAAATTCCACATTTTCTCCAAAAATTTCATATTCTTACTATTTTAAGCTTTTTTTTATAAACAAGCTTTTATTTCATTTATTTAAGTTAAAATCACGAAACGTTGGTAACTTACTAATAATATGATTTAATTATTAATTAATAACGATTTAATTAATTCGAATAATTTCCTCTAGATGGTGTCACTTATTTACTGCTTGTCACTTTGACAGTTAAAAGAATCATTTAAAAATTAATTTAGATTAATTTTAACCGAAATATAAGAAGAACAGAAGAAATTTAATGGAAAAACCGGAACCTTCAACCTCAGAAGTCAGCAACATCAAAAAACAGAGAAGATCGAAATCATTCCAAAAAGGAGCCTTCGATTTAAGCCAAATCGGATTCATCTCCACAAAATCAGCTTGTACATAAACAAAGAGTGTAAACGTAACGTTAAATTTTTAATTCTCCAGATGAATTCTTCAGCACATCGTCGTTACATTCGAAAAGACTCCGATTATTCGACTGTCTAAAACCGAAAGTGAAAACGTTCACGAAGGACGATTTGCAAGATTCCGTTTTGAGGTTGCACAAATATTGTTTGACCCACCTTTTAGATTCGTACCGGGTTCATTTGAACCGATTAAAAGGGGTGCAACTGCTTAACGAGGTGGTGCGAAAAGTTAATTTGGAGGATTTGAAAGTTTCGCAAGTTGTGCGGATTATTTGGTGCGGGATAAGCATCGTTCATCATTTTCATATCCGGTTAAAAGCTGGATCGGGAATTTCCGAATGGACTCGGAGGTTATTTAATTTATTTTAAATTAAATTAAATTAATTAATTAATTTTAGGAGGCAAGCTCATAACGCAAATGAAAGCTTCGAACATCTCATGAATCTTTTATTACCCGATATGTACTCGGTGGTTATCCACTCGATGGTTACATTTTTTGAGGAAGCTCGACTTTGGGGGACAGAACTTTTATGTACGCAACTTTTAGAGGTTGTAATTAGCCACAGTAAAGAGCAATCAAAAGCGATGAACATCTTATTAGACCTCGTCGAGCAATCGACTCCGATGGCTGCGAAAAAAATTTTAAGAGTAATTTATTTTTTGTTGGAAAAAGATTATTGGTCCGTAATGGATTTGGCGTTAGTCTCTCGATTTTTGGAGATGTACAAAGACAGCATCATCCCAGACGATGAAGATCAAGATTACACCTACATAAGTAAAGGGTTAGAATTATGTTTGAGGGCGTTATTTTGCAAGATAAAAAAGCAATTTTTGCACCACTCAATAGACGTGATGTTGGGTTGGTGTTTAACTTATAATTTTTCAAACGAAACTCTTTTGGATTTCGGGAACGTCATCGAGTTCGCCTCGTTGACTTACGAGGCTAACCATTTAAGCGATTCTTTCTCCACGAACACGGTCAATCATATTTTCATTCTTATTCAATCCGACAATGTGCTAAAAAGCCTTTTGGGCACGAGAATTTTCCAGCACTTAATTAATAGGCACGGAAATAAAACGATGTTCGACGTGCCGAAGATTTTCTTTCAAAACGGGCACTTCAACATTAACATGGGAATCTACGACACTCAAGATAAGGAGTTTTTGAGGAAACATCGCGAGCTCATCCACAACTCTTTATTAATATCCGTTCAAAATCACGGTTTAAGGAGCCGAATTAACATTGAGAATCTTTATTGCGTCGTCGCTTTATTAATCGTTGAAATTCCTTGTGGGTATACGGCCGCGGCGATGGCCTGTTTAATGATGGCCATTCAAGAATTAACGATATCCACATCCGCCGTTGATTTGGAATGTACGAATAGAATCCACGCGATTATAATGTCGGTTATGTCTTTGATATGTTGGATTCATAACGCCGAGATTTTTTATGATTACTTAAACACGATTTTGCATCGAAGGGCCGAGTTGGCCCCCCATTTAAACCCCCCACTTCAAGTTATGTATCAATACGCGCGAAATCACGTATTATGGAATAAACCGGAATTGTTTTTCGAAGATTGGGAGGTCCGGTACGGATTATGGAAGTGTTTTAGGAGCATGAGGGGTGCCGATAGTAATATGGGGATCGTTGTGGAGAAAGATGGAAAGTTACGGCTTGAAGTGAACTTTGCGAATACTCCGAAAAAAGCGACCGTTTCTTTTTAAGTCGTTTCTTTTTTGGTTCGGAGAAAATCTTTTTAAAAATCTCAATTAAGTATTCAAAAGGAAATTTTCGACGTTTACTATTCAAAAGGGGTTCCGATAAATTTAAATTTCATTTTCCCGGATTGAAATTCCTTTTAAATTCGATTTAATCTCTTTCTTTATGATAAAAAGGATATAATTCAACGATGATGGTGGCGCCATCTAATTGTAATCTAATACAATCAAATTGCGATTTTATTTATTGACAGTTTTGACTTTTAAAATGCTTTTTAATGAAACTTGTTCATTTAAAATAAAAACTTGTTTATAAGAAAAAAGCTTTCTTAAACGTAAAATATTTATCTCTTCATTTAATAATTACAAAGAAATTTGTGGAGGAAATTTGAAGTTTTTACCAAAAGATGGCGCCACTAAGCATATGTTATTCACAATTTTTCCAAAGGATTTAAAATGGAAAAACAAATTATTATTAATTTATTACTATTAATTTAAAATTGAAAGGTTTTGAAAGGAAAGTTTTTTATAACAATAATTATTATTAAATCAATTTAATTAATAATAAATTGATTTAAAAATCATTTAATCGGAATGAAGTTAAATCGGTTTGAACATCGCTCAGTTTAATTCTTTTGGTTGTCAATGAATGACAGTTGTGCATTAAAATATTAATAATTTTAACTTTTTAAGTAAAAAATATTAATAAGTGCACGTAAAGATGTTATTTGTGCGTTCCGGGACGTTAAGAACATCATGCGCATCGTCGTAAATAATTCAAAGTAAGTGATTTTTAAGAATTAGACGTTTCGACTTAACCTAGAAATTCGTCTCAACCCGTATTTGGCGATTTTTTTATTTAAAAGGGTTAATTTAAATGAAATAAAAGCTTCTTTATAAGAAGAAAGCTCTATAGTCGTAGATTATTAAAAATATTTATAATTTTTTTTCATTTAATAATCATAGATAAGAAATTTGAAGTTTCCGTCAAAAGATGGCACCACCAAACAATTATTATTTACAATTTTTTTAAAGAATTTAAAATCAAATTATTAATTTATTATTATTATTAATTTAAAATTGAAAGGTTTTGAAAGGAAACTTTATTATAATAATAATTTTTATTAAATCAATTTATTTAATAATAAATTAATTTAAAAATCATTTAATTGGAATGAAGTTAAATCGGTGTGAACATCGCTCAGTTTAATTCTTTTGGTTGTCAATGAATGACAGTTAAGCATTAAAATATTAATAATTTTAACTTTTTAAGTAAAAAATATTAATAAGTGCACGTAAAGATGTTATTTGTGCGTTCCGGGACGTTAAGAACATCATGCGCATCGTCGTAAATAATTCAAAGTAAGTGATTTTTAAGAATTGGACGTTTCGACTTAACCTAGAAATTCGTCTCAACCCGTATTTGGCGATTTTTTTATTTAAAAGGGTTAAGATAAATGAAATAAAAGCTTCTTTATAAGAAGAAAGCTTTGTAATCGTTAATTATTAAAAATATTTAGAATTTTTTTCATTTAATAATTATAAATAAGAAATTTGAAGTTTCCGTCAAAAGATGGCGCCGTCAAACAAGTTACTTACAATTTTTTTCAAGAATTTAAAATCAAATTATTAATTTATTATTATTATTAATTTAAAATTGAAAGGTTTTGAAAGGAAACTTTATCATAGTAATAATTATTATTAAATCAATTTAATTAATAATAAATTGATTTAAAAATCATTTAATCGGAATGAAATTAAATCGGTGTGAACATCGCCCAATTTAGTTGTTTTGTTTGTCAATGAATGACAGTTGTGCATTAAAATATTAATAATTTTAACTTTTTAAGTAAAAAATATTAATAATTGCACGTAAAGATGTTATTTGTGCGTTCCGGGACGTTAAGAACATCATGCGCATCGTCGTAAATAATTCAAAGTAAGTGATTTTTAAGAATTAGACCTTTTGACTTAACCTATAAATTCGTCTCAACCCGTATTTAGCGATTTTTTTATTTAAAAGGGTTAAGATAAATGAAATAAAAGCTTCTTTATAAGAAGAAAGCTTTATAATCGTAGATTATTAAAAATATTTATAATTTTTTTTCATTTAATAATCATAGATAAGAAATTTGAAGTTTTCGTTAAAAGATGGCGCCACCAAACAATTATTATTTCCAATTTTTTTAAAGAATTTAAAATCAAATTATTAATTTATTATTATTATTAATTTAAAATTGAAAGGAAACTTTATCATAGTAATAATTATTATTAAATCAATTTAATTAATAATAAATTGATTTAAAAATCATTTAATTGGAATGAAGTTAAATCGGTCTGAACATCGCCCAGTTTAATTGTTTTGTTTGTCAATGAATGACAGTTGTGCATTAAAATATTAATAATTTGAACTTTTTAAGTAAAAAATATTAATAAGTGTACGTAAAGATGTTATTTGTGCGTTCCGGGACGTTAAGAACATCATGCGCATCGTCGTAAATAATTCAAAGTAAGTGATTTTTAAGAATTGGACGTTTCGACTTAACCTAGAAATTCGTCTCAACCCGTATTTGGCGATTTTTTTATTTAAAAGGGTTAAGATAAATGAAATAAAAGCTTCTTTATAAGAAGAAAGCTCTATAATCGTAGATTATTAAAAATATTTAGAATTTTTTTCATTTAATAATTATAAATAAGAAATTTGAAGTTTCCGTCAAAAGATGGCGCCGTCAAACAAGTTACTTACAATTTTTTTAAAGAATTTAAAATCAAATTATTAATTTATTATTATTAATTTAAAATTGAAAGGTTTTGAAAGGAAACTTTATCATAGTAATAATTATTATTCAATCAATTTATTTAATATTAAATTGATTTAAAAATCATTTAATTGGAATGAAGTTAAATTGGTGTGAACATCGCCCAGTTTAATTGTTTTGCTTGTCAATGAATAACAGTTGTGCATTAAAATATTAATAATTTTAACTTTTTAAGTAAAAAATATTAATAAGTGTACGCAAAGATGTTATTTGTGCGTTCCGGGTCGTTAAGAACATCACGCGCATCGTTGTAAATAATTCAAAGTGATTTTTAAGAATTAGACGTTTCGACTTAACCTAGAAATTCGTCTCAACCCGTATTTGGCGATTTTTTTATTTAAAAGGGTTAAGATAAATGAAATAAAAGCTTCTTTATAAGAAGAAAGCTCTATAATCGTAGATTATTAAAAATATTTATAATTTTTTTCCATTTAATAATCATAAATAAGAAATTTGAAGTTTTCGTTAAAAGATGGCACCACCAAACAATTATTATTTCCAATTTTTTTAAAGAATTTAAAATCAAATTATTAATTTAATATTATTATTAATTTAAAATTGAAAGGTTTTGAAAGGAAACTTTATTATAATAATAATTTTTATTAAATTAATTTATTTAATAATAAATTGATTTAAAAATCATTTAATTAGAATGAAGTTAAATCGGTGTGAACATCGCTCAGTTTAATTCTTTTGGTTGTCAATGAATGACAGTTGTGCATTAAAATATTAATAATTTTAACTTTTTAAGTAAAAAATATTAATAAGTGTACGTAAAGATGTTATTTGTGCGTTCCGGGACGTTAAGAACATCATGCGCATCATCGTAAATAATTCAAAGTAAGTGATTTTTAAGAATTAGACGTTTCGACTTAACCTAGAAATTCGTCTCAACCCGTATTTGGCGATTTTTTTATTTAAAAGGGTTAATTTAAATGAAATAAAAGCTTCTTTATAAGAAGAAAGCTCTATAATCGTAGATTATTAAGAATATTTATAATTTTTTTCCATTTAATAATCATAAATAAGAAATTTGAAGTTTTCGTTAAAAGATGGCACCACCAAACAATTACTATTTCCAATTTTTTTAAAGAATTTAAAATCAAATTATTAATTTATTATTATTATTAATTTAAAATTGAAAGGTTTTGAAAGGAAACTTTATCCTAGTAATAATTATTATTAAATCAATTTAATTAATAATAAATTGATTTAAAAATCATTTAATTGGAATGAAGTTAAATCGGTGTGAACATCGCTCAGTTTCATTGTTTTGGTTGTCAATGAATGACAGTTGTGCATTAAAATATTAATTATTTTAACTTTTTAAGCAAAAAATATAAATAAGTGCACGTAAAGATGTTATTTGTGCGTTCCGGGACGTTAAGAACATCATGCGCATCGTCATAAATAATTCAAAGTAAGTAAATTTTAAGAATTGGACGTTTCGACTTAACCTAGAAATTCGTCTCAACCCGTATTTGGCGATTTTTTTATTTAAAAGGGTTAATTTAAATGAAATAAAAGCTTCTTTATAAGAAGAAAGCTCTATAATCGTAGATTATTAAAAATATTTATAATTTTTTTTCATTTAATAATCATAGATAAGAAATTTGAAGTTTCCGTCAAAAGATGGCACCACCAAACAATTATTATTTACAATTTTTTTAAAGAATTTAAAATCAAATTATTAATTTATTATTATTATTAATTTAAAATTGAAAGGTTTTGAAAGGAAACTTTATCATAGTAATAATTATTATTCAATCAATTTATTTAATATTAAATTGATTTAAAAATCATTTAATTGGAATGAAGTTAAATCGGTCTGAACATCGCTCAGCTTAATTCTTTTGGTTGTCAATGAATGACGGTTGTGCATTAAAATATTAATAATTTTAACTTTTTAAGTAAAAAATATTAATAATTGCACGTAAAGATGTTATTTGTGCGTTCCGGGACGTTAAGAACATCATTCGCATCGTTGCAAATAATTCAAAGTAAGTAATTTTTAAGAATTGGACGTTTCGACTTAACCTAGAAATTCGTCTCAACCCGTATTTGGCGATTTTTTTATTTAAAAGGGTTAAGATAAATGAAATAAAAGCTTCTTTATAAGAAGAAAGCTTTATAATCGTAGATTATTAAAAATATTTATAATTTTTTTCCATTTAATAATCATAGATAAGAAATTTGAAGTTTTCGTTAAAAGATGGCACCACCAAACAATTATTATTTTCAATTTTTTTAAAGAATTTAAAATCAAATTATTAACTTATTATTATTAGTTTAAAATTGAAAGGTTTTGAAAGGAAACTTTATTATAATAATAATTATTATTAAATCAATTTAATTAATAATAAATTGATTTAAAAATCATTTAATTGGAATGAAGTTAAATCGGTGTGAACATCGCTCAGTTTAATTCTTTTGGTTGTCAATGAATGACAGTTGTGCATTAAAATATTAATAATTTTAACTTTTTAAGTAAAAAATATTAATAAGTGCACGTAAAGATGTTATTTGTGCGTTCCGGGACGTTAAGAACATCATGCGCATCGTTGCAAATAATTCAAAGTAAGTGATTTTTAAGAATTAGACGTTTCGACTTAACCTAGAAATTCGTCTCGACCCGTATTTAGCGATTTTTTTATTTAAAAGGGTTAAGATAAATGAAATAAAAGCTTCTTTATAAGAAGAAAGCTTTGTAATCGTTAATTATTAAAAATATTTAGAATTTTTTTCATTTAATAATTATAAATAAGAAATTTGAAGTTTCCGTCAAAAGATGGCGCCGTCAAACAAGTTACAATTTTTTTAAAGAATTTAAAATCAAATTATTAATTTATTATTATTATTAATTTAAAATTGAACGATTTTGAAAGGAAGCTTTATCATAGTAATAATTATTATTAAATCAATTTAATTAATAATAAATTGATTTAAAAATCATTTAATCCGAATGAAGTTAAATCGGTGTGAACATCGCTCAGTTTAGTTGTTTTGTTTGTCAATGAATGACAGTTGTGCATTAAAATATTAATAATTTTAACTTTTTAAGTAAAAAATATTAATAAGTGTACGTAAAGATGTTATTTGTGCGTTCCGGGACGTTAAGAACATCACGCGCATCGTCGTAAATAATTCAAAGTAAGTGATTTTTAAGAATTAGACGTTTCGACTTAACCTAGAAATTCGTCTCAACCCGTATTTGGCGATTTTTTTATTTAAAAGGGTTAATTTAAATGAAATAAAAGCTTCTTTATAAGAAGAAAGCTCTATAATCGTAGATTATTAAAAATATTTATAATTTTTTTTCATTTAATAATCATAGATAAGAAATTTGAAGTTTCCGTCAAAAGATGGCACCACCAAACAATTATTATTTACAATTTTTTTAAAGAATTTAAAATCAAATTATTAATTTATTATTATTATTAATTTAAAATTGAAAGGTTTTGAAAGGAAACTTTATCATAGTAATAATTATTATTCAATCACTTTATTTAATATTAAATTGATTTAAAAATCATTTAATTGGAATGAAGTTAAATCGGTCTGAACATCGCTCAGTTTAATTCTTTTGGTTGTCAATGAATGACGGTTGTGCATTAAAATATTAATAATTTTAACTTTTTAAGTAAAAAATATTAATAAGTGTACGTAAAGATGTTATTTGTGCGTTCCGGGACGTTAAGAACATCACGCGCATCGTCGTAAATAATTCAAAGTAAGTGATTTTTAAGAATTAGACGTTTCGACTTAACCTAGAAATTCGTCTCAACCCGTATTTGGCGATTTTTTTATTTAAAAGGGTTAAGATAAATGAAATAAAAGCTTCTTTATAAGAAGAAAGCTTTATAATCGTAGATTATTAAAAATATTTATAATTTTTTTTCATTTAATAATCATAGATAAGAAATTTGAAATTTTCGTTAAAAGATGGCACCACCAAACAATTACTATTTCCAATTTTTTTAAAGAATTTAAAATCAAATTATTAATTTATTATTATTATTAATTTAAAATTGAAAGGTTTTGAAAGGAAACTTTATTATAATAATAATTTTTATTAAATTAATTTATTTAATAATAAATTGATTTAAAAATCATTTAATCGGAATGAAGTTAAATCGGTGTGAACATCGCTCAGTTCATTGTTTTATTTGTCAATGAATGACAGTTGTGCATTAAAATATTAATAATTTTAAATTTTTAAGTAAAAAATATTAATAAGTGTACGTAAAGATGTTATTTGTGCGTTCCGGGACGTTAAGAACATCATGCGCATCGTCGTAAATAATTCAAAGTAAGTGATTTTTAAGAATTGGACGTTTCGACTTAACCTAGAAATTTGTCTCAACCCGTATTTGGCGATTTTTTTATTTAAAAGTGTTAAGATAAATGAAATAAAAGCTTCTTTATAAGAAGAAAGCTTTGTAATCGTTAATTATTAAAAATATTTAGAATTTTTTTTCATTTGATAATCATAAATAAGAAATTTGAAGTTTTCGTTAAAAGATGGCACCACCAAACAATTATTATTTCCAATTTTTTTAAAGAATTTAAAATCAATTAATTAATTTATTATTATTATTAATTTAAAATTGAAAAGTTTTGAAAGGAAACTTTATCATAATGACAATTATTATTAAATCAATTTATTTAATAATAAATTGATTTAAAAATCATTTAATTGGAATGAAGTTAAATCGGTGTGAACATCGCTCAGTTTCATTGTTTTGTTTGTCAATGAATGGCAGTTGTGCATTAAAATATTAATAATTTTAACTTTTTAAGTAAAAAATATTAATAAGTGCACGTAAAAATGTTATTTGTGCGTTCCGGGACGTTAAGAACATCATGCGTATCGTCGTAAATAATTCAAAGTAAGTGATTTTTAAGAATTGGACGTTTCGACTTAACCTAGAAATTCGTCTCAACCCGAATTTAGCGATTTTTTTATTTAAAAGGGTTAATTTAAATGAAATAAAAGCTTCTTTATAAGAAGAAAGCTCTATAATCGTAGATTATTAAAAATATTTATAATTTTTTTTCATTTAATAATCATAAATAAGAAATTTGAAGTTTTCGTTAAAAGATGGCACCACCAAACAATTATTATTTCCAATTTTTTTAAAGAATTTAAAATCAAATTATTAATTTATTATTATTATTAATTTAAAATTGATGGGTTTTGAAAGGAAACTTTATCATAGTAATAATTATTATTAAATCAATGTATTTAATAATAAATTGATTTAAAAATCATTTAATCGGAATGAAGTTAAATCGGTGTGAACATCGCTCAGTTTCATTGTTTTGCTTGTCAATGAATGACAGTTGTGCATTAAAATATTAATAATTTTAACTTTTTAAGTAAAAAATATTAATAAGTGTACGTAAAGATGTTATTTGTGCGTTCCGGGACGTTAAGAACATCACGCGCATCGTCGTAAATAATTCAAAATAAGTGATTTTTAAGAATTAGACGTTTCGACTTAACCTAGAAATTCGTCTCAACCCGTATTTGGCGATTTTTTTATTTAAAAGGGTTAAGATAAATGAAATAAAAGCTTCTTTATAAGAAGAAAGCTTTGTAATCGTTAATTATTAAAAATATTTAGAATTTTTTTTCATTTAATAATCATAGATAAGAAATTTGAAGTTTTCGTTAAAAGATGGCACCACCAAACAATTATTATTTACAATTTTTTTAAAGAATTTAAAATCAAATTATTAATTTAATATTATTATTAATTTAAAATTGAAAGGTTTTGAAAGAAAACTTTATTATAATAATAATTTTTATTAAATTAATTTATTTAATAATAAATTGATTTAAAAATCATTTAATTAGAATGAAGTTAAATCGGTCTGAACATCGCTCAGTTTAATTCTTTTGGTTGTCAATGAATGACAGTTGTGCATTAAAATATTAATAATTTTTACTTTTTAAGTAAAAAATATTAATAAGTGCACGTAAAGATGTTATTTGTGCGTTCCGGGACGTTAAAAACATCATGCGCATCATCGTAATTAATTCAAAGTAAGTGATTTTTAAGAATTGGACGTTTCGACTTAACCTAGAAATTCGTCTCAACCCGTATTTAGCGATTTTTTTATTTAAAAAGGTTAAGATAAATGAAATAAAAGCTTCTTTATAAGAAGAAAGCTTTGTAATCGTTAATTATTAAAAATATTTATAATTTTTTTCCATTTAATAATCATAGATAAGAAATTTGATGTTTTTACCAAAAGATGGCACCACCAAACAATTATTATTTCCAATTTTTTTTTAAGAATTTAAAATCAAATTATTAATTTATTATTATTATCAATTTAAAATTGAAAGGTTTTGAAAGGAAACTTTATCATAATAATAATTTTTATTAAATTAATTTATTTAATAATAAATTGATTTAAAAATCATTTAATCGGAATGAAGTTAAATCGGTCTGAACATCGCTCAGTTTAATTCTTTTGGTTGTCAATGAATGACAGTTGTGCATTAAAATATTAATAATTTTAACTTTTTAAGTAAAAAATATTAATAAGTGTAAGCAAAGATGTTATTTGTGCATTCCGGGACGTTAAGAACATCATGCACATCGTCGTAAATAATTCAAAGTAAGTAATTTTTAAGAATTGGACGTTTCGACTTAACCTAGAAATTCGTCTCAACCCGTATTTGGCGATTTTTTTATTTAAAAGGGTTATTTTAAATGAAATAAAAGCTTCTTTATAAGAAAAAAGCTTTATAATCGTAGATTATTAAAAATATTTATAATTTTTTTTTATTTAATAATCATAAATAAGAAAGTTGAAGTTTTCGTTAAAAGATGGCACCACCAAACAATTATTATTTCCAATTTTTTTAAAGAATTTAAAATCAAATTATTAACTTATTATTATTAGTTTAAAATTGAAAGGTTTTGAAAGAAAACTTTATTATAATAATAATTTTTATTAAATTAATTTATTTAATAATAAATTGATTTAAAAATCATTTAATTGGAATGAAGTTAAATCGGTGTGAACATCGCCCAGTTTAATTGTTTTGTTTGTCAATGAATGACAGTTGTGCATTAAAATATTAATAATTTTAACTTTTTAAGTAAAAAATATTAATAAGTGCACGTAAAGATGTTATTTGTGCGTTCCGGGACGTTAAGAACAATATGCGCATCGTCGTAAATAATTCAAAGTAAGTGATTTTTAAGAATTAGACCTTTTGACTTAACTTATAAATTCGTCTCAACCCGTATTTAGCGATTTTTTTATTTAAAAGGGTTAAGATAAATGAAATAAAAGCTTCTTTATAAGAAGAAAGCTTTATAATCGTAGATTATTAAAAATATTTATAATTTTTTTTCATTTAATAATCATAGATAAGAAATTTGAAGTTTTCGTTAAAAGATGGCACCACCAAACAATTATTATTTACAATTTTTTTAAAGAATTTAAAATCAAATTATTAATTTATTATTATTATTAATTTAAAATTGAAAGGTTTTGAAAGGAAACTTTATCATAGTAATAATTATTATTAAATCAATTTAATTAATAATAAATTGATTTTAAAATCATTTAATTGGAATGAAGTTAAATCGGTGTGAACATCGCCCAGTTTAATTGTTTTGGTTGTCAATGAATGACAGTTGTGCATTAAAATATTAATAATTTTAACTTTTTAAGTAAAAAATATTAATAAGTGTACGTAAAGATGTTATTTGTGCGTTCCGGGACGTTAAGAACATCATGCGCATCGTTGCAAATAATTCAAAGTAAGTGATTTTTAAGAATTCGACGTTTTGACTTAACCTAGAAATTCGTCTCAACCCGTATTTAGCGATTTTTTTATTTAAAAGGGTTAATTTAAATGAAATAAAAGCTTCTTTATAAGAAGAAAGCTTTGTAATCGTAGATTATTAAAAATATTTAGAATTTTTTTCATTTAATAATTATAAATAAGAAATTTGAAGTTTTCGTTAAAAGATGGCACCACCAAACAATTATTATTTACAATTTTTTTAAAGAATTTAAAATCAAATTATTAATTTATTATTATTAATTTAAAGTTGAAAGGTTTTAAAAGGAAACTTTTTTATAACATTAATTGGTTAATAATAATAAATCGATTTAAAAATCATTTAATTGAAATGAATTTAAATCGGTGTGAACATCGCCCAGTTTCATTGTTTTATTTGTCAAAAAATGACAGTTGTGAATTAAAATGTTAATAATTAAAGTTTTTAAGTAAAAATATTAATAATTGGACGTAAAGATGTTATTTGTGGGTTCCGGGACGTTAAAAACATCGTGTGCATCGTTATTGATAATTCAAAGTAAGTAATTATGTTAAACTTGATAATTTAACTTAACCTAAAAATTTGTCTCAATTTTTTTATGTAAATCATCATAATGGGTTAGGTAAATGAAATAAAAGCTTATTTATAAGGAAAAAGCTTTATTAAACGTAAAACAATAAATATTTTTAAAATTTTTTTAATTTAATTCTATTTATATTAAAGAAAATTTTGAGTTATCAAAAGGTGGCGCCACTTAATTAAATTTTAATTTTTAATGATTTAATATTTATTTAAAAATTTATTCGTTTTATCAAATAACTTAAGCCACATACAGTTTTTTTTTTAATAAATTCACACAATCTCTTTATCAATCTTATCAATTTGAAATAATACAATTTATTATTATTATTAATTAATAAATCAAATTTTAACTATTTTTATAAAAAAATCATTAATGAAATTAAAATTTTTTTAAGCAAGATTAAACAAGCGACCTTAACTTAACGGTTCCCAACCAGTTTACCGAATACAGTTATTTCCTATTGATTTTTGGGGGCCTTGACCTAGCGAATGAAGGTCAGCGCGAGCGCGAAGGTGGAAGCCTCTCGCGACGGCGGCTTTCAGTCTCTCTTCAAACACGTTTCAGTTACGAAGAGTTTGACCATGACCGAAACCACTTTTTCCGTTTAAACAAAAACATTGAAAAAAAAATTTTTTTCTAACAAAAAAAAAATGTTTATCCATTTAAATTCGTTTTTATTCATCCTTAGTTTTATTGGACAAGTCTTCGGGTATCCCCAAACCTTCACAAACGACACCGCCGAAGAGAGACTTTACCAACACAATTTGGACAACGAAAATTATCACGTTGAATTTAAGTACCATAATTATGAGGCTATGACGAAGTTTTTGAGGACGACCAGTGCGAAATTTCCTTCGTTGACTGCTTTATATTCGATCGGAAAATCAGTTCAAGGTAAATTAATTTATAATTTAATTATTTTATTTTAAATTTATTTATTTAAATTAATAGATCGAGAATTATGGGTTATGGTCGTTTCTTCGTCACCTTACGAGCACATGATTGGAAAACCGGATGTTAAGTACGTCTCAAATATGCACGGAAACGAAGCTGTTAGCAGAGAGTTAATGCTACATTTAATACATGTAAGTAAGCCTCAAAAAATTGGGTCATTTTCTCTTCTTACAACTTTCTCTTCATCAACGCCTTTTTAAAATAACTTTAAATGCTTTATTTATTTATTTTTTTTAGTATTTAGTTGTTAATTATAACACAGACGACTATATTCGGTGGTTATTGGATAATACAAGGATTCATATAATGCCATCGATGAACCCCGATGGTTTTGAAGTCTCAAAAGAGGGCCAATGCGAAGGAGGACAAGGAAGGTTGTTTAAATTCGACTTAATATTTTGAGTAATTTTATTAATAATTATTTTAATTAATTCAGATACAACGCAAGAGGGTTCGATTTGAATCGGAACTTTCCCGATTATTTCAAACAAAACGATCGGAGGACTCAACCCGAAACCGTTGCTGTTAAAGAGTGGTTGTCGAAGATCCAATTTGTACTCTCCGGGAATTTGCACGGAGGTGCTTTGGTTGCGAGTTATCCTTTTGATAATACCCCAAATTCGAGTAAGTATTTATTTTAATTTAATAATTAATTAATTTAAAAAAAAAATTAGTTCATTAAAGCGATAATAGATGTCGCCACTTTTGTGTTGGTATTCATAGATGTGTCAAAACGTTTTTATTCGGCACTAGCGCCCTCGAACGGAGTGGTTCCTAACTATAATCAAATACCGCCAAATTCAATTTTCAATGCACATTTAAATATTTTTTATTTATTTTATGTTTTATTTAAATATTGATTGTTGTAACATAACGATACAACTTTAAAAAAGGTTGACTCAATCAACCAAATTGAAGGTTGATTCTTCCTCTTTGAAATGATGTATAACTTGAAATCTGTTCTCTCTAAAAAATATTAAAAGATGATCAAGTTTTTACGCTTTAACGGAATCAAGATAATAATGATGAACTTTGAACGTCTTATTTAATAATATAATAAATAGATTGATGAGTTTTTGGGACAAAACGCTCATTACATTGACGATGTGGATTTCTTTGGGTCTGATCGATGATCAGAATCGTAATGAGTACAAAAAAACTTTTAATTTGATACTCAACAACCCATATTTTCGAAAAAAAATTAATAATAAACAAAAAAAAAAAATAAAAATCCGCCATTTTGATTTTTTTATTAATATTTTTTTTGTGAAATTATCAAAATCGTAATAAGCACAAAAAATCCTGCAATTTGATACCCCACAACCCATATATTCGAAAAAAAATTAATAATAAACAAAAAAAATAATAAAAATCCGCCATTTTAATTTTTGTTATTAATTTTTTTTTTGTTTATTATTAATTTGTTTCAATTTTTTTGTGACATTATCAAAATCGTAATAAGCACAAAAAAAAAACCTGCACTTTGATACCCCACAACCCAATATATTCGAAAAAAAAATTAATAATAAACAAAAAAAAAATAATAAAAATCCGCCATTTTGATTTTTTTATTACAATTTTTTTTGTGAAATTATCAAAATCGTAATAAGCACAAAAAAATCCTGCAATTTGATACCCCACAACCCATATATTCGAAAAAAAAATTAATAATAAACAAAAAAAAATAATAAAAATCCGCCATTTTGATTTTTTTATTAATATTTTTTTTGTGAAATTATCAAAATCGTAATAAGCACAAAAAATCCTTCAATTTGATACCCCACAACCCATATATTCGAAAAAAAAATAATAATAATCCGCCATTTTGATTTTTTTATTAATTTTTTTTTTGTGAAAATGTCAAAATAAAAATAAGCATAAAAAATCCTTTAATTTGATACCCCACAACCCATATTATCGATTAAATAAATCAAAGTTGCACAATATAATAAATGACATTGACATTTAAGCCGCCATCTTTAATTTAATTTTTTCGTATATCTTCGTCAATTTTTGAAATAAACTCGCCGTTTTTGTACTGAAATAACCCGATTTTCAATTTTAAATCGATCTAAAATAACGTTAAATCATTTTCTTTTTAATTCAACAATTTTGACATACGACATTTGACAGGTGTCAGTTGTAACGTTTATATTTCGGCTTATATTAATCGATTAAGCGTAAATTTTGATATTAATATAATCACTACATCCGGATAAAAATTAATTTTGACATTTTAACGCAAATTGCAGTAATTTTGACAGCTGTCAAATTCGTTAAATAAATTTAAAAAGTATTGGATTTTACCCTTAATTATCTTAATTGGTTTTAAATAAAGGATGTTTAAATTAACGTCATTTTCAAAATGGTGGATATGACATATGTCAAATTTTGTTTTTTCTTCAATGTCAAATGTCACATTTAAACTTTTTTATAAAATAAAATAACTAATTTAGTTTTTTTTTAACATTAATTAAAGGTTTTTTACGGATAATAACGAAATTATTAAATTCAAAATGGCGGATATGACATGTGTCAAATTTTACTTTTTTTTCAATGTTAGATGTAACATTTAAACTTAATTTAGAGTTTGGTATTAAATTAAATGATTTCCTACGCTTAATGAAATTGTATTATTAAAATTCAAAATGGTGGATTTGACATGTGTCAATGTTAAACGTCAATTTCTTCATAATAAAAAATATCCTAGTCGTTTTTGGTATCAAATTAAATGATTTTTGAAGTCAAATTAAGTGCAATTGTTAAAATTCAAGATGGCGAATTTGACATCTGTCAATGTCACATAACTTACAAAAACGTCAATGTAAAATAAAATAAAATGTTAAACGTCAATTTCTTCATAACAAAAAATATCCTAATCGAGTTTGGTATGAAATTAAATGATTTTTTCAGCTTAATTAGGTGGAATTATTAAAATTCAAAATGACGTATTTGACATCTGTCAATGCCGAACGTCAATTTTGTAATATAATATAAATCTCGCCGTGTTCGGACTTAAATAACCCGATTTTCAATTTTAAATCGATCTAAAATAACGTTAAATCATTATTTTTTTAAAATTCAAAAATTTTGACATATGACATTTGACAGGTGTCACTTGCAACGTTTATATTTCGGCTTATATTAATCAATTAAGCGTAAATTTTGATACCAACCTAATCACTATATCTGGATAAAAATTAATTTTGACATTTTAAGGCAAATTTTGTTTTTTCTTCAATGTCAAATGTCACACTTAAACTTTTTTATAAAATAAAATAAATAATTTAGTTATTTTTTAACATTAATTAAAGGTTTTTTACGGATAAAAACGAAATTATTAAACTCAAAACGGCGGATATGACATGTGTCAGTCTCAAATGTCAAATTTTATTTATTATCTATTTTTTTATTTTTTACACTCGATATTTAGAGGGAGATTCAATGATTTTCTTGTAATAAATGACACTCCAAATGAAAATGGCGCCTGTCAAAATAACACCTGTCAAATGTCATTTGTCATATATCAAATGTCATTTTTTAATTTTTTTTCAAAATGGTGGATTTGACATGTGTCAATGTTAAACGCCAATTTCTTCATAATAAAAAATATCGTAGTCGTGTTTAGTATCAAATTAAATGATTTTTGAAGTCAAATTAAGTGCAATTGTTAAAATTCAAGATGGCGGATTTGACATCTGTCAATGTCACATAACTTGTTATTATAACAGCAAAAATAGTCGAGTTTGATACCAAATTAAATGATTTTAATGATTGGTATTAAATTAAGCGATTTCCTAAGCTTATTAGAATTGTATTATTAAAATTTAAAATGGCAGATTTGACATCTGTCAAGGCCAAACGTCAATCTCATAATAAAATATACCCTGATCGAGTTTGGTATCAAATTAAATGTTTTTTTACGCTTAATTAAGTAGAATTATTAAAATTCAAGATGGCGCGTTTGACATCTATCAATGTCAAACGTCAATTTCATAGTAAAAATATGAAGAAGTGAGAGATAGAAATGTTAAAAATTAATTTGACACTAAATACGATTAGGGTATCTTTTATTATGAGATTGACGTTTGACATTGACAGATGTTAAATGCACCATCTTGAATTTTGATAATTTTATTCAATTAAGCATAAAAAATCATTTAATTTAATACCAAACTCGACTTAAAAGTACTAATAATCTCGCTTTTATAATAAAAAGTTATGTGACATTGACAGATGTCAAATCCGCCATCTTGAATTTTAACATTTGCACGTAATTTGACTTCAAAAATCATTTAATTTGGTACCAATCCGACCTTTTGAATTTTAATAATACAATTTTAAATGTAAAAAATACATAAATAAAAATTTAAATATGACATTTGGCATTGAAAAAAAAGTAAAATTTGACACATGTCATATCCGCCGAATTATAACCGAATTAGTTTAATACAAGAGTTAAAAAATGACATTTGATATATGACATTTGACAGGTTTTATTTTGACAGTTACCATTTTCATTTGGACTGTCATTTATTATAAGAAAATTGTTGAATTTCGCTCTGAATATCGAGTGTAAAAAATAAAAAAATTGATAATAAATAAAATTTGACATTTGAGACTGACACATGTCATATCCGCCATTTTGGATTTAAGAATTTCGTTATTATCCGTAAAAAACCTTTAATTAATGTTAAAAAAAACTAAATTAGTTATTTTATTTCATAAAAAAGTTTAAATGACATTTGATGAAAAAAAAAGAAAATTTGACACATGTCATATCCGCCATTTTGAAAATGACGTTAGATTTAAAAATCCTTCATTTAAAACCAATTAAGATTAAATTAAGGGGAAAATCGAATACTTTTAAATTTATTTGAAGAATTTGACAGCTGTCAAAATTACTTCAATTTGCGTTAAAATGTCAAAATTAATTTTTATCCGGATATAGTGATTAGGTTGGTAGCAAAATTTACGCTTAATTGATTAATATAAGCCAAAATATAAACGTTGCAAGTGACACCTATCAAATGTCAAAAGTCAAAATTATTGGATTAAAAAAAAATAATGATTTAACGTTATTTTAGATCGATTTAAAATTGAAAAATCGGGTTATTTCAGTACAAACACGGCAAGATTATTATATTATATTACGAAATTGACGTTTGGCATTGACAGATGTCAAATACGCCATTTTGAATTTTAATAATTCCACCTAATTAAGCTGAAAAAATCATTTAATTTGGTATCAAACTCGACTATTTTTGCTGTTATAACAAAAAGTTATGTGACATTGACAGATGTCAAATCCGCCATTTTGAAAATGACGTTAGATTTAAACATCCTTTATTTAAAACCAATTAAGATAATTAAGGGTAAAATCCAATACTTTTTAAATTTATTTAACGAATTTGACAGCTGTCAAAATTACTTCAATTTGCGTTAAAATGTCAAAATTAATTTTTATCCGGATGTAGTGATTATATTGATATCAAAATTTACGCTTAATCGATTAACATAAGCCGAAATATAAACGTTACAAGTGACACCTGTCAAATGTCGTATGTCAAAATTGTTGAATTAAAAAAAATGATTTAACGTTATTTTAGATCGATTTAAAATTGAAAATCGGGTTATTTCAGTACGAAAACGGCGAATTTATTTTAAAAATTGACGAAGATATACGAAAAAATTAAATTAAAGATGGCGGCTTAAATGTCACATGTCATTCATTATATTATACAAGTTTGATTTATTTAATCGAAAATATGGGTTGTGGGGTATCAAATTAAAGGATTTTTTATGCTTATTGCGATTTTGACATTTTCACAAAAAAAATATTAATAAAAAAATCAAAATGCCGGATTTTTAATATTTTTTTTTTGTTTATTATTAATTTTTTTTCGAATATATGGGTTGTGGGGTATCAAATTGAAGGATTTTTTGTGCTTATTACGATTTTGATAATGTCACAAAAAAAATTGAAACAAATTAATAATAAACAAAAAAAAATATAATAAAAAAAATCAAAATGGCGGATTTTTATTAATTTTTTTGTTTATTATTATTTTTTTTTCGAATGTATGGGTTGTGGGGTATCAAATCGCAGGTTTTTTTGTGCTTATTACGATTTTGATAATTTCACAAAAAAAAATGTAATAAAAAAATCAAAATGGCGGATTTTTAATATTTTTTTTTGTTTATTATTAATTTTTTTTCGAATGTATGGGTTGTGGGGTATCAAATTGAAGGATTTTTTGTGCTTATTACGATTTTAATAATGTCACAAAAAAAATTGAAACAAATTAATAATAAACAAAAAAAAATATAATAAAAAAAATCAAAATGGCGGATTTTTATTAATTTTTTTGTTTATTATTATTTTTTTTTCGAATGTATGGGTTGTGGGGTATCAAATCGCAGGTTTTTTTGTGCTTATTACGATTTTGATAATTTCACAAAAAAAAATGTAATAAAAAAATCAAAATGGCGGATTTTTAATATTTTTTTTTTGTTTATTATTAATTTTTTTTCGAATGTATGGGTTGTGGGGTATCAAATTGAAGGATTTTTTGTGCTTATTACGATTTTGATAATGTCACAAAAAAAATTTAAACAAATTAATAATAAACAAAAAAAAATATAATAAAAAAAATCAAAATGTCGGATTTTTATTAATTTTTTTTGTTTATTATTAATTTTTTTTCGAAAATATGGGTTGCTGAGTATCAAATTAAAAGATTTTTTGTACTCATTACGATTCTGATCATCGATCAGGCCCAAAGAAATCCACATCGTCAATGTAATGAGCGTTTTGTCCCAAAAACTTGTCAATCTATTTATTATATTATTAAATAAGACGTTCAAAGTTCATCATTATTATCTTGATTCCCTTAAAGCGTAAAAACTTGATCATCTTTTAACATTTTTTAATGAGTTAATTATGCATAATTTCAATTTGAGTCAAGTTTTATCAGATTTTTCTTAACAACAATTAAATTTGTCGCTTTCTTGCAACAGATTTTTCAATAATAATACATGAGAAAATATTTTAATCTAATTTTTTTAAAATTTCTCTTTTAATTAAATTATCACGCACCCCACCCATAACGTAAGCTACATCATCATGGGAGGTTTTGGATTCAGATTAGCCGACTGGTTTCTTTATAAATGAAAAAAAAATGTTTGAGTTTAAAGTTTTTTCCTTTTTCAAAGTTGTATTTTTATGTTACAACAATCAATATTGAAATAAAAGTTTTAATTAGCGTCTTAATTATGTTAAAATTAATAAAAAATGTTTAAATGTGCATTAGGAACCACTCCGTTCGAGGGCGGTAGTGCTGAGTAAAAAAAAGTTTAACGTTAAAATTTTTTTTCTAATTCACCTAAACAAATTTTAATCTGTTTTGCTTAAACTTAAAAAGGAATTTGTAGATCTTCCGCATTATGTTCGCGTAAGTCGCTCAATCTCGCCTTATTATCACAAAGAGATTTATTTAATAATTTTTTTTGATTATTTTCAGTGTATTTAACGTACGCTTCATATCCATCTTTAACCCCCGATGATGATGTATTCATGCACCTCGCATCAACTTACTCGGAAAATCATGGAAAAATGAGCAGGGGGGTTCCCTGTAAATCGACGACTCAAGGATTCAAAAAAGTATGGCACAAAAAAATTTTTTTTTAAATTAATTTTGAGCAATTTTTAGGGGATAACTAACGGAGCTGCTTGGTACCCGTTAACAGGGGGGATGCAAGATTATAATTACATTTGGTACGGATGTATGGAAGTGACTTTGGAAATATCGTGCTGCAAATATCCGTACGCTAAAGAATTACCCAAGTATTGGGAAGATAACCGAGTCGTAATTATACAAATTAATCCAATTAATTAATCATTTAATTAAAAAAATTTCATTTTTAGTCCCTAATTAAATTCTTAGCGGAAGTACACCGCGGAATTCAAGGATTCGTAACAGACCTAAACGGAAATGCGATTGAAAAGGCTTCTTTAAAGATAAAAGGAAGAGACGTGGGGTTCCGTACGACTAAATATGGAGAGTTTTGGAGGATTCTTTTACCCGGAATTTACGTCTTAGAGGTTTATGCGGATGGTTATGTCCCAAAGGATGTTGAATTTATGGTTGTTGCGGATCACCCCACCCAAATTAACGTAACTTTGCATCAAGCTAAGGTAGGTTTATTAATTAATAAGAAATTAATTCAT